>OZ024799.1:26547595-27944565 GCA_964017045.1 Omphiscola glabra
GGGGGGGGGGGGGGGTGTTGGGTTAATATACTGGAAGGATGTAACTATATTGGGACTATGTTGCTATAGTAGGATCATTCACTAAAAGGCAAGCGTGTTACTATATTGAAAGTATTTTACTATATTATGCACGTTACCATACATTTGGAATATAATATTTCATTTGAGACCATCTAACTATTTTAGACGTATGATACTTTTTGGATATCTCTAAAATATATTACGCTTCTGGTATGACTCGTATGTTTATATTATAGTGAACGGATGTTACTATATTCGACTTATGTTATATATTGAACGTATTTTACTATATTCTATGTGTATTTATATATTGAACGTATAATTTGCTATACTTGAAGCAAGTTACTTTATTTGTAACCGTACATGTGTTTGATGATTCCTTCTGGCCAAGACTTACAGAGCTGCGTGTATATTATTTGGACACAACACCTTATGCCAAATAGCTTGGCTAAAAAATTATTTCTAGGTTTGTTTTCAGTAACAAATATCCCCTAACATTTTTTTGTTCTTTTAACGGCTCGCCGCCGTTGTCTGGAAATAATAATACATCACACCGTCCAGGGTTCAGTCACTGACTCCGTTGAAATCCGATCTCCCCAAAAGACTTCATGACTTGAAGTTTAGCGTTACATTTTATTTCTTGATATTTTTGTTAAACTCTGTTATATCGCACCTCACTGAACACAACTCAATGAATACAAATTTTAATACTGGCACATTTAGATTTAAATCTAGCTGCAACTTTACCTTAACCGTGTTCCTATTTTTTTTTCTTTGTTGGCTGTAATCAAATCCTGTAGTATTATAAACAATCTCAGTTTTCTGTAGATCCCATCTCCCACCATTTTCTGCCCCGCCCCCACCCCCGTCTAAACAATAAACATGTTTTTGTGTGTAGAGATTGCCTTATCTGGAGTGAGTCGACACAACTAAGGCGCTCAGACGTAATCCTCACTGAGCTGTCTCCGTCGGGTAGGGAAAAGGGTGGGGGGGGGGGGTCAGCCCGACATCTATTTCTCCGACATGACTTGTCTCGCCCGCTTCCTCCGCCCTATTCGGATTTAATTAAACATCCAATTTGGACAGGGGCGTAGACTGCCAAACTCGTACCGCCCTCCTCGCACACACCCCGAGAGAGCCACCGCAATTATAATCAGAACGGGAGTATGACGTTGACGTTTTATAGCAAAGCTATTTGGCGTACGGCGTCAGTGTTCCTCAACTTGGCGTATATGTCATCGAATTGTTCACAGTAGTCCGGCTCACTTACAGCGGCTCACTTACATGGAATCGATTTGGAAAAGTAGAGGGGGGGGGGGTCAATTTAGACCCTGACTGCGGACTTCATCTGGGACCTACAGCGACAGTAATTGCTTGACTAATGCTTATCAGAGCCAACATAAACGTTATCAAATCTTCACTTGCAGAAGATTTTAACATTCACATTTTCAACTTCGATGTTTGAAATAGTGGGCTGTCCTGGGCTTGGGGTGATTTCTATTGCAGTGATTCCCTAAACATGAACTCAAGACCACACTAGTGTCGATAGGCTTCAATAACCGTAGCACACAATAACCCCTGGTAGCACTAGTTAGTTAATAGCAACACACAGTGCCCACCTGGTTGCAATAGTTAGTCTAGCGAAAACCATCAATTCCCCGTTTGTAGTACTATTTAGTCTATCGCAGAATACGCCCCCCCCCCCTTTTTTTAGAGCACTAGTTATTCTATCGCAGCCCTCCAATGCCCCGTTGGTAGCACTAGTTATTCTATTGCAGCCCTCCAATGCCCCGTTGGTAGCACTAGTTAGTCTATGGCAGAACACGCCCCCCCCCCCTTTTTTAGTGCACTAGTTATTCTATCGCAGCCCACCAATACCGCGTTGATAGCACTAGTTATTCTATCGCAGCCCACCAATGCCCCGTTGGTAGCACGAGTTAGTATATCGCAGCCCACCAATGTTCCGTTGGTAGCACGAGTTAGTATATCGCAGCCCACCAATGCCCTGTTGGTAGCACGAGTTAGTATATCGCAGCCCACAAATGCCCCGTTGGTAGCACTAGTTAGTATATCGCAGCCCACCAATGCCCCGTTGGTAGCACTAGTTAGTATATCGAAGCCCACCAATGCCCCGTTGGTAGCACTAGTTAGTATATCGCAGCCCACCAATGCCCCGTTGGTAGCACTAGTTAGTATATCGCAGCCCACCAATGCCCCGTTGGTAGCACGAGTTAGTATATCGCAGCCCACCAATGCCCCGTTGGTAGCACGAGTTAGTATATCGCAGCACACCAACGTTCTCAAGAAGCCCTGGTTAGATCATCCAAGCTCGCCAATGTCACCGGCCTCCCTGGTTAAATCATCGCTGCCCTAATACCAATAGACTATTGTCGTCGTAAGCGCTCAATCCAAATCCTATAAGGCAATGGTTCTCAACCTTCCCAATGCTGCGACCCTTTAACACAAATGCTCATGTTGTGGCAACCCTAAGCACAAAATTATTATCGACTCTGCTTCATAACTGTTGAGTATATGTGTCTTTCGATGGTCTTAGGCGACCCCTCTGAAAGTGCCGTTAATCCCCAAAGGGGTCGCGACCCATAGGTTGAGAACCGCTGCTCTAAGGCTTTGGTAAGTAACGGCTACCCAACGTCTTCACATATATAAATATATTTTTTTTACGGAAATCGAATTAATTTAAATATGATAAAAATTTAAAAAATCTGCTTCAAGTATATGTGAGTATTATACTATTATTATAAATACATTTACAATAACAATTGAAGAACTATTTTAAACATTTTATCCGACTTTGAAAGTTAAGATATTACTTTTATTTATCAATAAATTATCTAAGTATTACTATCGTTAATTCATAATCACATTTAACGGGAAAACACAAACATATGGGTGTTGTTTTGTTAATTGCATTGTTAATATGGCGAAATTAAATTTTAAATCATGATATCCCTATGTCTTCAAACAATATCAAATTAAAATTTTCGATTCAACTCAAAGAAAGTGAAATTAAAATAATCTTATAAAAAACTTAATAATTTAAACTCATAAATCACAAGCTTTAAATTTCTTTGTGTATGACCGCGTATGACTAAACTAATACTGTTTTTTTTCCCCGTTAATTTTTTAAATTGCTTATACACTACCCATTCAGTGGCATATGTGATGCTCCGGTTGAAAAGTCTGGGGTGGCTTGCCGATTAGGAGGCGCCGGTCACCGGACCCCCTCGACGTTACCCGGGGAACAAAACCAACACAGGCAAGAGATATGCATGGTACCTACTGGGCTCCCTACTGTGACGTTTTAAAGTTGGAACAAAATTCAGAGACAGGGTATGGACCATGATTATAAATTGGCGCTAATGGATATGAGGCGAGAGGCTAAGTTAGAAGCCTCTAGCCCAGTGGTTCTCAACCGTCCTAATGCCGCGACCCTTTAATACAGTTCCTCATGTTGGGGCGAAGCCCAACCACACAATTATTTTCCTTGATACTTTATAACTTTAGAGTATATGTGTTTTCTGACGGTCTTAGGCAACCCCTTGGAAAAGGTCGGTCGATCCCCAAAAGGGTCGCGAGCCACATGTAGAGAACGACTGCTCTAGCCGATCATTCTAAATACGCAGCCATGAGAAAACTGCTCCTACTAGGCAACCGTTTCGTCCCAGCTTCTTCGCAACAAACCCAATGTATAACCGCTCTTAGAGGGCGCCCAACGCTTCCCCGGGATGAGTGGGGGAGATATTAGAACGTTAATGCACCATCCCGACTCACTGGGAGAGTCGGCTGCGAACGCTTTAAACGCAGCGTTTTCGGTCGACTGGCCGCAATTCCGGTCGAGCGTTTGCTGGTGGGGGCGGTCCAGGTCGGGGAAGTCCCTGGCGTGCTGCCACACGATCCCGCGTCAGGGAGACAATGCGTCTTTTTAAAAATAAAGTACATTGTTTGGTAAAAGGAGATGGCGACATTAGAATATTAATGTAGCCCATGTTTGGGCAAAAATTGCGTCACGGTGTAACTAATGGGGTTTCACATAAAATTTAACAAACTTTTTTATTTTGTTTTGCAATATAGCATAGTGCGTTCAAGAAGAAATTTGACACAAATTTTAACGTGTGAACTGAAAAAAAGATTCGACCAAATTTCCGTTAGATCAAATTCCCGTCGATCAATTTGCCGTTACTCCACCAATTCTGGCGGTATTTTTTTACCAGGAGCTGGAGTTTTTTTTTCTCCAGAAAATTCTGCCATGAAATGGATTGTAATCTCTATAGCGACAAATTAATCTTAGCCGTCTCTACCATGTCGCCCGTCTCGACTAGACATCGCCTTATCTGCCAGGATACAAGATGGTCGGCGGTCACACGGTTAATCTTGGTCAATCGTCAAAATACTGGATACCAGTGGATATCGATAATATGTGGAAATACCTCTATGGGTAAAACTGAAAAAATGCATGATACCAGTAGATATACATGTTAATAATTTGTATCATATATGATATATCTTCCAGTATATCTGAGAATATCCCTCTGTATATTAAAAGGCGATGTGAAATATCCGTAGTAATCGATTACATTTTGGTGATACATGGCACAATTGAAGAACTTGTGTGAGATGTCATTTGATGAAACATGGCACAATTAAAGAACTTGGGTAGGATGTCATTTGGTAATACATGGCACAATTAAAGAACTTGGGTGAGATGTCATTTGATGAAACATGGCACAATTAAAGAACTTGGGTAGGATGTCATTTGGTAATACATGGCACAATTAAAGAACTTGGGTGAGATGTCATTTGATGAAACATGGCACAATTAAAGAACTTGGGTAGGATGTCATTTGATGAAACATGGCACAATTAAAGAACTTGGGTGAGATGTCATTTGATGAAACATGGCACAATTAAAGAACTTGGGTAGGATATCATTTGATGAAACATGGCACAATTAAAGAACTTGGGTAGGATGTCATTTGATGAAACATGGCACAATTAAAGAACTTGGGTAGGATGTCATTTTGTGATACATGGCACAATTATAGAATTCTTGTGCTCATGTACTTTGATGAAACACTGAACGATATAAAAACTTGTCTGGTCATGGCTTTTAGTGATAAATGTCACAATGAAGAATCTGTGAGATGTCATTTAGTGATACATGGCTTTTAGTGATACAGTGCACAATTAAAGAGCTTGTCTGCTCATGGCTTTCAGTGATACATTGCTTTTAGTGAAATATGACTTGTAGTTATACATGGCTTTTTAGTGAAAAATGACTTTTAGTGATACATGGCTTTAGTGATACATGGCTTTTAGTGAAACGTGGCACAATTTAAAAAATTGTCTGCTCATTTTTGGAATTTTAAAAAAATATTATTACTTTAAATTTGTAAATATTTTTTTTAAAATTTATTTTCTACTTCGGAAGGGGGTGGATGAAATTAGGATACACATGGATGTCAAGTCCTAGGTCGCATTTGCGACTTTCGCTATGAATATCAAGCTAAACTGATGTCGTTGGTAGCATGAAAGAAGATGCCTTAACGCATCTTATCGTGGAGAGTGTCTGGTGATTGTGACCGCGGTCATCCTTGACATACACAGCATCCACCATGACACATGGTGTCTGTCCATTGTATGGAGTGAATGGAAATGTCCAATGGATGCATAGGATTAGTCACCCATTTACTGGTGTTTTTTCGTATAAGCAAGTAGTCTGGACGAACTCTCGAATTTTTTTTCCACCAGAGATAATGTCTGAGATTAATCTCTAAGCTCCGGCTTCACCCCAACTAAGCACAGCGGATTTATCTGTCCAAAGAATGGGTTATTTATAGTACAAGTAAAATATAGTTTTTTAAGGAGGGATTATTGAGCGCGCATTTCACATTAGCGTTATACATATGAGAGGAATTAGAGAAAAGTAGAGCCACCGTTTGAAAAAACAACCGTCGGTGGATGAGACAGACAAGGGATTTAAAACTGAACTTGATCTTACGATAAAGGTGATCTAGAACTTCTAAGGGTTTGTCTGCTTCTGGGGTTAAGATTATCTATGTTGGTATTTTTTTTTCTTTCTTTCTTTTTCTTTTTTTTTTTTTACGTTTCTGGGTAGATGGTTTAAGGTGGGGTGGGGGGGTCAGAGTGGAGGCATGGGTTTTGATTCTTTACGGGTTGTTTATATCGTCTTGATAAACTGTATGTTTATTAATGTATTGTTACAATACGGTATTGTACGATTCTGATATGGTAAAGCAAGATTCTGAGACTGCATAGTACTACATTGGGGGTTCCAGTGCAACAAGGTCTGCTAAAATGAACTCAAAAGTAGTTTCACTATGTTTTGACCTGGGTTAAATTTAAAATTAGCCGATAAATGATCATGATAAACCGAAGACATAAATGTCGACCATTAAGAAAGCGTGTTTGAACAAAAATGTATGGTTTAGTAGAACAAAGATTTCCTTCAAGTCTTATGTCTGGACATTGTAGTCAGCCATAATAATAAAAAATGCATAGGCTAAGCTTTGATCTATACCAAATATGTCTAGGTAGCGTAGTAAATATATTATAAAAGCAAAGAGCACTCAGGGTCTATCTTTGCATTAATTATGCCCCCCCACCCCGAGTCAAAATTTTCTCATACCATACTACGTTAAAATACATTTTCAACAACTTTAAATTACCCTTTAATTCCAATGGTAAAAGCCAAAGTCTTCATTGGATCTTTATTTATTAATATTCACGATGGTCTCATTTTTTTAATAAAAATATTCTAAATATTAGTACTGTCCGCCCCCCCCCCCCCCCCAAATCATTATTTGATGTATGCAGAATGTATGCGTGAACGAAATTCAAAATATTTAAATCTTTCGGTTTCAGCCGAAAGTCTCGTTAAGTTTTGGTTTCGGCTTCGGTTTCGTCCGAAAATCAATTTCAACTTTCGGCCTGGTTTCGGTTTCGGCCAAAATGAAGAAATCACTTTCGGTCGGTCTGTAATTGGCAAAATAGTTCAGTCGATCGACCAATATATTTGAAGAGTTCGTTCATGTTTCGCTACCTTGAAGTTTTCAAACGTATTCATAATTATTTTCATATTATCCTCATGGTTTGTTAACGCAGAATTCATTTGTTTTATGTTATTTGAAGAAAACAAACATTCTTTTTTTTTTGTTTTTACACTTAAATGCTACATTTAAATATTTGAAAGCCATTAATTTTGCCTAATGCATGAAAAAAAATTCTTAGCACTTGCCTTTAAAATACTTTTCAGCACCTATTTTACTATAATTTAGTGCATAAAGCTTCCTCGTAGTATTTGCAGTCACATGGTGCATTTATAATGTATGCAGGCTTTACTATAAACCAACCCTTAGACTGGCTTAGGGGATCAATAATTTGTAGGTTTACGATAATCAAACACACACTATCTAATCGCGTACAAAACTTAGGTTTTATTAACATAGCTCTGCCCTCAGTGGCGCTACGACCTTACTTTAAGAGCCCAGCTTTCCTGCCCCTGTGAAATGCTTTGGTAAAATCTTTTTCTTGACGGAGCTATGTTGCTAGCACCCCAAGCAGCACCGTGTTTTAGCTTCATCAGACTTTCATTTCCATTCGCGAAAAGTAGTGGACCGGATGTCGTTTGGGATCGCGAGGACACATAAATTGACAAGCTTTTAAGCCATCGAGGAAAACAAGAAAGTAAATTTTAAAAAAAAACAAAAAAAAAAAAAAAACCAGAAACTCGACGGACCAGACTTGCGTTGGCCGAGGGCTGATTGCAACAGGCTGGAAACATGCACTCAGTGATGCCAGGAGGGCATATAGGTCACGTGAGTTAAAAATATGTTGACCTTTTCAGTGCTTACACCACCACCCACCTCTCCACTCCCTACCAAGGGAAACCCTAAGATAGGCTCTGCAAAATAAACAAAGGCATGAGCCTCACTGCCCCGTGCAACCAGTCAAATATTTGTTATGTTTTGTCGTTGTCAAGAGGACCAAATCAAATGTAGATTATGCTTGTTATTGTAACAAGGACACTGTCTAATATAGATTATGGTTGTCGCTGTCTCAGAACGCCTTTCAAATTTAGATTATGGTTGTCACTGTCAAAGGGAGCCTGTTAAATATAGATTATGGTTGTCACTGTCACAGGGAGCCTGTCAAATATAGATTATGGTTGTCACTGTCATAGGGAGACTGTCAAATATAGATTATGATTGTCACTGTCACATGGAGTCTGGTAAATATAGATTACGGCTGTCACTGTCATAGGGAGACTGTCAAATATAGATTATGGTTGTCACTGTCACAGGGAGCCTGTTAAATATAGATTACGGTTGCCACTGTCATAGGGAGCCTGTCAAATATAGATTATGGTTGTCACTGTCAAAGGGAGCCTGTTAAATATAGATTATGGTTGTCACTGTCATAGGGAGCCTGTCAAATATAGATTATTGCTGTCACTGTCATAGGGAGACTGTCAAATATAGATTATGATTGTCACTGTCACATGGTAAATATAGATTACGGCTGTCACTGTCATAGGGAGACTGTCAAATATAGATTATGGTTGTCACTGTCAAAGGGAGCCTGTTAAATATAGATTATGGTTGTCACTGTCAAAGGGAGCCTGTTAAATATAGATTACGGTTGTCACTGTCATAGGGAGCCTGTCAAATATAGATTATGGTTGTCACTGTCAAAGGGAGCCTGTTAAATATAGATTACGGTTGTCACTGTCATAGGGAGACTGTCAAATATAGATTTTGGTTGTCACTGTCACAGGGAGCCTGTTAAATATAGATTACGGTTGTCACTGTAATAGGGAGACTGTCAAATATTGATTATGGTTGTCACTGTCACAGGGAGCCTGTTAAATATAGATTACGGTTGTCACTGTCAAAGGGAGCCTGTTAAATACAGATTACGGTTGCCACAAATGCGGTAACTACTTTTTTGAAAATTAAATATAAACTCAAAATCTTTAGGTTTTATAGGCTCGTCGTAGGTCCCTTGTCTTAGGCTTAAAAACGTAGTTACCACGGCGAGAGCGTAGTGGTAAACAGGTCTGAATGTCTAGAGAATCTGAGCAAAACCTCCTAGAAATTGTTATCGTTGTCCAACGTCTTACATCACATTAACTTAAAAGTAGGACAACCACTGACATGCCCTATAAAACATCTTGCCATGGCTTGGATCCTTCAGGATGCCATTTCGTTTTTTTTTTTAATTAAATCCTGGCTAAATTTCCCATTTTCCTGACAAGGTCGACTATTACACGAACAAAACTCCAACACAACTTCGCATGTTCTTTTTGTCAATACAATGAATCAATTTTTTTTTTAAATTAAAAACCACCGTTGAGGCTTTGTTAATGTTTACAATAGAGGAGATGAAGGTCCACTACTTTGTCGAGAGTAAACCCCGTGGCCCATTAAGTGAATGGGGGGATTTACAGAAGGGTTCAAGCCTCAAAAAGTATTGAATAAATTTCACATTGTTTGAAAACCGCCCACGACGGTGTATACAATTGCGGGTTCATCAGAGATTTTTTATATTTTTGAAAATTTAATTTTAATTTTAATTTTTTTTAATTTTTTTTTTTGCAATGAAAAAAATTGTTTTACTTCAATTTAAAAAAAGAGATGGAATGCCTATGTAGTTATGCCAATACGTGGTCCTTGCTTTCCAGACACATCCTCTCCTGTTCGCAATGAGGTCAACATTCGCTAGAGACTTTGAAATTCTCTTAAGGATTTAAAAGCCGCTTTTATAAGAGCTCTCCAGCGATTGCTTTTTTTTTGGTAATAGCAATACACGGAAGTTGGTCAAAGAGATTTAGTGCAATCACGCTGTGGTAGTTGATGTAGACATTGTTATATATCTCTTCATGGATATGATTGACGACTCTCGTTTCTTAACAAGAAATTAGCCAACAAATAAATGATTCTTTTCTTCATATTTTAAACCTCAAATATCTTTTGAAAGGGAATTAGCATAGCTTCTTTTCGAAAGTCAAGATGCCAATATTCGAAATGTTAAACTCTACCACTAGTGACACACACACACACGCACACATCCCGCCTCTTACTAGAAACTCCAAACAGAGATAGTGCAGTCAATGATTTCTTCTTCTACACTGGATGGATAGCATTGTTCTTGTTTCTTTTAAGGCCCAAATGGGCGGCAGAATCTTAGAGGACTCCTTCCTTTCTTCGATCAAACTTGTGAGATTCTCGTTTTACCAAGGGTGTCAACAAATGTGGGTAATCACATTTTGGAATCGGAAGTGTGAATAAATATGGCGGCACCAGTTTCAAAATGATTGCGTTTAATATTAGCGTAGCCGTAAGTACAAAAGACTTCACAGATTTATTATCGCAATTATAAAGAAGAGTGTTACTTTTTTTTGCTAAAATGTTTCCTCCATTCATTCCAAATGAAGTAAGCCCAAATTCTACAACCTTCCCTCCCCAGATCAACGCCCCCAGGATGACGTAAGCCAAGCTGGTCAATGAACCATCAGCCAATCAACACTGGTAATGTCTGGTAATGAACGTCCGACAAGAGGCCAGTACGCCTCACGGACTCCCTGACATTCTCTGCTCTGAGTACGACGCCCTCGCAAAGAACTCTCAACATGAATTTGTTTTCTTTGAAACCAACATACAACACCCGTGATATTATGGCGAGTAGAATTCAATATACAACACGCGTGCTGTTATGGCGAGTAGAATTCAATATACAATACCCGTGATATTATGACGAGTAGAATTCAACATACAATACCCGTGCTGTTATGGCGAGTAGAATTCAATATACAATACCCGTGCTATTATGGCGAGTAGAATTCAACATACAACACCCGTGATGTTATGGCGAGTAGAATTCATATACGGATGCTGATGTCGAAGGTTTAGATTAAAGCACTGACTCCCAAGCTTCTAAAATAGAGGGCCATATCTACTCTTTCGGTAATTAAGCAGACCACAACGTTATAAAATTATACATGTTTTATCGTTACAGTTTAGTAAATATAGAGGCCTCGCGGGTAACTTTCTGAGAGCTGACAAGGCACACGTGGCCCGCGGGTCACTTTCTGAGTGCTGACAGGGCACACGTGGCCCGCGGGCCGGGACTTGCGAACCTCTGGATCAGAGTGTTGAAACGTTTGAAGACAGCGCTGGTTCAAGTTCCTAACTTAAAAACTTTTGTTTTCCAAACTTTGTGTTACCGCGCACCCCGTCCCCAAAAGATCAAACTCTCTTTTTGTTTAATGAACAGCAGACGAAACCTTTGCTTCATAAAATAATAAATGCACGTAAATGTGAATATTATAAAGTTTAAATAGTTCCTGTCTTATCTAGTACACTGCCTTAGTTAGCCACGCCCCCTGATCTGGAAACTCATAATTTAAGATGGCGTTGTTTTGCACTACTGGAAATTAAGTTAGAATATATTACCAAACTTTGAGCCCTAAACTACGTTTGTTTTACCATATATCCCCACCTAACCACTATTCGCTCACATATAAACCATTGTATAACATTGTAAAAATAAGATCTCCGTTGTTGGTTGTTTTATTGCTATATGAAAAATGCTACTCTTATTAAAGATCTAACAGGACGAGCTCAAATATATTGATTGCAAAGTTTGCTTGGCTTCAAAGGTGAAAAGAAAAACCTTATTTTTGTTGATTTGACCGAAATCTACTTTAAAGTCTTAAAAAAATCAAAGTTTCGTGTTCTTATTTTTAATAAAGCTGTTGATTCTACAACTAAAAAGTAAGCAATTTCACAATTCGGAAACATGAAATATCTGGGATTTCCCCCGCGTCTCTGACCCTATTGACCACGTGAAATGAATGAGTGATCCCAATATAAGGTGACGGCGTTGATGCTTTGCACACACGAGCCCCCCTTTGGTTAAGCTTTTACATCAAAGATAAAACAAAAACAAATGAAATAAATACATGTCTTTCTCAACTGTGGTATAGTTTTATTTGAAAATCTGAATCACCAGAGTTTCAGATGTCTGTGTTCCCTGAGATGTCTGTGTTCCCTTAGATGTCTGTGTTCCCTTAGATGTCTGTGTTCCCTTAGATGTCTGTGTTCCCTTAGATGTCTGTGTTCCCTTAGATGTCTGTGTTCCCTTAGATGTCTGTGTTCCCTTAGATGTCTGTGTTCCTTTAGATGTCTGTGTTCCCTTAGATGTCTGTGTTCCCTTAGATGTATGTGTTCCCTTAGATGTCTGTGTTCCCTTAGATGTCTGTGTTCCCTTAGATGTCTGTGTTCCCTTAGATGTCTGTGTTCCCTTAGATGTCTGTGTTCCCATAGATGTCTGTGTTCCCTTAGATGTCTGTGTTCCCATAGAACAGAACAATTAAAATATGAGTTTTTGGAGTTGTTGCAAAAATTGTCTCCTTCTTTTATTATTAAAATGTCCTTACTTTATTTGTGTGTGTGTGTGTGGCAGGGTTCCTGGTTATAAAAAAAGTAATTTTCCTTTTTAAAGTTAAAAATTAAACATTATAGTTGAAGCGGTACTTTAGGGCAGCCTGCTGTGAGTATCGGGTTCCCTGAATAACATGGTGTTATCTTTTATTATCACGATCGTATGTCCTGGTTTAGTCGATGGTCGAACGAACACAGTCAGAGAAAGTCTATTAGCAGAACCAAGAGGAAATCAATTTTATATAACATTAAATTCATAATCAATTCAGCTTCCTCGACAAAGCGGCAATATTCAACGCAATTGAGCTTGAATGGCAGTTACCACCGACGGTCAACTGCTAAACTATAAGCTTGACCTAAATTGTTAGACCCACTGCCTGTTCACTCCACTTACAAAATTGAGCGAGTTGTGCATCTCGATGCGTAACCAATTCATTTTCCTCAAACCAACTCACTCCCATCAAATCGATTCCCTCCCATCAAACCGACTCCCTCCAATCAAATCAATTCCCTCCCATCAAGCAAACTCACTCCCATCAAACAAACTCACTCCCATCAAAACAATTCCCTTGCTTCAAACACACTCACTCCCATCAAAACAATTCCCTTGCTTCAAACAAACTCACTCCCATCAAAACAATTCCCTTGCTTCAAACAAACTCACTCCCATCAAATCGATTCTCTCCCATCAAACAAACTCACTCCCATCAAATCGATTCTCTCCCATCAAACAAACTCACTCCCATCAAATCGATTCTCTCCCATCAAACAAACTCACTCCCATCAAATCGATTCTCTCCCATCAAATAAACTCACTCCCATCAAATCGATTCTCTCCCATCAAACCAACTAGCTCCCATCAAATCAATTTTCTCCCATAAAACCAGCTCACTCCCATCAAATACATCACCTTGCGTCAAACCAAATCACTCCCATTAATTTAACTGACTTCCATCAAACCAAATCAGTCTCATCAAATTAAATTACTCTCATAAAAACAATTTACCCCCATCAAATTTACACAAACCAACCTAATCCCAACAAAAACCAATTAGCATAATCAAACCCACTTACTCTAAATAAAACCATTTCACTCCAATCAAATGAATTCCCTCCATCAAACCAACTCACTCCCTTCAAACCAACTCACTCCCTTCAAACCAACTCACTCCCTTCAAACCAACTCACTCCTTTCAAACCAACTCACTCCTTTCAAACCAACTCACTCCCTTCAAACCAACTCACTCCCATCGAAGCCAATCGACCTCCATCAAACCAACTCACTCCCATCGAAGCCAATCGACCTCCATCAAACCAACTCACTCCCATCGAAGCCAATCGACCACCATCAAACAAACTCACTCCAGTGGTCGCGCTAATCGGAACCTTCCCCCAGTAAATAGTCTCGCCGCCAAATTGCCCGAATACCTCGGCGCACAATTAGATCTTTGGCTTTAAAGTCACGGTCAAAGGTTGAGCCGGTTTCACTTTGAGAGTACCAAAATGGAGAGTTGAGTGTGACTGGGCACACAGATTACTGTCGGAGCAAGGAGCCGTGACAAATGTAGACAAACACTACTGGAAATGGGGCAACGGAACTCTTCACAATCTCACTGGAAATAAGGGGGGGGGGAGGATGTAGCGGTTTGAGTGTAAGACCGTAAGACTCTGATGATGAGGCGTCGGAAAGATGAACAGCGTTGACAAGCGAGTGGACTTGTTGAACGAGCGAAGTTGGAGAAGTAAAAAAATGGGTTGAAAAGTGTAACAACGGGTTTGATGAATGGGTTTTCTTAACCAGACCGGGGGAGGGGATTGTTAAAGTAACTTGAAAGTCAGAGATGAGAAGAGGGAAGGAACAAAAATGACAGGTGTGGAGGAAAGTAAATCCACAAGTAATCGAAACGTAATTTATTTAAAGTCGTTCATGCTAGAAGCGCTAGATGTTTTTTTTAATGTATGGTTAAATAAGCTTAAACTTTGAGTCGGTGCTTGACGTCTTAGCTCGTCTTATAGGAGACCAGATGTTTCATTGTACGAAATGTTCTTAGAGATAACAACGGGCTATGATATCATCGAATGTAACCATTTCGTTTACAGTGACGGCTTTCAACGAATCAACAGGGGAGTCAAGTGAATTGATGCCGGTTTTCGTGTGCACGGGAAGTATCGACTAAGGGTGTGGGAAAACAAATGAAAGAAAGAAAGTATCGAAATTGATGTTGGTATGTGTTGGTATTAGCTGCAGTCGATACGGCGTGGTAAAATAACAAAGACGTCCACACACCAGCGTTTGACTTTTCCGCCAGACGAAGGAAAACAAGCGATGTGGCTGATGTCTTCTCAATACATAGAAACTGACATAATTTGAGAAGGCATCAAATCAATAGAAGCAATACAATACTGCAAATATTCACTTACCTGGTCACTGAACATTGCATATACAATTACAGATGATGGAGAGTTGGGCAAAGGGAAAGTGATCGAAACAACGGAGAAGAGCAAAACAAATTGAATAGAAAATATTTCTACGCTTATTTGTGAAAGTGGGCCAGCAGTTCCCAAACGTTTAGCTATATGAAACCACCTAATAAAAAATGATAATATAATTTTTAAAAAACGCTTTTGCATCAAAATGCGACAAAATCAATTTCTGGAAGTAATCAGCCTCCGTTTGAGAACTGCTGCGACTTCCTCGAGTCCCCAGGAGCGGTGGTATTCAAACAGTTTTTGGTTGTGTATGACAGCAAATTATTTCTCCTTTTCTCTGGTAAATGATGTGTTAATATTGTTAACATTTTATGAACGGATAGATCAGCAAGCGTTGTGTGGCGTTGATATGAATCAATAAAATGTATGAATATCTCAGTACTGGAGACATTTCATCCAAACACTAATGCATCTTTCAATAGTTGTCTCAGTTTGAAAACCACTGTCCAGAACTACAAGGAATATCAAGATTTTGTAAGTAGCCTCATCAAGGACCGGGAAAACCCCTTAAAGCGTTTTGGTTTGTTTTTTTAGAGGGATCTCAATCGATTTTCTTGAATTCACCAGAAATGAAAACCAGTGAAATTTGACTAGCACAAGTTGCACGTGCGCAGTTTTGTTGTAACGAAATTGAAAAGCTCTCCAGTGGGGCCAGATAACATAATCATAATCTTGACTTTAAGACACAGCTAGGATTTTCAGCAATCCATTTGGCCATCTTAAAGGGGTCTACGGTCGTTAAGTGAGAAACAGAAACTGCGTAAGAATCGATCAACCTGTGCAAGACATGAAGCACCTCTCTTGTTCAAGCAACTGTTTGCCGTTTGAAATATTGGAAATTGACTATGTCAAATGCATGGGATTTAGGTGAGTGGACAAGTGGACAAAGCTGAACCGGAATTAAAGACGTCCGCTTAACTGTTCAACATCGTGATGCCATCAACGGTTGTGGGAGTGCTAGACAAACAATAATTCAATTGGGGAAATGAACCGTCAAGACATTTTCCCATGAGAATTTCGTTAGATTATAATTTGTTGTTAAAAAATTTCGTAAAAATCTCAATTCACAATGACAAGGAGTTCTTGAATTTCGCTTGCTCGCTACAAATTATAGTATGCGTGTAGGGATGGGGGGAACAGTTGCCTTAACAAAAGACAGACAATGGTCCCTTACCTCGAGCAGATGGGCTGACACGGGTCTCCAGAGAACTTCAATGCGTCCCAAGTTGACTAGCCCGCTCTCCAGGAGTTTGGCAACTGCAAACAGCGACGGTTCCTGGTGATACAGAAATGGAATAATCAGATTTATAAGGATTTTTTTTTAAAAATGTATCATGATTTAATGTTGGACATGACACACAGAGAAGGGACTGTCATTTTTAACTGTGCAAGAAATGTCATAGAGATCACAAGCAGCGGCGTCGACAAACAAGGGGTTAACAAGGGTGACAAATTGTAAACTGTTATATGTCACATTATTGAGGTCTGAGACTTTTATGGGTATTTTGTTCGGATCAGCAAACTGGAAATGGAATGATTTATCAACAAGGTCAGCACACGACGGGGCCGAGGTTATATTCACGAAAATACCAAATATGTAATGTTCACAGTCAACTGCTAAGAAAAAACTAAATGGAAAATTCACGACATCGGGAATAGACGCAAGAAAAAGAAAACAGACCAATTTCATTTGTACAGTGAAAGAGAGAGCAAAAATTAATCTATAATAAAACTATCAATATACAAGCATTAAAAAAACGTGATTGGAATGTTGCACGGTTGCTGGAAGCATTTGTGTCTTGACGTACGTAACGCCGCAACATTATTTTGTATTTGTTTGGATTCGACATTTCGCTACATGACTAGCAACTCCATTATCCACTTCATTTGGATCAACTATACTATAAAGCCTATTTCATTCTACGCTATGTACCAAATTTTAGCAATGTACCGCGCCCGTTTTAAATAGAGACATGAGCATCGGAATAGAATTCCCAGACCAATAGTTTTTTTTTTTTAAAGTTACACGTCTACATAGTTAATAAATTAATAGAAAATTGGCATTTAAAAAAGTCAAAGCTAAAGAAACGAATCCCCAGAGAAAAATTACATGGCTCCGATGTAGTGGCGACAACACCAGTAGTGGCGTAGCGAGGGGAGGGTAAGGGGGGCATCATGCCCCGGGCGCTACTCACAAAGGGGCGCCAAATGGTATATTTTACATATAATATTGTATGGTTTTCGAATAGGGGGGGGCGCTAAAAAGGTATTGTGCCCCGGGCGGGAGCTAAGCTCGCTACGCCACTGCACACCAGCGCTTCTGTCCTCCTTACATGACTTGCTCGTATATGGCAAAAAGAAAACGTGCAGTTGAGATCATAGTTCAGCTTTTTCTCATTCCTTACGCGACTTCGAATAGTTTACTTCCATTTCTATTTGATGCAACGAAACGTTTAGAAATAGATATATTCTTGACTATTTGATCCTGTCTCGCCCATACGATTTGTACATTTTCACCCTGTGGTAAACTACGCTTGAAACCTAAAGCTAACTTTGTTTGTGGATGAGGCACACAAAAAGACAATACACGAAGCAAATAATCTTAAGTAGCTTCACCGTACAGCCTCGGAGGATATTATGCCTTTTACCAAGTTAAATGAATTTATTAACAAATAAAAGATTGTACTCATTAAAAAAAAAACCCCGTTGTTATACTTTTCAAGTTAATTGTCTCTGAATACATGACTCATCAGGGCACATATAGTTGTTTTTTAAAGAAGTGGGGTTTTGTTTTGTTTTTTTAACGGTTTTATGCATTGTTTTGTAATTATTTTTTAGTTGAATTGTATCAAACTTTCATTTGTCTTGAATGATCAATTAGAAAATAACAAGATTTTGGGTTGTTGTTGTTGTTTTTATTTTTTGTTGTTGTTGTTTTTTTGGGGGGTGTGTTTAGGACTTTAGAAAAGGAATTGTTCGGAGTGTTGTCGCTTCTTCTTTTTCCAGCATCTTCCTTTAAATATCTCATCTCGCGGGTGACTTTTTTCCTCTTAGGACTTTTATTCAGAGCCCGCTTTAATTTAAAACGTTTAATCCAATGAAACTGACATTGTTGCGTATGTAACAAATGGCGTCTTTGAGACATTTGCTATCATCATAGGATGCACCCATCCACTCTGGAACGTAGTTTTACTAAATGCTAATGTGGGGCTAAAGCCCAAAGTTACGATTCTCACTTCCACACAAACATCTACTGTATAAAGTTGGTAATAGATTAATTTATTAAAAAACGCCCAGGACCGCAAAGTCCTAGGTACCCCATGTTTTCACGCGCCTGCACTATGTGATAATTCTAAGTACTATTTTTGGGAAAGCACACAGATTAAAGCTTTATTTCAAATGCGTGCACCAAACAAAAGCCCACAGAACACCCTCCATTAATAGATGTTTGAAAGTGCACTGTTCTCAATAAATGCTTATCTAGCGTCATTCACACGATCAAATTTTAGATCATGCATTTGATGCAATTTTTGTATGAAGCCTTGTCACAACTTTCAAATTACTTTTTGATCGAATTCCCATTTGTGTCTAAAACAAGAAATAGTGCGTTCATTCAAAAATTTGACGGAAAATTTGAAGCTTATTTGATCGTGTGAACCGACGCTAAAAATGCTTACATCAAAAATAAACTGGAACGTTTGAAATAATTGAAAAGAAAAAAAAAATTAAAAACGTCATTACACTCTAAATTTTAAGATTTTTAAAACTACAGTTTTTTGGGATTAGGTGCTTAAGATCAAACTTTCCAGGAATCATTTGTAGGTCAGGACGAATGTCTATGTCAAATTTGGTTGAGATCTTTTGTTTGGTTTTCTTGAGATCGATGGACCCATCTACAAACAAAAATAGTCACACTGAGCATTATAGAGTAGATTTTCTGAGCATATTAAACCAAATCTGAGACAAAAAAGCAATCTTCGTATAATTATGGCGAGTACAAAATAGTATTCTTCAAACCGAGCGCATAGCACTATGATTACTCATAACTTAGGATGGTGGGCTAAGGCTAATGATATGACATTACGAAATAACCCTTTTAATATGATATGAACTTAATACCAGCTAAATTAAGCTTTTAACCAAATTTTATCGTGGATATCACAAGAAAACCAATCCTTGGCATATCTTCAAATCTGTTTGGTTAATATCTCCAACAATTATTTCTGTGATCACAAAATATGGCCGGAAAGTTGTTCTTCGAATTAACAAAAATAAATCAATAGCCTTGACAATGGAGATTTAAAAAAAAAACAACAAAGAGTGCTAAATATAGAGAGCTAAACGTAATCAGCCTAACATTTAATTAAGAAAGAATTGCCTCATCTAAACATAATCACACACACACAGACACAATGTCAACGCTAAACATTGCTGATATGCCATATAGAGGTAACTAATGTTTCAAGCTCGGATGGAGAAACCAACACACAAAAATACCCCCCCCCCCCCCCCCCCCCAAACCTTTTAAGAAAAGTCAAAGAGCATGTCTAAATTCAATCACGGAAGAGCTGCCGATGTGTGAACGTTGGAGCAATGCCGTAATAAATGGCTGCATTTCTATCATTCAGATTCTGGTGTTGTTTTAAATTAAGAATAAGAAGACCTACAAATGGATGAAGTGCAAACATGTAAGTGGAAATGTTCTAATTAAAACATCGTGCCCCCCTCCTTTGCCAGACATCTCCTTCATGTTCAAACAGCATTCTCTATATTCTGCACCCGCTACAAATGATTCGACTAAAGTGTCTCACCTCAATTTAAACAAAAAGGACTTTTTACTTTCAACATTTTCAAATTGGACAAAAATGTACTTTTAATATATTTAGTTTTTATGTAAAAAAGAAAACTATGGACCTAAGAAAAAAACATTTGTGACTTTCCGCATAACGTTAAATGTAGTGAACAAACATATCCACACATTTATGATTTATATCAGTATCATAATTTAAAAGTCAATGGCTCCTCTGTTTTAATGACATTTCCTCAATCCCTCTGGTATGGCATCTCGCAACCCGTAATGAGAAACGCTGTTCAACTGCTTTAGTTTTATCTTCTCTTCAGAGATTTATTGTGCCATGGCTAACTAAGGCGATGTCACTGTACTGTTATATACAACGTGATTTGACGGCCTCAGAAAATGGCTTAAGTGTGTAGATAAAATGTCTCCTTGTTTTATAAAATCACATTGACAGGTGTCACTAGAAGCTTCCTAAATTTATTGAGACATAAATGAAAACGTAGTTTTTTCACTTTGGGGATCATCATTATGTTAATAGCTACCCCCAACACACTTTTTCCCCTAATCCAAACTTACACAGAAAGTCGTATATGATGTTAAGGTTCTCCATCCTCCACACCCCTTCCTTACCCCTAAATTTAAAATAAAAACGCATAAATATCAAATTTACCAAAACAATCTCCGAAACAACTGGATCGGGTTTCATCGCCTGGGACCGAGCGTAACCAATTACGCCAAACTAACTACTCGTAATGATGAGGCTTCATATTCTCTAATAAACTGCCCACTTGTGTCTGCAACAACGAGAGTAGCGTCAACAAGTCCAAGGATAGATCGTATGTCAACGCATTCACCCAAAATAACGCTTGATAAATGACTTAATGTGACACAGTAATAGGGTAAGACAAACGCTCAAGTTTAAAAGTGCAGATGGTAATATAATCTTTGATCGTAATATTTAATACTCATCTTCCACCCTCCAACCCCAACACCCACAGAGCGAGAGAGAAACACCCCCTTTTCTCCTTGCCAATTTGTTTTCCCCTAACAGGCGGAGATCTGAAATATAGACAAGATCGATCAATTAGCATCATTCGAGACGTCTCTAATTAGAAATCTTGAATTGAGAAAAAAATAATAATAATGTTTCTAATAAACTAATGATCATATGGCTACGTGGAGTTGGAAACGGGAGATATTAAATGACGACCAAAAAAAAAGTTCAACCTGCTCAAGAGTTTCGGAATCTCCAATCTGAATGGAGCTTTGTGTGCAGGTGAGCTTTTTTGTTCCTGAGGTTCGCGGGAGACGGTGTAATGAGATATATCTCTGGGCATGTACTTTTTCATGTGACAAACACAGGGGCGGGGTGGGGGTGTTGGGGGGGGGGAGAATGAAAAGAATGAAGATAAATGGAAATAAGGCTCAGAGATTATTTTATTCACTTTTTTATAACGTCATTGATGAGGTCTACTTTCTTTTAGTTTTTTCTCAATTTTTGTATATTTTCTCTTTTGATATTGTTCCAAAAATGGTGGTGTTGTTTTCTTTTTGTCCCTTTCTCTGTACCATTCTTTCAGACATTGCATACATTCTAGCTCTGTCTAGCGTCCTCAAAAATACTAACCCAGCTTAATATCCAGAGAGAAAAAAAAACAGAAAGAAAATGAAAGGAAAAAATAATGAGACTCCGCATAGGTAACATTTATCAACTCTGGTTCTTATTGAGGAAAAGTATTCAAGGCGACATTTCTTCGAGAGAGGAGATACGGCGCGATGTCTTGATTGTATTTATTTACATGTTGTTTTTGTTGTTCACGCTACGCACGCGAACATGAACAACGCAATTTACGACTTGAGTTTTAGCCTTGACTAGAGCAGTATTTTGTTTAAAATGAGGGAGAGTTCCTCAAATCCTTCAGCCTCGCTCTCTTGTGTTTGCCTATTTGATCTGACGGCAAAACCTAGTCAAGACAACTGGAAATAGACCAGGATGCAGTAGATGACCAGCAGTGTGCCTTGTGTTTCGCTATACTCTTTATGCGTTCTACGTCGCATGAGTTGGAATTGTGTCCCAGGTTTGATTTCAGAGTTGCCATCCAAGGTATACGAGTCCCATCCACCCGGATATATATACATAGATAGATATATAACATTCAACAAAAATAAACAATTAAGTAGAAAATATTTTTTTTTCTTTTCATTAGTTCGCCAAGCCCGAGGATATTTGAAAACTCATCAAAGCAACAAAAAAAACACCAAATTGAACGTTTCTTTGAATTCAGCCAGATTGGTCCCGCCGAAACATCTGTTAGCAGTTGGCTGTCGATGGTGCTGAGACTAAATTTGAACTTCAGTCTATTGGACAGCATCGCATTGTACATTTTTTACTTTTTTAAAAGGCACGCCATAAAAGGCTGACTTTCGCAAAATAAGTAAATTCAGTTTCTAAACTTGACAAAGATACATATAACCTCTCTTTGGCCTGACTTTGAATCCAAACACAACCACACAAAAAAAAAAAACTTCTACATGACGCAGGGTGAAGCCACTCACTCCAATATTTCATTTAAAAAATTGTAATGTTGTAAAAACCGAAAGGGATTGGGCCCCGTGGCTACTACTTTGGCGTGTCAAGTTAATGCGGCCCTGCGATGCTTTATATTGCTAATGGATGGCTGATAATGGAGGAACCGATGGCCATTGAATAAAGAAAGTCTCATTTGGTTCTTCTCTGGGAATCTTGCATTGTTGCATGGAAGGTTGTTGTTGTTTCTGGGAACGTTTTTGGACGAATAGAAAGCAATGCATTAGGAAAATGTTTCTATGCGCAGAGGCGCCCAAGACTCGAGTTTAATAGAATCACAGGACGCTTCTGAAATGTAAAAACAAAACCAAAAAAAAAGGCTTTTTGTTTCACAATTTGAATTTCACCCTTATGTGGATTTGTTGTCTAAGGATCTCAAAAGTTACTTGAAAGGAACTCAATTTTAAAAAAAATAATGAAAAGCTTTTATTTATTTATAAAGTCATTTAATTTGGTAATTCCATCAAATGCCATATCTCCAATGGTACCTCTTCGATACATTCATGTTTTGGTAGCTTTGCACGATGTCTTCCCATTCAAGGAACGCCACGCAATACTAGCTGAACATTTAAGTTCATATTCCATCTCTTGTAATTTTGGAAAATGTGCAAATTTCAGCTCAATTCTAATTGGAATATAGTAATGCCTGTCATTAGGGAAGGGAGCAGAGTTGCTCCTTAAAAACTTTAGTTCAATTGTTATCAGGGTATTTACGCATGTCATTAAATTTTAGTCTTTGTCAGGGATTGGAGCGAAGCTTGGAGCCCTGGAGCCGGGTCTTTTTCCCGGAGCTGGAGCTCGGAGCTTGAACGGGTCAAAATCACTTACTGCTTCCATCACCAATTTTTTTTAAAAGATTTTTTTCTTAATTAAAAAAAGCATGAAATGTTCGTTTTAGTTTATTAAAATCACTGCCCTATTCTTCTACCAGGTATGTTGGCACACTCTTCTACCAGGCATGTTGCCATATTTTTCGACCAGCTATGTTGCTCCATTCTTCTAACAGCTATCTATGTTGTCCACTATTTTACTACAGCTATGTTGCCCCATGCTTCTACCAGCTATGTTGCCCCATGCTTCTACCAGCTATGTTGCCCCATGCTTCTACCAGCTATTTTGCCCCATGCTTCTACCAGCTATGTTGTCCCGTGCTTCTACCAGCTATGTTGCCCCATGCTTCTACCAGCTATGTTGCCCCATGCTTCTACCATCTATGTTTCCCCATGCTTCTACCAGCTATGTTGCCCCATGATTCTACCAGCTATGTTGCCCCATGCTTCTACCAGCTATGTTGCCCCATGATTCTACCAGCTATGTTGCCCCATGCTTCTACCAGCTATGTTGCCCCATTCTTCTAACAGCTATGTTGCCCCCACTTTGCTACAGCTATGTTGCCCTACTTTTCTACCTTTATGTTGCTGGTAACATGCATTTTAATTTCTCTCCCCTCAAACACTTCTCCCACCTTTTTAACTTTGCCGGAGCTCGGGGCGGAGCATGACCGGAGCTCGGAGCGGAGCATGACCGGAGCTCGGAGCGGAGCATCACCGGAGCCTGGAGCTGACAAAAACGTGTCCGGAGAGGAGCGGGGCCAAAAAGCAAAAAGTAAAAACAACCAGCTCCCTATCCCTGGTCTTAATGACGTAGGGAAGTTGGTTGAATTCGTCTTAAAGATGTTGAAACATTAGAGAAGTTCCTATGGCTTGTTTCTCTTATTAATTCGTACCTATTCAATTTGCGATTTTTGTTTTTTAATTGTTTATTTTTTTAAAAAATAGATTGACTTCTTATGGTCTCCACATTCATGTTGATTTATTGTAAATATCCAAATATTGATATTCGAGCGTAGAGACCGACCGAAAATGATTTTCTGATTTCGGCCGAAACGGATACCAGGCCGAAAGTTAAAAATGACTATCGGCCGCAACCGAAGCCGAAAGGTTAACGAGACTTTCGACCGAAACCGAAAGAATGAGAAATTCGTTCACGCATACGTTCTTCATACATCGAAAAATGATGGGGGAAAGTATCAAAATGTTTATTCTTATTCATAAATAAGCATAAATAAGTTATCATAGATAAGCATCTCATGAATACTTTGGATTTAACCATTGGAATTAAAAGTAATTTAAAATTGTTAAAATGTATTTTAAAGTAGCATGATAAGCGAAAAAGTTGACTTGGAGTGGGGACAAAATTAATGCAATATAATTACAAAGCCAGCTAGACATGTTCGGTATGGATCGAATGCTTAACCTATGCAACTACGCATGTTTTATCGGTATGGTTCACTTAAATGTCCAGACATAAGGCACCATTTGTTCCGCTAAACCAAAATATTTCTTTAAAACACGCTTTCTTATTGGTCGGCATTTAAATTTGTCGTTTATCCGGTTGTTTTATATTTGACCCGGGTCAAACAAAAGTGGAAGGAATTTTGAGTTAAGCAGACCTGGAACTCCCAATATAGTGCAATGTTGTCTCAGAATAGTACTTTATAATCTCAAAATTGTACAATAGCGTAGTGAAACAGTGACTAATTAAACATACAGTAAAGTATACATAATTATTCGCATCGCATATCTTATAAAGGTCAATTCAAAGTAGATGTCTGACGTTTATATATTTATTATATTCTGTGCTTTATTTCAAATAAAATCTTGTCCGTCATTGCAACTCTGATGGACGAAGATATGGTGGGGGAGAGGGGAGGAAATTGAGGACGGTCGCCCATCAGAAGTGGGGGTGGGGTTTGGGGAGGAGGCTGAGCCCAGAATTTTATTTATAAGTTCAAAGGAAAGGGATGCACGTTTACGTATACCTAAATATAGTTTTGCATCATTCTAGACTTACTCGTAATGCATGGGGAAAATGAGGTGCTCCTTACCTAGCTTTTTTTTTTTTTTTTTTTTTTTACATAAGCCCTTTTTAATTTAGACATCTCAAAATCTTACATTGGTCGCCAAAATCATAAAAGTAAACGGATCTGCAGTAAGCTTAATACATAATTATTATACGAACTAGTGATACATGCATACTTGTGCTATTTCGTCAATAATAATGTTTATCAGCATGATAATGATGAATTGGAATAAATTAATGATTTGAATAAGCCTCAAGTTCCTTAAGTTTTTATTTTAAAAAATAAAAAAAAAATAATAATGGAAATATTACCATTCCTTGGGATCATTCAATATTATATGCCTATAATAAATCAAAATGAATTGAATAAACCTTGGGTTCCCAAATTTTATTTTTGGAAAAAATTGAAACAAAATTAATAATATAAATATTATCATTCCCGTATTTGTTTTTCCACAAACCTATTACGTTTGCTTAAGCCTAATTGAAAATTATGAATATGTGAGCTGTGACAGCCAGATGGTCGAAAGTCTCAATCACCTTCGGCCGAAGCCGAAATAAAACCGAAAGTTAACTTTTAAGTTTAGGCCGAAACCGAAACTACGCCGAAAGTTATCAAATGGCAATTTTCGGCGCCAAAACCGATACCGCAGCCGAAATTCGGTCGGTATCTATTCGCGTGATTGTATTTGGATTTTACACGTTTGAAATCAATGAATGAACTGGCGTTGATATTGATTATTTGATTTCTTTACGTCGAGACGCTATAATTATAATAAAAACGTTTCGAAAAGTATTGATAGATGAATATTCCTTAAGTTGATTTATTAAAGTTAAAGGGAAAAATAACAAACGAAACAACAAAGAAACAACAAAGACAGCTTGTCAACGAAATATGTGCCGAACTAGGATCAATAAAGTAGCAAAAAGACAAACTGTTGGGATGAGAAGTGAATCATTTCATCTGATTTCTTCTTTAGATTTGCTATTATCATTCTATTCCGCTTCTCTTAACGACGTTATTTCAGGACATTTTATCGAGTCGACGAGAGATCGGAGTATTCGTTTATCTTTAAGACACACGTTTAGTGGTAATAACTGGTAATGATTGATTCAAGACGGCATTTATCCCACGCATTTATGATTGATGATACGTCCAACGTCCAATGGTTGGAGATGTCGAATTCGCCACTTGGGATATAAATGGATCCGTCTCCAGAGTTACAATGAAATCTGTGTTTTCATCAGTAAATATGCATCATAAGTTAACGTAATCAGTTGATATCATTAGCAGTACATCGTCTGTTAATGGGCGCCGTCTGCTGTCAAGAAGCTGAGACAGTTTGGCGACTAATGGAAATAAATGTATAACTTCGTGATAAGAACAATAATCTTTTGCACGTTTATTGAGAATAATATTCTTTAGAACATTGAGTGAAAACAACCGTTTCTAGCTTTTTCAATGAGTATAGTTCATTATTTCCTAATGTGGAGCGTACGACCCAGTGATAAGCAATTAGAAGATTGTGGAATAAAGACGGCTACTAAAATGTCAGACCAAATGACATCTCAATCCAACTAGCAATGTCAGCTTATGGTAACGTCCTCTACTCTCAACTCACAGAGAAACGGTCTCACCCCCCCCCCCCCCCCCATGACGGACTCAATACGATTTAGAATGATTTACCTTTAGTGGACCATTAAGTTCAGACGCCAACTTGTGCTGTTGTTGCCACCACGACAATTTTCGAGATGCACATTTATATAGACAATCGGTCGCTGCCTTTCGCAAAAACCTACCTTTGCTAACAAGATTTCTTCCCACTTTACATATGACGATAATTACAAAGCAAAGAAATCGATTGAACGCAGAAGACAGAACACAAATTGCTCTGACATGAAAGAGAACCAGTTTTTATTTTAAGCTTAAAAGTTAAAACATCATTTCTTTAAAACCTGAGGTGAAAATAGTTTTCAAAGAAATCTTTTTCTTTTATAATGAAAATTGTATTAATTTATTATATCTAATTTATTTTATACTTGATAAAATTTTATTTAAATTCTCTGTATAAATAAATTCGATAAAAGATTTTTAATAGTCTATGATTGCTCTTTCTTTCAAATCGAGGCGGTAACGTCGGGGTAAAATAATATACTTTGGGGTAACAGCCTAAAAGTTATTGCTTTGTTGCTATGGTTCTGCTCGGCATAGAATCGAGAACGTACGCTCTTGTAGCAACCAACCCCCACAACGCCTACCAAACGACCACAGATCCACCCGTGCAGATCCAGCGTGTGATAGCAGACACGGAAAAGGGCTCATCAGGAGCGATTCGTGTACGCCACTGACACCAGTTATCGCCACCACCCGTCTATTGACATGCAGTTGTGTGCGGCTCTGCGCGACAAATCCAAGATTTTATCTTTGACGTAAACGCTCAAGGTGTTAGTTCAATTTCCGCATTGTGCATGTTTTTGTGTGAGTGTGGCTACTGATCAGTACAGAGGAGCCAACGTATGCGACAAGCCAAATAAAACAGTTACTTTTTTTAAAGCCAATTTTAACACACATTTTTTGGCGGGTGCGGAATTAAAGGTAACATACTTGGGCGTCTGGTTACACATTTTTTTTTACGGGGCTGTCGCGCGCGGTTCAGCCTCACTGTTGTATCACTCATCCCGAGCTATCACTCTCTTTCTCTCACACAGCTCGAAATATCCAGTACGGCTCTAGGTCGACATTTGAGAACCTCATGCGTTCCATCCTGGGAAGCTGGCTCAGAAAACGATTGTGCAACCTATGGAGAAAATATTTTCATATCGCACAACCTCCAAGGATTTTTTTTTATAGAGGAAACTAAAAAATAATATCAATATTTAATAGTATTTGGAAACGTTTACATCAGACCGACCTTGACATGGGTTGTCACGTGATTCAATGCACGTTCTCTAAATCGGCTAAACAATCACTTTCTTAAAACGAGGTTCGGCATCGACTTTTAAAAAGAACAATTATATATTACGACACCTAATGACGACGGCGGTGGTGAAGTTCAAGCTTGGAGTGAATGACTCCGATTACTTGTTCATGACCATGCCAAACGGCCGACATTATCGAACTATCTGGCGTAGATCAGTTACTGATTTTGGACAGCACATAAAAAGTTTCACCTTCCAAGTTTAAATACGACTATTTTGCTGGGTACATTTTTAGGAGTATTTTCTTATGTTATAAAACGCTTGATACTTTGGGTTTGTTTTTCCCTTTTGAAGTTGAGGAGGATGGACATATATATATATATATATATATATATGTGTGTGTGTGTGTGTGTATCCATCCATCCCTAGCAGTGCTATGTCATCAGCATGTGCAAGATACTGAAGGGGTTGATTATAGAGAGTGCCCATGATTGGTTGTGGGTCTTGGGTTTCCCTTTAGAGAGTATCGTGTTATTGTTCCACGGGTGTCAATATGTATGCTTCTTATAACTCTCTCTAGTGTTATAATTAGCATACAAGACAGTGAGTCTCCATGTCTTAGGCCTTGTCTGATCTGAAATTCCCTTGAATATTCTCCTTGAACCTTGATTTTGTTTTTTGAGTTGTTCAATGATACATGTATCAGTCTTGTCAGTTTGTTTGGTATGCCAAACTCCTGCAGTCTCATATAGATATTTTATTTTGATGCTGTCATAGGCCATTTTATAGTCCACATGGAGTTGATGTACTGGGATAATATATTCATAGAATTTCTCTAATAGGCATCTGATGGTGAAAATCTTATCAGTTGTTGAATTGTTTTGCCTGAATCCACACTTTTGGCAATTAGCTTCGTCAGTATTTTGTAACAAACAATTAATAAGATTCCGCTGTAGTTTGTGCACTGAAGTTTTGAGCCTTTCTTGTGTATTGGGTTTATTAGTTCTGTTTCCCATTCTGTTGGAATTTTCTCTTCTTGCCAAATTTTAGTTATGAGTGTATGTATCTGATTGTGTAATTCTCTTTCTCCTAATAATTTCCGCTGTGATGAGGTCTTCTCCAGGGGCTTTGGTTTTTTTTAATAGAATTAATTACTTCCTTAGTTTCGTCTAGAGTTGGGGAGTTTATAAAACGGTCTGGTCTTCCATATGTGGTGGTTGGTAATCTTCATCGTATATATATAGAGATAGATATATATATTTCATTTGCTACTTTTTGTATTAAAATTTTAATATTTATATTATTGATGAAAAAGATTTTTTTTTTAATCCCCAAAATACAACAATCTCTTATATGAGCGCCACTACCCACACTTCACAGCTCTTATATGAGCGCCACTACCCGCCCTTCACAGCTCTTATATGAGCGCCTCTACCCGCCCTTCACAGCTCTTATATGAGCGCTACTACCCGCCCTTCACAGCTCTTATATGAGCGCCTCTACCCACACTTCACAGCTCTTATATGAGCGCCACTACCCACACTTCACAGCTCTTATATGAGCGCCACTACCTACACTTCACAGCTCTTATATGAGCGCCTCTACCCACACTTCACAGCTCTTATATGAGCGCCACTACCCACACTTCACAGCTCTTATATGAGCGCTACTACCCGCCCTTCACAGCTCTTATATGAGCGCATCTACCCGCCCTTCACAGCTCTTATATGAGCGCTACTACCCGCCCTTCACAGCTCTTATATGAGCGCCTATACCCACACTTCACAGCTCTTATATGAGCGCCACTACCAACCCTTCACAGCTCTTATATGAGCGCCACTACCCGCCCTTCACAGCTCTTATATGAGCGCCACTACCCGCCCTTCAAGGAACGAAGAAGACGCGATGTTCAAACAACTCAGTTGCAACGAGACGATCAACACCTTTCAGCTGATCACTTCAAGAGAAAACGATCAACTGAGCGAAAATGTCACTTTTGCAAACAAACAAATTATGCTCTATCCAGAATATAGAAATGCAAGTAGAAAGAAAGTCTTTAAAAATACAGAAAATGTGTCAACTGAAATACATTTCCTTTATAAAAACCATTTTATAGGAATACACGTGTAAGCTAAACAAATGCGACATATTTGTCATTTAAGAACTTCATATCAGACGCAGGTTGAGAAAAGTACATTTATAGCTTCTGTTGACAATACGCTTAGATTTTCAAATTCACTTTCAACTAAGTAGATGCTTGTTTGCTCATTATTCAATAGACGCGACAGTTTTTGATTATACAATCTTATTCTCGGTCCACTCCCACCCTGCATATAAATACCAAGCTCACTCTGCACAACGCTTTGTAAAGAGTAAAGTGATACCGTTTCTTCATTGTGTGGTGAAAGGTAGCTTAACAAGACTCTTAAATCAATACTTTCAGACATATGGATTATATTTCTTTGCAAGACAGTCCTTCTCGACCAACTTCACTAGTGCATAATAATGACATGAAATTTTCTTCTAAGGCGGAAACGCTAATTACGAATTTCTAAGCTTTGCCTTTATTCATCAAAATAAACAAGTGCATCTTCATCTTAAAATGTATCTTTCACTCAATTAAAGAATATCATAAAATCGCTCAGTCACAATTTTATGTACCATATTCAAAATGATCACAATATATTTTAGCCTTAGCGCCACTAGGTGGCACGGACCGCACTGGATGACACCCTCACAGAGGGGGCGGGGGTGTCACGAATAAGGAAAAAATGATTTAATAATGTTTTCTAAAGTCCGTCTCAAAACAGATTTTAGAAAATTACATGGCAGGATGCCACCAGATCAGCGTGTCACCACGGCAGGTGCCACCAGATCAGCGTGTCACCACAGCAGGTGCCACCAGATCAGCGTGTCACCACAGCAGGTGCAACCAGATCAGTGTGTCACCACGGCAGGTGCCACCAGAATTAGCGTGTCACGGATTGGCACCAGAACAGGGAGTCCCGGGTTGTCACCAGAACAGGGTGGCACGAAAAAGAGCAGGGTGCCATCAGAGTAGATTGCCTCGTTACACGTTTCCTCAGATCAGATTGCAAAAAGAAAAGGTAGACACTAGATCAAGGTGTCCTACGGGCAGGCAGAGTCAGTGGAGTCCATGGGGACGTCTGAATAGTAGGATGGTGGCACCATGGGTGTACCACACGTCTGAATAGTAGGATGGTGGCACCATGGGTGTACCACACGTCTGAATAGTAGGATGGTGGCACCATGGGTATACCACACGTCTGAATAGTAGGATGGTGGCACCATGGGTGTACCACACGTCTGAATTGCAGGATGGTGGCACCAAGGGTGCACCACACTTAGTAACACCTACCCTAGTGTCGCATTTACTTTGCAGGGTTTCCCAATCCAGACCTGGGTTGTGAAACTTAATTTCGAGTTCTGCGAGGAAAAGGGATTATAAGAAGAGAGGAGACATTAGCATTTAAATTATTATACAATGGTTATATACTTTTAAATGTTTCTTCCTTTAGGTATTAATTCAAAAGTTTATTTTCTACAGTTCTCTTTGCAATTCAATAAATAAATTAGAAGACCCATTTTTTTTCTTCAAATGTTAAAAGGCATAGTCACTTGTGAAGGGGATGAGAGACTAATCATATAATTGGTGGGGGTACGGCGTATAGAAAAGTTCGGGAAACACTGAGCCATAATTGTAACCATGAGGAGGAGGAGGAAGACTTGTCACAGTACATACATACACAAATCTGTCTTACTTTCACTTCCACAAAACGTATTTGTTTCTCAAAACTTCGATGCGGTAACCTACAGTGACCACACAAACTTTCGATCACAAAATATTTGAAACTAGCTTGGGCAGCGGTGCCCCGTTGCTTATGTCAAATACAGGAAGAGGTGCGCATACTTTCTTCGAGTAATGCATTTTAAGAAATATGAAATTAGTTTTCAAATTTTAATAAGTGAGTTTAAACTCGTCTTTAAAAGAAAGTATTTTTTTGAAAATGTTTTTAAAATCATTCTTATTCAAGATATTTTAAAATAGACACTGTCTCGCCTGTGCGACTTTGCTGTCATAGTTTTTTTCCAGCACTTGGTCGTTATCTGTTGCTGACATAGTTATATTTTGGAAAACATTTACAGTACGAAGTGTAACTGACACACATGCACTCCAGAAGTGCAGCCAAACGCTCCGTATTATTCCTTGCGAACTGTGCTAACAAACGAGCAATGGTCAATGACATTTTTCAAAGTTGTCCCAGACAGATTTGTGAATACGGCCAGCCATATTGGTAAATGAATTTTGATTTCAGTAACAAAAAATATGTTTAAATAGTAAACTGACTTCTATTTCGAACCTCATGTATTGTATACAAAAAGCAGTCATTGTTAATTGTGAATGTTCACTGCGAATATGATATCCGCGCTTACGCCAGCTTGTGAATTGACAGCAGATTACACACTTGCTAGAACAAAACGATCTCGGATTTCATATTAAAGGCAGTTAACTATTTTTGTAAGTGACCTTTCTCGATCTCCGCTCATCTCGTTAAGGCGCACGGTATGGTTTGACACGCGATGCTGTAACTATCGTACACATTGACTGTCAGTTTATTACTGTGTTTATCAAAAAAAAAAAAAATTTGGTAACCAGTTTTTGAAATGGAACAGTCGGTCTTTCGGTTTCAAAACAGAAAAACCGGTTTTCGTTTACCATCCTGATGGTCGTCAATGATGGTCGTCTTATACTTAGTAGGGGAGAATGCTGCACCTAATGAGAAGCATATGCGTGCTTTTATATGGATCAATTTGCTTCTGGTTGACACAGTACACTCCAAGAACGGCGACATTTCATAGCAACAGACAGCATAAATGTGTTATTGGTAGCGTTTAATTAAATCTCTCTTGGAATTGTTCAGACAGTTGTTTTTTCAAACTCGGTTCCCAGTCATGACCACTGTCACACGGTGACCGTTACTGGGGCGGGTGAGGGTGCGGTAACTGGGGCGGGGGTGTCCACTGGTTGACTTACTGGGGCGGGACAGGAGAGAGAGCTCCAATGTTAGGGTAACGTATGGGTCACGACGGACAGTGTCGGGGGACAAGTTTTGGGGCATGGATACTTTCGGGTTAAGGACGGAAATTCCTAATTGACTGGAAACGATAGGGGTCAGGAATGTGTTAAGAGATAGCATTCTTGGACCAACAAAGAAGTTTGGGTAGGAACGAGGGGTATAAGTAAGGACATCTAATTCTGTAGTTTCACTGAGCACTACGGCCCACACATGAGACTTCTCTCGTCAGAGCTCAGACACATAGACTTACCTCGTACCAGCCTTGCCGCAGTATCAACATAGAACAGTATCAACATAGAGAGGTAAGTGTATGTAAGGTGTATGTATGGAGGAGCTTTATGATAGTTACGTTATGTAGAGGTTTAGTATTTTGGAAGTCTACGGTAAGTAGTTAGATAGGGCTTAGCATAGATCACTTGGTGTAGGTGACTTATTCATATATTTCAGGAATAGCCACCTTTTAACGTCATTAACTAAGCGTCACAAACTCGTGACGGAGTGTGTGCGCAGATGCCAGTGCAGAGAGACAACGGGAGACGCTAACAATCACGACCATAGGACAGATTCACGCTGTAGAGGGGGCGACAGTCTTGCAAGACTCCACTTCGTCGTATGGTTGCGTTTCGCTTGTATGATTCAGTTGCTCAATATTGAGAATCACTATTATAATGTCATTTTAGTAATCATATATGTATGAAAATCATCATATTACTTCAAAGTGTATTTCTTCATAGCGCATGCTATTATTCTCATTGCATATCGCATATTACCCTACTTGGCACATTTAAAGAATAAATTAGCTCTAGTCATTTTACGTTATATTGAAGACTTTGTTTATTGTATAGTTATTGTGTTTCCTTGGACACATCAAAACAAGGTGGTGTCAGAGGTGTTGTATAAGAATATAGACCAAGGGTCACTTAGCTTAGGGAGCTCGTGACAACCACTTACGTAATAGCGAAAAGAAGGGTCTACTATGAATAACGTGTACTTCTTCTAACAGCCGATTTCCAACTACAGCCGAAAAAAATATATTCTTTTGACTACTGGGAACATTTTATGACTGGAGATTCGTGATTTTCAGGACCATGACTTTTGGGGCATGTTGGACTTAGTTCTTATGTTAAGTGCCTGCCGTTATAGATGTTATTGGCACGACGAGCGCCGTCCTTGGTGCATATACCTTCCATTAGCGACTGTTAACTACTTTAAGAACATTACTTATGTCCATTAAAGCCAATGAATAATAAATGTTGATCGGATTCAACCCTTATATCAAATAACAATGTTCGGAATTTACTAAAACCCACGCAGCAACCATCTATAAAGAACTTCGGAAGACGACCATTTTCATTCTCGAAATCGCCTCACATTGCTTCAAGTTAAGAGGTGGTGGTAGGGTGGGAGAGAAGTAAATGGAGGTGAGCTAGGATTTCAATTCCCCTGCGACATTTCTCCGATAATAACTTGAGAGTGAAAAAAATTGAAACAAAGAACTATATTCTATGCATACATTTGTATGAAGGTATCGTGTTTTAAGCACTAAGGTGGTCTTAAAGTTAGAGTTCGCAAGCGGATGCGCAAGATAATGCCAGATGGGCCGCCAGATAATGCCAGATGGGCCGCCAGATGTCAGGTGTGCCGCGCGATATGAATCTAAGAAAGGGAAAAGCACAAAGTATATGTAGATACAATATATATTGCTATCATGGGGACATTGCAGACAAACTGTCAAACCCTACAACAAAAGGTACATTGTTTACATGCTATCAAACCCTACTTCCAGAGAAATGTGTCCAGTACAGATAGTTAATATGGAGCAATACACTTTAATATTTTAACGTTCAGCATTACACCCCGTAATGAATGTTAACTACATTATGTTATTGAGTTAATTTTTGCATGATTTTACTGGCGGTGTGCCACGGAATTCTCAGAAAGGCCTTAGGTGTGCAACAAATTAAAAAAGGTTAAAGAGCTCTGTTAAAGCTACGATTTGTTGAATGGCTTTTTTGTTGGCGGCGGCTCGGCAATGACTGTGATCAAACTTGGACTCGGCTCCAGACTGCGTACATATATGCTTTCATAACGTTCATAAGGAAGGGGGAAACATCAATTATTGTTGTACTCAGAGCTTTTTTTCTAAACAAAACAGGTACCGTGCTCACATCTTGTTAATACTTCAGGGGTCATCCAATATGACGTCACGCATTAGGGTTTAGGTCATGATTTTATAACGAATTATTATGAGAATGTCGAAATCATGTGATAAATTTGTAACGATGGGGAGGAGGGGGCAAAAATAGCGTGAGTGACGTCAATTATGAGTGGCCTCGTCATTAATATAGTCTAGATATTTTATTTTATTGTTTGTAGCATGGGTCATTAAAATTTGTAGCAATCCGTCGAAAAAAATTACCGGTACACCGTTTGAGTGCGTTCTATGACCCAAAAAAGCGTTGTATGTACTCAAGCAGTGGTTCTCAACCTTCCTAATGCCACGACCCTTTAATGCAATTCCTCAGGTTGTGGTGACCCCCAACCATAAAATTAATTTATTTGTTAATTCATAAATATGTGTGTGTTCTTAGGGCACCCCTGGGTAAGTGACGTTCAACCCCCAAAGGGGTCGCGAACCACAGGTTGAGAACCGCTGTGCTAAAAGATAATACATATGAGTGACTGCGTTCAAGACGTGTGAAGAAAATAGTGGAACGATATGTACTAAAGGAGGGAGATCATATATTGTTACGTATCAGAGATTGTATGCCAGAAAACTATGTTACATATCAGAGATTGTATGCCATAAAAATATGTTATAACATATCAGAGATTGTCTGGCAGACAACTATGCTACATATCAGAGATTGTATGGCAGACAAATATGCTACATATCAGAGATTGTATGGCAGACAACTATGAAATGGTGGACCCAGTGACTTGAGTGAGACCTCGGATTCACGGCAATGACCGTGTGCTGACAACACGAGGGGGCGGTGTATTTCTTCAAGCTTTCCCTGAAGTTTAATGTCCCTCGTGTCCTTGTCTTACAACTTGATCGTAATCTGCCCCCGTGTCCATACTGCGGGATGTGATAGCGGATGCTCAAGTTACATTTAGCTTAGTTGTAGTGGGTGTCTTTAGCCAAGCTATGAAGGGGGATGGCATCTAGCATTTAATATGAACAAAAGTTAGTCAATTAGAAGGAATGACAAGTCAATTCGAATTTTTTTTTTTTTATTAAAAGAAGGGAAATTAGACAAGAATAAGCAGGGTGTCCAACCAGAGTGACACTTTTTGCTTAATATGGAGGAGCGGCATTTTGGGAAAACTGCTGATGTTTCTTTCGTGGAAGAGCAGTGGCACAAACCTTGAAACCGCCGCAGGCAGCACTAACCCTACCTAGGCCGCTGGTAGGGCAGTGGCACAAACCTTGACCCACCGCGGGCAGCACTAACCCTACCTAGGCCGCTGGTATACTACATAACGTGTAAAGCGTAAGCAATCACAGCACAGTCTTAGATCGTACATTGACAACACGAACGTAACCGAGGACACTGGTCTCACAAGGTGCATGAACTCTACCATCCCGCACAGTGTCTGGTGAGCACACTGAATTACCCAGACAAGCTCTCGAGGTTTCTCACAAACCATACAAGGTCTTTGAGTACCCAGGTCTTATTTATGCAAGCACTCACGAAAAAAAAGAAAAGAAAAATGATCTTCCTGCGCCCACACCACCAGACTCAGAACAGACTTTCATCATCAATAACTAGAGGTCACCTGTCCTTAACTCACTTCCTGGTAGCCTCCTACCCTACGAGGATGCATCATCATTAGACAGAGGTACCCACCTAACCAGTTCTAACCACCTAACCACCCCTAACCCCGGAACGTTCCATAAGAAAACGCGGGCGTTAATCGTTGCTCATCAATTACTTGTATGAATATTTAATGCCACAAACAAGGTTGAGAAGGCGATCAAGGTTGAAATAAGATGGCGAGTCCGTTCCCAAAAAAACGTAAACGTTCATGTCTAGATCACAAACTGCCACAATGACACTTGTATGTTCATGTCTAGATCACAAACTGCCACAATGACACGTGTATGTTCATGTCTAGATCACAAACTGCCACAATGACACTTGTATGTTCATGTCTAGATCACAAACTGCCACAATGACACTTGTATGTTCATGTCTAGATCACAAACTGCCACAATGACACTTGTATGTTCATGTCTAGATCACAAACTGCCACAATGACACTTGTATGTTCATGTCTTGATCACAAACTGCCACAATGACACTTGTATGTTCATGTCTAGATCACAAACTGCCACAATGACACTTGTATGTTCATGTCTAGATCACAAACTGCCACAATGACACTTGTATGTTCATGTCTAGATCACAAACTGCCACAATGACACTTGTATGTTCATGTCTAGATCACAAACTGCCACAATGACACTTGTATGTTCATGTCTAGATCACAAACTGCCACAATGACACTTGTATGTTCATGTCTAGATCACAAACTGCCACAATGACACTTGTATGTTCATGTCCGTGATAAAGTATGTGGTTGTTGTTGTTTTTTATAATATCAGTTTCACGAAGAACTGTCGCGCTAACAGATCGATTAAAAGACCCACACAAAAAGAAAACATTTCAAGTGAGCTCTAGAGTACTGAGTTTATTGAAATAGCATGCAATACAAATTATGCTGACACCTACTCTCTGTCGTGGAACACGTGCCCGACAATAGAGGGAGAGGAAGATCAAGGTAAACCTTAATAAGGAACCTGGACAGAGAGAGAGAGAGAAGGGGGATGAGAGACAGAAGAGAAAGATGAAGAGAGAGAGAGAGAGGGGGATGGAGGGAGAGGAAAAGATAGAGCGAGGAAAGAGAGAGAGAGAGAGAGGAAAAGAGATAGAGAAAGAGAGAGAGAAGAGAGAGAGAGAGAAAGAGAAGAGAGAGAGAGAGAAAGAGAGAGAGACGGCAAGAGTTTGACAGAGCTGAGGATATTTCAAAACACATTTAATATTTTAATTTTTTTTTTAATTTAACTTTTTAAAAAAGGCTGTCTATCAAAGTCGAGTTAAAACGCGCTAAAAGTAGAAAATATTTTTTAATTTCTTACAATATATTGCGCAAAGAAAACTGTTGTAGAAGTGTAGATGAGCACTCTATGAAGCCAGTGTGGGGGGGGGGGGGGGTAGGGGAGAAATAAATGTATTAAAAAAGTGTCAATTTTCCCCATTTATCAGTCACACCTTTCCGTTTGCACAAACTTCCGTCAAATAATTTTCTTCCAACAAATTTCTTTAGTACAAATTTCCGGATACGGAAACATGTGCTCGCAGGATAAGCACAGGTCAAAGAGCAATCAGTCCGTTGTTAGTAAAAAGCTTAAAATGTTTACAGTAATAAAATCAAAAGGAAAGGTCCCTAATACAGGGTGAGTGGATTCAGTGACGTCACTAGGTGCATGTGGGGGGCGCACCTGGTGACACCCTTACAGGGGGTCGCAGCCAATATGACAGAGCTCATGAGACGGTTTCAAACATACATACTTGTAATACTAGATCGGCGTGCCACAAGAACAAGGGAGTAGCTTAAGCTGATGACGTCAAAAACAGGTCAAGATTTCGCGACGTTCACTTCAGAAAAAGTATAAACAATAAACCCGTATGTCCATTCACTTTATGTATTGCAGTTTGGAATCATGCTTTGTTTGAAAACCCACCTGACCTCACACGTCTGAGGTGATCAGAACACACCTGGCCTCACACGTCTGAGGTGATCAGAACACACCTGGCCTCACACGTCTGAGGTGATCAGAACACACCTGGCCTCACACGTCTGAGGTGATCAGAACACACCTGGCCTCACACGTCTGAGGTGATCAGAACACACCTGGCCTCACACGTCTGAGGTGATCAGAACACACCTGGCCTCACACGTCTGAGGTGATCAGAACACACCTGGCCTCACACGTCTGAGATGATCAGAACACACCTGGCCTCACACGTCTGAGGTGATCAGAACACCCGCTTTGACAACGTTGAAATAGGTTTCTAGGATTTGTCCACTTAAAAGAGGAAAAAGCTGATGACTTTGGTTCTGACACTCTTAAAAAAAACTGGACAGCGATGGACTTGACATAGAACAATAATGGTGCTGCCATCTCTGGAATACATAAATCAGTTTTAATGTGTGTGTTTGAATCAATCACTTAACAGTGTGGTCAACACCCTTTGGCTGAAACTACGTTATTGTTAACTGTTTTAGTACTCTTGAGAGAATGTTTTCCTTCTTCTCTGCCTCCACGAACAGATGGGATGTTTTGAATTGAACACACTGGAATGTCAGTGAAAATATTGTTTTAAAAAAACACGATGGAGGGCTCATCCTGCTGCAGTAAAACCATTTAAAGACTATTTTGATGAATGTGTGGTGAGGACTGCGCCAGACCCGTGTGAACGTTTGGAAACACCAGGCACAGCAGAGAGCCTCTTGTTAGCTGTCCGTCATGTCACATTTCTCTGCTACCTTTACATTTTGGCTGACATATATTGAGGAATCTAATCGTACATAGTGATATCTGGAGATTAAAGCCTGACTCTTGACAAAGTGGTCACCAAGGTAGACGTTTTTCTGCACGGTAAGAAAATTCAAATAGTGAAGCGCGCTATTGAAAAAGCTCTTTTAAAATCCAACAAATATGTTATTTCAGTATAGAGAAGACTAAGGTTCATGAAGAAAATGACAGGGAAGCAATTAAGACACACCGGACTCACTGTGCTAGAATAAAGGGCGAGGCTTAAACGTATAGTACTGATCTTTTTCATTCTTAATTTAAGGTCAAAGTAAGAACCACCAAGGAAGTACGGTAACAGATGAAGGGTTCAAGGGAAAAACCAGTGATGTCAATTTTTCGAAATTTGCAAGTTATCTGCCGTGTGGCTACATTCCATTCAATAGAATAATATGACACATAGGTCTACATTCCATTCAATAGAATAATATGACAGATAGGTCTACATTCCATTCAATAGAATAATATGACACATAGGTCTACATTCCATTCAATAGAATAATATGACAGATAGGTCTACATTCCATTCAATAGAATAATATGACAGATAGGTCTACATTCCATTCAACAGAATAATATGACACATAGGTCTACATTCCATTCAACAGAATAATATGACACATAGGTCTACATTCCATTCAATAGAATAATATGACACATAGGTCTACATTCCATTCAATAGAATAATATGACACATAGGTCTACATTCCATTCAATAGAATAATATGACACATAGGTCTACATTCCATTCAATAGAATAATATGACACATAGGTCTACATTCCATTCAATAGAATAATATGACAGATAGGTCTACATTCCATTCAACAGAATAATATGACACATATGTCCAACTGAAAAAGCAGCGTAGTCAATAAATAAATATTTAAAATTTTTAATATTTTGATGCTTTTATGAGGAATTTTCCAACTTTATTATCATTTTTCTCAAAACTCTTAAAACCTGACATCACTGGTTTTTCCCTTGAGCCCTTCAGATATTTTTGAGGTTTCTCAAGTTAAGAGTCCACTATTGGCGACTGAAAAGAGTCACTGTTGTCCATTCTTAAACTAACAACTTTCTATGAATTATACCTGAAAATGAGCTTTCGATGGAAATACCATGGCTGAGAAGGCCCCTGAAAGCAACATATTTTTATCTCGATGAACAAAAGATTGGTCAGAATTTAAGGTTTTGGCATTGATAGTTGAATGGAGCTTCCTAGATTTTCTCTAAATCCTCTCATTAAGTCCACTATTAGTTCTCACGATCCGTGGCCTCAGGTAAGAGGAGCTTTTCATAATTGAAACTTTTTAAAAAGCAATTTGCGAATCTACCTTGGAATTATCCAAGATCTCTGGTCTTGTCAATTGTCTGGACTCGAAACTTCCTGCTATGGTTCATCGCCGTCTTCAAGGCTACCATTGTTTTCATTGCACTTTTTACTTATATAGTTCGTTTTTCTTCTGTTACATTAATGTTAAAATAATGTCTCCATTGTGGTATTTAAAATACGAATGATGCCAGACATCCTAGTTGTAATATGCTTCCTTGGCAGACCTTGGCAGAGACCGGGAATTACATTTAAAAAAAACAGAAAGATCGTTTATGACCGAGAAAAAAATCATCTCTCTCCAGCAGCACTAATCTGTGATCTTGACATACTCATGGATTACAGCATAGTTATGGGATTAGCATATTTTTTGTACACTTCATATTAACACATGACTATGACACAATCACGAAATCCCCATGACATTACCAGGACGCACCATCATATAATAGTCGTGACATAAGCCATGACATAACCCTAAAATACCCTTCCCACCCCCCACCCCCCAAAAATGATCCCATTTACTATTTGTATTTTGATATTTGGCCCAACTCTCCTTTAGTCCCTATTTTCCTGGAACAAAGATAATCTTATACATCCCGTGTCAGTTAATCATTGATCAACAGCCTGCGATACAGATGAATTGAAGTTGCCCGCTGAGTTTTGACCAAGTCCCCCTTAGTGCGAATAGGAAGTATCGATTGTATGTTTCACTTTACGGATGCTCTTTCCCATTGGCAGGGACAAAAATAGAAAGCTATACAAGATTTCTTAATTTTAAATTGATTTTTTTTTTAGTTTTTAAAAGGCTTAAAGAAGAGCACACAAAAAATACCGGGAGCACTTTTGTTGACTAAAATTTAGCCAGAAGCAATACATTAATTCCCCAGTTCACATCTGCATTCTTACATTCACATTAGGTCGGTGTTGTTTTCTTCTACCAAATCTATATTCTTTTTTTAAACAAATCAAAGAGGTTTTCTGGACTTTTCCCTCTTCTTCCTTTCTTTTAAAATTTAGAATTGAAAGTTTCCACGAGATGTCTGTAAAACATCCAAATTGAATCCGAGCTCAGGCCTCGGGGGTATAAAAATGTAAATGACACACGGCCACGACTAAATACTGTTCAAGGGAAAGACTGTTTTCTAGCACATTTGAAGGTACCAACAAATTCATGGGCTGGTTAGGTTTAGAAGCTTCACAGCAGATTGCCCTTAACCATTGACTCAAAAAACCGCCGGGGATATCGCGAGTACTTTTAGGGGATGAAACCAAACAGCACTAATCATGAGCACAAATCTTTGCCTAAACCAAAGTAATTAGAGTCTCTGAGTCCATAGCTTGAGTAAGACTTTGATATATCACAGTAGGTCACCTTCTTTTTAATAAAGTATCAGACTAATAGATGACACCGAGAAAATGTGAAGAAACGTTTCTGTGCCATTATTCCTGGTGAAATATTACGTTTAATTTAGGAGCCATTTTTCAAATGGATATATCTCATGATAATCCTCAAATGTAAAATATGTGCAGCTCTCGTGAAGACCGCTCTCTGAACTCTGGCAAATGTCACACCTCTTATTAACTTCACATCTCGGATGAAACCAATTTCTATGTTCCTCCATTTTTGTTTCGCCTAATTTATCCAAAGACAAATCCAATGAAGACCATTACGATAAATTTTCCAAGGAAGCACACCCCACCCCACCCCCCCCCTTTTTTTTCCACTAGCCCCCTAATCATCTTCCAACTTGTTTCCTTCTCCAGGGATGAGCTCTGATTAAGAACCTCTGATTAGACAGAGATGCACAGAGACGTTGCTTTGCATTTTCATCTGGTCAATTACACCCAGAGCCAAGCAAGTCTCTCGCTTAGTGAACACAACTTTAAGGCATTTTTTCACGAAGTCTCAGTTGTTAGAAAGTCCTTTTGTTATTTCAGTAGTTTGTGAATGTTTGATGAAAGTCTATAGGAGTGTACAAGTCAGACTTAACCAGAAAACAAAGAGGAATTTCACTTTGACATGATCTATAAAGCAACTTTTAGCAAGTCTTCGTTTGGTAAAAAGATCATTTCCTGGTTCAGTTATTTTTTCTTTTAAATACTTTTTAAACGGAGTATTACACATAAGATTTCATTTTGGAGTATATCAGATTTATTTTTTAAATATTACCAACAGCAAAATATATCGTCTTTAAAGGAGATGTCAGTTAACAATTACTATTATAGAATTAATTGAAACAATTAAAGAAATTCTGAAAATTATATAAAACAATATATTGCTTAAGTCAGAAGTAGGCTACGGGGCAATCTCAACAGAAAACCACATACTATGCAAAACTGATGTGGTGTTTATAGGTTACTTACTGCTACAGGAATTAATCCAGGGGGGGGGGGGGGGGGGAAAGAGGGAAAAAATAAATGGGAGGTAAATATTTCATTTATGTTTTTTTAATGATTGCTCTGTAAACAAAATATAATGGGCAAAAAGATTTCTTGGAAATTCAAACATACAACTAGAATTTTAGCACACAAAAAAGATATTCCATAAATAAAATATTTCTATTTGTCAAATTTTCCCGCAGTCCAACTATAGCCATGTTCTGGCAAACCGGTTGTTAAATTTCGACAATTCCACTGGACTGGTTGTTAAACGTGGTCAAAATAATAGAAACAATATACAAATATGCAAAAACATTTACGCCAAGAACAGAACCAGTTGTTGACATGTATAGAATTGTTTGTTGCTTGAATTGCATCACACAGCTGGTCCAACCCAACCTGTTGTTTCATTTTGGCACATATTTGTTTAGCTTCACATGAGCACAAGGGCTGGTGATACCTCAGACCAGTGGAAGGATCAAGGCTTAAAGGGGATCCAGGGCATTGGCCAAGTCAATATGTAAGCGCCATCTGCCACCAGGGGCAAGCACATAGATGCGTTCCCATAACTTTTGAGCATATTCAAATGTCAAAGAAAAAATTCATTTTATTCCAGCCTAGGCTTAAAGTCATCAATCACAGGGCCCTAAATAGGCTTCAATTCAATCACATAGGGCCCAACTAGGGTTAAAGTGATCGACATAGGACCCTAAATAGGATTAAATTCAATCATATAGTGCCCTAACTACAGTTAAATTCAATCAGATTAGGGTTATAGTCAATACCATAGTGCCCTAACTTACCCTGTTGTTGTAGGCCAGCTCCATGGACTCAGAGGACAGTTTACAAAGGGCGTCAATCAGGTGGTGGAGGGCCACATCATCCAAGTATCTACAAGCAATAATGGCAACATATTAGTTATATATGGTAGATCAGATATTATTATAGACACGAATTCTATGGGAACTTAACCTGACATTTCAGATTGATAAATGTCTTAGTTTTTTACAGGAATTATATTGAAAAAAAGCAGATTTCAGATTCAATTCAAAATAAGGGAAATGGACAAAATGTTACTGTGATTATCTTTAAGGAAACTGGACAAAATGCTACTGTGATTATCTTTAAGGAAACTGGACAAAATTTTACTGTGATTATCTTTAAGGAAACTGGACAAAATGTTACTGTGAATATCTTTAAGGAAGCTGGAAAAAATATTACTGTGAATATCTTTAAGGAAACTGGACAAAATGTTACTGTGAATATCTTTGAGGAAACTGGACAAAATGTTACTGTGCAAATCTTTGTAGAACACCTGTTTAAAATCCAATATCACTAATGTCATAAATGTTCTGGTTATCTGTAATGCTGATGTCATAAATGTTCTGCTTATCTGTATGCTGATGTCATAAATGTTCTAGTTATCTGTAATGCTGATGTCATAAATGTTCTTCTTATCTGTAAAGCTGATGTAATCTGGTTCACAGTTATAGACAATCAAAGGTGTCGCGCTTTTCTATAATTATGGTGTTTTATTCATTCAAAAAATTAAAGATGTTTGTAGATTATTTCAAAAGGCCACTTTAGATTAGTAGAACAAAATTACAAAATTAAATGTTAAAAATTAAAAAGTTCTTCTATTCATTCATCCCTGATCTGCAGGTTGCCAACCCCAGGCAGAGCTAAGACCTTAATTTTAGTCATAGTAAAAATTAGCAGTTCCCAAACAGTGAGTTACAAAAGCCATTAGAGGGTTTTCTGAGGGCCAGCAGAGCCAAAATTCTGAGAGCATCATTTTTAAAAATTTACAAAATTAAAATCAAAATGTGGAGCGGGAAAAATCAACTTTTGAGCATTATAAAAACAGGGTCATGATATCAAAAGGTTTATAACCAATGGTCTATATGTCACATGAATCAAAAACTGTCATTTCAAGATGAAATAATTATTTTAATTTAATTATTTACGTTTGTTAAAAGCCTGATTTCTTTTTTTTTTTTTAACTTTGCAATATTGCAGCCTATTTTCATATCTGGATCCTAGAAAAGGCCAAAATACCAGGTAAATAACACTACAAATTAAGTAAAACAATGTGTCCACAAAGATAAGCCTGACCAGAAATAGCAGATTTTCATTTGAGATGAATATTTTCACAGAGGTATTATTACAAAAAATCAAAGACTTAAACTTCATTGGACAAAAAACAAGTCATTTTAAATGTGTCCAGAGATTAATATGGGTGGATTTGTAGGGGTTATTTTTTTTAAAAATAGATCTCAAATTTTAAACAATGAAGTGTTCTCGTTGACACTAATCATGTCCTAGACATATTTGAAATATGATAAGTGGCATTTGTGAATAAATCATGGAAATAAATTTATGAGATAACATAAATAGAGCAGGATAAAAAATCAACAACATATGAAAATGTTAAACATTTTATTAAAAAAACAATACCAATACATAGCATTTTAAGGATGATATGAGCCAGATCAGTGTTTCCCAAACTTTTTTTTTTTTTGTGTGTCTCTTTTTAACATTCTATTTATCTCCCTGGCCCCTACCTCTTCTGTTGTGAAATCATTTTAAAAAATAACACTATTGCACAAAATCTTTTTTTCAAAGCATTTGCAACGCTTAAAAATTATGTGGCCTCATTAAGCTAACATTGAGAGCCCCTGAACTAGATCTTTATATTTTCAATACATGAAATCTGAGATTGTTGTACAGTATAGGATAAGCAATTAAAATGTATAGTTTTATTCTGTATTTGACATTTGAAGAGAACATAAAAAGATGATCCTGTAGTGGAGGTCAGATTAAACCAATTGTGTAATATTGTTCTCCCTTACACAGATTAAATAGATCAACCCCTGAATAATGCTTGGTTGACTAGGTAAATAATTAAGGCTGAAACAAACTTAAACACAGCTTTAACTGATCTTTCATGCTGACACTCGGGACTGTTTATGCCAGTGGTTCTCAACCATTAAGTTGTGATCCCTGGGGGTGGGGTGTCACCTGACATCATATGAGGGGTCGCTTGAGAACTCAGAAATCTAAGTGGGGTTTTTTTGTGTTGAGAACTCAGAAATTAAAGTGGGTTTTTTGTGTCATCTGAAACTGATCATTTGTACCTTGGTTTTACTTTCATTCATTTCAAAATATTATTTACACTGATGGGGCTGGTTTCCTATTGTCACCATACAGTATCTACACTACAGTTACATGAATAAATACTTTCAAAAGATTTTTTTCTTCTTCTTCTGTTTGTTATGCTGCTGATGTTTTCCTTTCCTCTTCTTCTAGTAAATTGGCAGAAATTAACATGTTTCATTCATTCAAACTCAATTGCTATTTTATAAAATAGTTTGAAGACGAAGTGCGATTCAGATACAACAGAGTGCCCATTTTACGCTGGCAACAAACCCCTTGATAAGGAAGCTACCCCTGGTGCAACAGGGCCAGCTGGGTGTCATCCAGTAATGGGGGATATCTGAGAGATGTTGCTTCATGGCCCTCTCTCCCTTAACTCCTTAATGGGGGAGGTTGTCTTGCAAAATTGGATTTTCAGTTCCATCCACCCATCTCTGTGGCACTACATGCCATGTAGGGCTTTGGCCTGCCTCACCACTTCCATTCATATGCAAGATACTGAAGGGGTTGATTGTAGAGAGTGACTATTGTTTGTGGGTCATAGGTCTCCCTCAGAAAGTAGAAAGCTGTTGTAGAAAGCCTGAGTGTGTAGTTTTCTTCCTCCACATTTAATAGCTTCTGCTATGATGACTTCTCCAGGGACTTTGTGTTTTTTTTATAGAATTGATTACTTCTGAGGTTTCTTCCAGAGTTGGGGAGTTTATTAAAGGATCTGGTCCTCCACGTGGTGATTGATAATCTTCATCTTGTCTATTGAGTGCATTTAGTTTGCCCTCAAAATATTCAGCCCACCCCTCCAGTACTTTAATATTTTTCATAAATAATTCTCCCTTATGGCTCTCAAACATTTTAGGTCTGGGATTGTCAGTTGGCCCATAAAAAGCTTATGCTCCGACTGACGCTTTAATTCCTTTTGTATATTAGATGTGATCTAGATTTCAGGGAGAGAGCCCATAAAATTTCTTATTGATTCTAAAACTGCTCAGTTATGGTTTTTATTTAATTTTATTTGTGAACAAATTTGACAAACATCACTCATATGAAGTAAAAGAAATGGTTATAAAAATATTGATTGACTAGTTATTTTTGTTTATGTTGAAAAAATATGCACATGAATGATTTGTAATGTTTTTACTATTCATGCAAAGTAACATCTAAATAGGGCTACAAAAACTATTTATGAAAAAGGTTTTTCTTCAAATTTCTTTTTGAACGCACTATACTAAAGAGTAAAACAAAATAATGCGTTCAAAAAGAAATTTGATGCAAAATTTTAACGTGCCAACTGAAAAAAAGATTCTACCAAATTTTCGTTCTATCAAATTTCCGTCAATCAATGTTCCGTCGATGAAAGTTCTTTCAAACAAATTTCTAGATATGGTTATATGGCACACCCTAACCAAAGAGACTGATCACCAATGTAAAGGCCAGGATCATAAATATTGACTAACTGGGACCTCACAAGAATCTAAACATGTTTCAGTTCCCTACCATGAATGTCTGTAACTTATGGGATACAATTCATGTTAAATTTTAGTAGAATAAATTTTGTAACTGCATCCCTTTTAGAGCAGACCCTTTAAAATTGGCGTGTGTGATGTGATCATCCATACTTTGGGTATTGGTGTTCCAAAAGTTAATTCTGATCATCCATACTATGGGTATTGGTTTTCCATTTGTTTATTCTGACATTTTTTAATGGGCTATTATTGCTTTTGTTTTCTTTACATTCATACTTACTGTGAGCTTTCAAAGAGTCTGGACAGCATGCCAGATAAGACAGGCAGGTCAGCCATGGCAGCTGTGGTGATGACACTAGTGCTGGTGTCACTGATCTGCTGGCCAACCTTCAAGCTCCCACCAGCTGATGGCTTTAGGCCTAGGATCCACACCAAATGCTGTTGGAAGGGTACAAAACGGAAAGAAAACAGATGACCACAACATTGACATTGGCAGTGTTAGCCCATTCATTGACTTTCATTTTCATTGCAATCATCTTTTAAGTGATAAGAAAATAGTTTGTTCATAATAAATAAAACATTTAATTTTTTTTTCCTGAAATTTAGGAGCTTTTGAAGAGTACCAAAGGAAAAATATATATGTTAGAAATATATATATATATTATACAATATATATTTATATATTGTAGAGAACCTTAGCCATCTCTGTTCTACCCTCGTTCCCTTACCACTTTATCTGGATGGTAACCTCGTTCATTCTGTCTCTCGTATTACGACCAATCAGTTATAACACATTGATCGTTAGCCTTCACTTTAATGATCTGCTATACTGTTCACATTCAAGACTTTGAACTCTGCTCTGACTTTGTCCCAGTTTGTCTCACTCTCTTTCATTACTGTCTTCTCACGTCTGTCCTCTACTCCTGTCTGGTTGAACTCCTGCCCGCCAGAGTTCTCCCACCCGACTGTCCTCTTTCCTGTCCAGCTGAGCTCTCTCTCTCTTGTCTAAGCAATCATGCCTAGTGTCCCCAAACCTCTAGCTTATATCTAGGTCTCACCATACGAGAAACTACCCATCACTAGAATCCCACGGTTATTGGCTTGCTACATCACTAAAGACTACATTCTCCAGACCAGCTCCTTTACCCCGGACACCTATTCCATGTCTCCACCCACTTATTAACACCTATCAAGTTTGGCTTACTCTCACGATACTTAATTAAACTAACACTACCCAGGGTATGAATGGACATTCCACATTTAACAGCAAACAACAAAACTAATTTGTGATACCCATACTGTCCCTTATTGATGTATCCTCGGTCGGCTTGGTTCGCAGGCTGTCTTCCCTGGCCTCACATAAACAATCTCTAAATGCCAAAGTCGACCCCTCCCTCACCTACCGTAGCTTTTTTACGGTACCTGCGACTATCATTTCCTTGTACAGTCCAGGTCATTTGTGACATATGCCCCTCCGTCTAGATGGACATCAACTAGCCACTCTTGTTTTGATTTATTCTAGTGTCACTGTCAAAACAGTGCTTGCAGCGTTCGTTTGCTATCTTGATACGCCTGAGAGACAGTCTGATGCGCTGGGTGGGTCCCCCACCCATGTACGTCCCCCACCCAAGTGGGTCCCCCACCGATGTACCACCGAGGCTGAACTCTCTACAATATGAAGCCATTTTTGGAGAAAACATGAGTGAACTGTGATCCTTGTGGAGCTGTTCTCAACCTGTGGGTCATGACCCCTTTGGGGATCAAACGAACCTTACGCAGGGGCCACCTAAGACCATCAAAAAACACATATTTATGAAGTAATAACAAAAATAACTGTATGGTTGGGGGTCACCACAATATGAGGAACTGTATTAAGTTGTCGCGGCATTGGGAAGGTTGAGAACCACTGCTTTAGTGGGATGTAAGCCCAATGCAAACAATGTATCTCCAATGTTGCAAACACTGACCAAAATAAGGAAAATGAAGCTTGTGAAAACATGCATCAATACAGACAACCTACCTGTAGTGGGTGAAATACTTGGACAAGAGTTAGACCTGTAGTTTTTTAAGCACACATACTAACAATTTACCTGTAGAGTGGTCAGCACTAGGTGCCAGGCTGATCCTAGGATATCTCCATGGCAATGGGCTAGACTTAGAAGGGCTCTCATAACTTGAATATTTTTGGCTGTCAACTGCAAATATTTTGTCCAAAATTTTTTTTTATAATTAATGCACTTAACAATTAAAGCAAAATATTTAGAATTATCAAAGAGATCTCTAAAATGTGTTTCCTTAGCTTTAATGAAAAGGAGTTAATGAAATGAATTGATATTGTTTATATACAATTAATGTCAAATGTACGATATTTTCACTACCAAAGTGAAAGAGAAACATGGGATGATTATTTTTGCAAGGAACCAATATTTCTATGGATTTCTAAAGAGATTTCATTTTTCAACAAAGCCTGACCAAAAAACCAAAAAATTGACCCACCATGACTTGAGTCAGGTGAGAGCCGGCAGGTAACGAGGCGGTCGGCAGAGCAGTTCCAACAGCCACTACTTGGCTTCTTTCTATGTTGTCTCCCCCTGACTGAGACTCGACACTCGCAGTCCTGTTCAGGCCTGCAATGTAAACTCTTGTTTTAGAATTTGACTCACGCTCAATTGAAAGCTACCATTTTGGGGGTCACATGATACAAGTTGTTATTTTTTACAGCTAAGGAATCAATGTAAATAAAGAGCTTTTAAATGTAGAGTTTCACTGATCAGGCATTTAGGATATTATTCAGCTTGCTTGGTACTAAGACGTAGTCTTTAAGCTGTCTGAGGGTTGTCTTCAAGCTGCCTGAGGGTAGTGTTCAGGCTGAGAGCAGTGTTCGAGCTGTCTGAGGGTTGTCTTCAAGCTGTCTGAGGGTTGTCTTCAAGCTGTCTGAGAGTAGTCTTCAAGCTGTCGGAGGGTTGTCTTCAAGCTGTCTGAGAGTAGTGTTCAAGCTGTCTGAGGTTTGTTTTCAGGCTCTCTGAGAGTAGTGTTCAAGTTGTCTGAGTAGTGTTCAAGCTGTCTGAGAGTAGTGTTCAAGCTGTCTGAAAGTAGTGTTCAAGCTGTTAGAGGGGTGTCTTCAAGCTGTCTGAGGTTTGTCTTCAAGCTGTCTGAGAGTAGTCTTCAAGCTGTCTGAGGTTTCTTCAAACTGTCTGAGAGTTTTCTTCAGAGCATTGTCTCTAAATTACTAATTGAAATAAAACAACTACCTTTGTGTTGGCCACTGATAGAGCTAGCGTGGGAGTTTAGGATGGTCAGCGTATAATGTGGGGGAAGGGAGGCCTTGCACAGGGCAGTGATGAAAGCATCTCTGGGCGTGCTCATGGCCAGGTGACTACACATGTTGGCATACGACTCCTGAGCCTTGAGGATCATTTCTGTAGCGGTCTCATCCGTGCTGTGGTTGAGAGTATTCACACAGTAACTCACAGGACTTAATTAAAAAGCATGGTTTTAAATTTAGCAAGGTAAATCTTTGTGCATGAGAATTTATTAAAGCTCAAATAATTATTTTGTTCAATTTTTTTTCTTTTTCTATGTTTTGAGGACCACTGATCAATGAATTGATCATTCTTGCTCCTTTTTGTTTCATGATATACTTTTGAATAAGTTTATTTTAAAAAGTGCTTTGGGTGTTGATCCCTTTTCATTGTGTGTTCAAGGCTAAAAGGTGATGTTATTTTCTAAAAAAAAAATTACCTCCAGAACATGAACAATAATATTTAAAATGTCTCATTTTCTTAAAGATTTTTATTTGTTAACTTTTGCAATAGAATATATTTTGGTAACCTAAAGGCTTTAGATATTTAAACGGTTAGTCTATCCTACAACAGCAGGAATGAAAATAGTGATGGAAAGGTTTTTAATTGTTTTTTTTTTTGGTACCAATGACATTATAACTCCTGACAATTGGAAATAGGGTAACAACCCTTTACATGGCATACAAACACCTTAGTGTTGTTAGTCAACTTGGGCATATCATCTTCACAGTAAGCATAGCAACATTGCATCATGGGGAAAACTGATTAATGGTTAGCTAATTAACAAATGGGGTAAAAGCCCTAGATATGAAGGATATATGACGATAATTATCTTTATTTGGGAAGAAGGACAAGGTCACCTAATATGATATTCCTTTTCATAGATACAATTAAAACAATTGAAAGCTATGTAAATTAAATAAATTTGAGAAGTTGTTAGTGAAAAATACAGATTATTATCACATAGATTTATTATCACACAGACTTACTGTTATGGCTTTAAAGGGAAAGGTTTAGGATGATATTAAATGTTTTACTAGGAGCAGACAACAAATGGTGTAAATGCACTGAGAGTATCTCTCCTTGCCTCTGATGTCATACAATGCTGAGGAATTTGTGTTCCAAAGAAGTCTATTGACACTTGAATGACCATCTAATGTTCCTTAATTCCCTACATAATGACAACCCCAGTTTACTCTGAGTGACCACTGCAATAGATAGTTGGTCACTGAACCATGACTTTATTGTTTTGATATTGTGGTGTGGATGGGAGATATTTCACCAGTTACACCATCACATTGCTTACATTTTGTTAAACATTAAAAATTTGTTTTCAATTTTTCAGTTTTAAAAATGTTCTTCTCAAGCATTTATTTTCAGCTATTTCCAAGCACATTGTTCTAAAATGCCAAGAGAAATTATTATCAGAAAGAAAAAAAAAAGAAAAGTACATGATTTTTATATCTTTTCTTACCCAGACAAGCTATACTTTGGAAAAGCTACTTAAACTTCCTACTGTTAATGCCTAGGTACTTTTTCAACAATAATTTTTTTTTTTTTTTCAACATTTGATATTTGGCAACTATTGCCATATTTTAAAAGAATTGTTTAAATTCTAAAAAATTTAAAAGCACAAATATTTTGTAGCCTTGGAAGTGTATGAAAACCTTTCAATGGTGAAGATTCAGTAGAGAAATTTAAAGTGTTGAATAGAATAAATTTTTGATAAGAGCGAGAAAAGAAATGAATCAGGGATTCTGAACTGCTTGGTTTGGTGTGTAGCTATGGCAGCCATATGAAGTGGAACAAGGGATTCTGAACTGATTGGTCTGGGGTGTAGCTATGGCAGCCATATGAAGTGGAACAAGGGATTCTGAACTGATTGGTCTGGGGTGTAGCTATGGCAGCCATATGAAGTGGAACAAGGGATTCTGAACTGATTGGTCTGGGGTGTAGCTATGGCAGCCATATGAAGTGGAACAAGGGATTCTGAACTGATTGGTCTGGGGTGTAGCTATGGCAGCCATATGGAGTGGAACAAGGGATTCTGAACTGATTGGTCTGGGGTGTAGCTATGGCAGCCATATGGAGTGGGAAAAGCCTACTCATAAAATTTTTAATTAGATTAAAATGGTATCACATGAGCATGAATTTAAGAAGGTCATGTAGAGTTGATTTTGTTGAGAACCCCTTCATCAAAGAATATTAACTACAAAAAAATTAACTTTGTGAATAAAGGTAAAACATTTAATTCATAAATTTTTTCTTGTGGTACAAATTTAAAACAAAATGCAACAAAAATGCTGTAAAAATTTTTTTTTTTTAAAATCATTAATTATTTCAAGAACAAAAATTTTAAATGAAAATTTGTGAGATGATAAATAAAGTATTAGGTGATGACATCATGATTAATCATGCAGCACTAATTAAACAACACTGATGAAAGAAGTTCACTCTGATGGGACCTACCGCAACAAGCCACAATATTCCTCATAACTAGTAAACAGAAGAAAACAAAAAGTTGGATGGTACACTTTAAAACTAGACTTTTCATTGACAACTGGTTGGGGCAGGAGGGGGAGAGAAGGGGAATTGCTGACATATGACAGGGGGGAAATATTTTTATGGAGAATGTCAAATTCATAAAATGTTTATTTTTTTTATTTTTTTTGTCATATGGGAAAGTTTTTTAATAAAATTAAATCTAAGTAAAAATTGAATCTCCCAGTCAAAAAGTATGAGAAAACGTAAATTATTAAATTACCAGATTAAAAACAAGGTCTTCCATAATACACACAGCAATCACACAGAGCTGCTTACCTGGCATCAAGCAACAGAGACAAGGCAGCCAGCATACCACACCAGGAGGAGTTGATAAGTTCTATGTTGAGCTGCTTGTCCTCTTCAGCTGTAACCAAACAAATACAGTCATCCCTGATGCTCAAAGAAGTCAACAAAAGTTGCACAGCTTTATAAATGTTTAATAAGGGTTCAGCTACCACATATACTCATTCTAAGGCTTGTTCATTCATAAGCCAACTGCCTTCCACCCCCCACCCCCCAAACCCCAGTGTTGGCGGGGAAAAGCTTGAAATGTGCATAACTGGATGATTAAACAAACACACACCCCCCTCACCAAGTTTTGGCAGGAGAAAAGCTTGAAAAGTGTATAACTGGCTCATAAGACAACCCCATAAAATAATATGCTAGTGTAAACAATATGGTACTAAAATAAAATTTTAATCAAGAATTTAACAACTAACTACAGTGCATTTAAAAGATTTTAAACTAATAAGTGCAGGTCCCATTTTCATAGTCTGGTAACTGGTATTAAGTATAGGTCAGTTGATGGTACCAAACAGTGTCAAAGTTAGAGTTCCTCTGGTGGTTCTAAAAATAAACTTTAAATTACTGCTACCATCTTATAAAATATGAACATGTGACATTTCTTTATTCTAGGTAGGTACTTTGATACTGTCTAAGCCAGTGGTTCTCAACCTTCCAAATGCCATGACCCCTTAATAAAGATCTTTAAGTTGTGGCGACCCCCAACCACAAAATTATTTCCGTTGCTACTTCATAACTATAGAGTGCATGTGTTTTCCAAAGGTCTTAGGGGACTCCTGGGAAAGGGGCGTTTGACCCCCAAAAGGGTCGTGACCCACAGGTTGAGAACCGCTGGTCTAAGCAAAGCAAATCATGGCAGTGGCACAATGAGGACAGTAATTTGAAATAATACCCTCAAAAATCTGGATATGCATTTAACAAATCAACTCACATGTCTCAGTCACGTCCACTTCTCTCTTGGCCTTGAGTTCCCCTTCCTCCCCCTCTCCCATGACCAGCGTCTGGACTGTTTTGGTCATTTCCATGAGACATCTGAAGGCCAGGGACACCCCATAGCCTTCTGGTACTGCTGGGGGCTCAGTCTTATCAAGTAGCTCTAGACTGTGAAGACGTGATGTTACAGCATGGTTACATTCAATGTGTGAAGTCATGATGTTACAACTTAGTTACATTCCATGTGTGAAGCCATGATGATACAACTTATTTACATTCCATGTGTGAAGCCATGATGTTACAACTTAGTTACATTCCATGTGTGAAGCCATGATATTACAACTTAGTTACATCCCATGTGTGAAGACATGATGTTACAAAATGGTTACATTCCATGTGTGAAGCGATGATGTTACATGTCTACCTCAAAATGGTGTGGTGAATTTAAATTTGACCAGGGTGATCCCCTGCTATGGGGAAAAAGCAAGGTGGAATGGACAGCTATATTTGGTGAGCTGGTAAATCTTGAGTATATAGTCTTAACACTGACATCATTAAACTTAGCAGGGAATGGACATTGTGTATACTATCCCTACTCACAATAAAATGAAGATACTTTTACACACACAAAACTTGGATATGAATATATACAGTGGCCTACCTAGACTGACCAAACAAATGAAGATTTACATGAAGTTATTTAAACCACAGGCATCTCAGCTCTGCAATGTCACCACCTGTTGAAGTTGCAATGCCCCCCCCCCCTCACCCCACAAATAAAAACCAAGAACATTCCCAACCTGCATAGCTGGTTTTAACACACTTTTCATGACACCCTTATAGAAGCAGAGGCCTAGCTAGGGTTAGTGCCACCCGGGGCTGGCCAAGATTCTTGCCGCCGCCTTCAATGAAAAAAAAAACTAGTTGCTTGAAAATGCCACCCCAACATTTAAGGAAAAAATGTGATTCGAAGTGTATTAAGTTTTATCACCTTCAAAATTGCAACCCCAACAAACAAGAGTCAGGTTTGTCAATGTTAAACTTACAATCCAGCTTTGACCTGTCCATGGGGGATATTGGTGATCAAGGGAATCCAAACTCCTCTATACATAAATGCGGGCTGTGGGCTGACTCCTCCCCCGACGGGCATGCCACCTACGATGGCAGGGGGTGTCCCTTGAGTATCAGGCAACTTTCCGCCTGCAGAGTCAAAAGCAAACAAATATTTACAGCTGATAGTGTGTACAGGGCCGGCCCTAACAATTGCGGGGCCCTATGCGAAATGGATTGCGCTGGGCCCAGTCTGGGTAGGGATAAGGATAATAAGTGAAATTTAAGATTTTGTATTCGAAAATAAATTCGTATTTGCATTTTATTCATTCTTTACTAAGTACAAAATCACGATCAAATTAACTTTACTTTAAGAGCCTTGCGTGTAGCGAAGTCATACAGTATATCATCAAAATTCTGTTTGCTACATAGATCATGCTCAATAGCAAGAATTGCCAAATTATTCAATCTATCTTCATGAATTGTTGACCTCAAGTAATTCTTGATTAATTTGAGGTGCAAGAAGCTTCTTTCACCAGATGCCACAGTTACGGATATTGTTAAAAATATTCTTAGTGCAACAAAGTAGTTTGGGAAAGCAGTGTATCTTTCATTAGTGGACAGATAAGCCAAAATTTCTAACGGGGTTTTGGCGTTATTTGGTAGAATATGCCTTAAAGATTCCATTTCATCTGCTAATTCTCGCCCACATATATCTGCTGACTGGTCTGTTGATGACGTCAATGCTTGCTCGAGGTTCGCTGTAAACTTTCATATGTCATCACGCTGAAGGCTCTTGAAACTGACAAGAAACCCAAATCTAGCAGCAATAGTGAAGAATCTGATAGAGACATTAATTTAAATGATGCTACTAGTAATAGTAATTCAAGTGAAGAAGATAATAGTAATAGTGGCGACATCAATGACAACGGACTTATCAATTCCACTCCAACTGATCAGCAAGATCGTGAGTGGTTTGGGAATTTTTCTCAAATCAAAGTGGGAGGGTCCCTGAAACTTTTTTTTTGGTGCAACTTTTGCTTTAATCATTTGTTTGTATTTGGGTATTTTTTATTTTCTTTTCTTGCTTATAGTTTATTTTCAGTAAATTAATTAGATAAAGAACCTTCATTTAAAATGGAGTTATATCCCTTTGCTTGGTCGGTGGGAGTAGACAAGGCTGAATAGGCTTGGACTGTAAAGGGTTAAGAACGGTGTCTGTTTTATCTTACCCCAAGTTCCCTTAAATGATGAGTTTAGGGATAAAGCACCCGAGAAGCTACAATTTTTTTTTAATTTTATTTATTTGTCATAATCATTTGAAACAACGAAGTAATAGATTAAAAAACACTATAAAAACACTATAAAAACAGAATAAACACGCTGACCTATACATGATTATCAGTCATAATGGTTTAATTTAATCATTTACACCTAGAATTAGCGCGGGGCCTATGAAAGTGCGGGGCCCACTGCGGCCGCATAGGTTGCAGTGGCCTAAGGCCGGCCCTGAGTGTGTATAGGAGACTTGATAGTGTGTATAGGAGCCGTGCCAGTGTGTACAGGAGCCGTGCCAGTGTGTACAGGAGCCGTGCCAGTGTGTACAGGAGCCGTGCCAAAGTGTAATGACTAATTGTTATTTTATTTTACTTCCGCTTTTAAAAGTTATTTTGTCTATATAATCATGGTAACAAGGTCAGGCAGGTTAAGGCCCTTATTTTCAAGTTCATTGAATTAGATGAGGCAAAGCAGGAAACAGTTCATTTTTACTATTTATATATTTAAATTTTTTTTTAACTAATTGATAATAATAAAGAATCAATCAAATGACCCACTACATAGTTAATTTTCTAGATATTTGCGATTGCTTGAAAGTATACACTCATGGGAACTAATAATAATTTTACAAGAAAATTAGTTTATCTTTTTAAATGAAATAAAAAAAATGTATCATATCTTTGGTGTTTCTTTGTTTCTTTAACAAGGTTGTTCTACTATAAGATGTAGAACATTTTTAAAAATTGACCAGGGTCCAAAATTCTACACAAGCCATTGTGAGACTGCAATTATTCTCTTCAGTCTTAATGCATTTTTTTTTACAACTATTTTCATGATATTTAAAGTTGCTTTTTTTTTACTTCTGTTGGTATTAGGTTCAAGTTACTTTCAATCATTTCACTTTTTTTGAGAGCACAAAAGCTAAGTATTGTGGCGAGTCCAGGACCTAGGTAATCGACCTGGATGGTGCAGGGGTAGAGGGGGGAACCCACAGTATGAAGAGTAACCAACTGTATAGATTGCAAACGGAGACGAAGGTAGGACAGACTGGCCGACAGACTGGCGCCACAACCAAATTGAAGGACTTATAAAAGGACCATTAGACAGGACCAGGGAGAACTCAGCCGGACAGGAGTGGAGACAGTCGGGTCTGGACAGTATGGAGAAAGAGAGACATCCGGGACAGCCAGAGTTGAATGCGAGAGAGAAAGAGAGAGAGAGTAGGCCAAATCGAAGTAGCGGATCAATAAAAGAGCAAAGACTATAACCATCATCGAGATGTCTCATTTATGAAATACGAGTGACAGTCATCATCCAAACAACAAATAGAGATCAAAAGTAGAGCAGAGGCGAGCCAAGGTTCTCTACAATGTTCAGTACTAGCAACTTTGCTGTACATCTGCATCAATGGTTGATGCAAGCCAAACTGGATAGATACCTCAGTGATTGATTGGAATCGTATATGCTTGACCTACCGGTATCATATCTGCTTGTTTGACTGGTATCATACCAGCTTGATAGACTGGTATCATACCTGCTTTGATTGAGCGGTATCATACCTGCTTGATTGAGTGGTATCATACCTGCTTTGATTGAGTGGTATCATACCTGCTTGATAGACTGGTAACATACCTGCTTGATAGACAAGTATCATACCTGCTTTGATTGAGTGGTATCATACCTGCTTGATTGACTGGTCCACCCAATGGGTTCATGAACTGGGACTGGATGAAGGCCCCCAGGGCATTGACGATGTCTCTGAATATTTTTGTGGAGTGAGGCTTCATATCATAGGATTGGCAGAAACTCCTGGTGATTGGAACAGGGTTGTTGTAGTTAGACACACAAGTCATGACAGTATGACACAAGTCATGACAGTAGGGACACAAGTCATGACAGTAGACACATGTCATGACAGTAGGGACACAAGTCATGACAGTAGGGACACAAGTCATGACAGTATGGCACACAAGTCATGAAACTATGGCATACAAGTCCTGACAGTAATTACACAAGTCCTGACAGTAGACACACAAGTCATGACAGTAGACACACAAGTCATGACAGTAGACACACAAGTCATGACGGTAGGGACACAGCAATGTGAGGAATATCAGATACATAGTAATGGCAAGTCTTCATTGTTTCTATCTCAGAACAGACATTTTAAGCAGTTAAAAACGTATTTCTCTGGGTCTTATGTTTCAAATGTTTCAACACTAAAAGAAAACTTGAATATTTTTCAAAAATGAAAATATATAATACATATAGGATTATATAAATTTTTACATATACAGCAAAAAATTAAACATACGATTTCTAAGGTTGCTCGCAGCTCACAGAATATCAATGTAAAAATTAATTTTTTAAAGCTAAGTTTTAACTCAATTTTAACAAATATTTTGTTAAAAGCTTTTTAGATTCTGTAAGTTAGCTAATAAATTTTAATTTAATTTTTATTTTTTTTAGATGTCTAACAATTTTGTTTTCATTTGGAATTTTCTTAACTTCTCATTTTGTCATAAGTTAATATATTCACATACATCTTTTGTGTTTGTATGGTTATGTTGCACACTTACTTGATCAACTCTGGCTGAACTGAGAGTTTGTGAAGAACTTCCAATGACAGACATCGCTGCCATATTGGCTTTTCAGGGTCTAAAAATTTGACCAGTAGTGAAAGGAAGATCTCACATTCTGTCACCTGTGACAAAAGGGTTAACTTTGTAAGCTGAAGTACTACACATAAAAATAAGTTTTTAGTGCAGTGGCTTGGCTTGTAAAACTTTTTTTTTCATGACATATCAATAAAATCTTACAACTCCCAACTCTCATCAGCTGATCATTAATTTGTAAGCTATTTTGGATGTTATCCAGTATTAATTAGTAAGTGGCTGCAGGATATCTCACCAACAAAGGATAGTAGCTCTTGATGAGAACAGCAACGATACGAAGAAGTCTCATCACAATGGGGAAGAAGGGTTTTTCTACAGGAGCGGGTGATGGAGCTGGTGGTAGTCCTTGGCGATACTTCAGGCTTGGAGAGAATAATTTGATCACCAGTGGGCAAACTCTTTCTTTCAGCATAAAGCTGAACTCCTGGTGCTGAGAGATATCCAAAGTTAAATGTGATGTAAATTGTCAGGAGTTTCCCCAATTTGTGTTAAAAAATGAGAGAAGAAAGCATTTTTATATTATTTATTTTATCAACACAACAACTTAAAAATAAAGTTCATTATTAAAGATTTTTTATGCAGAAATATATTTTTAATATCAAAAGTAGTATATGAATATAACTGTATTAATATATAAGCCTTTTTATACACAAAAGATGAGATCAGACAAAATTTGAAGCAATAACTTTATCAATTAATTATTGTCTATTATATTGCATATAATACCTGACAGTGCATGAGGTATAAAAAATATTTTTTTTAAAATTAATTTAAACAATAATACTTATTTGATAAATTCATAGATTATTTTTTTTACCTTGGAAAAAATCGTGGGGTAGCTGGTTAAGACTGACTCTAAAAGTTCCAGGCCAAAAGTCCGAGTCATTTCCGTCATCCCCATCAACCAAAATGGCTGGTCAGCATTCACCAGCTGACACAGATCCTATGGTATGGAATAAAATAGCAAACTAATTGGTTTTGTTAAAAAAATATAACAGCTATTCCAAACCATTTAAAATGGACTAGATCAGTGATTTATAATTTGATGGTCCACAATAGATTTTAAAAGATTGAAAAGTAATTAGAATCAATTAGAGTCCCTGATACCATAATAATATGGAAACCTTTGTGCAGATTTATCACAGTAGAATGTTTGAGAAGAACTGGATCCGTAAATAAAGAACATTGGGGAAAATCCCGCTATAAAGAATAGCATGAATATAAAAACATTATTAACATTTAAAATATTACACCCAACAAAAGCACTAATTCTATTGTTTTCTTTGGAAAAATGCTCTAGAAAATTTACCTGAAATAGAAGGTAGGCATCTCCGGCACAAGGTCGAAGTGATTTTGGTGGGTTCCTGCTGCCTGCTTTCAGCTCCTCAAGGTTAACAGATTCCTTTGGTTCTGAAAAAAACACACATAAATGTTTTGGTAGACTAATGTTTAAAATTCAATATAAAACTGAAAACAGCCAACAAAACATGGGTTCACCAGAAAAATGTACAACTCATAATCTATTATTTACAGAAGGATCCATCTGAAGTCTAACTGGTCAGCCAGTCATCCATACTTCACAGCTAAATTTACTCTTTTCAGCTAATACTAAAATTAAAATTATTATTAAAATCTACTGTTTGTCAACAATCAACTATTTGACAACCACATAATAAAGTTTCTTCTTCTCTCTGCTTTTACCAGGGAGCTGTCACTGGGAGGTATATTTGATGGATTGCAGCAAGCTGTGGGTTCAGGACATGGATTTTTAGGGTGTCCTTAACACAGTCAATCCACCGACTGCATGATGAAATCGGACAGCCTGCTAGTGTATGGATGGAATTCAGGTTGGCTGACTCACATTCTGACCTGAGGGCCAAACCAATTAATTTTTTGTTTGTTTTGGCCACATAGTGTCTGATTGGGATGGCACTCCCATTTGACTTATTTCCTGGTTCCTAATAAGGTCCATTCTTGTTTTACCGGCTTCTGGCCTTAAAATCTCATCCCGCAGGTGAATATTTTCTCTCAAGACTTTCATTCATAGCCCAGGTTTGACACTGGTATGTAAGCATTGAAATGAAGAAGGCGTTAATTAGCCTGGCTTTGGTCTCCATCTTTATTCTTGGGTATCTTATGTCATGAACCTAAATCATCGAGATGAAACAATATTTCCCTCCAAAACAATTAGAAATATCTTATTCACACTGCAATTGTCCATGTATCAAGCATCTTATTACCCAAATTCATGAAGTCTAAAAAAACATATTTTCCCACTGCCATTGCACATATCTGGAAAATTATTACCACAACACATTTTTTTCTTTCTTGGTTTGAATTCTCCCTCCCACCACCTGGTCCCACCACCTGGTTCCACAGGATGGTTGTTACCTGTTGTTCGAATTTTATCTTCTATGACCACCCTGTCAAAGATGGCGGACACAAGTTGTTTGATCGCTGCAGCTGCTGTGTTGATGGTTGTACTGTCTTTGGTAAAATGAAGGCGGAAGCAAAGTACTAGAGCCTGCGAACAAGATCGGAATGTATCAACTATTTCAACTAAAAGACATATTTAAACCAATTTTTCTTTATACATAGACAATCTGACAATTCAAGGTAAGTATCAATTATTATGTTGAAAGCTGTATTAATTGATATTTACTTTTGCCCAACGTTAGATCAAAAGTATAACACAACTACTACTGAGCAGTAAAATTAAACAACCCCCTTTTCTTATAAGTCTTCATAAATGAAATTTTGAGCAATGTGGGGGTAGTGCTCACCCAAGGCTCGCAAGCACACATTTTTTTTTCATGCCCCCCTGAACTATATTAATATTCTAACGACCCTCCAGCTTTTACACTGCAGATTTATTTCACTAACTATTTCAGAAAAAACAAATGAAAATATTAACGCACTTGTAATATTTTAAAAAAAAAAAAAAGAATCTCATTTAGCGCAGTTGTCCGGAATTTTATTTTGAGAGATCAGTGTCATCATATTTCCTTCATGATCTCCTTGAAAAACAGGAAAAACTGATTTTTGGAGGAAGGGGCTGGAGGGTGGGGCTGAACATTTGAAAGAATGTGCTGTCATTGGCAACGAGTCTATGGGTCAAGCTTAAGCTGGATGGTTGGTGGGAAGTGGGTCAATTAGTCCTCCAAAGATTTTGCCAGCCACCCGGTCACGAACGAAATCAAAGTTAACATGAAGGATTTAAAACAACACTCCATAGCATCATCAGATTATAGCCACTTATTCAATGTAATCCTAGCAGTTTTCTTCTGGCTAACACAACAAAGAGCCACAAACTCAGCTCAGAAATTATGCTAATATGGTTAAAATGTTCTTTTCTCTGCTACATCCATGTCCAAAGTAATAAAAGAATTATAAATCATAACCAGCAATTCATTTTGTACCAGAAAAAATAATTGACGGAATTACAAAACAAACCCAAGGCTTCACGCAGCAGGGAACGGTTAATAGAATGACAAACCTTAGCGAGAGATTCATGTTGTACCACAGAATTAATGGTCAGAAGTAATATGGCTGTCTGCAGCAACTTAAGCTCTTCCAGCCCAGCCTCCATCAAGTGCCACAACATGCCAATAATGGAATCTGCTGCAGCCTAGAACCAAAGGAAATGTACATGTTACGTGTGTTGTTGTTTTTTATTTATTAGACAAACACAGCACACCCATTCAACAGGCAACCCAATAAAAAATAAAGTGTCATTACTGTAATGGGAATGTTAAATTCATTGCTAAGTTTGTCATAAAATTACAATCTTTATAAAAAATAAGTTTCTTTATTCTATTGGAATAAACAGTTTGCTAAGTCTCTAAAACGCTGTTAAAAAGTAAGAAATTATGACATAGATATTATTACAGTTTTCTTATGCATTTAGCATTCTTTCAAATTTTCTTGACAAGTAAGATTGTAAATAGTCATCCCCATCTAAGCATGTCAGATTAATATTTAAAGTTTTGAAAGGTCTTGAATTACAACAACAAAAAAATGGGACAGGAAAATAAAAATAAATTTCAAAATAAAAAATGTAAATAGGATTTCAAGGAATTATTTATATCCTCAATATTTCCATTCACACAGCTTGAATGCAATCTACTCTATATTTTTCATACTTCCTTTAACAGAGCAATGTTTTCTTTTACTCATTGGATATCAATAGTTTTAATGTTAACTCTTTGGCTCCCAGGAGGTATCCCATGGGTTTTACCAAGAAGTTTCGGACACAGAACAAAAACAAGACCACTGTTAAACTTAAATCTAAATCGTAAGATTCAAAGAAGAGATAGAACCCACCCCCAAATGTTGTCTATAAATGGAAAGGAAATTGAATGTACATTGCTATAAAATGACTTTGATATAAGGTTGGAATATAATTATAATTTTTTTATTTGTTGACAACAGCACAGACAAAAATAGATATGAAAAAAATAGTTCACCAATGTCAAATTACTAAATGTTTATTTCAAAAATTTGTATACCAATCGGCAAAATATTTTCTACTAGCACTAGTATCAGTAAACAGTTCAAACTCAACAGTTTCAGCAAAATTTATGAATAATCCTCTAGCTCTAGCAGTAAATGTGTTCAAGTTTTAGTTAAGGGCAAAGAACACTTTCTTGAAGCCAACTTTCAACACGTGGTTGTTGACATTTTTCTTACTTAAATGCCTGAGATGTAAAACTAATATAGATTTTATCATATTGCAGTATTTGAATTAGTTCTGGAGCTAATCCAAGCCTTTATACCGCTTTTAACGAAATTATTATTAAATTGGCAAGCATGCTCACTGGACTTTAAGTACAACATGCATAAACTGTATATATTTTTACAAACCGTAGAGACAGCTTCATTGGATATCATTCTTTGTACTGCAACAAGACACAGTGGTAAAAGCTTGGGGTTTTTTGTGTCACATCCAAGAACAAAAGGATGAATGACATCAGTGCTGATGGACAACAGGCCTAGGACATAAAAATAGCATGTTTATGGTAGTTATTTTTCTTAATTATTTAATTTTTTTTTAATTTCACACTTTTAATAGAATTAAAAACACACAAAAATTCCGTTTTACTTTAAATATTTATCCATTTTTTTTAAAACATATATATTATTAAATTCTAACAACTTACCAGCAATTATGTCTTCATTCTTTGTAGAAATGGTGCGTAACCTCACTTGCACCATTTCAGCACACTGAAAATGTATTCACATTTTAACAAATGATAGTGTGAGAAAGAAATTTTTGTAACATATGAAATGTCTGTAAATCTTGATATTTCAAACTACATGCTTAATTTGTACGTATCATGTTGATAATTAAAATGTAGTGAGATACAAAAAAAATAAAGCTGAATCATACATCCAATTATTTATTGCTGAGGACTAGTTTTGATTTTAAATTGTTAAGGGAGAATAAGAAAAGATGCTATCTTTATTTTGAAAAAGGATGGTAGCACATCAGTGATTACATACATTTTTTTTAAGTACATGTTCCAGTTAAAACATTAACCTAAACTCCTCTTCACAATTTAAGATCCTTAAAAATAGCTATGAAGAAATATAATGAATTTATTCATTTTAAAAATCATCTGAAAGGTACCTCTTTCACTTCAGGGTGTTTCCTTTTACATTCTGCAGACAAGGTTCGCAGATCATTCTGCATACTATCTAAGAGTTTCTTAGCCAAAGCTGGATTGTTTTGTCCCTGATTAGCCATGGCTTTAAGGGGCTTGAATTGTCAAATTCAAGATTAATTAACAACTGTGTGAAAATCTGGAGAAATGTCTTGATAAACACCTGTAGAGATATTGTTTTTAAATAATTATTTTGTATGAACATATTATAATACGTCTATATTTTGCATAATTTAAAATGTTAAGTGATGCAAAATTGTATGAAGAGTCTCCAAAAAATAAAGAATTAGTGTGATATTATATGTTGTATAACATTTTTTTAAAAATAAATGATCTGTTTATGGCTAAATCACTTGGCACATTAGTCCATTAATAGATTAATAAAAGCTTTAAGTTTCAAACATAGGCCCATATAAATCATTATTCTAACTGTAAAAAACTTAACATGAATTATTTTTCTTGTCAGTCAGTATCAGATATATTTATTTTAATATATTTATTTTAATTTGTTAGGCCTGGCCTAACATTGTTCACAATCATTGTCTAAATTTAATAGTTTTAATATTTTCCAGCTGTCTATAAACTTAAGTCTTAATAGTTGCAGTTACAGGAAGTCACTGGCATTGCTAACTTAGTCATAGACATAATTCAGAATAGACATTTACTTTGTTTACTTTTTTTTTCTGGTTTTCATTTAATAACAACAAGTCACTAGTCAGGACTAGTCTATAATTCAATTGGTATTATGAGCTACATAAGTGATTATTTCTGATAAGAGATGACATAGACAAAATAGAATATGTAGACAGTAGAATAAAAGTATTTATGAGACATAAAATTAAATAACTTAAAAATTTCAATCAATTAGTGAATTAGTAGCAGACGACTCAGACGAAACTTTATTATAAAACTAAGTTACTTCTATGGAAGAATAAAAGTGGGCGTAGTCTAACAGCTGTTCATATTTTTTTTATTAAATAAAAAAATTGTATTGTTCTCACATAAACACCAAGGGCAGACTTAAATATTCCAAAATTTCCTCAATATTAAAACTTAAAAATGTGAACAAATATTAGTCAGCTACAGGGTTGTTTTGAAATAGGAGGCTGCCATGTTGGAGTAGTGACGATGCCAACAAAAGGGAACCGACTCTAATTTATAAGTATGGAGAGTTTGAGTTTCAATTCGTTTTAATTTTTTTTTTTAATTAAAAATAAAATACAATAATGTTATATGTTATATTTGTTTACATTTGTGTATTTATGAACTATTTTTAGAATGTACACAAAATTATCACAAATTTTAAAATAAATTAGCCTTAAGTATTCACAGTCGTAACTCATGTCCATGACCATGTCCATGTCACAAGGTTTTTTTTAATAAGTTAAGCACAGATGTAACCGACAGGACACATGACATGGACAGGGTTTCTACCGTCCCGCATAGGAAATAATAAGCAAGCTGGGGTTATGCCAGACTAAAGAAATATGAGTTTATGGGAGTTGGGTCTAAATAACAGGTTAAAGATTGGTAGGTCCCATAAAAGACGTCATGAGTCATAAACCTTTTGAACGATTTTTTTAACCCACCCATACCCATCCTCACCCTCCAAATAGTTATAAATTTGTAACAAAATCTTGAAAAATCAACACACAATGTCACAAATTCGTTGACGTTACCCATCCTTATCTATGTGTGTGACGCAATTCATGGATAGCCTCATTACTGAATTTACTATTATTATCATTCGTAGTAGTTTTAGGGCTGGGTTCACCACGCTGTTCATACAGACTGTTTCAAACATTAACAAACATAATCATGAACTTAAAAATTAACATACATTACAAATGTATATTCACTCCACCCAATCCATAACTATTTACATGTCAAGCCATGGACGGCACCCAGCAGCATCGTTTATCGGTCAGAGGGTGAATCAGTCAGGATAGTAGAATTTAAAGAGATGTGTTTTGAGTGCAGTTTTGAAGGCTGTGATGGTCGTTTTATTGCGGATGTATAGTGGAAGAGAATTCCATTGTTTTGCGGCACAGAAAGAGAAAGATCGTTCACCGTATGTTTCTGTGCGTGTCTTGGGAACAGAGAGAATACGCGTGTCTGTGGAGGAGCGAAGCTGTCGAAGGGGGGAATAGACAGAGATAAGTTCGGTTAGATATGAAGGGCAGGAATTCGAGAAAAAGTTGTGGCAGAGAACAGAGAGTTTGTAGTCAATCCGTGCTTGTACACCGAGCAAATGAAGTTTTTGTTATCATTGAACATTTAGACTGAGTTTATCCCGATGAGACCACAGTTGCTATATTTATAAATTATAATAAATCAAGTAGACCACCATATTAATTTGTTGAAATAGTTCTCATGGCTTACCTAGAGGCAGGGTATGTGAGTGAAGTCGACACTTTTGGGATTTATGTATATCATAATATAGGGGTTACCAGACGTCCGTATTTAAGACGGACAGTTTTTATTTTCAACCCCTTTGTCCATACTAATTTTTGGGTCCTTATTTGTCCGTACTTTCCTCTTGTCACCCGGCTTGTCCATACTTTTGGCAGCGACGACTCGCTTGTCTTATTTCCCTTTGTCTTATCTTATTTCTCTGCAAAGACCATCGCAGTGAATAGCTTCAGCTCCATTTGACAGTCCAAAAATACCATAGTTATCTCCAAAGCTGTAAAAATATCACTAAATGTTGTGTAGGAATTATCGTCATAGTGTTGCCATTTTTTTCCACAAACGAACTGGCTAGGTATCGCTTCAATAGTACTCAGTAGTAGCAGTGTTACAGTAATATTTCGTCCACTGTACCTTTAATGTGCTATTTCAGTGGTTCCTATAATGTTTCGATTCCTTGCGCTTGTGCCAAATTTAGGTTTTCACCATTATTTTGCTGCTTCTTCGGATACTACTTTCAGTTCAGTGCTATTTTTATTTTATTCTGTTTTTAATCTTGTTTGTTCGCTGCGGAGGAAATGTTGCACCTGGGGCGAGGCCGGAAAATAATGGCATTTAATATATAGAAAAAGTGCCCCTGGGGTGGATCAGTAAAAAAAACAACTCCCCCCTCCCCAACATCTGAAGTATATGGAAATCGATATTTTATTTCACTTTTTAGATACTATCTAAAGTAGATTTTGTGACTGCCCTTTTTTGCTCCATTCCCATGGCTCTGCCTGATGGCAACATGGCACCCAGAGCGACGCATATTATGGGGACCGCATGGCTGATCAAATTGTCGGCGGTATAAACCCGCGACACATTTTTTTAAAAAATCCATTACATTCTTTGATTTCTTTGGTATTTTTATGGGGATGGGGAATGAAAGCTAATTGTACGGACGAATTTGGCCGGGGGAGGGGTGTCCAAAAAAAGTCAAGCACAACACCCCCCCCCCCCCCCCACTTCCACACTGGTATGGTTCCGGTTGCTGTGAGCCTTTGTGTCCGTAATTAGTATCCGAAAAATCTGATAAGCTTATCATATTTGTTTGTCTGTTTGTTCCACAAAGTCTTTTACATGGATTGATGGATCTTGAGCAAATTTGGTACATATATCCATCATTATCAGAAAGGAACAGTTAATCTTAAGGGTTTCAAAACTTTTTATAACATTTCGTTTGGTGGCGGGGGCCCAAAATGTCGTTTTTTTCAGCCCATATGAGCTATACAAATAAAATTAACAACAAATAGGGCCCACTCCTAAATGAGTAGATGGATCTTGACCAAACTTAGTACACATACACTTTATTATCCATTTTCAAATACCGAAAGGTACTGAACTCAAAATATCCATCCCTCTTGGGCCGGGGGCCCCATTTCATTTTTCCTTATATATGCATTATAAATATAATAGGCTTAGACAACACTTTAGGTTCTATGTGAATTCATGGATCTATGCCTAGCTTGGTAGCAATAACCTTCATTGTCCGTATTGAAATATCGGTGGATTTAAAACTAATAATATCAAATCTAGAATGTTCCAGAAAGTTCGATAATTTTAAAAAGCTATATCTATGACATTTTTAAATACATTTAAATGGGACAAATTTTAACTTCATAACTTATCAGAATGATTTCTAAAGGGCCCCATCTCAGGCAAAACGAATTCGGCACAATTATGGAATGGGCTCGGGATTGCAATGGCAGTCCCAGGCTACGCTGAGTATATTGGCTAGTATAATATATTAATTTTTATCAGAGGTGTAGCTCGCTTGTTCGGCTGATTTATAACTTCAACTATCCATCGACAACACATTCCTTAGGTGATTGGAAATGGATGGGACGCCAACTTAAATCTCACTGGACAAATTAATTAACTGTTATATTAGTTTAAAAACATAAATTTTATATTTTGTAAACATAACATAGAAATTGCATATTACGATGATGAGCATTTTAATTTTGTTTTTTAATGAGCCAATTGGGGCCTTCCATAAATGACGTCACACTTCTAGGGGGAGGGGGTCAGATTTTTGTGACGATGTGTGAGGGGGGGGAGGACTCAAGCAATGTGACGTCACATGAGAAATGGAATATTGTAGTAATGAACTGCACTTAATAACCCTAAATTACAGTCACTTTTAACATATTCTTTTATACAACAATTAAAATAACTACTATCACTGAGAGAAGCATTACAGGTATGCGAGGTCCGAAAAATGGCCTCTGATCAAGTTACAGGACGCCAGCGGGGAGGAGAATGGGGATGTAGTTACAATGACTGTCCTGAGAATTTATGGCTAAATGTGGACATGGACATGGGAGTCATAGAAGTAGTACTACCACGGGTTAGTGGTATGAAACGAAAAAAAGGTTGACGCCCGGGGGGGGGGGGGGGGGTATCTTAGTAAATGCTCCAGGGTGGGGATTCTTAATTTTTTGTAGCGCTGCTGGGCCACTCCGCTTTAAACATCCCCCAACGTATAAATCATATTGTAATAATATTAATAATAATTTAAAAATTTACTTATCGTACTTTTAATTCACTTTTTATAAACAAGGGGGAAACATTACCAATACATCAATGTACCAACAAAATTCACCAGAAAAGAATTTGCTGCTGCAAATCAAAATGCATAAAAACGTTTTTAAAATATATTTAAAAGCAACAACAACCAGCAATGGCCACAAATACAATCAGTGGCGTAGCTAGGGTTGGTGTCAATCAGTGGCGTAGCTAGGGTTGGTGTCAATCAGTGGCGTAGCTAGGGTTGGTGTCAATCAGTGGCGTAGCTAGGGTTGGTGTCAATCAGTGGCGTAGCTAGGGTTGGTGTCAATCAGTGGCGTAGCTAGGGTTGGTGTCAATCAGTGGCGTAGCTAGGGTTGGTGTCAATCAGTGGCGTAGCTAGGGTTGGTGTCAATCAGTGGCGTAGCTAGGGTTGGTGTCAATCAGTGGCGTAGCTAGGGTTGTTGTCACCATGTCCGGTACACTCGTGGTGTCACCACCCCACCCCCTCGACTACCTTGTTGTAATTCTTCTTGTTAAACTTAGTCTACAGTAAAACAAATACAAGAATAAAAACAAATTAATTGAAGGTTAGGAGATTTATGTATTTTAGAACTGTGACTTGTACTTAGAATCGCCAATTGTAATCAAAGGATAGCTTTATTGCTCGGAATTTAGATACATATAGCATCCTGTCCCTTACAAAAATTACCAAACACTTCATTCGGCATTCGGCGTTGAAACATGGTCAAAACGGTGTGTTTCTGACCTAATAATAAGGTAACATAATTGCTGACGCATTAACCTTGAAATTTTAATAAAACAGGCATTTTGATTGGTTCAATGGGTGGAAAATGTACGTGTCATTTGTTATCCTTTAAGGAATTTCGGTTAGACCGAGAAATGTGTGCTCTGTAAATACGCAATTTTAAAATTTGGTATCACCCCCTGAGATGGTGTCACTCGGTGTGGTCCGCATCCTCCTAGCTACGCCCCTGAATACAATTTTCTGGTCTTCCACACCTCAGGGCTGGGGAGATACTTTTACCAATGTTAAGAACCACTGTTCTAGTGAAATGTTTCTGACACAGGTGCAGTAATTTCATATCCACGAGTGGTGAATTTCTTAAGGGTTTTGTAAAGGACAGTAGTGGACAGGGACTTTTTATAGGAGTTGGGGTTCCTTTATCATCATTGTAGTTTTTACAACATTGTATCTGCTTCAACATTGTACCGGGGCAAAATGTGGACCTATATTCAACATTTATCAACCTGAATAAGGATTGACAGGGTCAATAGAGGTGGCCTGTGGAAAATCATGAAGAAGTACGGATGCCCAGAGAAATTCACCAACATCATCCGTCAGCTGCGTGATGGCATGATGGCCAGGGTGCAGGACAACGGTCAGTCATCTCAAGCATTCCCTGCCACAAACGGTGTGAAGCAGGGCTGTGTTCTGGCTCCCACACTCTTCAGTGTTATGTATTCTGCAATGCTGTCTGATGCGTTCAGGGACTCCACCATGGGCTTGCCAATCCGTTTCCGCACCGATGGATCTGTTTTCAACCTAAAGAGGCTTCAAGCTAAAACAAATGTCAAACATAGCACCATGAACGAGCTTCTGTTTGCGGACGATTGTGCCCTCAATGCTGAATCTGAAGCCACCATGCAACAAAGCGTTGATATCTTCTCTGAGGCCTGCAACAACTTTGGCCTAACAATCAACGCGAAGAAGACTGAAGTGATGTATCAGCCAGCTCTCAGTAGGCCCTACACTGAACCCAACATCATCATCAGTGGACAGGGTCGTAACGCGGTGAATAAATTTACTTACTTGGGCAGCACCCTCTCCAGATCTGTCATCATGGATGATGAAATGATTGTCAGACTTGCAAAAGCTATTGCCATATTTGGCAGGCTCCGCAGCACTGTTTGGGACAGGAGAGGTATCAGACGTGAAACGAAGATCAAGGTCTATAGCGCAGCAATCCTCTCGACATTGCTCCACGAATGTGAAACGTGGACAGTCTACCAGCGTCACGCCAAAAAACTGAACGATTTTCACACAACCAGCCTCAGGAAACTCCTCGGCATCAGGTGGCAAGACAAAGTTCCTGACACAGAGGTTCTCGCTAGAGCGAACATACCTAGTATCTTCACCACCCTGATGCAGTATCAACTCCATTGGATGGGACACGTTGCCCGTGTGGAAGACCATCGGCTTCTAAACAATTATTCTATGGTGAACTCACGACAGGCATGCGCCCACAAGGAGGTCAAAATAAAAAGCTACAAAGACTCACTGAAAGTGGCACTAAAGGCCTTCAGCATCGACCCCACTAAATGGGAGCAGATAGGGGCTAAATCTTATGAAGCCAGTAGGATGACCACCATTGAGACACACAGGCAAGCCCGAAAGAACATTATTAAATCCACAACTGCAGCATCTATCCCCTGCCCGCGGTGCCAGAGATTATTCCGTGCACATATAGGATTGGCAAGCCACCTAAGAACCCACCGTAACCCCCCCCCCCCCCCCAACCGGATGACTGGATGGTCCTAGTCGATTTGACGGACGAACAACAACAACCGGGGCAAGCCAGTTATTGTACTGTATGTAAGTAAGTCAATAGCTTTTAAAGTTAATTTATATTTTATTTTGTAATTCATTATTAACTTAATAAAATGTATTAATTTTAATTAGCCCTATCGTTTTTCTTTGTTATTTTATTTAACATATAAGTCATATTATATGATATAGTATCGTCTTTTGTTGTGTATTATTTTAGAACGAGCCATATACTTAAATAAGAAATTATTTCTCCATACGGATAACAGATATTTATAATTTCATTATTTGATTTTCGTTTAATTTATAATTTTATATAGTAATCAATGTATCGCTCTTCATTGCTTTTTTTGACCAAAAAAAAATAATTAAAATATTTTACCTCAAAAAATTTGGCCAGTGTGGGGATCGAACCCACGACATTCGCGTTATTAGCACGACGCTCTAACCAACTGAGCTAACCGGCCAGTTGCAATGTTGATGAATTTTAATTATATGAAAATTTTATTAATAAAACAAAACAATTTTTTTTTTATTTTAAAAAACTATGTTTTATCTTTAAGATTTACTTTTTCTCGTAATCATTAACAGTTTTCATTTAAATTTTTTAAATAGTTAGTTCGAAACCAAACATGGTAGTCAACTCTAGAAATATAAGTTTCCTTTCTTGTTGTAAAAAATTATGTCCCTTTGAAAATAATTTAAAAGGTTTGTGATAATTAGTAACGGAACGTTTATCTTTGTTTTGAAGATCCCAGATTTAGTAGACAAAATTTCACCTGATTTTCAATTAGGTTAAATACTTTTCTTCATTCTTTTTACTTGGCACGTAACGTTATAAGTTTTAAATAGGTAATAAAATGTAATTAAAATAATTTTATTGATTGATTATTGATATTTGATTTATTTAAATACTATTTAAATAGTAACATGTTAACTATGACTATGACTATACTATAGTACTAAAGTCAAATTTACTGTCGACAGTCGAATGTAAATATGTAGATAAGGAAATGTGGGTTGTTACTTGTTATGTTATATTTATATTAAACATATCTTCATTCCTTGCAATGGAGTGATACATTTGCACAAGAACTGTGTACGGTGGGCGGGGTGGTCCGCGTTTTTCGGCATTCCTCCGAACGCCGGCCCCAAATGTCGTAGTAGTAGCATTGTCGTTAGAAAGTGCCAGACGGCCCCGATAATTGGTAACTTAATTGTTTACAACTATTCTTAATAAATGGAGTCTTCTTGTAGACTAATTGATTGTGATAATACAGCGGTTCTCAACTTGTGCGTCACAACCCCTATGGGGGTCGCGCTATCCTTTCCCAGGGGTCGCCTAAGACTAAGACCATCTGAAAACTCATATAGGCCTACTACTCTCAGTTATTAAGTAGAAACAAAAATAATTTTATGGCTGGGGGTCGCCACAACACGAGGGACTGTTTTAAAGGGTCGAGGCCAGCGATGTATTGCCAAATTCGTATCAAAGGGTTCGCAGTTAGTATGTCCCCTTATGCCATATCGGTCAATTTTGATTTTTTTGAAATTATACTTGATTTTAGGCATATTTATTATTTTGAACTAACGGTTCGCACGAACCTGACCGAACCGGCTCCAAACCACCGCTGGTCTCGGCATTAGGAAGGTTGAGAACCATTGTAATAATATATTATAAACAATACCATAGCTGGCAGACCGCAAGCGCCGGTTCATATTGGAATTAATGTTTTAACGGAAAACATTCTGGAAACTTTCGACATAACACCGATGGCACTCAGGGCCGGATTAACCTCTAGGCAAACAAGGCACGTGCCTTGGGGACCACGCGTTTGGGGGCACCACAAGTCCTCAAGAATTATTATTATTTTTTTGGAACAAATTTAAGTCCAGAAACAACTGAAAATTGAACAAGTGCTATGAAAATGAAGAAATACATTATAATAAAAATTCATATTCAAGTTTGGTACAATCTTGAATGCTAAAAAATTAAGCGCATAAAAAATTTAAAAAAACTCCTGGTAAATGGTAATGAGCAAAATGCGGACTCACTCGGCTTGTAAATAAAAAATGCGGTCGTATTCGAACTTTAAAAAATTTTGGGAAGTTTTATAAAAAAAATGTAAACCATTTTTATATTTTCAATAAATAATATTAAAATAATAACATTAATTAATTAATTCGACCTGGAACCCCTTAGTAATAGACACAAAATGAGCATGTGAACTTGAAAACGTGTGCTGATTTGTATTCTTCACTAACACCAGCTGGGTGTGTTTATGCTAGCCACGATCGCACATATTGAACAGTCCGCCTTTCCCTGTTGGTCGACTCTTTTGGAGTGTTTGGAGACAGGACACTGTTTATCTTGTGTAATATTACGGAGGTGTTCAGTACACCTGTCAGAGAGTCGGTGTCCAGTCTCCCCAATGTATGACATCTGGCAGCGGGTTCAAACAATAGCGTAGATAACATTGCGGCTAGTGCAAAGGAAACCGCCGCGTATCTGAAAATTGCCCTTAGGGAAATGTATGTTTTGAGCCTGGACGACAAAATGGCAAGTCTTGCATCGGCTGCGGCCACATGGCTTGGTCCCGAAGTGGGAGGTGGCAACGTTGATACGACTGTGCACAAGGAGGTCTCTCAGATTTTTTTCCCGTCTGAAAACAATGAGAGGCGGGGAGGAGAAGATGTCCCGTGTCTCTGTGTCTGCGAGTAATATAGAACGGTTTTTACGTTTAGCTATTAGATTGTGTGGGTGATAAGTGATAAGTTTGGTCCTGTCAACATTGTCGCTCAGACGAGGCCTGAAGGCATCAACACGGGTAATCTTCTTAACCCTTTGAAGGGCTGATGAAAGTACTGTCTCCGGGTAAGACCTACATCGGAAATAGTCTATGATCTCAAGTGCTTTGTCCCAAAAGTCCTCCTCCGATTTAAAAAAGTCGACGAAGACGAAGTATTTGAGAAAAAGGAATAGAGTCTTTACAGGATTTAGGGTGGGAGGAGGAGTAGAGTAGATCGCTGTGGCTGTCAGTAGGCTTAAAGTAGGCAGAGGTGAGTAGGCTGTCTGTGTGAAGGGTGACTGTGATGTCCAAGAAGTTGACTGAGGTCTCAGAGATAAGAGATGTGAATTTAATAGAGGGGTGAAAGGAGCCTACAAAGTCAATGAAAAGATCAAGTTCACTCCTCTCCATGGTGGTTACCCCTTTACCATCATCTATGTACCTTTATAGAATTTGAGGAGGCGTCCAGTATAGCTGCTTTCGACAAGGTGTTCGAAATGTCCCATAAATAAGCATGCATAGCTGGGTCCCATTTTGGTCCCCATAGCAACACCACTGATTTTCTCGAAGAACTGGCCACCAAACTGAAACGAATTGAGGGTGAGGACCAGTTCAGCCAATCGGAGGAGGGTGTTGGTGGGTATAGATGGATAGGGTTTAGTCTCGAGAAAGAATTTGAGAGCTAAGAGACCGTCAGTGTGGGGGATAGAAGTGTATAAAGAACATACATCAAGAAGAAATAGATGATGTTTCTTTTTAGGAGGGATTATGAAAGATTCGAAGGTTTGTAGAGCATGGTTGGTGTCCTTAATATAAGTAGGTAGTGAGGATACGATGGGTTGGAAGACTCCATCAAGGAATTCCAAGATATGTTCGGTGGGGCAAGAGCATGCTGAGACAATAGGTCTGCCAGGGTTACCGTACTTGTGTATTTTTGGAAGTAGGTAGAAGCATGGCTTACAGAGGTCACTTTCTTGATAGTCTCTTTTACCATGTTGTTATGTTTGGTAAGAGGGTTGTTGGTCCTCGGTTGGTAGAACTGGTTGTCTTCTAGTTGCCTATGGGCCTCCTTGATGTACAGATCTTTGTCCCACACAACAACAGCTCCACCCTTGTCAGCTGGTTTGATGACGATATCTTTACGGCTGCGTAGCTTAGAGAGTGCAAGTGATTCTCTTTTAGAAAGATTGGATTTTCGGAGTGTATTCAAAGCGAGGTTCTTGATTTCTTGTTCCGTGCTCCTTATATTTAGGTCTAAAGCTTTGGATTGGTTAGATTGTGGTGTCCAAGTGGATTTGCGTTCTCTATGAAACGGGAATAACTCATCCTCAGGGAGGTCGGTGCTTTTCCCAGCAAAGTGAAACTGAAGTCTCAAGGAACGAAAATAGCGGTGGGAATTCGAAAGTAGTTGATAGCGATCGCTGGATGGTTTCAGAGGAATAAATTTTAGGCCCTTAGAGAGTAGAGACCTTTCGTCATCAGAGAGTGGAAGTTCAGGGGGGATGCAAAGGACTAAGTTGTTGCCAGTGACAGTGCGATGAGGTGTAGGGTTGTTTGTGGGCTTAAGACTGTCGAGTTTTTTCTTTTTGTTGGTGGAGAGGAAGCGGTACAGTTCCCGATTGAGTTGGTGGATAATCGTTCTAATAAGGTCATAAGATAAACGGTTATTGGAGGTCTTAGAGAGAATGCGATCTTCAAGTTGGTTAATGGTGGCACAGAGATCGGCGATGAGACGCTCATGACTGTGTACAAGAATACGCATACGTTGAAATGCTATTTTCTTCTCAATTGATTGAAGTTTAGCCATGTCGTCAGAGTTGAGAGGGCATGTCGTCAGAGTTGAGGGAGCCAGCCGCCGGGTTGAAATTACTAATAAAGCCTTTAGGTATAATTCGGAGACGTATGCAATTATGAAGAAAGTTGAGATGTACATTGTATCTGTTTTTTTTAAAGAGAGTGAAAGCAAATTCCTTACAGTCGGTGGCTAGGTTCGGTGGTAGTAAACTAAAGACGGTCAAGAAAAGGAGCGAAGTTGGTTCATAGTAGTTTTGAAGGAATGCATAGTGGATCAGTGACGGAGAAGGGTAAGGGGGATGTCGGTAAGAGAAAAAAGTCGGAAAGGCAAGAATTATAAAGAAGAGTCATGAAAATATGCCGTTTCATTTATTTTACTTTGAAACATGCTAAGTTTAAGTTTAAGAAAATAACTGTATATGTCTTAAATCAAAAAGTAACTACTGAATAAATAAATTAACAAAATGTAGAACTTTAACTTAAATAAAAAGAACATTGTCAAAGTAGTAGAAAGCTTACTTAACATGGTCAAAAACCGCAAAATCTCAATGTATGTATTATGTTTGTACATGCTCAAACGGTTTGAAATCAGTTAGAGCTGAGAGACTTTGTTGTGCATTTAGATCTGCATTGAAACAATTCGCATCTTTTCTGGTCTTTAAAAGTGTCGGTGGTGAGATAAACAGTCCACGAGGCAACCTACCCCGCTCTCCCCTACTTCACTGCTTGTTAACAGCGGCGTAAGAAGGGGTGCGCAGAAGGGGGGTCCGCACCGGGCGGCACTTTTCCCTTATATTGAGGTGTGGCATTTTCGGAAAAATGCAGAGATTTTATCGTCGAAGGGTGTGACAAAACGATTGGGCCCCCCATGTATGCACCAATCCTAGCTACGCCACTGCTTGAAAATTTCTATTTTTATTCGTACAATTGAATACCTGTACCAAATTTTAGAAAAAAATATAGAGCAAGCTATATCCAAATGCACCAGCTAACAGTCGTCAAGGATCTCCGTTGTCTAATGAAGCTGTTATGTCTTGCAGGTCTCTGAGTGACGGTAACGTGTCTACTATGAATTTCAACAGGAGCACCACCCCCGATATCACCACCACTATCATTACCAGCGCCTTCACCACAATATCAGAGGACAGTATTTACTGGCCACCAAAAATGCCACTTCTTCCAGGAAACAGCAGGTAGTTGAGCTAAGGTTATAAGCGGCGTAACCAGGTGGGTGGGTTGACGAGGGCGCCCGCCCGGGCACACGGTTTTGGGAGTCATAAAATATTTCTTTTAAATTCGTATTTATTTCTTTTAAAAAATGCATATGAATATGGACATTATAATTATCAGGGTGGACAAAAGGACCTACGGGGGTATAGGTATAACCTTTGGCATAACTGGGGAGGGGGGTGAAGTGGTGGCCGCACCTGGTGGCAGTTTAATTGTTCTTTATTACCAATATTATTGAATTGATTGCTGTGTGGGGAATCAATTTTGGGAGCTTGCCTCGGGCGACATTTTAATAGTAAAGGTGTGGCATTGGATGTCATGCAGAAATTGAAAAACCAATCGTACGTTTAGGGTATTTTGGGAGTGTGAAAGTGTAGTCCTAGTTTAAAATTTCTCACTTTAATCTACTTTCTACGAAATGTCTTTCTTCCTTTTGCCCGAAATCTCTCAACAGCTTAGTAATGGAGACTTTATTTTAGTCATGAGAATATTACTGGCAGTAAAATTCCAGCATATAACTGCCGTCCAGTCAAAGGAAGCGGGATAGGTGGGTATCATGGGTTTGCAGTGGGAACGTTAAGACCAGGCTTTAAATTAAAGATAGCTTCCACTGTACACGACTGTTACGCTAGAAGCTTGCCTTGTTTACCGTGGGTTTACGTCACGTTGGTCGTGCATATGATGCAGGAACTCTGGGTGATCCCAAGTTTGGCGACGATGGGTGTGGTTTAAGTACAAATTGCCTCCCTTGACTTTGACTACATGTAAACACAGTCTACAGTAGAATGCTTTAGACCAGGGGTCTGAGAGAGCCATGGACACCGCATATTTTGAAAAGTAATTCTGTGAGAGCCATAAATTATGTGTAAAACTAAAACTTCAAGTCAATGTTTGCATTTAGTGTAATGTCAACACTAAACATGCAATAATTATGTCCATGAATTCTTGTTTAATAACATTGTTATGCTTTTGTTAATCAATAATGAGTATTTCTTACCATTGAAAAAACATGTCTGCGAGCCAGATGCAGCCATCAATAGAGTCACATCTGGCTCGCGAGCCATAGGTTCCCGACCCCTGCTTTAGACCTTACGAGACAGGTCGAAGTACAGATACAATGCAAACCCCTTTCTGGAAATGTCTCTATGAAAGACTATAAATAAGACGACCGACAGAGAGATTGGGGGAGTCTGCGAGACAAAGAGAGAGACAGAGTTTGCGATTACGATACGAGTCGAAAGCGATACTAATAGACTGACATACTGTACTGATCGTAGATATTGTATATAATATTTATGTGTATGTGTGTGCACCTTCCCAACCTTGTACCGTTACGAGTTCATTGCTGTACTACGAGTGAATAGCCTTAGTTTTATTCTATTTGATTTTGTATTGTAAAGTTAACTTAATAAATTATTATTTGTAATTAGCCCTTTGTTATGTACTGTTTCTCATGAGCCATAATAGTGAAATAAGAGATTGAAATATCTACACGTTATAGCGGTACGCAACACTACACATGGACAGTCATAAATAAACACACGTTGCAAAATACACATTAGGAAATGGCTTCAGCGAGCCACAGAGCTAATTAGCTCTCTATAGCCTCCCAAAAGCCCCCTCCCACAGCCCAAAATATGGGGCAGCTAAGTGGCGCATTGGAGATCTCCCTTTGCGGAGGCGAACCAAGCCCAAGGACTCCCGGTCGGCCGGTGACGCTTCTTTCACAGCATCAGACGTCGACTTTCCCCAGGAGTAGGTATGGTATATTTACATCCAAAATTTCTCCAAGCCTATCCCGGGAAAGCGCCAGGCGCCCTCTAATAGGGATTTCTACAGTCGGTTTCTACCTCACAACTAATTTACGAAGCAGCTGGGACTAAACGGTTTCCGCTACCAACTCCATGCCTCATATCCATAACGGCAACGTGTAATCACGATTCCTACCCTCTATTTGACGTTTTATTTCCAACTCCAGAATTTCCACAGCTGGTAGCCCTGAAGATGCTTCCATTTTCGGCACATACCATGCATGCCCGTCGTTTGCCCACGCAGGCGCACGCAATGGTGGTTATGTTCCCCGGGTAGCGCCAGGTGCATTGAGGGCTGCGCTTCAAACTTTGAACGCAGAAAGCGCGAGGCGTGCTGCAGATAAGTAGTTTTCCTGGGACCTATCGGAGAACACCTACGTCATCGCAGGTCAAACCATGTCTTTGGGCAGCCTGGCAGTGGGACGTTTTGGTCAATTTGGCAATACTTAGAGACTGAATGAACGTTAAAAGCCCTGCCATAAACTCTGAAGACTTATATGTGGCTGTTCATGTGGCTGTTCATGTGACTGTTCATGTGGCTGTTCATGTGGCTGTTCATGTGGCTGTTCATGGGGCCATTTGCGATATCTAAATTGTTCCTTATCTGCGCCTGGTCTGGTGGGCTGGAGAAAGAAAAGTTCACTATTGTTATACCTTGCCCTAGAACTCAAATTCCACGGAAGTGTCTTACACCTTGGCACACACTGACACACGCATACACATACATATATAATATACTACCATCCTTAAATGGAGTCTCTCCATGGTAGGGGACGCTGCGCTCTCTGTTACCATTTTGCAATTAAGACCTGATGGCCTTGACGTATAAATCTATCATGTTTTCCCAATCAAACATACATCTCAATTTTATTTTAAAACGTAAGAATAAATTTTTACATTTTTGAAAAAAAAAGGGTTTCCATAATATCATTATGTCTTTTTTTTTTTCATCAGAACTGCGCTGATGCGTGCTTTGCTCCTGAACTTTCCCTCCTACTCGTTACGAGTGTCCATGGTTCTTCTTCTCGTGCTGGCCACACTCGTTCTATATCACATGCTCAATCATGTACTCAAGTAAGTTGTCTAATGGCTTGTGTTAAGCTCCATACATTGGCGTAGGAAGGGTGGGCAGATGATGGTCTCACCTAGGCTCAGAGTTTCTTTGAAGCATCTCTACGGGTTCCCTTCCTCCCCGGAGCGACTCAAGTGCCCCCCCCCCCCTTTTTTGAGAATAATGTGTACTCAAATAAAACGAAAATATATTTATAAAAAATGTCAAAATTGTATTTTTTTAAACATTTTTAAAAAGAATAGTAACGGATGCATTTAACCCAATAGCAATTAAACAATTAGTGGAACTAATGAAATATCAATTCGCTCAATATAAACACCTGTTCACCCCTACGTTTTGGCCGTAGTAACTACCTTTTTAAGCCTAACATTACGGCACTACGACGAGTCTAAAAAAACTACAGTTTCGAGAGTTTTATCGTTTGTTTTATTTTTTTTTTTAATAAATAAATTTTAGGACAAAAAATAAATAAATTTTAGGACGAAATTCGTTACAAATATAGTTTTTGGCATAATTTTAAATTTACTCGATTCGATATTGGTTGAGTTAGATGATATTAAAACTTTAAAAAAATTAATATATTTTTTTTAAAAAGAAAAATGAAGAATTTAAATGAGAGCATAAATATAGTACCGGATATACGTGTCGTAAACTGTCATTAAATCGAGAGCGTTTTTGTTTTCTTTATATCATTAAATGTGCCAATTTTGTTATAATATAGTTTCACGAATAACTATGTTTATTAAATTCCCAACAGCCTTTCCCGTTTTAATCTCAGAATAATCTGCCACACCTGTTTGCCGACATTAAAAAAAATTAAAATTTTATAGATGAGAATCTATTTGAAAGCTTAAAAAAAAAAAAACACAAAAAACACCTTTTTCGTGAACTTGCATTTTGATTATCATTCCCATTCTATTTTTGTACTAGTTTTAGAAAACAATTATTCTGGATTTGGTGACACTAATTTATTTTACTAGCATCTCTTCCCAGTGGCGTAGTGAGGGTGGCAAGGGGGGCATCATGCCCCGGGCGCTACACACAAAGGGGCGCCAAATGGTATATTTTACTATAATATTGTATTGTTTTTCGAATAGGGGGGGCGCTAAAAAGGTATTTGGGGGGCGCTAAAAAGGTATTGTGCCCCGGGCGCGAGTTAAGCTCGCTACGCCACTGTCTCTTCCGTTGCTCTCCGACTATGTGTAAAATGTTGCTAAACTAAATTCAGGTATGTGCTGAAATGTTCTGGGTACCAGTACTACAACGATTTAAACGGTTGAGGGGGTGGGGGGAATAAGATAGGGAAAACTGCATATTTTCAACTGGAATGAATTTAATTTAATTCAATTTGGAAAGAAGTGGAGTTAGAGATGTCACTGGTCGTTATCATGGCTCATTTTGGCGGTTTCCACCTGAATATCTGAAATTCCACCTCAAAAGTGTCTCAAAGAAATACTGAATGCATTATAAATTTGCTTGACAGTCTTCGACACCCTTAAATTCTACACCCACTTCCCTCATACTGATCATTGTGACATTATGGGATTGAATATAAGCTTGTGCAAAATGATTCCCATGGGGCACGCCACAACCGGAATTAATACAGTTTAAGTATGGCAATGACCGCCATAATGCCTCCCCCGGACGCTTAAAAAATTCGTTCCCCTCAAAAAGTCGAATGACCCTTTACCGAGGGTCACCTAAGACCATTCGAAAACACAAATACACCACAGTTGTGAAGTAGCAACGAAAATAAGTTTATATTTGGGGGGTCGCCACAACATGAGGAACTGTATTAAAGGGTCGGAACATGAGGAAGGGTGAGAACCACTGTCCTATATAAACTGCCCAGTGGCGTAGTAGTATTAGTGCTGCAATGGGCGTAGCTAGATTGTTTGTTACCAGGGGACAATATTAATTTTACCCGTACCCCCTTTTTCAGCTCAGAAACCCATTATTTTCATCCAGTGAATAACATCAGAGCCCATTTTGTCCCCCCGCCCCCACCACTGTTCTGGTGCATGGGGACTCCTTACCCCTGCCTCATGTAACGCCTCTGGCCACTGTCACTGCCCACCAGAAAATTTAAGCACTCCCCCCCCCCCCCCCCCCCCCCCCCCCGAGGAAAATGAAAGAAACACTACACGGGTTGAATTTGAATATTTTCCTTAAATGTAGGGGGACATTATCGGCCAATTGAAGAGGTTTTTTTATCCGGGGGTCGGGGGGAGGGGATTCAGCCACCTTGATCGCTGCACGTACCCTAGCATTCCATTTCTTCAAAACACTTTGCTATTACATGCTCGATCGTGTCCTGGAGTAAGTCGTCTAATACGAGTTGTGTTACACTCCCTTCACCCTACACATTCTATATCACATGCTCAATTTTTTTTTATCGAGTTGTTAGTGCCTAATGCCTTCTGTTAAGCTAGTTCTTTATCAATCATGTTCTTGTGAAAACTTTTCTAAATGCTGTATTTTGCCTCTAGGCTGATAATGGACGTGAGGAGAATGGCTATGGAGCTCAGTCAAGCAAGTGTCAAGCTCAATACAATGAGGCCAGAATCCCACGCAATGATGGGAAAGCCCGACTCTCCGGTCGACCGCCCACCCTCTAGAACTGGACCTAGCGACATCGAACTTCAGTAATGCAGCATACCGACGTAGATCAGAATACGTCGATGATTTGGAGGGCGAATGTCTCTTAACAGTTCCTGTGCCACCGCTGCTCAGTTTGTTTGTCTGTTTGTTTTTTGTTGTTTTTTTTTGGGGGGAGGGGGGGGGGAGAGTTTTGCTTTATTTTGCCGGGGGGGGGGGGTTGGGAGAATCCACCACACGGAGGCGCGTGTTTGTTTACAATATTTGACTTAAATTTTTATTTATTTATGTCGGAGTTGTGATTAATTTATTTTGACCCTACGTCGAAAATTAGACCGTGTTAATTTTCATAGTCCAATAATGCTAAGATTTAAACAATGTAAATAATGGCTGTTTACAGTTTTATTGGACTACTCTGTGACTGTTAAACAATGGATGTTGACAGTTCTATTGGACTACTCTGTGACTGTTAAACAATGGATGTTGACAGTTTTATTGGACTACTCTGTAACTGTTAAATAATGGATGTTGACAGTTCTATTGGACTACTCTGTGACTGTTAAACAATGGATGTTGACAGTTTTATTGGACTACTCTGTAACTGTTAAATAATGGATGTTGACAGTTCTATTGGACTACTCTGTAACTGTTAAATAATGGATGTTGACAGTTCTATTGGACTACTCTGTAACTGTTAAATAATGGATGTTGACAGTTCTATTGGACTACTCTGTAACTGTTAAATAATGGATGTTGACAGTTCTATTGGACTACTCTGTAACTGTTAAATAATGGATGTTGACAGTTCTATTGGACTACTCTGTAACTGTTAAATAATGGATGTTGACAATTCTATTGGACTACTCTGTAACTGTTAAATAATGGATGTTGACAGTTCTATTGGACTACTCTGTAACTGTTTCTACTTCGTGGTATTATTTTATTTTGAATGGGAAAAAAAAGATGAATAAACATTTAAGAAATTAAAGGTGTTGTATAATTTAATTAGAAGGTGCAGTGTTGTCCAACAATGACTTTTTGAATGTCTGGACGTAACAGATTTAGGGAAAAACAACATACAGTCTTAGTTCCAATGAGGCGATGGCATGCATGAGTACATTAGCGGTGTGGGGGGGGGGTAGCGAGGGGTTGTGCCGCCCGGGGCAGGCAAGCTTTTTGCCGGCCCTTTCCATGAAAATATCCGCAGTTGGCCAAAAATGCCGCCACTCCATATAAAGAAAAAATTGTCGCCCGGAAGGGACTGCCCTCCCATCAACCCCTTCGGACGGGACTGCCCTCCTATCAACCCCTTTCCCACGCCCTTTTTACACAAAATATCAATTCTGTTATTGTCAATTTCTTCAAATATTAATTCCGCTAACACAGTATTCTTCTTTGGCAAAGAGCAGTCGTAGAGACAAAGTGACCAACATTTATAGAGGGTATTAGACCAGGTCATACAGAGTAATAAGGATCGGCCTCCCAAGCTGTCTATATGTCAAACTATTAAATTTATATAATAGTGTAGTGTATTTCTACTTCCTAAATAAAAATAGGAAATAGTAGCATACGTTACGTGGAGCTGGAATCAAAAGGCAGGACAATTAGAAATGAACGTTTTCGGCTAATAATAGCCTTCTTCAGAAGACAGGACAGGTAAAAAAAAGGACAAGAAATAGAGAATAGTTAAAAGCTTTAGTGATTGTTATTGCCGCAAGTTGGATTTTTCAAAACCAAGATTGCAGGAAGTGAAAGAATATATGTATTGTTACTGTGAAAAATTAGGTCTTAAAATTATCTTAACGGACAGAAATATTTTGGAGATATATAAAATGTAAAAGAAAAGAAATTCGGGGAAATTGAGAATCATTAGTAGAAGAGTATTTGATTAATTCCAAATAGTGGCATTGTGCCGAGAAGCTAAATTAATTTGTTTCAATTCTAACTCTCTCTCTCTCTCTCCCTCTCTCTCTAGTGTGTTGGTACAGGAAATCAGTGCTAATTGGATACATCTAAAGTCCCTATATGTTAATCCTAAATCAACCTAATATGACATATACATTAATGTAAACATTTATTAATATTCCTAATAGTTTGTTTTTTTGTACTCTGAGTTTTGACCAACTAATCACTGCTTGCCTGATGCCTTTTAACAAAATAGAGTTTTTAAAATACTTATCCAATATGTATTAAATTTCCGGCAGTGATTTTTGTAATGGAAACCTTTCTGGAATTAAAGACCGAATAAAATTTAGTAATATAAAAAAATGTTTGTATAACACAAGCAATAAACATTTCAATCAACTAAATATTAGGAAATGTATCATTTATTTACCCTAGATCATCCATTAATAAATATATTTTGTCTTTTGTAAACATCTTATATCTTCTTCACATAGTTAAGCCGTTCATGTACGAAGAAAAAAAATTACCAGTTTTAAAAACCCATTAAATGTATAGATCTTTCAAATTATTATTATTTTTTTTAATCAAAAGACAGGACAATACGAAATTACGAACAAACAACAGAGAAAACAATTTAAAACAAAAATAAATTGTTGCATTTTAGTTTTAGTATCCGAGAGGACAGCAAGAGAAATGTGTTAGAACATAAGAAAGTACGAGAATTAATATATAGGTCAGCCTTTGAGTAGTTTTCTCTGCCTTTCTCTGATCAAATAATCAAAGAGAAACACTAAATTCAGGTATAACATGTTCCTCTTCATTTTGAAAAAATCAACATGTGAAATCATATTTTCTTCATTTTCACCTTGAAAAACAGAAAAGAAAAAAAAATTGGGGGGGGGGGGGGGTGGGGGGGGCTCGAAATTTGATAGAATATGTTGTAAATGGTAATGAGTCTGTGTGCCAAGTTTCAACTCGATCGGTTGACGGGAAGTGGCTCACTTCGCCGTCCGAAGGTCTTACAGCAACGAACAAAAGTAAAGTTAATATAATGGATTTTTTTTTTTTTTTTTTTTTTTTTTTTTTTGTAAAGTCAGGTTACGCTTAGCGGGGCAGTTAGAAAGTTGCTAAGATAGGGCCTTAAATATTATTTTCATTGATGCAAAATTTATTGTAATAAGTTTATTCTAAAGAAAGTTATGTTTTTTTCGTGAATTATTGTGGGATAACTGTTAATTGAGACATACAGGAAAATATAAAAGTTACCGAAATAAAACTTGAAAGAGATTTGAGATAGATATTAAAAAGAGCAATAAACTGGAGGTTTTCAAGGAATTAATGAAGATTACCATTATATCAGTGATCGTCAAAACAATATTCAAACAATAGAATTCAAAAAATAATTTCTACGGTACTCAAGATGAGCTCATTAATTTTCAAAATGGCCGTCAAATTTCCATATGTCATATTTGAACATGAAAACATGAACAATATTCTCCAAAATATCTGGTCACGTATATCAAATTGTTCGTATTGAAAAGGGGAACAATAATAAGGAAAGGTGAACTTATGTGTCCCAAAATGTAATTAATTTGATATCTCTGAGAACAAAATCTGATTTTAAAAATGTACTATAGTACATTATAGTAGTAATAGTAATAGACACTTGAGTCTTTCTTGCATAGATTTTTACAGGTTTGTTTCCTTTCTATAATCTTTCTGTTTAAGTGTAGCCTTTGTTTCTTTTAGAAATGTACACACCTTGCAGTCAGCATTTATTCTTTTAGGCGACGAAGATTTACATGAATCTGTTTTGCCCGCTGAGCGAATGCTGTATTTGCCATTTCTTACGACACTTTATCTACGTCGTTGTTAAATTTGTAAATTTTACACAAATAAAAATTATTTTAGATGTGCCTATTGGTTGCCACAGAAAAAGTTTTTAAAAATATATATCTTTTTTAAATCACTGAAAAACCAAATAAAAATTTTGAGCATCTTCAAGTATCAAGCGATTAGTGGACAGTGTGCAAGAAATTAAATAGTAGGCTCGCCTTAATTAAACTTGACATATTTGCCAAAAATGTCTTGATTGAACATCGGGAGATACTGTATTGTTAAGCATCCAATTCTCTTTAAAATGATGTATCACTCAACCTATTTAACAGAGAAATGAATGCGAACCGCATTTTTTTTCCCAACGCATATGCAAGGTTTACATCCTGAAGTGGACTAAAAGTTAAAAAAGGGTACGTAACTCTGCAATGATTTTACACTTGCAGATAACTGATTTACCCAAATAATCGGATAATCCGCCTGCGTCCGTTATTGTCAAAACCTGGCTACGCCCTACGCTACTGATCATCAATTGTTGCAATCATATAGAATATGCTTGCAATTAGGTCTAGCAGGTGAAACGTTCGTTGAATGCAAAAAAATATTTTTGAGAATTGGGGCCATCCATAAATGGCGTCAAGCGTCTAGGGCAGCGGTTCTCAACCTGTGGGTCGCGACCCCTTTGGGGGTCGCGAGACACTTTTGCGGGGGTCGCCAAGGACCTTTGGAAAACACTATTCCGATGATGATGGTCTTAGAAACCGATTGATTTTGTCCAGCTGAAAAACCAGACATGTCGCCAATTTTTATTTATTAGATATCGCCCTTTGAACTATTCACACCATAATAAAGCTTAAACCTACAGGGAAAACGACTGCACAAATCAGCTCGTTTACGTATAATCGCGGATTATAAATAGGGCATAATATAGACGAATCAGAAAAGTCCAGTAAAAATGTAGAAGAAAAAACTCAAAGTTACCTCCCTTAATATCAAGTGATGGGTTTAATTAACCAATGGCAAGTAAAGAAAACGTAAATAAATAAAGAATATAGGTCAAATGTCAGATGCTGAAATTACACTGAACAATAAATGATACTATTGTCATCTACGATGAATTTAAAGTGAACATTTAAAGGCCAAATTAAATATCGGTTTAGGAAGCATAGTCTTTCTAGTGATAATACATGGGGTAAAGATAGTCATTGTTCATGTTCTATGTGATTAGAATCAGTGTACTGAGAGGAAAGTTTAGGATTAAGACAAACTAAAAGCCATTTTGATCGCAAGCATCCAAGCTTTGCCGGCAAGGATACCAACTATTTTAGAAGTAAAGCTGATGGACTCCAGAAAGGCAGACTTGACACTGGAGGCAAGTACCAAAAAACAAAACGTAGCAGCAGTTGAAGCTTCATATTTGGTGGCACTCAGAATCGCCAGAGCTATGAAACCTCTCACCTTTGCTGAAGATTTATTGCTGCCAGCGGCCAAAAACATTGTTCGCGTTATGATCGGAGATAAATTAGTTACGAAATTGAGTACAATTTCCTTTATCTAACGACACTGTCCGCAGAAGAATAGATACCATGGTAATCAGGTCTAAATACAGAAGTAGAATTGTTGTGGAATATGATCTTCGTTGTGCGCTTGCAAAAACTGCCCCGAGCATTTCTGATCTGGTAAAAAAGAAACAATCTCAACCTTCGCACTGACGTTGGCTTTTTACGCATACTGTCGCAAAATGTAGCAATGTAGTTTACTTTAGTTATGTTAAGACTGTTACCCATGCTACACCATGCTTAAAGACAAAATCTCATTTATTTGTAGTTAGAAATAAATTGTTCACAATATTGTTTTTGTGATTAATCACTATGCTTGAATTATGTTCAATTTGTAACCATGAAAATAAATCCTGCATATCAGATATTTACATTACTATTCATAACAGAAGCAAAATAACAGTTAAGAAGTAGCAACGAACATAAGTTTATGGTTGGGGGTCGCTACAACATGAGGAACTGCATAAAGGGGTCGCGGCATAAGAAAGGTTGAGAACCGCTGGTCTAGGGGGAGGGGGCAGATTTTTGTGACGATGTGTGACGAAGTGGGGGGTGGGCCCCCTCAAGCAATGTGACGTCACATGAAAAGTAGAATATTGTAGTAAATAATTGCCCTTATAACCCTAAATTACGGACATTTTTAACATATTTTTAAAATAAAAAAAACATCATTATTTTATTTTAAAACTGCTATCACTGAGAGAATCAGTACAGGTATGCCAGGTCCGAAAAATGGCCTCTGATCAAGTTACAAGACGCCAAGGAGAAGGAGACTCGGGGTGTAGTCGTGAGAATGTATGACTAAATGTGAACACGGTAGTCATAGAATTCGGGCGATCACGGGAAGTGGGATGGAACTATATTAAATGGTTGACTGGGAGAGGGGGTGGTGGTATCTTAGTAAATGCTCTAGGGCAGGGATTATTAACATTTTTTGCAACGCTGCAGATCCACTCCGTTTTAACCCCCCCCCCCCCACACACACACGATTAAAAAATAATTAAACAACTTAGTTATCGTAGTTTTATTTCTTTCATTAACTTTATAAGCAAGGGAAAGAATTACCAATAAAAGCAGTGCGCCAACAAAATTCACAAGAAAGACATTTACTGCTGTAATCAAAATTCATACAAACTAATAACAAAAAAAACAGCAGCATTGGCTAGCAATGGCAGCAATAACAATCAGTGGCGTAGCTAAGGTTGGTGTCACTCGGCCCGTTAAGCTCGTGCTGTCAACCCCCCACCCCCTCGACTTCCACAATGTAATTCTTCTTGTTAAACTTAGTCCACTGTATAACAAATACAAGAACAAAAACAAATTAATTGAAGGTCAGGAGGTAAATGTATTTAAGAACTGTAACTTGTACTTAGAATCGCTCATTGTTATCAATCTTTTCCATAGACAGCCCAGGATTCTCAATCAACGTGGAAAAATGTACGTGTCATCTGTTATCCTTTTATGAATTTCGGTTAGACCGAGCAGTGTGTGCTCTGTAAATACAAAAATTTTCAATTTGATGGCACCCCCTGAGATGGCGTCACCACCGTGCGGTTCGCATCCCTCTAGCTACGCCACTGAATACACTTTTCTGGTCTTCCACACCTCAGGGCTGGGTAGGTACTTTTACCGCTGGATAAGAACCGCCGTTCTAGTGAAATGTTTCTGACACAGGTGCAGTAATTTGATATCCACGGGTGGTGAATTTCTTAAGGATTTGTAAAGGACAGTCAGTAATTGACAAATGGACTTTTTATTTTTTTAAAAAAAGGGGGGGGGGGAGGGGGGTGTAGAGATTTGTGACGTTATATTTTAGGGGGGGGGTCTAAATTTTTGTGATGATTTGTGACGATGGGGTAGGGGGGTCAAACATTTATGGCTGGCCCCATTGATTGAAAATTTATTGAATAATAATTTAATATTATATTGCTTTTGCCTTTGCAACTTATTAGGCTTAGACTTAAATGGCTTAAAGTTAAAGTATCTAGTAACTAATTTCTTCATTTTGTTTCTGTAATTAATAGCTAAGTGATAAAATTCAACTGTCGCTTGAACTATCACTGAAAAGAAATTTATTTTGTAATCATATAAAGCATATTTCTTGCGAACTTTCCAAACATAATATTATTATTATTATCATCGTTCGTTATTTTAATATTGTTTGTTTGTGTTTATGGACGATAGTGCATCGAAATTTAAAATAACTTTTTAAAGGCACCGTACATGTAGGAAAAAATAATTTTTTCGCATTGCCACACAAGGTAATGTGACATATTTACCAGTACTAAGAGAAAAAATTGTCACGCGCCCACACTATTGCACGTTGCCATGGTTTCTGGACAAAAACACTGAAGAGAAAACGTTGATTACGTATGCAAATACGGTAGCGCCCTCTAACAAATCACGTGACGCTAGTGTTATGGCTGAACAACACTCGTCTGCAAGGCGTCGTGTTGTTAATGTGTGAGAGTGCTCTATATGCGTCTAATATTAATTTAATTAGGACTTTTTCCGTGTCACGTCTTACAGCAGACCAGTAATTGGAATATCACTTTTCTCATGGTTACTTGTTACGTGAATATAAACTTGTTCTTCCCTAAAACATGCCTCTATTCGGCAAGAAAAACAACGATGCCGAAAAGAAATTAAAAGAAAGTGATATTCGGCGGAAGTACGAGTTCAAAGACACACTTGGAACGTGAGTAATGAATTAAATTAAAATAATAGTTGTTTATTTTGTAAACTAATTTTAAAGAAAAAAGGGAGTACCCGATGGTACAATCTAAAGAAATAGTTTCTAAAGTCCAAAAGCAATATTTAATTTTCCTGGCTGGAGCGCTAAAAAAGCGCGCCCAGCTCCATGTAACGAGTAGCCAATGCCAATATTAATACTACCTGTACTAGAATACGATGCCGATGCTATTATTATTATATGTCCTATGTCACTATGACAATAGTCACAATACAATGTCTATCATCCCCTTCCTCTACTACCCCACGTAGCCATAATAAAAATCCCCATGACTAACCATTTATTCAATTTAAATTCTGTTACAAGGCCTATAACTTATGTACCTCAACTGAAAGTGATCTTAAAAATATGTTAATTAAATTATTTTAATTTAACTAATTTAAGCTGTTTAAAGTAAAGCGTTACTTAAATAATTATTTAAGTAGCCTATATTAATAATACATTCCTAACTGGACTTATAAAAAACACTATTAATATTAACCAAATGATACAATTTAAATTCATATGATATCACTATGAGTATGAGTATGACATGACTATACTTATACCTTCTTATTTTTTATATAATTGGTTAAATTTAAATTCTATATAATTTATAACTTCTTTAGTCTTTACTGAGAAATTGTTTAAATTTGTTTTTGTAGAAGCGGGTGGCATGCACTAGATTCTAGTCTACAATACTCACACTAGAATTAGACAAACATTCCTACATTTCAGAAATTATGTATAGATAGTATTAGTATACTATATTTATAATTAATTATAGGGCCTACTGATTAGGTACCTAAAAAAAAAAACAATTTAAAATGGGGTAGGTCAGGTAAGGAGGTTTAATAATTAACCTTAAAAATTTACTAAAAATAATTTAATTTAAGTTAGCCCAGCAGGTCTCAAGATATACCCATACTGAGTCATATCGGTATCGACTTAGATCAATTATAAGAGGTATAGCATACACAGTATACACTGTAATTGTAATAGTATATAAGTAAAGAGGATAGCTTAACATTTAAAAAAAATACAGCAACTAATTATTATTCCAAGGCCTAGGCTATGTTAAATTATGTCGTATGTCCTATAAATAAGTCATAAGTCCAATGTATCATTTTGAACTAATGTTTATAAAAATTACTAGATACCTGATAATACTTATAAATTTTATAAACTGGCCTAGTCATAACTCATAAATCTTAACTGTCACAATCTTTGGCTAGTCATTGATTGAGAATCCTGGGCTGTATATGGAAAAGATATGTTTCTTAACTCTTTTAATGTTTTGGACCTCTTTAGACTCTATGATGGTACTATTATATATTTAAATAAAAGATAAGGGTTCATTTTAAAATAATTAAAGCCTTAGAGAATACTACCACCAGTTACTGGTTAAGAAACCATGGCAGATTAAGCTCTTAATGTAGTTATTTAGTAAATTCTTACTGTATAGTTTGAGAGAGTCATGTACACAATAATGAGTTTCAGAGCAGTTCATCCCAGATACAAACCTGGCATGGACTTCATCGTAAGAAGAACACAATTATTGTTTTATCTAAAAGTATGTTTTAGGACAGGGGTGGGAAAACTACGGCCCGGCAACCGATAATATGCGGCCCTCAAAGGCATTTACAACTGTATTATTAATACTTTTTTAAAAAGTTATTTTGTTGAATTTTACAGAATTTATGTACCGTTTTGATTTTTAAAACATTTTTTGATCAAATCTCTTTCTAATTTTTTATTTTTTTAAACAGTCATTGACTTTTGTCATGTAATGCTAAAATGTAAAATTACCGATTTTAATATAGAGAAATTTTTATCGACATGTATAATATACATGCGGCCCCCAACAGCTTTACCTTTGTCAATGTGGCCCTCCGCACAAAAAGTGTGCCTGCCCCTGTTTTAGGGGAACTTAGCACATTTTTAACAAGAACGTTATCATTATACTTTTACCAAAAGACTTTTGAATCAATTCTTATCAGTCAAACATGGCTCTTAAAAATTGTTTATTTTGAGCTCAAAGTGGTTATCTTTATCTTAAAATTTAAAATGAATGTTTAAATAATTAATTCTCATTTAATGCTTATATAAATGCCAGGATAAATTTTTTTTAGGTAGTTAAGGCTGAGTAATATTTTGCTTAATTCTTAGCGTATTTGTCAATAAAATATAAAGTGGTACTGACACTTGACTTATAGATGAGCAGGACCCTAGTTATAAGTTTATTAGTTGAGCTTAATTTAGTGATTTAAAAATAACATTTGCTCATTACACATTATTTAAAAGATGGTGAAAAATCAACATTTCATAACCATTACAGAAATTGCTAAATACATTTTTAATTGAAATGTATAACCTAGTATAACTGAAATAATTAGGCCTGTATGGGACATTATCATTGTTTTCTCATAATTTATGTATGTGTGTATTATTATATCAGGTGATATCAGGACTGATTTCCATGAGTTTTTTTCATATTGTATCATTTTCTTGAAATGGCTTTTTGCATTCCCTTAAATCACAATTAAATTTTTCTTTAAAATTGAAGCTTGACTTATAATATATCCCAAATGGGATACAGCAATTTTTGACATATTGGAATAATTTCAGAAAAGTGTGTGGGGAATATAATGATGAAAATTCTTAGACATATGGATGGTGTCCAGCTTTGAGTATTTATTTCTTGGCTGAGTTTTAAATTTCTTATTTTAAAAAACACAGTTACAATATAATATGTATTATGTACTAAATAAATTGTTTCAAACCTTTATGTCATTCCCAACTTTTGCTCCAAAAGTTTAAACCAATATGGTATTTTGATGAATGTATGGTTAATACAGTAAATTTGATTATCAAGTAGGTCATTTGATTACTGATTCTGTAAGTCATGATTATATGTGAGACTGCCTGTTGCCAATGTCTAAATATTATAAAGTTCAATATGATTACAGTGGTTAACAAAATGTTGGGTTGATCAGAGTTATCCAGCATCCTTGGGTGACTTATTGATTTCCCGTGTGGGCACACTGTTAGCATCACTTGGTGGACATCTTGTCATTGACACACAGTGCCTGGTCTTATTTCATCAAGTATTTGTCATTTGTTGTGCAAAGGTTATTATCATATTGAGTCTTTCTAACTAGGCACCAGCACATAGACATAGCCACAGTTTTTTCTTTTTGTTGGGGGAAAAAAGTGTCTGTGTGTGGGTGTTGAGTGCTTAGCTGACTAACATGTGTAATATTATTTACATAGTACATACGTTTTAAAACAATTGCGTCTCTAACATTACTATTCTTCCACCCCCCCCCCCTTACTCCTCAAACTCATACACTCTAATGATCCCACTCTTCAATCATTTAACATTCATTCTTCATGTTAATTTGGATTTTTCAGCCGCGCCAACTGAATTAACACGCACTTTTTCTCTTGAAAATCCAATGGTCCAAGAAAACATCAACTCCCTGCTGACGTGAGAAAATAGAGCTGTGAATGATTAAAGTGATACATCACACCAAAAAGCTTTTTATTTTTTTATTGTTAAATCCTTGATAACCGAAGTGCATCTAGTTGTTCTTGTCTTGTTGTTGCAACAAATCCCCAAATTAGTTAAGGCAACCTGTTTTTTCCAGTATTCTCTAGCAAAGGCGTAACTACACGTGCACGGGCAGGCAGTACACACTATTGAATACGGGCACGTTAAACGCATTTATATAGATAACTGTGTCCTTTACCGTGAAGAGCCTATCTTAAAAGTTGAATTTGTCGGAGAAAAGAATTAGAGTAATATTAATTTGATTCCGGCTTAAAACTTCTGCAAAGAAATTATTATCTTTTTGAGAAATCAATCATTAAAAAACATCTGCCATTATTTAAAGCGCTTTTCTCAAAATTAATAATAAAAAACCGTGTTGTAAATGAAAATATCCAGTTTCCTTAATGCTCCTACGCCACTTATGTGTACTGCTGAAGGATGGGCAATCAAGCACGTGTTTTGGTAGGAAAAGATATAGCATGTACATTAAATTCACAGGTGGGTGAATCATCCTTTATAATGAGGAAGGGGGGTAGACAGTTCTGGCGCGTTCACATTGTTTGAAAAATTTCATGTGACCTATTATTATTTGTCTTATATAGCGAAGTACCCCAGCCTAGTAGCCCTGTACATAAAAATATTAGCAAAAGAGACATAATCGTGACAATACAATATAATACATCTATGTAATAAAGAACAGCTGTATAGAGACAGAACAAATGCATATTCACCCCATCCACCCCAGAACTTTTACATGTCAAGCCATGGATGGCGGCCAGCGGCATCGTTTATCGGTCAGATGTGGGGAATCAGTCGGGGTTGTAGAGTTTACCCTCCCGCCGTTATTGAGCTAGGAACTGTTTCATGTAGAGTAGCATACCATTCCTTTCACAGACGTGAATGCATCAATAGGTTTGCAAAACAAAATGTACGGACTAAATGTAACTTTTAAAATCCTTTATATTAACCTCGTGGCGAAATCTGTGGAAGGCTAATTGACCTACTTGCCGTCATCGTGTCGAGCTGAAACTTGCCGATGACCACACACTCTTTCAAATTTTCACCCCCATACCATAACCCATAAAGATTTTTTTTTAACTTGTTGGTGCCGAAGGCTCAAAAGAGATATTACAGTTTAACCCCTATTAAATGCTATTTTTACGGCTTTACTCCCTCAACAAAAACAATTGCAGTAAAAAATAAAATCTATTTTGTGAATGGAAAATAAAGGAAATATGAAACGTGTTTTCGCCAGAAGTTTACCCATTTACATAACTGCTTTTTAATAAATGATGAATCACGGACGACATAAATTCAAACAAAAATGCATATAACATATTTATACCAAAAACTTTTTTTTTTTATGGGCAATATGTTCGAATTATTGGTAAACAGTAGTATAAACTGGTTTTAATAGTAAAACCGCCAATTAGTTTTATTGTGAATTGTATGATTGATGGCTTACCTATAAATGCACAAGTTCACAGACGATGCTCTCATTTCCAAAATATCTGCTCGTGTCTATGTTTAACTATTATTGATTTGGGTTTATGCCTCACAGGAATGTATTTTCGTCAAATAGCCTTCCCTTATATTGTTTCGTCCTCCACACGCGAAGATGACCTAGCTTGGGCAATTTTTCGACTTGAGTTGTAGCCTTGACTTGAGCTGTATGTTGTTTAAAGTGGGAGAGAGTTGCTCAATTCGTCAGCCTCACTATATCGTCTTTGCCTATTTGATCCAATGGCAAGTCTTAGTCAAGACGACTGGAAATATACCATGGTGAAGTAGATGAACAGCACTGTGTCTTGTGTTTCCCTTATATACAGTTCATCAATTACCAATGAAATAAAATTATGGAACCTTCATTTTTGCTTTCCATCACCCCCAAGAATTTCCTTGTACACCTCCCATGGGGTGGCACATCTCACCGCTTACAAATCCATCCATTTTACTTGAATGGAATTGTTGAGGCGCTATGTTTATGTATCAGTTTCGGCTAAAATATATGCCACATTAGATACAAGTGTAGTTCTTATGTGAGGTGGAAGAAGTTCATTATGTATATATAAGATATGCTAAGCAGCATTGTCTAATAAAGACTATAATTTAAGTTCGTTTAACCCAAAAGACAGAGAAAGTTTAAAACAACTACCAAGTGGGGCTTAATTTACCCCTTTATAATAAATATATATAAAAAAAGACCGAAAGGGTGGGGGAAAAAAGGGGGGGGGTGGAAGAAGAGTGCTTTCTGTAAAATTCGAAAAATAAAAAAAAAACAGACAGGAGTTGAGTTGGGTTTATAATCTTCTTTTTTTTATTGCCTTTTCCCCAGACAATTGAGAGAAAACTTTGGTAGTTTCCAAAGTCCCTACTCTACGGTTAATTCAATTTTGTTGAACCTGATAATGATATATAAAAGTGTCATATAATTGCTCATATTAACCTCATTGGTCTTACTTTCAACACATTACCTAACACACTTCAGGTTGATGCCATATTATGAAGCAGAACTTTATTTTCTTTTCAACAGATGGCTTTGTTGAGATTTTGAGAAACTACATATCTTCATTTTAAATAACTACAGGAGGCGAGTCTAAAGTCAAAACCGTCATTTTATGCCTTTAGCGGTTTAAACAAATTTCTCCAGACTCCCTTTCTTAATGACGTCTCCCTTCCACCCACCCCCAATGACTATACCAGTCCTTCAATCTACTTCTTTACAAAACCCTTCTACCGTGTTCTTAATTTCCCTAGGCCTTGGGCGTCTCACCTTGTTACTCTATCCGCCTACGGCCTCTCAAGATTACCACCGCTGATTCATGCACTGTTACCCAAGTTTGAATGCTTTCCATTCACTTACGTGTGACTCCAAGTTTCTATCGTCAAGTTTTTAAACACAGTCACTAGTGATTGTATCAAGTCAACGACTAGACACGGGTTCGTGAGTCGGAGTTGTCATATGCATTTTTAATGTCGCCAGCTTGGCGTATTTGCGTGGTATGAAACATTTTGACCCGCAGTGAAGAGCAACCCGTTGATTTACGCAATAAGCCTTGAGAAGGAATTGTGAAAATGTTTCTGCTGCACTGTCCCAGTCTTCACGTCGGTATCGAAGACAAGTTCGTGGAGTCTTTTGATGATTTAGCCCCATCCCCCACCCTTATAATTAGGGGTCCAGTGCAGGTGTCCCCTCCACACCCACCATTTTCCCCACGTAGGGCCAAGCGTTTCATTTCGCGACAAATGAAATTGAGGTCGAAACAAGCTAATCTGCGACGGCTTGTGGTAAATAGAAAGGTCAAGTACCCACAGGAGGAATTATTTTTATTAAAAAGGGATCATAGATTTCATTTTAATCACTTATAAAGAGGTCTAAATTTCACAATACTTAAAAAATATCGGTTATGTAACTCTTGTTTAACTAATTTTGCTGACAGCTAAAAGAAAATCTTTCTTGTACCTTAGATGCTGGTACGTTTAAAAAGCTCATTAATTCTTTAGGATTTTTGTACTCAGAAACTTAGAATCCAATGGAATATTTTACATGTATGATACTAATCTAACCAGGACTTATAGATATATGTATATTACTGTGCTCTATTTTTAATAGTCAGAATTCTGACCATATATTGTAATTTAAAATTTTATTTTTTTGTTTTGTTGCAGTGGTGCTTTTTCAGAAGTTGTCTTAGCAGAAAACAAATCAGAGAGAGGAAAATACAATGCAGTGAAATGTATCAATAGGAGGGGTCTTAGAGGGAAGGAGGAGGCACTGGAAAATGAAATATCCGTCTTACGCAGGTGAGTTGCCTAACCTGCAGTGGAGGCTAAATGATGGTATTTTATGTCAGTGTGTCTGGAGTGGGTTGGGTTGGCTGATTGCCCTTTAAATAGGTAGATAAATTTGATAAATGAGTTCATGAAAGTTTTTTGGTAGGCTGATATTTTCTCTGTATGTTTTGCGTTCATAGCTGTGTTGATTGGTTGATTAATCTGATGAATGAATTCATGCACCTTTCATTATTTGGGGGGGAGGGGCTGGGGCCGATAGCTGTGTTGATTGATTGATCAATCTGATGAATGAGTTCATGCCTTTTTTTATGGTGTGGGTAAAGGGTAGATAGCACTGTTGATGTGTTGATTAATTTGATGAATGAGTTCATGCACGTTTTTTTGTTTTTTTACTGTGTTCTTTCTCAAAGTAAAGATGATTTGATTCATTAACAAAAGAAAGCATTATGTGGAGATGGAAAAGTTGCCTATTTTCCTATGTTGTGAGTTCATTATGTGGAGATGTAATGATAAAAGCTTGCCTATGCTATGAGTTTTTCCGTTCCTTCCTAGCGATTTTGAAACTATGACAAGATGTAAACCACTTTCCATTTTATGCACTAAAATTCATTGGTTTTTGAACTTGAATTTTTTTAAAACCTTATATCTCAAATAAGCACTTATGAAGCAGCACCCAAACACCATCTTACAGCTGATAGTAAAAGCACCTCAAATAATATAACAACATCAGAATATTGAGTGCAACTTAATACACAGATCAGCCAGCTTTTATTTTTTATTTAGAATGATTATTGCTTATTTGAGGAATGCCTTAGTCATTTGTTTTGATTAATGAGAGTGGAGGTGAATGAAACAGACTACACTTAAATCAGTTTCTATTCATTATCAATCTTTATTTATTATCTTTCCACAGGTTAAGCCACCCAAACATAGTAAGGCTTGTGGATGTATTTGAAGATAAAACACATGTATATCTTGTCATGGAGTTGTGAGTATATTCATCATTTCTCTTTCTTTTAATCATATATTATTCCTCATGGTTCTAAAATATATCAAATTGCATTGGCCTCCCTTATTCTCCAGTTACCATAGAAGTGAAATTGTCCTTTAGTATTATTACTAATTTTACTTTTGGTATGTACTCTGCTTACCCATATTACATTGGGCATATAGTCTGGTTACCCATAATAGTTTTGGTATGAACTTTGGTAACCCATATTACATTGTCCATGTGGTCTGGTTAAACACTTTACATTCAGTATTTAGACTGGTTAACCATGTTTCAATTAATATGTAGTCAGTTTATCCATGTTAAATTGTGTATGTAGCCTATTTACCCTTGTTAAATTGTGTATGTAGTATGTTTAAGCATGTTAAATTGGTTATGAAAACTTAATTTGATGAACCTGCATTATGAAAGAAAAAGCCTCTTTTATAAATTAGCTAAAGTCATTTAGTTAATAAGATGCCGATGATTTAACATGAATTTAAACAAAATGGGTAGATGCATTTTTTATTTTAGTTGGAGATGTATTTCCTTTGAATTGTAAAGCTTTGATTGGCTTCATTTTACACTATTTGTTCAGGTTGTTAAAGGTATAATTTTTTTTATTCCACTTCCTGGTCTGAAAAAAAAAGATTTGTTCTATTGTCATCATTATTATTATTTTATTGTTTGTTCATTTTTTGCGTGGCTATTGAATCAGTGGTTCTAAATGGATTTAACCTTATTATTAGCTCCTACTGACATATGGAGTTGGGACAACAGAAAAAAGATAAAATAGACCAAATGACATTTTTCATTTTAAAGTGATGATCTTATAACATTAATAATATGGGGCCACTCTCCTATATGCAATGACTTCGAGGTTGTTTTAATGTTCATTAGCTGTACAACGACTTTTGACGAATTGCGGATACAACGGCTGTTATGGATATTTAGTTTAGAACTACTGGTTTGTTATCTAATTATAATCTTCAAAAGGTATTAATCTGATTCAGTTTTAGGTTTTTATTATGACAGCCATCCTAAGCCCTTAAGGCTGACCGCTGAGTTGACTAACTCAAGTGTACCGTGAGAAGAAAAAAAAATACATATAGCTCATTTATATCTTAAGATTCAATCAATTTGATGATAGGTTATACTTTATACATTATTTTATGTCAAAGATGATCCCCTTGGTACCCCTAATTGCAATAATGAAATAGTATTTGATCTAAGTACGGCGTACTGACAGTACGGTATTAAAAATATCGCCTACACGTTCGTGTATGTAAGATGTCTTGTTTGTGAGACGCCACAAGTAAACTAAAATACAGGCTCGAGATTTTAAAGTGTATAGATGTTGGTGTTTTTTTTTTTTTCAAAACCAACTAGTTGGCTAAATATTTATTTATTATTTTTAAATCTGAATCGTTTGATGTACCTTTCTCTTTTCATAATATTCTCTGTAAGGTTGGGGTGATATATGGGAAATGGGTTGTGCAAATAAAATTAACAAAGGTGTTATGAGGGGAAATGAAACCTATCGTTAGCCTTCTTTTAAACAAATGGTCTTATTTTAATGTTATGCCTATAGTATTATTTTCTTACGCTTTCAGTTGGGTGACATAGGTTTTCTTGCAGTGAAAAAATAACGAAGCACATTTAATTACAAACACCTGGAACCATTGAAATTTGAAGTCATCGAATGATGACTCACTCATTCGATGACTCACTCATATGTCTTGTGACAGCAAAGAATTTAATTGTTGACGGGGAATGTCGTTTTGTCAGGATATTGTAGAGTTGTAGAGGTATTGTCATTGTCCTATGGCCTATTGTTTCCAGAAATTATGACCAAGATAGCACAGCGTTATAAGGCTTATTACGATAACTAATGCAATAATTCGACGCAATTGATGGATATTTTAAAATCTTATAAGCATAACTATAAAGAATTTCATTTAAATAAAATGATATTTTCATGTTGATTAATTTACTCGCATTTAAAACAATATTCTCAACACGAAGTACATCCAGTCCGATTTCATAGTTGTTACAAAATATATACAGGAAATATGTGCAATGACTATACTCTACTCTGCCAGTGTCTATTCATAAATAGAATACCATCTGGAATCTCGAAACTAATGGCAGGTACATACGCTATACAAAATAGCCATTAGGTGACCCTAATAGTGATCGTGTTTACCTCTCCAGCGATAGGAGGCAATGTAGGATCCAGGTGGAGAGAACTAAGCACGCCCTCCCTTTCCCCTTGTCGTTACATATATACACACACACACACATATATTCCCCCTTCCAATCAATCACAAACTTTCCCCCTGATGTTACATCGTGGTGTTTTGTTTATTTTTACTTTTAGATCCGCTTCTGGGGGGGGGGGGGGAAATAATAAAATGTCTAAATTAGAACATAACAAATGTAAACACTTCGCTTCACGTTCTCCGGTCGTCTCTATTTAAGTTTTTTTTTAAAATTTGAAATTGAATTGGCCTAACACAAACGAAGGGCGGCAAGGTAAACGGAAGGATCTTCCATCCACGTACTCCGATCGGAAGGTATCTACATGTTTATTTATTTTTTTTGTTGGCTAGAGTATTGGAATCCCGTTGCTTACATAGGGGAAAGCTTCAATGACAAGTGAAGAGTGAATATTTACATAGGTAATAGGGATGCTCGAAACTGCATACCACAGAGATGACACAGCGCGGTGTTGTCTTGGGGCGCTCGATTTGCTTCCATTCATGGTCCGTTCGCTGGACTTGGGTGGAATCGTCAGGTAAATTGCATTGAATTTGGTGTGTACGCTTAGACCAATAAAGTGTTATATCTTAAAATGGAAATATGCTTTGCTTTTATTAAGTTATATGAATGTCTTTAATCATACTACAGACAGGACCGTGGTGAGTGTGAGAGTAAGAATGATCAAGACTTGCCATTTAAGCTTATGAATGGCTTTAATTCATTAACAATTAGATTTTTGCTCTAGAGCGTAAAAAAAGTAATTCTCGGTTGTGTTAGACTTTGTGTCTGTTAATAGATTGCATGTAACAACAGGGGAGCAAATTTTCAATGTGTTAGGTAAAGCAATCGCTCAGTACAATGGGTTGGACAAACTTGAAGTACCGCACTACAGAAGGTGGTATAACAAGTGCGCTAAAAGAAAATGTTAAGTTGGTCAAATTGACAAAGCTGTTAGCCTAAGTTAAATTCATTGCATAATTTACACCAGTCCTGTTGGTGAAAATAACTGGAATTATCCCCTGTCATGGAACCCGTGGTTTCAACTGTGAACTGTATTCGCTCAAATGGCTGCAATTTTAGTTTGTTCTGGGATCATTTTTTTAAAACAAAAAATGAAAACGTATTATACCGACTTACCATACCACACTTTTTTCGGGTGGCTCAGTTGTGTAAAGGTTTGTCACACTATTTAGACTGAGATTTTCTGAAATGACAAGAACCGCCCTCTATTGTTACTTACAAACAGCGAATGCTTCTGGAAGTTAAACTTTTTTGCGAAATTGACCAAACACTTCAAGGAATTGATTCATAGTGTAAGGTGAAATCAAGCATGTCTCAGACATGTATACTGATGTGAGACATAACATCATTATAAGAAACCATACAGTGCTGTATAAGTTTATTTTCACCCGTATAAATAATGTTGCCCGACGTTTATGTAAACAATTATCAATTAATATTCATATATGTATTACTGTTATTATTTCAAATTCACATTTAAATGTATTGGGCAAACCCAAAGCAGCTGGGGGTTTTTTTTGTGCGTTATTAATATTGCGAAATTAAATTAAAACCTATTTTATCCAAAATATGTCTTCAAACAATTTCAAATTATTTTTTTTTTTAAATTGAACCCTAAGAAAGAAAAATTTGAATACTCTTATAAAACTTAATTTAAACTCACAAATCAATGGCTTTAGCTTTTGTTGATATAATTACTGCGTGTGACAAAACTGACAATTGTTTTCCCTTTTTAAAAATAGAATTAGATTTGATAGACTTTTAACTTGTTAATACACCACACCAAATTTTAGCTTTGCATATTTTTTTTTTTACATTTAATACGTTTCAATTATATTTCATTCCAACAAATGTACTGTTATGAAATTTATAAAGTAACAAAAATGTAACGTTTAAACATATTTTTAATAAGAAAATGTCGTTTAAGCCATTAATACAACGAAAATTCATAGACAAAAATACCACTTAACTTACTAATTCACGTATCACTTATTCAAAATGAGAACAAACCTTATGAAGAAGCAATTGGTTCATTTTGATAACAATATATCAAAACCCCATTATATTTCAGATTTGGACTTTAGTATAGATTTAATGTTAAAATAATTAACCATAATCTTTCATTATACGGAGATATAAGTCAAAATATTTTTACTTTTAGAAAATGTAAAACAATACGTGGTAAAATGGTACTGGGGCTTTAGTATTTTAATAAATGTTAGGGGCGCGGTAAAAATGTGTGTTTGCGTATGTAGGGGGCTACCATCCCGTGTATCATTTATTAATGTTTCGTAAAAACTTTGCGAGGAGGGAAGTTGCAGCTCTCATTTTGCCACAGGCAGCAAAAGATACGCCTAAGAATGAATGAGTAAATTTGATAAATAAACCATCTTCCGTAAACACATTTCATGGGGGAGGAAATAGAGTTAGTACATTTTATGTGAATTGCAATATCTTTAAATACAAAGATATTACAGTCGTCAAAAAGGTGTTACATTTTCTTTTTAAAAAATTAACATATGTTATAAAATAAATAAAATATAGTCCAAGGGCGTTGACAAACATTGGGTACATTTACATAAGTATATCCATAACTCATAAAAATATCAAAACCCAATCATTTTTCACACATTTTTCTTAAAAATAGAGCCTATTTTGTTTCCCCTTAATATTCATGGGCGTGAACAAAGATGGGTTAATGATTCTTTTAAATTATGAAAATATATTTGTTTCCACTTTGCGAAAAGTAAAGTTGATGAAAAAGTGGGTGTAAATTTCTATGAGATTAAATTTCTTTAAAAATACAAAAAAAAACAAAGACTGTTACAGACGCGAAAATGGGTTACGAGATTCTTCTTTAATAAAAGAATTCTGTAAATTAATTTTTAATACTTTTTTAACGATTTTCTGATTTTATAATAGAAAAGTTTGGTTAAATTTTGAAGATACCAATATATCAAATGCCGTTAATGTAAAAGATATTTCAAATGGTATACATAATTTTTTTTGTTTAATTAAGGACGTGTTTTCACAATTTTAGAGGAAAAAATTGGAGTTTAAGGAGTTACAAAATTGTTAGGGTAAGCCTATATAATATAGCAGATAAATATTTCTAAATACTAAATATGTTAGAAAGGTAAATGTCATTACATAGGTACTTCTTTTTAAAATAATGAATTTTCATTAACCATTTCCTAAATATACATTTCAAGGATACGTAAAAATTGGATTGTTAGATGTATTGCAAAATGCCAACCATTATTCAGTCATATATTCTAGTATAGTAAGATTGTAATTGTAGTTTCTCGGCGTTCACAAAAACCTGCGTGAATCTCGTATATATCTCTAGATACGCGCTGCAATCTAAAATTAAATCAAGCTACGACCCCATATTTCTGGGGAATCGTATTTTTTCCAAACTCGTCCATTCATCCAGTGTCAGAGACAGTTTAACTTTGTCTTTTTTCACCTTACGTAGTTTAATCAAAGAGGTTTTTACAGTATCACTGTGCTTTATCGCCATGTTTTTAATTGAATTAGAAGATGCAGGCAAATTTGTAGCCACATCGCTTCATGATTCGCCTTTGATCATTAGAAGTAATGAAAAAACTGATTGGAAGACCATCTAAAGCTGCCATACGAGAAACTGTTTCTTCAAAGCTATTTGAACTTGGAAAATAAAATGTTAATTTGCTTTTTTTTTTTAAAGTGGTGTTTCATCTTCTGTGCTAGCCGAAGTTTTAGAACAAGATGCCATAGAAATCAATGCTCTTGGAATACCAGTACCACAAACGGCGATATCTTTCAAGGCAGTGGAATGTGCAGAATTTAAATGAGCGTGAAAGCCTGATGTTGTGCCTCCCAATGTTTTAAGTATCTTGTTACATTTAGCTGAAAGATTGTCCGTAGCTTTCAAGAAATAATACCAAACTGATGTTTTTGTTTTTTGAGAGTTTCATATGCTTTTCCTTTTCATATTTAGGTTTATACTTTTCAGGTTCCCCCATTACTCTCTAATACCTGAAGGGAAAATAAATCTTTAACAAAATTTTATTTATTAAATCGAATTGGTTTGGCGTGTAAACATTTTTTAAAAAAAATATTCATGTAAATGTCTGGTTAAATACAGTACAGACGAACTGGGACGCATTCAGTCATGTAAACGTTTGGCTAGGTAAGGTACAGACAAGCTGGGACATTCAGCCTGGGACAAAATAGCTCGAAAATCGATTATGAGGTGAATGTGAATTATTAATATTGTTATTACAAAATAATAGTAGCATATAACTTTTCTATGTCTTAAACTTAAGGTATTTGATTATCAAAATACGGATTTACTCATAGTTTAAAATGTTTAAGTACTTTGGCATTATTAAAGGAAATCAAGCAATAAAAAATGTTGCTATATAAAGTTTACCCCGTGATTCGAGTGCAACGTGTTATTATTTCCATTTAATTCATGTTACAAACAAACTCTTAATGTAAGCCAACATTTATTGATCTTCATTCTACTATATCAATTAATTAATTGTCAATAATATGACAACATTTACTTACCAATCCTGAACGTTCACGCTGCGACTTACGTCTCCATTTACACACTACACTCGCATGATGTAAAAACAAAATTAATCACAACGCTGTTATGAGGGATGATGTGTTTTGTTATACGCATAGCCCGCCTTCCACGTGCATGACCCCTCGTGAACTCTCGTGACCGCCTTTGAAGTGTGGCTAACAAAAACGTTCCCTTGTTGACAAAAAGCTTCGTTATTCAGAACCGTATAGAAGGATCTGGATAAAACGAGAAAGCAAAACAATGCATTAGAAGGTTCTAGACATTAGTAGGAAATGCCTATAAAAAGGGCTGACCGATAGAGAGAGGGAGAGATTTTGTTTTGATCACGAGATATGCTGTGTCATACTTTGTTGTGTCTAGAGTTTTCTATTTACTCATACAATGTTGTGCTCATTGTATTTTTATATACAGTACCGGTACCAGCTAATCTGTAAGTTTATAATTTCAATCATATTTCTCTTACTGTTATTATTTAATTGAAGTTTAAAAAATTGAAAATTAAAAAGTTATTAATTGTAATTAGCTCTGGCCTTGATTGTCGTTTTATTTGTTATTATTTTTAAATGTTGGTATCGTCCTTTATTATGGACTGTTTCTAGAACGAGCCATAGTCTAAAATTAAGAGATTAAATTCTCAATTCATAACGGTCCGTAATAACGCCATGATTCTTGACAAATGAACAGTACCCAGTACACAGATTTAGCCCGTCGGTCGGCTCTCCTTAAACTTGAGACACACTGTGAGGGGTTCGCACTTTGCACATGACATAAATTAAAAGTATGTCTTGCTTTAACTACTACAGGGAAACTAAGAAAAGCGATAAATATTTTTTGAAAATGAAATCCCAGGAATCTAGAGAATCCCGGTTTTCATAAATCTTAATCTCGGTTTTTCGAGCATCGTTGTATTCCGGTATTTTCGAAATTTGGAATCCCGGATTGAGACCCCTAGTGTGCATTGAATAGGCATATGCGTGACATACAAAAAAAATCTTCATTGGGATTCTTCTTTTCCTCACAATTACCCCAACACAATGTGTGTTGTTTGAATTTGTATTTGTTGATTGATCCAATGGAGGGTATCGTATTTGCAGAGTTAATCGATTTGAGTCAACTATTTCGATTCTTTCCTTCAAATGAACATTATTCCCTTTATTGAACACTGGTGTGGGAGCCACATTTGAAACATTAGAACTGAGAAAACTGTTTGACAAGCCGCCTTTCAGTGTTTAATCTACCTTTGCCACTGCAATTTTTTATTGGCCGAGTATGCAGTCTACGTCTCATAAAACAGTCAATGAAACGCACTGCCATATTGCATCACATAGTTTATTGGTTCAATTATAAAGTGGATGTATAAAATGTTACGTGCACGAACGGAAGTGTTTTTTTAAGTTCAAGTTGAATATACTAATTACTTTTTTTTTTTTTACATTTTACAAATTTCAAATGTACGTTTTTTTTTGTTGTTGATGTTTAATATAAATAATATAATTAAATAGTAAGAAGTCCATCATATTTTAATAACTATAACCTTAAGGATTTTTTTTTTTTTCTATCAGTACATTTTTGGTGTGTAAAACTAAAAAATGCTACTAAATATATGAGTCTACTTTACGACAATCGCTATTTTAATACATTCCTTAGTTTATCTGTGATTAACGGTCTTTTCCCCACAGCAAATGTCATATAATTTTCCTAATTTTGCCTCGTTATGTGAAATATTACAAACCTAACGGTTTTAGCCTCGGTGCTCCGCAAAAAATAACTATTATTTAATGATATTGATAAAATGTTGTCAAAATTTGTGAAAATTAATACTTTTTGCATTTAGTTGTTAGCATTGCGAATATGTTCATGTATTTTTTTAAATACCCTTCTAACTGCACCAACGTGTCAATGATGTGCATTGCCGTATTCTGTGAACCTTTATTCGACATTGATTTGTGGTCATAATTGTGTTCAATTTAGAGTCGAGTATTATTCAGGATAGTTTAGTAATAATGATTCCTTGAAGTAATTTCCCTTCTTCAGGAAGGTTGCAACCGAAATCATCGAGGAAATAAAGTTTTTTTTTGTTGTCTGATCATGTTTACACAATATAACGATGCTTGGGAAATGGGCTGATTATCATAAGCTTCAGGTTCATTTTCTAAAAACTCTTTTCAAACAAGACAAGTATCTTTGCTAACTATTTTTATCGTTTAACAGTAACACTGCGCAAAAATAATTTAGGGGAAGATTACGTATAGCGTACATTTTAGAAGATAAGCGTTGATGGTGATATTTTATGGGATACAAAAATATTAAGTGATTCCAATGACAGTAACTGAGATTCAAAACCAATATATTAACATGCTAAATGACAATCTGCTGCATAGTTTTTGTGCAGTTTTCAGACCGTGAAAGGCTGAAATAAAATCCCACAGTTCCATCGTATATGTGACTTTTAAGGTTGCAACTAATGTACTGTCAAGCCATCTATTAAAAAGTGGCATCGTTGTATAACCACTGATGGGACGAACTTTTATAATTGTTGTGCCAGACACATGGGAAGATGCTCCCCGGGGATCTGATCTGAATAGGCTAATTTCTGGCCAGTAATGAATGACTGGCTGTGGCCAAAGCTGCATGAACCATAGGGCCTACTTGATTTGTGGATAATGAGGTACATCTTGCTCAAATCCCTATGTCGTGACTGACTCAGCTTTTCCTACTAACCCTGTTCGGGGACGAGAATGTGAGCATACTGCACCGGAACACTAGAGCCTAGTGGGGGGGTCCATTGCGCTCATAGCCGAACCATTCTAGTATCCCAAGGGACACACCGCTCAAATGTTGAGTTCGAGGTCTTGGCAGCCATCGACCGGATTCAATGACTGGTGGCCGTCTAGCGTTTCCGGCTTGAAGTAGGCTTCCAACCCCCTTACGGGGCTCTACCATGTTCCATCGACTGATTCCATTTGGCCGCTTGGGACTAACGGATACGATAGATTGTCCATCGGGTCTTTTTAGTACTTGAATGTCCAGCAAACAATCTATTAATATATATATATATTTATCTAAAAAATGTATCAATGTTTTATAGTGCAAATGCGTACACGATAACAGGGAAAAACAGTTATACCAGTCAGTTTTCGTATTTTTAGAATCGGAAATTCAAAAAGCTTTATTCTGTATTGGCGATGGCTTACTTCCGGTTTTAATAGTATTACAATAGTACAAGACCGAATTATTCCATTAAAAATGGCTCATAAATCGGTTATCTAACATCCATTGGTTGGTACCCAATGAAAGCTTAACAATTTTATGATTTTTTGATACCAAGTTCAGCAATATGTCAAGGAGAAATAACCCAACTATTTTAAATATTAAAGATCTGCCCTCTGTTTCGTTATTTTTAGAGTCGGAAAATCAAAATCCGCCAATATGCCCGTGTCATACTAAAGATAAAAATTATTTAAAATCCATGATAACAATTATAGTAATGTAAATGTTATATCTTTTCCTTATACAAAATCGGGGCTTTTAACAAATAAAAATTGAGCGCTGGCTTAACTCACACGATCTACATTGATATTGAAAACAAGGAATAGAAAAACACCTTATTATATCATCGAAAACGGAAGGAAAGGGACTGATTTTAACCAAATGGCGTCGACCTTGGTATTTCCAGATCCGGCCGTAGGAAACTTGTAAACTTTTTTTTTTTTTACATCGGTATTTCTTTAATAACATTTCAGCAGCATTCACAAAATTGTCCAATTCATAACATACGTTTTTAAAACAATAATAAATAATGCCGTTGAAGAAAAAAAAAGTATAATTATTTTTCCGTATTTTTTTTTCTAAACCTAATTTCCAACTCGTGAGCCCGAAATCGGATATGCATATAGAGTGGAGGGGGGGGGGGGAGAAGGGGGGTAGATATAAAGAGATTAGTTAAGATGTGTTGCGTTTTTTAAATTCAAATATAACTATGAAATGGCTTTTTTCAAATAAAGATTGCTGAATGTATTTTGCACTGCCAGGTTAACATGTAAACACCACCAAAGAAAATATACGGAATGAGAGACTAAAAAAATTAAAGTCAATGACCCAAGGAGCAGGATGTTTGCAGCCTCATGCGGGGAGAGAGAGCAGGCGCAGCCTCCTTTTATATACATGTATATGAATTCGTTTGTAGCTCAAGAAAATACATTTAAATTTTTATCTTTAATTTAAAAAAAGATACGCCATTGTGTAGCCTTAGGTAACGTACGTCTTGGCGTGTCATTAGCGCTTCGTTAATCGGGATTTTCCTGGGTGGGAATTAACAGGATAGATCGCGTATCCTGGGCAGATTACGTGATGAAAACATCACAGTAGCCTCTGGCAAGGTAGCAATCACGACCTGACTAACTACACGGTCCGTATTTTATGTATAGCATGTGAACGAAATTTCAACATTTTGTCAAAAAGCCAATGGTGCCTTGTTTTTTAAACTAAAACTGTAATCTTTATACCCTGTAGTGGACCAGCAGGAGCCATCCATATTTTCGCAGGAACCATGCAACATATTATTTTTTATTTATTTAGTATTTTTCAATGTTTTAAAAATAATCACCTCAGTGACTGAGAATACGAGAATTTGCCGGTCCACAGACACCCCCCACTCCCACTCACTGTGAGGCTTACTACATTGGACTATAGCTGCCATCCTTTTTCGATTATACAATTTTTATTTTCATCAACTTTTATCTTATCTGGTGAATGACACTATTTGTGAATCATCGTCATCAATGGCGCTACAGGAATCTGGCCTGCTTCATCATCACATCATTCCATTCAGACCGATCCATGGCTTTTCGACTCCATTCGTGGACCTTCAACTGATGTAATACATTCTCCACATTGCAGTCTTGGTCTACCAGTGAAACCTTGGTTTCTGTCTGCAAACCACCTTTTTTTCCTCTATAATCATGATGCCACAGCGTAGCCTGATTTTTTAAAATTACATATCATGTCTTTTGATTAGGTATTCGTACAATTGTTATATTTCTTGATTACTCCATCTATCATACTCGTGTACATGGCCATATATTTTTCTGATTACTTTTCTCTCCCTTATACTCATATTAATTAACAAGGTTTTCGGCTTTCTTAGTAAATGTCTATTTCTCATTCTACTGGTCTTATAATAGTGAGTTATATAGTTAACTTTGTTTTCCTTGAGCGGTTGCTGCTTCTTAGCAGTTTTAGTTGACTGAAATAGGACCGGTTGCCTGCTGTTATCCTTACCTTAATTCACGTCCTTACATTTAGCTGATTTATGGTAGATCCTAGTTATGTGGATGTATTCACTCTCTCAAATGAGTGAATTTTATTTTAATGTTATATGTCTGTTACGTGACATTACCACGCACTTGGTCTTTTCTTCATTCATCGTAAAGCCACCCTCAAATTCCTTAAACGCTTTTATGATGCCGTTGCTATTTCTGTCATGTAGAGCTATGTCGTATGCATATGCCAGCTATTACAATGATCGGCTATATAATGTTCTTTTTGGGGCTGTAGATCTATAACGTTTCTCTGGAAATAGTTTTTGATCGTTCCACTGGTGTTCATATCTATGTTTCTCATATCTTTAACTAAGGTGTTTGTATCAACGTGTATGAAAATCAGAACGATTTCTAGTATGCTAGGTTTCATTTCTTTTACAGGTATGACGATATAGCATAAAGACTCAAATTTTATCGGACAATTATTTAACTGCTAGTCAAAAATTTAAAGCTATCCTCAGAAATGCAACCCATTCAAAATCGCTCAAAGAATATATAAAAAGTACTATGTCTAAATTCAAAATAGCCACGATAGGTTGGCAAAAAGGAAAAGGGTTGGGGGGGGGGGGGGGATATGCAGGTGTTATTTGTAAATAAAATTCTGAGGGCAGCTTCGTTTACTAGTTTTTTATGTCTTGTCTTGCGTAGCTTTAGCTTAGACCTCGGCTTCTTTCGTAATTTAAATTAGTGCATGTTTTCTTTTGAACTTCCTTTGATTATCTTGTACTGTAAACATTGATAAACATTTACATTTTTATGTAAATTATTACCTGTTGTATCATTAGCACGATTTTGAGTTCAATAAAGGGGGGGGGGGGGCTGACATGCTGTTTATTTTATCACTATAATTTCTTGAACATAATTGTGAATTCTTTATTTATTTACTGTTGTTGTAACATTAATGACTTGGCTTTATTTTTGTATATTATATATATTACACATGCACACGATTTTTATACTTAGACAAATAACTTGCTCAAATTGTGTATAATATGTATTGTACACTTAGACAAATAACTTGCTCAAAGTGTTTATAATATGTAGTGTACACTCTTGGCACCGGGACTTTGTTTGTGTAATTCCAGCATCAAGACTTAATGAATCTATTTACTTGAACTATTTATAGACGATTTATGCTTTGAGCCTTAACCCTAGAGTCAGGTAAATTTAGCAAACGATTTGTATATTTTCCGTACTAAATCTTTAGTTTTTGCTTTGTATCCTCATAATTGTTACACGTTATACATTTTTTGCTGGTACAACGTATAATTGATTATAAACTTCGTTTTAAAATACCTTTACTTTTCCCCCATTTGTTAGTCGAAGCATTAATGAAATAAATCCGTGGCACAAGTTTTATTCTCTCATGATAAGCCTTTTTGTATTTTAAAGCAGCTTCCAGCATATTAGTGACATTGTTAATAGCATGTCTGACAATTGTCTCGTTGTTATTGCCTTGAATGATTATCGACCTTTGTAAAGGTGATGTTCGACGGCAGCACGGCTGTATGAGGCTTAATGGACTTCACTATTTTGACTTTTCTTATTTTTTCCTGCTGTTTGGCTTTATTGATCATTTGTGATACTTTGATGAGGATGGAAGTCTGAAGAGCTGTTTGTCCGAGGAGCATAGGCATGTGAACCACTCCGATTCCTTGGTTTGTCTAGACAGTGAACTTCAGAACGTGTGTCTTATAAAAACTGCTATGATATGCGTTTTCCCCCCTTAGACCCATATAGTTTTGATTTTTAATAAGAAAAGACGCCATATTTTTATTTGGCCCTCTGACCATCAAGTAGTATTACGAATTATGGTGCATCATTTATAGAAAGAACCTGAATTGTTCTCCGTTACTTTAGTCATGTGATATTAACATTTCTTTTACACTGTCTACAGGGTGACAGGAGGTGAACTGTTTGACCGTATAGTTGAGAAAGGAAGTTACACAGAGAAAGACGCTAGCCTTCTTATCAGACAGGTTTTAGAAGCAGTGGATTATATGCACGATAGGGGAGTGGTACACAGGGATTTAAAGGTAAGCAAGGAGATATCATAGAATTATTAGTTTACTGTATGCGGTAAAGTTAAATCATGTTACGTTGTATTACATGTGACATTAATTTTACTTTGCATGAACTATTTTTTCTCTGAAATTTAGGAGCTTTTTAAAATCAGTTTATCGGGAAAATGGGTTGGGGGAGTGAGCGCAAACAGTTTAATGATTTTTAAGTGTTACACGTTATTTATATTCTAATTTAAATGTGCTTATACATCACATATTGATGATGCTAATGTCACTATAATGTACTTTTGGGGCCGGGTTTTAATAAACATTATAAATAATTACATAGAGCCCGTTAGGTAAACCCTATTGTATATTGAAAAACCTAGCATCTTATTAAACAGAGCTGCGGTGATGCGGCGCTAACAAATCATATATGCTATGCTTAATCGGAATCCATGCCAATGCCTTCTGTTGAATGAATGTGAAGTACCTTTCATTATCTCCACTCCCATACTACATACACATGAGAAAATTGAGAGAGAGAAAGGGAAAAACAACACAACTCAAACGGGTTAGGAAAATCAATGAGAGGATGCCTGAAGATGTACGGGGTATTACCGCATGCCTCTAAGAGGACGTTTGATTGGCGTCAGCCGGCAACAGACAGACGATTGGCGTTTCTAGCAGAATCTTGCTCTTCATTGATCTTCTAAAATCTTCATTCTATCTCTCAGAGGGGCATGTAGCTTGATATCTCGTGACAGCATCTTAGTATTTAAAAAGAAAAGATCCCACAATCCCAATGAACCAGAGATTAATTTATGTTGCTTAGTTTTGCATCATATCGCCTGCCGAACCAAAAGGCTTCTTCTGGTAAAGTCTGGTTATTATTTTTTTATGCCATTCATGAGATATGGATAATTCAGAGAAGGTGAAGGGTTTATGCGAGTCATGAGATGTTGTTATCTCTGAGAAGGTGAAGGGTTTATGCCATGAGATAGAGATATCTCAGAGATGGTGAACGTTTCGAGATATCTGAGATGGTGAGAAGTTTATGTGAGTCATGAGATGTTGTTATCCCTGAGAAAATGAGATATCATGCGAGTGCTGCGATAAGGATATCACAGATTTGAGGGTTGTTTTGCGAGTCATAAGCTAAGGGTATGTATGAGAAGGTTGTGGTTTTATGCAAGTCCTGAAAAATTGGCGCAGATGAAAGGTAAATGTTCTTGTTATAAGTCTTTCAGATTGATAGGGCTTCGTAGCTAGTCTCCCCGACCCAGAAAATGCCCCATTTTCGGTGATTTACGAACATTATATAACTGCCTTGTCATCATTACTTGATTGCGTTTGCTATGGTTTGCATGCATATTGCTTATAATAAAATCTGCGTTTGTGCATTATATTGTCTTGCGCATATTTTTTAGTTCAAATTATAGTCCAAGTTACGCCTCTGTATACAGTTATTAAGTTCTAACGGGGAATTAGGCATGCGACGTTGTATTTTTTTTTCTCGTTAGTTTGACTAAGTGATACAACGTTTTAAAGTTAAAAATCTATCATTAATTGCTTAACATTGTCCACACGTTTCCACATTCTCCTTCTTCTGTCTGATCTTATTTACACAAAAAAAAAGATGCCAAAAATTGCAACTGTGATGCTATTCTATATGTGTTAGACATTCAATAAGCGTTCAAATAAATGTTCAGACCTAAACATATTGCTCAAAAGTAGACTCATCTTAATTTTGGACTCAGCTCAAATTTTTGTCGAAACTGGATAGCAGATTTAGACCGACGAGAAACGGCAGCATAAAAAAATCATTGCGTCAAAATCCGTCTGACCTTTGACATTTATCTTATACTGATATAATGCCGTGCCGAGGAACCCAATTCTTATTTAATGAAACAACTGATCCTCTGTTAGACTCACGTCTGCCTTACCTCCACACCTCAGTGTGGTTGAGGAGAAGGGGAGGTGTCCATATTTCATGCACCAGGAAGAAATAAGATTCCTATCTCCCCCGGCTAGTGGGCGAATAATTCTTTCATTTAATCTTGTCAACGTTAGGGGCCATTCCGGTGATTTCTTGCCTGACCTTTTAGTAAATTTAGTTCCTCGCAACCGTTGTCTGAAGACTTGTGGCGTGATGTGCTTTCAAGCAGCAACAACTCCTTTGGCTTAATAAAAGTGTATACACGTACTTTAATATGTTTTCTTGTGTGGTTGACACTTGGAACCTAAAAAATAATTTATTAAGAATTAAAAGATACAATAAACACAAATAATTTGAAATGTCGAAAAATGAATGATTACCTAACTAAAAATATCCATTTAATTACTTTAAAGAAAGAAGAAAAAAAACTATTATTAAGAAGTTTCAAATCATACGTATTTTAAATGTATGCCTACGTGACTAGTTTTCGAATTAATACTTTTTCCGGGAGACGTATTTTGCATATTAAAACGCCTTGTTATTAGCGATCCAAATAAATTTTTTCTAAGTGCAGCTTATATTACTCAACTACTAAGTCATTTAAAGCACACAAACAGGCACATCACGTTACCTAATTTAATGTGCGTGATGTGTTTTTTGCACATAGCTTTACTAAAAGAAATAGCCGTTTATGGTACATATATTTAAAAATGTACATACATTTTTAAAAAAATACATTTAAGGACAAGTTTTTACAATTTTTACAAAATATCATTACTTTTTAGTTGATGGGCGTGATTAGGGTTAAGTTGGCCTATACCGGTATTAACTAGAAGATACAAATTTATCAAACCAAATGCTTGAAACGTAAACATCTATACATAGATACTTCTTTAAAAATAAGGAAAGTCTGATTTACAATTTCCCTAATTTTACAATCAATTGAAATGGGAAAATTGTTGTAATTTTTTTTTAAGGATACAATACACCAAAGCCCGATTCAGTTACATACGTAAAATATGATTTTTTTACACTCGTGCCCCTAATATTAACAGTAAAACACAATTTTAGGCTTCTATAATAAATATGAAGCTATAGCGAGTCTGTGAACCAATCTCAGTTGGTCAATGGCCAGATAAAAGATGATAGCTGTAATGGAATGTTAGTAGTCATTCATGTTGTTGTCCAGTATTTCATTGGTTTCTCTGCACACATGTTGATTGTGATATCAAGGATGTCATTCGAAGTGCTATCGTTTTCATGACCCCAGTCAAGTTATGTCATGCAGCCCCTCTAACCGTTTGCTAATAATGGATGTCTGTGTTGTACGCCGTTAGCGACGTTTGGGGAAAACTTCATCAAATCGAATTTTATTTCTAAGGCGGTTTTAAAGTACACCATCCTAATTGCACATGAAAAGAAGACATTGCTGAATTATTAAGTTATTCATTTAATTTCTTTTACCTTGGGTTGGTGTCATTTGAAGTGAAAGTTGCCTGTCTCTGTTTTCAAGCGTGTGCTTGCAGGACTGGGTAAATCTTGCACACTTAAGCCTCGATAAACCGTTTATGTTTTTCAATTGACCCCATTTGTTTGATTAATTTAGCCTCATCAAGTAATCCTCGGAATGTCTGGGATTTGTTTTTTAAATATTTCTTTTGTTAATGTCTGTTCTAAGATTTTCGTGAAGCGTAATTTTCCCCACCACCCCTCCCCACCTTTAAAGCTGTTACTTAACTTAGTTTGTGTGGGATTTCTTGTTGTTTTTTTTTGTGGTTGGACTTAACAGCAACAATAGATCCTTACCTCAAAGGGGCTGCTGGCGCACTGTGCGTCCAGTGAAGTTAACATGGTTTCACGCAAATCTCGTGACTTTAAAGACGAAGGTGAAAGCTGATTGCAGCTTCAGGATCTCTCTCTCTGGGAGTGTTTAAGAAAAAATTATCTAGTCACTATTCTTACCAATGGCTAGTACAAATAAGGGCTGTCTAAGCGAGGGGCTTTCGAAACCCTTCTCCCTTGTTCAGACTGACTGCAGGCGCTGGTGCTACTGGGGAGGGGGGGTAAGTAAGGTGCGTCGGTTCAACTCCCCAAAATGAGAGTAGTAATACAGCTGAACTGGTGTGGGGGTCAGATGGAAAATAACAACTCACCAAGTTGTTCCATGACCGGGTGGTGGACGTTGCACTCCTACACGATACCCTACTGAAAAAGCAACCATTGCACATATTGGGCTTGTCAGTCTACCTCTGCTTTTGCGTAAAGTACCGAGGACTGGTAACTCTCGTGAACCTCCCCACCCCCCCCCCCCCCCCTCAAAACGGAGTTTCTAGAGTTCAAAAATCTTAGTGGGTCAGACACTCAGACCCATGGAGTAACTAAGGTGGTAAGTTCTTTGGCATATATATATATATATATATATATACTGTTTTATGTACGTATATAACACACCACGAAACTCGTTTTCTTCTCTTGTATGGCACAATAAACTTAAAAAATAGCAAGGGATTTTAACGCCAATATGGGGCATTGGGGCTACCCAGATAGGATCGCCTGGAGGCGTCATTTAGAAGATATCGATCTCTCTTCCAACCTATTAAGGCTACAAGAATAGTATCACAACGCTGCTCCACATAGGTAACAGTACCCTCTCCCGTTCGGATGTCCCGTCCGAACCTCACTCTAGTACAAGCAAAGCTAGAAGCAAAGGTGATTGTTGAAGTGCTTCCTGAGATTTTTGGCGACCAAAACGTATACTTATCACTATAAATAATGGGTTAGAAAAGTCAATGTTTGCTAGGAGGCACTGGCGTTTCGAAAAAGCCAAAATGGATCTTATTCCGAGAAGGAATGGAAAGAACGATCGCGGGGTCAGCTGGGATCCCCGACGACTCCGATGAGTATCGATATTGCTTACAAAAAACTCGTTAGAGTGGAAAAAAAAACACCAACCCAGGAGGGAACCGCAAGGTCCGGCCTTTCAGGACCAAAAGGTTTGGGGAACTTGTCAGTAAAAAAAAAAAAGCCTGGCCAAAGCAGCCAGATCTAAGAAGGAACAGATCGCATTGCTTACAACAAGTTGACGGCTCATGTAAGGGCCGCCGTCCTAAAGTCAGAAAAGGAAAAAACGGACTGCAACGTGTGGAAATCTCAACCTGACAGACGGGAAAATGATTTGGTGAGTAATTGATTCTCTCTTTCTCCCCCACTCCCCTCTCTCTCTCTAGCATGGGGAAAATGATAAACCTAAAACACTTGCAAACGAAAACAGACACGGTTACCACAGATACCAAAAGTGTCGAAGCCATTAACAGCAATTTTGCTAAGGTGAGTCTTAAACAGAGAGAGATCAACAAAAGCTGAAAACTTGCCGGACTCAGGAAGGATGGAGAAAACGCCCCGCAGTGGCGACCACATGCTGAAGTCTTACCGTACCCTTTACTCTGGTCGAACCGCAGAAAGCAATCGATAAGTGCAAAGCTGCCAAGGCACCAGGACAGGATAAGAGCTGTAACGAAATGATCAAAAACCTTGGCACGATAGCTAAGACAACGCTATTGAATTTCATTAACAGATCATGAGCCTCGGGAGCCCTTCCCAGTGCTTGGCTAAGCGCTACAATCGTTCCTATTCCCAAAAGTAAGGGGGGGGGGGGGAATCAACCAAGCAGCTGCAGTCCGATCTCCCTAACATTGTGTTCAGGGAAGGTAGCTGAGAGAATGATCAACGGTACATTTTAATGTTACCTGGAAAGTACCAACTGTCTAAACGCAAATCGGGCGAGCTTTCGAAGGGGAAAGCAGCGTATAGACCAGGTTGTTCCATCTTCTCCAGTCCATAACCGATGGTCTCCAGAGAATGTCACATAATGTCTGTATTTGTTAAGCTCCAACAGGCCTATGACAGGGTTTGGAGGTCCGATTTATTGTTAAAAGGCTTAGAGTAACTACAAACCGAACGGAGCCAGATTCGGCAGTGAAACCTCGAGGAAGAGAACTCTGGAACGAGGATTACCATAAGTTTCAACCCTTAGTTGCAAACTATACCTGGCCTACATCAATGATTTGCCAAGAATATTGGCAACAAATGCAGCCATGTATGCGAATCATTTGGTAATCTGGAATACCGGTAAGGACCCCAACCAACTGCAAGAACCTTACAGTGAGACCTATCGGTTATCAGAAGGTACATGCAGTGGTCGCAAATGGAATTTAACCTCTAAATGTGACAAGCAACCGGTTTATTTGGGAGTCAAATTGGATGAAAAGGTACAAATGCACAAATTAGTAAAAGACCTGAATTCCCAGCCAAACTCGACCTGAGGAAAAACCTCGCATGTACGAATTGGGGTGCCCAAGTAGGAACACTCAGAGCTCTACCCTGAGAAGTGTAAGGTTGGTGATGAATTACAGCATGCCCTTCAAATCCTTTGCAGGCAAGACTGCAATTGAAAAATTTGGCCGAACCTAGAATCATGCTCTGAGATACACCTGTGGTGCATTCAAGACCATTCAATGCTGCTTTGAAAATTATAGTCAACGTAGTAGAGCCGCTAGAAATAAAAAGGTATAAGTAAGTTTTAACTACCTCGGGACGATGCCGGCGGTTAAATAAAAAGGAACCCTGCTTCCAAATGGAGAATAAATGGGCGGTGGGGAGTAGACTGAAAAGTTGCAGAATTTGAGAGGACAGTCCAACTCCCCAAAAATAGAGGACGACTGACCCCTATCCCAGTCATTCCGCCATATGCGGAACCTTCCCAACCCGATATACGTTTGGCCTGGGAATGACATAGTAGTGACGAAACGTATCTCTTGGGACAAGTGAAGGGTTTGTGTGTGAACCTTAGTGAAAGTTTTTACAGACGGATCGGCCAACTTGAGAGAAAGAAATGCGGGATACAGTGCGCTCATACTATAACCCAATGGCGGGTCACCTATTGAGGAACTTTCGGGGCCCTATTGACTGCGTTGTTGAATTTCGATGTAAAGCTGGGGGCTATTCTAAGGGCACTGGTAAGTGTGCTCAGTTCGTTGCAGGAGTTGGAGCTTGTGGGACTTGACGTTGTCATATTCTCCGATTCAGGATCTACTCTGGAGATTTTAAATATGGAAGAATACAGGTAACACATCTTTTTGACGACATCTTGGATGGCGTGCGCGCAAATCGAGAAAATAGGGCATGGTAACGGTGCAATGGGTACCCAGCAGATAGAGCTGCCAATGTGCTAGTCGGTACTTTTAGAGCGTAAGCTCTAAGCTGCTCAAACAGAATATGTATGTTAGTTATTAGACTCGGTTACCCAGCGTTCAAAGTTACCCCCCACCCCTCTTTTTTTTTTTAAGGAAAAAAACTGTACAGTTAGCTGAAAATGCCGAACCTATATATATAGTTTTTAAAAAGTGCCGCCTGAGGCAGACCTTCAACTTCAGCAACTCCCTTCCTACTTCGGAGATTTATTTACTCAGCAATAAAAATGCATTAAAGGTGATTAGCATTGGAGGAATTACCAATTTAGAAGACTGCATGAACATTAAAAGACTTTACTATTAAAAATTTAGTTAGTTTCCAATTGCTTGCTTATGTGTGTGTGTTGGGCAGCCGACTTGTATTTTGAATGCGTCAAGATATGTTTTCTTAAAGGTGTTCTTGTTTTGTTTGCATCTTGTAGAGTTTTAGAGCTTGCAGTCATTCCAGAATTCCGATGTCATTTGAGCGTAAATGTGTTCTAATGGTAGAAAATACATACATTTTGGTATTATTTCTTTCCGGAATTATATACGCTGTATAGCTTAATCATTAGAGGGCTGCGCCACCCCCACCCCCTTTTTTTTCAAACAACTCAAAAACTACAATTTACAAATTAAATCAAATAAAATCTGTTAGTTATTCATTTAGCATAATTCTAAGGACGAGCGAAATAAATATCTTCCTAAAGCTTTTTAATTCGTTTTTTACGTAGTGTAATTTTTTTTTAATGTTCTAAGGAAACACTGAAGGTATATTATCATTAGGTTGAGGTGAACAGTTTAGGCATAAATAAACACCAAATAATTGGATTGTAAGTTTTTAAAACAAAATGTGCGTTTGTAAAAAGAATGAAAGAAGCGCTAATTTGACGAAAAAAAGAAAAATCATTTTTGATAAATTTTGCGGGCCACACTCTTCATGGTGTGGGCCGAACGTTGCCCATTCTTTCTTTATTCGCAAAATAAGGTTCACTCCCGTTAAGTTGGGTCTTATCAGTCATCATAGTAGTGCATTATTGATCGTGTTTCATACTTACCAGCAATACAATATCTATTATGTATACATACCGAGAGAAATGCATAGCACTTCAAACATTCTTCACCCTTTTTTAGGCAACAGAAAATATTGTCTAGGGTAATTATTAAAAATTCGTTAAGAATACTGCTGATAGCAGCAAACGGGCTTGTTTAGATGTAAATTTCAAGTAACTCAAAGCAACAAATCGAAAAATAAGTGATTTGGAAAAAACTAGATTGAGTGTAATGTTGACATTTTAAAAGGTAGTTCAGTTGTGATTATAACTTATAGGACATAATTGCAACATTTTGTTTTAATTTTCAACACGTTAATGTGGTGCATATCTGCTTGTACTGTAACTCGTTTAATTTATATTGACATTTTGAAGTGATTAAAGTAAATATTCGTAGTATATGATGAAAAATCAACTGAATTTTATTTCATAGGTTATTAAAAAAACAAAAAACATTTTATATCTGAGGGCTACTGGCTTCATATCATCAAGTCTATTGCCTAGACACGGCCATGCAACGTTGCCATTCATTTTTAAAGATAGTTTTGAACAAGATGAAAATCTCTGGACAAAACACTTTGGTAACACTATCTCCCTTGTAAATAGTTATAAATTATCCCAAGATTTTTTTTTTATACTTGCCGCATAAATGTGTGCATTCACTTTTCTTTTTGTCCAGTAGCGTTTCTTCTCTCTCTCTCCTCCCCCTCCCCCCCCCCCCCTTTTTTTTTTTTCAAGTTCGGAAGCTCTTTCAGTTAATTGCATAAAGCTCGCCCGTGGAAATAAGTGGTAGACTCCTGACCTCGACCCAGACGGTTTTCACAAATGTGACCGAGCATGAAGGGTGCCCATAGAATACACATTGCGCTGAAAACACACAAATACTGACTACGTTGGTGTAACATAGTAGACTATAAATAACAGAGGTTTCCTTTATATTCAAGCCTTCACGTATCGCTTGTTTAGCGACGTAGTTTTGACATTTTAGAAAATATTGCGCTAGAAATCAAATATGCATATACATTGGTGTAATTCATCCCTTAAAATCTGAAATGATGTTACAGAGCTTCCTTTATATTCAAAATTAATTTGATGATTGTTTTCAATCCTCTTTGCCTTTTGTTGGCAATAAGCTCCCGGTCCCCTTTGTCCTCTTTGGTTACATGTAACAAGCGTCAGCCAAGCTGTTTATTCAAGTATATCGACCCTTGAATAACAGTATATATTTTCCCGGTAAAATGCTAAATGTGTGCCGTGATTTCATTGGAAACACTGTTCAAAACTCATGTTTGAGTATAACCGTCAGAATTCTGCGTTAACTTGCAGATATAAGACAGCAAAAAAAAAAAAACAAAGCTACCGTAATAGTTAGAGATTTTATTAAATAGGTTTCAGTCATGGAAGTAACTAGAATGATGTGGCCAATGTGGCAAAGGCCGATTACTTTGTGAACAATCAAGGCATTTCTATAATCATTAAATATGGCCCTAGCACCTTACACCTGACATTTATCATGTACAGAAAAAGCAATAAATGTCATCCGATGTTGAAACAATTGTATCATTTGTATACCATTTAGTTTGCCTTACATAATGTCATCACTTGCTCAGTGACTCGCCATACAAACACAGGTGAGCAATTTCAATTCTAGCATACAGGTTTATATATTAGATATTGTGATAGTTTTAAAAAAAAAGTTTTGTTATATTGTGTTCGATCTTGAAAAATAGTTGGCGAACCACTACATCACCTGCGTAAACTGTTCGTTCGTGAATTAATTATTTTTAAATCACTCTTAATATTACGTGAGGCCCGTTGTGTCTCTTATCGTCTGTACCAAAATGTGGAAATCTAGATCATACATAAATGAACTATGTAAAAGAATATTAATTTACGTCATTATCATTGGTTTGCGTCGTGGTTTTAACATTGCTTTATTTTAACACTTCCATGAATTGTGGAAAAGTCACGTTTATAACAGATATGCCTATAATGTTCAGTTGATAAAAAAAATTATTAAACCTCATCTTAACTTTGTGCATTGAATTGTTGGTCAGAAATTAGAAAAAATTCGCATTAAGCACAACGGCGGACGAAAATACGTTTATACTTCATTGCAGGTATATGTTATCGTTCCACCTTAAAATCTTCGTGTGATGCGGTGTTTCAGCTTTCCCAACTGTCCTCTAGAACCGTAAGGTTATTAAGCTATTTAAGATGTTGGCTTCTATTATACGTATAGATATTTTTTTTTATATATTTGATATCTTCAGAGCCAAGGCAAAAGCATCCCCCCCCCCCCCCCCCCCCCCCCCCGAAGCCTAGTAGACAGATGCAGTCCGTCTCTAGCGCTCGTGTTTCTTACTTCCACTTGATTTCACCACGAAGCTCAGTCCTTAAGTGAACGCATAATTTAGCAAGTCAAGCTTGCCCGGCTTTGTCAACGGGATGATTGTCGCCTGTGTGGTTGTCGCTTTCTGGCAGTCCGTGTAAAACGCCCAGGGAACGGTTAATAAAGGGAACCGGCTTGTTAAAGACAGGAGGGACAGTGGTGAGGAGATTTCCTAGGATTGTCAATACCCCTGTCATTACTCTGTCATTTCTAAGCCGTCTCAGTACTATAACTTTCTTTGTCAGTTAAATGAAGAGTGTTACTAATTTTCGAACCATCGATGCACTGTTGTTATCGCACTCCGTTTCAAACTAAAATGCTCGCTGTTTTTATTTATTTATTTTTGCTTGCCAATTTTATATTTCACCAAAAATATATACAATTGGCAAATCAAGCATCCACCTAATATCGATAGATTAAATGCCACCTAACTATAAAAATCATGGGGGCAATATTTAGCTCTGTCAACGTTTGAGAAACGCAAAATTTTAACTTGTAAACTAAAGAAAAGATTCGACCAAATTTCCGTCGATCAATTTTCCGTCGACGAAATTTCTTTCGATCAAATTTCCGGGTACAACAAAAACTGTGTTTTGTCAGTTAAGTGAAACCCCTGCAACAAAACATTAGATACTCACGTTGGATCTCCTTTTCTCATTAATTAATTATCTTTGCTATACATGTTTAACTTTATTATCCAACATGATTATAGCTCGTTATGATAAATATGTTATTGCTAGTTATGTAAATTTGTCATACTTTGAATAACCTGGAATTACATAGTTATCGCACATGTTTATGAAAAAAATTGTCATACCTTGGACAACCTGTTAAAACAAATTTTGTTATCCAGGGTTATCCACCGTGTTTAGTGCTCGTTTTATATACTTAAATGCTTGTCACTTTAATAATTATGTATCTTTTCAGATATTGTCCGTTTTCTTCGGCTTTTTTTCTGGTACTATTTTGATTTTATCATACTAACAACACATATAGCTATAGTTCTCAAGACATTGATTCTTTTATGTATAACAAATTTTAAACTGTCAGCACTCAGCACGGCTAAACTAACATTTATAATAATCTCCAGAAATTAAACATCAAAATGAGTGGCATGTCCCACACAGAATTCGTCAAGGTCTGTGTGAGAGGAGTATTTGCTTCCACCACTCATGGTTAGACGTACTTGTGTCAACTATTGCGTCCCGTGGATGCCAGATTTTCTATACATCATATAATGGCTGTTTTAGTTCAACATTTCAAAATCAGTGTTATGACATGCGGCCCGCGAACGGTTTACTCGCTATCAAAGTGGCCCGCGAAGCATTTGGTTGGTCACGCCTGACATATACATAGTTAGATACATGTATTAACATAAAAATTTGTTATTGTCTTTTTATTAGAAAAGAAGCCATTGTTACAAGTTATTTGTAAACTGTGCATGTAAATATTTAGTGACGGATTCGAAACTAGAATTAGCGACCTATAAAGAATGCAAACTTCATAAAGATGATTTTTCTACGAGTGGTTATATACAACTGTGTGAAGTGACCATACATTGTCCTTTATTCATGAATAGACATAAACAATTATAAAAATCAACTCTTTATGGTTAAATTCAGTTTATAATATATTTTTATTAAATTAATTTTATCCTGGGAAATACCGGGATGAGGAAAACTTTATGCCCGTTTTCCCGAGATAAGCAAAACCCTGGGAAATGAGAAACAATAGTTAAGACGGACTTATTTTTACTGAACTACGGAAATGTCAACTAAGCTGCATTTCGCATTTAATGATTCGGGTGGTTGGGGGGGGGGAGTCTGAAAGTTTGAATTATTTTCCCATGCCATTAATTTAATGAAGATCTCGTGTGGTTCTTGGGAAAAGAATCTCATTGCTAAAGACTTCATCTTGCTAGTTCGTTATCTCGAGTTCATTTTAAACTGCGTGACAGATATGGTGACGTCTACTGATGGCCGGTGTGAGTCATGTTACCACAATTTCCTGATCTAATTTGAAGGTTGACTGTTTGAATTGGACACCTCGTGGAGTCTGCTCCCGGTAACCCTAAATCAAAAATCCGATACACCATCACCCCACCAAAAACCTAACGATTCGATGTCTTAAAGTCGACTGATAATTATTGTACACCAGCCGACTGATCATATTATCCAACCGTAATGATAATTTTTCAAGTAACCACTGTTTGTGGAAATGTACTTTTTGAACCGGCTTTTGGATTCTCTATGCTTATTTCACTGCGCAATTTTTATATTACTATACAAAAATAAAAACTTACTAGCCAAACAGCTAAGCCAAAAGCAATGGAAACAACACACTTGTGTGTACTCACCCACACCATTGTACCCTGTAGCATAACTGACGAATTTGTCTTACTTATATTTTAAGTCCATCACTAGTGAGATTCCTACTGGGTCCGTTTTGATTATCACACGAGACCTGCTCTGTGGGCAGCTTGACTGACCCCGCAACTTCCTTCACGAAAGCGAAGACCCGACCTTTTGATTCTATTATAAATGACTATACCTTTTGGTTCGCTCTCGCTGTGAATCTACCCACATGTGTGGCAGGCATTATGGCACTTAGGTAAACCTGAAGGTTCAGATGTGGTTCTAATGCATTAGTCCCTGTAGTTATTTTAGATACAATCTTAAGTAGGAAATGCATTTTTTCCCCTTACTTTTTCTATGCTCTTGCCGAGAGGGCTATTGTATTGTCTTGTTAAATCCTTTATACTGACCGCTTTTTTGGTGTGATTTTTTTCTGGCGAGGCGTTTTGTTAAATCATCTGTAGGTTAATTGACCCACTTTCCATCGCCCTTTGGAGATGAAACTTGGTACATAGACCTCTATCAAATTTTCAGCCCAAACCCCCAAAAATCAGTTTTTCAATAGAAAGCTGACGGAAATATGTGGCCACTGATTTCACGAAATAAAATTCCCAATAACTGCGCTAAATGAGATTCGTATAAATATCGCAAGTGCGTTTGGTGCGTAATATTTTCTTTTGTTTTTCTGAAATAGTTTGTGAAATAAGTCTGCGGTGTAAAAGCGGGCGGGCCATTAGAATATATATATAAAATAATAATAACAACAAAGGATTTATACGAAAAACTTTGTTTTTAGGGGTTGTTTATTTTAATTTTGATTTATAACCCAATAATCGAAATGAATGATAACTTTCCGGGTTAATAGTCTATAACAGTGTTCCGTTACTTTTTTTTCACCAAGGCGCACCTAGACAATTCCCATACTGCCGCGGCACACCAAATGTAAAAACATATCAGAGTAAGATAATAAAATAGATTTTATTTTTTACTAGTCAAAATAAATAGAAATGTTTTTATTACAGCGTACATATTCATTTTTAACACATATTTAAGAAAATCCCAAACATGTCAGCATGTCCGGAACGCTTAGCCGCAGAGGGTAAACCAGCATTTTTGCACAACATTTAAGCACTAAATAGCGCCAGCGTCGAGGCCAACTTTTTGTTTTGCCTTTTAACAAGAGCGACCAAAGGATCCGGTAAGGTAAATAATCAGAAAAAGTTCATGAGTGTATGAAAGTTTTGTTGATTTATCCATGCGAATAGAAACGTTGTCTTTCTGCACGTCGCAAAAAGATCGAAAATTATTCCGATCAAATTTTAACATCAAGCCAAAAAGAAAACGAAGATCAGTCAGCACGAAAGACGCTTTGCCAGAGAATTAAAGGAAAGGTGAAAGTGAAAGTACGTCAAAGTCAAGACTCTGTCAAAAGGATTGGAACAGAAGAAGCTGAAGCAAAGCACGTAACAGTGTTAAACACTATGAGCAGCAACATTCGAATTTCATCAATATAGGTGACAACTGGAAACAATTGAACAATCAAAAGCACGATGAGTATCAGATGAGCATCTACAGAGACGAAAACTGGAAACGCCCGAGCAATCGCGTGTACGACGAACTGTAGATTGCAAAAGTCAGCGCTTAACGCAAGAGTGACAAGCCATCAGATCCGTCAAGAGGCGGTTCACTTCGAAGAGCACCGCGTTGTTGCACACAATTGTGGTTCAATGACTAAAATCTACCAATTCTGTCCACCAAGGAACTGCAAGGCTGAGTGCCCGGTCGTCGGACAACAGTACCACACTACGCTCAACTCAACATACTTGACAGCACTCAAGCCACATACATTCATCAGGAACCTCTAGCGAACGAACAGTGCTACCCGCGCATTCTGTGTTAAATCGATCGTTTCTTCTGCCAACACAACAGAATTACAAGAAGTTATCAGATGATGCGTGAAATAGAAGCTCAAGCAGCACGACAAGCAAAACATGCAGGGGATCAGGCTGTCAACATGGTGCTTCGACGAGATCGTCAGTCGGATTCACGTTGCTTTAACTCACCAACATCGAAAGAATTCGCTATGGCGTTTGTAGGTTGAAGTTTGTGCGTCTGTGAACGCAATAAAATACATCTACAACTTGTAGTACAAATACATTTTAAAAGGATTTAATTGCGCCAACAATCGCAATCAGATCAGACGACCACCAGGGTTCCGATATAATGAGATCGCCAACTACATCGATACTCGATATGTCAATGCACCAAAATCAATGTGGCGACTTCTTGAATAAAAAATCGCACGCGGTGCAGAAACTGCCAGCTAACCTGCCGAATGATCAGGGCATCACATTCGAGGAAGGATTCGAAGAAGAAGATGTGCTGACAGCACAAACTTGAGTAATGGTTTGAGCTGAACAAAACTGATGAAGAGGCACGGCTACTGATAAGAGGTACTCGAGCTGACATCATCGATTTCTGTATCGAGAATTTTGTAGAGCAACTTCATACAACTAACATTGACGACAAACTTGCTTAATGATGGCCAAAGCAAACACGATAATTGGCTACTTCGAGTCGGAACTGGAAATCTGGAGCCAGTTCAAGGTAGATGCTACAAAGACACAATCGTGATTCCTTAAAAAACTGATGGCTACCAATAATCTCATCGAACCCATCTTTGGAGAGGAGTTATCGAAACGAGTAAGTGTTGCTCCGAACAATGAACAAGCGCTCGAAATCGACCGTAATATCATTGGACTGCGGTCTGATGATCAAGTCATTTATTAATATATTATTTCAGGGCAGATTCGGTCGTTTCAGAAGATCCAAATGATGCAGCGAACTATCCAGTCGAATTCCTCAACGATCCGACTCCTTAAGAAATGACACCTCATATTCTGATGCCGGTGAGGTGTAATCCTATGCTGCTGAAAAATCTTAATCCAAAGATGAGATTGTGCAGCGGTACTCGAATGTTTGTAAGGGACCTTCAGCGCACCTTCATCACCATAAAAATCGTCTCAGAATGCAGTTATGGGGACGCTATTTTTTTATTATTTTATTTTAGAATCTCATATATATTACGCTTCTGGTGTGACTCGTGGACTGCTTCCTAACAAGCTGGCTGCTTCCTAATATACTGCTTTCTAATCAGCGAATTTGGTACTGAGAGTATATTACAAATAAGTCTATAGGTTTTAAAGAAAGTATGGTTTAATAATGAGTTCAATAGCGCGCAAAAATATAATTCCCGATAACTACGCTTAAGGATATTTTTTTTTATATAACGCAACTGCCTTTGGCGCGTAATATTTTCTTTTCGGAAAATGAAATCGTCTTAGTTTAAGTATGGTGTGAAAATATTCGGTTTAAAAGTGGTTGGGACATCAGAATCTTTAATATAGTTCATGGGCGTGAAATAAAAAGTGTGCAGTGACGTATCATGGGTAGAAGGGGTGTAGCAAAAATTGGGATTCTTAAATGTGCGTTACTTGAGTTAATGTTTTGTCATGTAACTTTAGTAGATGTGAAGTTCTCGCATTGCTGTATTATCACCAAAATAGTGTTCTCTTTTAAGAAAGAAAGGTCTTAGGTTCACCTTTTTTATATATAGACCGTGTTCATGCCATGTTATCGTATTATTATGGGTGACGCTTAGGTACTTATATGACTCTACTTCCTCTATACTGTGATTTTTTTTTTATTGTGACGTCTGCAGTTTGGTGAATCCCCCTCCGGAAATCGACAACCATTTCTTTCGTTTTTGAGACGTTCATATCAAAGAAATTTCACACCAGCGGAAAAAACTTGTAACTAAGTTGCGGTATAACATTTCCTCTTCAGATAGTCATCGATAGTGGTATCATCAGGGAAATTAAATGATTTGAGCGGTGTCGCAGGGGCTCTGGATATGCTCGGTATATATTGTATGCAAGACAGGTTAGAGAACACACTCTTCTAATGCTCCGGTACTTATTTCTTTAGTTAATGATATATTTAGTCATTCATCTTTATATATATATTGGGGGCGAGTTGTTAAAAGTTTACATTTAAAAAAGTTTCTTAATCATAAGGTGTGGTGCAATAGTGTTATGTGCTGATGAAAAGTCTAAGAAAAGCCCCCACCCTATTTTTAGAGCTGTCTAGGTGATGGTTAAGTCGTTCAAACATATGTCAAATTAACATTGGCATGTAGAGCAGAGCTCTTATTCTTAACATTCATAATAATCATAACAACGTTATATAACAATAAAATATTTTTTAAAAGAAACACGCGTCAATTTATATACAAATTATAACAAAAACATACACACCCAAAGAAAAATCAATTTTTTAAAATCAATATATAATATGCTATCTAATTTATGCCTTTTACTAAAGAAATACTTGTTTTTATATTTAACTCAATAGTTGTTCGAAGTTTAAGAGACAATCGGTCTTTCCATCAAGAACTTACTTAACATTTTATTTCATTTTCTTATAGTGTTAATTTATAACATAAATGCAGCGGTGTTATGAAAAAATTGAGATTAATATTCTTGGACTGAAACCCAGAAAACGTCGCATTTAAATCCAATAGGTGTGTCAGAAAATGAAAAGCCACTTATATTTTAAAGGTGATGCCGACTTAGAATAATAGTACATTTTTAACAGCAGTCTTTCCAGTCGAATAAGCGCTACGTGACAATAAGATTATTAATGATATATTATGAATATATTTATCGATATGTTTTACATTTGCCGTCATTAGAGAAGTATATGCGAGAGTTTGAATAGACCGACCAAGTTATGCAAAACATATCCATTCTGCTACTGCTGCAGTTTATTGATTGTTATCTTATGGGGGATTATGATAACATTCTTGAAATATGATGGCAGCCTGGCTTGTTTTGTATTATTAAACGGGAGAACAGGCAACGAGAAAATCAATTTGTTACTCCCGTGAGAAAATTTTAATCTAGCCTAGAGATGTTTTGAACGTTTGCTTCTGAAGAGCAATACGATTGACACTGTTCTCTTATTAATGCTTTCATACCGTGTAGAATTGATTACTCACCACAGGGTACTCCACACATAAATTCTACTAATAGTAAACTTGACTCGTATCACTATGACAATTCACTTGGGGGGCTTTTCACTCACAATACTATGACATTACACTCAGGTGACTTTTCATTCACATACGTATGACCATACACTCGGATGACATTTCACTCACATCACTATGACAATACATTCATGTAACGTGTCACTCAGATCCGTATGGCAGTATACTCATGTGACATCGATAGTGGTATCATCAGCTAATTAAATTATAGGAGCGGTGTCGCTAGGGCTCTTGATATTCTCGGTATATATTGTATACAAGACACTCAGGTGACATTTTACTCACATCACTATGACAATAGACTCAAGTGACATTCACTCACATTACTATGACAGTACACTCAGGTGAATTTTCCCTCACATCCATATGACACTATACTCTGGTGACATTTTACTCACATCCGTAGGACAATACACTCATGTGACATTTCACTCACATCACAATGACAACACTTAGGTGACATTTCACTCACAATCACCGTCCAACTTATTGACATAAATAAAGACTATGTTTTGTATGTGTGTCGGCCGATAACTCCAAGGGCGATATCACATGCACATTTTTCGACTTCCTACTCTTTATATCAGAATATTTTGTAGACAAAATGTGAAAGAAACGGAATTGAGAAAATATGAAGTTATGAATGCAATTTTGACTAGATGATCCCTATATTAAAAAATCAGGGTAATAATGGAGGAGACTGCAATCAGGTTAGCACAATAGGAAATTAGTAAAACACAGTAAGGTTAAACCTGAAAAAAGGAACGCAACAAAACAACGAACGTGTCGACAGAAAGCCTCCATCAGGGAACAAACAGAAAAACCAATAAAATATAAAAATTATAATATAGCATTAAGCTGAGAAGTAGTGTTCAAGAGGGCAGAAAAAGATTTACCATAAAAAATCAGACAGTTTTTTTAATAACCATAATATTTGGTAAGAACAATTTACTGAACTATATGTCAGGCACAATTCTAAGTGGTTCTCCTGATATTGTATTATTGGTCAGGTGTTTTGACTTTGATAATTTAACCTCCACAAAGCATGTTAGTTGTATAGCTTCAAGCTAGAACGTACTATGACGTTATTTTGATTTTTTTTCTATTCTATTTCAACAGCCTGAAAATCTACTGTTCTACAGTCCCGAGGACGACTCTAAGATAATGATCAGCGACTTTGGTCTATCAAAGATGGAAGGTTCAGGCATCATGGCCACTGCCTGTGGTACACCCGGGTACGTTGGTAAGTGACTCTGTCTCTGTGTTTTGTAGATGTGAGAAGGAACAAAAGGGGAACCTGTCAACAGGAAGAAAAAGCACATACATACATTTTAAGTTAACATGACTTGATAATCAGACAGCTCCTAAAAGTACCCCATAACTTCTTTACAAAACGCGGTACTTGTTGATCTTATCCCGTACTGACCGCCTGGGCAGTCTATAGGGAAGGCCAAAGTAATATTGATGTGGTGTGTCACATGCGGGTCAGTTGCTTGACCAGGGAATCAATGGTTTGGTCTTTTCAAATAGGATTAATGGAGAGTTAAGGGACTGTAACGCTGGGGACTTTTTGTACTGACCCTAGATTTTTTGTCTGTGGGGACATTAGAGGACTTGGCTTGTTATTGATTGTACCGATTATGTCTGAAAATGACTTGCGGGGCTAACACAAACTTTCTACAGCATTTACATTCTCATTCTTTTGGGGCGTTTTTAGAAATTATTGACAGAACCAAACATTTTGTTTGTAAATTCACCATGGTAACTTTTTCTTCCTTTTTACATTGCGACATTCCAAAACTTGGGGACTTTATCATCTTGCTCCAAGTTTGTCTCAACCGTGAGCGAGCTGATGTCAACCACGTGACTATATGTAGTAAGCATGTGCTAATGGCGAGTCTGATTTCATGTCGGTAACCCTATCTGAGGGAGTCACCCTTCGGAGGGACCTATCTCCTGGGGTTAGTACCGACCAGCAGCGGTGTGAAATAAGCTCAATGAACCTCATCATGGGACTGTTATCGGCTCGTTTTAAGCAAGGAATTTTCCAGTTTTTGTCACATACTTTGGTCCCAGTCCTCACAAACAGAATAACATACATAGTTTATTTTGCTTTTCACTCGTTGCTTAAAACTTTCTAAATACAGTCGTGGTTAATTACGTGACCCACTACTGTCGAGTATGGGAGTTCGTTAGTTATTGTTGCGTTTGAATGTAAGTTTATTGCGCGCGGTGTGTTTGAGAGTTTTTATTAGTTAATGAACGCTCTTCCCGCGCTTGACTGAATGACGTATTTTTATGTTAATTGTGACGTATTGTCTAGTCTGTAGTGTGACGTAACTTTGAGTCGTGCGGCAGTATTTGTGTGGAACGTTGTGGAAGTAAGATGTGTTTCAAGAGGTCTAATATTGAGCTGCGCTATATCACAATATATTCATGATTCTATTGAAGTCCAGCCTGTATTCATCATTGATTATTAAAGTTATAGTTAGTACGAAAAGACTTGAGTTTATTCACTAATATTAGGAATATTAAGACCTATTACAACAACGTGTTGTGGGAACTTGATGAATCACTCACTCCCGAAGAACATTGCAGTTGACAACTACATCCAAACCTTTCCATCTCTGACCACCCACCCCCTGCCCATTCCCGTTTGCGTATTTATTTCGTGGCTCAAATTTTTCAACTTCCTCTCTTCCCCCCCCCCCCCTCCCGTTTAACTGCCCCTATGTTCCCTAATTAATCTAGCAACACTCAAAACCTCTTAGGTCTCCCCACCTCCTTTGTCCTCGCGTTTCCACCTCCGGGAACCTCTTGTCTCACCCTCCTCTCCATTGGAAAAATATAGAACCAAAGTAAATTAAATACCACATTCATTGTTAGTTGGTAGCGATACCCTTCGCTTTGAATATGGTTTCCCCAATAAATGTTTCATTAAGCCACTTTAATCTGTTACACTGTTAAAGCTTTTTTTTTTTAAATCCTTTAACGTGGCTTTTGTTCGTTTGTTTGTGGCAAAATCTTCGGACGGCTAATTCACCCATTTCCTTTCATTTTATCGAACTGAAACTTGTTTGCACATGGACTCGTTGCCGATAATACATTCTATCAAATTTTCACCCTAAGCCCCAACCCCCGAAAATCAGTTTTTCCTATTTTTCAAGGGGAAGATGGATGAAATTTGATTTGTTTAATGGGTGCGTGTTTTGGTGCGGAGAATAACTGTGGAGCTGTTGCTATGTACTTTGTATTTGTGACGTATTTGGGTTTAGATATATCTTTAAGGTTTTAATTTACACACGAAGTTTGATTTTTTAAATCTGGGCATGTCCCAATTATTTACAATGTTTGTATTATTTCACTGCGTTAATCAGCATTATTAACAATTAGCGAGAACCCGGCATGCGTTGCATGCCACTCAATGAAAAAAGTGTTTTAATTTAGTTTTAAAGTAATTTTTAAATAGAAAATATTTATTGTTTTTTTCCGTCTAGTGCGTACACAAATAAATTAGAAGTTTTTTCAACGCGTGAGCAGGCAACATACAGCTGTCCACGTGAGAAGCGTGTATTTTCAAAATTTAGTCCACACACTTGTAGCGATTGGTCCACCCACGCAGTAGCTCTGTTTTAAATTATATTTAGATAGCTCAAATATTTATTATTTTTAAGATAAGGCCCCCGGCCCCAAAGGTAAAATTTTAAAATGGTTGTACTTATGTCACACACAAACTGAAATGTCGGTTGTATTTGATTGATTTCTAGCCACCCATGCAATAGCACTGATTGTATAGCTCATATAAGAAAACAATAATTTGGGGCTCCGGCCCGAAAAGGAATATTTCAAAATGGATAAGCTAATTCAGAAACCATTGGTGCGCACAACAACTTACCAAAGTTTTATCGCAATCGGATGAATGGTATAGGAACGCATACGACAATTATATTTAGCTCATAAAAGGGGGGAAAAAAGAATTTAGGTCCCAAAACGGAATATTGTAAAATGTGTGTAATAATTCAGAAACATTTGAATTTTTTTTACACTTCACACAATTTTCATCACTTTGGACTGATAATATAGAAGCACATACGGGATATACTTATATATGTATAGATATAGTTTACCGAATTAAGATAACTTTTTTGCAATTATTCAAGGATGATCTGTCTGTCTGTCTGACTGTCTGTCTCTCTGTCTGTCTCTCTGTCTGTCTCTCTGTCATTCTGTCTGTCTCCCTATCTGTCTGTCTCTCTGTCTCTGCCTGTCTCTATGTCTCTCTGTCTATCTCTCTTTCTCTGTTTCTCTGCCGGTCTATATGTCTCTCTGTCTCTATGTTTTTCTCTCAAGCTGTCTCTCAGTCTGTCTCACTGTCAGTCTCTCTGTCTATCTCTCTGTCTATCTCTCTGTCTATCTCTCTGTCATTATGTCTGTCTCTCTGTCTATCTCTCTCTCTCTCTGTCTATCTCTCTTTCTGTCTCTCTGTCTACATCTCTGTCTGTCTGTTTGTCTCTGACTGTTTCTCTTTCTGTCTCTCTGTCTGTCTGACTGCCTGTCTGTTTGTCTGTCTGTCATTTTATCTATCTATCTACCTATCTATCTATCATCTACCTATTTACCATCTACATGCCTGCCTGCCTACCTACCTACCTGCCCACCTATTCATCACAAAATCGTTTAATACATTATTTTAATAGTAAAAAAAACACTCAGTATATATAATGTACACACATAAAAAACGTACATTGTACGCCAAAATCGTAAGAGTAAACAGGTCTGTATCTATCTACCCATCTATCTATCTATCTATCTACCTATCTCCCTACCTACCTACCTACATATCTATCTACTTACCTACCTACCAACCTACCTGCCTACCTACATTTCTACCTACCTATCTATCCATCCATTCATCCTCTCACCCACCCACCCATCCATCCATCCATCCGTCTAGCTATCTTTTATCTACATCTCTATCTATCTATCATCTATCTGTGTATTTGTCTGCCTGTCTGTCTGTCTTTATATCTCTCTATCTAATAAAATCTCGATTTTTAAAATTAAATTTTCACTTGTGTAAAGTGATTGCGTTTTGATATCCCTGGGGATAATTATAAAAATATTTTTATGTTTTGTTAAAGTCATTGATTTTCTTAATTGGTTAACATATGTTCATATGTAAAATGAGAATATAGTTTCTTTTTTTTTTTTACAACTAAAATGTCATTGGATTGAAAGATATTCTCATCCAAGTAAAAATGCATGAACTCAATTTCCTACCATAGATATAAATGTATCGAAGAAGGTTAATTATTGATCAAATTTATTCTTAGATTGTGCTGCACTGGGCAAAATGAATGTATAGTGTATAGTGGGCTACACAGAGTTTTAAAAACATAAATAAATCATCCACTGGATTGTAGCCCCTTTACTTACGCAGAAGAGTTTTTTTTTGCATTTAATATGCTTATTTCTTATCTAGATCAGGGATAAGTGCATTAAAATGCTATTTGGCTATTTAGTTTTGCTACACAAATTTAATTAAAATGCATATTCTTATTAAAATTATTTTTAAATGTAGAGTCCTTACTACTTTATAAATTTCATAAAAGTTTATTTTTGAAATGAATAAAAGTACAAACTTATTAAATGTTAAAAATACAAAGCTAAATTATTATTTAAGTTTAGCAATTTAAAAAGCAATCAATGCTATTTATTAATTTTACTTATAAGAAGGGGAATGTGCATCATCAGTTTTGTCACGCTCTTTTATTAAATCAGATAACTTTTGCTTAGGCTAAATAGGCAATTCGCACTATGACGTCATTTGCGTGATTATTTAGAACTAATTAATTTTAATTTTATTTCGCCTTATTGACAACGCGTTAAAGAACGCACTAAAAACAACTGATGTTTAGGTTTTCCCGATAAATGTGATTACTGTGTATTTCTTTGATCATATTTTTTCTATTTAATTTTTTTTTCATAACTTTTAAACGCATATAAAATGCTTAAGATAGTTCCTTAGTTGTTTCTTTATATGTATTTGTAATTTATAATAATAATACTTAAACTTTTGCTAAAATAAAAGCGGAAATATAATATTTTTTGCGCATGTAAATTTATTCGATTTCCGTAAAATAATAGAAAATAACTATGTTTGTTTTTAAGAGTCCGAACGTATCAAAATATTTTCGGCTCTTTGGCGTTATGTCCCTATAGCTCATTCTTATATAGTATTGGGTTCATCATGCCATAATACATAATTTGAAGTTATTGTTGATGTTAATATTTAGAGGTAGCGATGAGCTTGTGACTTGAGTAAAGAGTAAAAGAATGGGAAAAAAAATTGTACTGAAAATAAATATAAAATTCATATTTAATTTCGGTTAAAATATGTTTAAAAATCTATTTATTCATTCAATTTATTTAACAGTATAAGTGTTTCATGATTTTTATATAGTGTGGGGAATTTTAATTTTCATTTGCCACAACTATTTTGGAAAAAGGTAGCCCACCTCGGTCTAGGATTGATTATTCAGTAACGATACGATACGCGGCGTTTAGACATCATAGTATATGTAAATTACACCCCACACAATGTTCTCTTGTAATTGTAATGAGCAAATCTACCACGCACAGTAAATACGTTCATTTTTGTGCACCAATAAACACTTACATTAAACGTTCACAACCGACCTAGCCACATCGCAAAATCCTGACACTATTTCATTTGCATAGCTCATATAAGGAAGAAAAAAAACACGAATTTTGGCAAACGCGGCCAACCTAGGGTCGGAAAAAAATTGTCTAGCCTATTCTGATTTTACGATAATAGAGAACAACTTTGGAAAATTTCAGCTGTCTAGTTTCAGTAGTTTTTGAGTATATAACCGTCAAACAATGCTACAAACAGTCAAAACAACGCTGAGCTTTATATTAAGTATGGCATCCTTCCGTCTTCACGAGACGATGGAGTAGCTATATTGTAGTCCTACACTTCGACGAGTGGCTCACTAGGCCAATCCTGGAATGACAAGCTTTATATATATGTATGTATACAAAGATATGAAAAGCAACAAGAACAAATGGGTACCTGGCCCTAACATGCATAAAGGCAGAGATGCTGGGTAGTGTAAATCTCCACCTTATTGTTTCTTAAATAAATTGTCAATAAATATAATGGCATGGGTTTGGTCTTGAATAAAGTGCAATAAATACATTTCTCATTAGATATGGAGTATCACGTCTTTGATTAGATTCACGGAAAGCCAATACTATGGGTGTCATGTATAGTTATTATTTTCAGAATTGGAAACTTTCAGCTCTAAGGGATCAAGTGCGTTTCTAGAAATGCGTGGGAGGTATAGAAGAAAAAAAATGGGTGGTCGAGTTACCAAAGTCTGCCACGGAGATCGATATTGGAAAATAAAATAAATATTCCAGGGGTGTGCGAGCAAGAAATATTTCATTGGCCAACTTTTGATTGCTTTAGCAGCCCGCAACATGGTTGTTAGCTCTGTGAAAACAGCAGGATCTGCAGCCAGTGGCGTCTTGTGGAAAGTGCTTGTACTTTTCGACTTCATCGCGTTGGACATCGGTTTGTACTCGGGCTGGTCGCTGGGGCATTTTATTGTATTGGAAATGTTTTAACATTTTGTTAAAAGATGGTTGGCTTTTAGTGACTATATAGTTGCCACACTGAATTTGGGGTGAGGTGTCATTCCTTCAATATAGTTCATTCATATTTGCTTAGAGTACTTTCACGATGGCATTCAGAAACGGTGAGGCTCATTAAATGTGCTTCTGAATGTCACTGTGATCAAATTGATTGCTGTTTTTTTTTTTCAAGCACACGCAAAGACACGATTTTATTCAATGGAATTAAGAGATACAGTTTATCCTGTGATACGTAAAGCTCTGCCGGTTTTTTTTCTCATGACGATGTCAGCAACATAATGTCCTGCTTGTTGATTGTCCACTACCAATGAACTACTTTGGTTGATCGCCTTATATATCAGAGTAGTCAGAAGGAATGTAGCCCATAGTTACGGACTGGACATTGACTTCGGTATAGTCTCCTCTGAACATATCCGTGCACGTTATGGCTCGTAAAACCTCTTTCTTACTAACCTTGACCTTCCCTATTGACAATTTCCAATGTGTAAACAGCGGCGTCACCTCTCACTTTGCTTTGGACAAACAATCGACCCGTGATTAATTGATCTCCTGCCTTGAGCACCAGACGCGCACACTCGTGGTCACGGAGTCTCATCCAGGGACATCCCTACAGGCCAGAGGTCCTTCCTTTATGCCAAAGGCCATCCCTGTATTCCTGGGGTCATCCCTTTGTGCCATACTACACTCCTGTAAGCAACTGGTCATCCCTGTATGCCAGAGGTCATTCCTGTAAGCAAGGGTCATCCCTGCATGCCAGGGGCCATCCCTTTTATCTGGGGATTATAACTTTTCTTTGTGACACCACTACTCTTCCTCCGTTGAGCCAACACCATATCTAAGAATAAGAATCCTACTATTTCCATTGATGACGCCAATACCCGTATGTTAGAACAGTCCAACTTTGGTCAAGCTAAGTCAAATTGTTTTTGATGCTGTAGCATGGGGCACTGACATTTTATAATTTGAGATGGAGCGCACACAAAATTTCTACATTTCCAAGGCTTCTGTTTTATGTGTTAAAAAGTAATAACAAAAAGGTTTTTAAAATTATTTCTTATAGTCAAGACAGATCCAATGACGTTACTTTGGGGTGGGGGGAGGGGGCTTAAAGAAAGTGTATGATGACCGTGTCAGAAGAATAGGTGAGTAGGGACTTCAAAAATGTTACTGAGCAAAGTCTTATACACACATCAAAGCTTAATGACGATGTTGGCTTTACATACAGTGCCCCAACAATACAGCTTGCTCACCGTGGGTCTTTCAACTGGAAAGAGAAGAATAAAGCTATCATGAATTGCGAGGGTCATCAATCACACGTGATCGTTTTTTTTGTGTGTGTGGGGGGGGGGGGTGCATGAGTCTACTTGTTGTTATGAATTAATTAATGTTTGTATATGATGAAGCATGTTTTAGTAGAATAATTGGGAGATTCCATTCCGATGTTAAGTGGGTTTTTTTGTTTTACTCTCAGCAATTTTGCCTATACTCTTTGATAAAGCTCTGAGCTGCCAGTCGGCTAACTCAAACCCTCACTTGTGAATGTCATGAACACGTGCTTATGAGGTGAACATGTGCTTATGGGGTGTTATTCCGATCCATTAATTGCTTTGACATTAGTGTTTCACATATATCAGCATTGTTTGTTGGATGGTGTGCTACAATTAATTTTGCTATTTTATATTCTTTATAAATGTGTGATTAACTAGCCATGTTAACTTTAAGATCGTCATAGCTTTGCATTTGTATATTCAAGACCCATTTTGGCGTCCAAGATTTTGTGATGTATTTTACGATTGTACGCCAAGACTCGTCAGAACTATTATTTTAAGAGACCGGGTTGAACATAAATACATTCAGGTAGTTTTTGTCGATTAAAATAATATAATTAATTAAAGAGTACATTTTCGGTAATTAGTTTAAACTTGCATTCTACATCGAGCAGTGAATGGATCGAGAAATACGATTGGTTGTGGACCATCCATAATTAGATTATGTTTGCCCTGAGATGGGAATGGCGTGTTGTTTTTGTGAGATTTTGTGTTGGTGGGTGGTAGGGTCTAAATATGTCAGGTTATGAATTGACACCGCCACATTTTTGGAAGATATTGTGTGGGGAGGGGGTTGTCTCGGTAGGAAGTACGTAAGTTATTCAACAATTCTACAATATTCATCCTGAAAGTCCAAACATAGCATATTTATATCAATGATTTGTAGGAATTAGTGTAATGTATATTCACAAATGAACTCGCTAGATACACTCAATGACTCAGTAGTAGAGAATTACAGTAATATTTAGTTCACTATCTTCAACGTGCTTTTGTTGGCCTACGCCAGTGTTTCTAAAATTTTCGTTTCCCGATGCCTATGCCAAATTTATGTGTTCACCAGGCTCCCTGTGTTAAACTAACAAGTGCACTTCCAAATAGCGCATAGATAAAAACAAAATAAAATAAAGGGTTTGCTAAAAATAAATATAACATGTATGTAGGTCACTAACTGCCATCTAGTAGTAGTAGCTGCAAACATTAGTTACTCAAGTGAGTTACTGTTTGCACCTTGACCGAAAAATGCCACATTTGAATAAAAGTGGAAATAAAACAATGTAATATTTTGCAACATCACTGTGAGGAAGCCACAGCAACCCATCTAAAAAATGAGCTCCTAACAACTTGTGGTAGTTACCAGACTGTAACTGTAATGTGTTAACGGGAAATAGGCATAATGGATATTAATTATTATTATTTTTATTTTGTTAAAACATATTGTCCTTTAAAAAAATATCTCAAGTTACCTGGTAGTTGTTTTTTTTTTTTAAATGACGCCTAATTTGTTATTTAATTCTTATCTTAATAAATTTTATTTTATGCTGATCTGACTTCAAGTTTGAACCATGTTAAATTTCACCAGTAACTTTATTTTTACCAGTGATAGGCTGTGATAATGTGATCTGCACGTTCACCTAATTATTAATTAATATCTATAGCCGATACTCGTTTGCAAAAGAAAGTGACCGCAGATTGCAATATAAACTAACGTTATCTACTTTTAGAAGTTACCTTTTTTGACATCAGCTTAACTCGATTCCACTAGACGCCTGAGGCGAGTAGTTATTGTATACATTATATATATACAGTATGTTTATTTATGTACTTGTATTGTACGATTTTGAGACAAAATTGTTTGATTTTTGGAGTTCGAGGGTAAGCTGGTCTGGGTTAGGTTTTTTGGATTGTGATTGAAGGATGAAACACTGATTTAGCACATGCTTTGCAGGATTTAAGTAAATACCAAACCCTTTAAGGAAGACAAGTGATGGTATGGTGCAAACAGACGGCAATGCAACAGTATTAACAATAATGACTGATACAGAGTGCTTCATATATATATATATATATATATATATATATATATATATATATATATATATATATATACACACACATATATAACTTTTGATTATTTTATACTGTTTAGTTTTGATTATTTCCTAAGGTATATTTAGGAATGCCAGCTAACTTGGCTGTCTGACAACAAGAGGTTTTTGAAGTTGATTGCTATCATATTTTTTTTTTTAATTTATATTGTATTATTTATTGGTAAAGGTTTGGGGCTTTTTTTTTGTGCTATTCATTGTGTAGCCCAGCAGCAGGTTTTTATATTTAAAAAAATGTTGTTGTTTTTTTCAGTGATTGAAGACCTGAACCGTTTTAATTGTTAATTCATTTTTATGTTTAATTGTAAATTTTCTTTTTTTCCAGCCCCAGAAGTACTGGCCCAACAGCCCTATGGTAAAGAGGTGGATTGTTGGTCCATAGGTGTAATAGCTTACATATTGTGAGTATTTCTGCTGAACTTAAAAACACAGCTTAGTCTTGCATTATAATTTAATATTTTAAAGTTTGGACAGTTATCAATTCACCAATGTACAAATTTAATGGATGGCATATTTCTATTTCATCAAGTAGCCATATTTATATATATATATATATATATATTCAATATATAAAACAGATTAATATATTCTGGCAGCTGCAACTTAAAACATTACATCCACTTTACCCCTAGGTTGTTCAGTACTTCTGAACTCAGCAAGTTATCATCCCGTGGAGTTATTTTACTAAGCGTTTCTTTCCTTCTCCCTTGTCCTTGTACATTGTACTTGACTAACAAGTCCATTCCTCCTCTCAATGTTACCCATAGATATACCCTGGAAAAATGGTGGCCATCATTTCCCTTAAACAGAGCTTATGTGAAAAAAAATGTAAAAGGTTTTCCTTTCCAGAAAAATCAATTTTTGACATTTTCTTGTTTACATGGACAACATCTTTGTTGCAGGTTATGCGGTTATCCCCCTTTTTATGATGAAAATGATGCAGAGTTATTCAAGCAGATTTTAAAAGCTCAGTATGAATTTGATTCTCCATTCTGGGATGAAATCTCTGACTCAGGTATAATTTTGGCAACATTTTAGCTTATGTTAATGTAAGTGTTACGGACTGTTATAATGTGTAGAGAATTTAATCTCTTATTTTACTATATATGGCTCGTGACAAACAGTACATAACAAAGGATGATACCATTAATTAATACAGTAATAAAGAATTATAACCAAACTAGGGCTAATTACAAATAATAATTTATTAAGTTAACTTTACAATACAAAATCAAATAGAATAAACTAAGGCTATTCACTCGTACAGCAATGAACTGGTACCGCTACAATGTTGGGAAGGTGCACACACATACACAGTAAATATAATATACAATATCTACGATCAGTACAGTATGTCAGTCTATTAGTCTCGATTTTGACTCGATTCGTAATCACAAACTCTGTCTCTCTCTCTTTGTCTCGCAGTCCCTTTCTAGCTCTCTCTGTTGATCGGCTTATTTATAGTCTTTCATAGAGACTTTTCCAGAAAGGTGTTCACATTGTATCTGTACCTCGGCCAGTCTTGTAAGTTCCACAGAATTCGACTATAGGCTGTGTTTACATGTAGTCAAGGTCAAGGGAGACCATTTATAATTAGGCCACACCCATTGTTTTGCCAAACTTGGGGTCACCTAGAATTCATGCACAACATGCACGAGAAACATGACGTAAACATAATGTAAACAAGGCAAGCTTCTAACAGTAAGGATTAAAACAATCATAAATTTGATGAATCTTGAACTATAATTAATGAGGAGAAGAATTGTTTGGGATAGTTAACTGTACAGATTACATTATTGCAAACCATTATTCATGTGACAATGCTTTAGTCACAAGAACAAATTCAGCATTATTTTGTGTGTGTATGTGCTAAACCTTTAGTTAATCCTAGATTTTGCACACATCATAATTTTAAAATTTTGTATTTAAAAAGAAACAGCTCAGGCTGTCTTTTTAAAAATCCATTTTTAAACAAACTTTTTCTTCTTAATTTCTTCCTCTTCTTCTATATATATATATATTAAGGGCCCACGATCAATGTATTGATAATTCTGACTCCTATGTATGTAGAGGGGATTTGCAATGTTTCTGTGCCTGATGTTGAAGAGGATATTTCACTGGTTGCAAGGGCTACTCAGCAGGGGTATCATGAACTGGGGTTTGGAAGACCTAATGTAATAGATGCAAATGTGTCAAGTGTTGTCGCCTCAGCTGTTCCTTTTGGAAACTTGTTCCATGCCCTGATTGTCTTGGCAGAAATGAGCAGTTCCTGTACTGTGTTCTTCCTGTTTTGAGCAGGAACTACCTGTCGTGGCCTCATCGCTGTCTAGGGGGGAGAGGGACGAGTTTCTGTTAAATGCTGCAGCAGTTGACCAGCCCATTATTTATCTTGTACCTCACGGAGAGCCTGGATAATCGTTGTCGTTCCTCCAATGGTGACCAGTGCAGTTTCCAGCATGCTGCCAACGCTAGAGGTGTTCCTGTAGCGATTCAGGACAAAGCCATCACTGGGCCGCCTCCAATCTAAAGACAGTGGTTCTCAAAGTGGAATAACCCAAAAGATTTTAGCGGGCTTCTGGAATCCCAAAGAGTCGCTGGTGCCTGGGGGGGGGGGGGGGGGGGGGGGGGTCTTAATAGTATAGGGAATGCATTTTTTAATTGCATTATTTTTTTAAGAAATACTCTTTTCATTGTTGGCATTCAAAAAGTGTTGAGGATGCACATCATTGAATTGTTTTTTCTCTCACACAACTAGGAACTCACTAACATCTAATACTATACTCTACGAAAATTAATAAAGAGTTAATTCCGGGAAAAGTCTCAAAGGAAAAATTCACATTTTGCATGCAACATAAAATTGGGCTAATCACTCTGGTACAAATCACAAGGGATGAATGATGCCAGAATAAACATAGATGTATCCATTTTTATGGGTTAGGATTTATAGTTTCATATTTTTGCAATCAGATTACTCTGACATTTTGAAGGTTATTTATATTCATTTCTCTTGTACAGCAAAAGACTTCATTCGACATTTGATGTGTAAAGATCCTAAAGAAAGATATACATGCAAGCAAGCCATAGCTCACCCATGGTGAGTAAAAATTGTGTTCAGTAGTACCAGACCCATGTTTTGCTACCATTGTGCTGTGACAATCAGGGCTGCCACAATGATACTCCATGGTAGCCACAACACTTTTAGAAAATCATAAAAATAATTTCATTATGAAATATAATGCAAAGCCTAGGGCATATGTAGAATTAATCTTATTACTTATTGCCAGCATTAGATAAACCCTTCATGTGATATCAGTTTGCCTTGATGAGTATTCTGAAATAAGAGTTTTTACATGCTCTGATATTGAACATAAATTTTTCCTACTTTATGGCTCTGCTCCAATAATTGCATTCTAAATAAAATAATCCTTGGAAGTTCATGATTTTCTAATGATTGCAATGATTTCCTGCACTATAAAAGTCTTTAAATTGTTGTTATTCTTTAGTAAAACAAGTGCTATCATAGAAAGCAGACATTTATTTGTATGCCCTCCTCAGGATTTCTGGTAATGCAGCCTTGAGCAAGGATATCCATGCATCTGTAAAGGCACAGATGCTCAAAACATTTGCACGGACCAAGTGGAAGGTAACCTGGTGTTCTGTTAGAATATCTATGTAAAACATAATCATTATTTATGTTTTTATCAATACTCATATGGCATTCCCTTTCCTTTGCTTGGCCTGCCCTACATGATGTGTAGAATAGTTGATTTTGTCAGTAGCTTTTAACCTTTCTTGTAGGCAGTGCAAGTATTTAAAAGCATCAGTTTAGCTTGAAAACAGGTTAAAATGACTTGCAGAAGCTGTGCATGGGATAGTTTTGAAATGGAATTTTGTTGTGTTCTTAATAAAGAGAAAACAATTATCAATCTTAAATTTGAGAAATAGAAATCTAGAACATCGATTGTTAGTTTTGCTCTTAGTTGTTTCTCTAGCTCAGAGCTTTCAGCAGCACCGCACACCCTTTTGATTATTGTCCCACAAAACACTTTGTTTTTATCTCCTCAGCAAGCATACAATGCCACAGCTGTTATCCGACAGATGAAGAAGCTGGTTGTCAGTAAGGAAGAGAACACTAGCAACCACACCTCTAGCACCCCTCTACCCGCCAGCACGGCCACTGCTAGCAGTACAGAGTGAAGCACTTGTTCAAGATTTCTTTTTAAATTTCTGTTGTCTCAATGAGACCCCTAATCAACCACCAAGGCCCAGAGATCATGCATCAGGAGAGAACCGTTCTCATGCACTGTAGCTTTGATTCAGGGTAAAAGTGCTGCGGGTCCATCTTATTTCTTCAATATTAACTTTGTGAAACGTGTAGTTGTACGTGACTTTATGAAGATGACAGTTTCCGTTCAGGTGGGGACGGTGAAATTTTGGGAGACATGAGAGGAGAGTTTTCGCAATGGAAATGGGTTCTGAATTTATACAAACATATCACTTAAGAGTAAAAATTATCTCTATTTACTTTTTTAGATAGCTCACTTTTACTTTTTATTCATTGGGGGGGGGGGGGGGGGGGGTTAACGACGCTCCTGGTATGTTATAGTTTTTATTTTTATGGAAACCATTCCTTTAAACAATCAATTGGACTCTTCGTGTTGTGAGCACCGTGATATCGTTAAGAGAAATAATTTATTTTAGTTCTCTGAGCCAATAAATTTTTTTTTGTGCACTCAATTGCATGTTGCAAAATGGTGATTAAAATTGTAAACCTGTCTTAAACCATAGATGTAAACTTTATTTAACTATTGATGTATATTTTTATTACAATAAGTTTGTTTCTGTTGAACTTGTTTCAAAAATATTTTGTTGTCAGTATTTTGTCAACATGCCAAGTGTGATTACATGCAGTTGTGTCTAAATGCTTTTTTTTTTTTTCAATGAAATTTCTGTAACTGGGCTGCTTCTTGTGTTCATTATGTTGCGATTGTGCTGTTCTTTATTATGTTTGTTTGGCTGGAAGAAACTCCACATTTGCTCTGTGTATTATTAGAATGCTGAACCTATCTTTTTTAGACAGTTTTACCCAAATACAAAAATATGTTTACCATATTTACTTGACAGTTAGCAATCATGGTTTCTTAAAGTATTTTAGTATGAAGGCTGTACTTTAAAAATGTTACCTTCATCAACATTAGACTGATACTGTTATTTAGCTATATAATCAAGCAAGAAGTTGTTGAATAAATGCCCTCTGTAACTAAGTTCAGATTATTGCTTTTATTCCCAGGAGATGACATAAACAGTGATGTTGTTAATAATATGATGAATATGTTTCTACTACAGTTCAATTTTAACATTTCGGCTTTATATTTAAAAAATCCATGCTATGGGAATCTTGTACCAAATTGAATGCTTCAGGCATGAAGTGTTGTGGAAGAATGTTTTAAAAATTAAATTATTGAAATTTCATTGATGAAAGACTTTTAACCCAACGTTTTTACCGAATGGAAAGAATGCATGGTTTAAACATTTGCCGGTAAATAACCAAGCAGTACGTTTTTTTATGCAAAATTCATTTTTTATTGGAGATATAAAATCAATTTTAGTGAGTTTTTCAAGCACAATTATTGAGTTGTTTTGTTTTTTAAAGTAAGTTGTCTGTACCTTATTTGATATTTTTAGTTTAACTGTTCTATTAGACATGGATGTTTGTCATTTAACCGGCATAGCATTTCTTCCATGTTTTATTGCCTTTATTTATTGATCATCTGTCAACACTTCCTGGTTGAATGTTATTGTACATTCATTGATACTATAATACTTCTATAATGATTGGATGTGACTGAGGCTTTTACTCTGCCTTTAAGTTTCAACATTTTCTCTATTTCTTGTATAAACCCAAAACCCAAAAGCCTCAAGAACAAGACAGAGCTTTACCAGTATCTTATGGGTGCTTAAATACAGTTGGTCCTTGGTAATAATTAGTTAATTCCATTTTTTCAGTTGATTGTTACATGTGTATTGATGTTGACAAATGATGAAAAAAATAGTTTTGCCTGGCAACATTGACATAAATATAATTAATCTGCCCTATGGATAAAACCTAGAATTAAACTAATAGAAATATGCTAATAATTAATTTACTCTCAATTATAAACATTATAATTTTTGTGAAAATGATGCCTGAAATAATGATTATGACCAAATAGACTATCCACATGTGACAAAGCAATATGCCCAATTTTATTGCCATTGTCATCATTCACTTGTGTTATGCCAAAAATGTTGAATTTAAGGGAGCTAAATAATTTTTAGTTAAACAGGATAGCCATAAAGGGACATCACTTACATATGTGATGACAAAATATTAGGGAAGACAAAGAATGTTGAACTATGAAAAGTCCATAACATTTCTCCCATCTTTGCATTATGTCATCAAAGTTTTTTGAATATGTTGCTTAATGACTGTGTTCAATATATTCCTTCATAAAATGGCGCATGTAATTAAAGTGGACGGCTTTGGATAATTATTTAGTTCATACAGATGTCCAAATAAAACCTTTGATGGTGTACTAGTACTATAAATTAAAATGTGAGGCTTATTATAATTTTAGCTTTTAATATAAGGTTTTATTAAGTGAATGAGAAAACATATTTATTGGGCCATTACCAATATTTTGTATTAACCTGATGTGGTGAATTTGTTGATATACTTTGGTATAGTTTGATTTGATGTCACATTCAACTGCTTGTTTACACAACTGACAGAGCACAAATCTTATTCTGAAGGGGGATTCTAACCTTTTACAATTTTATGGATCCTTTATTTATCTGTCCAATTAAATTTTCAAATTGGAGGAAAAATAAATGATGTCACCACATGAAGCTTTAACCTTTGTAGTGCTACTCTCTATGTTAACTAGAGTGAACCCATGAGGAATAATTTATTCCCCACTTTTCATCTTTATTAATGCAAAACTTGATTGTCAATAATTGGGGGAGGGGGGGGGTGTCCCCCACTATTTTCTTGTCTAATATTTTATTTTAAAGATTTTTATCAAGACCCCCACTTCAACAAGCTTCTATAATTTAGGAACGGTTTCTTAGCATGATATTTTTATTCCGCTAATAATTATTGGTATATAAAATTATTGACATTTAATCCAGCGATACAATAATTCATGATGTATTCGTCCTTAAAATTTGTTTGTATTTATTTTGGTTTACAACATTTGAACACGCACTGACAAGATATAAATACACACTCACTGTATTATTTTAGTTTTGTCTAGTGGGAAGTTTATATCAACTTGCAAAAGTTAAATCTATTTTAAACACTGAATCAATCAGATTTTTTCATTTTTAAAAACCTACACCTGCCCAATGATTACACCAGAAGTAGTTTTAGAATTTTGAAAAAAAAAATTTCCTAAATTTGGGTACAATGCTAGAATCTAATTTCACACAGCATTGCTAAATATGACAAGATACACTGTACTTTTAATATACTCTTATACATTTATACAAAGTTGCTTCTAGCGAACTGATATTTCTATACTCAAGTTTATAAATTAAATTACATTTCCCTTTTCTATGAGCTATATTGCAAACATGGGACAGAACTAAGTAATTAAACAAAATGTAAGTTAAACTTAACTTGTCAACTCTGAGCATTATCTACAATATATCAGCCAAAAATTTGGCAGCTTTTGATAGTTATTTACCTGAAATAAATATATAATAGTACTAGATCAACATAAGGACAAACTTTTAATAAGCATTTCCTATATTAATATTACTGAAATAATCCTAAGTATTTGTAAAGCCACTTAACAAAGCCACAATCACCATGGTTAAAACATTTATTATTTAGGAAATCTTTTTTAGCATTTTGGGATGCCAATCATTTGGTCTTTATTTACTAATCAAGTTTTCCATTAATTTTTTTTTAAATTGTATAAGTGCAAACATTAAAATAATTTTGTCTCCTCATTTGAAGGAATAAACATTGCATCAAATGTTTTTCAGTTTGTTAAATGGACTTTTCTAGAAAGTATGAAATCCATCAGATTTTTTTTTAACTGAAAAAGTGCAATATTGTTAGTCTGGTACCTCCATAAAACAAAAGAAGAAATACAATACTAACCTTAAATTTTTATCAGAATTACAATGCTCTTAACAGGGTCTCAAATACTTTAAAACCAATGAGTTGGTTTCAAAGATAATTATTAAAACATTAAGAAATAATACATTTGATCACATGAAGGACAATAAGTGTCGTTAGCCTGGTCGTTTATTTTATTTCACTTCAATTAGTCTTCACATATTGTTTTCTCTCACATTGTGTTGCAATAATTTGTGTTGATGCCAATACAGTTTAGCAACTGTACATTAACACAGACCCAAAAAAACTATATCATTTTAATGCAGTTGAGTCACCAAAGCTAAACAATTCTTTGGGTTAAAATTTCATGTAAAGCCTAAGAAATAGTTGTTAATATATTTTTGACATTCCATTAAACCAATCCCAGCTGTAACCAAAAAAAATGTTATGAAAAAAGTTAAATCCATGAACATGAACAATGTGCACTGTGCAGCTTAAAATCATAGAATGCATCTGTCTCTTTATGGGTTAAGTTAGGCCAATCATGACATCATTAACTCTGTGATACACACACGTGAATCATGTGTTTGCATATCTTTAGTCATGTGTTGAAAACTTTGAATATGTTACAAAATGCACTTGTAAAGTTCCAACATTTGAATTAGCAAAATTTGATATTCTGAAATAAAAATCAGTTTGTAACATTTGATTGTCTTATAGATAATATTTCCTTGAGATTGTTTTATTTTCAGAGATGTTTTATCGATTTAAGTTAGTGTCATTAAACATGTCTTATCGCCTTAAAGAAAAATGTTGATATTAGAACAGCACATTTCAACTTTTTTCATGTAATGAACACTAAAGCTAATTCCTAACAATAACTATTTAGATAAGCAGCAGTGTAGTGTGTAGTTCGTTTTGTAGACTAAATGCTCAAAAACATTTTTAACATGGAATTTATTTTCTTCTTTTTACCTTTCATTACCATTGGTTTAATAAAATCCTGATCTTTAATAATATAACGTATACCTCTGTGGTTTGATGTAGAGGCTGTGAAAGGTAATTTGGAAGAAATAAACATTGTACATATAGGCTTGAAGACATTAACTATAGAATGGGTTTAGATTTAGCATGTAAAAACAAATGTTATATCACATATTACTCAGCAAACAAATGTTACATAATTTTCTAAGGCTGTCAGTACAACAAGGTAAATAGTAAAAAAAGAAAAGAATGTCATTGGACATAAGTTTAAGAGCAATCAAAATATTGCCATTATAGTGATTTCATAATATATAATATATGAGTCTTTTTTTTTTTTACCATAAGTTTTCATGATACCAGATATGAAAGGTTCCTATGAAATGTCTTGTTGTCTTCCTTTTTTCCTAATGGTGACATGGGCAACTTTTTGATCTATTAAGTAGTAGAAGTGACATCTGAACTTTAATCAATGAGCTGCAATAATCCATTTAATTATTAATAGATAATAGATGCAGCTAACAATATTCAATGTTTGATCTATTTAATAGATATTTTGGCAAGTAACTTCAACTGCAATGATGTATTTAATAGATAATTTGGCAATCAGCTTGAACTGGCAGGATTTAATAGATGTTTGTGGCTAGCAACTTGTAAGGTCCTAGCTTAGCTGCATTATTTAATAATAGTAGTTCTAAGTGGAAAGTCAAGTGCTTGTTTTTATGACCAAAACCATTGGCATGAAGTGAACATTGCAGTTCATTTGTGTTGTAAATAGAAGCTAGACTCATACACAAAATCTTTAATTTTATATAATTGAAGGGCCGAGTAGAAAAAGTACTTAAGTGTATTTTTGCACTTTTGAGAAAATTGAGTTTAAAATTTTTAAATTCTTATTTAGATACATTAAAATCTGCTCGAGGTAACTCTGAATCAAACACTTATTGACATTTTTCATGAATGATATTAACAGGAATGATTCAGGGGAAGTCATCGAATATAATGCCTGCCTAAACTCATTTTTGAAAAATTGTAACTTAAGTACTTTTTCTACTCGGCCCTTCAATTTGAATAGCAATTCATGACACACAAGGTTGAGTAGCACTGAGTTAGATGTATCATGTGTCATGGAAGTTTTATTAAAATAACATATTATTTTGTTGAAGATGTAAAAGTTCTAAATCATAACGTTGTAAAATTGATCCTAAAACTTCAGTATATTTTGTATGTTGAACAAATTCATTTGATTTGTCTTTTTCATAGAATATTTTTAAAATGTGTGGTAAATCACAAATTTTGTCAATTGGTTGCCTACGTCTGAACTGGAAACTGAATATTTCCTGTTTTATAAATGATTTCTGCTTTCATTTACATTTGCTTAGCTGAATTCCTTCTTCCTGTCCGAGGGCTTGATGTGGTGTATGGATATAGTTTTTATTACTTTATAAGTTTATTTATTTCCTTTCAGATTTATGAATAGATGGGAATTGTTATGATACTGAGATTTTTTTAGATGCTATCAAAGTGTCATCATTTAAACGATATGCGTCAAAATCTATTACATATTTGTACACATTGTCAATACTCTTAATTGTTTTTTTTTTTATTTGTATCATCGATTCATCTTTATTGAGTCTTGTATCATAGGAACAGAACCATCTAATTTAGTGGGCATCTTGGCAGATACCAAGGGCCACACTTGATCATTGCTGCCTTTATTACTAAAAAATATTTTTGTAAAGAGCTTGAAATGTTTGGTTTGCCGATGGAATAAAATGCTATCACTGTGATACTGCATTGAAGTTCAAAACTGACATTTACTTGTGTTGATCAATATTTCAAGAATATTAAAAGTAAATCTTAACCGTTGCTCCACAATTGACACCTCATTCATTATATGTGCAGGCATGAGTCCAATAAGTAATGATGTTATTTGAATATAACAAACATCCTTTTTTTAATTATTTATTTTAATTTTCCTATAGATCTGTTGGTGTATTGCTCCATGTTTATCTTTATTTCTGTTTGCAACTGTGAATAAGAGGGCCATAAAGATGGTAGGAATGGAAAAATAATAATGGTTGAGCATGTAACTGCTTGCATGGTTTAAACTCCAGTTAATATCAAGATACAAAAATATGCTTGTTTTATCTTAGAGAAAATCAGTTGACAAATGTCAATTAAATAGTTTCACTTTCCTTTTTTACATTTATTTACTAAATATATTTTATTTTTCCTACCCAAAAGTCAATGTTGTTTAAAAAGTTATTAAGAATTGTCCATGTCTTATTTTTATATCATCAACTTTTCTTTTAAAGCCAATTTTTACAGCTGTTAAAAATGGTATGAGCAAAATGAAATTCCAGTTTAAAATAAGATGGCATGTTGCAGTTACAATCTTTAGTTAAACCACAAAATTATTTGTGGGGAGTCATTCTTAATGATGATCATTATAAACAATTAAAAACCATGACATTTTACAAAATTTATTAGTTATTGTGGGAAGTTATCCATGTTAAAACATAGAGCAATTTGCCCAAAATGTGCATCTGTTGGTGAGCTGTCCATGTGGACTATTATTTTCAATAAAATATTTCTTGAATAACTTTCAAAATTGTTGTTTTTTTCACCACTTATTGTGAAAAGTTGTGTTTGTCACTTTGATGCACTGCAATAAACCAATAAGTGCTTTTCTATTTATTCAGTTATGTTAAAGCATTAATCATGGTTGTCAGTATTTCCTACTTGAAACCACATCTGGAAATTAAACAAGTGGGTCTCAAACTATTTGGGCCCACCGCCACCATGACCCCATCCCTAGCATTCCTGTTACACAAAATAAATTATGATTATTCAGGACATTAGTTAGCACAAATTTGTAAGGAAGATGAAAACACAATTAAATATAAAATGTTTATGTAATTTAATTTTTAATTAAAAATATCTGAATGAGAAAAAGCTTTTTACTTTAATTAATTGGTTCATAAATTAACTTGATTAATTAATGTCAAAACTTTTTAAAAGTAGGCACTTCATAATAGTAAATTACTTACATACATCCATCCTTTAATGGCCTTTATGCTTATTAAAATGTATGCTTTTGAATACCATTTCTAAAATGTGTGCTGGTAACTTAAAACCTATTAATAGTCTTAAATCAACATTTTTAGAAAGATATATTTAAGCCAAAAATCCAAGTACAATGTGCAAAGCTTTGGATTATCCTCATCAAAATAACAAAATGCATCTGCAACTTCACATGGATTTATAAACCACTCTAAAATTTCAATTAAAGAAAATTTGAAAATCACCCACACACAATTTTATGTACTATATTCATCTAAATCAGTGGTTCTCAACCTTCCTAATGTCGTGACCTTTTAATACAGTTCCTCATGTTGTGGCGACCCCCCAACCACATAATTATTTTCGTAACTACTTCATAACTGTAGTGTATATGTGTTTTCTGATGGTCTTAGGCGACCCCTGTGAATGGGTTATTCGACCACCAAAGGGGTCGAGACCCACAGGTTAAGAACCGCTGATCTAAATGGTCACAATATATTTTAGTAGCAGCATTTGGGGGGTTTGGGGGATTTTGTTGTTGAAAAATGCAAATTTGACAATGTTCAAGTTGTTTTGTTGCATTCTTTTTTCAGGTTTTCTCCATTCATTGTTTCACTTATTTCCTTCTACTTCTACCTAACCTGATTGCTGTCTCTCACCCTTGTTATCAATGTTCACTCAAGCCCATTTAAAAATTGACCTCGGTTAATTACATAGGCAGGGTGCAACCAGGATCAGTGACTCACAAATACAGGTTGCCACCAGAATAGTGTCTCACAAGACAGAGCTGGGTGCCATCTGAGTATATTGCCACAGGATAAGGTTGCATTAGATCAGGTTGCAAACAGAAAAGGTTGCAACGAGCAGGAGGTCAATAGAGAAGTCTGAAAAATAGGAGGCTGGCACCATTGGTTTACAGCCCTGGGTAACAACAACTCAAGTGCCACCACTTACTCTTTCAATCTTGTCACCCCCTCTCTTTCTCTTCTAGGTCCGACTGGCTTGCATATTGGCCAATATCCCTAATGAGCAGAGTTAATCATATCATATATATATATATAAGTGAAAATTTGTTTGTGGGTTTGTTTGTTTGTTTGTGGGTCTGTTCCACAAAGGCTTTTACACGGATTGATGGATCTTGACCAAACTTGGCACATGTATCCATCATTATCCAGAAGGAACTCTTAAGGGATTGAGAACTTTTAATAACATTTCGTGTGGGGCCGGGGGCCCCGAATTCGTTTTTTTCTTATAATATGAGCTATATAAAAAATGTTCAAACAAATACTCCTACGTGAATGGATGGATATCGATAAAACTTAGTACACGTACACTTGATTATCCCTATTCAAATACCGAAGGGTACCGAACTCATAATATCCATTCCTCTGGGGCCCCGTTTCATTTTTCCTTATATGAGCTATATAAATATCAATAGGCTTAGACAACACTATAGTTTCTATGTGAATTGATGGATATAGTCCAAGCGTGGTAGCAATACACTTAACTGTCGGTACTGAAATATCGTTGGATGTAAAACTAATAATATCCAATCTAGAATTTTCCAGAAAGTTCGATAACTTTAAAACGCTATATCTATGGCATTATTCAATAGATTTTATTGGGACAAATTAAAAATTTTAGCGCCATAACTTAGCTGAATGAATTTTATTGGGCCCCATCTGTTAAAAATGTTTGGTACAATTATGGAATGGGCCCCGGGGCCCCCCTCTTTTAATATATATGTACTATAGTTATAGAAATGCATTTAGTTGAATAACTTTTCGTATTCGAAGAATAATTACTCAGAAAAGACAGTTTTTATACAGTTCGAGGAGGATAATACATTTAATCTAGAATGTTCCAGAAAGTTCTATAGGTCAATAGACTTAAATCTCCTAGAACAATGGATGGATCTTGACGAAATTTGGCACATATATCCATCATTATCCTGAAAGATCTATTAAAGGGTTATGGACTTTTTATGACATTCCGTTTGGGGCCGGGGGCCCAAAATGTAGTTTTTTCCTATATAAGCTATATAAATAAAATGACCAACAAATACTCCTACATGAATAGATAGATCTTGAACAAACTTAGTACACATACACTTTATTATCCATATGCAAATACCAAAGTGTACTGAACTTATAATATCCATTTCTCTGGGGCCGGTGGCCCCATTTAATTTTTCCTTATATAAGCTATGTATAAATATCAATAGGCTTAGACCGGTAACCCACCGGTATCGGGATCCGACAGCTATCGTTATCCCACTGGTATCGAGATACCACCGGGATCGGAATACCGACGGGATTGGGATCATACCGGAATAGGTATCCAGAGGGATCAAAATCCCACCGGGAAACGGTATACTAACGGGAGCGGGATACCGACGGGATTGGGAGCCCACCGGGATCGGAATAATTATAAGGCTGAAGACTGTTGAAGCTTCTTCGTTCCGAATGCTATCCCGGCAAATTTGCCGGGTACATCCGCTAGTCATCATATATATATATAAAAGTGAAAATTTGTTTGTTTGTCTGTTCCACAAAGGCTTTTAAACGGATTGATGGATCTTGACCAAACTTGGCACATATATCCATCATTATCCAGAAGGAACTCTTAAGGGGTTGAGAACTTTTAATAACATTTCGTGTGGGGCCGGGGGCCCCGAATTCGTTTTTTTCTTATATGAGCTATATAAAAAATGTTCAAACAAATACTCTTACGTGAATGGATGGATATCGATCAAACTTAGTACACGTACACTTGATTATCCATATTCAAATACCGAAGGGTACTGAACTCATAATATCCATTCTTCTGGGGCCGGGGGCCCCATTTCATTTTTCCTTATATAAGCTATATAAATATCGATAGGCTTAATACTTACTACATGAGTTGATGGATCTTGACCGAAATTAGTTCACATACACTTGATTATCCATACTCAAATACTAAAGGGTACCGAACTCATAATATCCATTCCTGGGGGGCCGGGGGCCCCATTTCATTTTCCCTTATATAAGCTATATAAATATTAATAGGCTCTGAAAACACTTTAGGTTCTATGTGATTTGATGGATATAGGCCTAGAGTGGTAGCAATGCACTTCACTGTCCGTAATGAAACATCGGTGGATTTAAAACTAATAATATCCAATCTAGAATTTTCCAGAAAGTTCAATAACTTTAAAATGCTATATCTCTGGCATTATTCAATAGATTTTAATGGGACAAATTTAAAATTTTAACTTCGTAACTTACCTGAATGATATTTATAGGGCCCCATATCAGGCAAAACTAATTCGGTACAATTATGGAATGGGCCCCCGGGGCCCATCTATTAACTTAAATGTACTACAGTTATAGAAATGCATTTAGTTGTATAATTTTTCTTATTCGAAGAATAGTTTCTTAGAAAATTCAGTTTTTACACAGTTCGAGGAGGATAATACATTTAATCTAGAATGTTCCAGAAAGTTCTATAAGTCAATATGCTTAATACTCCTAGATTAATGGATGGATCTTGACCAAATTTGGCACATACATCCATCATTATCCGGAAAGAAATCTTAATGGGTTATGAACTTTTTATGACATGCCGTTTGGGGCCGGGGGCCCCGAATTCGTTTTTTTCTTATATAAGCTATATAAATATCAATAGGCTTAATACTCTTACATGAATGGAAGGATCTTGACCAAACTAAGTACACATACACTTGATTATCCACACTCAAATACAAAAGGGTACCGAAATCATAATATCCATCCCTCTGGGGCCGGGGGCCCCATTTCATTTTTCCTTATATAAGCTATATAAATATCAATTGTCAATAGGCTTAGACAACACTATAGTTTCTATGGGAATTGATGGATATATGCCTAACATGGTAGCAATACACTGCCCGTACTGAAATATCGGTGGATTTAAAACTAAGAATATCCAATCTAGAATTTTCCAGAAAGTTCGATATCTTTAAAAAGCTAAATCTATGTCACGACCAAATCAGGAAATGGGATAACATTGGAAAGGAGGGTCCCTAGATGAAACGGGATCCCAAAGAGAACAGTATCCTAACGGGATCTGTAGGCCACCGGGATCGGGGTCCTAATGCAATCCCGGGCCACGCCGGGTATATCGGCTAGTATATATATAAAAGTGAAAATTTGTGGGTTTGTCTGTTCCACAAAGGCTTTTACACGGATTGATGGATCTTGACCAAACTTGGCACATATATCAATCATTATCCAGAAGGAACTCTTAAGGGGTTGAGAACTTTGAATAACATTTCGTGTGGGGCCGGGGGCCCCGGATTCGTTTTTTTTTCTTATATGAGCAATATAAAAAAATTACAAACAAATACTCCTAGGTGAATGGATGGACATCGATCAAACTTAGTACACGTACACTTGATGATCCATATTTAAATACCGAAAGGTACTCAACTCATAATATCCATTCTCCTGGGGCCGGAGGCCCCATTTCATTTTTCCTTATATGAGCTATATAAATATCGATAGGATTAGACAACACTATAGTTTCTATGTCAGTTGATGGATATAGGCCTAGGGTGGTAGCAATACACTTCACTGTCCGTACAGAAATATCGGTGGATGTAAAACTAATAATATCCAATCTAGAATTTTCCAGAAAGTTCGATATTCTTAAAATGCTATATCTATGGCATTATTCAATAGATTTTATCGGGAAATGGGATAACATTAGAAAGCAGGGTCCTTAGATGGAACGGGATCATACAGAGAACAGTATCCTAACGGGATCTGTAGGCCACCGGGATCGGGGTCCTAATGCAATCCCGGGCCACGCCGGGTATATCGGCTAGTATATATATATATATAAAAGTGAAAATGTGTTTGTTTGTTTGTCTGTTGCACAAAGGCTTTTACACGGATTGATGGATCTTGACCAAACTTGGCACATATATCCATCATTATCCAGAAGGAACTCTTACGGGGTCGAGAACTTTTAATAACATTTCGTGTGGGGCCGGGGGCCCCGAATTCGTTTTTTTCTTATATGAGCTATATTAAAAAATTACAAACAAATACTCCTACGTGAATGGATGGATATCGATAAAACTTAGTACACGTACACTTGATTATCCATATTTAAATACTAAAGGGTACTGAACTCATAATATCCATTCTCCTGGGGCAGGGGGCCCCATTTCATTTTTCCTTATATGAGCTATATAAATAGCGATAAGCTTAATACTCCTACGTGAATGGATGGGTATCGATCAAACTTAGTACACATACACTTGATTATCCATATTCAAATACCGAAGGGTACTGAACTCATAATATCCATTCTTCTGGGGCCGGGGGCCCCATTTCATTTTTCCTTATATGAGCTATATAAATATCGATAGGCTTAGACAACACTATAGTTTCTATGTCAATTGATGGATATAGGCCTAGGGTGGTAGCAATACACTTCACTGTCCGTACAGAAATATCGGTGGATATAAAACTAATAACATCCGATCTAAAATTTTCCAGAAAGTTCGATAACTTTAAAATGCTATATCTATGGCATTATTCAATAGATTTTATCGGGAAATGGGATAACATTAGAAAGCAGGGTCCTTAGATGGAACGGGATCCTACAGAGAACAGTATCCTAACGGGATCTGTTGGCCACCGGGATCGGGGTCCTAATGCAATCCCGGGCCACGCTGGGTATATCGGCTAGTTTAGATATGAAAGTAGAATTAATTCATTTGGGTTTAGTAATATTGACATCGATCAGAAAATGTAAATTGATTTAATTGAAATCTGTAAATATTTCTGACAAAATAACTAAGCCACGTCAGAGAGAAGCATTAGTCAATTTAAAAAACACTCCACTGTGTCAAATAGCTTCTAAAAATGACTTCAACCCTCCCATTGTGAAAGTAAATCAACTTTCAATTTTTTATCTACCAGATGTTAGTATGAATAAAAGACAAAAAAATAGACAAATGAGGAAACATAAATTCTTAAAAACGCTGTAACAACCAACCTTGTTGGTGAAGTTTTCATTAAATTATAACTGTTGTAAGTATCCAAACGTATGTAGTCTCACCTCTCTCCCTTACAAAAATAATGTTAAATTGACTTCTGTATCAAAACTAATGAACTTTCATGAAAACAAAGACATAAATGAAATAATGCAAGTGAGATTCGACCTGTCGGCATGAGGATGACCATCTCTCTATGAAAAACTGACATTGATATTAATGTTACCTATATCACCACAGTAAGCGTTTAAGAGTTAAATTCTTAGTTCTGCATTCAGTTAATATGTAGAATAATATGTCAGCAGCTCCTCTTTCGACTCACTAAGTAAATATTTCTTGCTGTTAACAAGACCTTGCACTTTTTAAACTCTTTTTCCAAGGCATTTAATGATCCAAACATTTTTAATTTTTTTTTAATATAATTATAATTTTTAAAATGTTTTTTTTTATATAATCCACCTCCACCACCCAGCGCTCCCCTAAATGTACGGAGCATTTCTGGATCACACGGCCCACTTTGAGAACCACTGAATTAAACTTTTGAAAAACCGGTCAGAAATGATATGAGAGTAATGGGTAGGTATTATATAGTAATATGTTGGTATGCAATGTTATGTTTTTAATTGCCATTGAGATACTTGTATGGATAATTTGTATACATTTTCTTTGCTTGTCAGATAAGATCGTTGTCAAGAGCATTCATAAAAGCTTATTGCATTTTTAGTTTATATTTATAATTTACTCTTTTTAATGTTATTGACCAAATGAATGGCTTCCTAAAATATAAAGATATGGTCTTTTGTACACCTGTAGCCACAAAAGTATCCCACTGTCTCACATTGACCACACCATCCAATAATTCAATAATAAACAAACAGAATGTCAACTTTTGGAATGAAATGTATATTTTCTCCCCTTCAATGAGCCTTGTATAAATCATAAAAGCATAAATGTAGAAAAAGCAAGCTACAAGAAAAGCATTGATAATTTCTTGGTGAAATAGCTGCTCTCTCTAGACTGACAGTGTATTGCTGCGCACACTGAGGATGTCAGAAATATGATTTCACTGCAGTGACCAGGATAAAAAGGCAATGCTGATTTTAAGTGTAAAACTGGGAACAGATACCTTCAAATTTCAAAATAATTTTCTCAATCAATATAATTCCATCCCCCCCCCCTCTTCCCCCCCCCTCTTCCCCCCCCCCCTCTTCCCCCCCCCCCTGGCAAGGGGGACAAAACTTTAGTATAAATGCTTTTTAAGATGGACTCTAATTTTAACAACTTGAATATACATGCATGATAGCACTTAATGGAAACAATAAATATAAAATATTTAAGCAAAGGTTGGTGAACTAGGGTAAATTACCCCTAATGGGGTAAAAATGGAAATCTTGGGGGTAATGAGGTCTCAATAGACATAAATAAAATAATATTTCAAGCATGTGGTTATCTCATGGTGTCACCCCATACAGACTTCTGAGACTACACCCGAGTCAGCCTGCTCTGGTGACACTCTGTTCTTGTGAAAACCTGCTCTGGTGGTACCCTCCTGTGACAGGCGACACCCTGCTCTTTTACAACTTAGTTGTGTTATGAAATATAAAACCGACTTTTCTGTCCAGTTTTCTCATTTTCATTTTGTGTCATTCCCCTGTGAGGGTTGTCTACCCCCTGTGAGGGTTGTCTAACCCCTGTGAGGGTTTTCTATCCCCTGTGAGGGTTGTCTACCCCCTGTGAGGGTTGTCTACCCCCTGTGAGGGTTTTCTATCCCCTGTGAGGATGTCCAGGGTACAGTCCGCACTCTTACTATTAAGTATGCTCAAAAAGGCAAGAGATGCTAAGGTTTTCAGAATTGCTCACAAGGAGGCTGTCTAAGATTTGCTGTCTTTGGCAGAAACCTACATTTGCTAATTTTGTTTAGAAATTTAACCCCAAAAACAGTATCCACATTTTCCAAATTTTCTCTGATTTCCAAAAGCCCAAAACTTTGATGCCATTGAGTAAATATGAAACATCATTTGTACAAAATTTCCAGTCAAGATTGTTTCAAATAAATTTTTTTGTTCAGTGATGAGGATTCTATTAATTATTTTGTACTTTAATATTTAGAATTGTATTCTCCATATAAATAGATTCAATAAACTATTTTTAAATTAAAATGTCTATGATTTTCTTCCTTTCAAATGGAAAGAGTTACAAAAGAGAGAGAGAGTGAATGGCACCATGAAAGACAATATTTTGGGGTAATGGCTAGAAAAGTTCACGGAACCCTGTCTTAAAGATAAAGAATGAAATACAGTGTTAAAATATAATTATCTAGTTACAACATAAAGTTCAAATGAGAGGACAAAACCATCAGGAAATGCAAATATTTCATTATAATTTCAAAGATGAAAACCTTAAGTTTGAAATGTTTACATGGTAATAAAATAATAGATTTGCACAATGCATAAATTCTAGTTCTACTTTTCATTATGGAAATAAATCAGTGTCCCCACAACAAATGACCACCTCACAGAGATCAGGTACCTTGTGTCTGCTGAGTTATCTTTGTCTTTAATAACTTCTACTGCTCTCTTAAGATCAACAAAAACTCATTTCCTCCCATCACAGCTTTGCTTTTGAGGTTAACTACCAAGACTTTACAAACAAGGTTAAAATGCATTTGTTTCCCCAACCTTTCAGCACAAACCCACCATAATCGGATTAAACAGCTGAAAAGGCTGGAGGTCATTTCAGCAATTAATCAAATATGAGAAATATTCATAGTAAGACAAAAGAATTCTTCTTAACCTCACAACTACTTAATGAGCTCCAAGCAACCTTCAGGCCCTGGCTTTGGGAATCTTGCTTAAATGGGGCGTAGTTTCCTAAGATTGGGAATCTTCCTCAAATGGGGCATAGTTTCCTAAGATTGGGAATCTTGCTCAAATGGGGCATAGTTTCCTAAGATTGGGAATCTTGCTCAAATGGGGCATAGTTTCCTAAGATTGGGAATCTTGCTCAAATGGGGCATAGTTTCCTAAGATTGGGAATCTTGCTCAAATGGGGCATAGTTTCCTAAGATTGGGAATCTTGCTCAAATGGGGCATAGTTTACTAAGCTTGGGAATCTTGCTCAAATGGGGCATAGTTTCCTAAGATTGGGAATCTTGCTCAAATGGGGCATAGTTTCCTAAGATTGGGAATCTTGCTCAAATGGGGCATAGTTTCCTAAGATTGGGAATCTTGCTCAAATGGGGCATAGTTTCCTAAGATTGGGAATCTTGCTCAAATGGGGCATAGTTTCCTAAGATTGGGAATCTTGCTCAAATGGGGCATAGTTTCCTAAGATTGGGAATCTTGCTCAAATGGGGCATAGTTTACTAAGACAAGCTTGAAATGAGATTCTGCCACCACACATTTACGCTAACCGCTAATTTGTACACACCTGGAAGGTCAAAGCCACATATGGTACTTATTGAAAAGATGTATTTCTAAGCCAGTATTTCACAGTGTATTGATGTTCTTGGAATGTGTTAAACATAACTTAGAACACACCAATGTGGCTTCTTCTATCAAGTGTAAAGTTTTAGAATTTATTTTGTATTTAAATCTCAATTAATTATTCCCATGCTGGTGTAGTAGATCTAAATCATTTGAACCAAGAGAAACTAGTTGAGAAACATGTCTTTAGTCCGCTCGTTACCAGCTGCTTACTGTTCAACTGAGATGGTCAACTCAAGGCAAAGTAAGATAAATATGCAAGGAATGTTAAACCCAGCCACCCATTGATGTGTTTTCTTTGATGGAAATGCCATTGAACCTTTTAATCATATTTAAAATACAGTTTAGAGAGAAGAGAAAAAAAATGGCATGATCAATTAATGTTATAATACAACTGGCATAGTTGTTGTACTAAAACAGATGACCCATATAAGCTAAATCTCCCTAACCTATGAATGTTCAAATATGAATGTCAATAATTCTTTCACATACAGAGAAGTATTAAAACGAACAAAGTGTAAAAAATTATGCTATTAAACATAGTAGTTGAAAAAGTAGAAAGCTTAATTTGAATAAAAACCCATAGCATCAGGTTAGCTTCAATGGACAAACAAATGAGCAGTTTATTAACTTCATACATTTAGCAAAAAGATTTCAGCCTAAGTATTAAATAAATAAACTCCAGTATATCTGTATAGCATCCATCTTAGACAAAAGATACACAATTTTAAAAAGTTACGAGGTTTCCATGATACAAATCTGAATTTTAAAAAAACAAATCAACATGACTATTCTACCTGACCAACTTGTTTCCAACCATACAAGATCATTTTGACTCAAGTCATTTTAAATGGGGAAAAAATCTTACATGTGGCAACCATGACAGTGTATTCAACTTGACCTTAAAAACAAAATACCAAAAATATAAGCCAAAATTGTAATAAAGAAAGCATTTCAATAGCCAGATAATAGATACTTGTGAGGACGCTAAAGCTATGAGATCAGATCTCCATGGTGATATCAAAAGTAATACAATTATGCATGAGCTGGCATAGTGTTTTTTTCATCCCATTTATTAATATGCAAAATTCATTTGTTCTTTTATTGAAAAACAACAAAAAATTTTTTTTAGAAGCACCAAATTTCAATTCTATCCTTGCCCCCACCTTCTAAATTATTTCAGAATCTTTTCTAAAGCAAAACCCAAATATATTTATTTAATTTGAATAACATTTAGTTAGATTGTTCCATTTTGCTAAAATATCGGCTATCTTTTCTTTTCTTAAAGAGGGCACACAATTTTTATCGGCTCCAACTCAAAAGAAGATTTTTTAGCTACCGTTTCAGGAGCATGAGGAAGCCCAGTCCTAATTTTATCAATCAAAAGTTTTATTCAATCCAGTAAATTCATTTTTCAAGCATCTCCGTGCCAAAATTGCACAAGCAGGGATTTCAAGTGAATAGCCAGCATTATGTTTGTAATAGAAAATAAAACATTCCCGTCAACACGGGTGATGAAAGATAATACAAAATATACAATACACACAAGTGAGGAAAAAAGCCCATTGATGATGAACCCTCAAGGAACAAAGCCCATTGATGATGAACCCTCAAGGAACAAAGCCCATTGATGATGAACCCTCAAGGAACAAAGCCCATTGATGATGAACCCTCAAGGAACAAAGCCCATTGATGATGAACCCTCAAATTCTTGTCTTATAAAACACACAAACACAAGTTCATTTAAAAGTAACTTTTTTAAAAACATTTATTAAAAAATCGTCTTTCCATAAGAAATCAAATCTTTAAGTTTTGTTACAGATCCCGTCTGTTTTGGTTTTATTTATCATGGATCTATTTTCCTGTCAACACATAAAAAGTTGCTTCATGAATCAAACTGGATGTATTTCATATGTGGCCTTGATGACTGAAGCTATATGATTAATTCAAGGCTTATGTAGATTGTCTCTGCAACCTTCTTTAAATAATTCAAACATAAAAACTAAACGTATCTTTGTTGTCCAAAACTCTTCAAGTTCTACACTGTCATGGCCAAGGTTCAGAACTAAATTAACACATTGATCTGCTCATCAATTACAATGACTCACTAGAAACTAATTTTGTTTTATCAATGTGAGAAATACATCATCATCCATTTGCATATAAAATGTAGGCGGGATCAACTTTAAACCAAGACTGAAAAGATGTATGTAGGCAGATCAACTTTAAACTGAAAAGATGTATGCCATTCAGTGAGCTACTTTTCAGTTGGTCCCTTCAAGAAAGACACAGAACAACCAAAGTGTAAAGCACTTTATACCAATTTCTTTTTTTTGTAAAAGTAAAATAAAGAGTATGCAATAAAACATGGAGATTTTACTTATTTATTATTATGATCAAAGTATCTTATTAGCTTGCTACATTCTTTGCATCTACACAATACAGTTATTCCAAGAAGTTTTGCACAATATGTGGGCCAGGGGAAATCTTTTCAAATGATTTGTTTCCCAGATTGCTTGATAAAAACATATTTATCTTAATCTCTTTCAATTTCAAACGTTCACATTCACATCTGATTGGAAGAGTACGCACCAGAATCATTTTTTTTTACACATTCACACAACATAGAGAAGAGGGTCATTCAATTTGTATCTCTCTTTCTCTTAATCTCTTTCATACCCCACCATTTTTAACACAGGGATCTCATTCAACAGTTTCAGTTAAACATGTCACCCCCACCTCACTTGTGGTCAAGATGTGGTTTGGGATGACTTGAAAGACACAAAACTCATCCTAGCATATCCTGTCAAGACAAAAAAAAATTTAATTAAATTATAAAAAGCAGTTATGAAAATGACAGAAAAAGATGGGAGAAGTCTCTGCTCTATGCCTATAATTCTTACCATGTTCACTCCCAATCAAAACAATATCTCTATGCCTATAATTCTTACCATGTTCACTCCCAATCAAAACAATATCTCTATGCCTATAATTCTCACCGTGTTCACTCCTAATCAAATCAATATCTCTATGCCTATAATTCTCACCGTGTTCACTCCTAATCAAATCAATATCTCTATGCCTATAATTCTCAGTGTTCACTTCCATACAAATCAATATATCTATGCCTATAATTCTCACTGTGTTCACTCCCAATCAAAACAATATCTTAATTGCCATAGTTTCAACACCGAATTGAAGATTTCATATCTGAAGTTACTTTTTTCAGCCCATTCCCTACTTGGCACTTACAAATAATATTTTCCTCTGCTTGCCTTGGTTTTCCTTCTACCCAACGGATGCTCACATTACTGCTCTTGTTTTTGTCTCATACAAATCTTGAGGTAACCTTGAACTTATGTAACCCAATAATAACACCACATGGCTACTTACATCATCAGAATCATCGTGATAGGACTTGGCTGCATGGTTCTCTCTGACTGGACCTTTACCGTTGTGCTGACTGACTGGACCTTTACCGTTGTGCTGTGGGGAAGTGTTCTCTTCCTCTATCTGTGGACCAAAGTCATTTAATCTGCATGTATCATAGTATGTAGACTTTACACGTAAGGTCAAACATAAATATTCATAATTCTGAAATATAACTTTGGTGCTTTTTGTTGGTGTCTATTCGTAGCAATTTTTTAAATTTCCTTAGTACCCAGTGGCTTGAAATATTCTATTGATATAATGAACAGTACACAAGCTCACCATATCAATTTAAAAAACACTGCAAGAATTTCGGAACGCTTCTCAATTCAAATTTGTAAAATCTCTAAAAATATATCTACACCTGGGCCAGTTTATTGTCAAGTGTGTAAAGTGTCAAAGATTTCTGGTCACGCGTCAAAATATTCTGGCTCATACAAATATTTCGTCTGGTCTAAGGTTGACGAGCTGTAGATCTCAGGGTGTGACGATATCTCTACTTTTATAGTCGGACGACCGTTAGGATCTCTAATTTTCTCTGACTAGTCCAATTTATACTCTTTCTTAGTCCAAGGCACTATACACTGAGTCCATTAGATAATACTCTGAGTTTATTAGCTATATCATATATAGCATGTCATGTAACATCACCCCCAAAATCCACAGGTACACAGCAATAATCCTAGTTCACAATAGCTCTGCCAGACTCGGCAACACACCCTCGTCCTTTTATACCCCACAAACCATGGATTTGTCCGTGACATGAAAAGCATTCACACACGCTCACTCACCCCATTTCTCCCAAAATCAACACACACACACTGCCCTGTTTTCATGACCTTGACATAAAGTTAATATTATCATTGATTGGATCTGTGGTTACTGGGAAGTCTTTGGATAAATGTGTCACCAAGGAGACCAGCAAACAGAAGATGGCTGCAGGACTTACCTCATCCTCTGATGAATCCCTGTAAAGTGTGTCATGGCTGATGAGTGCATTTTCAAACTCTGAATCTCTCTCGTCTGCCTGGTTCAACATGGAGTAGCGATACACAACTTTGCTATAGAGAAGAAAATAGCCAGCCATCACCATCAAGCCATTCAATAGAAAACACACAAGTGTGAGCCAGTTTGAGTTTTTTAATTTTTTTATTTTATTTAAGTCCTTCAAATTAATAGAAACAAAATGCTCATGAGACACAGACTCATAAAAATTTATTTAATCATGATGAATCTCATGTTAAGTCAGTGAAGTTGATGGAATGATTGATTTATCTTAGTGTAAGTGGAGTTGATTTCATCTTGATACATCTCAGTTTACTGAAACATTAATGTCAATAGAAGTTGACTAAATGATCCAAAGCTCATGTTAAGTGTGAGTGCTGTAAAATACTTAATTGTTTACCTAGAATCTTAGAGGATACCTTAAGTCACCCTTTAGCCATACAAGTCCTAATCTAAGCATCTTAATCCATTAGCCGATAATGTAAATCAAATGCAAGAACTTACTGTCTGCGTAAAAGCACCATTTTGTACATGAAAATAGCCCCAACAAAAGCCACCAGCACCAGGATGCTTGTAACAACCGCAATGACAACCAATTTCATGGAATCATTGCTCTAAAAAGAGTCACCAAATAGAGAGCTACAGTAAACATCGCCTTGTAAGATTTACAATCAAACTTTAATTATTTTTTTTTATCTGCAAAATTAGATTATAATCTTACACTAAGAAAAATAAAAACATGTTTTCCATGTAGCTTAGAACTTACATGTTCTTACTTTAAAAAGATATATATGATAGAATTATTCATATCTTTTTAATTGTAGCATTTTAATTCATAGTGTTTTTCTTCATTTCATTTTAAACAACAAAAAGTGGCATCCTAAAAGTCTGATTTTAAAAAGGACCCCAAAAATGTTGAAAACACTTTGCTTGAATAATTCAGTTTAAAGTTGCTCACCTCCTTAGGAGCCTCAAAGTCCTTTTTCACAGCCAACTTGTCCCCAGTATTACAAACTTCATCCAGACGAACAATGTCAGACACTGGGTGGAAACCGTTGGTCACATCACACTTGTCTCCAGGGATAAGTCGGTATCTGAAACAGATCATAAAATATGGAGGTCATCAAACATATCTTACAGCATGACACTCAACAATTTTCTCATCAACATCCTATGCTTCTCTGTGAAGCTTCTTCTATTATTGGTAAAATTATTGTATGATTAATAATTATGTAACTGTTATGACACCAAATAATAAACTCTTTTATTGGAATACATATTATGTTAAAGCAGCTTTGGCGAGAAGTTATCTTCATTCTAAACACTGGTCTTAATGACGACTGACTGGTCTTTATGACAACTGTATGGTCTTAATGATAACCGACTGGTCTTAATGACAACTGACTGGTCTTAATGATGATTGACTGCTCTTAATGACAACTGACTGGTCTTAATGATGACTGACTGGTCTTTATGAAAACTGACTGGTGTTAATGATGACCGACTGGTCTTAATGACAACTGACTGGTCTTAATGATGACTGACTCGTCTTAATGACAACTAACTGGTCTTAATGAAAACTGACTGGTCTTAATGAAAACTGACTGGTCTTAATGATGACCGACTGGTCTTAATGACCACCCACTGGTCTTAATGACAAATTACTGGTCTTAATTACAACCCACTGGTCTTGATAACAACCACTTGTAAGAATTTAAATTTGCAGGAATATAAAATGTACAGAGGCAAATTTAACCCAATTTTTTGTCTAAACATTTAATAATAGATAATAATTACATGACTTAATTAGGAGCATCAAATAGGATTGTCACTTCAAAAGCACACTGCAGTCAATGTTAATCTATAAAGGAAACTTGATGGTGCAAAAAAGCAATTTTACTTGATGGTGCAAAAAAGCAATTTTATTTGATGGTGCAAAAAAAAACAATTTAAGTTTTGGACAGGTTAGTAGAGCACTGACCCAACAGTGATGAGTTTGTCCACATGACCTTTGGTGCATATGTCAATGTCCTCAGCTTTAATCTCAGCCTGTCTGACACACTTGGTTGACCCTGCCGGCCGATGGAAGCCAAAGTCACTGAGGAAATAAAGCTTTAGTTTAAGATGGCTGCGGTGCGGTACAGTACAGGACGAAAAACATCAATTTCTTAATGAACATCATCGGGGCAGCTGATCTTTTTAATGGCCTGGTTACACAGATCTTTTTAATAACCTGGTTACACAGATCTTTTTAATGAATTGGTTACACAGATCTTTTTAATTAACTGGTTACACAGATCTTTTCACTGAACTTGTTATACAGATCTTTTTAATGAAGTGGTTACACAGATCTTTTTAATGAACTGGTTACACAGATCTTTTCACTGAACTTGTTATACAGATCTTTTTAATGAAGTGGTTACACAGATCTTTTTAATTAACTGGTTACACAGATCTTTTCACTGAACTTGTTATACAGATCTTTTTAATGAAGTGGTTACACAGATCTTTTTAATGAACTGGTTACACAGATCTTTTTAATGAACTGGCTACACAGATCTTTTTAATGAACTGGTTACAAACAGATCTTTTTAATGAACTGGTTACACAGATCTTTTTAATGAACTGGTTACACATATCTTTTTAATGAACTTGTTACACAGATCTTTTTAATGAACTGGTTACACAGATCTTTTTAATGAACTGGTTAAACAGATCTTTTTAATGAACTGGTTAAACAGATCTTTTTAATGAACCGTTTACACAGATCAGTCAATGAATAACAATAACAAGTGACAGGTTGTAACAAAACAATCAAATCCTCAGACAAAGGACAAAGTCCTATCTCACCATTCATAGTCTTCCTCTGTACAAGGACATATTTGTTGTAGCTTTTCCCGGCTACGACCATAACCATTATGGCACCTGAAACAAAGCAACAAGTCTTATGGGCGGCCATAGCTTTGACATGTGAAACAAAGCAACAAGTCTTATGGGCGGCCATAGCTTTGACATGTGAAACAAAGCAACAAGTCTTATGAGGGGCCATAGCTTTGACATATGAAACAAAGCAACAAGTCTTATGGGAGTAGCACCAATATAAAAATTACCCTAAATATTTTTATTTATATTTCTGAAAATAGTTTTGGATATTTGGATCATGTTTTGGATGCAACAAAAGTTGTTCTTTTCACACAAACAATATTGTATCCTGTACAGATTGGATCTACAGACAGACTTACCATGAGTCTGGTTTAATTTTCTTGAAAGTCTCTTTCTGACCCAACAAACAACCTTCTTGTCCAGGAGTGTTCTTCAACTTTGCATGTGGAATCCAGTCCACATAATCATCTTCTTTACCTGTTAAGAAAAGTTTTTTTTTTTTAAAAAGTCTGCAATGTGGTTTTATTTGACCTCAAATATAAATAATAATTTTTGTTTTAAAAAAAGCCTTCCACATTGGTTCTCCTCTCTGAGTTCTATCAATGGTAGAACTATTTCTCATTTTTAAGTGATGCAAAGATTATTATAAAATTGTTGTGACAACTAAGAATCTTTAACCACACCCCCCCCCCCACCCAACCCTTTTTTTTTTCCAGTGACACATTTTCAAATGTAGGTGACAATAATCTAAAAAAAAAGAACCTATTTTTTTTTTTAATTGAAAATTAGTATTAATTATAGTTATTATATTATTTAAAGAAGCCTAAAAAAATATTTCACTTTGTCCAACACTGATTGTAATCAATATTTTACAACTTTGCACAGAACCATTTTATCAATCAATATCTTACAACACTGCACAGAAACATTTTATCTATAAATATCTTAGAACACTGCACATAACCATTTTATCAATCAATATCTTACAACACTGCACAGAACTGCATAAAAAGATTGTTTTTGATTTCCAAAATCCAAAATCAGAACTAAAATGAAAGACGATTGTTTCAATTCAAATGAGTGTCTCAATAATTTGGTTTTGGGTTTGTTTTTTTTTAAATATTGGACCCTGACCCAGATATAAATCCAAAATTTGTTTCAATTCATTTGCATCATCTAACTAAACAAACAAAATTTTAGACAATCAAATACAGATAATATGAGAGATGTAATGGGTATAACTAAATTACATGACTTGATCAACAGCATTTTTTTTAAAATTAGAAATTTCATGATGGCCATGTCACTACTACAATGAAAATGAATAAAGATATGAGAAATTAAAATTAAAGACTCACATTCCTCTGTGACCACGTTACTGAAGTCTATGATATTGACAACCCACTTCTTGGTAGTACTGGTGTAGCCCCAGATTCCAACAGTCATGGACTGACCACCAGGTTCAGTCAGCAGACCAGTAAACCTGAATGATAAACAATGTGACATGTTCTCATTTGTTAAAAACAAAATTATTGAGTAACCACACAAACAAAATTTCCCCAACAGAAAAACTTGAACCGGTATTGTCAAAGGGAAGATATTTTATTTCAATTATATAAGTCTGCATTGTTAAAAACAAATGAATTTTTAATTATGTACATTTTAATTTATTTTATTTGACTTATTCCATTTATTTTCTTTTTTAAAATTTCAATTTATACAATTGTTTCCTTTTCTTTTCTTTGTTTAAATTTCAATTTATACAATTCTTTCCTTTCCTTTTCTTTTTCTAAATTTCAATTTATATAATTCTTTCCTTTTCTTTTTATAAATTTCAATTCATACAATTCTTTCCTTTTCTTTATTTCAATTTATTCAATTCCTTCCTTTTCTTTCCTTTTTTTAATTTTCAATTTATGCAATTCTTTCCTTTTCTTTTTTTTTCAATTTATTCAATTCGTTCCTTTTCTTTTCTTTTATTTCAATTTATTCAATTTTTCCTTTTCTTTTCTTTTTTTTATTTCAATTTATACAATTCTTTCCAACTGTCATCATTATAGAAACACATTTTTTTTTACATGAGATATTTACAAGAGAATTTATAAGCTATTCTTTGAACTACTGATGAATTCCGTTGAACATAACTGACTCAGAATCAAATAAAAATCAAGGAGTTTGCACAGATGGAACAAAATTGTATTTTTGTAATAAATCTACCAACAATAAGTAGTCCCTCACTTGATAGATTCATTTGTGAACTTGTAAACATGCCAGCAGTTCCCTTCATCAGTACTGAACTTGACAATGTTGGGGGTGTCATCACTGATTGGTACAGCAATCAGCAGGCCACCACTGTCAGCAATCTCATAGGCGTGGGGACCCTGCAGCACCTGATGATGATAGCAATGCTAAGTAATGTTAAGTGGACATTTGAAAAGATGGAAATGATAACAATGTTAGTTAAGGTGGACCTTGAAGGTGATACTAATGAAAGCAATTTTAATTCGTGATAGGTGGACAATGGAGAAGATGGTTATGATAGCAATGTTAGTTATTGTTAGGTGGACCTTGGAGAAGATGGTTATGATAGCAATGTTAGTTAATGTTATCACTTAAAAGTTAAATTATTTAAGAGAGCCCATTCATATTGCCATCAGAAGAATGAAACTTTTCATGAAGGAAAAAAACTTTCTTGTTAATTAAGTATGGGGATATTATTTCTAGTTCAGTTTTATATGATCCTTAAATCCTTTTATTGGGTATGTTTAGCCATTTTGTATGTTTAAAATAATGAGCTGGCCGAGATAATTTACCCGCTTGAACTGGTATCCACCATCAGTTGACAAGAAGACATCAGGAGGAGTGGTCTGGAGATTGCTGGCCACATGACCTGTGACAGAGCATGAGTTGCACATCATTAAACTGGTTCATTAATCTACTATACAAGTGTCATGATCAAGGTATTATGTGATATCAATGATTTCACAATGCAAAAATGTAACAAATGAATACCTTGCAGGATGCATACTTTCATGCATACTTTGTTGATCAAATTTAGTTTGTTGTACTTACAACTCCAGAGAAGTGCACCTAATTCTGATACTATTTTTAACAACCCTTGGAAGGTCAAAGGCTGAAGTCCTGGCATTATAATCATGACAGAATTAGCCATGTCAAAATCTGAAGTCATGGTATTATAATCATGACAGAATTAGCCTTGTCAAAATGTGAAGTCCTGGCATTATAATCATGACAGAATTAGCCATGTCAAAATCTGAAGTCCTGGCATTATAATCATGACAGAATTAGCCATGTCAAAATCTGAAGTCATGGCATTATAATCATGACAGAATTAGCCATGTCAAAATCTGAAGTCCTGGCATTATAAACATGACAGAATTAGCCATGTCAAAATCTGAAGTCCTGACATTATAATCATGACCGAATTAGCCATGTCAAAATCTGAAGTCCTGGCAGTATAATCATGACAGAATTAGCCATGTCAAAATCTGAAGTCCTGGCATTATAAACATGACAGAATTAGCCATGTCAAAATCTGAAGTCCTGGCATTATAATCATGACAGAATTAGCCATGTCAAAATCTGAAGTCCTAGCATTATAATCATGACAGAATTAGCCATGTCAAAATCTGAAGTACTAGCATTATAAACATGTTTAGTTAAGTAAAAAATGTATACAATTTTTTTTCAAGTATCAGCGGCGTTAATCTCAATTTTGTAGACAACAGTATTGTCTGAAAGCTCTTAAGAAAATCTCACCGTGGACCAGTATGATCCCATAAGCCTCTTTTTGGCTATTTGGAGGCCTTCCAACGATGCCTCTATGCACACTGTAAGCATTATGGATTTGAAGATAGCAGCCGTCCTGTCAACAAACATATGGAGGACAATTTTTTAGTGAAAAGAAATCCAAGTTTTCATACACACACACCTTACGTTTTTTAATTGTTATTTAAAAACATTCAAACACGAACGTGAAAAAACAAAAACGAAGATTAAAATAAACAAGGGTCCAAGAGGTTTTTTAAAAATGTCTCTTTTACACAATTTTTTAGGTTCAGCTTATGATGCTGTGAGTTGTTACCTGTTCAGCGTTCTTACATTCAACCCCCTCGGGTCGTGTTACATTGGTCCACTCCCCACCACGGTTGTAAGTTATGACCGTGTGGATGGACTTGTCCGCTTCACTCATTTGGCTGGCCAGGTAAACACCTCGGATGGACTCAACCTGGCAATAAACAAATGAGCTAGATATTAATATTAACGTGACTTGGAAATAAGCCTGGATAAAGTTAAGACAAACTAACATTACTCATGTGCAATTTCAGATGACAAGGTTAAATCTTTCAGCTAATCAAGCTTATTGTTTATAGAGTTTAATGCCCAAAAATTAATATTCAGAAATCAGAAGAGGACACAAATGACAGGCTTGACATAGTGTTATTTGTGTTTTCGCATTTAAAAAAAAAAATCTTGATCTATGATCTAATCAGCTCCACATGTCTGCTCCAAAAGGATATTACTAACTAACACACTCTAAATTTAATCTGTATGACTTTTGTCCAAATATATTGTTGTTAGTTGTACATTTAAAAGAGTGGATCTTGTGAAATTTGTTTCAAGAGCCCCTCAACCGAGACTTTAACTTATTATTTAAAATACTATTAACGGATTAAATGAATCACCTTATAGAAGTCATGTATTGAATTGTAGTTGGGGAACAGATGGTTGCGCAACGACTCTGAGTAAACAATCCCATCTGATGAAGATGTGTACAGGACGCCATGACCGGTATCTGTAAACAAAGAAATGCAACATTTTAACAGTCTCAGTTGTCAGTGGATATCTGTCTACTTTGTCACTTTGGAAAAACTGATTGATGGAACAAGTATTCATTTTTATAAAATTCCAGAAAAAAATATTACTTATGGATTTGTTAATTAAAAATTCAAGAAAATTTTAAGTACCACACCTAAGCTATTGTTAGTAGAAAGGAATATAGTTAAACATTTAAGAACACATATAGTCAACAAATTTTGAAAGATTGAGAAAATATTAATCTTGAAAACAAAACATTATATACTGAAACATTAAATTTCCAATGCTAGAATTAATGAACATTTTTTCATCCCAGAATAAAACCTATTCCTTTTCCTCACCTCCTGGATTGTCTACATGCATGAAAATCAATCCCTCAGACATGTCCAACACAGAGAAAAACTGAAAATGAGACAAAGAAAAAATGTATTCATCAGATAAATATAACCAATCTAAAAGAAAAGGAAAAAAAAAGTGGGTGGGAAATTAAGTGCTTAGAGAAATTCAACGATGCAAAGAGCTGCAACCATTTTCTGGAAGTAAAGGACTTTATTATGTGATGATTAACGAGTAATTTCCTTTCATAAACATGATCTCGGCTTCACCCACTTCCTCCTTCAGAACCGCTGCCATGCATAATTAATAGATATTATCCAGCACAACTTTCATTTCTATTAAAATATTGACAGACTTTTTGAAGTCAAACTTAATATGTCCAAATAGCCTTGCATTCAACCAGAGCCAATGCATCTAATCCACTCACCCTGTCTCCAGTCAATGTTGGTAACTGAGCCTCATTCCATGTGTCTCCACCATCTGATGAAATCATCATCAGCTTCTCATCTTCCTGAAATCAATAAATGTACAAACATTAATAGTTGAAAGATACAAACATAAACTTTTTCAATAAAATGACAACCAAAAATAGGGGCCAACAATTCAAATATTTCTGTTTCTAAAATACTCATCGAAGCAGTTAAAAAGCATTCATTCAAGCACATAACTTCAAGTGGTCAAAGTACAATATTCCATGTTTGAAAGTCATTTAAATTTTGAAACAATTTCCTCTGACAGATTTTCTTAATCTTTTGCAACTATCAATTTCCAATGAGCTTTGAAATCCTGTCCTTGAACCTATCTCATATTGGCTTTGATAATTACACTGGTTATGAAATCCTGTCCTTGAACCTATCTCATATTGGCTTTGATAATTACCCTGGTTATGAAATCCTGTCCTTGAACCTATCTCATATTGGCTTTGATAATTACCCTGGTTATGAAATCCTGTCCTTGAACCTATCTCATATTGGCTTTGATAATTACCCTGGTTATGAAATCCTGTCCTTGAACCTATCTCATATTGGCTTTGATAATTACCCTGGTTATGAAATCCTGTCCTTGAACCTATCTCATATTGGTTTTGATAATTACCCTGGTTATGAAATCCTGTCCTTGAACCTTTCTCATATTGGCTTTGATAATTACTTTAATAAATTAAAATTTGAACTAAATTGAGAAAACCAGACGCATGAATCAGCATTTATTTCCCTAGAGAATGGGGCTATACAAAGATGGTACTATACAAAGATGGTACTATACAAAGATGGTACTATACAAAGGTGGTACAATAAAAAGATGCTGTTAATATGTTTCCAAAGCTCTTTTAAAAGGTACATACATTGCTAAACCATAAATTTAGGATCCTTGACCCTTCTCTTCAGAGCATATTAACACCTCCCACCTACACTTACAATCTCAACTTGATACTAAACAAAATGTACACACCTGATTACTGGGATGCTCTGACTTAAAAATAGAGGCGTACATAAATTTATCCTGGATCTCAAAGACCACAACTCTTTTAAGAATCTCTTTCCAAGCTCCTGTTTCGCTGTCATATCGTTCAAGTTTAAAATACTCAGGCTCCATAGCTGCAGAATATATATAAGAAAAGTATTTATGGGAAATTGAATATTCACCTCCAGTAAAACACCCACACAAAAAAATTTGTTTAAAGCTATTTGTAGGAGTGTTTTCATATATCATCAATTCAACTTACAAAACAGTGGATGGACAAGTTCTCCAGTGGTCACATACAGACTTTTCTCTCTTGCGTTTTCCTTTGTTCCCCTGCAGGTAAAACAACAGTGTGTACATTACATATTTATTACATCAAATTCATCTGCACAATCCAGCTACCTAATTCATAATGCCATTCATTTCTTACTGTATATACTTTTTGAAATCTTATTTTAAAATATTTTAGTTATTTTTACTGTAAAACTCTATAAGCAACAAGCTATGCCAAGTGGACAACACATTAGTTTATTACAACAGCTTACCATTTGACTGCATGGGCGTCTGCTTTGATGTATTTGGCAGGGGTCTTGAAGTTAGTGTAAGTGACATAGAGCTGAGATAAAAAGAGATTTTTTAAAATTACCTATAGTAATAGAAATCATTTTATTGATCTGTTTATTTTTCAGTCTGTTAAATGTTTAGCATTGCTGAGATTTGATGTAAATTCCAGGACAATTGAAGTATTGAATTCCAGTACAATTAAAGTATTGAAAACCTTAATTAGAACTGCCATGTTATCAAGTGTTTTAAAGAACAGATTTTTAGAAAAGTCCTAGGAGAATCCAAAGCTTTCTGTGACAGGACCAGGTGGAGCTCAAGCCAGGGAATTCAATTCAATTTAGACAATGGTTGTTTTATAATTCAGTTATAAGGCAACTGGATACCCATTTTACAGGCAGTTGGCAGCATCTTAAAAACACATAACATTATCAATAGCAAAATAGAATTGAGATAAAAAGAATTGCTTATAAATGGTCAAACTCAAGATTCAAGCCGAAAGGTTAAAATAAAAAAATGAAATGCGACAAACCGTTCTAGTTCTGGTAATAACGGCCACATAATCCTCATAATCTGGTTCAGAATGGAATTCTAGCTGTTCCTCTACAGTCAACTCAGAAACTGGCAGCTCAGATTTCTTCCAGGTTTCCCCACCATTTTCAGTCACATAGATGAAATGTTCATGGCTGATCAGATAAACCTGTTAAGTGAATTTCAAAATCAATCAATAATTTACACAAGGAATTCTGTAAAACTTATATATATAATACATTAAAAAATAATTCCCAGCCTTTTTTCATTAGGAATCATATGTAATCCAAACCTTCCTGACGTTTGGGCAAATGACTTCATCGGTACAAAAAACAAAAATAAAAATACATTCATATAAGTATAAATTAAATTTATATAATATTTATATATCATATATATATATATATATATATATATATAAAAGTGAAAATTTGTCTGTCTGTTTGTTTGTCTGTTTGTACCACAAAGGCTTTTACACGGATTGATGGATCTTGACCAAACTTGGCACATATATCCATCATTATCCAGAACAAACTCTTAAGGTGTTAAGAGCTTTTAATAACATTCCGTTTGGGGCCGGGGGGCCCCAAAATCGCTATTTTTCTTATATGAGCTATATAAATAAAATGACCGACAAATACTCCTGCATGAATAGATGGATCTTGACCAAACTTAGTACACATACACTTGATTATCCATATTCAAGTATCGAATGGTACCGAACTCATAATATCTATTCCTAGGGAGCCGGGGGGCCCCATTTCATCTTTCCTTATATAAGCTTTATAAATATTGATAGGCTTAGACAACACTATAGGTTATATGCGAATAGATGGATATAGGCCTAGGGTGGTAGCAATACACTTCACTGTCCATACTGAAATATCGGTGGATTTAAAACTAATAATATCCAATCTAGAATTTTCCAGAAAGTTCGATAACTTTAAAACGCTATATCTATGTCACGATCAAATCGGGAAATGGGATAAAACTGGAAAGGAGGGTCCCAAGATGGAACGGGATCCCACAGAGAACAGTATCCTAACGGGATCTGTAGGCCATCGAGATCGGGGTGTTAATACAATCCCGGGCAATGCCAGGTATATCCGCTAGTATATTATATATATGCATGTATCCTACATAAAAATGAGTGAAAAGAATAAGAGTGGGTGCAAGTCCCTGACAAAAACAAAGTTCAGAAGAACGGGTATCAAATTGATTTTAATCCCCCCCCCCCTCAAAATATTATTTTTAGTTACAAAATACTATATTAGTTGAAACCAGTTTTTTTTAAATATTGTCAAGGGTATGATATCACTGTTGTGATGTTGGTACGTAAATCATGTTTAGTTAGAGATTATATGTGTAGCCGTTAGACAAGAGGATGCTGATTAGTTTGTTAGGCTCGAACTTCATTAATAAATATATATAAATACACTATTGTTAATTGTGAAGAATAAACATTGTTGCACAACTAACCGGTTAGAGTTAGTGTATCGGTATTAGTGCAGTGTTTACGCTGACCAATGAGATGAGGTAGGGCACAGACTATCACAGTACACATTGCTAGTCATTACAAGGACATTACGATCATACAGCCATTACACAAATATAGTAAGATCGAACGTTTCGTGAAATATTATTTATTGTTTTTGTACATTTGTGCGCTGGTGAAATTCTTTGGAATCATTTTAATCAGATTGATGATTTTAAACAATGTTAACATACCATAAGTTCATAAAGGGAAAAAAGACTTATTTTCCTCCTTCTAAAAGTAAGAAAGCAATGGACTCAAAGACACCAAAGTAAGACTGTGCAAGTTATATTTAATACAATAATTTTTATATTCCCAGCCTTATTTCATTAGGAATTATACTATCTATAAAAACATTAGGTCGTTATTTAATGGAATGAAACATTGGGCTACCCAACCTTATGCCTTCCACCACAATAACCATCTTTTTAACACATTCCTAAATTGATTTCATGATTTATGGAGCACTGATTTCTTTAATCACTAACTGATCTGGTCATATCTTCATATCAACTTTATCATTTTAAAATTATTGAAGTTTTTAAACTCTTTCCATGCCAGGGTGTTTCCCACGTTTGTGCCAGACCAATGGAAATATTTTAGGGTGCTCTTATCTATTAATGAATCTTGAATACCTTTTTTTCAGCAAGGAAATTGGAGTATAATGATATGTAAAAAATAAGACAATAATAGTTTAAATTGTATTTGTAATATTATGAGATAAAAAAAATAATTTTAATGCACACCAAATCTGAACTAATCAAACTACTATTTGGTCTTAGTAGCTGGTATCCTATTCTGCTTCAATCATCAGAAAGTATATCCATTTTTTATCAGAATGCATTTTACATTTTGAAAATATTCCAATTAGTGACAGAGTTACACACATTTTTGTAACATCTTTAAGAAAAATGTTTTTTGCTTATGTGTATATACACAAATGTCAAACACATTATTTACAAAATATTTTACTTAGGTATAAATTTCTTTCTGTATGGTCCTTTCTGAAGCACTCCTTAACACACAGACGAGGCCTTCCTGTGCATCCGATGCACATGAAGTAGCCACGCTTTGCTATTTTGTGCACTGAACAGCATGTCACTGTTAATCATGCTTGTCACTGTTAATCATGCCTGTCACAGTCAACCAGGTGCGTATTTTCACTGAGACGCTCGTCTGCACTGATAATGGGCTTTTCCCCTGGCTTTGATAGGGTGGGCACTAGGGGAATGAGTGATTCAGGGTTCTGGGCTTAAGAAAATATTCTCCCTGCATCTTTTCTGCCTAATTTTTGCAGGAACAAGAGTAGTATTATCTGAATCCTCACTGTCGCTGAAGTAACAAAAGTGGAATTGAGGTCCTTACTAACAAATTCATAAGTTTTGAACAATTTGAGCTTAAGTTGATCTGGTGTTTTGTAATCCATTCTCTAGGCTCTATACAGCTGTGGTATTTTTATATTTTAAAAATTTTTACCAAAGCGCTGACTGTCACCACTATTACTATCACCTCCTTATTTAGTATTGACCGACCCATCAGAAAGCTGATAATCATCACACTGGAATCAGATTCAAATGATTCATGGTTATTGTCCAATGTTCAAGCATCAATAATTCACAGTAAAAGTTCCTTTGTTTGCAAATTTGAAGACATACATGGTCCAGCAACAGCTCAAGTGCTTGGATTTTGTGAGGCCATTGTTTTGTTTACAAGAGTGTCAACACAAATTTTAAAAAAAGAGGTCACAATTATTGGAAAAACAAATCTAAACAAAATCTACTTCTAATAGTAAGAAAGTAGGAAGAGTTATTGTTAATTTGAGAACATAAAAAATAGGATTGATAGCAGAAGGCAACAAATAAAGTACAGATATTAAATCGACGGTATATAGTCGCATGGCACATATGCTGCCAGTCAAATGGACGATATATCGTGGATTGGCTTGGAAAATGTTAAATTACTTTGGTAGAATGTAGTACATTACAGCTATTCAAGGCATAAAATGCTACATCACTAAGGAATCAATACCTGCTGGTACACAATAGCTAGTTAATGCTTGTAACATTTTATCATTAAATACTGAGTATCTACTGTTCACAATAACTAGTCAAGGTGTGTAACATTATTTCACTAAAAAGAATCAGTACCTTGCTGGGGTTGTGAGGGTTACGCTGCAGTCCATCATCTTTTCTAAAAACTTGGTTGTCCACCTTATCAGTCCAGTTTGTCCAGGTTCTGCCATGATTTGTACTGGGGAAATCATAAGACAAAGAGTTTGCTAGTAATTGCCATGATTTAGAGGATGATTCAATTGTAGAATAGAGTTAAAACAACCAACGTAAGATTATACTCCATTTATAAAAATTCTGCATCATAACTGTAACAACACATAATATCATAAAAATGAAAGGAAAGGTATAACTAGGGTTTTATAAATTGAAGTGAACATTATGAAAAGAATAGACTTACGTCTATTCTAATTTTATCAAGTATTTTAATTTGTTTTTTTATTCTTTATTTTTGTTGAAATACCGTCTTTATTGAATAGCATGAACTTAGACCCATGACAGCCTTTAGCCCATATTTTATATTTGTTAGGATATATCAAATGGATAAACTAAGTGTTTTTTATCTTTTAGGATGTATCAAATGGATAAACTAAGTGATGCTTTGGTATTTAGTCAAATAAATTATCAAAATAAAACTGATGTTTAACTATTGCATCCGTCTGGTTGTATTTTCCACTGCAGTTAAAAATAAGACTATGTCCAGGACATTACCTCCTCCACAGAGTTGACTCAAATGTGTTGGGAAATTTGACATCAGCTGTAAGGACAAGAAGTATCTGTGTGGACACAAGGGAGAGACATTAATATTGGTATTATATATTGGCCCTATTTTTTAAATTCATTTCTTTATTTTGACAGGACCATCAAAGGCCATTTTGATCCCCCCCCCCGGGCTAGTATCTCCCCCCCCCTCAAGCTAGCCTCTGGCAATGCCTACCTGAAGATATGAACACCCCCCCCCCCCCCACCTTGGAAATAGAAAGAAACACTGGTAATTTTTTTAAAGTGGCATTCAACTTTTTTCAATTATATTTAATGTTATTATTTAACCAACAATCATTAATATTAAGACAACTCTAATTACAATAACTCTTAACCACATTTTTTAAATTTTACTTTTCCTTAAGAAATAATACACTACTATTTCCTTTATTAAAAGACAGGTATATTTTTACCTTTGTTCTATAGGTTAGAAAATTGGGGGCTTGTTATAACAGGAATCAAGTAAAATAATTTAAGAGATACAGCCATTAGAAAATAAATGCCTTTGATTTGTTTAAACCTGTTAAAAGTCTAAATAAGTAACAGCTTGGGTTATTTTATTTCAAAAGGAAGTAAAAAGATTGAAGCTATTAATAAAATTGTAAAAACCCAAAACTGAAGGGAAAAATACAGTAGACTGATAAGAGACTTGAAAACAATTTCCTTAGTTATTTGACTTTATGATGCACTAGTCACTAAACTAAATTTCATAAAGGACACCAAAAAGAAGAACAAGCTCTGGTTTAAACCTCCTGTATAACCCCTTTCTATGTGTATTTCAAACCTGGCCATCACCAGAATCTAAACTATAAGATAAAAGTCAATGAACCAATATATGAATAGTGGTTATGTCTTAACAAGCTTAACATTATGATTAGTATCTTGCTAAGACCAAGATAACAGTCAGCTCCCCCTATATTACAGTGGGCTATGTTGTCTCTTTGATATATTAAAGCTCTGGCTAGATCACTTAAGCATGAACAAAGAATAATGGGGTGGGGAATGGGTAACTACTTGATTATTCTGGTATCAAGTAGTCACCCAAGTAGGGGGTCACATGACACACACCTACACACACAAGTGACATTCAATGTAACCCCATGTGTACTAAATCGAAAGACTACACATGAGTAGGTTAAGAGTAGTGGTGGGGAAAAGTATACAGATTTAACTAAGGGCCAACTCATTTTTAAAATTCTGTATACTTACTGATCATGAAACTAATTCATGTGTTCAAAATGTAATGTGGATATACTGCCTTAGGACGTACACATTTATGCTAGGCTTATAATATAAATAAATGGGGGCCAAGAAAGTGAGGATTATTTAATATAATACAGTCACATGTTATTGTAATTTCAACTTTCAAAACCTGAGTTACATACAACATTATGCACATTGGAGTTAAAGCATAAAACAAAATTAGTTGGGAAATGTATGAAAGTTAGAAGATGAAGGGAAAGCAGTTGAAAGTTTTGAAAGTATTTATTGTATACAACATACTAACAAATATTTATATTACATAGTTTAAAAAAATTATCATCTGCCATATGTGTTTTTGCTGACCACACATACCAGATTTATTCTGAAACACTATGTTTTTCAAATATTCATTGAAGGCTGAACAAAGTGGACAGTTGTAGGAGAAGCTGATTTAAATATCTAACTCACAAAAAATAATAATTAGAAAATCATTAAAATATATGTATTCATAAATGGGCATGGAGGACATGGAACGACCAAAAGGTGCAAACCTACATCACCAAAACTTATTGGGATTATTAGACATTAATGGCAATACAGAGAAACAACTGTAAACTTATTAACATTTTAAAAAGAATATGATGGGATAAAAAGGAAGTGGAGGTGGATTTGATAAAAACTCAGGAAAGGGCCTTCAAACATTGCAGTGCAAGCTGACATGAAACCAAATAGGAGATGAGGTACTAAAGAACACAAGGAAAATGGACCAAACTAGGGAATCTGGAGAAATGTAAAAAAAAAACTTGGAGAGAGGTAGAGACATCGAGAGAACAGGAAGATAGATGGAATGAGATTCTTGACGGCCTACGCCCCACTGGGGGATATTCAGGATGATGATGAATACAATAAACTAAAAGCTAGCCACCAATAACTAAAATCCCCTATCAACTTACCCCTTGATCATTTTTGCCTGCCCAAGCCAATGCCAAATTGAACTTTGTTTCATTTTCAAACACATGCTGCAAAAAGAACATTTGAAGATATTTATAAATAAGTGCCTGAGGATATGTTCCTATTATTCTCTTGTCCTCATGTTTTTGTAACTTTTTTTTTTTTTTTACTAGTAACAGATTTATTTCAGCATTTAAATTTCAGGTAAGACTAAAGCTTTAAATTTCAGGTAAGACTAAAGCTTTAAATTTCAGGTAAGACTAAAGCTAAGCATTTTTTTTTTAGCATTGCCAGTTTTCTGATCCTCAACAAATTCTAACAGAAAAAAGTAATATTACATTGAGTAGAGGGTGATGGCTTTTATGAACTAATTTTATTTCTAGAATACACTAATCCTCACTCTCAATCATGTGTTTTCTTCCTTAATTCAAAACTGGACATTACAAAATATTGCTCTAGTTGTAAATTAAGCACTTGCTTCAAAAGTTTTAATTATTGCCATCAGAAGTGACTTATTATTACTGGTTTAAATGTATCATCAAAGTGATGTACCTATTATTGTTGATGACCAACATAAGTAAATTAGAAGGCCTGCTTGGCAGCTTATTTCAATAAACTGATTGTGACGACTGGGGAGGGGGGATTTGCCAAAGTAGTGTGACATCACTTATGGATGGCCCCTTAGCCTATAACCCCACAGATAGTACATATTAAAAATATACTTGCCGCACATTAGAATTATAAGTAAAGTAAGCCTAATTTAAATATAATTCTACACTTTCTTAATTTTACATAAGTTAATGGGTTATTAATTAGTCATCCAGATGTTGAAGTTTTATTTAAAAAGAACATTTCAAAGTCAGAAGAATTTTAATTTTAAACCACAAAGCAGGCCCGCGCCTAGGAAATTCTGGGTCCCAGGCAGCTGACAGAGTTCGGGTCCCTTTCGTGTTTCAAACATGTGCGTTTATTTTTAAAATTTGAAAAAAAAACGGCCCCTATCTAGATGAGCCCTCGACAAGTGCCATGGTTGTCGCACCCCCCCCCCCCCCCGTGCAAAGTGATGATGATGAATGAAAGACTCTAGTCTGGCCTCCTATTTAATTCTTTGACAATCAATTTACAGCACTAATAAAACATAAGTTACCTAGTAGTCTAGGCTTAAACTGTAATCAATTGACTTAGTCTAATTAAACAAGTAAATGATTTATATTAAATAAAAAAGACCAAGATAATAAGAAGAGTAACTTGGTAATCCCTTATTTTAGCGCAATAAATATTCCTAATTATATTTTAAATAAAAGGTAAATAAAATACCATCTTTTTGTACCAATAAAACAAGCATTAATAAACAAATTATATGAGATTTAAAAAAAAGTACATTTCATTAATCTTTTGTGATTCACAGCCCCATTATGGTAAGTCAAAGAAAACTCGTCTATCTCCAAAGATACAATTTTGTTGTTGCCCATCTGTATGTATTCAGATATTAATAAATTATAAATTTATTTTGAATTAATTTATTTTATCATGTCTAGGTGTCCGCTTTTTCTTTCTAAACCAGTGGTGGGTTTGGCAAGTTTAAATATTTAAGTCTCTCATGTTCTAAGCATCTTGAAATTAGTGGGGCCATCCATGCAGGAGCATGCGAAGGTGGTATTAGTTCTATATCCTAGGGTCTATAATTTCTGGCTTCACACACGGTGCCGCTTTTCCTACACAAAGTCCTACATCCATCAATGACGTAACGCGTCTAGATTTTATTTTTATGTATATATTTTGCGGCCCCGGGGGGGGGGGGGGGGGCAGTGTTATGTGGGGACAATGTTTATCAAAGAACGTCTTACAAACTTGTAATATGCGGCAATAGTGATGTGAACAGCAGAACAAACAGATTGCTAATAAACTCAAACGAGTACGTCCAACAATCACTATGGGCACTGTCCCTTATTTTATTCCGCACAAATCAAAGTCAATTTAAGTGTCAGCTAACCAGGTAAGTCCCTCCTTTCAAATTAGAGCTGACCAACCACAGGCCACTTAAACCCCTTATTTGCAAAAGGGGCTGTGAAGGTGGCGGTTCACCCCAGGTGACACTATTTTCTTTATAAGGAGAGGCAACATTTTTGGCCAACTGAAGATATTACTTTCTAAATTTGTGGTAGTGGGCGACAAATACTTGGACCACATCAGGTTGCACCAACCCTCGCTACGCCAATGAGACATTCTTCTTCATCCCTGATGATACAGTACATCAAGGTCAAGTAAATCCATGTCTCTGGTTCACAACTCACAACACAATCCATGGTCCGCTCATTACAAGGACATGTGACACATAAACCAATGCTTAAACATTGGTTGCTCTCTGATTTTGGTGGAATTCTATTACGTAGCCAAGTCTCACGCTTTGCATCGTTTTACTGGGCACTGTTTCCCTGGTCAGCTGATTACAAGGATGAAGCCATTCTTTGAAACACCAGCCAACTGAATGCAGAAAACCAATAGCTGACCATAAAACATCTGAACACAGGATAAGTGAACCAGTGGATAAGTGATCACCCAGATATGTGACCACATGTACAAAGTGAGCACATGACCAACTGAAAGTACAGTCACTTGCCAGTGGGTTCACTTGTCTTGTGCTTGGAAGCATTCACTGCATTGGTCAGAATTTTCTAAACCCCCCCCCCCCAAGGCTTCATGGGACCATCTGTATATTCTGAACACACTGAGAGGGAGGGGCACAATGCCGAATATCAGTGTCATTATTATTAAACCAAATGCCAAAGATAACTTAACTTATTCCTAGGACAAAAAAATTATGTAAGTCGGTCACTCTGCGTAGAGTGGTGGGAAGGGCTGACGTTACCCTAATTTACTTTATTTTATGAACCCACTGTATATTAAAGCCATTGAGTCTGACTAAAGTGTATAATTCTTTTTAACCTTACTTTTACTTTTAGCATATCAATATTGTTTTCGGAAAGAGGTGAAAAATCTGGCCATACATTGGCTGAAAAGATAATAAACAAAACTAATGACCGACTGATTTTTAAATAAACTTTTTATACTAAAAATCCCTTTAAAATCAACGAAAATACATGAAAAACGAATTGGAAAACAATAAATATTTGTTCATGATATAAGTTCTAATATTAATATCATTGAAGTGTTTAATGTAGTTCCATCAGGTAACAGGTAGGAAGTTTTTTTTAAATACATTGCACTAAATAAATTTATTGCACTGAAATAAGGGATTACCATTTACAAGTGACTTCTATGTATATTGAATTCGAGGAACCAGTCAGCTAGACCTAGGACTAGTACAATAAATAGATACTTTGACAGAAATTTTCAATATTGTCCTATTGTCATAAATGATATATCATATTGAAGGGCTAGCTATAAGCTTTGCAAAAATACCAATTTCATCTTTCTATCTTTTATAGAAATTAAGTTATGAATTTTTTTTGTTCATTTTTTGAACCCCCTTCTTTATCTTTGTATTTTACTGTAACTTTCCAAATTTCTGCCTTATTTGCCCAAAACTTTTTTATTTTACAAGATAATGCTACCATATTTTCAGGAGACATTCTCAATGCAACATTAAACACAATGAACAACAAAACTTTGAAATAACATCAAGACTTTGTATTTTGAAAAAAATTATTTGAGGGTATGTTAAGCAAAATAAAAATTGGAAAAATCATTGCTGATTAAAAGAAAAACTAAATTACTTGTTTATTGAATTTGAACAAATTATATGCTTGTGTTCAATTTTAAAATCAATTCTTATATGTATAAAAAAGTAAGTAGTCTTGTTTTCTTTAAAATTGAATGCATGTACAGTTAAACCCGCTTATCTCGACCTCGGTTAACTCGCCAACCCTGTTAAGTCGACGTCTTTGGCGTGGAACCGCCAGATTCTCTCTTCGTCTTAACATTTTCTCATCAGTTATGTCGATTCTTTTATGTCGCCGAACCCTGATATCTCGAGCACAAAAGGCGGCCAAATTTGCAACTTAACCTCGGTTATCTCGATCCCCATGAACAATTGCCGGCTTTTGAACTCCGCAAGGAGGAAAAGCAAAAAATAATTAAACAAGTTTGAATTACAAAAATAATTATTTATTCCTCAAAATACAGGACTTGTGTTTTAGAATGAGCCTAGAAGTAATTTAAATAAATGTGTTTTAATTTGAGGTTTAAAAACTCGTTAGAGTCCATATTATATAAATAAATGATCATAATTTGCCGTGTGCAAAATGTTGTCATGGTCAGCCATTCACGGTCACTTGCATAATTGCTATGCCGTGGCAGTACTTCAGCGTTTCATTCATAAGAGTTTGCCATGTGCAAAAACTGATATCAATTGGTCAGAGAATGTTTTAAATAATTACCCAAAGTTGAAAGTTCAAAATAAATAGTCATTGCGCATGACATGATCGGCAGAATGAGGTCACAAAATGTGTAGGCTTCGTCCATAGCAGAAAATACCAAACAAACTCGAATTTTAAAAATCCGTACCTCAAAAAGTATTAAAGCTAAAATGTTGATCATGGTTTCATTTTGGTTTTAATTTAAATTTGTTCTAAATAACTGTAACAGTTGGGTTGTTTTTGTTTTTTTTGTTTACTGAAACCTACATTTTTTAACGCACATCATAAACATAAAGAAATTTCAAGCACATGTTATTATATTGCCGCCATATTGGTTATTGTTTATCTTGATGCTTTACCCAGAGGCCGTCGACACAACCGGGTTGTACTGTAATTATAAATAAAAATTAATCAAAATAATTTTTTCTCTACATTCAAACATGCCTCCTTGGAAGGAATTCCACTGAGTTCTGCATTAGAAAATTTTCTCTTGTATCTGAAATAATCCTAGAAAAACATCTTATCATATTAAATCATAATCCTGAATCTACACTTCACTACGCAATTTCTTATTTCTTTTAAATAATTTAAATTTTGTGTTAATTAAAACTAATTTCTTTTTTATTTTATTATTATTATTAATTATAATAAGACATTTCTTTTCTTAAATCTATGTCATGTCATTACCAGTACTTAAGAATAATTTAAAATTTATGATTAAATACCTTATTTAATATTTAATTTAAAAATATTACTAAAATTTGGCCTTTAAGTGCATTTGTAGTAACAGAATAATATTGGTTCATTAAGTATTAAGCTTAATTTAGCAAGTAGACTTAGACTACGACACGGGTAGTTCTCGGATTTATATTATTTTAATTAAAATGTAAGTTCCCATCAGTTTAATATTCATAATTTCAATTTATTTGTATTATCTTATCCATTTCTATGATTTTTAAAGTATGTTTTATTAATTTACTTAGATTTATTCAGATGTTTAAAGATTACAAAAGGATTTTTCGACTGCGCATAAGGCATAAGGGATGCGCGAGTGACTTTCAAAGTACCTACAATAAAACAATTTGACTTATATTAAGTTATATTGCGAATTTTAGTATAGCCAAAAAGCAGTTGTGTAACTTGACCAAAATATTTCCCTATGCTAGGCTTAGCCCTTATGGACTACCCTAAGTAAGAGTAAGTTATCACTAAGTCCAAGTCTAGTTGACTAGATTTATTATTATTAAGTTTAGTAAAAAAAAAAAAAAAAAGTTTGGCCAACCAAAAAACTAAACAAAAGACAAAAGCCAGGGCCAGGGCTCAGTCTTTCTAACTTTCTTAGTTGTTAGGGGCAGTTATAGACTATAGACCTACTGACTGCCTATAACTATAATATAATAATACACCTAGCATACCGTTTCTTCTAAACGCTTTCCTTCCTTCAATTTGTCGGTCACATCTTTAAAGGAGATCTGTTGTAGCTGACATCGGGGATCTTTTTTCTCCGACTCCGTTTCAATGTTATTACTCTGAGTGTCAGTGCTTCGTTTTTTTCTCACAAGATTTAAAAATGAATTGGCATGAGAACTTCTCTCAGTCTTAGATATATCTCTTTTAAATATATGTACAGCCTCATTTGCGTGCAAACAATAGCAGGGAATGGAAAAAATACAGAACACAAAAACTGTAAACAAAAACGGTCCGTTTCTCAGGTACTCCATTTTGATATTGTAGACGTCACGTGAGAGTTGAGTTCTTCTACGGTTTTAATAAAAGAAAAAAATACTTCCTGCAAGGTAGGCAACCCTACAAAAAAAAAAGGGTTTTTTTTATACTGGATGCTGGCCTCTAAATCTAACAAGCAGCAAACGAAGGGATGGAACGCGTCGACTCTTGGGGGCATTTTTTTAAGGGGCGGCACTTTCGGCGCTCTGCAGAAATTGTAGCTGGATAAAAGACCATAGGCTGCACATTTTTTTTTGTTTTATGAATTATGGATCGTCCATAAATTAAACCAACAAAAAAAAGTGTGTGGGGGGGAGGGGGGATGTTTACAATAATAATTGTTGACAAGTAGTGTTTATTTCAGACAAAGTCACCCGAGCACTTCAGATTTGAGGAGGGGGCAGTATCAGTGGACCGAAGGCGTAGCTAAGAGAAGGAAAGATGTCCCCTTGCGCCATGGGGGCGCCAAAATGGTGTGTGGTAGTATTTAATGGATGAAAATAAAGGTTTTCAGAGGGGGGGGGGCGAGCATAAAAATTAATCAAAGTCCATGTTACGGACTGTTATTAATATAGAGATTTTAATCTCTTTTTTAATTCTATGGCTCGTTCCAAAACAGTACATAACAAAAGACGATACCAAATTTTAAATACAATAAACAAATAATAAGATACTCAAACCTTGGCAAATTGCAATTAATACGTTTTTAATGAGTTAATTACAATGAATTATAAAATCAAAAGAATATGATTAAAACTATTTACTTACAGTTTGGTTGGTACCGGTACGATGTTAATAAAAAAACAGTGTGAAAAAGTTGTACAATAGGGAAAAGAAAGCTACACGCACACACAGTAAACAAGCACTGTCTAGTAGCACAATAATAACACACGCTCGTGATAAAGGATCTGCCTGCCTTCATTCAATCTTCGGTCTTTTATAATCTGTTTCTGATAGATAATTCCAGATAATACGCATTGCAACTGCTTCCTGCATACTCTATACTCTATATTATTCGACAATTTTCGGCAGGAACGGGCTATTTATTTTATTTAGTTATAACAAGGTCATAATTGACTATTTTTAGTAAGCCTCACCTAATAATAGCGCAGTGAGTTGACTGCAAGAGGTCATGCACGGGGAAAGCGTGCAGCAAAACACGTCACCTACATAACAGTCCCCTAGCGCGAAATACTCTAACTACGCCTCTGCAAGTGGGGGGGGGGGGCGGGGCCTGGGTGGTTATCTCAGTTGTCACTTTTTATATGGAGGAGTAGCAAACCGTCTCAGTTCGCATATTGAGAAGCGTCTAGAGCAGCGGTTCTCAACCTGTGGGTCGCGACCCCTTTGGGGATCGAACGACCCTTTCTCAGGGGTCGCCTCTCCCCATCGGAAAACACATATAATTCACAAGTATGAAGTAGTAACGAAAATAATTTTGTGGTCGGGGGTCGCCATAACACGAGGAACTGTATGAAAGGGTCACGGCATTAAGAAGGTTGAGAACCACTGGTCTAGAGCCACAAAGTCAATGCGGTTTTTGCAAGGAGTGTGAAACTATTGACATGGTGTCTGCTGCCAGACAGCTGCAGGAAAAGTCTCAGGAACAAAATGTTGTCTTCTTCTCCATCTATGATTGGACCTTACCAATGCTTTCGACACTCTCAGCAGAAATATGGCTAAATATGAATGCCTCAAAAATTCTTCTCATATGGTTTGCAAATTAATGATATTATGCAAGCTAGTGTTCGGGAATATAGAGAGATGTCTCAATCATTCCATGTGTCTAATGTTATCAAACAAGGCTGCGTACTGGCACCAAGACATTTCAGCATCACGTTTTCTGCCATGCTGTCTGATGCTTTCAGCGAGGGAAACATTGGAATTGGCATCAACTGATGGTAAAGTTTTTATGTTAATGGGGGGGGGGGGGAGAGAGAGAGAGAGAGAGAGAGAGAAAGAGACTACAATAAGGTTAGAAAATCAGGTTAGCGCATTTCTGTTGCTGAACTCGCGGATACCTCTCGGAAGTGTTGAATTTTTAATTTAATTCTGTTTTTGCTGTTTTTTATTCGCCGATGAAGGCTTCTTGACGACACGTTGGTTGTTTTGTTGCTTTCTATTTTTCAGTTGATCCCATACTTTGTTTCTCTCATTTCCATCAAGTTTTTAACATCAGGGGAGTAAAAGCCAAATCCAAAATCAGGGATTTTCTGTATCCCGACGTCTTTGCACTTAACGCTAAATCAGAGGCCGATGTGAAACGTGGTGTTGCAAACTTCTGGGATGCCTGAACAAACGTTGGTCTTACCATTGAAACAAAGTAGACTTAGGCCAAGTGCCTACCAACTCAACAAAAACCTTACATCGAGCCCAACATCCAGGTCCATGACGAAAGACTTAAAGTTGTAAACAGCTTCTCTTATCTCGGCAGTACACTGTCCAAACGCGTAACTGTTGATGATAAGGTGAACCTTCGAATTGCAAGAACCTGCGCAAAATTTGGAAAAATTTCTAAGAATTACAAGTAGAGGCATCAGAACCAAACCAAAATAAAGTTTTACAAGGCAGCTACTATATGCACATGAAACATGGAATTCTATGCAAGGAAACTAAACAACTTTCACGCGATGAGCCTTCAAAAAATCCTCAACAATAAATGACAGGACAAGATCCCAGATACTGAGGTACTCACATAAGAAGGTCTGGCAGGACAAGATCCCAGATACTGAGGTACTCACATAAGAAGGTCTGGCAGGACAAGATCCCAGATACTGAGGTACTCACATAAGAAGGTCTGGCAGGACAAGATCCCAGATACTGAGGTACTCACATAAGAAGGTCTGGCAGGACAAGATCCCAGATACTGAGGTACTCACATAAGAAGGTCTGGCAGAACAAGATCCCAGATACTGAGGTACTCACATAAGAAAGTCTGGCAGGACAAGATCCCAGATACTGAGGTACTCACATAAGAAGGTCTGGCAGGACAAGATCCCAGATACTGAGGTACTCACATAAGAAAGTCTGGCAGGACAAGATCCCAGATACTGAGGTACTCACATAAGAAAGTCTATATTTTCTGGTGAGCTCAAGCAGGGCAGGCGGTTTCCTGGGGGGGGGGCAAAATAAATGTTTAAAGAAACACTGATAGCATCGTTTAAAGTATTTCACATTGGCCCGGACATGTAACAACAGTCCTCAAAGGATCGAGAGTCGTGGTGCTCTTCCATACACAAGCTCAATGCAGTTTGTCTCAAAGCAAAACGGGGCTGACAGAATAGCTGCTGTACTCAATGCAACATGAGGCTGACAGAATAGCTGCTGGACTCAATGCAACATGAGGCTGACTGAATGGCTGCTGGGCTCAATGCAACATGAGGCTGACAGAACAGCTGCTGGGCTCAATGCAACATGAGGCTGACAGAATGGCTGCTGTGCTCAATGCAACATGAGGCTGACAGAATGGCTGCTGTGCTCAATGCAACATGAGGCTGACAGAATGGCTGCTGTGCTCAATGCAACATGAGGCTGACAGAACAGCTGCTGGACTCAATGCAACATGAGGCTGACAGAAAAGCTTCTGGGCTAAATGCAACATGAGGCTGACAGAATGGCTGCTGGGCTCAATGCAACATGAGACTGACAGAAAAGCTGCTGGGCTCAATACAACATGAGGCTGACAGAATGGCTGCTGGGCTCAATGCAACATGAGGCTGACAGAATGGCTGCTGGGCTCAATGCAACATTAGGCTGACAGAATGGCTGCTGGGCTCAATACAACATGAGGCTGACAGAAAAGCTGCTGGGCTCAATGCAACATGAGGCTGACTGAATAGATGCTGCAGAACACAAGAGACAAGCCAGAAAAGCCCGAGCGAGCACTGTAACTATAGAGTTGCCCCATCCATCCACCGCACTTTATGCTTTAGAACAGTGGTTCTCAACCTTCCTAATGCCGCGACCCTTTACTACAGTTCCTCATATGTTATGGTGACCACCAAGAACAAAATTATTTTCGTTGATGCTCCAAAGGAGTCGCCACCAACAGGTTGAGAACCGCTGCTTTAGAAGATTTCGTTCCAGAATTGGCCTGATCAGCCATCTGCGCACCCACTGACAGACTCAGTCCATCAACAGGCCGGTGATTAGAACGGTCATGGTCGACCCACTACAGACGAACTATCAGCGGCATAAAGTTGTGATGTGGACATTTTTTTAAATCATCAACTTTTAATGCTAAAAAAAAAGGTTTGGGGGGGGGGGGGGGTTTGAGGACAAAACCTAAAAGCTACAGAGGGCCTCGAAAACCTTGACATGATTGTGTTTTACACTAATTTTTTAATTACTAAATAGTAATATGGCTTTTATTTTATTAAAGTAATTTTGGGGTTAACTACTTAATCAATAAAAGCATTTTTTAAAGAAAACAGCATTCCTTCTAAAAATGTTTCCATCACAAAAAAATAAACGCTGGCATCATTTTACACGTTGGACGTAGACAAACAAATCAATGCTGACATCATATTACACGTTGGACGCAAACAAACAAATCAACGCTGACATCATATTACACGTTGTACGCAAACAAACAAATCAACGCTGACATCATATTACACGTTGTACGGAAACAAAAAATATAACCGACAACTTACTTAGAATAATTAACTTTTCAAAATATTGATCAATGCCCCATGTGCCACCCGTCTCATCGTGAAAGCGACTCCTTGTGATAACTGAACAGAAAACCAAATTGATCATATATATATTAGCTAAAAGTTCGGAAAGTCTCTACAAGATGTACGAGCAAAATGATGAGCTGATGTTGCATCTAATCACCATCTAGTGTGCGCAAGACTCAGGCTAAAACTGAAGAAAAACTGGGAACAGCCAGTTCTAGGTACTGCAAGACCAAACAGATGATGACAAGATAGAACTCCAATGGTAAATATAAAGATGTCTTAACATCCACGTGCAACGAGATATTAGGACCGTTGAAGAAAAAACACAAAGATAGGCTCTCACTTAACACAAAGAATGGCTCGCAATCAACACAAAGTGGCTCTCAATCAACACAAGCATTGGCTCTCACTTAACAAAAAGATTGGCTCTCACTCAACAGAAACATTGGCTCTCACTCAACACAGAGATTGGTTCTCACTCAACCCAACAATTTTTAAAAATAAAGCTTTTGGGCTAATGGTATTATGACCCAAACTTTCCAAGAACTATGTATAGTTCAGGATGAATGAATATATCATCAAATTTGGTTGGTTATTTTGTGAGTGATTGACTAATTTACAAATAACAACAAAAAATAGTCTCACTGAGCTTTATACAATAGACATGTTTGTCTCTGTGTTTATTATGGATAAATTGACCAGTCACCGTATAAACAAAAGGTACGTAAATGTCTTGGCACTAAAATTGTACTAGCTCCGTAATGTTGTGTCATGTGACAAAGTTTCCCCAACAACAGGAATACAATATGGTGGAAAAGTAATTCGCTTTATTCCCCGAGGATAGAATTGTAAGTACATTTAAGATTTTTGGTCTATAGATTGGAAAACTCATTAACATTCATATTGATATCTTTTAAAAATTAATTGAATTGAAACATAATAATATTTGTCTATATACATCTACACATCACACTTCACTAAATAACTAAGTCACAATTATCGTAGCCTGATTATTTTTGATATTGATATTATTAATATTAATTATCAATTCAATGTGTAGGCCTTCTACTATTACTACTAATGCTTACGAAGCCATTATCATTCAAAGATTTTTTAAAATTGCCAATTTGAAAACTAGCAATAATATCTACTTATTCTTAATAAAAATAAAATAATATGTTAATAATGACGCCATTTTCATTCAAATTCAAACATTTAAAATAATAATAATGATGGCCATTTTTTAAATACTAGACTGACTAGACTTTACAGTTTACTATCAAACGAACTAATTAATCTGCTCATTCATATCAATAAATTATTATTAAATTTAAGCAAAGCCATCGGAAACTGAGGAATGGTTTGATTTTTGTTTGGAGTTAGTAAGTTTAAGTCAATACAAAAGTAATTGACTCCAGTAGGCAAAGAAAATTTATAAAATCTTACACTTACACTTATACATTAAAATTATGTATAAATTCCTCAAACAAGGGCACGCATTCTTATGATAGCTACACACATGGATATTTTTACAGAATAACATCATAATTAAAATATGTTACATTGGGAAATGCGTTGGGGGGGCCGTCAAGCATGAGCTCTTAACGCCCTTCCCTGGCGCACCTCCACACAGCCCAGACGCCAGGTCTCCCTGGTGCCAGACCACGTGGCAGCACACTTTCCCCGCTCAGGGACATGCAGTCAACTGAAAATGCTGTGTTTAAAGCATTCCCAGCCGACTCGCCCTGGGAGTTGAGATGGTACATTTACTTTCTAATATCTTGAGGAAGCGCCGGATGCCCTATAAGAGGGTTTCTACAGTGGGTTTCCACCTAAGCCTCTAGCCTCATATCCATTAACGGCAACTTGTAATCCTGATCCCTCTGCCTTTACTTCCAACTGTAAAGTGTGACAGTTGGCAACCCTGTAGGTGCTGTTTTTATTTCAGGCAGATACCATGCATGTCCTTTGACTGCCCACGCAGGATATGCAATGGTGTTTTTTTTCCCCAGGTAACGCTGAGGGGATCCTGTGGCCGGCGCATCCCAATTGGCAAGCCACCACAGACTTGTAGACCGGATCCTGGGGGGGGGGGGGGGGATAATTAAAATAAAAATAATTCTATTAACACTGATACCTATTTATACCTTTAAAACTTCTCTTTAAAATTTTATTTCTCAGGAATTTTCTAACATCTTAATACAAAATATTAGTGGTTGGGGGGTAATTTTCATTTGGGGGTCTTCTATTAAGTTTAACGGTATGCTGAATATGACTCTTAATGGTCTGCTGAAGAAGACTCTTAATGGTATGCTGAATAAGACTCATGATCCCATCAAGTCAGTTATTCTTTTGGGAGAAGGTTAACCCAAAGTAAAAACGTTATTATCAAAGTTTGAAAATAACACCCAACTTTGCATAAAAATATAAAGTAGACTGTCTGACAAAAGGGCTGTAGTCTTACAAGACAAGGTACACACCCCCCCCCCCCCCCCCCCCCCCCCCAGGTAGAAATCCTGAAAATAATAAATTATTTTATAAAAACACTGTTTACAAATTCAGATATATGAAATGTCCTAATGTCTTATTGCATAATTTTGCTTCTTAATTCATTGTATCTGTTAAGTAATGGTATTTAAAATTATTATGTTTTAAGTAATTTTCCAATACCACTCTTAACAATTTCTTCATAATATTTTTTATTTAAGTTTGGATACTTTCAAAAATGTGTGTGTGTTTGAAACACTGGTTTTATACAGAGCACTACAATAATATGTCCATCTAAGTATTCCTATCGATAAAAGAAATATATATATTTGTATATTGACCATGTATCAATAAGCCTATAAAAATAGCATCAAGACTATTAGTAGTATTAGCAGTACAATTCATAACTTTTTTTAATGAATCAGAACATTCTTTTTTAAGGAAATGAGAGAGGGGTGCAGATTAGAAATGTTGGAATTTGCTAAGCTTTGTCTAATAGTAACGTTTGCCCTTCCCAAAAACTAGTACGTTACTCATCTAAGAAACAAGGCTCAACTCCTCACCTTATAGTGGCCCAAATGGCAGAATTTATGTAAAATAAGGAGCCTATTCACCTATTAAAACCAGTACTCAATTATGTCATTTTCCTCAATTGCTTCCCCTTTCCATGACCCTGAGACCAACACTTAAGGTAAAGCCATTTCTGTAAATGTCTCATCTACATGACACTTAGTTAAAGCCATTTCTGTAAATGTCTCATCTACATGACACTTAGTTAAAGCCATTTCTGTAAATGTCTCATCTACATGACACTTAGTTAAAGCCATTTCTGTAAATGTCTCATCTACATGACACTTAGTTAAAGCCATTTCTGTAAATGTCTCATCTACATGACACTTAGTTAAAGCCATTTCTGTAAATGTCTCATCTACATGACACTTAGTTAAAGCCATTTCTGTAAATGTCTCATCTACATGACACTTAGTTAAAGCCATTTCTGTAAATGTCTCATCTACATGACACTTAGTTAAAGCCATTTCTGTAAATGTCTCATCTACATGACACTTAGTTAAAGCCATTTCTGTAAATGTCTCATCTACATGACACTTAGTTAAAGCCATTTCTGTAAATGTCTCATCTACATGACACTATAGACTTGTTAAAACAGCTGTAAGTGTAAAGTCAACCCTATCAGTTAAACTTCTCCATCACTTTATTTACCCAAGCGCAGCCAAAGTGTGGCAATCCCCCAAAAATTGATTTTAATTCTCTCCCAAGTTCTCTGTGGTTTGATTTATTACCCCGAGCTGTTCACTGTTAAATGACCCTTATTTAACTGTCTATGGCATAACTTTCTCTGAGATTAGACCTGATCTGTTAACTGTTAAATGACCCTTATTTAACTGTTTATGGCATAACTTTCTCTGAGATTAGACCTGATCTGTTAAATGACCCTTATTTAACTGTCTATGGCATAACTTTCTCTGAGATTAGACCTGATCTGTTAACTGTTAAATAACCCTTATTTAACTGTCTATGGCATAACTTTCTCTGAGATTAGACCTGATCTGTTAACTGTTAAATGACCCTTATTTAATTGTCTATGGCATAACTTTCTCTGAGATTAGACCTGATCTGTTAACTGTTAAATGACCCTTATTTAACTGTCTATGGCATAACTTTCTCTGAGATTAGACCTGATCTGTTAACTGTTAAATGACCCTTATTTAATTGTCTATGGCATAACTTTCTCTGAGATTAGACCTGATCTGTTAACTGTTAAATGACCCTTATTTAACTGTCTATGGCATAACTTTCTCTGAGATTAGACCTGATCTGTTAACTGTTAAATGACCCTTATTTAATTGTCTATGGCATAACTTTCTCTGAGATTAGACCTGATCTGTTAACTGTTAAATGACCCTTATTTAATTGTCTATGGCATAACTTTCTCTGAGATTAGACCTGATCTGTTAACTGTTAAATGACCCTTATTTAACTGTCTATGGCATAACTTTCTCTGAGATTAGACCTGATCTGTTAACTGTTAAATGACCCTTATTTAATTGTCTATGGCATAACTTTCTCTGAGATTAGACCTGATCTGTTAACTGTTAAATGACCCTTATTTAACTGTCTATGGCATAACTTTCTCTGAGATTAGACCTGATCTGTTAACTGTTAAATGACCCTTATTTAATTGTCTATGGCATAACTTTCTCTGAGATTAGACATAAATCCTTTTAAGTCATTTTCATTGTTTCAATTTGTGTCTTTGCCGCCACAGTGAAGGAATCAATGTAACTCGATAGTCAATCAATTTTTTTGAAAGCGTCTTTTATTTGTTTTATATAATCAATGATAAGTTGAAGAGGAACTTGGTTTCCCAATCAGACCTTCTTACAGAGGCGTAGCTAGAGTGTTTGGCGCCCGGGGACAAGATTCATTTTAAAGAGCCTCCCTTCTTCTATTCACCTTTAAAAATATCTTTTCTCTAAAGCTTATAGTGCAAAAGAAACGAGATTAACGAGAAAACCCCTCATAGATAGTAAAGAAAACCCCTCATAGATAGTAAAGAAAACCCCTCATAGATAGTAAAGAAAAACCCTCATAGATAGTAAAGAAAACCCCTCATAGATAATAAAGAAAACCCCTCATAGATAGTAAAGAAAACCCCTCATAGATAGTAAAGAAAACCCCTCAAAGATAGTAAAGAAAACCCCTCATAGATAGTAACGAAAACCCTTCATAGATAGTAAAGAAAACCCCTCATAGATAGTAAAGAAAACCCCTCATAGATAGTAAAGAAAACCCCTCATAGATAGTAAAGAAAACCCCTCATAGATAGTAAATGAAGACAACTTTGGTGTTTTCTGTTTTCTTTCTGTTTCAAATACTACAAACACTGGTTGCGAGTGTCACTGGTTGCGAGTGTCACTGGTTGCGAGTGTCACTGGTTGCGAGTGTCACTGGTTGCGAGTGTCACTGGTTGCGAGTGTCACTTGTTGCGAGTGTCACTGGTTGCGAGTGTCACTTGTTGCGAGTGTCACTGGTTGCGAGTGTCACTTGTTGCGAGTGTCACTTGTTGCGAGTGTCACTGGTTGCGAGTGTCACTGGTTGCGAGTGTCACTGGTTGCGAGTGTCACTGGTTGCGAGTGTTCATTTGTAATTGGAAAATTCCACCACGCCCGTGGTTATAAAATCGCACCACGCCCGTGGAAATAAAATCCCACCACGCCCGTGGTTATAAAATCCCACCACGCCGTGGTTATAAAATCCCACCACGCCCGTGGTTATAAAATCCCACCACGCCCATGGTTATAAAATCCAACCACCCCTGTGGTTATAAAATCCCACCACGCCTGTGGTTATATGCGGTTGCAAGCTATTATTTAAGAATGTATTTAACCTTTATTCTGGATCCCTTAATGATATTGGTGGGATAGGGTTACCATGGATATATTAGGGTGAGAGACGAAGGCCCTCCCCGAATACTTATGTTAGCTTTCGTGTGACATCATTATTATTATCATGTGTGATACGATTTAAGTTCCAGCACCTGCAGTCGTATTATTTAATTAATTTTTTTTATTATACTGTTGAAATCTTTGTGTGTTTTTTTTTTGTTTTTTGTTGTTGTTGCTTTTTCTGGCATCCATCCATCATAATGTGACGATGGTGTAGACTACGAAAGACATAATCACAAGACCTGGGAATATTATTTAGGATTATAGGCTGGTTCCCTAGACAGCAAATCGCCTCTCTCCACCCATCTGGATAACTCAAGGGAGCATCATATGTGGATGATACATCGTGGCGCAGTAGCCACTGTGTCAATGGTATCCGCCCACGGAACTCCACCTCTGGGTTTGAATTCAGAGTTTGCCTTCTCTTAGATGAGTTGCCATCCAAGGTTAACGAGTTCCACCCCCCCCCCCCGGGGTGCTGGTGATGTTTTTGCGTGGCTGAGTCTTTGTGTAGACGTATATTATATACTAGATTGTAAGGTGCTAACGTTAGTCGTCGTAGGGTTTTTCTTGTTTCACTTAGGACATTGTTATACGAATACTCAACTTGAGTGCATTCTCCAAAAGAAGAAAAGCTCTAAAGCACGCGGTCCTTCACGGTATCTGCAGGAAGAGACTCAAGTTGGACAAATTTTCGGGGGAGTAAAGTTGGAGAAATAAAACAGCACAAATCTCTACTGCCTTGTGGCTGTACGGGCCTGTACGTTCTGTGGTTAAGGTAAAGCTAAGTAGACCCTTAACCCCCACAATAAACATCCGGCAGTTCGAGCCCCTTAGGCTGGCTGACCTTGAACACTAATGAAAATCCTGCAACACCGTTGGTGGCTTCGCGCCAATTTGCATGGACCCTTTGACGTTACCTTGGAGCTGGAATCTTCTGCCTGCGAAAAGTCCACCCCATAAAAGACACCAACAAAGAGAGACATTCCCAGCGAGACTGACGCAGTTGCATAGCTAGGATTAGCTCGGCTTAGGACGGGTTAATACAGTTGCCGCCCCAACCACGAAAAAACCCTGAAGTTGGTAAAAAAATATAGAGCCCTTCTAAATGAAGGAAAAATTGTTCCTTGGGAGGATCAAATTTTTTTTTAAAATATGGTACCCGACAGGAGCCCTTTCTAAAAGGGGACAGTTTAGTTATCCATGAGATAGTGGCTCTATAAAAATCAGATTTAGCCCATTAAATGGGACGGAATTTTTACTTTTTGGGGCCCTCGTCAGTATTCCTTCTGGATAATGACGTGTTACAACTATATGTCTCAGTTTGATCAATATCCATTAATCCTTGTAGAAACATACGCGGTACATATAGACCACGGTACATATAGACCACGGTACATATAGACCACGGTACATATAGACCACGGTACATATAGACCACGGTACATATAGACCGCGGTACATATAGACCACGGTGCATATAGACCACGGTACATATAGACCACGGTACATTTAGACCACGGTACATATAGACCACGGTACATATAGACCACGGTACATATAGACCACGGTACATATAGACCACGGTGCATATAGACCGCGGTACATATAGACCGCGGTACATATAGACCACGGTACATATAGACCACGGTACATATAGACACATTTTCACATGTATATAGTAGATATATCTGACAACAGAAAGGTACATGGATGACCCCTAAAGACATACAACTAATAAACTAATCAACACCTAAAAATAAAGTAGTTCGCATAAATCCTTCATATGGATATTTAAATTATTTTTTTATATTAATATCCCAATGTCCCACCCGATTTTTGCGTCGCAGATTTATTTGCCGAAATATTTCAGAAACACAAAATTGAAAATATTGCGCATCAAACTCAATTGCGATATTATTTTTTTGAGAATCACATTTAACGCATTTATCGTGAATTTTATTTCGTGAAATGGATGGCATCATCTTACGTCCTTCATCTTCCCTTTGAAAATCAGGAAACCCTAATTTTTCGGGGGCTGGGTTGAGGGGTGGAGCTGAAAATTTGAAAGAATGTGTTGTCATTGGCAACAAGTCGATGTGCTAAGTTTCAGCCCGATCGGTTGATGGGAAGTGGGTCACTTAGCCGTCCGTCCGAAGATTTTGCCACCCAACCGGAAACGCACGAACAAACGCGAAATGAATATAAAGGATTTTTTTTTTACAAATCCCCATTTATGTATTGATGAAGAAGACTTGTATGAGTGTTTATTTGTTCTTCAGTGTCTTGGACCACGTTTCATTGGTGTATCTTTTAAAGATTTAACTGACTCCACTGTCTTCTGTGTCATATTAAGAAGTTGAGGGAGCTGAGAGGGGATCACGGATTTCTGAAGTTGGGTATCATCCGCGAACATGTGATATACCATGTCAAACTGCTTGATCACTGCACCCAGGGGCTGAACGTACATAGTGAAAAGCACCGGGCCTAAGACCGAGCCTTGGGGTACTCCGAATTCAATAATGGATTTCTTGGAGGTCAAGCCGTTTGTGATAACTGATTGGACCCGATTTGTCAGATATGAGCGGAACCATCTCAGGACGGTATCGGTGAAACCGAACGTATATTGCAGACGTTGGAGAAGTATGCCGTGGTCAAGCGTATCGATCGCTGCCGATAGATCCAGTAACGACAAAAGGGATACCTGGCCCTCACCACAAGACAACAGGTCATTTACGACGCGCAACAGGGCTGTCTCAGTAGAGTGATGCGTTCTGTATGCTGACTGAAAAGGCTCAAACAAGTCACACCGAGTGAGGTGATCCAGGAGCTGTCGAAGAACGACCCTCTCTAAAATCTTTGATAAAAATGGTAGATTAGAGACGGGGCGATAATTTTCCAACAGATTAGGGTCGAGATTTGCTTTCTTTAGCAGTGGAGTTACAACCGCCTCCTTAAAAGAGGATGGAACAAAACCAGTTTTCAAAGACTTATTTACGATATTAGTAATGATAGGGACAATTTCGTCTAAACATTCATACAACAGACCTGCCGGAAGAGGGTCAAGCAAACATGACTTTCTTCGGGAGTCAACCAGGATTTTCTTCACATGCGATTCAGTGACCTCCAAAAATTCGCTCATAGGAGTGCCATTAAACGGCAAGAATTCGGGAGCATCTGTGCAAATGTCAAGTCTCGCCCTGATCTTCTTAACTTTCGTAACAAAGAACTCATTTAGAGCGTCTGGTAACTCGGCCAAAGCAATATTGTTTGGCACAGATGTGTCCTTCTGTTTACCGGTCAGCTGACCGACAATGCGAAATAAGTCCCTATTTGAACTGCAATCTACAATCCGGTGACTGACATATTCAGTCCTGGCTGCAAGGACCATCTGCTTAGTGCGTTCCTTGTTTTCAACAAAGATTTGTCGGTGCACAGTCAAGCCAGACTTCCGCCACTTGCGTTCTGCACGTCGCTGTTGCTGCTTCGCGTTCTTTATTTCTGGCGTGAGCCATGGGGCAGAAGGGCGGTCCGTAACGCGCCGTGTAGACAGAGGTGCATGTTTGTCTAAAATAACTCTGAGGCCACTGTTGTAGTCTGTTGCAGGATCATCTTCGCTATACTTGAGGGCGGCGACGTCACATCTAAAGGCCGCCCGATCTATCCTTCGGAGGTCACGGGATGTGATTGTGCGCAGAAGGCGCCCTGGCTTCCTTAAATCAAAGTCAAAGGTTACTGGGAAATGATCAGAGATCAGTTTGTCCTCAATTATGAGGTTGCAGATCATAGCTGCACGATCCTCTCTGACAACCAGCCAATCTAGGATGTGACCCCGCTTTTGTGTCGGGACACTGACAAGCTGAGTCATTCCGTGTGTGTCAAGAGCTGATTTTAAGGTCTTGACATAGCTGTCGGTGGTGGAATCGAAATGACAGTTTATAGCCATATTCAACTGAGTTTTATCTAGTGGACACTCTGTCGAGTTGCTGTCGGGAATATTCTCCTCTGCTTATCTACCTAACATTCACTGCAAGGTTTCGTGGCGGGCGTATCTACCTAGCGTTCACTGCAAGGTTTCGTGCACTGGCGGGCGGCACTTTCGTATTGTTGAGTGGAGACATTTTATTCCAACTGCAGAGTTTATTCACAACAAATTGGCCCGCCCCGGGTGGCACTTTCGTATTGTTGAGTGGAGACATTTTATTCCAACTGCAGAGTTTATTCACAACAAATTGGCCCGCCCCGGGTGGCACTTTCGTATTGTTGAGTGGAGACATTTTATTCCAACTGCAGAGTTTATTCACAACAAATTGGCCCGCCCCGGGTGGCACTTTCGTATTGTTGAGTGGAGACATTTTATTCCAACTGCAGAGTTTATTCACAAAAACTTGGCCCGGCCCGGGTGGCACTAACCCCAGCTACGTCACTGGTTGCATGTGTGGTATTACTGGCGCTGGAATGTCATCACGACATAAGTTGTATCGCCATAAATAAACGCCTCGTCCATTGCTTCACATTATTGTCCCATTGAGTTCGCTCCTCTATAAATTGTGGGCGCACTTGCCAGTGAAAAGCCAGTTTTACTTGAAATTGAGAATCGATGGTGTCCTTTTCAAGTTATATTGCCGAGAAGTGCTTTGGAAATCGATAATAAAATCTATGAGTTTATTCTTCGTGTTCACGGTGCATTCCATGACATCGTAAGTTAATCTATAATGGTATTAATAAATATGTTTGTACGTTGAGTTTTGAATGGTTAATTTTTTTTATAAAATTTGATCACCCTAGCAGTGGCGTGGCTAGACGGGTTAGTGCCTCCCCGGGAGTACCAAGATTTTTGCCGCCCTTTCCATGAAAAAACCCTGCAGTTGGCCGAAAATGTCACCCTTCTATAAAAAGAAAAACATGCCGGCCGTGGCGGACCCCCCCTCCGCACCCCCTTCATAACAAGATTAGTACTATTTACAATGGGCGTCTACAAAATTTGTTAGATCCAATATCGTAACAAGTCCCGGTTTTGGGTTCGGTGGGGAGCATGTGGCCTTGATGGGAACGGGTGTCAGAAAGCAAATAAAGAACTGCCAAATAAGTTTCTCATCTTTATAAAAATTCCTCCACGTCACTTGCGAGGTCGGGTACAGCTAATCTGAGACTCACCGCTAGTGTATACACTGAAATTATATCCAAAAGTCCAGGTAAGATCACACATAGAGATGTCTTGCCCATTAATTGCCACCAATCATCCAAGTAGCGCATTGCTCCTGTTATTGTTGACGTAAAGTGATACAGATGCCAGTGAACTCGTGATTAGTTTAGCGTCGGACTGGTCTACTTCGTTGCCATGATTCAATACACTTGCTTCTGTAGTCAGGGTGTGGGCCGCACAATATATTTTAAGGTGGTTGAAGATAACTTGAAGGAAAGTCTTACAGGAAAATTGATTTCCCGTTTTTTTTAAATTTGTAAACGCCGTGTCACTTCTTCTCTCGCCGTGTCACTTCTTCTCTCGTTAGGAAACAACTAGTTCCAAATATGGAGGTAATTGGAAGATTTATTTGGTTGGGGGGGGGGGGGGTATTCTTTGATACAGGAAATGTAAATAATAATTAACCTTTATAAAAAATTAAGTTGGTTTTGGGGGAGGGGGGGTACCTTTCAAGACAGGGCATGTTTTAAAATATTAACCACTGATATTGTTTGTCGCTTATTTTCTCAATACAGTGAGAAATATATTTCCATTGTTGAATGGTTTTTCCTACAATGTTTGGATCTTGAAAGCTAAGCAGGCCAAAAAATCGAAATTTAAACGTCTTGATGGCAGCATGGAGACCTTTTAATAAAGCTCTTCCACTGAGGGTGAGAAATTCTATCTTTTTAGTACTCATGTGGGGCTAGGGCAAAAATGGTTGGAAACACTAGGTCTACATTAAGGGGAGCTAACGCTCTAAGATCCACAAATTTGTTTAACTAGGACATGATCGATGAATTTGTTTTGCCCTGACATACTCTATGAAGATTTTTACCCTGACCTGATTGATAAACATGTCTCAACCTAACAAGATCTATAAAGATGTTTTAACCCTGAAAATATCTATGGAGTTGATTTTAGCCTCGCTTGATCACGGAGCTCCTATTATGAAAACCAGTTGGTTTTCAGAACGCGACCCTGGTGAAAGACGATTCATTCTGAAACGTATTTATCTGGTTCATTTGTGCTTGCCAAAACCCAAACAACTATATATTGTGGTGTGAAATAAATTTTTAAAAAGAAAAAATATCTAGATGGCAAAAAAGAAACATTTAAAAAAAAACCAAACAACTAACTCTACAAGCCCTTGGGGTCTTGGTGGTAAATTGATAACCTCAGGATACTTTTAAAAAAATCGCGTTGCTTTGTGATAACACTCGTCTGTTCTGCCTTTGTTGCAGCGACCATTCACTCAGAGAACCATAATATCTGATAACCTGTTACTGTAGCTTAGAAAGCCGAGGAATCACAAAACCGGTGCCTTTCAAATATCTAAAAGGAATTTTCGGCAATATACTTTATTGCATGACACAAAGCCCGTATGAGAAGGCTGAAATACCACCCCCAAACAAATATGCACCTTTTCTTTTAAATAAAAAAAATATATGGATAAGGCCTGCTAGTGCTAGGATCCACATGTACTTCGCGTAGGAGGATGCAACCAATGAGGTGACAGCCATTTCTTTGCAAATTTGCCCTGAAGACTTGACCTACTTGATAACTTATTTATATAAGGCTTTTCCTGACAATATATTTTTTAATTCTTATTAATTCCAGTGAATGTGATTCCGATCAGTATTAATGCATGGAGTTTCTGTTGTTGTTTTTTTCTTCTTTTGTGTGTGGTGGAGGAAATATTGAAAAACTTGGCGTTGGTCTCAAACTGATATTGATCTCTACCGTTCGTAAAGCGTAGTTCATTACTGCGAAGAAGTTCTCCGACCTGGGTTGCGCATTTAAAACATTAACACTACAGCCCCTTGCCCCTCTCCCTCCTTGTTGGGTTTCAGGCTTCAGATAGCGGTCCTAGTGTCCCTCATAAACGATTCGGGGTCGGGAAATCTCAGTACGAGTATGTCACATTGTGCGTTTTGTTAAAATAATCCAATAAATCATTTGAAGCTTTGTAAAACTTAGATTTACAACCTAATATTACACCCAAAAAGTGTATAAAGCATTCTGTTCCGTTATGCTGACATTTTTACGCTATGTCCGCCCCTGTCCTTCTTTCTCATATCTGGAAGTCTAGCCGAAGAATCAAAGTATAATAATCATAACAAATATCCGAAACACAAAGAACCCACTCACAAGTCGTGCCATTTAAGCTGCGCACGGGGTGGGTATACTGAATGTCCCCCCCCCACCCCCCGCGCATTGGTGAAAGACTGAATGTTGCCCCTCCCCCCTTTCCAAAAATTATATATATACATATACATATATATATTTAAATTTTTCAGGAATAATAACGTTTTATTTAGGCGGTCGATGCCTACGCGACCACTCGCCCCCACTCCTTAGCACGGCCCTGCCCACTCCATCCAAAAAATTCCACCTTCTTTGACTGACCGGTCTGCCTAGTTAATCGTCCGTGCAGTAATGCGTCGGGCGTGACATCTCGTGGCTCTGACGATCAAATATTGCCAAGAACAAACGTGACTAAACATTATATTGCCAAGAACAAACGTGACTTAACATTAGCTATATAGGAAGACAAAGAGTGACATGGATAGGTCGGCCCGTCTCTCCTGCATACGTCTGAATTTCTAGTCACTTTCTGACAAATATTTGGAAGGTCGCTGCCGAGCAATATAGGCGGTTGTCATGTCAGATTAATGGCGATCGATAGCACGGTGAATGCACACAATCGCAGTGTTTACTGCTTGCAACAGAGAGTGTGGAGAGATCATAAAGGGGGGGGGAATTCCTGGACAAAGTGCGGGGGCATATCCCTTCTTTCAATAGTAACTAGGAGTTTAGACCTTGTTTTCGAGGCTTGGATGGAAGATTTGAGATGAACCGAGATGGTACCCAAAAAATATAAAGGGGGTTGGGGGTGGGGGGATGACTCGGTTAAAGTGGCGGCGAGGTGGTTGGAAGGACAATAATTAGCATGGTGAGTCTTGATGAAGTGTCAGTGTGAGTCTTGATGAAGTGTCAATGTAAGTCTTGAAAGGTGTCAATGAAAGTCTTGATGAAGTGTCAGTGTGAGTCTTGATGAAGTGTCAATGTAAGTCTTGAAAGGTGTCAATGAAAGTCTTGATGAAGTGTCAATGTAAGTCTTGATGAAGTGTCAATGTAAGTCTTGATGAAGTGTCAATGTGAGTCTTGATGAAGTGTCAATGTAAGTCTTGATGAAGTGTCAATGTAAGTCTTGAGAGGTGTCAATGTAAGTCTTGAGAGGTGTCAATGTAAGTCTTGATGAAGTGTCAATGTAAGTCTTGATGAAGTGTCAATGTGAGTCTTGAGAGGTGTCAATGAAAGTCTTGATGAAGTGTCAATGTAAGTCTTGATGAAGTGTCAATGTAAGTCTTGATGAAGTGTCAATGTGAGTCTTGATGAAGTGTCAATGTAAGTCTTGAGAGGTGTCAATGAAAGTCTTGATGAAGTGTCAATGTAAGTCTTGATGAAGTGTCAATGTAAGTCTTGATGAAGTGTCAATGTGAGTCTTGATGAAGTGTCAATGTAAGTCTTGATGAAGTGTCAATGTAAGTCTTGATGAAGTGTCAATGTAAGTCTTGATGAAGTGTCAATGTAAGTCTTGATGAAGTGTCAATGTGAGTCTTGATGAAGTGTCAATGTAAGTCTTGATGAAGTGTCAATGTAAGTCTTGATGAAGTGTCAATGTAAGTCTTGAGAGGTGTCAATGTAAGTCTTGAGAGGTGTCAATGAAAGTCTTGATGAAGTGTCAATGTAAGTCTTGATGAAATGTCAATGTAAGTCTTGATGAAATGTCAATATAAGTCTTGATGAAGTGTCAATGTAAGTGTTGATGAATTGTCAATGTAAGTCTTGAGGAGGTGTCAATGTGATCTTGATGAAGTGTCAATGTAAGTCTTGATGAAGTGTCAATGTAAGTCTTGATGAAGTGTCAATGTAAGTCTTGATGAAGTGTCAATGTAAGTCTTGATGAAGTGTCAATGTAAGTCTTGATGAAGTGTCAATGTAAGTCTTCATGAAGTGTCAATGTAAGTCTTGATGAAGTGTCAATGTAAGTCTCGATGAAGTGTCAATGTAAGTCTTGATGAGGTGATACTCGTTTCTGCGTGAATAAACTTATTTAACTGATATTTTAAAAAAAGATTTTATAAAATAATTGTGAGGCAGTGATAGTTTTATCTTGAGACAGTGATAGTTTTATCTTGAGACAGTGATAGTTTAACTTGAGGCAGTGATAGTTTAACTTGAGGCAGTGATAGTTTTATCTTGAGACAGTGATAGTTTATCTTGAGTTAGTGATGGTTTATTTTGAGACAGTGATAATTTATCTTGAGGTAGTGATGGTTTTATCTTGAGACAGTGATGCTTAAAATTTTGAGGTAGTGATGGATTTAACTTGAGGCAGTGATGGATTTATCTTGAGGCAGTGATAGTTTAACTTGAGGCAGTGATGGATTTAACTTGAGGCAGTGATGGTTTTATCTTGAGGTAGTGATGGTTAAAATCTTGAGGCAATGATGGATTTATCTTGAGACTTTTTTTTTTCATTCAACACATCGGCTCTTTAGGAGCTAGAAGAATTACAACACAACAGCTGTGCAGGAGCTGGGACATGTTTTTTTTTACTCTGAAACTTGTCTGTGGCTATAGCGAAAGGGACCTAACCTCTAGACAACGTTCTTTCGGTCACAGTGGGGGCCCGTCGAAGCAGCCATCTCAACCCTAACCATCCAAGCCTACCATCGGTCACAGGGAAGGCCCGTCGAAGCAGCCATATTACCCCATACCATACACCATAGTGAAGCAAACCATCCAACCCTACTATCAGCCACAGTGGGGGCTCGTCGAAGCTGCCATACCAACCCTAATCATCCACCAAAGTTGAGCAACCATCCAAGCCTACCATTAGCCACCGTGGAGGCGCATCAAAGCATCCACGCCAGCTCACCATTTGATATGTGGTTCACTAGTGGGGGGAAAGGGTGGTTCGACCCCCAAAGGGGTCGCGACCCACAGGTTGAGAACCGCTGCAATAGAGCATTGGCCGGCACAGACGATGTTGACAGAAGGTTTTTAATGACGTCAATTCCGGGGAGGAGTCATTGGGTTGCGGAGTGCAAGGGCGGCCACCAGGTTCAGATATTATTTCAAATTACCCCTGACTTACACGTAAATTAATTATTGATCATTTGAATTGATGTCCCGTTCAGACTCCAGTACTCGCACCTTAGACACTAAAGCCAAACCGTGGAAAAAAAACGCGACGTGGTTTTTCCCGAACTTCTGAAGTTAGTCTTAATTAGGGGACAGGCGAGCAGTAGGATGGTGGTGGTTGCTGTAAAATCGATTGATTGCCAGCTCCCTTTCAACTGTCTGAGGGTGACAACTAGTCAATATTTCATGCATCTCTAGGCCGATGATTCCCAATGTTATCTATTGTGAAGGGTATTATATTTAGTCAAATGTGTTTTAGAAATTACCATTGTTTTTTTATGTTTTGTTTCAATATTCTTTGATAATTTTTTTCAACCATTAGTTGTTGGTGTTTTGTTGTTGTTGTTTTTTTTTTACAAAGAGTCTAAAATTATTCTTTGAAATTTGGGATCAAAAGTTATTTTTTTTAGAACCGTCACTTCTGGTGTTGTGATAATGTGTTTTCAGAGAATGGGAAGCTTCTTCGGAACATGTTAAGACAAATCTAACCAATCTAGGCTATGGTTGAGTGAATGGAAGACCAATCTAGACTATGGTTGAGTGAATGGGAGACCAATCTAGGCTATGGTTGAGTGAATGGGAGACCAATCTGGGCTATGGTTGAGTGAATGGGAGACCAATCTAGGCTATGGTTGAGTGAATGGTAGATCAATCTAGGCTATGGTTGAGTGAATGGGACACCAATCTAGGCTATGGTTGAGTGAATGGGAGACGAATCTATGCTATGGTTGAGTGAATGGGACACCAATCTAAGCTATGGATGAGTGAATGGAAGATCAATCTAGGCTATGGTTGAGTGAATGGAAGATCCATCTAGGCTATGGTTGAGTGAATGGGAGACCAATCTAGACTATGGTTGAGTGAATTGAGACCAATCTAGGCTATGGTTGAGTGAATGGGAGACCAATCTAGACTATGGTTGAGTGAATTGAAGACCAATCTAGGCTATGATTGAGTGAATGGGAGACCAATCTAGGCTATGGTTGAGTGAATTGAAGATAGCAGAAGTTTATCAAGGGGGACAAACAATTAACAGATCTCTAGATTTAAGTTTTAAAACGTTTTAATTAATGTTGTTGTTGGTGGTGGTGATTACCTGGTGATGAACAATGGTTGAATTGGCTTGTTGGTTGGTGGTCATTGGTGTAAAGGATGGCCTGTCTGGTTATAAGGTGAAGAGTTTTCTTGTCAATGTTCACTGTGAGTGGTCAATGTCAATTTTGATTTTTGAATTTTCGCATAATAAAGTGTTTACTTAGTTTTCAAATGTGATTGTCAACCGGAAATGTAAGAAATCTCTTCCTAGAACTTAAGATACCAATAATACTAATACTACAATAGTGTAATATATATTTATAGAGGCCTCTACATTAAGAATTTATATTTTCAACAAAATCCGATAGTCAGAGATAGAATAAAAAACATACCATATTATAATTTAATTAGCTTAACTCCCAAATTCTCAGCTGTGTAGCTATGTCATGACAGAAATAAATGGTGATATTTTATTTTAAAAAGAAATTCACAACAAAAAAAAAATCTTATTTTCTTGAAACACTTTGAAAATGTTTAAAACAAATACAAGGAAAATGTCCACGTTTATGTGTTTATTTATTTTGTTTCCAGGTCAACAAATTTCAATCATAATATCTTTTATGGTACACTTTCTGCATATATTTCTTTAGGTTTGTGTAGCAGTTTCATCAAAACAGGCATGGGGACTGCTGCCTCCACATCTCAAGAGGATATTATTGCCCCTGATAACGCCAAGCTGCTACAATCACAACCACAAATAAACTCTGGGCATGCTGGTGGTAAGAACAGTATTAAAATTATATATTTTTTCTAATGGTAGTTTCATAAATTATAATACAATTTTTAGAAATTTAGGCCAACATATTAGTGTCTATTAAAATTAGTGTTTTCTGTCTGGGTGAGTAGGGTGAAAGGCACAAGTATTAATATAGAATAGTACTTGTCCCAGACAAAATTTCCATTATTGTAAATTGCAGCCAACCAAGTGTTATGAAGTGACTAAATTTCAGTTGTTTTTTTTTCAGATATTTTTTACCATTTGTATATTTTCCTTCACACAGGAGTTGCAGCCAATCATGTTAAAATAAGCAAAGATGGATTTATTCCAAGTGAAATTAACATTGCTGCCGGGGAGGTAACAGTTTTTGTTTTTTTTTTTAATTTTCAGTACTTGACCATCTCTTTTTGTATTTCAAGTGTTGTTTATGGAATAAAATTATTTTAAAAAATTAATGAGATTCTATTTTATATAACAGGGGATACATGGGATGATTTTCATTTATTTGTAAGAAAATGAAAACCCCTTTAATAATTTATTAGAAACATTTATGAGAAAAGGATAAAATAGTTCAATTTTAAATCAACTATTTAAAACATGCTGTATGTTTTTGTTTTTTTTAACTTTTCCAAAATGACTTTGAAATGAAATTTGTGGGACTAATTTTTGGGCACTAGTTGACAGAAGGCATGGAATGCATGATTGTTAATAAACATGACTTTACTAATACAATGATGTAGGTCTGGCCTTTTACTTGTGATGGGAAAAAAAGGGGGTCCCTGTTCTTACTCAACTATTTATAGACCACAGCTGCATCTAACTCATGAATCAATTGTGTTCATTTGAAATATTATAATTTTGATATGAAACAACTGAAGAATATTATACTCATTCTAAGTTTTCAATATACAAGAGAATGTTGTGATTTTTACATTCATAAAATATATCCTCAAACCATTTTAGCGATTGTCAGAACAATAGTATTCTAGCAATGACACTAATAAGCCTCATTGATTTTCCTATGATTGCAGGTTTTAATATTTGAGTGGGATGAGGCATTGTCAGGTTCAGGAAGCGTGACCCAGGTACGTTTTTATTGTTTCTCCATAATAGGGGAGCATCATTCGTTGATTAAACTAATTAACTAAACTTTTCAGACGACTATTGTGCGCCTGATATTTCATTTCATTGAACTTTTTGTCCATTTATTATTCTCATTGAACAGGAATATAAAATGAGGAAACATATTTTCTTGTCAAGTTTTAACGCTGTTCCTTTGTGGCTGCTACCATTTCTGTTTGCTTTATCAGGTTGTCAACAATGGTGAAAGTCTAAAGCTGGTGACAGGGGGCTATAGTGGAGCAAAAGGCGCAAATGGAAGATTCAGACAAATGTTTAACCTTGAAGGGCAGTACAAGTTTGCCGTGTAAGTATTGAATCTTGAGCTCTTATGTGCTAAAACAGCCGCAGTGTTGTAACAGAAGAAGAAATTATTTCAAATGTTTTGTTTTGAGTATATTTGAAAGCTATGATATGTTTATCTTTAAGCTTTTCAAGCTAATTAATGTTGTTTTTTTTATATGAAATTTGAAATAATTTTTTTTTCTAATCTGCTTTAAGACTTTTTGCTGTTTCTTTTTTTCAAGCCGAAACATATCTTGTTAAACTATTTATTTACTACATATGGCTTGAACTCAGTCCCCTTTATATATTATCATTTCATATTCCTTCTTAAAAACAAATCATGACACATAAAGACACGAAATAAATCTCTTCCAGCACTCAGATTCGATGTACACCATTAACAGTCACAGTGAAACAACGTCAGGACCATTTGATAGAAGTGACAGATGAAGGCTTCAGCCCACAACTGCTCAGAATCGGCCGAGATGAAGCCGTGCAGTGGTCCTGGAAGCTATGTGATGTACCACACACAGTGAAGGAACTGCAATACCTGATGGAAAAGGGATCCTTTCGGAATGTAGAGCAGAAAGGAGTGGCTACCGTCTCAGGAAGTTTTAGAAAAGAATTTAAGTAAGTTAACTTTTGATGGGTTTAATCTGCTTCCTGTTCACTTCCACTGTAAGTATAAATTAAATACAATGTAAATAGCTTTTATCAATTTGGATGAAAATAATGAGGAGCTTTTGACACTAAATGTTGGTTAAATTTGTTTAAAAAGTAAAGTTATTGATAATTTTTTGTCTAACAGCAAACCTGGTCTGTATTACTTCAAGACTGAAACAGCAACTGTTGGCCGGACCCAGCTTGGCATAATCCATGTCCTTGACTGTAGCATGTAAGTCTCTATCCTCAAACTTAAACTTGAACATACAGTATACATTCTGGCACCTCTTTTACTATTAAATATGGATATTTCATTACCCACCAGGTTGTTCTGGGTCTTGTTACATAATGTAAGGAATCTAATGCATGATGCTTATGTAATGTCTCATGATCCTTTTTTCTTTCAGTGAACACAAAATTGAAATTACAGATGAACATTTTGCACCTATGATTTTGGCCATACAGGAGGGAGATCGTGTCTGGTGGGAATGGACAAAAGATAAGGTGTGTCTCTTATGTCTTAACGGTAAAAAAAAAAAAAATATATATATATATATATATAATAGTATGTTTGTTTTTGAGGCGATTCAAAGGAATAACTTTCGGATATTTTCCCTGAGGAATTTAGGCACTGTTTATTTCATATGCTATAAAAATTTTAGTTAATAAAAAAGAAAGTAATTAATTAAAATTTTTTTATTGATTATATCTTTTGATTTTGACTCACAGTTTATTTGAAATTTATTGAGCAGGATAATTTCTTATTTCTTTCTCAGTGTAAGAAGCAACATTACATCTACCAGGTTGACCCACCATCTCTAGGTCAACCAGCTGATGCCATTTTTGAGGTTTGTACTGTAACCGGAAGAGTAATAAGAGAGAAAATTATAACGTTTGAAAACTACTGATATAATGAATATTTTAGTGGTTTTATTTGGAAATGTGAATGCCCAAAGCTCTACATATATAGTTCATATTTTAATGATAACATTGGTTTATACACTGGACCCTTGAGATATTATGTGCTATTTCAGTTCCAATGCTAGATTTGTGCTATATCCAAATCTGTGTTATAGTGAAACCATATACTCTGTTCAATTATAATATTTAAAAAAACAGCCTATTGTTTACAAATTATAAACAATGCATTATAAAATCAATAAGAATGCTATTATATTTTTGGATTCTTTAGATGACCAATAATATAAAATCATTGTAATACTAAATAAATAAAATTCTGAGTTTTAGCCACATTGGCTATATTGGGGTTACAGTAAAACCAAACCTTTAAAATGCCAGAAGCATTGATTCATTGATTATATGTTATGCTGAGCCACAACGTGACTTTTATCTTCATAGCAACATTGTAAAAATGCTATAGGTAGTAATGTCATAGGTATTGTTAATTGTATATTTGATAAATGCTATAGGTAGTAATGTCATAGATATTGTTAATTGTTTATTTGATAAATGCTGTAGGTATTAATGTCATAGATATTGTTAATTGTATATTTGATAAATGCTATAGGTAGTAATGTCATAGATATTGTTAATTGTAAATTTGATTTGCTATCTTCTGTCAGCTTGTAGTGACATCTTCAAATGTCGATGTCGGGAGAGAAGTTAACATAAAGCTTTCTGACCTAGATTTTTTTAAACAAAAAGTTTTGTAAAATTCTTAATGAATTACTGAGTGTTCCTAGGAATAGAGAAACAGAAGAGCAGTCTTGAAAAATATTTCAGTGTATAATAATTAAAATAATTGATAAACAGTGTAAACATTAGTTAATTTAATATTGTATCTTTAATTTTTAGGCTACACCAGAAGGATTTCAATGGCCTTATCCTCCTAGGTAATTCTTAATGTTCTATCATTTAATAGTATGGCAATAATAAACAAAAATCTTTTAATAAATTTTAATAATTATTTCTGCTTATGCCTTTTTTTTAATGTCGTTGTTGGATTGAGAGCTTGTTTTCTACTTTGTGGTGGTTGGACTTAGAAGTAAATTTTTCTTTAAAATATTGATAAGTTGGAGAGAAAACTATTTATATCAACTTTGTTGTACTGTTTTGTGTCTGGATTTGGCTACCAAACTACAGAACAGACAAAACAAGAATCTCTGGGGAGTTTTTCAGAAATGTCTTTATGTATTAACAATACATTAACCTTAGGAAAAAATAAAAAAATTGTGGAAATCATAATCTATACTTAAAAATATTTGTTGCATGGAAAATGACATTTTTTAATGTTTCAAATATAGGGATGTTAATATTTTTCAACTCTTAAGCTGGATTAGTGAATTTTTATAATTAATTTTTTTACAGCAAACAAGGTCTGATGACCCACAGGTTCACCAAACCTGGTGTGTATTACTTCTCTGACCGTAACCGTGATGAAGCAGCTGTATACATGGGTACAATCATCGTCAAGCCAAAAGCTAAAGAGCACAAGGTTAAAGTGACTGACACAGGCTTTGAGCCAGGTAAGGGGGACAACAATCATTTTTTATGATGAGTGAAACAAGCCTTATATTGAGTCTTCTTTTATGTCTCTGAAATACCCATATACTAAACCTTTTTCCAAGCTTACTGAGGTACACTAAATAGTTTTGGAACTTTTGGGGAAAACTAAGCATGTTCTTTTTATTAGATATTTTAAAATTGTCCAATGACAGGTTTGATGCCCTGGCTTTGTGAAAATTATTCCAACAATGGGACCACAAGAGTATATAATGCTAAAATCCTCGAGGAGGTTAAACACCCTAACAGAATTCTATAAACATTTTTCAAATTCTTGATGAATGTCAATAAATCACTTTCATATCATTCAGAAATCCTTAGAATTAATACGGGTGATCTCATCTGGCTGTCATGGAATGTAGACCCTGATGGAGAAAGAATTCTTCAGATTGAAGAAGAAGAAAGAGTTCAGTGTTTGCCTATCCAAGGCTCAGAAATAGAAGAGAAACGTACGTTTTGAATTTGTAAAGAATTTTTAAAATATATTACGCAATCTTTATATCATTCGTACATCAGACATCGTTATCAGGGACCACTGGTCTTGTGATTTATCTAAATTGGTAGGCTTTAAAAAATGGTTCTTCTTTTAAAGGCTATGCATTAAAAAAGTTAACCAAACAAGATGTAATGGCTAGCGAGCCAGGTGTAGTAATCAAGGTAAAGAAGAAGAAAAAGTTAAAGGGTGTGCCTTTTAAAATAACAAGAAATAGAATTTTAATCTTTGTCATAATGTCTTCTTTTGTTTTCAGAGATTGAATCTGTTAAGGAATCTGATCTCAGGCTGATGACAACAGCAGGCTTGGCTTTTATCAGTCTCAACACAATAGGAGTTTACACATACAAACTGTCAGAGAGGTCCAAAGTTCTGGGCACATTTTCAGTTATAGTCAACCCTGGGCCAAAGGTTAACTTTTCTTTTTATGAAAGAATGACATACTTAATTAAAATACCAAACTATCATTTCTGATGCAAGCTTGCTTAAATGTTGTCCTGTTACTGTGGGTAATTTTATCAATGTTTGGGAGGCTAGATATCAAATACTGGTAAATTATTTATTAGCTACCTGCTCATTTTGGTAGTTTATAAGGCTTCTAATTTTAACTGATTAAATTTCAGTAGTTAAAAATAGAGATTAGACTGATTTAAATTATCCCTCTTTTAATTCTTCTATAGAACCACACAATTTATGTGACAGAAAATGGATTTGAACCCTCTGTTCTGACCATTCGGCCAAATGACCGGGTGTATTGGTTGTGGCAGAAAGAATCAATGATCCACAACATAAAACAGGTTAGTTATTTGACTTCATTTTAAAGACACAAGTCTTTTGGTACTACTAATATGATTTATTCATCTGATAATTTAAGAATGAATAGTTATGATAATTAAGTTATATAAAATAGCATGGATACAAGTGCGCTAAAAGAATTCAATCATCATCATGATATTTCTATTGCTGTCTAGAAATTTCCTAATCTTAACTTCAGCTGTGCCTTGTATGTTTTTTTATAAAATGAACTTAAATTCTAAAGTTCAGACATCTGGTATTTTATTTTAGGTATCACATCAAGGTACTATCATTAAAGATGGATTTTGCAGTGGTGCCCTTCGTGAAAGCCCTTCTGTGTTTCTACATCAATTTTTTTCACAAGGAGTTTTCTACTTTATCAGGTAATTTCTTTTTTTTCCCTTTGTGTTTTGTTTCATTTATTTTCAAGCATTTGTTTTCCTTTATTTTTCTAAGTGCAAAGCATGAAGGATTTAATCAAATTATGTTGTCAAAATATAAGAGATCCCATAAAAAAATATGTATAATGAACAATTGATTTTATAACTTTCAATTTGTTTCTGTCACATGTTGGTGATACCATGTAGACAGTAATACTAAAATAAATTTGACTGTAAACACAACCTGAATAATAGTGGTAGCAATTATTTCCTTTCTCTTCAGTGACAAAGTAGAAAACTGTTATGGCTCCGTTGTAGTTTCATCACAACCACATGTGAGTAGTATTTAATTTTTTTCTAATCTTTTTTTAAATAAAAAAATTCACAATGCAATAGAATAACATTAAGAAATAATAATTTTTTTCAAAGAGGTATAGAAAGCAAATTTTAACTGATCAATAATTTTAAATATGGCCTGTTGAAACGTTGACTAAACAGCATTAAACAACCTATAGACTTAGATACAAAGAAAGAGGCTATTAATAATATTCATTAATACGGATGCTCTTAAATGCCTCAATAAATTTAATAGGGTTATAAAAAAACATGGATTGTTTAAGAGACTAAAATTGAAGCCTATACTATTCATGACATTTGTATTGTTCATTTTACTGGTATTTTAATTTTGCTCTATCAAGGTTCATGAAGCAGAAGTATCAAAAAAAGAGTTTGAAACAGTCCTTGTCAAAGTCAATGACATTGTTTGCTGGATCTTCAGTTCAGTGGTTGGTAACAATGTTGTCCCAGTGGGGCACATGAACAAAGCAGTCAGTGAAGAGATAAAAAGTACGACTTTGGCAAATAAAAGGTACCGAAACAAGCAATAGAATTGTTATGTTAAAAGACTTAGATGAATATGCTCTACTGCATATGATTTTTGTATCTTAATTACACATTGACATTTCTGAGAATGAAAGCCTTAGGTATTTTTAATGTTATTTTAACCACATCAGCATTTAACTCAGTACTTGCAGTTTGTTTTCTTTCTTATATTTCTTTATAATTTAGACGCTGCATTGCCAGAACAATAGACAAGATTGGAGTAAACTCATTTTACTGTTTATCTTTTAACAACTGGAAAAATAAAGTCAGTGTGAGTAAATTTTGATGCAAAGTTATTTGGGTTGTTGTTCTATAAAGAAGTTATAAATTATATTTTCTTCAATCAAAAAAAAAATTCATCACTTGATTTTTATCCTCATTTGTTAGTCAATTTCATACCAGAAATATTTCTCTAACTAACCTCAGATGCCAAGCTGGAAACTTTACCTATACCTCTAAGCGAGTACATGGTGTTTTGGTCCTTTTCTAAATTAAGCAAACCAATGTTTTTTCAGGTTGTTGTTTGTGATGAGAGATCTGACCACACCACAATTAAGGTCAGCCGACGTGGATTCCATCCTAAGAAGGTTTATTTACAGAAGGTATGGAGCATAGCTCTTTTCTTTTAACTGATTATTTAGGACCTTATAAAATCTGTCAATAAGGTTAAAATAATGCTTTTTTATGGACAAGAAAGAGTTTATTTTAAAACCAAGGCCTCAGTTGAATACTTTTTTTTTTAACTTTAGGGTCAAACAGTAACCTGGACATGGAAAGGAACAGATGAAGAGCATAACATAATTGAGTTTAATACAACAGTAAGTAAATTAAAAGGATGAAAGAGTTTAATATTTTGAAATATTTCAACACTAAAAGACTTGACTTAAATTGTGTTGCTATGACACATTTTGTTCCACTACTTGTAATAAGTTAAAATGTTTTATAAATTTATTGTGATTCTAGCGTTACACTGTTTAGTCCAAACTTCAAATACTCTGAGCCTGGTATAAAATATGTTTTCAAACTAATTAAGTTTTTAATAGTGTTAATAAATGTAACAATGTGGTGAAGAGACTGAGTTGTTTGCTGGCAGAACAGTTTTAAATATTTTTAGTGTTTAAACTCAAGAAATTCAGGTCCTGAGAACTATAGCCTTTTGTTTGCCCTTAGAGTGTTGTATAAAAAGGAGTGGTAGAAGAAAAAGCTGTAGAGGAACTATGAAGAAAAAGGACAATATTTGTCAGATAGTATAGGTTAAAGATATCCAATCACAGAAATACACAGCTAACAATTACAGGTTGAATAACTCTGCATTTACCTGTACAGGTTATGACATACTTAATTAACTAACAAAACAGATGCATTATGATATAAGTTGAATGGTCTTTGAGATATAATAATCAGAAGTGGTTTGGACCCCCATGGATGAATGCGAACATAGTCTTAATAGTCTTAATGGATTAATATTCAAATATCCTCTAAAAGATGGAGCCATGCAACTATACTACAATATAGATAATAAAATCCCCTTTCCGGCAAGATATAATTTATAGCATAATTCACAAGGGTTTCCGAGAAATTAATTTTTGAACTTATACACAATGCACATTAGCCAGTGTTCCTTTCTTTCCCAATGAACCTAACATAATAAAGGGAGCTAAACAGATTACTGACCACTATTGTTTACGTTTTGGGCGTGTTGGCTAGTCCATGACTATAGGGATAGTTATAGTTTTACTTGACTAGATATATTAGAGGTAATCAAGTGACATTAGAAAGATAATAAAAGTTAAGTTATGGCACACTGCCACATAAATATGTATCACTATTTCCTAATTAACAAATATAAATGATAAACTTTTAGTTTCACACAAGTTAAAATTTTAAAACATTTTTTACCTTTTCTCTAAGAACAAAGATAACCAGCATACTTTCAGCAGCGGAGAACTTGTGCTAAATAACTGTTTCCTGTTTACCTTTGATGATCCTGGAGTTTACACTGTAGTGTCTAAAGGTGCACCTGGATTTTTCTGTGAAGTCTATATTGAAGATGAAAGTAAGTAGCAGAAAATGTATTTGTTTTGTATCTCACAGTAGTTTTCCAGAGCCATGTTTAAAAGTACCAGGCCACTAGGCCCATACATGAGACTCCAAGAAATTTGAGGCCCATGGCAAACAACTGACCCTAAGTGTGACTTTATTGCTGATGTATGGATATTTTGGCAATTAAGTGCATATTAAATTGATTAATTATTTCAAGTGCCCTTTCAATACATATTCAGCATGTAATTAAAACACTAAAGAAATTATATTTATTTCCTTATTTTCTCTTAAGGGATTTTAAAATAAATTTGTTTCTATTCGTTGAACCGGGGTTCAGTGTGTGTTGACAGCTGACATTGTGTTAGGTTTATAAATATATCTTTTGTTTTATTATTTTTAACAATTTAACTGTTATTGATTAGTTCCCAGATCTGCAGCACCGACCATTTTACCCGGATCAATGCATCTTGAAGATGGCAACATGTTGGTCAAATTAGAAGATAAAACAGGTGGAGCTGACATTTACTACACAACTGATGGGACTTTGCCTGCTCTTCACATTGATGGGGTCAAGGTCAGTGATAATTTTTATATAGTTCATTAGGAGAGGAAAGTAAAGATTTCTATGCCAGTATTAGGCATTTAAAATAATATCTATCCAATCATATTAGACAATACTATATTTTATTTCGGCTCTCTATTTACCAAGATGGAAGTTTCTGAAACAAATTTTGACTTTGGGTGTTTAACTATGTTTGAGATCATTTAGTAGAGACTGCGTTCAGTTCAAGCCATGTATATATTGGAAATCATGTAGTGATTGTTATCCATTTATTCATAGAATTGTAATTACCTTTGCTTTTTAGCACTACAAGCCTAATGAGGGTATAGTCCTCAGAAAGTCTGGTATTATCAGGGCCATTGCTGTTAAGTCAGGACAAGTACAGAGTTATCCTATGACATCCGAGTAAGTTACTCACCTTTGAATTATACACACTTGCATAGGAAGGGAGGTTGCAGAGGGGACAGTCCATCACAGGTGGCGCTTTTTTCTATATATTGAGGAGCTGCATTCTTGGTCAACCAGAGATTTTTTATCATAGGGAAGGGGTGTACAAAAATTGGCCTGCCCTGGGGGGCACTAAATCCAGCTTGATTGAAAAACGTTTATGCCAGAGTAAAAAATTCAGTACAACAACTAGAGGGCCATATTTGTAAACATGGGCATTCTAAATTATTTTAGAAATATTCTAGTCCTTAGTTTTCAGTCATAAACTTTTTAAAATCAATTTTCCTAGGCCCATCTGGGTAGCTGTGAAAGAAGGCATGGAGACAGCACAAAACAGTGATGATGAGACTGGAGACACAGATGACCTCAGACCTAAAGACCCAGTAAATTAAATCTTGGAAGAGCTTATCTTAGATGGGATGGCTTTGAACCTTTAAGAGCTTATCTTAGATGGGATGGCTTTGAAACCTTAAGATGGGAAGGATTTGAACCTTTAAGATCTTATCTTAGATGGGATGGCTTTGAACCTTTAAGAGCTTATCTTAGATGGGATGGCTTTGAAACCTTAAGAGCTTATCTTAGATGGGATGGCTTTGAACCTTTAAGATCTTATCTTAGATGGGATGGCTTTGAACCTTTAAGAGCTTATCATAGATGGGATGGCTTTGAAACTTTAAGATCTTATCTTAGATGGGATGGCTTTGAACCTTAAAGAGCTTATCTTAGATGGGATGGTTTTGAACTGATAACATTTAAAGTTACAACTTAATTCTTATTAAGAGATGCCATAGCAGTGTGACCCCACTCTCTGATTAATTTTATGATGATTTTTTAAAGTTTTTTTTTGTGGACAAAATTGTCACCAAAAGAAAAGCTTCTTCTGTTTATAGCTTTTAAAACAATGTCAATGCTTTACGCAATTTTAGGTTGGTTAAATTTTATTATTAGGTTATTAGAAAAACGTTTGGTTCTAAAATATCACAACTTTAAAAGTTTATTACCAATGAGCAATCTTTACAAAATGAAGAACGTCTGACTGACCTCCATTATTATTTCAGGAATTATGGGATTGGTGGGGTTGTCGACCTTACATTAGGGGATGTATAACAGAGCCAGGTGTGATTGAGGTGTTCTGGAAACTTCCAGAAAAGGAAACAGCGAAACAGATGTTAAAGGGGTAAGTGATTAGCACATGTGTCACTTAATTTTTAAAAAAATATGTATATGACTTTGAAATTGCACGATAGACCAATTTCTTTGTTACAATTTAGTCATTAAAATTCTTCCAAATAAAAGATGGTTTCAAATTTGATAGTTCTCATTTAACTGATTGTGATTTTTTAATATAAACAATTATCAGCAGAAATGACAATTTAAGTGATTACTTTTTCATTGAATCTTCATTGGCTAAATAATAATACAGCTATTTCCTAATGTGAGATTTTCTTATCAGACCAAAAATAAAGGAATGCATTATTGCTTTCCTATTTATGAGAATTTCTGTCATATGATAAAATAATTAGCATATCAGTAGTCACCCTATTCTTAGTCATTATAGTTTAAATACCATTAAAAAATATATGACAAGTGAAGGGAATTTTTTTAATTAATCAAAAATAGTTTTAAGAATTTCTTTATTTAAAAAAGAATAGAATGTCATGTTGATTACAGGTGAACTATTGAAATAGTCCTTAAAGAAAATAAAGTTTAAGAAAATACCTGTAATCTTGAGAATAAGTGTTAAATGTTTCATTAAACTAAGAAGCCAATACAGCAACCATTATATAAAATTTGGCCATGAGCATATGTATTACTTTTTGCCTGTTTTCATCATCTTCTTCTCTTGAAGTATTTTTTAACATGTATGTAAAGGTGTATTATGATTAAAAAAACACAACTTTTTTCCATTTTTCATGGTAATGTACTCAAGTTAATGAGGCAGTGATATGTAGCGTAATCTCCTCATTACCATGTTGTTTTGTTTATAAATGGAAGCATGTCAACATGATCACATTATTGATTTACATTTACAATTTATTAACTTTCTAAACACCCCCCCCCCTTTACATTGACTTGTACTTTCCATTTGCTTACTTCCAGGTACAACATCTTCCTTAATGGTGTCAGCTATTGTGGCATGTTCCCTCCTAACAACAACAGCCTGAATATTTCAGGGCTTGCTGGAGGGAGAACTTACAAAATACATGTAGAGGCTTACCCCAAGAATACTCAAAATGTTTTTCACCAGTCTAATAATCTGGTAATTTTTTTTATATGAAGTATAAAAACCATATATTTAAATTATTTTTAGCTATGTATTGCCTCCAATGTCAACGTTACTTAACTGTTTATGCTTACATCAGAGAAAAATCTGTTCAGATTTGGTACATTCACCCTACTGAAATCTTTTTAAGGCTTCAATCATTTTGTTTTCATGCAGTACTTGAAGTGTCCAGTTGAAAATGATGAGGAAGGACCTGTCATATCCCTAGTTCTTACTGACAGAAAAGACAGCCTAGCTATTGTATGGATGTCTATTGACAAGCCTGGTGTTCCTATAGACTCTTATCTTGTGTTTCTCAATGATCAACAGTGTGGTCCAAAGGTAAACACTTCAACTAACCTTTCACCAATGTCAGTGTCTCTGGGTAATGGAAGTTAAAAACTTGATGTTGTGGTTTGATTTTTTAAATCTAGAAATTTAAAATTGGCTAAGTGCAGGATGAATTTATTTGGTGATCAAATATTTGATACTTCTTATAACTAACTTTTTATTTTCTTTGATATAAGCAGTTTCTGGTTATGAAGGCTTTAAAGTTGTATATTTTGTGTGTAACAGTAACTGAACAATTTGTAAATTAAATAGGCTTTACAAAATCAATTAACTTCTTGTTTTTCAAACCATTGTTTAGTCATTAAATTTCTAATAGCTTTGAAAATTGGATTTGATTAATTTGTTAAATATTTTCTGCTTACTTACTTTCTTAGTTGGTTCCAGAGCCAAAGTCTAACAGATGTAAGGTTGTTATTGAGAAGTGTGATTTAAACAGAGAATACAAGATTCATGTCACTGCAATATTAGCCAGTGAGTCTCCATTTAAAGATTTCAAAAAAAAAATATTTAGTTGTATTTATTGTCAATATCTTACCATGCTGAGCATTTTAATTAAATATGGTTTCAACATGAACTTTCTAAACAGCAGTTTATGTTAATTATATTTGAAGTGTCTTTTCAATTATTATTGTAATCTAATTAATTGTAAAAATAAAATTTGATGATCTTTGGAAAGTAAATATTAACTTCTATACAACATTTTATAAAATAATTGTTCAAAAATAATTTTTCTTTCATTACAAAAAAGGAATTTTTTTATATTAAGATAAAGGGGCCCAACTTGTTCAAACCCAAAAGAATTATTTACATAAGATCAGATAAGATAAGATTCTTTTATTGATCCAAAAAAAATGGAAATGTTTTATGATCACTTTGTACATATTCATTTTCAGCACATAAATAATATAGAAAAGCATATTTAAACTAGATCAATTTAAACACAACACATCTAAAGTATTTCTCAAATCTCAAGTGCAAAAATCAGCCATCATATGCCATGGAACTTCACTCCCTTGGTGAAAAAATTGAGATTAAAAGTGATAGTTTATATTTTGCAACAGTCAGGGGGGGAGCAAGCTGTAAATTCTAATAGATTGGGGGAATAAATGAATTTGTATATCTTTCGGTCCCATGTTTGAGACAAAGATTTGGCCCTGATCTGGGTGATCTAAGATATCTCTGATGAAGAAGATGGGATATATCCTCCAAATTTATTTTAGTATTAGAAAAGCTTACTGCTTCAAATAGTTTTTCAAGCAAGGGTAGTTTTTGTTTGTGATGTTACTTGCTTTCTTGATAATTCTAGTTAATCAGTGTTTGATGGCGAAACTATGAAATCCCACATCAGAGCAGTTGATAATTAGAAGCTCCATCAGCAGTTATGATTATGATTTTAAAAAAGCATCTAAATAAAAGATCAGTCTTTTTATAAAAACATTTAAAATAATTTTAATGAATGCCTATATATTTTTTTCTGAAAGCTTTATTTGACCTGTTGATTTTAATAAATAAAGTTTCTCATTTTTATTTCCCAATAATTTATTGTTTTATTATAGATGCATACAAATTATATTTGAAATAGATTCTAAAGAGATCAGAATGTCTAACATTCTTGAGGTTAGCCTTCCCCTGGACAAAAGTATCTTTAAATACCCACCAGAGAAGGACAGAATGGAAGGCGAGGATTTATACAGTGAATTCATTGAAGTTGCTGAGGGAAGTGGCTACTTATCAGATATGGACAGTAAGTTTAGAATTTATCAACATTTGCAAAATGTGCATGGATTAATGGGCTTGATGTGAATGATTTAGGGGAAAAATCTTGCTTTTTCAATTCTTCTGTTTTTTTTTTAATATATAGGCCTATATACATATATTATATATACTATGTGGTTGTCTATTGGTAATCTATTTCTTTTAATTTTTTTCTCATATAAATTGCTGGCTAGTCCTTTTAAAGCTTTGCTTCTAAATGTATGCTAGATGTGGAGCATCTGTCCTTACTCTTTCAAAAATACTTCAAACTGAAAGACCTATATACATATTTTTAAAGAGTAATATATTAATTTAATTTGACCATTTAATATTACCAACTTTAGCTTTGCAGGCTTTTCTTTTTCTAATCTGAATTTGTAATTGGAGACAACATGATAACTTAAAAAAAATAATAAATCAGACTATTAAGCTAGGAATGAATTTAATTGTAACCGATAAATGCTAAATCAAACAACTTTCTCAGGAAGCACAAAATAATATTAAGTGAGCTTCATTATACAATTTCGGGTATTTAACTATTCTGTTTACTTATATTTGGCTCATGATTTATAAATATGTTTAATATATTTCAATAAAATAGATGTTTCAACTAAACATAACTTACAAAATTAAGAATTAGCATTGTTATCTCAATAAATCAATAATTTTCTGTGATTAAAACTTAAAGTTAATCCTGTAAAATGTTAAAAATACTATATGTAAAATTATGGGTAAACTTTTATAGCAGGCGAACATTGATTTGATAATTGTCATATAAAAGTAATTTATCTTTTAACACTTATAAAACAAATGTGAGGCTAATATGGGCTACGTTCAAATTTTTGTAAAACAGAGTAGCTTGCCCGTGGATGCCGCCTACTTTTACTACTTTAGATTGTTTCCAAAATCATGTTTGTTGTTTCTAAACTCAATTCCAGTAAGTTAAGTAGGGTTATCTAAAACAGACCCAATGATATAATTTTTTTAAAAAAAACTTTACTTTTACTCTGAATAATTTCTTTCCTCTCAATTCACTGTAATGTCATCCGATTGATGTTTACTCAGCCAAACCATGACAACAACAAATGATATGAAAGTGAAAAAGGATATTCACCAACCCAACATACTCTTTTCTCCCCGAAAATAAAAAGTTTTTTTTTGTTCGTGAATGTACATAATAGTTTAAATTTTAATGCTCTTCACTATTTGGTAATTTCCTCAGCATTATTTTGAGATTATTTTCCATTATATTATATTAATTATAAATCATTAATCCAAAAAATGTGAATCTTTATTGTCGATTAACTTTCATCTCTTTCTTAAAATATATCAATTTCCTTCAATTTTATTTCATGGTCTTTTAACATTCTGATTATGGCTTCCTTAACTATTTTTAATAATATACAATGATCAACATCACTGTCTTGAACTTAAAACAAAAAAATCACTAACATCTGAACAAACGTTTGGCTGCTTTTAATACTTTCATTCATTCTTTACACTAGCAATTTATCTATTTTTTTAAAAATCCATGAACAATTTACTATGGATCCACGGATACGTGTATTAATAGACCCAGAGAATCCAATTTGGGAGACAGAAACAGACTCAACCTCTGGACAAGAAGACACGGACACCAGGATTTCAAAGATGGCAAAGAAAAGACACCTTGAAGGTAGAATCCAGTTTCATTGAACTGCACATCATTTCAATTAAAATGAATTATAGGTACACACACACATATGCAAAAGATCTTTAAAATAATTGTAAAAAGTATAGGCCATTTCACTCAAGGGATCTTTATATCTAATCTCAATAGCTTGCCAGAACCTTTCTCATTAGTTCATGATTTTTCTCTAAATTAAACAAAAAACTATCAATTACTATTTGTTTAGCGTAAAATTATTAAACTATATTTCAGTAAGTAATACATTTATTTTGATGAGACTTTTATAAATTTAATAATTTATAGCATCAATTAATCAAAATTAAACTTGAATTTTCTCATTAGAGAACATCTTTATATATTAATTTTTTAAAATTATTTAGATCCATTTTTATTAATAACTTAAAATTTAGTTTAAGTTTGTAATAAGTTGGTAATTGATTTATTTTATATAAATTACAAAGTTTTGACTATTCCCACTGTTGTTATTTCCATCCTTAATATCTTCATATGAGCTTATCTTTCATATTCAGTCCTATCTACTTGAATATTTAGTGCATTTATTTTCATTATTGCATGTTACGTTCTGTTATCAGTAGGCCTCTTATTTCAGTTTATGACTCGTTCTAAAACAGTACACAGCAAAAGATGATACCATAAGTTAAATACTATAATAAAGAATATGATACTCAAACCAGGGCTAATTACAATTAATAAATTATAATATGTTAATGATAAATTACAAAATCAAAAGAAATATAATTAAAGCTATCAACTTACAGAATAATGATTGGCTTTTACCAGTACAATGTTGAAGAATACACAATCTTGTAAAAGGGTACAATTAAGAAAAATAATCTCTTGTCTCGTAGCAAAAATAACACACACTCAAAATATCTCATGATAAAATCATAGCACACCATCAAAAATAACTCTCGTCCCCTTCTATCGTCTGTTCTACTGATCTTTCTAGAGAGTCCTTACACAATGGTTTCCTTTCCAGAGTTCTCCAGGTAGTTCTACATAATTCTATGGAAACAGACCATTAATTTTATTTAGTTGTAAACAAGGTCAAGAGAGACTATTTTTAGCTAGCCACACCTTAAATGCGGTTCGAAGTTTGGTGTCAGCTAGATTTCATTCACTGGGAAAGATGACGTAAACATGTCGTCTACATAAAACTACATATGTTTTTGCTACTCTTAATTATATTGGCCAAGGCTGGAACAAGCTTTAATATCTGTATTAGATGCAACCCATAATATTGCATATTAAATGAATAATTTAAAACAATTAATTAAAATATCAGCTACATCCTCAATATTTCATTTTTGTTTGTTGTTTGCCTCAAATTTAAAAAAAACTTGAAGTAGGCCCTATATCTCCACATTTTCTGGCTGTTTTGTGTTAATTTTGTATTGTATTCAAAATCAAAAAAAAATTTATGAAAATTATTTTGGAATATTAAAATTGTACCATTAAAAATAAAAGTATACATAATAAAGAATTAATTATATTTTTTATAGCATTTTTAAGATTTAAAAAATCAAATACAAATCTTTAGACTTGATTCTCTTTATTCCAAAAGGTCCGTTCACTCATGATGGTAAGGATGCATTTTGTCACACTTTTAAAAAAAAACTCCTTCAGTCCTTAACAACCAGTATCAATTATCGAATATCAACTATTTTAACCTTAAACTTGGAAACATTTTTTTAAACATGCTTAAATTTAAATGTTGGAGGACTTAAAAAGTTTTACATTTATTCATTAAATTTTTTCATTCATTTTGTTCTTATACTTAGTGTTTGTTAGTTATTTTTTTTTTATTTTGAAAATTAGGCGGCTGTTTCAAGCAGAATTGAATTCTTATAAAAAATAAAATTCTTTTAAGTTCATTTTTATTTCTTTTACACAATGTTTATGCTAAAAATTAAATACTTATCCAAAACATTTGTAGATATATATACTTATGATTTATTATGTAAATGCAAAGAAAATTTTTAAGGTATGAAAAAAAGCCATTTATTTTGTTAAAAATAATATAAAGTTATCTCTCTTGTGATAGTTTCCATTTAACCGATGTCAATAAGAGTATTTTTATATCTTGCCAAGTTTAAATTATGCTGTTATTTTAAAAAGTTGTAATAACAAAATGTAAATTTTAAACTATCATGTTTTTATATGGTGAATAAATGTGTTTATATAAATCTTGTATTTTTCAAACTGAGACAATATTATTTTGATTTTGTGTGACGGTACATGAAAAGTCAAAACAAATGTTGTTATAATAAATTGCTAATGAAATTTTGAAGCTAACACATGTAGACTTTTTTATATATAATATAGGTGACAGAAATTAGTTCAAATGTAAATGAGAAATTATTTGATTCAACATCTACATTTGTCAAATACAAATACAGCATTTAATTGTGTAGTGTTTAGATAAGAATAATAGAAATAATGTGTTTTCACTTTACAATTAAGACATATTAACTAAGAAAAAATGCACCCAAAATGCAGTCAGAGAGGATGAATTCAGCTTTTGTTTAATTACCATTAATTTTTATTTAGACTGTCAATTAATTCTTCTTGTAGCCTCAAAGGAGATCATTGCATCTGACTTACCTCCCCTGTCTAAGCATAAATGCTGCCTGCGGTCATACCCTTCACAAGAATCTTACACTGCAGCTAAGCTGGACAAACATTCTAGTCATCCAGATGAGATTTTTAAACCAAGATTTACTTTTCAAACAATTTCAATGATTATTGGACGTCTTATTTGTGTTTTTAACCATTTAAGATATAGCAAAGGGAAAGTAAATCCCAACAGAAGTAGAATGTCCCCCACTCGACCAGCCAGACCTTTGCGGTCAATAGTATATAATAAACTTCTTCAACCAACGCAACAGTATGATGACAGCAGGAAATCAAATGAACGTCCTCACTTGACTCACTCTCACAGCCATGAAGAAAGATCTTATAAAAAATTAGGACATCAACATAGAAGACACAATATAATAGACAGTCAACAGAGTCGTCATCCAGACAATATGAAAGTCAAACTAAAAAATCGCCATCTGTTTACTGATGAAACGAGATCATCTAATGGATCTACAATGGCCAGAGATTTCACCAATGGTCAGTATTATGATGATGAACAAGACCTCTATCATCACCACAGGCGACATTCTCTAGACAGGTTTAGTTCCCAGCAGTCTGAGTACTCACACAACACCTGGCGTGGGGGGGAATATGGCAGACAGCAAATCCCTGTTCATAAACAAGTCAGATTTTCCAATCGATTACAAAAGTCACCCAAGGTCTCACTACAATTTCTTGATTCTGATTCATCTTTTTCCTATAATGATGACAGTGTGGAGCAACTCTATCAGTCTCCAAATGAGGCTAAGAGACACTCCCATTACTCAAGGTCGATGGAACAGCTTTCCAGTGAAAGGTCATTAAGACGGCAGGAGGAATACTTTGAGGATTTTGACAGTGATAATAGTAATTTTGGAAACAGTCATGATGAGAATGAGATATCCAGTAAATCCCTTCCGCATGTCAGGAATTCCAGGAGGGAAGCTACGCCAAGACTGTCATATGGAGAAATGTACCCTGATGAGGAAAATGTTGTCCAAGCTCAAACTTTGCTTCCCAGTGAAAGCAATGGAATGTTGGCCAGATATTTAGAGCATTTTGGAGTTGAAGCAGATGTAAAACAACCTCCTTTGCCAATCAGGGAATTTGAAAAACCACTTGCAAGTGCAAGGTCTTTGCATTCTGGACAAGGTACCAAAAATGTGTCCTTCACCTTAGTTTCAATGGAAAAATTTGGTGCCATTACTTTGTCACTCGTTTCACTGTTAAATGGCTTTTTATTTAAACTTTTATGGTTATTAGATCACATTTAAAAAAGACTTCACTATTTTTAAGATACCTTGTACAGAATATTTTATGTTCTAGGAGTTAATCATCATATCAAAATTAAATTATTTTTTCAATGATTTTATTAGTACAAATAATGTTGTTTTTTTTAATATAAAAAGGTAATCTTAGTTAAATGTCATTATTTCAATTTTATCACCTGTTATTAGGCAGAAGTCATATCACCTTTTTTTACACTTTTAAAATCAATTATGTTTTCATTTCCTCACTTTTAGTTGCCCATTTTGAACATATCTTGCCATTATTTTCATTAGTATTTAATGATATTCAGATTTGACTCCAGCTCAGCTTAGAACCCAAGTAGTTGTTTAAACCCATTCAATATTGTTCTGATTTAGTACTTATTTATATGGAGTAGTTAAAATGTTTGATAGATAAAGTTTGATAAAGTTAATATTATGTGCATAGAATTAAGTTAGATTTATATCAAAACATATATTATGGGTCAGATTTTATATCTTAAAAGACATTTACTTAAGTCACATTTAGTAGATGAAACATGTGTTATTTAAATTTATGAAGGATGTCAATTTAAAGAGGTGTTCACAAACTATAGCAACCTTTATCCTGATATTTCAAAGTTATGGTTTGTAATTATTAATATTAATTTATGAGTTTTTAAAATACTTGTTAATGAACCAGTTTTTTAAAAAGTCACTAATTGTGAATTAAAGCATTTGTTTATGTAAAAAGGAACAATTTTTCCATTCACTCAGCAAAATATAAATTTATGTTTGGTTGTTCATATTGCCATGCAACCCTTTTAAATCTAAGATTTAGGAATGGATTTTGTTACTGTTTTAACGGCAGAAGATTAACAACATTACATCAAAAAGATATAGATTTTAAAATCTCATTGCCAATATTTTTTCCTGCAGAGCTTGTTAAAAAATCTAACACCCATGACTTCAACATCAGCCCAGCCCCAGTGGTCATTCAGGAACAAGAAAGCTTAGACAGTGAAAGTGACACAGTACGCACCAACCAGATGATAGGTCTCAATGATGGAACTGTGGTTTTATGGGATGCATCTAAGAACATGGAAACAAGCCCAGCAATGATGGAGGTAAGACCTGACATTATCATGGTACAGACAAACATTATTTACCTAAATGTATTTACAACTTAATAAAAATATCATATCGTTTTGGTTTTATTATAAAATTAATATTTAAAAAAAAACAATAAGATATTCTCAAACCTTTCTTCATACATGGCCCTAAATTTATGCAAACTTGAGCTGGATGGATTTTTAAATAGAAGAAATAGTGCTTGCGTTGCTGTATAGTTGATTTATTAGTTTAATGTCATTAAGATTTTAGCATTTATACCAGGTATGTAATCTATTGTTGAATCAATAACCATGTTACTAAAGAAGATCAGATCTAATTAGTTAAAATCCACTTGTAAAATTTTCTGTTAAGCTATCATTTAATTCAGCCAAGTTATTAGGTATAATAATATATTTAATTACAAAGTTGATGGTTACCATTTATAGTTTTCGCTAATACATTTTTATGTTAAATGATTATATAAATGCCAATCTGTGAATCAGTATTTTCAATTGTATACTGTTTTCAGCATGTTACACCACTCAAGTCTGACCCATTGCTCACATCTAACTTTAAGGGGATGGGATTGGCAATAATTGAAGTTCAGAGAGTTTCCACTTTGGACAAGAGTAGCCCCAAAAAGCACCTGGCTCTTCCAACGCCGATGAACATGTCTAGAGTGAATGAAGGGGAGGTAATGCTACCTATTATTTAAGACAAAAGCTTTACAAGGAATAATTTAGTAGTGAGATTTAAGTAAATACAAATTTGAAAGAGGATTATGATCACTTTTCTTACGGTATTTATTCACATTAACTTGCATCTACTTTCATCTGTTTTCATCTGTGTTTGCAATTTTTAAGTGGTTAATCTTTATTTGTGTCCATTTCAGTCTTGGGAAAGTTCAAAATTTCAATTTTAGTTAAAATCACTTTCCAATAATAAAATACAAATACAAATATTGTGTATTTTCTCTACACTTGATTAGAAATAGAAAAAAAATTAGTTCCTTTTTTTTTTTCTGTTTCTTTGTTTTGTTTCAGCTGTTATTTTATGAGGAGGGGGCTGTGTGTTTTCCTTTTTTATTCAGTCGTATCAAGATTTCCCATTTCGCTTGTATTTCCATTTGTAATTTCAGTTTGTCCCGGGTGATATTAATGGCCATCTACCATCCCCATCCATTATGGCTAAATCAGTTGACAGGCAGAGCATGGTGATTGGCTGGAAGCTGCCACAGGAAGTTGATCCTCAGTATGAACTACAGCTGTTTGTGGTCAATGTTGTGGGTACAAGATTCTCCAGCAGCATAAACAGTGACATCAGGTAACAGACATATTGAATCCTGGTCAGAACCTGATAAAAAGTCAGAGTTTAAAGTTATTGAACTATGTTGTTTTGTTTTTGTTTATTGTGGCAGAGGTTAACTCTTTTCTGTTACAGAGTTTTTGTCTTTGTTTGAAATGACTTAATTCTTTGCTAGAAAAAAAATCAGTAGTTTTGAGAGAAAATATCTTTGTAATGAGAATTTGGATAAACCTTGATTTTGAAATTACGGGGGGGGGGGGGGTATTATGTTTAACACATTATAAGGATAAGTATTTAGTTAAAAATCATAAAAAGACCGTTTTTACAAAACTGTCCTATTTCCCTATAAAATATTAGAATTTATAAATCCAGTTAGTTTGAATTTTCATACAAATTAATGGTTCTTAATACTTCTAAGGACTGAGATTTTACTGTGTTCTGTTCCAGTTTTGAATGCAATTTGTTTGAAAATGGGAGACAAGTGCGTGGCGTTCAGCACTGCTGGAATATTGAGAAAGACAATGAGTGCCAAGTTCAGGGTCTGCTGTCTGGCTACACCTATCGGGTTTATGTTGTCTGCAACTATTCAATGACCAAAGATAGCGAACCCTGTGAGGTTCAAACAAGTTCTGCCGTACTCTACTACACGACTATTGGGCCACCAAATCCACCAATGTTACATGTTACAAAAGTAGATACTTACCAGGTATGTGAATTCAATGTTAGACGTCAGGGTCACTTGTCTTTAAAATAATATGAAGTTTTAACTATTAGTAAATTTGTTTGTGCTAACAATATTATTATTACTGTATCACTGCCTTACACATTCAGGCATGCCTAGAATGGAAAGAACAAGAGCAGGATGGTGGTCTAAAGCTGAGAGGTTATCAGATTTACGTGGATGGAAACCCTTTAGGTGGCAGGCGCAGTCCTGATGTGAGACAGATGGCTGTTAATAATCTTGTCCCAGGTTTGTGAGAAATGAACTTTAAAATGTCATGTAGCAGTTGTGTAAATTACATAATGTATCTGAAATGTTTCTTGTCCTTTATTAGTTTGACTTTTATCTTTTTATCTTTATTTAAAATGTATTTGTTGTTTTAATTTCGCTCCATTTCCCAAGTAAAGATACATTTTCTAAAGATGAAACAAAAGTTCATTTAAAATAAGCAAATAGTTATTTTACATCAAGTTCTTGACTTATTGTAAATAATTGATTGTGTGATTTAATAAAGGATGGTAAATAGTTGATTGTGTATTCTAATTAGGGATGGTTAATAATTGACCATGTGTTCTAATGAGGGATGGTTAATAAATTATCATGTTTTAATAAAGGATGGTAAATAAATAAACTTGTGTTTGATGAAGAAACTAAATTGTTATACATATTCAGTTGTACCTTCTTGCCGCAGGTAAAACACTAAGCATCTATGTTGTTGCCTTGTCTGAGTTTGGGGAAGATGAAAGTGATCCATCAAAGACAATTCACATCACTTGCCCCCCACATCCACCTGCACCTGTCATTTCCCAACAGCCCTCTTACAAGAGAGGATGTGTCCTCATCGCCTGGGCCAAGCCTGAGGGACATGGTTATGCCAGTCATCCCGAGGCCATTTCCTCCTACAGGTAACTTGACTTATTTTGGCATATAGTCTTTTCCAAGAACAATTATACTTGTAAAATTTGGAATAATATTTGATTTATTAAAAACTCTTAAAACATTTTATTGATGAGGAATAAGATGTTTCAAGTTAAAGTGTGGAATTATTTCATAAATGGTAGTTTCAAAATTTAATATTTGATACCTTTTGAAACCTATAGTCTGTTGTTTGCTTAAATCACCAACAGTATCTATGTGGACAATAAATGGCACGGAGAAGTCAAGGCCAATCAACTCAGTGACAAACAAGGCTACCATTTTTACCTAACAGATCTGTCATCAGAGCAAAGTTATGACATCAGTGTCAAGGTCAGAAACAGTATTATTTCAGTGTGCCTGTTAATTTACTAGATGTAAAACTTCACACGACATACACTAACTTCATTATCTAATCTTCAGACATTTATTCTATGTACAATCAATTTAAAAAGAACTTATTTCCCATTTCTAGTAATAAAAAGAGTTCTGTTGTTGTTTGATAACATCGAAACATTAAATTTAAAAAAATAATTTTATATTGTTTTTTCATCTGAACGTTCTATGACAATATACAGTGTGAATCTGTTGCAAAAAAATCCAATTATGTGTTCTTATAAATGTATTCATAAAACAAAATAAAATTTAAAACTGCAACTAATGAAAATCAAATTTAAATTTTAAAAATCAACATATATATATATATATTTATATATATAAGGTAATTCATCATCTTCAACATGGCAGCAATTCTTTGAGTCATTTACACTATAACAATGCACTGTGATAATTGTATTATTTTATAAGTCAGAAGGTTTCTTTTACAACCATGTCTGATACTATCTGAAATGAAATGATTTAGTCATTTGTGGTTCTCAAAATCTATATTCTTCAAACATCTTTCATACAATGATACGTATTTATTTATTTATTTTTTGTTTTGTTTAATATAGGCTGTAGCTGGCCACGGTGGAGTTGACCCAAGTGCACTGCATGTTTATTGCCTATCTGAGAGTCCAATGTCTAACCTGATTCCCGTTATGGCTCCGGCAGCTCCAAAGTCACCCAAACTTAGATTGGAAGGCCTTCACCCTGAGGGAATTGATGTCACCTGGCAAGTCCCCCAACAACATGGTGATGCTTTTATTTCAGTGAGTCTCACAGCAGCTTTTTAAACCAAACATAAAAAACTAAATCTAAATAGATTTCAAACTTGCATGCGAATAAATATGATGGAACATTTCTTAAGCCACAAATCTACAACTGTTTGTTTATCTTCATAAACCAGGGCTACCAAATGTTAAAGAATGGGAAACTCTATGGTTCAATTATCCCCCCTGATGTTAATAGTCTGCGTATAAGGGACGTGACTCTGGGTGAGAAAATTGAGCTTCAACTGATTGCTCTGACTGAACATCCTGTTGGCAAGTTTGATAGAAGATCTGAAGTTGACAAAGATTCTGGACGGGGGTCATCTCAGCCTGAGGAAAAAACAGCAGGCATGTGTAATAATAATTTTAAAAAGTAGTTTACTTTAGAGTTATCTTTTGAAATGAAATAAAATCCATTTAGAGAATGATTAAGCTTTACATTTTCTATAAATAGCAAATTATGTGTCGCATTGTTTGTTTTTTTTCTTTATGTTCTATGGGTAGTCTCTGTACAAGGTTTTTATATGTGAGGTTAATATACTCCAGTCCCTGACATGTTGCCATTTGTATTTTTAAATCCATATCTATTTATGTAACATGTTTTTTTAAATAAAGAAACCCATTTATACTATGGTGACTAAAAATACATTTTTATGTCCCTAGAGTTTTTCTTGCTTATAGCTATTTCCATCAAGATGCATCTCAGAAGATTTAGATTTATGAAAATAAAAAACCCAATGAAACACTGCATTAGGTATTTATGAATGGCCCAAATAATTATTAACCATGAGAAATGTTTTCAAAGATTTGTTTACTGGAGAGCACTATGCTGGATGCAAGCCTGGACCCAAGCTGGTTGTTCACTACAGTGGACTTGTGTGTGCCCCAACTGAAGTATGGTGTGAGAAGGTCACTGGTCACTCTGTTCTTATTGTCTGGAGTAAAAGTAAGTCACCTGTAAACTACAGACACCTTACTATATGAAAATGAAACAACCACATCTACTTCACAGTATACAATTAACTTAGGCATTTGTTGTTTTGGACTCTTTAATAAAACGCCAGAGATAATTTAAAAGGCAAGGTTGTTTGTATGTATTAAAAAAAATTATAAGTGATTGCAAATATTAATAAACGTAATTATAATAATTATTTTAGCTTTTCATTTATTATAATTTTTACATAAAGTATTTGGTCAGGTTTTTTTGTTTCGGATATTTTTTTGTGTGCGTCTCTGTACTGGTAATAGATTTGGTATGCATGCTTATATCATTTCTACATTTTCAGTAGGGGACTCCAAGGTTCATTTCATGAAGCCAGACAGCTACCAGGTAACATGGTGGCCAGGTGACAGACCGCAAAATGAAATCCAAAGTGACAGTACAACAGGTGTGTTTTAATTATTTCAGTACAACAGGTGTGTTTTAATTATTTCAGTACAACAGGTGTGTTTTAATTATTTCAGTACAACAGGTGTGTTTTAATTATTTCAGTACAACAGGTGTGTTTTAATTATTTTCTTAAATGTGTGTTTATTTACTTATGTTTGCAGAATAATTAAAAAAATTAATAATTGATTTTTTAAAAAGTTTTATGTCAATATTTTATTCTTATCTGTCTCAGAGGATCATCTTCTAATAAGTGGGTTAAGGTCATCAACTTCCTACACTGTTGTTGTAGAGGCTCGAAAGACAGAAAAATATACAGATTTTGATGAGGCATTTTGTGAGTAAAATAGCTAACTTTTAAATTATTTGGTTTGAGCTATTTCATCAATTTTATGAGATGGATTCAAAACTAATTTGTGTATTTCAACTATAAAATGAAAGAGAAAAATTCTTTGTTTCATATTTACGTACTGGTAGTTGTTTTTATTATGCTGTTACTGAATTTAATAATCTATTTGTAAACTTAAAGATGTGTTAATTTAACTTTTAAGTTAAGACTATTAAAAATGTGAGAAAATTTATGAAAAACATATATTGACAAAGTTTCTAAAAAGAAAAAAAAAAAAACAAGAAACAAACAAAGCCAAAAATCACAATTTAGATATTGAAAATATTGACTTTAATATGTCATGGTTAGAGACAATAACATTTTTTTGAATCTAATAATGACATGGAACCTATTGTTGACAGCTGTGAATGAGACACCAGATGGTCTGAACTCATTTATCTTGTCCTCAAAATCTGAACAACTCCATGTAAGAACTGCCAGCCCACCCGATCCTCCTTCCAATGTGGGAATAGTGGCCATGACATGCCACAGCATTAAAGTTGGCTGGGACCCTCCCAAAGAACATGGGTCAGAGATTATAGGTATATTTGAATGGCCATTACCTTTCATCATTTTTATTAGATCAACAGATTATCTGAGAGAGCCATGTTGAAATCTTATCTTTTATTATAAATGTTTTCCAAACCTTTATGTTAACCGGTCCTCTTATGCCATTATTATCAATAGACAATTATAGGTGTATGGAAAATCTTTATATCTTGTGGCCTCCTTTGTACTAGTGTTCTCCTTACAGTATGGAATTGGTAATTATTATTGATATTGACAGTGGGTGATGATTAATAACAGGAAGATTGTTATCTTTTCATCTATTATGTTTTGGTTCATTTTTAAATGCTCCATTTACTAGACCTTTACTTTTCTCTCCATTTTCAAATAAAATTATTTATTTTTCATCAGGATTAAGAGTTGAGTGTATCTCCCAAGACCAACAAAACTTCCACAACATTACAGTAGACACACTGCCAGATGCAACTAGTGCTGAAGTCTTAGGACTCCATGAGAAAACTGATTACCTTCTTAAGGTGATTGCTTTGACAGAAGAGTTCTTTGACCAGCTGCCTGAGAAAAATGCACTTAAACAAAGGCGGGGTTTCCCTCAAAATGTGAGCTCCCCTTCTGAAGTGTCCCAGTGGCTGCCTTGCACTAGCGTTCTGTTCAAGACTTCTGGCACCGAGGCCCCTAGCAACATCAGAGTGGTCAAGTCTACAATGACATCCCTGACATTAAGCTGGACACCTCCCCTTGTCTATGGCTCAAACAAACTGAGTGGCCAGATTGTTCGCTGGTCAGATGTGAAAACTGCTCATCCAAATAGTGATGAAGATGTTCATATCGCAAGTCATGTCCAGGTACTGCCAACAGAAGACACATTGACCATTGATGAACTTTCACCTGGAGCCCAATACAAAATAGTGATAGAAGCCGTAGTAAGTGTGAAGACTTCCTTAGATCCAGACAAACAGGACAGTAACATTGAAATCAACAGACGCACAACTCATGTCCTGTCTAAACCATTGTTGGCACGAACAAGGGCGCCCATTGACCCCCCTCATCTAATGGTGAATTCCTACACTCAGAGTAGTGCCACACTCACATGGGAGAAGCCACCTCTTGTCTCGGTTGTTGGGAAGGATATGGAAGGAGCACCAAAATGTCTGAGAAGGTAAACCAGGATATAACTTCAGTTCTATTCTATTCTATGGTCTGTTATTTTCTATATTCTAAATTATTTTATTTATCCTGAAGTTACGCTTGAAAAGAAACATTGCCAAACTGTGACTTTAGAACTGTCACAGAATGTGGTGATTTTTTAAAAATTTAAACTCCAGTGCCTTATAAGTAAAAGGAACCAGCTTATTTGAAGCTGTGAGATGTGGTTTTGGCTAGTCATGATTTTTTAATATTCTAAATAATGACATTAAGTAGTTGGTACTCCTTTGAAGCAAAGCCAAAATCACAAAATGATTCTGCTCTTGTTTGTAGGAGAGCTTGATTTTTTTCCAATTTTAAATCATGATTTTGTGCTTGGGAGGCCAAGCAAAAAAACTAACAAATTATTTGTTTTATATAGCATATTAAAAAATTTAGAAATTAAATTAAATTTAGGATCAGCAAAAAACTAAATTAGAATGGTTTATTATCATCAATTAATAAAATCAGGTACCTTGAGGGATACAAACTTGAGATCAATGGAAAACTTCAGTGCTGTATGGGGCCAGACTCTACGTCTTGCACCCTCACCAAATGTAAACCTGGCAGAACATATAACGTTGTACTTGTGGCCATGACATGCACAGCTGAAGGAAGGAAGGCAAGGAAACAAAAGGTAATGTGTTTATCTTATAATTCAAAATTAGACTTTTTAATTTAAAGATTTGTTTTGGAATAAGTAAGTTTTAAAAATTCATAATAATATTAAGAACATCAAAGTCACAGTTGTACTGCTTAAAGATTTACCATTTTAAAAAGATGTAAATTAATATAATTTTTTAAAACTTAAATTTAAGAATTTATTTTGAATTAATGTGTGTCAAGCTATAAGTTATTGTTGTTATATTGATAAACCCCTTTTTTTTCAGTACCAAAACTTGCAAAAGGGTTTTGACAATGTTGAAGTAGATTATTTAACTCTTCTGCAAGAAGATCATAATCTGGATGAATCAACTTCAGAACCTGTTGAAGTTACTCTTCCAAAAAATCAAGAAGGTCAGCCTTTTTATAATTTTAATCTCAATTTATACCTTATTTTTTAAAGATGGAAATGCTTGTAATGTTCATGTGCCTGGAGAAATTTTTTTTAATGGTTATCTGTTAACCTTATGAAAACAGTTTATTTTCAGAAATTTAATACACCATTAAAGTTCTCTTTTATTGTAACCAAATTATCTCATTACCGTACAAGAAAAGTGCTTTGAATTTCTTTTGTATTTATTTATTTTTTAAATTACAGGGTTTTTGGAGAGTTTGGAAGCCAAATTTGAGCAATCATTGGGAAATGATAAAAACAGTTTTGGTGATGTTGAACTAACCTGGCATATTCAAGGAAATATGAAACTTCTCAAGCAGTTCAATGTTGTGTGGTACTGTTTGGATGATAGGGTTATACAGACCAAATATGTGGGCCCTGAACAGAGGAGGTGTACTATACCTGTCACAAGGCTTAAGTGAGTTACATTATATCTCTGTACAATAATGGCTCCATATCCAAAAATTTAACAAACATAATATGTATAAACCCATTTACAGTCTACTTAAATGATCAGTCTTAATTTGACTTAGTTGTCAAAAGCTGTTTTAAGATTCTGCTAACTGTACTGTATTTTTAAAAGTTTTGTATCAAATTAAATTATATATGTTCCTTTCATTAATTTTTTTTGTTCTCCCAGAGCCATCTACCACATGAAGGTTGAGCCAAGCTACTACACAGATGTCCTTCCTCAACATTCTCAGGAAGTCCAAATCATGACTCCTGGGCCCCCTGATCCTCCTCAGATATTCCTCAAGTCTGTTGACATTGATGAGTTCTGTATTGAGTGGGGAGAACCTAAGTTATATGGTGGTGTCAAGATCAAAGGTTATCAGGTAAGCACTGTGTTCAGCTATTCAATTATATTTCTCATCATTCATAATCATGTGGTAACTGGCACTACTTAACTTATGGCTAACTTTAAATTTTAACAATGAAATTAACACATTTTTCACATTTTGACTTTTGTGCCTATTATGTACCATTATATGATTTTTTACAAATTTAATTGTTTTTAAAAATGTCAACACACAGGCAATGACAGACTATCCAAAATATTTTATTCAAATAATTTGTTAATAATGTATGTTTTGTTATGTTTGTAATCTATTTTATTGTTATAATTTATGTTATGCTTTTAATGTTTTTAAACAGTAATGTATGTTATGCTTGTAATGTACAGTGTTATTGATCAATTCTGACTCTGTTTAATTTGCTATTAGTCTCTTTCAAAACATTTTTTCCAAGACTAAAGAAAAATATTTTTAATATGATACTGCTGTCCTAGGTTTATCTCAATGATACAAAAGCAGGACATGAGCTTACTCCCAGACAAACAAAGGCCACTATACCTTGCAAGTCCAACAGGTGAGCATGGACTTAAAAGTTTTTGTTTTATTTAAACAGGTGACCTCATTACCTACATGTAGCCGAGTGGTGATGTGTGATGATACTGATGGCTGACAGTTTTACTAAAACAAACTAAGAAAATGCAGGTCTGAGGACTATAGCTTTTATTTGGAAACTAACAAAGGAAATAAAAGGAAAGGTGCAGGAAAGGAAAGGAAATAACCAGGAAAGGGACAATACAGAGCGTCCAAATGGGCCGCTATGAACACTGACACACTGCAGGGATGCGGTTCCAACCTCGAATAAAATCTCCCCAAATGTGCCCGCCTTAAATAGTCGTGCGCGGACGTACCCGAGAACCTGACGTCACGCCCTGACTTCGAGTGTCCAAAACTTGTTTTCTGACAGAATTTCTGTGGTAAACTGACAAACCCGCGAGACTACAACCCAAATTAAAGTGGATATCCCGGATCCAATCCCTAATTAATTAAATGTGTCCTTCTTAGTTTTGTCTCCGCTATCTAAGATACATTTTTATATTTCTATGAGTTATATACTTTTTGAGATATTTAAATAAAACAGGTTGGGACCCCCCCATAACTGAATGTGAAAACTCTCTTAATTACTAAAAATTAAAATACCTTATGACGTTGGAGACTTGTAAATATACTAAAATATAGCGAATAAACTCCCCTTCCCAACTAGATATAATTTATAATTTAATTCACTATGGTTCCCGAGATAAAAATTATTTAACTTAGCACTAGAGCACAAATAGTGGTTCCCACTATTTAAGTATTCTATGCCATGCGTGAGAGCCCGTCGGTCAGTCTGAATGGGGTGAACTTGACCAGAGCTGGGGTCAACATTCCAATCCTGTGTTGGGCGAGGTCAAATTACACTACAGTGTTGGTGGTGGGCGCGATTTAAAAAACGGGGCCTACCCTACCACATCCACCCCAAACGTTTGAATTCCAGCGCCCTCGCTGGCTCAACTATAAGGGAATCAGCAGGTACAAGCAAATACAGAAAGTTGAATAACATTATATGGACCCAAGGAATAGATAAATATTTACATTGGCATATTAAGATACGCAACATAAGTGTTCAATAAAATAAAGTACACAAATACAGTACATGGGTGTAGGTCAATCAAAGAGTATGACAATTATTACATTAACATGACATCATCTTAACTATGATTTATAATCATATCGACTTGTGATTATACAGGCGCGTAAACCAAGTCGACTCAAACTTGGAGCACGGCAGTACGTTTAACGCAAGCACCCTAAAGTATAATCGCTAATTGTATACTGGTGTAAAAACCTAAGTTTATTTGAAACTTGAGGCATTTCAGTATGTGTAATTAGGACTATAGCAATTATAAGTGTTGGACCGCAACGCATGCGTACGTGGGTTTGTAGTGGACAAGGCGCATGGCCACGTGTATACCTAGGTCATTGTCACTGGGTACATCAAATGAGATTGACAAGTTATTAAACTAAAACTCCCGTTAACTTGTTTGTAAAGTACAATAAAAGGGTTAATCTTAGAGAGAAAAAAATTACATGTACTCTACGACTAAACAAAAAAAAACTATAATGGCATTGTAATTACACCAATGCACAATAGACCAGTAAAGCTATTGTTGGCTACAGGTCGTCTCGGGTCATCACTGTCACTGGCGGGGGTACTTCTGTCACTGTTCTTAGGCTCGAGGGCTGCTGTATCAATCATCAGGAGGCCGTGCCGGCTCGCCCAGTCAATGCATGTCGATGCGACATATGTAGGTCGATGCAACAGTGCATCAAAAAGGATTCGAATCGCTCTTCCCATGAGTAGGAAAACAGTCCTGTAGTGACATGAGGAGTATACCGGTACAGGTACGCCTCTACCAAGTCCGGTAAAAACGTTCGCCATGGTCGTGTTCTGCCAGGTGATATGAAAGGAAGAGCATACCGCAGGGTCATTTTGGACCGCTGGCATTGTCCTTCGCCTTGTGCTTGGCACAGCTTGTGGTGAAATTTCATACCTGGCGTTCTGTTGGAGACTGGTAGGGGCGTGGACCACGGTTGATTAATGACCGGTGGCAAGGAATGAAGACTAAGGTGCAGGGTCTTGTTTAGCCGCTGGCACAGTCCATGTTCATGTAGATGGCATGGCTTGTTGTAGTCTTTGGTAAAGTGCCTGTTAATGACTGGCACTTGTTCTGTTGTTACTGCGGGCTCCATTTGTTGATCTATATTGTCCCTTTCCTTGAAATACTGCTCTCAATTGAATTCTGAAAAGCTATCCTCAATTTAACAAATCCTGCCGACGACGCCAAAAACTGTAGCCGAGTGGTGATGTGTGATGATACTGATGGCTGACAGTTTTACTAAAACAAACTAAGAAAATGCAGGTCTGAGGACTATAGCTTTTATTTGGAAACTAACAAAGGAAATAAAAGGAAAGGTGCAGGAAAGGAAAGGAAATAACCAGGAAAGGGACAATACAGAGCGTCCAAATGGGCCGCTATGAACACTGACACACTGCAGGGATGCGGTTCCAACCTCGAATAAAATCTCCCCAAATGTGCCCGCCTTAAATAGTCGTGCGCGGACGTACCCGAGAACCTGACGTCACGCCCTGACTTCGAGTGTCCAAAACTTGTTTTCTGACAGAATTTCTGTGGTAAACTGACAAACCCGCGAGACTACAACCCAAATTAAAGTGGATATCCCGGATCCAATCCCTAATTAATTAAATGTGTCCTTCTTAGTTTTGTCTCCGCTATCTAAGATACATTTTTATATTTCTATGAGTTATATACTTTTTGAGATATTTAAATAAAACAGGTTGGGACCCCCCCATAACTGAATGTGAAAACTCTCTTAATTACTAAAAATTAAAATACCTTATGACGTTGGAGACTTGTAAATATACTAAAATATAGCGAATAAACTCCCCTTCCCAACTAGATATAATTTATAATTTAATTCACTATGGTTCCCGAGATAAAAATTATTTAACTTAGCACTAGAGCACAAATAGTGGTTCCCACTATTTAAGTATTCTATGCCATGCGTGAGAGCCCGTCGGTCAGTCTGAATGGGGTGAACTTGACCAGAGCTGGGGTCAACATTCCAATCCTGTGTTGGGCGAGGTCAAATTACACTACAGTGTTGGTGGTGGGCGCGATTTAAAAAACGGGGCCTACCCTACCACATCCAATTTATCAAATTAATTTGATTTAGAAAGGATAAATCATAAAGTAAATCATCTTAATGTTGATACTGGTTTTTACTTAAATTATAGGGTTTTTAACTGAATTTTTTTTTAAAATCTGCTTGCTGATTTTAAGTAAAGTCCAATAAGTTGGTTTTAAAAGTCACAAGCTGATAGTTTTGTGCATATAAAAATAATGTGCATATAGAATACCCAGTTCTGTGGTTAAAAATTTAATTGTACATCTTTTCTTATACTTATAAATTGGGACCATATTTTTATCAACATACTTATCTACGTGTAACTGCAGATTTTTAGCAGGCAACACAATAAATCAATAATATCAATAATATTTTTGCTACTTTAAAAAAAAAATTAAACCTGTTTATTAATTTTACAGAACATACAGGGTAAATGTGGTGGCTTTGAGTAATAGCCTTCAATATGGAGATTCATTCAAGTCCAATACTCTGGTGGTCAATCCTTCTGGTAAAGCTGATATGTTTGTGGATGAGAGTTTATCAGAGGATACAGGGATCCCTGTCAAGATTATCAAGATTACAAACAACAGTATCCACCTTGACTGGAGTAAATTTCTGGAAACAGAAGAGGTTTCCTTCTACAAAATACAGTGGAGCAGTGTGGCTCAACCTGATGTAGGTTTTTTGCATTGGTTTTATTAAACTGGGATGGCAGTCTTTAGGTTTCCCCTCTGGAAAATGATGAAAGGGATAGAAATAATTCAAAGAAACTTTACAGTATTTTGTACTGTTTCGTTTCCAACAGTCTTTAAATTTGTGTTTCTCTCTTTTAACTGCCTGTGCTGAGTGAACTCGTAAATCTGGTCTAGAATATGATGTGATTTTTTAAAATAAAAATATTATTATGGGCACCAGGTTAAAACTGTTTAAGCAACTGTAGGAAATTGTAAAGGTTATGCAGCAAAACTCTCTCAGATTACCATAAACTTAGCTGTAGCTCCCCAGGTGGAGTGATGTTAAGCAACAGCACCTTTCCTACATTGCTGCTGCTTGTCTAAATATTATTATTTTAAAATTCATACTTTTAAAAATTTTGCTTTTCTTTTTGTTAGGATTGTTCTTTATTTCTTTTCTTTATTTCAGCAAAGAGAGGTGAAGTTGTCCAAACATGATTCTAACTGTGTCATCAACAAGTGCCTTCCTGGAACAACTCACTTTGTCAGAGTTGTCTCTTACAATGTGAATGGTCAGATCTTGGAAAAATCCAAACAGCTGACCATCCAGACCTCAGCTCCACCAGATGCACCAAAACTTTCTGTCAGGTTTGAACTATAAAATTATTTTTTCTTCAAGTAGAATAAGATTTTTAAAATAGTTCTATTGTTATGGTTATGTAAATTTGATATTTTTAAAGATTTGGCTTGTTAGATGAACAATACATAACAAAGGACTAAAAACCAGCATACAAAGACAAACTATACCAAGACTAGTGAAATTAACAATATTCACTCTAATTATACTATTAAATTCATCTAAAATATACAAAATCAAATACCGGGTATATAGAAATAAAAACTAAATTAACTTACAACACAGCAAGTGAAAAGGTATAATCCTTGACAGATATACACACAAAAAGTAAAATCTTGTAAGGCTCTTATTAGCACTGGTATATTAAGAAGTCCTGTGTCTAAGAAATCTAGAAAATCTGTCCCGGCTGGGAAAGCTGCCTGCTTATTTATTGGGAGGGATTTAGAACCCTTGAGAAAAGAAATTCTAGAAATTGCATCACCTGATAAACAGCCTTTTTTATCAATCAAGGAAGCAGTGGGTTGGTAGAGCGGTACCCATTTAATAGAAAAGAAAGGGGGATGCAAGTGGTGGACACCACAGAACTATGCTGAAGTATAATTAGATCCACAAACTGGTTATAACATCTATCCCTCATAAGTTCCAGATTCAAATAATCATTTATATATTTTAGTTTTGATTTTAATAATATGTTCAACTAGTTTTAGTTACCTTGGTCATGATATTTTCTTTTTATATTCCAATTAATCTTAAAACCAATTTAAAAGCTGTTGATTTTATATTCTTCAGAGCTTGCAATTTTCGCTATATTGCCATTCAATGGGACAAGCCAACCACATATGGTGATGCCCTACTGACTGGTTACAAGGTTTATGTCAATGGGATTGTTGAGGCCATCTTGAATTCTGATCAACTCAGCTACACCTACACACAAGGGAAATGGTGCCATGAATATGCATTCCAAGTACAGGTAATCATCAACCTTTTTGAAATGATGCAGAAATCCAGAACCAAAAACACTATTTTGAAGTTAATTTTGTTTTTAAATGTAGTTTGATAAGGACTATATAATTATTAAAGATTTTATCCTGTATTCTTATGTGATCGAGGGAGATTAAAAGATATTTTATATTTTAATTTTAGGCCCTGACTGCAAGCGATAACTTGAACAGCAAACCATCAGAGCCTTTGATAGTCACCTGGCCAGGATCTAAACCCCCAGAAGTCAAGTGCCTTCCATCCATCAGCAGTTCCACTTTACGGGTTGGTTGGAGTGAGCCTTACCTGACTGATGGGATCAAAGTCAAACACTACAAGGTTCATTTTTATTCAAAATACTGTCTAAAAAAATTCCACAAAGTATTGTTAATTCACATTTTTCATTTACACTTTGCATTAAGGACAAAAGGAAATGTCATTAATTTGTTTATTGCTCATTATCACATTTTAGTTGTATTGTGTTGAGGCTGGAACAGAGAAAGTTATACAAAGTGTTGGCCCAATTCATCCTGATTCTAGAGAAGGAGAGTTCAAGAACTTGAAGAAGGGGGATTACTCTGTATATCTGGAAACTCATGTAAGCAAAATCTCAGTTAGTAATAGAGGTATCAATAGTAATGATTTTTATGAAGCCAAAAAAGTAAAAAAAAATTCTATTTTAGCAAAACTATGATCAATAATGAGGTATTCCCCACTTTTTCTTGCATCAACATTGACACAGATTATCATCAACATTGACACAGATTATCATCAACATTGACACAGATTATCATCAATATTGACAGATTGTCATCAACATTGACACAGATTATCATCAACATTAACACAGATTATCATCAACATTGACACAGATTATCATCAACATTAACACAGATTATCATCAACATTGACACAGATTATCATCAACATTGACACAGATTGTCATCAACATTGACACAGATTGTCATCAAACAGTATTAGAGGGAAAAGATTGAAACTGTTTCTTTTCTTTTTATCTTTTTTGTTCAGCTTTATGGCACAGATACAGTCATCAAATCTGAGATCATTTCCATGCAGCCTGCCTTGTCACCTGATCCCCCACAGATCACTGTAACACTTGTTGGTCTGGAGGAGAGAAGAAGAATAGAGAAATTTATCAGTGACCTTGTCAACAAAAGAGATAGGTGGGTAAAGGGTTTTGTACATTTCACTACTGGTGGTCAGTAGCAGACAAAAAAAATCTTGTTTGTGAATTCGCACCCAAAAAATGCTTCCTATGAGTTTTTAGGCTATTTACAGAATATTAATTATTGTCAGTGAGGTCATAAGCTCTACATCTTTTCAATGCTTACTCGTTGCTGCTATAGGAAATACATGTTTCAGTAAGTTTTTCAAATATCCTTCAGTCTCTGTTGACAGCCAGGTTTGGCTATTTAAGTTTTCTTTTCAAGTTTTCTTTAACTGAACAATTTTGTGTACTGGGTATGCATAAAATATTGGTTCAATTAAATGTACTTTTTTTGTGATGTATTGAGTTCTATATTTTGTTAAAAGACCTTGTCAGCTAAATGTTATAGGGTTATAACACTTTAATCTGTCAAAAAGATAGTTGCTTTTGTGGTAGTAGCTTGTGTGTATACTCTCATACTTGGATGTGTTTTGTAAGTTTTACTTATGAACCACCTTATTTCTGAAATAACAACTCCTTGTGGATCAATTATAATCCAATATTTATCTGTTATCTAGGTTGATTCGGCAAGTAGGTCACAAGTTAAAAAAGATTGGAGCCCTTTCATATCCCTTGAGAGCTGAAAAAAATGAGGTATTTATGTTCTTTTACCATTCTATCATTAATATTGTCAAGTTTGCCTTTTTTTAAAGTTTTTTTGTAGATTATCATTTCTAAATAATCATACTGAGCAGTGAAGTTTATAATGGAAGAAATTATTTGATTTAAAAAAATGAATCAGTAATAGATCTAGTGGCATAGCGCTGGTTAGTGCGGCTGGCGTTGTACAAGATTATTGCTTCCCACCATTTGTCAAACATTTTAGCCCTCCATACATTTTTTTAAAAAGTTAAAGCATTGTCCAGGGTGATTTCTCCAATCTTGCAACCATTGTTACACCGGTGAATAATCTATGGAAAATCATCACATTACTTTTCTTTTTATTCCATATCAAGGATGTAGTGATGGGAGCCCACTCACTCACCCGTATAGAGGAACTTCTAGAAGCTTGTTTTACAGCTTTGAACAACTACACTGGCCATTTGACAGCAATTGTGAGCTGGCAGTGTCCTCAGTCGAACCAAGACATGCAGGTATCAGAGTTTAAACTCTTGGTGGATGGGAGACAATATGGAAGTCCAATACATGCTGGGACCAGGACTATCAGAATACAGGTACTTGAGCACAACAGGATGACCATTCATTTTTTTTTAGTTTCAAGAAGATAAATAAGGTTTTAAATCTGTTGAATTTTAAAGGCTTAAAATACTGTATTTTGCAAGTTATTTCTTTGATGGTCACTTTTGGGTAAAATAATTATCTTTATAAAAATTGTATGCGTGGGTAATATAAATTTAAAATATAACACATTATTTGATATTTCTATAATTGGTACTAAAACAAGGCAGTTTACGCACACAGTCATGTACAGTAAATGCAATAAAATCATTATCTTGTTTTATAAAACTTATCATCACAACTCTTTCTATAAATGATACCTGTATAAGAATATGGTCTTTTTTCTAGCTTGGCCTTGAACAGTCAAATTACAGACTATCAATGGTAGCTACAAGTGACAAGCCACATGGTACTAGTGCCGAGTCAAATGTCTGTGAAGTCTTAGCTATGCCCTTTAAGCCATTTTCCTTTTACTGCTATCATGCCATTCACTTGAAAGATGTCAAGTAAGTTTGACGTTTAGTCCACTAATTATTTTATTGTATAAAGCTATTACTTTTGATAATGGTTTGTAAAAAGTTATTTTTTAGATTGTTCTAAATAACCATACCATACATCATATATCTCGTTCAAGCAGTGTTTTTTTAATAAATGTAATAAATTAATTAAATAAGCTCTGTTCTTTTCCGATTTACATTTGCTTTTCTACATGTCGATTAAATGTTTAATATGCATTTATTTATTTTTAGATATCCTGCCAATGGCTGTTGTAAATTTCAAGATTCTATAACGTATGAACGACAAGTAGCCAAAAAATTGGCTAACCAGGGACTTCTTACAAAGTTTGTTCCCCCGCCATCTTGCAGCCTACTAGACATATTTGATGGAGAATACAAACAGTTGATGTCAGTTCATGTGGCCAGTCGCCCCACAGTTCTATTGTTCTGGACACCATGGTGTCTGTCTTCTCAGAAAATAATGAATAATTTTATAAGATTTTCCAGAGAAAATGCCAACCTGGTAAGCAATCCTAGCAACAGTGCCAACAGCAAAGGGCAAAAAAATTCCATGTTAGACCAACAATAAAAAAATGAGTAAAATTATATAAAACCTCAATCTAAAGTAAATTTGAAATCATGATATTCACAGCAGCTTCTTTGAGCTTTGTGACATTAGTCATGACTTTTATTTTGAATACTTATATGAATGAACAGAATCTGTACTACATTATCCTAAAATTCATTTTTTGTCTTTCAGATTTCATTTATAGCTGTAACTTGTGGTGTGTCAGGTGCTACAAATGATGGCAGGAAATCTCTTAGACACATGGTGACATCTAACAGCTGGCGAGATGACAATACAGTTTGGCATGTGACATCAGAATGTGGGCCAAGTTCTCTTCGTGCTCAGAAAAAACTAAATCATATAAGCACTGGTAAGATGTAACATTTTATTGTTGAACTGATTTTTTAAAACTTAGCTGAAACAAAAATGTATTTCTCATCCCAGAAAAATATTTTGAGATATGGTATAAATTGCAATATAACTGCTCTTTGTTGGAAAAAACACGGTACCCCTAGGCTGGGGTACCATGTTATATGAGACCTCTAATAATAATAATAATACTATAACTTTTTAGACTGGGTCATTGAGGCAGCTTTCCTTACATTCTTTTGTGTTAATAAATGATTATATGCATTTAATTTTAATTTGGTTATCATTTATTTTTAATTGAAATCAAGTTAAATTTAAGGCGTTTTTTAAAATTACATCACTTCAGATTAACTACCATATACTATTTAAGTTAAAGTTTAAGATTATTTAAGTATCACTATGGCTAAAATTGAGAATCAGAAACAGGGTGTTTCAACATTCAGAAAAATCTAGCTCCATCGGCTTAACACTTTAAAAACATGTTCTGGCTTATATTATCATAATTAGCTCCATCGGCTTAACACTTTAAAAACATGTTCTGGCTTACATTGTCATAATTATAACAACCAGTTCTTTAACTTTAATGTACTGTTAGCTATGTTTTGCTAATATTTTATTTTATTACTTGTAAAAGATTCCAAGTTAGAACAAGACAAACACAAGGATAAATCAATGGACCTAGCAGAAATTCTTGGCATCGCTGGTGTTCCAACTTTCTTGTTTATTCATCCTGAAGGTAAGTCTGAGGGTAGAAAATGTTTCATAGGTTAACTCTCATGGGAGATCATGTTTTTTAAGATTTGCGTTAGGGGAGAGAATGTTTAATCTGTGTGCTGGACAATTTTTACAATGTAAAACTAACATAGCAATAACACGGAGATCTGAAGCTCAGATTTGTTATAGGAACAAACATCTGACTTGCTTATCAAAGTAAATTTAGTATCTGCTGAAGTTGTGCAGTTGACATACCGTATTGTGTTTATTAACTTGATTATTCTTGTTCTGCAGGTTACATAGCATGGCATGGACGTTACTGTGCCTTTGATTACCCAGCTTTTGATGCTTTTATGAGACACACCGTTAGTGAAGTATTAAAACAGCCATGTTTTGTCTCTAGCTGTGACTGTTGTAAAGGTGATACAACGGTTGATGAAGTTATGGGTGAGTTTTCATTATCTAAATTTTGTGAGCTTGCGAATCATAGAACTGCTAAGAATGAGTTAAATAAATCTGCAGATTCATCAAGCAAAAATATATGTTTAGAATGAAATTGACAGTGATAACCAGTTTTCAATAGTAATACCATAAAAGGACTAAGACTTCAGTCCTCCCTTTTACAAAAGAACTAACAGTACGGGTAACTAAAACCTCTTTGAATTTTCCTGAATCCATGTATCATATTCACTGATGACTGTTTCATCTCATGCATTAAAAAAATGTACCAAGAATTTATTTACAGACACATCAGATCTTGTCTGAAATTGCTTCAAATTCAAAGCATAGATCTGTTCTTGAAGTACAGAGGTTTTCAAATGAAGTTCTTAGGAATTCCATAATACAAATATAACAATAAAATGTTTATCCATGTCTTTGAAGAATTTTTTAAGTTGATGATAAATTAAATACTGTACTAGCTGATCAACTGTTCAGTCGCATGGTTAAAAAAAATGTCAACTATCGATCCTTATATTTTTAGTCAAAACTAAAAACATATTCACTAATATTTTGTTATTTTTTACAGCACTTCAACTTCCCAATGTGATAAGCAGCCAAACCAGGCACACAGCACCAAGAACAGTCTCACCAACAAGCTCATCAGATAGACAATCACGATCAGACATGAAGTACGCAGCAATCAATGGGTACACCCACAATGTCAGTGGGACAGAACGCATGTTTGTCACTGAAGTGCATAAAAAAAGGTCCCCAAGTCCACGTCACGGCTCAAAGAGGAGCAATATTTCAGTGAACCAGCGGCCATACTCTGCAAATAGTGCCGGTCAAGGCATGTTGGAAAAGTCTCCTTACATGGCTTGTGTTGCCCCCCACATTCATCAACCACACAAAATTACAGTAAGGCCATATAGTGCCAAGAAGTTTATGCACAATGTGTAAATATTCACCAATCCTTGTAACTTGTTATCATATTTGAAAACTGAACAACTTGTTTGAAACTGTCCAGCTTTCATTTGTCTGGAAACAAAAATTTCCCAACTTAATTTGTGCTGCATTGTTGTGATTATATATTTTGTTCCTTTATTACAATATGTGCTTATATTTAAAAGTTAATTTTTAAAATTTTTTTAGAAGAAGCATTTATTATTATAATTTAGAGAGCATTTATCTAAATTATAGTTTTGCAAGTAAATTACTATCCATGTAAACGGTGCTTTTCAATTTCAAAATTAACATTTTATTCTTTAAAAAAATAATGTATGGTGATAGCATGTTAAGGCGTGTTAAGGACCGGTAAGGAAGTTTGACGAGACTTTTTAAAACTCTATTGACAGATCACATTTCATTAGTTATTTTAAATTGTATATATTGTTTTGAATAATGTGTTTTCATTCAACTAAAAACCTGAAAACTGAATCATGCCTTCACTTTTATGTGGAATATAATGAAAACTTCAGCTTTGATACCATTTGAGCCTATAATAATAACGTAACAAAAACATTTATATATTTTCACTTATTATTTTACCGTACTGAAAAAAGACATTAAACTTTCTAGGTATACTGGGGTGAAAGATAAAATGCATCACAAGCCAACGATAATGCTAAGATACATCATAATTATTATTTAAATTGTATTATGTGACTTGAACGCTTTTGATACTTTGACATAAAATGACATGCTTTATAGTTTTAACATAATCAGATGACCTTGAATAAGGAGTTAATGTTTGATAAAACTCCATGCAACTTGAAAAGTTAAAGTTTTATAAATTTATGCACATTTGAACTTTTTTTAAAAAGTTTTTTTGTGTATTCAATCTTTTAGACAGATGTATGGATATACCCTTGTAAAAAGATTATGTGTATATTTCTGATATAATTTATAAATAGTCTATTTATATACTGGTAAAATAAAATATTTTTAATTTTAATATACATGCTTTTAATAACTATAACAATAAATTAATCATTTATATATTTGTGTAAAATGGTTTAAGCTAAATTTCAATCTTAAATGTCAGTATCATTATGAAATTTTAAAGATATAAATTTAATATACTATTTTTAAAGTATAGCATTGAAAATCTGTGACAAAACTTTGTCGAAACAAACTCTCAAAAGAAATTGCATAATGTCAATGTTATCAACAATTTAAGAAGGATTCTTAATTCTGTTATTTTTCAGCTTTGAGCCTTGTAGAACACAATTCAAATAAATTATTGTTAACGCAGTTGTCCTAGCAATATTTATAATCACAACTAATGTAAAAAGCATTCTGGATAATGAAAAAAAAATGTTCAAATACTAAACGCGTGTAACCCGTCCCAAAAAAAAATTATTACCAAATAGTTTTAAATAAATATTTACCAATTTTATCACCAGCTATTATCTATACATTTTAATCTGTGATATGTTTGGGCTGTGACCTGGTGTGTCTCTAAATGCGGTACAGGGTATTCATGTATTGTTTTAAACTGACCAATGTTTCTTTTATTTTCTCTGCTAACAGTCATGGGCAATGTCTTTCTGTTACAAGCCACAGACATTTGTATTTTACACAACACAAGTTATGGCTTCCTGAAGAAGCTGTCAATCAAAATTAAACCAATGATTTTATTATACTACTGTATCTCAGGTGACAAGACCATTTAACTGTTGAATGTTTTTCTTGTATTTGACATTTTCCTTGTAAGTATTAAGTATTTAATGTTAACATTGTATCAACATTTAATGAAATTTAATGCTAACAATGACATAGTATCAACATTTACAAATTGAAATATCATATTCATATGTATATGAAACACAAAAATGTTATTTTGTTTTTTTTTAAAGATATTAAATCTCCTTTTTTTTTATCTAATAGGTTGTTTAATTTTCATCATCACGACAGAATCATTATTTATTTGTACATTTTAGAAAATTAACATAATATTTTAAAGATACTAATTATATTTATTTGTTAGAATACTTTTTTTTGAATCAGTTTTTATTTTTAATACCTGTTAACGTAACAAAAAACTTTATTCAATAAATAACTTAATACTTAACATCTGGGCAATGAAGTAATTGTATTATTATTTTTTTTATTCAAAATAATTTTATTTTATCAATGTAACTTTGGTTCAGCTTATTTTAATCACTTATTCCTTGGAGAAATTTGGGAATGATTTTTTTACAAGCATTTTACCCTTAAAATAAAAAAGAATCTAACTAGACTGATTGACCAATTGTAAAATATTTTTCAACACTATCTTGAAATTAATTTTTAAAAGTATCCTATTTGGTTCCTAAAGTAATAAACTATTTCAAATGTTTTCAATGACAACTCTTACAGCAGTTTTATTTACATCTATAACTCTGGAAAAAGGAGTATCCAGTTGGTACTTTTTAAAAATTAAATTCATATTTACATTACAATAGTTTCTTGTTTTAAATGTTATTTTGTTTCTTGAAATGTTTCAGGAACTGACAAAGATAAGCATTATAATATTATTTTATTTTTTTCACATTTATTCAGTCCACATATTTATAATGCTTTTTTATTAATCACAGAAAAAAATAAAGCCACTATGAATGAATGGTTGTTTCTAAGTTGTGTCTATTCAATGTCTTCAATCTTTTGAGTGAAATGGATCTGGTCTAAAATGTTCAGTTTAAAAAGTAACCCAGCAAACTGTGCAGTAGAGAGAAACTGTAACAATAATAATTATCAAGCTATCGGAATAAATTATATTTATTTGTTACAACAGTTACAGCTCAGAAGGTCTGTTGCATAGAGAATAGATATGCCCATATAAATTATTTTATTGGCTCAAATTAACCTAAATTCTTAACATTGTACGTGCTTGACCTCTTTGTTTCATCAAAGTATTTAAGCCTTGGGAGGATTGTTTTTGACATGTGTATGTTCATTATTTTAGTTGAGCTCTCAAAGGTTTAATTTTCTTTACAGAAAATTTAAGCTTTAAATACTTTCAAAGTTTAATGATGATAATAAGGTGGGAGAGACTGCAATTAGGTTAGGTAGAAGGAAATATATGAAACAACATATGGGGAAAACCTGAAACAAAATGGACACAACAAAACAAGTGTGTCATCAAGAAGCCTTCTTCAGTGAATAGTACAAAGAGTACCGGTAACACAAACATAAAAATAAACACACAGCTGAAATGCTTTATTAAAGAGGACAGCAAGAAGAATGTTACTTCAAATGTGCGTTTATGACAAGAATGAAAAGAAGCGCAAATTGAACGAAGAAAGAAGATGTTCATCTGATATACATCTGCCAGGAGGCTATATTTAAATTGTTGATTGACCATTCCTGGATAAAGACAAGGGGACACTAATGCTTTGAAAGGGAGGAACAACTTTATATTTTAATTTGCTGATAGGTGGTTATGATCGGTTACAGATGGAGAAATTTTAAGAAACAAGCATTCAATGAATTTTCAATAGTTTTTTTATTGAACCATATCTCATGTATCTTGACACAATCCATCAGATCTCTTGCATATGTACAAAAACTAACAAGTATGAAAAGGGGTATGAAAAGGGGTAATTATCAATTTAGTTCCATTTACATGAATAGAAACAGAAGTTAACCCGGACCTAGATAATATGACAAATTATACAACTGCGTGCTTTACAGACAATATGTCGTCCTCAATAATTTATCAGCTTTTTTTTAATACTTATACTGAATTCTTAAATAATAATTATTTCTAAACCGTTGATAGCTAAAAATTCAGCTAGACCAAGTTAAGGGTTCACATTGCAAAGAAACAATTATTTTTGTACAGTTTCAAAGATATTTACATTTAAGTTTCACCATTGAAATAATGGTTCTTAATTAAATTTTTGCCTTTATCTCAATGAAGCATAAATTAACATAGATCTTGCATACATTGCCAGCATCACTCATCTTTCATTCAATTTAACATTTGACTATCAAATGTTTACCTGACAGACATTGAGACAAGTTTCCAAAAGGGTCACAACTCCTTTTCTATGTCTCAGCAGTAACAAACCATACCTGCTACCACCATTTACGTAACTCTTACTATTTATTAACAAACCATTCAAATCAAATTTTTTCAGTCATTAAAAACCATACTTACTACAATCATGTCAAATACTTACTTTTTAACAAACCATTCTTGCTACACTCATAACAGTTATTTTTCTCTAAATCATAATAATTGAGCCATATTTCAGACAATCATATCCAAACTTTTTCATGAAGTCTTTAATTCGATTGCACACTGAAAATATCTAATCAGCCTTATGTGTGATTTAGTTTTCACATTAAAAAAAAACTACTTTTGACAACAAAGAGGAACTACAGCATTCACATCACACCATTTAATAACACATATTTTCTGTCATTAAAATATTAAGTGGAACCATACAACTGGCTATAGTATAAAGTTGATTAAAATGGAATATTAGCACAGACATGTGTGGTCTCCCAACTGCCTTCTGGTTGAAGATGTTGTCCAAAGAATCAACTGACTATGAAAGTGTTTCACCTTTAGTCACCTGTGATTAAACAAAAGATAATCAGTATTTAGTGTGGATGTTGAAGTTTGGTCATTAAATCTCTTAAAAGAAAAAAGACCTCTATACCCATTCCACCAAACCCTTCCACCCAACCCTTCCACCCAACCCTTCCACCCAACCCTTCCACCCAACCCTTCCACCCAGCCCTTCCACCCAACCCTTCCACCCAACCCTTCCACCCAGCCCTTCCACGTGTTTATTTTGAAGTTTCGCCAAGCTTATGGCTGATCTGGAGTAAAACCAAAAACAAGGGCACCACTTGAGAGGCGTGCTGCGTGCAGTCAGTTGGAACAGTAACACAAAATCATTTATGATTAAATTACAATGTTAAATTGAACACAACATGCAAAGTTTAGACCAAATGTCTAAGTTGCAAGGGAATGTGGGATAGTATATCATTTTTAAGGGCCAACACATTTTGCCGACAGGTGCAAATAAAATACCTATACAATTAATGAGAGCTGATTTTCTAGGATTATAATACAACAAATTGTACTTTTTTAAAAAGGCTTCATAATTATTTTTATATTTTAAATTATAAGTACAACCTTTCTCAAGTATATATTTTTCTCCCAACATAAAAGTTCAGCAAGCTAATCACACTAAATTAAAAAATCTGTCCCTGTTTCACTTAAGATGGGACAAGGTAACATGAAATCAAATAAACATCTCAATCAGAGCAAAGAGGTGGTTTAAAATTTAAATACATGACACCATAGGACCCATAAATAAATAAGTGCTGATAAAATAAAACATGTGCCATAACATATGTGCTGGCTGTAAATATTAAATAGCTAGCAATATATTTGTTTGTGTTCCTGGGCCTTCTCAGCTGGCTGTGTTTAATCATATCACTAGCCATCATACATGTTGAAGAAAGCCCCATTACCAAAATCAGTAGAAATAAATAAAACTCGATGAGACCGTTAAAACGTGGGATCTTTTAAAGTGATATAGCCAAAAAAATAAAATAAAATAGGAAGATGAATCAACATGCCTAAGTTGATCACACCATGCCTTTGTGAAGGAAGAGACACCATGTTTCACACTTTATCAATTACGATACAACAAAAATAATAGTTTCTTTTTGTTATTTATGTATAGAAATAAAATGAAGATATTAATAAATAGTCCACACTAACAATAAAAAAATGTAACTGCATCACAGTGTCACTGAATTCCATACATGGCATAAATATATAAAATGTAAAAATTTTGTTCTAATAATTAGTCTGTACAAAAGTGAATAGTTAACTATGAATTTATATAATTTTTTTTTCTAGTCAAGTACTCGACTAACCATTGATTTAGAATGTGTTCCTCAAACCAAAGAAGATAATAATATAATACATAATTTGTGAAACGTGATGTAGAAATAAGCAGACCAAAGATTCTATCAATTTTATGATCAAAATGCCTGCATTTTTTCTTTCTCCCTACCTTAAATTTCACAGCTACAGTAACCTCTTGTTAAAATACAAAGAGAATATTCATTATAAGTATTTTAATTATCAAAAAAGCTCCTGAAAACTTCAAATATTCATTGAAAGTTGGCTCAGGGGTTCCCAACCTGGGGTATGTGGCGGGAGTTCAGGGGATGCAAGGAAAAATATAAGAGTTGTAATATAAATGCTTATATACTTTTTAATTTATGTTTTAAGTTGATCAGAAACCCCTCTTTTTTTTCTTTCAATTTTTTAAATGCATTGTTAATTATGTAGGGTGAGCAAGACATGTTCAAACATAGGGGGTGTAGAGCATAGATTTGGTTTTGAAACACTGGTATAGATGATATGCCAGTGTTACTTTTTTTCTTTTTACAAAAATTATTATCATATCAGTTATGATTAATCCCCCACTCCAAAAAAAACCACCCTAGCAACCCTTCTAAAAACCCCTTCTTAACTATATGTATTGTTAATATGTGCCAAGGTTAACGTTTTCTGCAAATATGGTGTATGTACCTTTCTTGCCCTGTACATGCCTTAAAAATGAGCAGAGTCAAAAGGTATATGATTAAAATCAAGTAAAGATGTTTATGAATGGTTAAAACCTTATAAAAATGTTTAAGTGTATTTATATTTATCAAATTCTTGATATAACTGGTTTTGCATTTTATTTTAAGGGAAAATGATATTTCAAAATGCTATTTTGTTCCCCCTAAATGCTCAAATATAATTATTATTAATTGACATAAAATACTGGTAACAGAACTTGCAATAAGTCAAACTTAACAACATGAAATTATTGCATTTCAAAATACCACTTATTAATTGTGTTAAGCTGTAAAACTAAGCATAAAAAATAATTGTTTTAATTGTATAAATATTTTTAAAAACACAAATGACAAGCTGTCAGATAAATAAAAGTGCTTGATAAAATTGTTACTACACATATTTTTCTTCAGTTTCTAAAAGCTATGTCACAACACCCATCCAGATTAAAATTAGGCAAGCACAGAATGAATACCACAACAGATTTTTGGAGCTAGGGGAAAGATTCCTTCGAGCCTTCTACAAAGCCGAACAAATAGAGCAGGCAGGAAATTGTTTCAAGGTGTATCTTGAATTTAATATTTGTGAGAAATAACACAATGTTGGAAATTCTAAAAGCTAATTCAAACATCATGTTAGAACCAACTACAAAGCTGAGAGTGTCTGGGAAAAAAAAAGTTGTAACAAAAAAAAAATCAAGGAATAAAACACATAAGCAAATGACACTCAGAGATTTACCCGTCAATCAAGTTTGAATGAAGCAACTAGTTTGCACTCAAACAAAATTTTCAGAACCTATCTCAATTTCTTCTATATGATTCTCAGACAGGGTCTCGTTTTGAGCAATCTGGAAACAGACATAAGGAACAATGTAAACAGGTCAATGGGGATATTGTTTTAAAATTCTGCTTTTAGAAGAAAAAAATGTATATACTCTATGGGGAAAAAGGTTGGAAGATGTTCGGTTATAATTTCTTTTAAAATGAGGCAACAATAACTAGTTTCATGAAAAACAAGCATGCTAAAATGAAAGGATCTAAGCTTGAACTGATCAATGTTCCATAACGCTTCCTCTGTTGGTGAGTGGATCTATGCCAAGAAGACACAGGGATTCTACCAAAAAAGACAAATCAAAGAACGTAAATAAAGTTTTAACTATTGCACATATTGCTTTATACTGAGGGGGAAAAAATGAAGCATGGAATTTTTATTAAAAATTAAGAAACCAAAAAGTAAATTTATCAACAAGTGTATTTTGTTGCAATAAATACAACAATGGCCTCTGGTGTGGTTGAATAGTTTGGTGATTTTTTATCCCTTACTTATCTTTAAAATAATATAATAAGTGAACAATCATAACTTTTTATTTTTAATTAGAGAAACAAAAATAATGAAAATTTCTTTCCAATGACATTATGATTACAAAAGAAAAAGAAAATCAAATTATAGTTCTGTGAAGTTGAAGAAAGCAACAACAAAAAATAATGTAGATAAATAGAGCTGACAAACAACATATTCTCAAAACACCTGGAATATGAAAGGTGAAGATTTCTTTTATTTTGGCCAACTGTGTTTTCCAAAGACTGTATAAGTATAAATATGGAAGGTAAAAGCACATACTAAATGTTTAATATGGGGAAAATAAGCAACAACAAAATGATATTGATACTGATAACTCTAATAGGAAAAGATCATAAATTTACTGTGATGAACTAATGGAACACCAAGAGAAGAAAGGTCACCAAGGAAAATAATACAGACATATTATATCAGATATTCTTAAATTTAAAAAATGCTTCTTGCACTCTCGCTAGTTTCTTGCTTATGAAATATAATTTGTTTATAGCACATTTATATTATTAATATTACTGATGAATTTTCTCTAGTCCCCTTCATTAGCACAAAAGCAAAAAGGAGGAGACATCCACAATTCAAGGTACTGATTAAAAAATAAACATTAAAAACAAAAATTACGAAACAAGAATTTACTTTTTTAGAAATCATTTCACAAATGAAACTTAAAGCCATTAATACCTATAAAGATTCTGAATTATCTATGATGGTTAAATAGTTAACAAATTCCCAATAAATTTAACCCTTTAAAGAAATTATGTATAAAAGTATTTATCATTCATGGAAAAAGTTAGCTTGTTTAAAACAAATATCAAATCACTAACTGAAACAAAATAAATGCATTTAAAAAGACTCTATTCAAATATTGAAACTTGATGGGCCAATTATTTCGTTTTCTAGAATTATTGAACAATTATATTCAACAAATCTTTGTAAGGCACAAAATTTAATTATACACTTAGGTTAATATTTTAAACCTGTTTTCAAATCTAATCAAGACTAATCAGGATGAGAAACTAAAAAAAAAAAAAATACTTATTTAGTGTTGCACAAAACAATGAAAATTCCTGATACAAAGAATTGACACTGGAGCATGTGTCTATAATACCATAAGTTATTATTATAAAGAAACAATAATAAAGAAAACTGCTTGAATCTAAATTTATTTCTTTAACCCTGCCTTATTAAATCCTAAAACTATCCACACACAAAAAAAGACAATGTTTTAGTAAATTCCACTTTAGGACCTTGCAATCAATCCTGATTGTTTAATGCTTACTAAAATAGAGTAGTTTCTTTACTCAACACTGGCACCTAAAACCATTATAAACAACTAACTCTAAAGTCTAACAAACGAACTTCATATTGTATGTGTGATAAGCAGATCTTCAAAACTGTTTTTCTTTAATGTATGTATAATGTAAATATTTTATATTGACTCCAAAAACTGAGCTCTCACAGAGGCAAATACCTTTTTTATTAATAATAAGTGGAACCCTCAATTATAGATGGTAAATAAGCAAACAGAAACAATTTCAACTCTATAATCAATCTACTAATTAACAAACTTTAAAAAAAAATACAAAATAACTGTGAAATTATATAGTGCCTGGTTTCCAACCCATGGTTCACTGAGAGTTTCGTCAGTGAGATCGCCATCTAAATCAGTACTTAAAAAATGGATGATTTTCATTGTGATAAAATGGTGACAGAAGTTGGTAACAAACAATTTTAAAATTAATAAATTATAGTGTAGATCTAACTTACCCTGGCTTCAATATACTCAACTCGTCTCTCTAGTTCTGTCAGTTTCTGATTAAGAACTGCAAGTCTTGATCGACAGGATGTGTCTATGAAAATTTACACAAACATTCTTTTTTAAAATATCAAGTGTTGATCTTTCAAAATCACCAAAAAAAGTCTAAAAATATTTTAATTTTTAAAAATATTTATTTTAGAAATCATTTAGCCTTAATCCTTACAATAACTAATCAATTACACTGTTTCATTAGATTTGGCATTACAAAAATATCTGAATGAGAAAAGGTTTCTGGCCAAAAAGCTTATTTTTTTAAATGATACATCATCATATAGTGATACACATTATGTCATTTGCTTCAGGTTAAATAAAGTTCACATTTTCTTATTTACAATGTACAGCTATATGTAATAATAATATGACTCGTTATCCATGTTGATTGCTATTCTAATAAATCAAATGTAGTGCAAAGACCGAATGCTCCTTAAAGTGGTTTGATGGGATGGCCTGCAGTCTACAGTATGAGTAGAACATATCCAAAAATGTGTACGAAAGAAATTTTTCTAAAGGAAATTGTTTGAAAGAAGTTTGTTCCAATGAAAACAAGTTTGAATAGTGGATTCACTAACAAACTCATTACCTGGTAACTGTTGGCTTAAGTCAGTAATGAATGTAACTGGCAAATTTTGAAGAGCTATAACTTTGTTTTGTATGGGCTAGAGTTTAGATTGCGGTAAAGCTGGCGATATCTTCAATGGTTTATGTGTCATGGAGGTTCCCTTGTTCAACTACCAACCATATTCTGTATTTAAATGATTTAGATTTTTAGGTTTATATTTATTTGATATTTATTACAAGTTTTTTTATTTTGGTCTTCAAAGTGCGAGAGGGGCCCGGGGAAATGTTGAAATATAGGCCTACCTAAACATCATTGGCTTAGCGTGAGACAACTCTTGTCAAAACCCATACAGTAGGCACTTTACTAAAACAAAAGAAGACTACTTCAAAATTTGTAATGGAAATGGGCATGGGTGCAGTATAATATGAGTTTTTAATTTTTTTTATGTTGAGTGTCAATTCATTAATAAATGAGTCCTTATGACACATAATTGAGTTCTGTTTCCGCCATTTCACTAAGGAAGACATCTTGGCATACATTTCCATGCAGCTGTTTTGCTTTTTCAAGTGCCCTCAATTTATATAATTCTTGGCAAATATAAGGCATCTATACACAAAATTTCTTTGAAGAAATTAAATGACAATGGTTTTCATATTAAATATTTAAAATCATCATATAATGATGTATATTTGTGCAAATTCTCATTAAGGTAGGTACTGTCCGGCTTTTGTTATGCTTGTCCCGGTAACCTGCATTGTTGTAATTAGGTCGCTCAGAGCAATTTCGCTTGGATTTGACAATGCCCTAGTTTTTATGGCAGAAGATGCTGATACTTACATCAAATTATTTGATAACTTGTGTTTTAGAATAAACTTAGAAGGCATTTAAACAATAATATTTTAATTTGAAGTTTAAAACCCCTTTATTATAAATGATCATCAGTATATAATTAAACTGCCTTTCAGTATTTAATATGAAAATTAAATTTCTTCAAAGAATTTTGTTAGAAAGATGCCTAACATATACTTATGAATTTCCAAAATTAAGGTCGATCAAAACGGCAATCAGTACGTTTGAATGTAGGTCAAGATCTCCCATATTATAAAAGACAGACTCTCCTGTGCAGACTCCTATTTCCAATACAAATTTTGAAGTAGGCTCCTTGTGCTTTTTTAGCAGACGTGTGTTTGCAGTACTTTTTTTCTTCATAAAGTTGAAAATACCAAGATGACGACGTGGGAAATGAGTGGTAAGCAAAACCAACATTTACTTTTGACGTGCCGTGGTAGTAGCAGACTGCAGAATAGATTAGAAGCCTATCCGGGGAACGATAGTTATCTTACATTAGTATTAAATCATTTTTTGGCGTATTAAAAAAGGTAATCTACCACTTAAGCATCAGCTATGAAAAAATCCAGTAGTTTACGTTTGAAGTGCTATTTAAACAATTAATATTTCAACAGGAAATATCACAGTGGTCAGTAGAGAGAGGGTCACTGGGTTTTTGTGGCGTAGAAAGAGAGAGGGGTGTTGTTTTCTCATCGAAGTGCCAGACCCACGTGCAATCACGTTACAAGAGTGTATAGAAAGATATCCTTCCAGGCTCACGCATTGTATCAGACGGGTGGGTGGCTTATGCCAAATTAGAAACGGAATATACGAACGCTCTGTTGTCAGTGGTGCATCAAAAAAATTTTGTTTACCAAATCTACGACATCCATTATACCGGTATTTGATATATAATCTATATAAGGAAATGCATCCCCTTATTACTAAAATACTGTTCGGGAACTTTCAACTTTGGCACATGACTAATTAATTAAAGCTTTCCCTGACCTGGTTTAATAATTTTTGCACACGGCAAACTTTTATGAATGAAAACTCTGAGATCGTAAGGTAAAGTATAGCCATTATACATGTGACTGTGAATGGCTGTCCATGGCCATGACATTTTGCACACTGCAAATTATAATCATTTATAATATGGACTCTACCGGGTTTTTTAAGCTCAAATTAAAATATTATTCTGTCAATAACATTGAACTTCATTCTAAAACATAAGTTATCAAATATTTTGATGTAAATAGTGGTAATAAATAAATATTTCCTAAGTATTGGCATCTTCCGCCATTAAAAGTAGGTGTGGCCCATGCCATGTCGAAATTAGGCTGAGCGACATTATGGTATTACGGGGACTAGCGGAATGAACGTTGGACAAGACCTACATCAATGAGAATTTGCACACATATACATCAATATACAACGCTTTTCACGATTTAATATGGAAGACCTTTTTTTTTAATTTCATTAAACAAAAATTGACAGGAAGATGCCTTGTATACACCTATGAATTTCTAAAACTAATGTCGATCAAACATTGCAAAATAGAACATGTAGGTCAAGATGTCCCCTATTGTAAACATGTGGAAGGGTACCAGAATTTTATGACAAAATAGTCCTTTTATTTATTTCCCATTCAAATTCTTTATTAGTCTCCCTTGATTTACCGAAGTACCTGGCTTTTATTAATGGAAAAGCACCAACCCCCCCACAAATTAAAAACTTGGATTCTTCTGCGCCGACGCCCATTTCCCATACAAATTCTTGGCTAATTCAGACTATTGGTGCCAATAGGGATACATTTTGGGTTCAGGTTAGTAGGCACTTTGATGAAAATTTCACAACATTTTTAAAAATATAAAAAATACTACAGCTGATAGAGCCTGGAGAATAGATTACAAAAACACCAAGATCAACTTCTAGCTCAAGTGGTTCAAAAGCTATGAATTTTTCATTAGGGACCTCAAAACCACTTTTTCCACTATGGTAGATTTCCTCCACATTTTGTGACCCTTATTTTGCTTTTTTTTAAAAACACCTATAACTTTATTAGAAAATGAGACAAAAATATAAAATTTACAGGGAACATAGTTTAATAAGAGTACTTCTAAATAAAACCACAAAATATAAGTTAGTTTTTGTTAATACTCCGCAAAAAAAAAAATCTGTTTTATTTTCATATTAAAAATTTATAAAATATGCTGACTCGTCACTTATTTGTAATTAATTAATTATGTCTGGGTGGCCGAGTGGTCTAAACTGAGCAAATCTCAAGTTGATGGTCTGAAGTTCAATCCCCGGTAAAGCAAAAACACCACCAGCACCCCGGGTGGATGGGACTCGTTAACCTTGGACGGCAACGCATCTAAGAGAAGGCAACTCTGAATTCAAAACCCGGAGATGGAGTCCCGAAAGGCGGATAACATTGATACAATGAAACATTCCGACAACTCCAGCGAAGCCACTGGTGCCAAGCTGTATCATCCACATGATGTTCCCTTGGGGTCATCCAGCGGCGTGGAGAGAGGCGATTTGCTGTTGGGAACCAGCTAATAATCCTAGAAAGAATAATCCCAGGCCTTGTGGATTTCGTCCTGCGAATTCCATACCATTGTCACCTTGTGACGGACGGATGCCAGCAAAAAAAAAATTATGTCTAAATATTTATTTCTTTGATTTCCCAAAAATCAAAATAATAATATTCTTTAGATATTAACTTAAAATTTTCTGTGGAATTGTTTACAATTTTTAAGTATAAACTAATAATGAAGGGATTATTTGTTTCATTAAGTTAAAATTGACGATTACACTTTTTATTTTAGCATTTTCTATATAAAATGTTTTTTTGTCCCATGTCATATTAATGATAATGTGTATATATGACAAAAAATAGTACCGGTATGTCATTTATTTTAAGTTAGTTAAGTTTTTTCACAAATCAACCTGTATTGTTAGAATCAACTTTGGCTGTTGATAGAATTTAAAATAAGTTCTAGTCGTTTGCTTGAGGTAATTACAGTATTTTATAATTAATTTTTAGTAATATCTTATGTAATTCTTGGATTATTGTGGCAGAAAGTGTGTTTTTTCTTTAAGAACACTGAGGATTATATAATAATTCTCTATTGGAATAGTGTGATATGTGATTAAATATAGGATATTTCAATATCAAAGGTAAGTGAATATTTTTGTACAATTTTACTTATATTGTATATATATATATATATACTAGTAAATAAAATTAATAATTAACTATTAATTGTAATAATAAGGCTTATTTAACCTAATATCCTTCAATAAAAGCATCAAATCATATTTAAAAATATGTATTTGTGTTATTAATTTATTTGTTTTTATTTTTAAATGAGTTATTATTATGAGGTAATAGGCTGGATTTCCAGGATGAATCAAGTTATTTACTATAGCAACGAATATTAACGATAGTAGGTAATTTTGGGACACGTGACTAAAATTGCCGGGTTAATTTATGACCAAACCGCTGGGCCTAACCTTACACCTTGGATATGTTGTAATTAATGCCAGTATCTATGAAGTCCCTACAATGAAGCGATATAAGCTTTCCACACATTAAATATGAATGAGTCAAATTATTTTACCTTCAATTCTCAAAGTGAAGCCCCAAATTTATTTTGGGGACTAAAGTGTCTAATCATAAAACAACATGTCTACTCTAAGTTGTGGGCGGAAATAGAATTTACATGCTGGGCTACAAACAGTAAGAAGGTCGTAAACAACGTGACTCTCTGTATATTAAAAAGTGGAGGTCGCCATTTTGACAACGAAATCACGGTACCCAGGTTTCGGCATTTCCCCAGATCTCACCGAAGTGCATAAGGTTAGGTTTAAGGATACATTTAGGGTTCAGGTTAGGTTTAGTGAGAGTAAATTATAAAAGTTCACGGTCGTGGCAATTAAAATTGTGTGATATGTCATGGCACCAATTGTCTGAATTTACCAAATTCTTTTAGTAGTCTCCCTTGGTTTACCATAGTACCTATGCCTATACAATGTCATAAAAGAAATTACCAATTGGGCTAATGCGAAGAGATAGCACCATGACTTTAGGGTTCAGTTTAGGTTTGAGCGATGCGGCAGTGACAAAACGGAGCCCTGAGCATGTTCAGAGAGAGGCCGCCCTTGAAACAATGGATTTGTACTCCAAAGTACCTGTGAAGGTGTTTACGGACGGATCGGCCAACCTGAGAGAAAGTACTGCTGGGTATGGTGCGCTCATACTATACCCAGTGAGGGGGTCACAAAGTCAAAAACTCTCTGGACCCTGTGGGACCACAGCATCAAACTTTAATGCGGAGCTTGAGGCTATACACAGGGCCCTGGAGAGCGTGTATCACACACTGAGAGAAAATGAGCTTGCGGGGCTCGATGTGGTCGTGTTCTCGGACTCAAGATCTGCTCTCGAGATCTTGGAAAAGAGACAGGGTACCACTCACTTAGTTGACGTCATCATTGATGACGTGTGCAAAATCGGCAAATTAGGAGGCAAGGTAACAGTGCAATGGATCCCAGGCCACGTCGACATCAGTGGCAATGTGAAAGCAGACACTTGCGAAAACCGGGGCTGCCCAGCCTCAGCCAGAAGTACCAATGACTGGATTGGGAATAAAGAACTGGCTGGCAGACCATTTCAGGAAAAAGTGGTACAGGCAGTGGGCAGACAATACGACCGCTAGAGGCGTCTATTCAAACTTGCAGACTCCTAGCAAACAAGACCCATGGTGGGGGTTAGGCCGCAAACAGCAAAGCTTAGTGACGCAAATGCGCACCGAGCATTGCCCCTTAGGCACATACTTATGGCGGCTCGACAACAATCGGAATCCTACCTGCCGGCATTGCAACCTGGCCCCGGAGACGCTGGCGCATCTATTGACCTAATGCCCCTCACTAGAGCTTCCGGGGGAGGCCAGGGCGGAGGGGGAACCCTATGTGAGGAAAATGTTGTATGGCACAGCTCAGCAGATGGAGCTGGTTGCCAATTTACTAGCCGGGGTCTTAAGAGAGTAATCTCACGACCTTCACCAGAATATGTGTGTTAGTTAGTAGGTACCCCAATACCGCTAGCGCGGGAAAAAAAACCTGCCAGCTTTGCGTGGTACATTTCTGTGACCAGCCGTGAAGGGCAGGTTTCGGTATATGTCGGGCGTTGTCGTTCCTAAGCGTCATTTTCTAAAAATAAACAAGTTTCGGTCTTAAACTCTATTCGCTGAAAATTCCGGTCACGATGGTATAAATGCTGTGTCATTCTGACCTGTCTCAGACGAACAGTTGGAGCGCATACTGTGGGTAATTTAAGTCATGTTGATGGTTTTGTATAGCGAATGCGAGAATAAAAACTTTAGGACGAGCTAGCTTGATCACTTTAACATTAAAAGCATTTGCTATTAACATTACTGGCTATTTCTAGAATTTATGATACCGAGCGAGCAAAAAAATTCCCAATGTTATGAAAAAACGGCTGCCATCTTTTTTTACATAATTTTTTTTACCGGAGGGAGGTGAAATTATTTGGAAATAAACGCTTTAAATAAAACATTTCTAAATCATTGAAACATCTGATTGAACTAAAGTTTTTGATTCTAATATGACTAAACAATATAAATGTATACACATAAATAATAATTTGCTTTAAATTAATTGTTTGTATAATTATTCTTCATAAAATAAGAATTTGATCAATTTGCAAATAGGAATTCCTCTTCTTCAACAACAATAACAATGATTACAACGTATTTATTAGCTATTAATATTAGATAAACTAAGACTATTGGTACTAGTTATAAGGGTGTATCGATAGACCTATATTCATACTAGAATTGAATTAATGAAATAAATAAATTTTAATATTAGGGACATTTCTTTTATTTAGGATTTAATTGCAAACAATCTTCTTCATTTTTTTTTTCATTCTACTTCTACACTAGTTATTATTCTATTATTATGGTGTATAAATAGACCTATATTCATACTATAATTAAATTAAATATATTTTAACACTGGGGACATTCCTTTAATTTATTTTGTCTACTTCTGGTGATTTTTGTTTAAAAACCAATTTATAATTGCAATGTCATTAACTCATACTTATGAATTTTCCTTTGTTTTTTCAATAGATTCCACACATGAGGACAGGCATTGCAACCTGGAGGAGACCAATAAACAACCCAATTTTATGTTGACATTGAAGTTGTTTTTAATCTACCAATCGATGAGAATGAAGAGCTCTAGAGCCACGAACCATGTCCACGTTTTTTTTGAGACAGTTGCTCTGTCTTTAGGATATGTTAAGACCACTGTTAAATTGTTTAGTAAGTTGGTATTATTTGACATAGATCATGAAGAAATAACATTGTCAAATTTAGTTTCTGATGTTCTAATGGGAGATTTTCATTTTGTTAATTTGTGTATGATTGAAATTTATTTCAATTTTCAGGTCACTAATTTTAAAATTTAATTTTTAAATATTTTGTATACTTACAGCTGGACAAGGATACCATCTTTTGCTGTGGACAAGGACATTATCCTTTGCTGTGGACTATGGATAGCTATATTGCATTGGATGTTTTTATGTTTTGTATTTAAATGTACCGGTACAATAATGTTGACGAGAGATTAATTTAATAACTTTTATATATAAAATTTCTGAATTATGTTTTTCGTCTGGAATACTTTATTAAATTTTGTTTCTCACTGTCTATTTGTACTGAAGATTTCATCGAGTTAGCATTATTAGTTTAAAAGTAATTTTAAAAAATGTACATCAATGTCGACAGATTACATGACATTTTTTAATTTGTTATAGCATGATTCAAATTGCCTTTGTAATACTTGAATATTCTATTACATTTGGGTTGTCACTAGCCATTTGTAGTGAAAATTTAATTGTAGTAGCTTTATTAGTTTAAAAAATATCTATTTAAGTTTAACCCTTTGAACCCTCGATCCCGCTTTATCGGTCTGCGCCTTAAAAATCCACAACCCGCCAGACCGTTATATCGGTCTCCCATACCTTACCATAGATAGACAGTCCGTATGTAAAATGTGCTATAAATACTGAGTTCATGGTTTATCACGTGACTTGGGAAAGGTCACAGTAATGGCCGCGCCCATGGTTGCATTGTTTTTGTTATGTTTCAGTAATGTTTTTCGATGTATAGAAGTGGCAAAAATGCAATAATTACTTTTCTCAAGGACACAAACTAGAGTAGTTTTATGATAATGTAAATAATTTAGATAATATTTATTTGAAAAAGGAGTGAAATAAGTAAATAGACAATGATAGTGACGATCGATTGACTACAACTTCTAGTTCTAGTGCTATCGATGTGTTGTTAGGGAATAAACTAAACAAGGTCTAACCCCTAGTTCTAGCCTTGGCTTTTATGAAAAATCAGGGCCGTATAAATGACCTTTTACTATGACATTTTACAACATTTCTAAGACAATTTTATTTCTGTGATACATTTTATAATACTAATGGACTACTAACAGACACATTTAGATTGAAATAAAAAAAAATTATTTAATTTTATAATCATTTGATTTTGTTTGTTTGTGTGTCAGTGTGTGGACATTTTTTCACAGGAGCCCAGGGGATTGGGTATTTTAGGCCCAGGAGCCAAGGGTTCAAAGGATTAAGTATAAAAATGTCTCGGACGTGAGCACCTTTCATGAAATATTTTTTCTAACAGTGCATAAATATTTCTGATCTGCATTTTATTTATTTTAAATTTACCTTAATTTTAGATGGACATTATCTGTTTGTATTGAAAATTTTATAGCAGTAGCTTTATTGGTTTAGTGATTATGTCATTTTTTGAAAAATTAAATTTTTTGCCAATAGTCGTTCTCCACGCCATATGCTCATAAAGTAATATTTAATAAAATATAATAAGTTAATTCACAATTCATGTGTTTTATTTTGTTAAACATTGTGTTGTAAATGTTTGATAGCTCTAACTTTAATAGCTAAAAAGATACAAGCAAAATAGTAACAAAAGAGTAATAATGCAATCACAGCTTTAAAATTAAATACAAATCCGAATAGTGGGGAAAAATAAATCACTAAAAAATTCATAATTTTTCTCCTATAAGTGATAGAAAGATTATCATGGTGTCATTGGAAAGCTTGAAGCCAGCTCTTTCCAATAATATGACCTTTGTCTATGTCAGATGTATATGAAAATTTGAGTTGGAGTACCTACATTTAGGAAATTTTTTCAATATTTTTAAACGTTTTATTCTTAATTTTACCGGTCACGGCAATCAAGTTGACGGCCATGATAAAAAACATGGATGATAATTTTTACCAAAAATTTTTTAAATTGGTAAATGCCTGGAGATATCACTGCGTGCCGCCATCTTGGATGCGGCGACCCGCGAATTTTTGTCCTAAATTTATCCCTAAACCTAACCTAAACCCTAACTAAATCTATCCCTAAGCCTAAACCTAACCTGAACCCTAAACTTATCACTAACCTGGGTTTTGACCCTATTGGAACCAGGGTTTTGACCCTATTGGAATTAGGGTTTTGATCTTATCGGAACCATGGACAAAACACGCAAATGTAGGTACTTTGATAAAAAATTCAAATTTTTTAAAAAAATAAACCAATGGCAGTGTTGAATAGAGCTAATTTTTAACAGAATTATAACACCAAAATCATATTTTTAGCTGTTGTAGTTTTAAAGTTATGAATTTTTTAAAGTACGACTTAGTTTGTCATTTTTTACTATGGACGAAACCTCCACATCTTGTGACCTCATTCCTGATCGCGTCATGCGCAATGACTATATAGTTTATATAAGGCAACACATCCCCTTATTACTAAAATACTGTTTAGGGTCGACTTATTTTAATCTTTCAACTTTGGCACATGAATAATTAATTAAAGCTCTCCCTGACCAATGGTTTAATAGTTTTTGCACACGGCCAACTCTTATGAATGAAATAGTATTACGGTATAGCCATTATGCAAATGCAAGTGGCTGTGTGAATGGCTGCCCAGTACAATGTTTTGCACACTGCAAATTGTGATCATTTATAATATGGACTCTACTGGCTTTTTAAACCTCAAATTAGGATATTCTTGTTTAAAAGACTTTAAGTTCACTCGAAACTATAAGTTATCCAAATATTTTGATGTAAATAGTGATAATAATTGAATATTTGTAGAGTATCAGCATCTTCCGCCATTGAAAAGGGGACGAGGTCACACCCTAGCGAATTTGGGTAGTGCGACCTACATAGTATACTGCTCATGGGTAGAACCATGGTGTCTCTCCTAAAGGACATGTCGCTTTGAAATTTGGCATACTGGTAGATCAATCATAATCAATGTATGCACGAGATGCATAATAAATATGAAAATGACATATTTTGTACTTTGACTTATATTAATGATGAAAGTTGCCTTATATTCACCAAGGATTTTCTCAAATATTAACCGATTGTAAATAAAAAAGAGATTGATTAAAACGTAGGCCAAGATATCCTCTAAAGCGTAAGGCCGGAAAAAGAACACAATTATGGGTATATAGTAATTATTTTATGAATGAAATTGCACCAACATCAACAAATTAAAAACACGGATTTTCGCGCGGCGACGCCCATATCCCATACAAAACTTTTAGTAGTCTCCCTTGCTTTACTGAAGTACCTACGCAAATGATGTCATGGTGGAATCTCTCAGCATTAGCCGTTTAAATTAGGTAGCACTTCATAGGTACTTCGCCGAAGCAAGGTACACTCCTAGAAAATTTGTATCGGAAATGGGCGTCGGCGCGCGAAAATCCGTGTTTTTAATTTGTTGATGTTGCTGCAATTTCATTCATAAAATAATTACTATATCCCACAATTGTGTTCCTTTTCCGGCCTTACGCTTTAGAGGACATCTTGGCCTACATTTTAATCAATCTCTTTTTTATTTACAATCTGTTAATATTTGAGAAAATCCTTGGTGAATATAAGGCAACTTTCACCATTAATAAAAGTTAAAGTAAAAAACATGTCATTTTCATATTTATTATGCATCTCGGGCATACATTGATCTACCAGTATGCCAAATTTCAAAGCAACATGTCCTTCCCGAGAGACGCCATGGTTCCCCAAGTCGTACTTTAAAAATTCATAACTTTAAAACTACAACAGCTAAAAATATGATTTTGGTGTTATAATTCTGTTAAAAATGAGCTCTATTCAACTATGCCATTGGTTTATTAAAAAGAAATTTTTGAATTTTTTACCAAAGTACCTACACTTCAAACCGGAACAACAGGGTTCTTTCGTTGCCTATGCTCTAGTGGTAGATTACCATGAAAAAATACCCACCAAATGAATTTAGGAAGTCTGTTATTTTCTTAATACTTCCAGTTATCACTTCTACATATTCTCTATTAGCCCAATCCTGTTGAAGTGGCCTTTGATGTACTGCTGGTTGTTGATGAGACGCCATTTTCTTCCTGGTACAATTATACCAAGTTAAAGCTATTTAACGAAATCTTAAATAGATTCAGAGGGAGTTACTTTTGATGCGTGGCTAATAAATTTTAATAAATTTTAACTGGAGGGAAAAAATTTTTTTTTATCCAATTCTTTTTAAAATAATGTAACAATCACTTAATATCATCTTTTGGTACTGTAACTGACCAACTATATATTAAATGTGCAAAAGGTCAAATTGTAGAGACTGTTCGTATTTTCTGCCGAGCCCCCTGCCCACCTTCCTCCATCTAACGCACACAGACGCACTATTTTAAAAAAATCAACATCCCATTCCCCCTCAATGCATATGTAATATTTGGAGGGCTGCTATTAACCGATAAATGGTGTTCATTTTATATCGAATATGCACGAAACGCTTTTATGCTAAGTTAGGAAATGAGCGAGACAAAGTATTGGAGAAATCTTTAAAAAGGGACGCAACAAAACAAAGAACGTATAATTAACAACTTAAACAAGCCGACCAAGTCTTAGTTTTGCCACCCCCTTGAAAAAACCCTGAAATGACGCCCCTGATGGGCATAGTCTATAGTAGCTGATTTATCATTTTCATCTTGTGGAACTGATATACCAGACAAGTAAACATCATCCTCACCTAACCTTTGAGCACTTAAAATAAAAGCATTGCTGGTGTGAGCAATAATTGCCACAAGCTCTCTCTATCTCCTTGCAGCTCTTCACTACTCGCATTGGTCAAATCCTCTTTGTTGAGGAGCAGGTGCTAATTTCTTATGCTCAAGAAGGCACTGTCGGTGCTGTTGAACATGCTTTTTCAACATGACTTGTAATGCAAATATGTTCAAGCAGTGATGTTATTATTGTTACTCACTTTACTTTCCACTAATTCTCAAAATATCGTATTCATACTCTATCAATACCATTTATCTTGACTGCATATGACACTCGAACTGTGCCCTTGTTCCATGCCTGCAACATGATCGCAAACTTACCGCCCCGGTCATTTGCGACAAACAGAATCTACGGGTGAAGAGATGCCAACTTTTCATTTCTCCTGCACTAACAAAGTGTGGCAACATTCAGACCAGCCATCTGCAGTGCACATACAAAGACACATTAAATAAATCTTATATTGTTTAAAAGTCTAAACATTACATGACTATTTACACTCATTTACGATTATAATTAATTTAAAAAATAGTGTAATAACAAGCCAATTTTTAAAATTAAAATTTTAATAGAGAAAACATGATTGTTAACGTCAACTAATTTAAACTCTCCCCCTTGTCAATAACTCTCAAACATTTCCACCCCCCCCCCTATTGTGTTGACATAATTAATGGATGCCCCCTTAACCTGACTGCAGTCTCTCCCCTTATTACCGAAACATATTTTGGAAACCTTTAGATTATTTTTCTCTCTTTTTTGCTACCACACTATCAATCATCAATGGGATATTTTAATTGGTTACCGGAAATTTGATCGAAAGAAATTTCGTCGACAGAAAATTGATCGACGGAAATTTGATAGAACGGAAATTTGATAGAACGGAAATTTGGTCGACATCTTTTTTTCAGTTCTCACGTTAAAATTTTCGTCAAATTTCTTTGTAAACGCACTACACTATATGGTAAAATAAAATAATGCATTCAAAAAGAAATTTGACGCAAAATTTCCGTTCGATCAAATTTCCGTCCATCAATTTTCCGATAACGAAATATCTTTCGATTAAATTTCCGGATACGATTTTAATTGAACTAACTGAATTGTCCGTGAAAAATCTATGCATACCAATCCGTAGACCTCATTGTGCTGCATTTAAGTTCGTTAGATTAGTGGTGATTGAAGCTATGGGATCATGCTTGTGAACATTTGGATAAACAGTAGAGCACGAAACCAAACAATACATTTTAGAATAAGATCAATAAGTATTTACAGAAATTATCAGAAATATTAAGAAATATTTAAAAGTAAAACAGAATAGTAGTGCGTTCAAAAAGCCTGTGATGTTAAACTATTGAAATTAACATTGATGCATTTCATTTATTTTTACAAAATTTATTGAGAACAAGTGTTTTTATAAGGCCTTATAAAAATTACCATTTATTAGATACTAGGCGATTAGTTACTGCTGTATACGGCAGAGGTGAGACGTCCCGTTATCTGGATCATTTGTCTCCTTATTCCCCAACAAACTGCCCCCCCCCCTTCCCCCTGTATACCCCATTCCCATCGGACATCCTTCAGTAACATGTAATCTTTCACCCAAGCCATTTCCGTTCACACTCCCCACTATCTCCCTCACCCGATCCCCTATTCCCCTCTGTACCCTCCTCATTCAACTCTCCTCCACCCTAGCCACTTTATTCCACACACTCCACATTCACTCCCTTCAATCCCCTTTACTGAACATTCTCCCATAGTTTAAATATTTTTTTCCAACCTCGCTAAATCAGGGAGATCTCGGTAAATTGATTACCAACATTTTAACAACTTCCGTGAAATTTTTGATAGGGAGCATCTGATGGGAACATTATTTTAAATAATAAAGCATGAAATAAAAAAAATGAATGTCAATAAATGAAAAAAAAAAAAAAAAATTCTTAAATTTTTATTTAAGAATACGGAATTATATTTGTCTAATGTGTTTATTGCAAAATTTCTGATTGTAAATAAATTTTAAAATTTTAACAATATCTCCCTTGGGTTTACATTTCCGCCGTCAAATACGACGATACTTGAAGCAGTTTTGAGATACAAACTGCAACAGTGTGTGACACTTTATTGTCATAAGCTAATTAATCATTTGTACCGCGTAATCATGGCTTCAGCCTTGGAAAATTATGTTAACAGTATCCTTTTTAGAAATTAGTTACGTCATTTTAGCATTAATAAATAATGGTATGATACCTAATTAAGTTTACTTTAAAAGTTTAAGTAAGGTACGGTAGACAGCCAGGCCCAGGTGTTGTTAACTTCAATTCAACATTTTTAGGCATAGAGCAATGTGCACTTAAGTCTAAGCCTAACTAAGCATGATTCAGGATGAACAGGAATCGAATCGATTTCAATAACCATCAATTTGATGGTTAGGCTTATTTACTTTTGGGCCTACTTTTGTTTCACCACTTTGAGTTTCTGTGTAGTGTGTAGGATTCTCTCCCCTTTGTTTATTCGTGCAATGTTGCTAAAGTTAACTGGTAATGTACCACTTGAGCGTCGGCCAAGGAAAAATTCATTTGTTCCGGTTTGAAGTGCTGGTAAATTCAGACAATTGGTGCCATGACATATCACACGGCTGCCATTTTGGTTGCCCCGACCGTGAACTTTTATAATTCCCTGTCACTAAACCTAACCTGAACCCTTAATGTATCCCTAAACCTAACCTGACCCCTAAATGTTACCTCTGAGGGACCAATAGTCTGAATTAGCTGAAGTGCTATTTAAACAATTATTCTTTTATTGATAAGATCCAAAACGATGGAAATGTTTTATAAAGACATTGTCATTGTAAGTAGCCTACATATTCATTTCAGCACATATATAATACAAGTACAATACATATTATTTTAAATAGAAAAATTGAAACAATTACAACATTTTTAAACAGTTGATTAATTATTCATAGTTCTCAACAGTATATTCCATTTCTGATTTGGTTTATATTAGCATAAGCTGCCCACCCGTCTGATAAAATCAGTGAGCTTGGAAGAATATATCTTTCGATATCCTCTTGTAACGTGATCACACATCAGTCTGGCATTTTGATTAGAAAACAACGCCCACTCTCTCTTTCTACGCCCCCAAAAACCCAGTGACCCTCTCTCCACTGTCCAAGGTGGTATTATATATGTACTGAAATGAATATTTATGTCATAAAAAACATTTCCATTGTTTTGGGAGAATAATTGTATAAATAGCACTTCAGACTGGAAGAAATGGATTTTTCCTTGGCCGACGCTCAAGTGGTAGATTACCAGTTAACTTTTCTTTTTTTTAATATTACTACTATTACCCTGATGGAAAGTATTTGGTAAATTTACAGAATCCACGCCACTCATTTCCCCTTGTTTTTCCACTACTTTTTTCCCCACTCCCGCCATCTTTGTTGCATGACGGCTGAAGAGTCACTGCAACAAAGATGGCGTTGTGGTAAAAAAAAACGTAGTGGTAAAACACATCTACTACAATGGGGAGGGGAAAGGGAGAGAATGTGTTGTTTTAACTTCTTACTGAGAGAAACGAAAATTAGGAAAAAACATGCTAAATTTTAATGAAATAAATTTTTTAGAAAATTCTTCAATCCTGAAATCTATCACTCTACCTAACTAAAATGCTAAGTATGTATCCTGAACTCAAGCGTAAATCCCCCCTCCCAATTTAGTCCTCCCTAACTTGAGCGTAAATTGACCCTTTATTAGTTCCCCCTAACTTGAGCATTTATCTTCAAACCTAAATCTATGACCTAATACGAACCCTAAAACCATGTGTTAAAGCTATACACTCTACTGTACTGAGAATATCGTAAATTAGAATAGACATTTTGCCTGTATTTAGAAAAATGGGTTTTAATTTTTCTGACAACTTTTTTTTTTGGGGGGGGGGGGGGGAACCTGCAATAAAGTGTTTAAAAGTTTAATAGATGAAAATTATTATTTTTTAACATTGTAATAATAATGTTGATCTTTTTATTAAATTTTATGATTTTTTCAGTACAATACAGTGTGTAACTAACACATTTTTTTAGGGTTCAAGTTAGGTCAAAGATTTTAGGTTTGAAGATTTACGCTCAAGCTAAGAGGATTAGGTTTGGGGGTAAATTTATGATCAAATTTGGGGGTAATTAACACACGAGTTAGGGATACTGACTTAGCATTCAGATTAAGTAGAGTTGTAAATTTTAGATCGAAGTTTTTTCTAAAAAAATTACTGGTATTTAATTAAATTTTAATGATTTTTTCCTAATTTAAGTTTTTCTCAGTAAGTAGCTAAAACAGCTCATTCTCTTCATGTCTCCTCCCCATTTTAGCAAACATGTTTTTGCACTACTTTTTTTTCACAGCCACCATCTTGGTTGCCATGACACGTTTTCTTTTTATGGCAACCAAAATGGCCCGTGGGAGATGCCTAATGGCTAAATTTATATAGATACATTTAGTTTGTAATTTTGTTCCGTTCCCAGTTTGCTTTAACTGTGAAGACCAAATTCACTACTATGATAGTCCAAGTTAATGTATGTAGAAAAGTAATGCCACTTCTTCTAAAACCAATTACAACCAGACATGGTGAATGTAGTAACTTAATTGTATCGCTCAGATATGCAGCAAGACCCATTAATAACCTGTGCTCAACCTCTTTCACTTTCGGTGTCCTGTGTCTCAACTGCGGTTGTTAAAAACACTATGGTCGCTAAAAGCTATGAATAGTTGCGTTTCCATTTTTAAAAAAACAACATCTCGCCCAGCCTTTGTGGTTTTGCCACTTCCAGTGAAACTAACCCATCATCCATTAGTCATATTATGATATAAATATGTCATCTATGAATGAAAAACACATTTTGAAAATGATAATAGAATATTTGAAACCTTTTTTTTTCACAGTGAAATTTACAAAAATGACAATAGTAATAAATATTTTGACTTTGTAAAAAACATACTATAAATTTTATAATAGCTTCAAGTGTCATAAAACACCACATATTGTCTGATAAATAGTATTGTTATGAAACTGGGGAAAGCTTGGTCATTTAAAAAAAATTATAATTTTATAAATATCAAGATAGTCTCAGTCTGTCTTTGTTGGAAAGTGAACAGAATATAATTATGCTTTTGATATCTTTTTAGATTACATGTAAATGTTTTACTGAGGAGATAAACAATAATTGGCTGGTTATACTTTTTATAACTATTTAAATTAGGCATACGTCATACGTTTAAAGATAATTTGATAAAGTGGTTCCAAAGGCTTCATAACAGGTCTGCATGCAGCGTGATGGCTTGTCCTTTATGTAAAGTTGAATTTTATTTAGAAAAAAAGTCTTTTAGTTTTACTATACTTATACTTATATACTAAACTTAGTTAAATTTAAATACTCTTTTTTTTTTTTTTAAGATGAGTCTTTGAATATAGGTTTTTTATTTAAATTATCATGCAACTTCACTTCTGTTATTCTCCTAAACCAGCTATAAGAAATGGTTGAAATTGTGACAGCTGATGGACGTGTTATAGTGGTGAGTTGAATTTGAGTCAACAATTAAGAATATAATCAAATATATCAGTTTAATTCTTACAAAAACTGTATTGTTGTAGAAATTGTTATAAAGTTTATGTAGTAAAATTTGATGAATGTCTTTTTTTTTTCTTTGCAAGGGTACCCTCAAGGGTTTTGACCAAACTATTAACCTTATTCTTGATGAGAGTCATGAAAGGGTCTATAGCACTGGTCAGGGTGTTGAACAAGTCATTCTTGGACTTTACATTGTTAGAGGAGACAATGTGTAAGTGTTATTTGTGTATTTATTGATGTCTCTTTTAATTTAGTCTGTTTTACAATTTTGTGGGTGCCAAGGTTGTTAAAATTTTTCAGGCTCCAAAATGTTTAGAAATTCAGAATCTTTTAAATCACTTTTTTAAAGCACAACTTCTTGGAACTCAATCTTTTGACATTTATTTTCCTTTCTGACTTCAGTCTTTTTTAGTTATTACTTCATCATAGTTATTATCGATAGTTGCCCCTTTTTAAAAATGTATTACAGGTACTGCTACCCAGCAAAAACACTTAAAAATCATGACCTTTTTGACTTGCTTTAAGGCATGCAGCTCTTCAGAGGAATAGATGCAGCTTTTTTTCTTCTTTCAAATCATTGATAACCTTTAAACAAACTGCTCCCTGCCTGCGGTTTGCAAAATATGTCCTTGGCTAATATAATTTATAAAAAATGGCTCCTCACTCAAAAAAATTGCAGAACCGTGTTTGAAAGTGTCTTTGTCCTGAATTGAAATAAAACAAATGCTTAACATTGTTTCTTAAATAAGGACTCATATTTTATCATAATAAATGTAAATTCCTTTTATCTCCTTAAAAAGTAATGGTTAATTTAGTTTCTTTTAATTGTATCATTTAACTTCTTTCTCCTAGGGCGGTTATTGGTGAGGTGGATGATGACACAGATAATGGACTTGACTTTGAAAGCATTCGAGCTGAGCCTTTGAATGCAATAACTCATTGAGGATTAGACGTTGTATTGAAAGATGATTGAACCTTATAAGTAAAGCTGTTATATAGATGACTATTAAATTTAAATTTATAGCAAGTGAAATATTTTAAAGATAAATGTTTTGCAACACCAAAGAAATGAAAGAATGGAACTTTCACACATCTGTCTGTCAAAGTGCAGAATTTTAATGACTCATTGGTACTTGCTGCAAGAAACTAAAAAATTTTTTTTTTGTAAAATGGCATAATAATGTTGTCTCAAACGATTTGTACTTGTACTACTTGCTAATGCTAACAGTAATGGCTTTTAGTACTAATACACTTATAAAGCATTTTTAACATAGCTTTCAGAAAGGTACTGAAAATTAAATTTGGAATTTCTAATTGACCTAGACTGCCTTTAAGTGCCAAAACTGATTTTAAAAAAATGTATGAAAAAATGTATAAATGGTGTTTTAAGCAGTCAGTTTGAGAAACATTTGTTTTTATTTCAGGGTTTCTTGAATTATGAAAAATTTCAAACTTGTCTCCGAGCACTTCAGATGCAAAATATGGGTTAAGTTTGAAAAATTCTGCCTTTTGTTTACTGGTGAGAAAATTTGTTTTTCATCCATTTAAATTATAATGAAAAAAAAAAAACATTGTATTTCATTCAACTTTTTATTGCTCATCCTCTTGTTTGTCATTTGATTTTTTACAAAACTGTAATGTACTGGTAAAAAAAAAAAGTTACAAGAAATGTGGGCGCTTTCAAACTAAAATATCATTTATTAGAGGAATTACGAAATTTTTAAAATGTAAATAATATATTGTTCCTTCTACACCACTAGTTTTACTGCATTTGGTGGTTTTTGGATCACATTCATAAATAAACAAAAAAATGTGGGTGCAAATGTTTTGAATGTTATTGTGACTAATAAAAAGTATGTGATGCGAGTATGAATAGATTTTGTAAATATTTTAGCTGAGTACCAATGGTTCAATGTGGTGCAAGCAAATTTATGTTGAGTTGTAGTTATTTACGCTTTAATTCTGTGGGCTGGATTTAAAAAACAAAAGAAAATCCTGGTGCCCTTGAGTCCAGAGTATGAATGACTTGCATATTTAGATAATCCATTGGTAATTCCTATTAATACCTGGATGAAAGTTACAAATTTGTCTCATCTTTAATGTGTAAAATTGAAATCATTGTTTTACTGCAAGTGTAGAGCATGTGTAATTACTTTGATGTTGAACACATTTAATGTCTGGAATAAAACCTGATTGATGAGTTATATGTCTTTCTTCTAAATGATTTGTCCTCATACAGTATAAAGAATGCTTAATTTTTACAATTAGCCTAATTAACAACAAAAGATTGCGTATAGTTCAAAAAAGGTCTTCTTTTGTAGATAGATGTAAGGGCAAAAACAGAATAAAAAAAAGAATTACATTAGGGTATGAAATAAAGGGAAAGTAGTCAAAGGAGGTAAAGAACAAGAAAACAGGAGAGGGATGTACATGAACATAATGTAATATTTATATAAATAAAAACACTAGAGTGATCAACACTCTTGCTGGTCAGTATACGTATTTATATCCTGAGAGTGAACATGAGCTACAACCTTTAAAGAAAGCATAACTAAGTTATTTTGTTTAAAATGAATATAAATTATAATTCAAGCTTGGATTATCTTCAGTGGTGGAGCAGATTAATTTCAAATTATCAATCATTGTGATAGTCATAAATTTTATCATTACATTTTCAGTATGTATCTATCAGTCCATGATGTGTTAGTACCTGTTCTTATTGCTAGGTGAAAAACCAGCATTCTACAACACCTGATGACAAACTTCCTGCATTATTTCAATCCCATCAGTATAATATCTATTGTACCATGGTCACAGAGTTTTCTTGTAACCTTTAATAACTTCATAGAAACTATTCAGTTTTATATTTTCTATCTTTTATACACAATCTAAACAGACATGAAAATCAATCTGATAAGATGAGATCACTTTTTTGACATTTAAGTTTACATGACTCATTCAAATAGGGCTACTGCTTGAGCAAATATTTAAATTATTTATATTTTTACCATCATACTTTGTGATTTACAATGAATGCACTTTCAGCTTTTTAATCAGGTGAGGTATATTAACTAATTTATATTAATTGTTTATAGAATTAGAATAGATATATTTAAAACTAAAACTGCATAATAAAACTTTTTGGCAAAAATAATTTTAATTTAATTTGACTTTTCTCAAATAATAGTAATTCTATACATATTTGAAATTATAAGAACAATAAAGAAAGAAATCTTTGACTGGGTTCTGCAACCAGTGGTCCCGTAGACCATTAAATGTAGAGGTTCAAAATAATATTTTAATAATTATTTAAATCAAGTGTAATAGTAATATATATAATTTTTGCATGTTTCTTATGGTCATACTAAATAATTATATTGTCTTCCAATGATTATTAATAAAGCTCCAAAAGTCCAGTTTCAATATTTAAATGCTAAAAGCTTCTAGTTGCAAATAAGATAAGAGTTTATAACTATGCTATAACATTAAACTTAAGAGACAATGATAAAATATTTCACATTAGGGCTGAAATGTTTTTTTTCAAAAAGCAACTTCATTTTTATTCAGAAAATAGTTGTCCTAAAATTAATTGAATTTCCATTGATCTACATGATGGTTATAGCTATGTTGTTTTAAAAATCACATTGGATTACTTTTCTTAAGTTAAATGGCAACTGTGAAATAAGAGCAAGGTGACATCTATCATATTGTAATGGACTAACAATGTCATCTGACATACACAGGTACAATGAAAATAATCAGACTCTTAGAGTTAACATGTTTAAAATACATTTTTATTTCCTACTCCTAGTGCAATAATTTTTTTTAGCTAGAATAAACTTTTCAGGACTAGAAAAATAATCATATATTTGAAAGCATCCCAAGTCCTACAAATATTTTGTAGCAATAAAAGCCTCTTTAATTCTTTTTTTATTCTTTACGAAACTTTGTTAATTTCTTAATCAGAATAATAAAATTCGTTGTCATCAAATAAAATACTTTGGAAACTACTGGCACTGAACTTTTCACCATTTATATTTTAAATATTAAAAGGATATTTTCTCAATTTTTTGTGTCTTATTCTTAGTTAACTAGTTTTCCTGATAGATATAAACAATTAATTGTTATTATAATTGTTTGAGGCTGAAATGTTCTAAAATCTGTGTTTAATACTAAGAAGCTCATTTAAAATGTAAATATGTATTTACATTTCAAGAAATTTGAAATAGATTGTGTACTTAACATGACCTTATTTGAGCAATAATGTATTGTTTTATTCAAACCTAACTTTAATTTCCATCATTTTTAAAATTCTATTTTGTTTCAAAATAAATCTAATTGTTTTTTTTTTAAATGAGGAGTACAAAATAAAAAAATGGCAGAGATATTTTTTTTAAACAATTCTATCATAAAAGAGATGAAATATGCTAACTAAAACCAAAGTTTTTTTTAAAGTGCTTTTAACAGTATTTACAAATCTTTCAAAAGGTGTCTGACATAGTGATAGTATCATATGATTCTCTATAGGTCTCACAAGCTTTGAAGACATATCTTTCAATAGATAACTGTTGAATTCATGAAGTCAAACATTCAAAATCAAAACAATGGCAATAATACAGATGTTGAACAGAGCGAAACCACGTGAAAATGTAATCCTGGCCTTAATATTTGTATACACTACATTAAAAAATATAGCAAATTCATAACATTTGTATATACATTTTTTTTGAAAATCACTCCCAAGCATGACCTAACGTTTTTTGGTGTATAATAAGCAACAAATAGTATATCAAAATTTTATCAATCACTACAAACAGTACAATGCATAAACTTTCACAAAACAAGCCAGCAAACACAGCCATACATGCAGGTTTTACATTTAAAGCTTAAACAACATCAGTTTGCAAGTATGCACACAGATATGCACACAGCCGATACATTCACAGCATTGATCTCAGCATTACAACAAGTACCACACACATTTAGGAATACTCTGAAATCATCTCCTAAACCGTGGCTGCTTTCCATGCATGTGTAAATGATGTACACATACATTTGAAAAAAATTACACTTATGGTACTACCATAACATCCATAACTTTTTTTTAAAACAAACATTGAAATCAACAACGCAATGCATATTATTCACAAATATATACATCAGAAATAGCTTGGTTGATCCTGCACTCAGCTTTAACCCAAGCATTGTCAAAACATAATTTACTGCTTCACGCAACTAAACATAGTTATGTTGGCAGTCCATTCCAACTTAATCTTTATATATAATAAATTGTTTCTTTGTATCAAAATCTTTTAAATGTCAATGCTGTTGGTTGGATGATGGCAGATATATAAAATGTATATATAGATTTACCAAACAAATTCTTTTAAAGAGGCATGTTCTACAACAATTGATATGGCCTCCTCCTTTGACTAACATAAGATGCACACATTTTGGTGCTATCAGAGGCAATGCAGACTCTACCAGGAAGAACTCAAAAAAAAAATTATTGTCTCTTAACAAATTAAAATTTTCTTGAGTCCTTAAAAATGTTATGCAATACTTTCTGATTAAACATACAGATCTAAAAATAAAATTGGTACTGTGATCTGAGGTGCAATCTTTAAATAAAAAAAAAAAACAAAAAAAAAAAACACACAAAAAAAACGGTTTTGGCAATGGAATTATATCCCTCCAGACTAAAAAATTAAATAAAAAGTAGTTGCTTAAGCTGTGTTATTGAAGTTCCTTTGATAGAAAAAATTTAATTCAGAAAGTTTAAGTAAATAGATAGATAAAAATGATATATTTTTCCATTTCGTTTCACTCAGGATTGTGTGTAATTGCAACACAAGGCACATTTGCTGCATAAAACTAGAATATCAGTGGAAAGCCGATCCCAAAAATAAAAATAATAATTGCTTTATTTCATTTGACTGATTTTATAAGAGATCATAACCATTTTCAATACCAGTGAATGTAGATTTTTTGGGTATAATACTTTTGAGAAGTTTTGAATATTCTCAAATGACATAGGAGGATGGATCATCATCATCATTCAGATCCAGTGGTCACTTGAGCATGTGCCATTCTGCCTTAAATGGGAGGATGGAAACTATCATCTATAATTGGTTTCTTTGGGGTCAGCAATGTGGGAACTGGTTACCTACATGGTATAATTATATAACAGTACAAAGTAGGAAACTTATTGCAAGACTGCAAGATTATTAATACTTTAAACCTATTTAATTGGGAATTTCCTATTTTCCTTTGTGATCATAAAGCAATTCTAGAATAAGGCAAGAGTCTCAAAGATTCTATCGCTGGCCCCTGTGATCATTTAACTCAACATTATCAAAATAGCTTCATTCCACTCATAGAATGGAAATGTTTACCTACAGTCATGAGCAAAAATGTAAAGTACATCTTTATGTTACATAAATGGCACAATTTTTAATAGCTAAGTCTGACAATGACCCACTGAAATTTTTCTCTGACATTTTAACTCTAGTAGCAATTTTAAAAAAATATAAAATATTTAAGATGTTTCTAACCTGCTGGAAATTGTTTATGATATAAGACAGTTATGGGTTACTCTGTTGTTTTTATAAATTAAAATTATGACGTCACTTTGCTATTAACAAAAGTGGCAAATGATAGACAATAAGACTCAAAGTGGTTTTTAATGTCTTTTTGTAGGTTTACCTCAGAGTCTCTGTTATAATTATTTGGTCATCACATTGAACAGACAAGATATGAAATACTTGACTAATAACAAACAAATAATAATACATGTCCTACAGGTGCATCATCAAACTAGCCTAAAGTCTACTAAATCGTTGCTATCTGTTACAAATATATCAGCGTTTATACTCTTTAGCAACAACTATTCACTGCATATAATGAGATGATGTATGTTAAGATAGAAACAACAATTCGTTTATTATTTAAAGAGCACATGGTGTGCATTTTGGATTTTCTCAGCAACTTTGGTCAGAGCTGACACACATAAAATTTGAGATTCTAAGTCTGGTTGCACTGGTTTTATTTAGTTACTGCCTGGTTAGTTTTTCCAAGAACTGTATAGTTTCTTCTCCAACAATCTGTTAACATCAGAGTACTTGGCAAAAACAGTTTGAAAATCCAATGAGCAAGTCCAACTTGTATCACTGTTTAAATCTATGAATTCAGCTAATTCAGCATCCAATCAAAAGAGCATGCTCTGTCTTCTTAGTTTACCTGGAGGGAAAGAAACCAAATAAAAATAAAAAGGACTTTTGAATATGTATTTTTAAAAAAAAAATTACATATGGTTTCAAACATGGGCTTGGGCTTGCAGCATGGGCTTAATCCCAACTGGGGTTTTTAAACAATTATCGATTCGTTGAGGAAAAAAAAAAGAACATTCACTTACTTTAAAAGATTACATACCAGATTTTTAAAACCTTATGAAAAATTAATTGTGAAGATTTAACCAACAGGCATGAGAAACACATTAATGAGTTACTATAAGCTTGTAGTCAAATTAAAATACAGGATACGGCAGAGCAATGAAATGGCTCTGCTACTAAACAAGTAAAACCAAACAACATAAATAGCATACAACTAATACACGTTTCATTAAACAGACCAGAGTCAAATTGAAAGGAGGTCGAAAAACATTTTTAAATAAAAAAATGTTTCTTTTACTTAAGTTGGCTGAATCTTGGAATTTGTTTGGTGCTTCTTTGTGACTTTACCACTGCATTATTTTTTAAATGGTTTTGGGCGGCATAATTTTACAACCCTCAACAGGCGGCATAAGTACATTTGTACCTTTATACATATTGTATTAAAATTCTCAGTGTAAGTATTTCTCTTTAAAGTATTCAATATCTACTCATTATTAAGGTTTAGTTTATTAAAATAGCCAGGTAGAGCATCGATTTTGTCAATGCCAATTATCCAAATGAGCCTTGTTTTAAAAGTATTCTTATCGTACGCAATGCGCATGGTGTTTTTTTTATAAAGGATTTATGCAAAAATAGAAAAGTAAAAACAAAAAAGCACATCTAGTTAGTGACAGTTCAAATGTATACGCTTCACATGGGGTCAAGTCTTAGAAAAAATGTGGGTAACACAGAAGATTACAGTCCTGAAATAAATATTTATTTTTAAATATGCAGTTATTTTGTACAAACATACCCATATATTTCTAAATAAGAAACCATAAGAATCCACACTACAATACATAGACTCCCTCAGTTTCAAAACACAATTCCTACTCCCAAAAATGGATCTAAAAATATATTTCCTGCACAGTAACGATAAAAAAAAAAATGTCTAAAATGCAAAAAACTCCAATTTTCTGGATCTTCCTACTTTTACCAACAATGCCTGGGCTTAAAACACCCGCAGAAGAGTGTAGATTTTTAAACTAAAAGTAATGGTGGTTGTTTCGGATAGCATTTTTTCTGATAACCAAACACTCTCATGGAATGGTTTAGTTAATAAACTCAGTGCATACAGAATATCAGTTACAATTTTAGCTATATGGCATAAAAAGGAATAAAATGACCTACCCGTGTTTGCTAAGGCTGAAGACCTCATGCCAGGGTCCCTATGGAGAGTAATCCCTGGAAGGGTGAATATTGAGACAGCTGTAGGGGGAAAAAAGTTATCATTAAGCATTATTTGCGTGAGAACACACTGATCAAGCTAAAATATTTTTGTTTTACTCAATAACAGAGCTTACCCATAAGGCCATTTATAATGAGTAACAACATTAATGGAAAATGACTGTCCACATCAAGGAAAACAGCTAATGCATACAATAAAGTAAAATTTATGTCCCAATCTACATATAGATTCACATCATGGTAAAACAGCTAATGCATATGAAAAAAACACCCACACCTCAAATTCCAAAATATCTTCTTTAGTTAGCTTTAAACTTACTGTCAGGAAGTTTGTGAACATTTGGTCCTAGAGAATCAAAAAATGAATGTTTCATGGCATCTGAAGCTGACACACGAATGGCTGGGTTATACTGGGGATATAAAATAGATCATTCAAATGTATTTTATGGTAATAATATTTTATTTGTACTTGAAATAATATTGATGGGTTTATGAACTGAAAGGTTACTTCATCCATTTAAAAACTAAAAATAAGTGTATTGTTCAAACTGTAAACAGTCCAAATGGATAAACTCTTTGAGCAAAATATTATAAAAATTTTCTTTGTACTTAAAGTACCTAAGCTTCCTGTGACAAATTTTTATGTTCCAGCTTATTGGGAATTGAGTTAAAAAATAGAAAATATTATAAGCTCTTAAATTGTTACGACTACCTTCTTACAGAAGTGACACGCTGTTGGTTTAAAAATATGAGTCAGATTTAATTGACTTAAACAAAATTTCTCAGTGTCCTAACATAATTTCTCAGTGTTCTTCATAGACATTATAATAAGTTTAGTCAATTTTTTAACCCTTTGGAGACAGAGCATTTTTGGACTGTCTGTGCCATAATTCCTGCACTTACATTGCACAAAAATTCATAAATAAATAAACTATTAATTTACAAATATAAACTATATATATATTCATGTATGGAATGGAATAAACAATTTTATGATCTTTATGAACCAAATGAATTCTCAACATTTATGTAAATGAGTTATCCTTATTTGTATAATTTATGCGTGCAGTTATTTTTTACACTTACTTATCTTAATTGCAGAATTTTGTTAAATTTTATGAGTGTTGAAGCCCAAAGAAGCCCTAACCCATATTTGAATGAGATTCAACGTGAAAAACTGCATAAAATATTCCCCTGGGGCTGCTTAAGCCTTTTGGCATATTTCAAGGTCACATATTTTTTACGCATTTAAAGGGGTCACTAGGCAAACAAAAATTAAAATGGCGAGATGAGCAAAAATGCGAGAAGTAATCCGATTAGCTTGTACAAAGACCAGCCAGGCAATCTCTAGGCTTTTATTATTGGGCAGATATTTTCGCCATAACATTATGGGCTGATAGATCTGCCCAGCTGTCTCAAAAGGGTTAAAATTAAAGTTTGCAATTTATGAATCAAGAAAATATGTTAGGCTACTTACAAATTACACAATGGGACTTACCTTTAAATATTTAGCTAACAATTCAAGGCCATCAGAATCTAATCTGCAAAACATATTAAAAACATTAAATAATATTTGGTAACCGGCATAACTTATGGCAAACCAATCTAGGTGCCAGCAAGAATATGGCAAAGTTGTATTCATCTACCAGAGTACCACAGTTTAAAGTGTGACAGACATACCATGATGCAGCAGTAAACTGTTAGATATAGTGATTATTTCCCTTTTTTTTACTTGTAAATCTTTAACATTTTACAGCCCAGTGACTGAGGTGTTGTGGACCCACTGGTCCCGCAGAACCATAACTTTGTGAAGAACTCATGTATCATACACTGGGGCAATGCAAACAAATAACTGGGTTGGTGTTAAGTGATTCCCAACACCGTCCCACTGTTATGTTTAGATGTTTTTTTAACTTATAAATCTACAACAGTAGCAAATAAACATGTTACCTTTACAGCTAACTGAATAGTTTCATTATATCACTTCTTTTAAGAATAATTTATTTGTTTTGGATCCAACAATTTACATTAGTTTTGACATTGTTTAGGTCTTATATGAAAATATAAATACATTTAAAAATGTAAGAGATACCTAGGGGCTATTGTGATTAGACTGTCAGCTAGGTATTTGGGGAAATCGTAGGTCAGGAACTCTGCATTTTTTGATATTCCAGGCATGGTATCTTCTGTGGGAACACCTAAAGTCTTGAATATCAGATGCAGTTCATCGTCAACCGTAGAGCCAGGAAACAATGGCCGGCCACAGGCCATCTCATAAAATATACATCCAACACCCCTGTAGATGGCATCAAAATAGATGGTTATGACTTTAAAAAATTTGGTATCTGAACTTGAATTAAAATTTTGACCAGCAAATCTCCTTAAGATTTACTGATCTATAAAACTATAAATATTTTTTCAGGTAAAAAACTTTACAAATGATGATTAATTTCTGTTTACATTCACCAATGAATAATGCATTCATACCAACAGGTAACAGACAGAAACTGAGGGGCAGACAGCTCATATGTCTAGCAACAATGAGATGGATTGACCATGTAGAGAAGGAATATATTAGGGGGGTCAGCACAGACAAAAAACCATAGATAGGTCCGAATGGTAGGATGGGGTGGAGCAGGCAAGGACCCTACATTGGCTGTAGCGCCACTGATGATGATACCAATAGGTAAAAAATAAATGAACCTATAATTAGACCAAGCCAACTCACCACATATCTATAGGTGTTGAATATTCCGTAGATCCCAATAATACATCAGGTGGTCGATACCATAAAGTTACAACTTCATTAGAATATGTTTTAGTTGGTATAGACTTGGCTCTTGCCAGACCTGAAAGCAAATTATTTTATAGAAAAGTGATGTCACCACCATTTTTTGGTAAAGACTCTTATTTACATCATTGTAAAATAAATATATACACCTAATTTTGAAACATTAAAAGCTTTCTTCAGACTAAGAATACCTTAGGTTAAAAAGTGTGAAGAGCAACAAAGGATTTAAACGACACAAACCAATTTTTTATAACTAATTCATTAGGCAAAACTCAATTGGTACTATGCATTTTCCCTGCAAAAGAACACAAATTTACCAAAATCTGCAAGTTTCAATTCTCCTCTTTCATTAATAAGCAGGTTCTGAGGTTTGAGATCCCGATGAAGAACACGTCGTTTGTGACAGTAAGCAAGGCCTCGCAAGAGTTGAAACAAAAACAGCTAGAGAAAAACAAAATGAGTATATTTATAAAAGGGGTATGACAATGCTAAAGATTGAAGATTTTCACACAAAAAAATTAATTAAAAGCATTTAATGTTAATATGCACAATTACCAATCAGTAGACTTTCGATTTCAACACTTGCTTTCTTTAAAATGTTTTGATTTCATAATATTTAATATAAGTAATATTCAATAGCAACAAAAAACCCCTAACCCATTTTTTTTTTATAAAAAGAAAGAGATATTCAAGAAAATTATCAATATTTTAATGCTGACTTGCTTTGTGCCTTTCATTTTATGTTCTTAGTTTGCTTTACGCTAATGATGTAAATTTTAATTCCAGCCGAGCGACATTATCGGTATTGGTTTGGTCTGTTTTTTTTAAATATCGCTATATGAGACAGCTATAGAATTTAAAGCTTTCAAATAGTACAAGACTCACCTTAACATTAGTCATACTCATGATATTACCACAATCATCCATATACTGTTTGAGATCTTTTTCCTGGTAGAGGATAATGAAAATTTACACTGATACAGATACACAAAGTGATTTGTTGAGATAAGACATTTTACCATGGGTATTTTGCACAGCAGCATTTGTTGGCTTCATATTTAAGTATCCCTACAAAGTTATAGACGTAATAAGTAATATACAATAAAGAAGTGGTAGAAGAAACAAAATGAACCGACATGTGAATTAAGCTTGCACTACAGTGTAATCAATTTTAATACACAGGAATATATAAACAGGTGATGAGCATTTTAAAATGTATAAAATGAAAAGAAAAAAAAAGCAGTATGTACTGTTTAACAAATTTAAATCATTTTGACTCAGTGTCCTTAAAACTTAAATGATCAACAAAGTAATGTGTTGTACAGCACCAAGTGAAACAAAGAATACACAAACAATCATTCAACCCCAAAGATAATAAATATTACCTAAAATATTGTCATAGTTACTTACTAAATATTCGAAGACTAGAGTGAGAGACTTGTCTGTATGTATTATGTCGTGAAGGGTTACTATGTTGGCATGTTTCAAGTCCCGTAGTAAGGAAACTGGTGAGAGGATAAAAATGGCTTTAAATCTGCATGCTTAAATTGACATAAGACATATACGTTTAACATTAGAAAATTAGTGTAAACATAGACCATGCTCTTCTAATAAAGACTTCAACATAAGATACTTAAAAATGAATTATGAAATAATTTTGTTCACCATAATGTTCAGTTAAACAAATGATGCCGTCACTACATTGTCTCTAGACCATTGGTCAAACTAAATTTGATGGCTCATCACATAAGCATTGTTTATTAGACCTTGTGACACCAGAAGAAAAAAGCTTTGAGACAACCTGCTCTAGGCATCTGGTAGATTATGTGTCCTCGTATGATAGTAGAATGGCATCATTTAATAATATATAGCAATTCAATAAACACCATTGATGCCAACATGTTGGGATCAAAAACTGTACAGCAGCATGAAAAACCATACAGAAAAAAATGACCAAAAAAAAAAAAAGAAGTATAATTTATAGCTTTTTTCATCATTTAATTATCAATGTTTTGAATGCATGGAAAGTTTGCAATCTTGAAGAAAGGACTAATTTTCAAGAACAATCCCCCCTTTGCTGCATGCACATTTCAGCATGTTTACATTTGGATAGATCGCATCTTTTAAATATAAATATCTTGTTTTAAGTCCGATTTACACTGGTGAATAGTAATTTTTTTTATAAATTAGCTTAAATAACAAATTTGATAGCAATTTAGATGACATTAGACATAATTTTCAAATAATTATGCTAGCTGTAGTGATACAGGTCAATACTGGTGCCTGTTTTAATTTAAGGGAAACACATTTCGTCCGTCATGACAAAGTTATTAAGGATACTTTCAATTTATAGCTGCATTTTTCACAGTATCGTGGGAAAAGCCCTGTGGATAGTTTTATTGTTTTTTATATCCAAGGTGCTGTGCGGATATAAAGTGTTAACTGTATGTTATAATAAGAATTACACAAACTGATTTGTAATCATGGCTAACTACTCAAAGCAGTTACTACTGAAAAGCGCTTAAGTCGTATTGTATTACTATTAACAAATGGTCTCATTGAAACCATGCTCAGTTGCTAAATTTAGATAGCATACCACTCTCAGACTTTGGCTCAAAGGTCATTTTAAACAGACCAATAGGATTTCAGCTTCCTGTTGACCAATTTATTGCATTGCCAGTTAAGAATTTTAATTGTGTGTCCCCACTGTTGTTTGCAAAAATATTGCTTTTCTACATCCAGTGAAAAGCCATATAGAATCCAATACCAGCGCAGAACTCAAAAACACTTTTAAAACCTGTTCAAAGTACAGGTAAGCCTTAAAGGTTGGCATGTATAATTAGCACCCCAGAGAGCTAAAATTGATACCTTACCATTCAGGTCTGTTCCATAAGCCTATTTTAAACTCCCATTTTTATAATACCAAAATGGCTGCCAAAATTACATAGAAAAGTTTCCTTAGGCTACATTGATTCAACATCCCCTACATGATCTCCCTAGGATTTTTCCTTACCTTCCCTTATCGCCGTACAAGGGGCCCCTTCCTCATGTTCAAGTCTGATCTCTTTCAAAGCCACTAGATTATCTGTAAGGCGTGACTTGCCCTTAAACACTGTGGCATATGTCCCCTTGAAATAGTCAAAATAAACAATGATAACTACATAAAATTGTGAATTAAATGTCTTATGTTTTGCCATCTGGTCCTGCAGCACCAACTTACATATGCATAGTTCTTAAAGCAGACCTGTTTACCCTCAAACTCTTAAAATCGTACAAAATCATCACAAAATCATTCAATACATTATCTTAATAGTAAAAAATAAACATACAGTATATATAATGTATACACCTCAACATCGTACATTTTATGGCAAAATCGTAGAGTAAACAGGTCTGTTAATGGTATATGGGGTATCAACAATTGTAATCATTAAAAAATTGATATCTGTCGTACTGTGTTCTTTACAATGGCAGTAACAGTTACTGAAATATCAAATCCAAAGTGGCTGAGACTCTCAAACTTTCTTGGCATGAAACTACATCAATCATAATCTCCAATGTATTCATACTAAAGGAACTAGTGAATTGGGAAACTCACCTCTCCAAGTTTATCCAATTTTGTGTAAGATTCTATTTTCCCAAAGCCAATTTCTGACTGGTGAATATAAAAATAAATATTGAATTGAATAGCTGTTATAAAAAAAAAAGCATAGTTTCATCACTTTACCTTCCAGCTTATAATTTAATAATTTTTTCATTAAAAATGCCAAACGTAGACACATAGAGATTAATTTAACAACTGAAACTTTCTTGATGGCCAAGGATCTATTTTTTAAAAATTTCCTACCAAAGATTTTCTTCTTGATCTCCTTGTTAGTTGGCCATCTGGACTGAGGGACAACGACTGGCGGGCTAGAAAGTTTTCTGGTAGCCTAATATCTGCTGGCAGAGACAGGCGCTTGGTCACTTCCTGTTCAGACAAATAAAGTGGTCTCTATATGAAGGCAAGACTTTACTGAATAGATAACTTTCAGTTGAAACAGGAGGTTCCAAACCATGTGATAAGAATGTGAATTTTAAAAATTTTATCACACAAACTTAAACTGGTCATACCTCGCTCAGCCGCCTTTGTTTGTTCCGTAAGCGAACTGTAACAGGCGAGACCACATCGTAGCGCTCATCTGCAGCCCGCCTGACATCCTCATTTTCAGCACTGTAGGACACAACACGGGGATTTTCATGGACAACACCTGTATATGCAAATAGATAAAATAGTCAATTCTGTTTATGAATACTTTTATTGTTTTCAAACCATCGTCCTGTGAAATTAATCTGTCAATAGTAGGCATTGTGTCAAAAAATGTATTTATCTACATATCTCAAAAGGTAAGCACCAAATTTAATTTTTGTATTTTTTATTTTGTCAGAGCTGACTTTGTCTAAACATTTTTCAAAGGCAGCTAACAAACAAAAGTTGCCTATTTATTGCTAAATATGTTTAGGCTTGAAAAAAGACAGAACAATGAAAAGGACGTTTGGGCTAAATGCCTTCTTCAGCTGACAATATAAAACAAGAAATAAATTATTTGAAATTAAAAACTCAAGTTTTCCCAGATCACAATGTAGCTCTCTCAGTCTCAGTTTAGAAATCATACCAATGTTTAGGTGTATAGTTTTGACACTGAGACTGTCTGTTAATATTCATCAAATTTGAAATAAATAGCACAAAGAAATACAATGGGTACTAATATAGTTATGTTTTTTTAAAACTGTTTTTGTTGTCCATCCTTATTTGAAAAAAAAAAAAAATCTTGGTTTTTGTTTTTAAACAGGTTGGTTAGTCTAATAAATTGACATTACCCTGTTTATTTCATTAAACAGTAGGGAAGGATCTTCTTTTCTTTCCTTTAAAAAATAGTTAAACTCTTGAGAAGTCACATAAACTATGATCATGTATTTTGAACTGTTGACAAGAAGAGTTTTGTTGGTAAAAATACTTTCCATCTGAAAATAGGCTCATAAATTCATTTATGGTGCTTTTACTGACTAAGTTGTAGAATGTATTTACCCAAAAAGCTGATAAAGTTTATACTGCTTTCTTAGAATATGGTAATAAGTTTATAAAAAAAATTGTCCTTTTCATAAATTTTTTTGGTGTGATTTTGCAACAATTTTGCAGGCAGCAGGCAAAAATCAAGAGTTCATGATGTTATATCATAGAACATTTAATACGGAATTGGAAATGCATTTAAAGACTGAAATTGAATACTTTTATATTTTAGAGAAACATACATAGAAAAGTTTGTTAATAGATTCAGTGTATTAGATTAGGTAAACATTCATTAAAAAAAATAATTTCTATATTTCGGGTGCAAGACAAAAAGTTAATATAAAAAATCTGTGGAGATCTGCTTGCTACACAAAGATAAGCTTGGTTTGATAGTCCAGCCAAAGACAAAGCCAGAGTAGCATTTACTTGTACAATGCATCATAAAAAAGACACAAAATAGTTTGCTATGGCTCATAACATTTTAAAATCCCCTGTTACCATGGCCTCCGCAAAATAACCTCTATGGTCCACATGCCATTAAAAAATCCACTTACCAGCACTCTGAGGTCTACAAATCATTTAAAAATCCACCATTAACAGGTGTTAACATTTAAGTGCTGCGGCTAACATATCATAGAGATATAAAAATATGCAGCCACCAGGGCTCCCTAATGTAAACTCTATTCAATTCTCATGGTTCCAACGATCAGTATTAGTGCTGAAACCTTCTATGTGATACTCTGAAATTTTATTAGTCATTTAAACATTTAAAACTACCTGAGCTCACACAACCATTATATATTTAAAACACCAGTCCATAATCAGACGTGTCCAATTTCAACAGATGCTGCACCATCCACCCTGCCAACCTCTGGGCATCTATGCGATATCAGGTACCACCTATAATTATAATGCTGTGGCAGAGCTTAAATTTCTGCACTCAAAATTACATAAAAATATAATTAAGCTCAGACAAATTGAATGGAAACATCTACCAGATTGTTAGTTTCAGAACACTGTGCCTCCAGGAATGTGGCACACTGAACCAATGTCATGCACACAATAGCATGCCTCCAGGAATGTGGCACTCTGAATCATGCAAGCAACAGCATGCTTATGTTGTCAAGCCACCTACTGTATCTTCTGTGATGGCTCTTGCAGCTGCATCCTAACCAGGAGACACTAGAATAGCCAAGGTCAAGAAGTTTGGAGAAATAGCTAGTCATGTCCTCATCATAGCCATACAGCAATATTAACCAAAAGACAAGTCCGGCTGTTATCAGCCATAGCTAAACAAGACTGGTCTAGATATCAACTAAATCCTTCATCAGAAATTAAATTGTTGCAATATATAGTCCACTTCAAAAAAAGGCTCAAATCTCTGATGATTCACACAGCTTCATCTTTCCTTTGAATTCACATCAATAATCATTCTTTTCTTTAAAAAATGTATATATTACATTAAAAGAAAAGTTTATGATTCTAAAAAATAAATTAAAACATAAAGGTTAAAATATTAGCCTAAAGTGAGAAGCACCTCATAACAATTCAACCAAACTGAAGGATCCATGCAAAGAAATTCAAAACAATAGAATACATATGTTACATAATCTGTACATGGCCATCAATAAAACTCATATCAGATCAGAGATTTGTAAACATTCATAATTGTTTACATCTATTATCCCTGGCCTTTTTTGTTCAATAATCAATTCTAGTTGAGTAGCCCTAACTACAGCTTTACACCACAGCAACATGTGGCAGGAGTCACTTTAAGCTTGAAGTGTGTTAGAGTCACAATGAGGATACAATACATGTCAGAGTCACAGTGACATTGCAATACATGTCAGAGTCACAGTGAGATTGCAATACATGTCAGAGTCACAGTGACATTGCAATACATGTCAGAGTCACAGTGAGATTGCAATAAATGTCAGAGTCACATCAAGGTTGAAATACACGTCAGAGTCACAGTGAGATTACAATACATGTCAGAGTCACATCAAGGTTGAAATACACGTCAGAGTCACAGTGAGATTACAATACATGTCAGAGTCACAGTGAGATTACAATACATGTCAGAGTCACAGTGAGATTACAATACATGTCAGAGTCACAGTGAGATTACAATACATGTCAGAGTCACAGTGAGATTACAATACATGTCAGAGTCACAGTGAGATTGCAATACATGTCAGAGTCACAGTGAGATTGCAATACATGTCAGAGTCACATCAAGGTTGAAATACACGTCAGAGTCACAGTGAGATTGCAATACATGTCAGAGTCACAACAAGGTTGAAATACATGTCAGAGTCACAATGAGGTTGATGTACATGTCAGTGACAATGAGGTTGAAATACATGTGAGAGTAAAAAATGAGGTTAAATTACATGTCAAAGTGAGAATGTGGTTAAAATACATATCACAGTCACGCACTTGATTCAGATACTCATGGCGTGGCGAGCTGATGAATTCCTCACTGATGCATCCTCAGCCAAGTCTTGTTGAGCCTGGGCCATAATGAAAGCCTATGTTTGAGCAGCTGTGAAGGTTTCGGCTAATCCAAGCCTTCAGCAAGGTGAAGGTCGTCCTCTGGTATACAACACAGCTTACCACAGTTGGGTATTCAAATAGAATTAACTGCAGCTGCCATTAGAATATCTCCCCCTCCGAGTCCTAGAAACTGTCATTAGATTTGTAGAGACCAGTGGGAAGATCAGCTTTCCCAAGCCAATACACCCAAGCTTGGTTAGACCGACTACTAGAGGAATCAAACTCCATAATAAATACAAATTCTTACATGTATGATCATTGGGCGCGAGCGAAGTCAGTGCATGTCGATAGAATACTCTTCAGGACTAAAATTGTAAATTTAATACTAACAAAGTCCTTGCACAACTGTATTCTTTACACATCTAGAAGCTGGACAAGTTGTCTTAAGACAGCCAAAATAGAATTGACCGATTAAAAAAACAACAACTCCTGAATCCAACAGTACGCTTATTCTAAACACAGTAGAAAAAGAAGGACAAAAAAACCCACCAACACAACTCAACAAGATTTGTAGGCTACTCAACTATTTCCCAAAGCACTAGATTCACTACTCCAAGAGTCCAACGCTGTTTCACACTGGTCAAAACGTGCTTTTTTAAAAAAAAAAGAACTTACATTTTTTTTTAATTAAACAAAAAAATTATTTTAAAAAAAACATCCACCAGACACACTTTCACGTGTGCCACGAGAATCTTGTCTAATATACATGTATAAGTCGGGTGAGCAGAATGCACAGGAAACACAAGCTTAAAGAGTGGGGAGGGGGTGCGAGGGGGGGGCGGTTAAGCGTTACTGTAAACCCTCACTTTGTACCAGCACACCATAGGGACTTGGAAACATAAACACGGCCGAACCGGGGCCGTGAATTTCAGACGAATGTGGCGGTGACGGTGTAGAGATGGTCGAATCTAGTGGATTACAACCGAGGACCACAGTCGCTGATGTCAGTTAATTGGTTTCTTTAGTCACACTTGCAAAACACCCAAAACCAGCTGGGATTTGCCCTTAGCTCTTATTTGGTAGCTTAGAATTTATAATGCTCAGGGGAGAGAAAAACAGACTTCTCTACGGGATTAGGTCGGGGTCGGGGGGGGGGGGGGGGGGGGAGAATAAACGGTGCGGTGTTGAGTAGATGGAAATAACAGCGCTGCTTTCCTGTCCTCATTTACCCCCTTCTCTAACATATGGGGGCTGGGGGTGGCGGATGAGCTTCTTTGTTGGATAGGAGAAGGAGAGGGAAAAAAAACTGATTTACCTAACACATGCATCTTTCGCAAGCAGCGAAGAACAACAACCCGCTGTCTTGGCAATGTTATGACTTGATGGGGAGCTTATCAGTGAATTTCAAAATTTGGGGGGGGGGGGGGGGGATGTTGTTTTATCTAAATACACGTTTTACACTTTATATGTGTATAGACACTTTTAGATTGTGAGGGGTTTTAGTGTTATCTATATACATTTTTACTTTATTAAAAAATGGGGGTGGGCGCTGTGTTATCTACACATTTAATATTATTTAAAAATCTATCTATCTTTCCATCTACCAATCTGTCCATCCACCCACCCACCCAACCACCCATCCATCCATCCATCTATCTATATATCTATCTATCTATCATCCGTCAATCTGTCTATGGTTACAAAGTATATAATCTCAGATATCCCACAACTAGGACAAGACAACAAAGCATGCGTCCAAAACGTATAAAACTGGTCAGCGTTAACAACGAAACATAGGATATCGTAGTTGTGAAGAATGAGGTACGCCAACTTGCCCAACATCTTGTCGGTGATAAGAATGGATCCGCCTAGTAGATCGAATGGCTAACATATCACGGAAGCCAACTACAACTGAGTTTGTACAGAATGCGGTAAACACAATTCACCAAGTGTTCGCGTTATCATAAATCGGCTTTAGGTTGTGGTTTAAAAACATCTTGACTAAAAGAGCTGGATAAACTGTTGTATTTCGACTGAGCTAATCGTGTAGGTTTCGTGTTTGTTGTATAAGCTAAATTTCAAATCGTGTTTGCTAAATGATCTAATTGATGCGCATCGTGTTTGTTGTATGAGATAATTTTCAAATCGTTTTTGTTAAATGATCTAATTGTTGCATGTCGTGTTTGTTGTATGAGCTAATTGTTGAGTTTCGTTTTTGTCGTGATAGGTTAATGGAGCAGCTGCCATTGATTGCGTCATACTATACTGAACTGGAAAACCCCATCTCCTTCGGTTAGTCCGGTTCTACCATTTGGGAGCTCGTGGTTAAAGGAGCTGGGCCAGTTTAGTAAATGTAGTCCAACATTTCCAGTGAAAATGACACTAAACATTCTGTCATTTCTTTAAAGTACACAAGTCTTTTTCTGATCCACACCTCAAATTTAAAACGCGCTTCATGATGATGCGTTCAAACTTGAAATCTCGTTACGATAAGGTCCACCAGAAATACACTAGTTCCAGCGTCATCGTATCGAAGACTCTTGCTGGAGGGCACAGCAAAAGGCATATTTATAGAAATGTATCAGCCCAAGCCCTACCTCAAGAGCTCCTTGACAGCACACGATTGGCTGGCTACCCTCGTCCAAATAAGGACCTTTTATGTCCTACCCGCGGTGCGTCACTAGTTTTAACCACACATGAAATGCGACTTAAGTAACGAGACCCACACTTTCCATCTGTATACATCAATCAAATAACGATGAAATATAGCTGACAAGCCCCACCACCGGGTGGGAGGTGAGAGCAGGGAGAACATTTGAACAAAATATATTGAAATAATATCTAAAACGATTTCTTGTAATGATCTGTCTATATAAGTGACTGCACTTTCTGAAACAACAGAACATAAGCCACATCAAATTATGTTTATGAAAATAGTGGAGAATCAAATGCAAATTAATCTACCTTAGACACTATAGAAAAGTTGAAGAGCCCTTCCTGATGGGCAATTAATTGTCCTATAATACATAGTTGGCTGTTTTAAAAATTTGAACAAAATCAATTACCTGCTTAATTATTTTCCTATTTTAAATTCCATTGCCAACCAAACCATAATTCCTAAACACACATTGCAGTCCAGTGGCCTACTAATAAATAATTTAATAAAACGTATATTTTTTTTTAAAGCGAACTCAAGAAATAAAGACTTTAAAATGAGAATTCTCCATAAACATTCAAAGTATATCATCTTGTGTTGATTTTCTATAGTTTCTTCACGACGAAGCATTCATTAAGGCACTTTTATTTACTGGGTACCACCATGTCAAAGCCCCCAAATACTAAGCAGTGTTGTGCACGCATGTTGGTGGCTATTCATAAATAATCCTATCAACTACTGCAAGTAAAGCAGTTTTTTTCCACACCAGTTCCGCTGTGATCTCCTGGCTGCATTGTGGGGAAAATAGTTCAACTGTCACTGACCCCACGTTAAACACACACGAATCATTCATCTGGTCAAACCTTTTATCCATGGCTGCACCTATTGGTACCCGGGTACCAGAATTGAGCGCTTGGGATAAAAAAAACTATTTAAAATAGTATTGTTGGGTTTGTAAGACCAAATGAGGTATCAAATGAAAGATAATTGAATGTACTATACGTTTGTAATCTTAATTCTTCAGTTTTACTAAAATAAACTACCACAAATGACATCCGAATAGCATTATGCACCAATAGCCACTTCGTTTATCTATAATTCTGTGAGGCACTCCATGCACACACAAACAACGTGTAGCTCCGTGTTAGATGCATGCAAACAAAAATGAATGCGAACCAATCACGTTTTTCCATTCCAATGGGCATGCATGAGCAGGAGATATGTAAAAATGTTCTATTTAAGAAAAATGTGTACAAGCTTTTAAAGTGCATGAACTCACCCAGCTTGACATCATGGGGAAGTGTTGCGCAGGATCGCGGTCTCGTTATTTTGTCTTCACGGTTCACCACGTAGACGTGGTCCGACGGCTTGCATTTCTTGGGCCTGAGCTTGACCACGGCAGCCCCCGTCTCGCCCATGGAGTGTAAGGACGAGGAGGTGGCCATGACCCGATGCTGCTGCCGGTGCTTGACCTCGGGGTCAAGGTTAAGGCTGATAGAACTCTTGGCCCGCCCGAAGAGTTTCTCGCGGAGGATGCGAGTCACCGTCGAGCCGGAGACAGCGGCGGCCGCCTGGGTGTTGGTTATTTGCTGCTCCTCTTGGTCATTTGAATCGTAGAGTTGGTGATGGTTGTCCGCTTGACCATTGTGTGGATCAATTGTCGTGTTGAGATCGCGTGAAATGTAGGAGCGTGTGCAGTGAATTCCGTTGGACGACTGTGAACGTGTAGAAAACTCCATCCCGGAATGAGGGTCCACAGGTCTAGCTGCCGAGGTCTTGGTTGAGTAGACGTGTGGCTGTGATGGCTGGTAGTGAGGTAATGGGTCGTGATGGTGAAACTGAGCAGGGTTGGAGATAATATCTTGGGGCGCTTTGCTGGTGCCGGAGCCCCTGTAGCGTGAGCGGTAATCGTGAGAATAGTCTCCCGGGTAGACGCCGCTGTCTACCGGATGAGCACCAAGAGTGGACGAGACGCCCAAACGATGGCCGTACGATATGCCGCCACCGTGTTGGTCGTCATTTTGTGATTCATACAGCTGGTGTCGATTTAGTTGGTCAATGTCGTACACGTGATGTCTGCTCAGTGGGTCAATGTTATAGACTATGGTGCCATCAACTTGTGGGTCTAAATAGTTTCTCCCTGAAGTAAACGACCCCGAATACCTGCATCTGACCGAGGACGAAGGCCTTCGCGTAAATTTACAGTCCTCATCTTCATTCCTCAAGTGCCCCACCAGATTCCTGTCTGACTTTGATGCCTTGATGCCCAGCTTGCCAGCGCTGGACGCGCCGTTGTTGATGAGAGGGGAATCTTTGTCGCAGTTTGAGGCGTTGTGGTTATTCTTGGTCCAAGGCTTTAGATTTCTAAGCCAAGAGAGCGTTTTGTTGTAGATGTTGTCCTTGACACGGTAGCTGGCCACGGAGTCGCGGCTCGTGTCTCTGCCGATACTTCCAGTGCGCGCGTTTCGTAGAGATGGGCCATCATCGGTTGGACGAGACGCCTGAAGATGGATATTCCCTGAAGTGTTCCGATTGTGCACAATCAAAGGATCCACGCGGGCTGGACCCTGCATTTTGCTCATTTTAAATCCTGATCGTCGACATAGTTAAAATAAGAAGGAAAAAAAAACACAGACAAGAATCTGAATTAGGATTCCACAAATTTGGGTATCAGAAAGAATAAACTATAACAGTGTTTCTGTATTATAGTTCTGCACTAGATGTAAACAAAGTAATCCATTCTGTATGTCCCTCTGGTAGAGGAAACCACATGAAAACATTTTTTTAAAAAACGTCTCTTTAGCAATGATGAAGTGCAGATACACTTGACCCTCACAGCGAATACACAGCTTGTGTTTTCCTCGATACACGAAAGTCAGAGGCAGCGAGTCATCGACCATGTACTTCGCACATCCTGAACAGCAGAGAAACCTAAACAAATCGCACACACCACTTGCTGTGCACGTGAGTATCGAATTGAGTAACGTGTGTCTACAGCTACAGCTGACATCGAGCTGCGGTAACTGTAGGCGTGTAAGCTACATCGGGAGTACATAAGTGATTGATGTAAATTATAGCGTGTAGTCCTTGTGTAATGTCCTCTGGTGTGCCACTACACACTGACTGTGCGGCAGATGGAAAATATGTCAATGAGTATAGAAGGTGAATTTGTATACACATATTAATGAATGCACCGTTTTCACTAAGGTATATTTTATTGATGGATTTACTCTTGTACTATAGTCACGTGTCTTTTAGTAGTGGATTTACTCTTGTACTATAGTCACGTGTCTTTTAGTAGTGGATTTACTCTTGTACTATAGTCACGTGTCTTTTAGTAGTGGATTTACTCTTGTACTATAGTCACGTGTCTTTTAGTAGTGGATTTACTCTTGTACTATAGTCACGTGTCTTTTAGTAGTGGATTTACTCTTGTACTATAGTCACGTGTCTTTTAGTAGTGGATTTACTCTTGTACTAAAGTCACGTGTCTTTTAGTAGTGGATTTACTCTTGTACTATAGTCACGTGTCTATTTGTTTTAGAACGATTCCATCGAGATGATTCCCCAATCGCCCGCTTCAGAGGCAAGGTCATCTGAAGTCTGGTTGAGCGTCGTTCATCTTTAAAGGCAACAAAAGAGTCCAGCACACAGACTGAGCCCACTGGAGCCCCCCCCCCCCCCCCTCTTGAATGTTCGCGTACGTCAGCAGTAGTTCCACGGCTAAAGAAATTGTACAATCCATGTAACTTCACGTCCACAAACCACAATTGTTTACATACAATATAATTTAATTTTTCTGGCCTACATTTTGGCTACAGGGTCTTTCCGGTGGGAGCCAATCGGGGGATATGAGCTTTTCGGGGAGACGGCTAGTGGAGGACCGGTAAAGCACATAATTACAGGAATTAGGACCCCCACCCCATTTCAAAACTAAAATACACGTAAATTTAAAAAAAAAAGAAAATGTACCCCAATATAGTGCACGACCCCCCCCCCACCCTAAACCATACGGTTAGACGAAGGCACGCCACCGATTTTTTAAATACTTTTCTTAGTTTCGAAAATGATTGAAAAAGTAAGCATCTTACAACTTCGTGCCAAAAATAACCACTGGTCTGTTACGACTAGTGATACGTGTGAGTCATTTGTGCAGTACTTGAAGAAATAGGCCGTGAGCATCATTCAAAACCGGTCTTATTCGTAGAAATGGACCGATGGTTACCTCCTGAACACGGAGTGGCACGGATGAAAGAATAATATCATGGGCGAAACCAGGGCTGGGGGGCAAAGTTACGACAGTGAACCCTAGACACAAGCTGGGAAACATGATACAAATAGCCCAAGAGACAGTGCCACGTGAGATCCCTTTGTCTTCATAGAACTCACTTTATAAAATAAGCAGAACTTTGCGGATATGTGAGAGCCAACGTTTTAGGGAAACTATTTTGGTGTCTTCGTGTCAAAATGTTATTCCGTGGGTGAGAGAGTCTTAAAGGGGAGAAAAGCTGCGCACAACAGCCCCCCCCCCACCCGGCACACACTCCCACCACTGACTTATCCAGTGCACTCAAGCTTCCTCCAACAAGTTCACCAAACGAAAACTGGTGCGGTTTTTCTGTCTTCCCCCTTAGCCCTTCTTTTACTGAGTAAGGTATCTGACGTCATAGTCTCCCTGATACGTTAATCTGACGCCCAGGAACATAAATCAGGGCAGAAGGGTATAGGGAGGGTGATACCTCCAACACGGTTATCATAGGGAGGACACCCCCCCCCCCCCAGCGGGGCAGCGATACATGGACCGGGAGGTTGGGTAGTAGGTGAAAGATGGAGGGAAGGAAAGCATGATTAAAATTTTGGTTTTAAAAAATCAAAGGGCAGGGCGGGGCGGGGAGCACCCAGGTGGAGCATTCAAGGGCAAATACGTGCAGCCAACGAATTTCTATTAAAACACACTGTGTTTAAGCGCAGTCGGGGGAGGGGGGTTAGTAAAGACCTATAAATAATCTGTGATAACGTAGATTATACGCGATGTGGAGGAATATTAGCTAACCGAGAATATCAGTGTTGATGACCCGGCACGTCAGCAACACCATTTCTCCACAAACAATGAACTCAGAGTCAAAGGACCAGGACTGGGGGAGCTAAACAACAAATAATAACAAACAAAACATCTCTAAGAAATTGACCTCAAATCCAGCGAATGACGACGACATGGGCGATATTTATTGTTATTTGTACTGCTTATATATATAATAATAAAAAAAAAATAGTCCCATAGCAGTCCACCGGGTGTATGTAGCAAACACAATAAATAGGCGATTTTCAATAGTCAAGCGTAAACCAGAGTACGCCGCACTTCAGTCCATGTCGGGCAGTGGTGTACTCAATTGTACCATATTTGTACAAAGAAATGCCAATAATCCAAAAGCAACAGTTCTCGGCCCGTGATAAAAAAACACAATTCAAACAAGAAAGCAAACTCTACGGCCAACAACAATTCACAACAGGGGTTGGGGGGGGGGGGGGCGGACGAGAAAAGCAAGCGGGCTTGGGCGGATCTAGGTGGAAAAGAAAGGTGGGCACAACACATCAAACCGTTTGCCGTAATTTACTATAGTATCAACTGCTACGCCTCAGTATAAATAAATGTTATTCTCAAATATATCATTATGCCCCCAAACAACAACCCCATCGCCCCCACACACAAAAAAATGTCAGAAAAGGGGGAGCCTTGTCCAGACAGCCCCCGCGAAGCGCCAATGAAGACAACCATTGTTTTTTTTTTGGGGGGGGGGGTGTATCCCCGCCACGTTCTACAAGTCCTTTTATTCTAGCTGTCGGTTCAGTTCACATTTTGTACCGCTCGACATTTGGCAGACGTTCTCACAGTAGTGGACTGTCAGCATGACGTCACGGACAGAAAAACCCATTCGACCATAAGTTTGCATTGTGTCTACAGAAATTGGCTCCAGCCAAAATCGGATAGGTCCAAGTGATTTGCTAAGCCGTGTACAGTGCAAGGCGGTCGATTAAAGACAGTGAGACATCGTCACAACGGTTAACTGCCGTCAAACACATTGTCATTGTAACTGACGGCTGACAGATTCACCTGAGCTATTGGACAGCACGGTTTCACTATAGCTGACAGCTGCAAGTTTCACCATAGCTAACGGCTGTCAAACACAGTTTCAGTATAGCTGACAGCAGCTGTCACATCCGGTTTCATCCCAAGCTAACGGCTTTCAAGCAGTTTCACTATAGCTGACGGCTGTCAACCCCCCCCCCCCCCCCCCCCCCCCGTTTCACCTTAGCCAGCAACTGTCAAAATGTTTCACCAGAGGAAACAAAATAATACATATTTTTTTTTATTCGGTTGGTACCTTTGTTTATTTTGGTGTCGCTGTGAAATCAGTGATATTGCTTTGACCAATAGTGTTATTTATTAGCTAACTTGGGGGCATTTGTATGTCTTTCTGCCTTGATTAAAATTCTATTTACATTTTATTATACCTTTATCGTGTTGGGCCCGGAAAAGAATAGGTGACAATTTAACAAAAATATCAAGAGATCGGCAGATTTATGTGAAAACTAAACCCCTAGTGAACTCCAATAAATCGATCAGCTCGACACAGGAACGAACAACTCAATTATTCTTAGTGACCTTCACTGTACCGTTTTTTTTTAGTTGGCCGTGGCCGCGCGGTCTGTTTAATGGTGAATATAGATAAGCTCATCCATCTCGGCATAGTTTAGTTTAATGGATAGAAGCTCAGTGGTTGTGTCATTGTTGTCATTAGCTTGTCCTGCTACACATTGTATTAAATAGACACGCCTTTGAAGCGCCACCCGCCACCCCTAAAACTCCAAGTAGTCCCAGTTGAGTATCGTAAGTCGTTACTATCTTCGACCCCCCAGCCTTGGCCATTCTTAACAAACGCCGAAAATATTTGTAATTTTTTACACATATATATGTATTGAATTATTTATTTAAAAAAACACTTTATCAGACCGCAATGTGAATATGCCTTGTCCCGGCTCGCAATGTGAATATGCCTTGTCCCGGCTCGCAATGTGAATATGCCTTGTCCCGGCTCGCAATGTGAATATGCCTTGTCCCGGCTCGCAATGTGAATATGCCTTGTCCCGGCTCGCAATGTGAATATGCCTTGTCCCGGCTCGCAATGTGAATATGCCTTGTCCCGGCTCGCACACGCCATGAGTGGTAGATACTGACCCTAACCAAATCGTTTATCAAGCCATCGCCCGAGAAACTTCTTTTCACCATTTATTTATCGCCCCTGTAAGTACAAAACCACAATTAACCTCATGACCATTGACCTGAACTACGTTCACTAAAGACTTGACAAGTTCTTATTTTAAAAAAAAAAAAAAATACACTTGGCGTCAACTGTGTTACGCCTCATCAATCATTCGCTTTTTTCTGCCCCTCGCAGTGTTGTCAAGTTGTGGGATGGCCCTGACCGTTGAACAGTTTGAGATTGTTGTCAGAGTTTTTTTTTACAAAAATGTCACAGTTTGCCCCCAAATTGTGTTCGTGCATTTTCTATGCAAGCGCTGTGAATGAGACATGCTTCCCTTTAAGTTTTCAAAGTAGCAGTCTTAGCTCCCTACGGTCATAGCTTCCTACAGCAGAACTGAGGTGTCGGTAATATGTGCAAGGGATCCCTGAATAGGACGATCCCGAGTGAGGATCGTTTTCCTACACGGCGTAGGATATTTGTGTCATATTTCACCCAACGTCAGAAAGAAAGAAAAAAAAATTACTCCTGACAAAACTAAAATTTGATACCAACTCCACCGCCCTGTTCCAGAGCATGCCCTAAAGCGCACATCTAATCTGGACCAGGGGAGAGGGGGGGGGGGGGGGTTGTCGCGACACCAAATGCTTGGTCATGCCTGTAATTTTTAGTAAATGGTACTTTTCTATTGTCGTTGTTCAACCCCAGGCGTGAAGATTTGATCTTTATTTGTGAACATTGCTACAGGTCTATACAAACCAGGGAGGCAGTGACGTTTACTGCCACACGACAACCAACAAACGTCAATATTTTCATTGAAAGATCACATTCGGATTCAATGGTTGTGTGACTTGTATTAACCGCCGTGTGGTGTGACGTGCTTGATTATGTTGATAGGCGTCCCATTGAAACTGGCTTTCCAAAAAATAGGTTGGGGATTTATGCTTTTTTTTTTTGTTGGGGGGGGGGGGGGGGGGATCTGTTTCCCCTTTCTAATCCAATGCTGACCAGTGTGAATATCAATGATTTTTATCTAAAATAATTAATTTATTGTCATGATCGCTTTCATGCTTTGCGTAATAAAGTCTCCCCTCGTCAGATTCTTTCTTTGGATTTGCTCAAAATTTGTGCAACAGATTGACACATAGCTCATGCCTCATTTCTTCAATAGGAAATCACCCAAAATAAATGGAGAGTGAAAGAGATGTCCAGGAAATCAATAAGAGTTTAATAAGAATAGCGAGGCTCTTTTAACAGTGAATCTAAAACGATTGCGTTGCCAGCATTGCTAGCATTGCTATTTCATGAGATGCCCAAACTCTACGTCTAAGACACATGACCACACCACACCTTCAACATCCATCAAGTCATTTGTCCGATGGGGGTCAATTGTTTTTCCTTAAACACATATCCAACGATCAAGCGAAGATCTTTACCCGACTGATTTTTTGTGCATTGTTTTAACATCGCGAGAACCGCTCCTTTAATCATGTAGAACTAGCAGATTTGGCATCAAACACACAATCAAGAAGAAACGGTTTTTAACAGAGAGAGCAAGAGAGAGAGAGAGAGAGAAAAGTCCAAGCCTTGGCTAACATTAACAAGCAAGCTGATTTGTACCATGGTGAATTTGATCAAGTCAGTTTGGGGGGATTGAACTCATGTAAAAATAACTCAGTTGCACGGAGTGACTTGCCCCCCGCTCAGCATACCGGATCGGGCTAGGCCTGGGCTCAAATAACATCTCCAGGCTACCGGTAAAATTGACCGCGATTTAGTCGCCAAGATGGGGAGGGCTGTACTGGCTTACTAACACGAAAACGTTGCGTTTTCATACAGGTAAATAATAAGGCGAAATTTAGTTTCTTCTCAAACCTATCACAGCAGTGGCTTAATCCACGCGTTCAATGATGAGATTGATTCAGTTCAGGGTATTAGACTCAAATTTAAGGGTTGTTTCCGAACCGGAAAAAGGGAGGGGGGGGGGGGGATTAAATCACTCTGGGAGCCACTCCAGATCAAAATTGGGTCCCATATTGAGAGGTTCAATTATTTAGTTAATTCAAAGATATTGTATTGAGCCCGCTTAATTTCGGTTAACACACCTCTCGGCCAGCGATGGTATCCATGGCTTAGAATTGAATACTTGGCCATATGAAACATAACGTTAACAAACTGCTAAAGTAACTCGGTATTGTTACTATACCTTCTCCTTTTCATGACTAAAAAAAATCAATACCACCAGGGAAAAGAGCGACTTCACGTTTTAAATCTGGGGTGGGGAAACTTTGGTAGCTGCGAGCCAGATTCAAGAGGTAACAGGGGCATGGGAGCAAGATTCAAGAGGTAACAGGGGCATGGGAGCAAGATTCAAGAGGTAACAGGGGCATGGGAGCAAGATTCAAGAGGTAACAGAAGCATGTGATCAAGATTCATGAAGTAACAGAGGCATGGGAGCAAGATTCATGAAGTAACAGTGGCGTGGGAGCCAAATTCAAGAGGTAACCGAGGCAAAGGAACTAGATTCAAGAGGTAACAGGGGCATGGGAGCAAGATTCATGACGTAACAGGGGCATGGGAGCAAGATTCATGAGGTAACAGTGGCATGGGAGCAAGGTTCATGAAGTAACAGGGGCATGGGAGCAAGATTCATGAAGTAACAGTGGCGTGGGAGCCAAATTCAAGAGGTAACTGAGGCAAAGGAGCTAGATTCAAGAGGTAACAGAGGCATTGAGCCATAAATGGTTCCAGTGCGGGTGAGGGTATCCGAACCATATGGAATTTATTATTTTAATTTACTATATTATGCCATGATGCGTAAATAAATAAGATCAATTAACTATATCTGCAATAATTACATTATAATTGTAGAATGGATTGTCCCAAAAATAGAATGTACTCAACACAACACAGAAATAATTTTTAGTGTTTATTACACAAAAATTTCAACCTCAACAGAACATTCTGAAAAACGTAACCCCACAACAAGAAGAGAATGTCTATAGCCAGAAAAATTGGACTTTTCCACAGAAAATCGAAACCACCCCATATAGTAGTGACATGTGCAACATAACATTTAAATTACATGCTCATTTATTATTTTCCATTTTCATAATTTAAAAAAAAGAAATTAAATTTAAAAAAAGGGAGCGCGAGCAATTCGAAATGGAGGCGCGAGCCACAGTGCTTTAGTTTGCCCACCCTTGTTTTTAAACGTACAATTACGCATGTATCAGTTGGAGTACTTACACCGGGATTAGCAAAGTGGGATTCAGTCACCTAGTCTTTGATGCATTTTAACTTCACGTCAACCATCAATAAATCTAGGCTGATCTGTGTTCACGTTCGGTCTTGCATTGATCAGCGACTCCCAATCTTCTCAATAACGAACCACAAGAAAGAGTGGCATTTATAGAACGATCGCATTATACGGAAAATCGATACGATAAGTGGATTCTACATATATCAGAATGCATGAAAATGTTAAGTCCGTGGAGGGTAAAATACAGTCCGCAACAAAATGTGCTTTATTTTGAGTATGTCTAAGACTGATATGAGCCTATCATTTAGAATCATTGCTTCCATTTAATGTTATCAGCATCATCAGTGGCGCTACAGCCCATGCAGGGCCCTGGCCTGCTCCACCACATCCTTCCATTCGGACATCATCATCAGTGGCGCTACAGCCCATGTAGGGCCCTGGCCTGCTCCAACACATCCTTCCATTCGGACATCATCATCAGTGGCGCTACAGCCCATGCAGGGCCCTGGCCTGCTCCACCACATCCTTCCATTCGGACATCATCATCAGTGGCGCTACAGCCCATGCAGGGCCCCGGCCTGCTCCACCACATCCTTCCATTCGGACATCATCATCAGTGGCGCTACAGCCCATGCAGGGCCCCGGCCTGCTCCAACACATCCTTCCATTCGGACATCATCATCAGTGGCGCTACAGCCCATGTAGGGCCCTGGCCTGCTCCACCACAACCTTCCATTCGGACATCATCATCAGTGGCGCTACAGCCCATGCAGGGCCCCGGCCTGCTCCACCACATCCTTCCATTCGGACATCATCATCAGTGGCGCTACAGCCCATGTAGGGCCCCGGCCTGCTCCACCACATCCTTCTATTCGGACATCATCATCAGTGGCGCTACAGCCCATGTAGGGCCCTGGCCTGCTCCACCACAACCTTCCATTCGGACATCATCATCAGTGGCGCTACAGCCCATGTAGGGCCCTGGCCTGCTCCACCACAACCTTCCATTCGGACATCATCATCAGTGGCGCTACAGCCCATGCAGGGCCCCGGCCTGCTCCACCACATCCTTCCATTCGGACATCATCATCAGTGGCGCTACAGCCCATGTAGGGCCCTGGCCTGCTCCACCACATCCTTCCATTCGGACATCATCATCAGTGGCGCTACAGCCCATGTAGGGCCCTGGCCTGCTCCACCACAACCTTCCATTCGGACATCATCATCAGTGGCGCTACAGCCCATGTAGGGCCCTGGCCTGCTCCACCACAACCTTCCATTCGGACATCATCATCAGTGGCGCTACAGCCCATGCAGGGCCCCGGCCTGCTCCACCACATCCTTCCATTCGGACATCATCATCAGTGGCGCTACAGCCCATGTAGGGCCCCGGCCTGCTCCACCACATCCTTCCATTCGGACATCATCATCAGTGGCGCTACAGCCCATGCAGGGCCCCGGCCTGCTCCACCACATCCTTCCATTCGGACATCATCATCAGTGGCGCTACAGCCCATGTAGGGCCCCGGCCTGCTCCACCACATCCTTCCATTCGGACATCATCATCAGTGGCGCTACAGCCCATGCAGGGCCCCGGCCTGCTCCACCACATCCTTCCATTCGGACATCATCATCAGTGGCGCTACAGCCCATGCAGGGCCCCGGCCTGCTCCACCACATCCTTCCATTCGGACATCATCATCAGTGGCGCTACAGCCCATGCAGGGCCCCGGCCTGCTCCAACACATCCTTCCATTCGGACATCATCATCAGTGGCGCTACAGCCCATGTAGGGCCCTGGCCTGCTCCACCACAACCTTCCATTCGGACATCATCATCAGTGGCGCTACAGCCCATGCAGGGCCCCGGCCTGCTCCACCACATCCTTCCATTCGGACATCATCATCAGTGGCGCTACAGCCCATGTAGGGCCCCGGCCTGCTCCACCACATCCTTCCATTCGGACATCATCATCAGTGGCGCTACAGCCCATGTAGGGCCCTGGCCTGCTCCACCACAACCTTCCATTCGGACATCATCATCAGTGGCGCTACAGCCCATGTAGGGCCCTGGCCTGCTCCACCACATCCTTCCATTCGGACATCATCATCAGTGGCGCTACAGCCCATGCAGGGCCCCGGCCTGCTCCACCACATCCTTCCATTCGGACATCATCATCAGTGGCGCTACAGCCCATGTAGGGCCCTGGCCTGCTCCACCACATCCTTCCATTCGGACATCATCATCAGTGGCGCTACAGCCCATGTAGGGCCCTGGCCTGCTCCACCACAACCTTCCATTCGGACATCATCATCAGTGGCGCTACAGCCCATGTAGGGCCCTGGCCTGCTCCACCACAACCTTCCATTCGGACATCATCATCAGTGGCGCTACAGCCCATGCAGGGCCCCGGCCTGCTCCACCACATCCTTCCATTCGGACATCATCATCAGTGGCGCTACAGCCCATGTAGGGCCCCGGCCTGCTCCACCACATCCTTCCATTCGGACATCATCATCAGTGGCGCTACAGCCCATGCAGGGCCCCGGCCTGCTCCACCACATCCTTCCATTCGGACATCATCATCAGTGGCGCTACAGCCCATGCAGGGCCCTGGCCTGCTCCACCACAACCTTCCATTCGGACATCATCATCAGTGGCGCTACAGCCCATGTAGGGCCCTGGCCTGCTCCACCACAACCTTCCATTCGGACATCATCATCAGTGGCGCTACAGCCCATGTAGGGCCCTGGCCTGCTCCACCACAACCTTCCATTCGGACATCATCATCAGTGGCGCTACAGCCCATGCAGGGCCCTGGCCTGCTCCACCACAACCTTCCATTCGGACATCATCATCAGTGGCGCTACAGCCCATGTAGGGCCCTGGCCTGCTCCACCACAACCTTCCATTCGGACATCATCATCAGTGGCGCTACAGCCCATGTAGGGCCCTGGCCTGCTCCACCACATCCTTCCATTCGGACATCATCATCAGTGGCGCTACAGCCCATGCAGGGCCCTGGCCTGCTCCACCACAACCTTCCATTCGGACATCATCATCAGTGGCGCTACAGCCCATGCAGGGCCCTGGCCTGCTCCACCACAACCTTCCATTCGGACATCATCATCAGTGGCGCTACAGCCCATGCAGGGCCCTGGCCTGCTCCACCACATCCTTCCATTCGGACATCATCATCAGTGGCGCTACAGCCCATGCAGGGCCCTGGCCTGCTCCACCACAACCTTCCATTCGGACATCATCATCAGTGGCGCTACAGCCCATGCAGGGCCCTGGCCTGCTCCACCACAACCTTCCATTCGGACATCATCATCAGTGGCGCTACAGCCCATGTAGGGCCCTGGCCTGCTCCACCACATCCTTCCATTCGGACATCATCATCAGTGGCGCTACAGCCCATGTAGGGCCCTGGCCTGCTCCACCACAACCTTCCATTCGGACATCATCATCAGTGGCGCTACAGCCCATGTAGGGCCCTGGCCTGCTCCACCACATCCTTCCATTCGGACATCATCATCAGTGGCGCTACAGCCCATGTAGGGCCCTGGCCTGCTCCACCACATCCTTCCATTCGGACATCATCATCAGTGGCGCTACAGCCCATGTAGGGCCCTGGCCTGCTCCACCACATCCTTCCATTCGGACATCATCATCAGTGGCGCTACAGCCCATGCAGGGCCCTGGCCTGCTCCACCACATCCTTCCATTCGGACATCATCATCAGTGGCGCTACAGCCCATGCAGGGCCCTGGCCTGCTCCACCACATCCTTCCATTCGGACATCATCATCAGTGGCGCTACAGCCCATGTAGGGCCCTGGCCTGCTCCACCACATCCTTCCATTCGGACATCATCATCAGTGGCGCTACAGCCCATGTAGGGCCCTGGCCTGCTCCACCACAACCTTCCATTCGGACATCATCATCAGTGGCGCTACAGCCCATGTAGGGCCCTGGCCTGCTCCACCACATCCTTCCATTCGGACATCATCATCAGTGGCGCTACAGCCCATGTAGGGCCCTGGCCTGCTCCACCACATCCTTCCATTCGGACATCATCATCAGTGGCGCTACAGCCCATGTAGGGCCCTGGCCTGCTCCACCACATCCTTCCATTCGGACATCATCATCAGTGGCGCTACAGCCCATGCAGGGCCCTGGCCTGCTCCACCACATCCTTCCATTCGGACATCATCATCAGTGGCGCTACAGCCCATGCAGGGCCCTGGCCTGCTCCACCACATCCTTCCATTCGGACATCATCATCAGTGGCGCTACAGCCCATGTAGGGCCCTGGCCTGCTCCACCACATCCTTCCATTCGGACATCATCATCAGTGGCGCTACAGCCCATGTAGGGCCCTGGCCTGCTCCACCACATCCTTCCATTCGGACATCATCATCAGTGGCGCTACAGCCCATGCAGGGCCCTGGCCTGCTCCACCACATCCTTCCATTCGGACATCATCATCAGTGGCGCTACAGCCCATGTAGGGCCCTGGCCTGCTCCACCACATCCTTCCATTCGGACATCATCATCAGTGGCGCTACAGCCCATGTAGGGCCCTGGCCTGCTCCACCACATCCTTCCATTCGGACATCATCATCAGTGGCGCTACAGCCCATGTAGGGCCCTGGCCTGCTCCACCACATCCTTCCATTCGGACATCATCATCAGTGGCGCTACAGCCCATGTAGGGCCCTGGCCTGCTCCACCACATCCTTCCATTCGGACATCATCATCAGTGGCGCTACAGCCCATGTAGGGCCCTGGCCTGCTCCAACACAACCTTCCATTCGGACATCATCATCAGTGGCGCTACAGCCCATGTAGGGCCCTGGCCTGCTCCACCACAACCTTCCATTCGGACATCATCATCAGTGGCGCTACAGCCCATGTAGGGCCCTGGCCTGCTCCACCACATCCTTCCATCCGGACATCATCATCAGTGGCGCTACAGCCCATGTAGGGCCCTGGCCTGCTCCACCACATCCTTCCATCCGGACATCATCATCAGTGGCGCTACAGCCCATGTAGGGCCCTGGCCTGCTCCACCACATCGTTCCATCCGGACATCATCATCAGTGGCGCTACAGCCCATGTAGGGCCCTGGCCTGCTCCACCACATCCTTCCATTCGGACATCATCATCAGTGGCGCTACAGCCCATGTAGGGCCCCGGCCTGCTCCACCACATCCTTCCATTCGGACATCATCATCAGTGGCGCTACAGCTTATGTAGGGCCCTGGCCTGCTCCACCACATCCTTCCATTCGGACATCATCATCCGTGGCGCTACAGCCCATGTAGGGCCCTGGCCTGCTCCACCACATCCTTCCATCCGGACATCATCATCAGTGGCGCTACAGCCCATGTAGGGCCCTGGCCTGCTCCACCACATCCTTCCATCCGGACATCATCATCAGTGGCGCTACAGCCCATGTAGGGCCCTGGCCTGCTCCACCACATCCTTCCATTCGGACATCATCATCAGTGGCGCTACAGCCCATGTAGGGCCCCGGCCTGCTCCACCACATCCTTCCATTCGGACATCATCATCAGTGGCGCTACAGCTTATGTAGGGCCCTGGCCTGCTCCACCACATCCTTCCATTCGGACATCATCATCAGTGGCGCTACAGCCCATGTAGGGCCCTGGCCTGCTCCACCACATCCTTCCATTCGGAACGATCCATGGCTTTCCGCCTCCATGCACGAACCCCCAACTGGTGTAAATCCTTCTCTACATCGTCGACCCATCTCAGTCTTGGTCGACCGGTGAGCCGTCGGCTCCCTAGTTTCTGGTTTCCATTTAATAAGGGCGCCATTTTCAGGCTTCACCCTGGACACCACTTTTCCTCGGCATCGCCCTGCTTACAGTTAACGCAGAGTCAACAAAAGAATTGGCAACCATTAAACCCTGGTCTAAAACTGTTCAAAACGACGACGGAATTGATCAACTAGCACAACAACGCTTAAGACTTTCTCTCTGTTTAATTCAGACACCTTCATTAATAGTTATCTGCTTCCTATTACATAGCACGGCCGATATATAGCACGGCAGGTATCCTGGTCAAGAGAAATCAAACGGTATTAGTGCAATATTGGCCGAGAGGTAATCAGAGTGTCAGCCACTTGGGCTGGAGGATAAGAAAGATGGAGTATACTGTTGAGCAGACGACGAATGTAAAGGAAATCAGAAACGTGATTATACTCGGGGAGACGACCGAGATGAAAAGTCGAGCACTTCTTTTATCGAAGGTCAATCCAGCCACGAATGACAAAGGTATTCGTTGCATCAAAACAAAGGGGGAAATGCCCGGCAAACAGAACCTCGCTTTTTTTAACACACTGGCTCCTGTGTGAGGAGACGGGGTGTTAGGAAGTTTACAAGTTATTCAACATTACTAGTGCAAACACAAGGAGATTGGACACCACACCCACTTTTTTTTTTTTGGAGACCACGTTGACGAGTTTAAATTGTGCACAACTCAGACCAAGGCAGACTTCTAAGCACGGATTTTGTGAACCGCTAACAGGTTCAGGGGTGGGGGAGCATGAACAGAGCCGTCGTGTGGGCTCTGCAACTGCAGTGGTTCGGATATTTTGCGTCAAATTTCTTTTTGAACGCATTATTTTGTTTTACTATGTAGTATAGTGCGTTCAAACAGAAATTTGACGAAAATTTTAGCGTATGAACTGAAAAAAAGATTCGACGAAATTTCCGTTCAATCAAATTTCCATCGATCAATTTTCCGTCGACGAAATTTCTTTCAAACAAATTTCCAGTAACCATTATAATGCTGTAATTCTAAGATATAAGTCAATTCGTTTTCTTTCTTTTTTTTAAAAAAGGATTTTAAAAAATATTTTGTGGTTAGGGAGCTAAATGGTGTTGAAGTTGGACTAATTTTTAGGGGATTATAAAAGAAATTATACTTTTTTTACTCTTATTTCACGTATTTTGACAAAAAAATTCATGTGCGAAAGAATTTACAAGAATTTGTGAGTCACGCAACGACCGCGTCTTATCCGATTTCGCGATTTAGCGAGGCGCGTTATAGAGAGTTACAACTGTATTTGAACAATTTAAGCTAAGTTGAATAATCTATAACAGTCATTTTATTGAAGGCACGAAGACCTGATACACTAAAAGCTCCAGTTTATAACAGCCCTCATATAACAGTGACAGATTTAGATTCGGTCAGGCTTGTAAAGCTTTAAGATCCCTAAAAAGAAAATAACACCGGAAGCTATAATAACGCCTTTTAATTATAAAACATCAAAAAAAAAGTGAAAAATACAATATTTTATCAGATGAGTGCAGCGCGTTATGTGAATTTATGAGCTGTTAGACCAGTTCCGAATTTTGGATAATTTTTTTCTCAGCTCTCGTATGGGATTGTGATGGTTTAAGCTACAACTATTTTTTTTTTAAAGCTTATGGATAAAATACGGCCCCGGTTGTGTTAACACCCACGATTATAAAACAATAAAACATTTTTTGGTCCGCCAGAGTGCGGCCTATACATGAGAGCACCCTTGCAAGGCCGAAACTGTGTCAAGAAAAACTGTTTAAAATAAAATTGCATCTGGCTTATGGGGAAAATTCTGAGCTTGGATGAATAAATGGACCAGACCTTACCAACAGAGGAAGGGATTCTCAAAATTTAGGAATCCTTTACCACATAACAAAACTGTTAAAATTAATTTAAAAAAATAATGAAGCACCTTGCGAATGGTGTACTTTGTCTTCAGGAGGGAATATCCGTAATATGCATTAATGTTACATCTTAGATAGCCACCGGGAGTAACGCGCTGTACCGCTAGCCGCACATTTACCACCGTTGGAGAAGTGCTGAGATGTTACAGTAAACAATTGGCAAAGCCTCAATGATGGGAATAAAACGGTGTTTTGGTCAACAGTAACATTGTCTCGACCATCAAATCTCGGGACCAATAAGAAACAGAGATTAGCGCTCACAGTACTCATCTGTTGGAAATTTAAAAATCGATGTTAAGGACATTTCAATAATTTTAATTTTATATCAGATGCTTGTGCAGGTGCGGATCCTTGACCAAACAGATACACACACACACACACACACACACAAACAACAAGTGTGATCTTTTAGGACCAACACAAGAATACGTTTTGGAGCCATTTTATTTACTCTAGTAAATATCTGTTACACTTCATTTCTTTTCAAGGATTTCGTTCTTCCCAAAAAATTCGTAAATTTAATATCCCCCCCCCCTTAAAAAAAAAAAGAAATCATCATAAGGGTAGAGGGAGTCTTATCTCTATGATTCACTCTACGATAGGTCATCATTCAGCCTGCAGATGCGCGCCAGATGGCAGAGGTGGAGCGATGCTTGCATAGGACCAGCAGGGATCCTGCGCAGCTATAGAGGACAGTGCTACTTTCGGATCGACTGAATAGTATACGGCGGGGCAAGGCTGCACGAAGATATCGTTATGACTTTCAATGTTACATACAGCTGAGAGATGGCGGGACCCGCCTTGGAAACGGGCGCCTAACAAAATAGCACACAAAGGTTAAAACGATGGCTTAGACAAACAATAGATCACAGAATCAAATAATAACAATACATAATTTAATAGTGATTATCTGTGATGGTTAGAAAAAAAGAAATGGAAGAGCTGTTGATGTGCGCCTCTTCCAGGAAGAATTGTACATGGCCTTAGAACAGAGACGTTAATTATTGATGTACTATTTTAAATGCCAAGGCTGTCAAATCTTAATCGTGATAACGAGTTGGCGCACTCCTTACTTGGCCGCATCGGTAACACCTAATTAACTACTGCATTTCCGGAGCCGATACTATTGTGGAAAACACGAGTTTTGTTTTAATGTATAGAAATCCCGTCAACTAACTTTACAGCACCTTACCGTGGGGAAAATATTACCCCCACCCCCAATATAATGTAAAAAATAGTCAAGAAGCTAATATTAACCTTCCAATATAATGTAACAAACGGACATGCACCTAATACTAACGTTCCACTAAAAAAACAGGCATGATGAGTCGTGCACCTAACCTCCCACGATAAAGTAACAGGCAAGAACCTAACCCTAACCTCACACGATAAAATAAACAATAAAATAACAAACAGGCGAGCACTTAACCTTAACTACCCACGATAAAGAAACAAGAGTTTTAGGCACCTAACCATAAGGGAGCATGAACATATTATATAACGCAAAGGGGGTAGGGGCCGGTTTATAATTTTGTTATATTACATTATATAAGGTGGGTGGTAGAGAGCAATGTTACATATAAATTATTGATATATTTTTTTAATTAATGAAAAAAATTTGAACGAAATAATGATTTTCAAATTTTAAAAAAATAGCCTAGATTATTAAATTAAAAAAAATTAATAATTTCTGTTTTTTTGCTCGAAATTTCGTTTTTGTCGGCTTTTACATTTTTAAAAATGAAAAATGTTATTCTGTTTTAGGTGGGGGGTAGTTAGACATGTTATACTGGAGAAGGGGGGGGGGGGGTCAATGGAAATGTTATATAACGTCCAAAATGTCATATTTTTGTGTTATATAATATGCAGTTTCTCCCGCACAATTTGTTCCGGTGGGGGGGCCATTTCAGGAAGAAAATAGGGGATGGGGGCATTTTAATTTTGTGGGTTGCAGTGGCGTAGGAAGGGTTGGCAGAGGGAGCGTTCCTCCCCCCTCCCCAGCCGGGGGGGGGGGGAGATGTTTTTCATTTTATGCCAGCTGTAGAGTTCTGTCTTGGAAAAAGGGGGGGGGGTGAAAAAGTCTTAGCCCACCCAGGGGGGCACTTACCCTAGCTGCTCCACGGGACAGTGCCAACATTAGGCGACCAGGATCAGCTGTAACTCCATCACTTCACCGAACATAAACTACATTTAGTTAAGATTTATCCCTGGAATCTATAAAGCCCAACTATATTATTAAATTAAAGGAAAATAATCTATTTGACAGTTCCAGGAAAATGATCCTAATTACTAACATACAGCGTGTGTGTTTCTTTTAAAGCGGCCGACACTTATCATTTTGATAGGGTAGGCGGACAGAAAGTGAGAGCGCAGACGGCAACCGAACGAAAATGGTGAGGGGTCCGGCTCCCCAGAAAATTTTTGATCCATTTAAAATCAAGGGGTGCAGTTGGCGTATACCTGATTTCTGTGTTTCTTTCAGGAAAAAAAAATGATTCTGGGATCGGACATTTCGGGGGGGGGGGGGGGGGGGGGGGGGGGGGACAGGGCACACATCAGAGCGAAAATTAAGTATTCTGCCATACGTAACTTGAATTAACTCCGGTTGAAGCGCATCCCAGGGTTTTCTTTTGACCCTGACTTAAGTTTGCCTTCGCACGTTTAAATTGATCGGCATGGGGGATAGGGCGAAGTAACAATCGAGGGCGTCGAAGGCTCCCGAGCGAATGTGAATTGGTGGGGGGGGGGGGCCTTGGAGAGGGTTATTAAGTCCGGCCCAAGAAAAGTATGGATAATTTTAAATTATGTGTTCTATTCAACCTGGTTGAGTTTAAACACGTGCCATATTTTAATTATTCGTTGTAAACGGTACTGGATAGCATTGTTTTTTTCTTTATTTCACATTTCATTAAACGATTTATTTCGATAAACTGCTTCATTATACATATACATTTCCATACAAAAAGGGGACCGTCACAAAAAGTATACTAATTACCTTCTTAAATAAATTCTAAGTTTTATCTGATACATATAGTTTTTTTTTAAAATAATGTTTTGTATAAAATACTAAATGAAAACTTTTATAACTTGTTAATAAATTGCTGAAATATACTGATTCCTATATTTTAAAAACACAATGACAATGTACAGTAAACACCCTGTCCTAGTTTAAAAGTTGATCTAACACCATAAAGAAATAGACATGGAAAATATATTGCCCATGTTTGATAGTTGGCAAGAACTAATTCAAAATATATACCTTTACAACGATGGAAAGTTATTTAAATTCCGTATTGTTCCAAGTATGGGCCACACGTTTCCCCATGTAGTAATTGTAAATTTTCTAGTATGTTGCACATTATCAATAAATTTTTAAAATACCGGTATCAAAAATAATACGTAAACAACATCAGATATGTAGAGCATAACAAATATTCATTGACTCCACCATTTCCTTCATTTTATCAGATTTAAAGTTACCGTTGACAGCCCTTTAAAATTAATTAATTAATTCCGAATTGTTCCGAGTGTAGGTTGCACTTTTCCCCATACTGTAAGTCTTTAATTTAGGCATGTTGCACCAAAATATAAACAAATACCCGGTGCAACAAATAATATGTAAACAAAATTAAATATATAAGAGCATAGTGATTATACATTGGTTCCAGCATTTCTTTCGTTTTATTAGATTAAAGGTGCCATTTACAGCTCTTTACATATGTCACAAAAATAACAATTTCGTTTTTTTTTTGTTAAAGTATATTTTCGCTTTAATTTTGAACACGTTTTATTTCTTAGGGGGTGGGGGAAGTTGACATGCTCCAGGGGTGGGGGAGGGCATTGTGCCCCCCCCCCCCACACACACACACCGGAAAGATGCATTTGCCTTTAAGAAACTCTGGTGCTAATACTAAATACATAAAGGTACCAATATGTGTGAAGAACTGGAAGTAGTGGTGCGCCTTAAAACTTAAAACCTGAGGCGGCTTATTTTTGGAGAAGAAAAAAAAATATACGGTTTGGAATGCTTTATCTAGATTTGCTGTATCTAGATTTGCTTTAAATATTCGGAGCATAAAACATATTAAATGTATCGATACTTCATTGATTACTTTATTCCCCTAATTTTATTAAAAGTTATACAAATGACAATTTAGTATCTTTTTATAAATAATATCTTCGCTACACATTTTTCTCCGGAGAGATGCCTGAAAGAAACACTGCTATATATGTGCACGGCACCAAACCTTCCTGTGGGAAACTAACCAACAGCCAAGCACCCAACATTAAACGGATGAAACAGGTGTCCACTCAACAATATTTTAAAGGGTCTGGGACAGGTTGAACAAAAAACAAAACCAAGAGCGTACAAAAGACAAAAGGTTATGACTATCTCGCTCATACGCTCCACTCAAAACCCTTCAATGTTCTTGCTAGATGTCTTATTTATGGGCGTGGAAGAGAGAGAGAGAGAGCGAGAGAGAGAGGGAGGAAGAGAGAGAGAGGGAGGCAGGGAGAGAACTAGAGAGAGAGAGAGAGAGAGAGAGGGAGAGGGTAGGACGTTGACTATTCCGGCTGCATCGAGATATAATAAATAACAATATTATACGTTTGGTTTGGTTTTCCTTAAATTAGTCTGTAAAAGAAACCATAGACTATAATAAGATATGCACTTTCACTGTACACTATAAAAATATTCCAGTTTAGATGAACTCACTAGGATATACATTCACTATGAAACTTGACAGTGACAAAGGTCCGAAAAGGAATGGGGATGTATGTGTAATCTTTGGATTAAGACTTACACTAACTTTGGGCAGTGTCAATCTTTAAAAAAAATCTTAACAAAGGACAAAAATTGTTATGTCACCAGCTATATATAATATATATATATATATATATATATATATATATATATATATATATATATATATATATATATATACGTTCGTTTATGGTTAGACCGAATAAGTCAACGGACACAAGCAGTGACATCCCAGTAAATATATCCATAAAGTATCAATCGTTTATACATCTGATCCACCATCATGTCATATCGAATTGGCCCAATGCTTAACGCATATGTTCATCATTCTAATGCCCACGGCTGCTGCGTTGCCAGACAACACTTTTGATCACATATTAAGAGTCTTATATTGACCCAAAACGAATGGAAATGCTTTTTGATTACATTGCAGACATTCATTTTCAGCACATAAATAAATACATATTTTACCCAAAACAAAAGAACTTTTTTTTTATATCTTTGGGTCCTAACGTTAACTTTATGTTTACCAATCTTTCGTGAACTTTTCAACCGATGGATTTATTCAAGCCTTGATGTTCAGCGTGTCAATGGCCATGTAAGTGGCACTGACCAAAACTATTTGATCGCAGCTAAATGTGATTTTAGTCATTAGTTCTTTCCTAGAGAAGGTTTAATTATAGCGCTACTCTGTGATGGCACTTCGTCTCCATGCACGCGGGCATAGGAACATGCTTAGTTACACAAAGTACAAGTGCAGATACACAAGGCGGAGAACGATCTACATCCTCGGTTCAACACAATACATAATGAAAATGTGTGTTACAAAGTGTCTTGATATCATCGGGGCGGTAAGAAATTTGGGTTTAAAACAAAAAGGAGGGGGGGGGGGAAGGATGCTTGCTATAGTGTAATACAGTGGTTCTCAACCACCTAATGCCACGACCATTTAACACAGTTCCTCATTTTGAGGTGTCCCCCAACCACACAATTATTTTCGTTCCTACTTTATAACTGTAGAGTATGTGTTTTCCAATTGGTCTTAGGCGACCCCTGGGAACAACCATTATTATTTCTGTGTTATACTTAAATAACTTTCTCATTATTTGAAGTGTGCCCCATGTTTCCTGTTTGGCGCCACACTTCTTTTAGACGTCATTTGTCTAAAAAAAATTAATAGAAAAAACGAGAAAAAAAAAGAATTGGGGGTTGGGGCGGGGGGTGTCGTTACCTACAAGTAAACTTTTTCATATGTTAGCATGATATTTCAACTCATATTAAGTGTCAGCATTTGGTAAGTGTGCTCTAATAGGACCGCATGTAGTAAATACTAGTTGTCAAAAAAAAATATGAGTTATCTTCTTTAGCCATCGGTATCAGGCTCAGAAGTGGTGAATATAACCAGGGTAATGCAATCCATAGCCAGTTGCGTAGATAGGGTTGGTCTGCATTTGTCCAAATATGCCGCCTCTACATCAAAAAATAAGAAAAAGGGCGCCCTGTGGTGGACTGCCCCATACTTCCCAAATCACTGTCCATACCACGCCCCCTTACCCCACCCGCATTTTGTTGAACATCATATAATCCATACACGTGGAATCTATATAAGAAAAATAGTATTATTATTATTTGAATGCATGCAATGTTTGAACGCATGTGTAATGTTTAAATGAGTTATTTGTATCACGATACCGGTCCCATTAAGACGAATGCTTCCTCTGCGATGTTTATCTATTGGACAAGCCCCAACACACGTTTGAAACAATACGGCCGTGATGGGTATGGCCATCAGAAACGTCATTACCCCAAAGGGTGATGCTACACGCTGAGGAAAGCGACGTGGGATTTCTAACAAATGGGGGGGGGGGGGGGGGAGAGGGGGCGCGGGGGTCAACCTCGAAAGTTTACTTTATTTTTAAACGGATACTTAAATTATACCATTGCTAAAAGGCTTTATGTGAGGTCCGATGAGTAAAACTTCGGTGGGCAGAGATCAGATAGTGCCCACCTGTAACCTTATGCCACACTAAAAAAGAATCGACTGACCACAATGCCACCGCTCAGATCTAATAATAGAGGTTGTTGATCTGTTAGGTCAGTGTACCTGCTGGCCTCACTCTATGGAGTGCACACATACCTATGTCCACGAGAGGTTCCAGTTGGTATTGGACACATGTTTTACAATGTATCCAATATTAAACTCTTCACATATTTTTTTTTTTTTTAAACTTAATGATACAACTATTTTTAGTATCACCCCGGTACTCAGATTTAAAAAAAAGATTATCAATTTAAGTTATATAAACTTATTAATTAAACGTTAATGTTTTGTTGTTCGATCTGGTCTATTAAAAAAATAATTCTTATATTGATTGATTCGAGCGTATTTACGGCCTTCGCGGCATCTCGAGTGTATTTTTAAACATCTCCTTGACAACAACTTTTCTAGTGTTTAATACACAAAGGTAAACGGAGTACTCACCCGGCACGTGACTGCCTAATGTTCTCACACACACAAACATACATCAACAGCGGTCTGATCCACTAAAACTAAAAGACATGGTCCCTTACATTCACGGAGGACATCGAACACGTCAAGAGGCATCCTCCGTGATATAACAACTAAAGGCCTAAGATAGATCCGAACTTTTCTTTCTTAAGGCAAAAAAAAAAAAAAAAAAAAAAAGCCCCCCCCCCCCCCCCCCTGGTGCCAAAAGCAGAAACCATGGCGTCGCTAGCTTATCTCCCCCTAGATACCGACTTCCTGCCTGGGCTGGATTCTGTATCTAGTTACTCACTCCCGTCTCCCCCAAGCTCGGTGCTGCTTGATTCTTTTTATCTCTTCAAATGTTTACACCTTACCCTCTTCACCTCCCCACCCCGCCATCGCCCTACTCTACCCACTCCCTGCCCCCCTCTCCCCTAGTTCCAGGCCACAGGTAGATCGAATAAGTCACATATGCTGCGGCCTACCGAAGAACAAGTCTAATGCACCCACAGGATGCTGAAGATGTAGGTATAACACGAAAGTGTTCCAGCCGGCCTACCGCTCCATCGCCTGCTTATCATCTAGGCGTCCTACGGTTTGACACCGTTCCCAAGATGATCGCAGTGCGTCATAGTTTTATCTCATTTCAGCTACCATATTAGCCCTGCCCGCCTCTATAACTTATGCCCCTACTCCTACCCAATCCCCACTCCTCCCTCCCTACTGTTTTTTTTTTACCTCTAGGTTTAATCACCTGTCAAAATCTAAGACTCTTAACACAGGAGCGCACGTAGTCTCTGCCTAACCAAAAGGTCTTATCTTTTATACCTATATGTTTTGGCTTATATTTGATTTATTACAAAAATAGCTCTTTTTTTAACCCTGAAGAGACAAGATAAAGAGATTTCAAATTAAAAACTTTTTCGTTTTATAATATTTTGTATCGGTGGCTGTAGAATTTTTTTTTCCAAAGTCCATCGATTTGCTAGAGTAAATCTAAATAAGTTAGACATTCATTCGACTTGGCTCTGCATGGAATATCTCTCCTCCACCAATACCTTCTTATATCATTCCCCACACACCCCTCCCACAGACGCTCAACACAGATGGAGGATATCTCAGATCCCCATCACCAGTGCATGGACTATTGCCTGCCGAAGCTCTGCTTTAACAATTTAAACACATATTTTGAAAGGCCTTAGATTTGAGATAGCGCAAGCAGGCCCCGGTCTCCATTTGCCAAAACTACAATTAGATGCCACGAGCATGAGCAAAAAGTAAAGCTTATATATAGGATTAGGAAACCAGTCAATAATTCAATATTTTAATTTGATATTTTACATTTGCAGGAGTGGTCCTCCACACATGCCCAAAGTCCCACATGTTGCCCTTCTGGCAATTGAATGCAGCGCAAGGAAAAGTTACAAATTATTATTTTGAACAATTTTTTTTTTTAATTTCAAAGATGTAAGAGCTATAAAAATGGATGTACACAGTAATCAAAATCATTTATCTTAACCATGTAATATTAATTTTTTTAATAACCACTGGTTTAAATTTTAAACAAAGGTACAATCCATTAATAAATAGTGAATTTAATAATTAAAATACACAATAGTTTTTCAAATTTATAAATTAGTGGCAAATTGTGTGAATTTATGTTCAAATCAGAGGTACAATTATCAGGAGAGAACAATTCACAGCAATGAGATTGAGATATTAAGACGAAAAAAAAACATAACATAAAAGACAACAGTAAAAAAACCCACCATGTATGGTTACGATAAAAGATTTAGCGTAGTAAAACCTGCGTTTCTACTATCTGACAGAGATGCAGCAATTTCAAATATTGGACAAATAAGAACTTTAATTTTTCCATCTTGAGCCACTAAAGAGACTGTCAAATCTATTAAATGTCCAATCTATTAAATATGTGGAATGACAGACAAAGTGTTGAGATTTAAAAAAAAATATATAAGCAGACAATAAAAAACAGGAGACAATGAAATATCAGACATTTTTTTTCAGCTCTGGTTATTGATATACGAACTATTTCTTAAAGAAACTGCATTGCTTTCTTCAGTAAACCCTTATTTCTAGTACTGGTTGGTTATCTTAAAAAATATTTTCCATTCATGAAAAATCCTTGAACGGAAGAATTATTTTTAAAAAATACCTTTTAAGTACTAATCATTCTGTCATTCAAGAGTGCTATGTATTAGAAAAACATGCAAATTAATCAACATGAGAAAGATTACAGTAGCTCACCATTAACTTCAGTGGCTCCTATAGGAGCTGGAAATTCTTCTGGCTCCTCTTGGTTTGTTGACAAGTGATACTGGTGATGCAGGGATGGTTCTGATGGCACTCTGGTCTGATCAAGGTGTGGCTGGCTGCGGTGAAAGTGGAAGCTCTGCCGTTGCAGTGTGACCTGCTGCTGTTGATTTAAGGCTGCGACGTCATCAATCGTCATTTGTTCAGCAAGCTCAGAGAGACTTTCATCCAGTGCACGGCCTCTCTTGTTGAGTGTCAAGGAAAGCCTTCTTTTCAACTTTTTCATCATATTGCCCCACCAGGAAGGTTAAACCGCTAGACAAGTGTGTGGGCCAGGATGTGTAGGGGGGCCTGCTGCAGTAGGGTGCAGAGGAAGAAGTGCCAAGGCAGCTTGTTTCCCCAAGTTTCATAAAAGTGTAACAGCTAAGTTGCTAAGTGGTGGTAATTATTATAATATGTTTAAAGGTACTTTCAAGATATGACCTGCCATTTGATAATGAATAGTTGATTTGCCCCTTCTTTTATAAAACGGATAGATCACAGAGAAAGTCAGCCAGCATTATTATCCCAGAGGAAGTAGACCATGTAAGGTAAATTACCTGGTCGGATGTGAATCAAGGTAAATGTATTTGGGATGCATTTATTTTCTGGATTGGTCAGGGAGGATGGCACATTTTCTTTCTTTTATCTTGTTTACATTATTTTTAACATTGATGTAGCCACTTGTTCACTCAGCATGAGCTTCTGGGTAATTAATTTTAACTTCATGCTGCTGAACTAACAAGTTGAGCTCAAGAGTTATAACTTTGTATTCATCCAATGTCTTCAGTTACTGAAAAAGAAGTATAGTGTTTTGTGGTAAAAATTATGATTGAAGCAGTACACAAAAATAAGCATTTTAGAGATAAATATAATGAATAAATTGACTTTAATCAAGATTCTCATTTTATGCACCACACGTTGAAGTTAGGTATGTTGAAAAGTACATATTTAATTTGTGCTAATTTTAACATTTCACAGCAAATATTTCATTCAATACCCGGTACGTGTCTTTCTTTACATCTATCTCAAATATCTTTTAGAGCTCATATATAAAAAATTAAAAGTAATTAGTTGTATAAAGTATGGACATAACTGTGATTAGATCTGTAAATCCTCACACCATTCTTTGTTATCACAAAAGAACATTAGCTTATTCTTAACATTTTAATCTTACTCATTCCAAGTATTTTAACACTTAATAATGTTGATTATGAAAAAGGCAGAAACAATTGGTAATGAGCCTGTCAAAGGTATCAAGGCATGTTTACAAAAATGGATGATTGCAATTTTTAAATCAGATTCTGGCATGCATATTGTTAATAAATAACAGTAAATACTTAAGCGTGTAACTTCTTCTTCTTATGCCTTTTTACCCCGTCTGGGGCATAGGCCGTCCACAAGAATTTTCCACTCATCCCGGTCCTGTGCTTTCCTTTCCAATTGCTTCCAGTTGTATCCCATATTTTGCGTGTCTGTCTCTAGTTCACGTCTCCATGTATTCTTAGGTCTTCCTCTCTTTCTTTTTCCCTGTGGATTCCATGTTAGACATTGTCTGGTGGTGCTATCTGGGGGTTTTCTCAGAGTATGCCCAATCCACCTCCATCTTTTCTTTATGATGTCTTCATCAACGGGCACCTGGTATGTACTTTCTAATAGATCTTTGTTGGTGATGGTATTTGGCCATTTGATGTTAAGGATCTTTCTAAGGCATGTGTTTATGAATGTCTGCACTTTTTGTGTAATGCTCGCTGATGTTTTCCATGTTTCTGCTCCATAAAGTAGGACTGTTTTGACATTTGTATTAAAGATTCTGACTTTGGTTTGAAGTTTCAGCTGCTTCGACTCCCATATTTTCTTTAATAACACAAATGCTGATCTAGCTTTTCCAATTTTAGACCTCACGTCTGCGTCGGATCCGCCGTTTGTGTCTATGGTGCTGCCTAAGTAATTGAAGGACTCCACTTCTTCCAGTGCCTTTCCTTCCAGACAGATATGCTCTTGGTTGGATGAGTTCACCTTCATGATTTTCGTCTAACTACTAACTTGGTATTGGATTAACTGTAAGCCATTGTATAAAAATTACAAAGGAATAAGAAGTATCAAACTTTATTGTAATTTTAAAAACCTAAATAGAACAAAGAACACTATCTGATTTGGAAGTTCTGAAATTATTTTTGTCATTGTAACTCTAATATTAAAAAAATAATTATTGTTTAAAGCATTCAAATAGGAAAAGTTATGGGTTCTGTACCAAATCTAAAAATCTAGCCTGAATTTATAAAATATATATACATGCTTTTTTAAAAATATTATTTATATTTTCATAATAAAAACTTAATTGACTCAGAAATGTATGTACTTGATGTTTTTTTCTATTTGACTTCATTATCAATTCACAAAATGCTCTGAGTTTACATTAGTGTTGATTACTTAATGTAAACTCAGATTAATTTGTTGATAATAGTGTTTATTACTTATTTTCTTGAAAGCAACATGTAAATTTTGTTTTAAAAGATGAAAAAAAAAAAACTACAACTAATTTAAAAAAATACTTTTCTTAAATTTCTACCAGTGTCTAGAACAGGGTTTCCCAACCACTACAAATTTTTAGACTAAGTCTCACACACCCTTACAAAAGTAATAAGGCATTTTTAAAAAAAAATTAATTACAAAGAGAACTGCATAACTTGTAAAATAAAGTTCTGACGTGACTTGTTATGTTACAAAATGATGAAGATATTTTTAAAATATAAAAATATGATAACTTAAAATTCAATGGATCATTTGCTCTAATAATACCCCCCCCCCCCCCAACAACTCCTCACACCTTAACAGCACTCCAGGTTGGGAAGCCTATGTCAACAGATAAGTGTTACATTTTTTTTCTTTACAATAGTAGACAATAGATATTTGAGTATACTTTTGAGTATAATGTGTATTCTGCTATTATATTTTATTATTTGGACACAATAGGGGACCAGATGTTTAGAATAGACGCAGCACAGTTACATTGCTTTGTATTTTTTTAAATGTGCTTTCTAAGTAGTTTTTAAAGTGTCCTTTAAAAAAGTAAACATTGTAGATAATTATTTTGAAAAAATCTATTTCAATTAAAGCAGATTTCAGAGGAAATCAACAAAATAGATAAAAGATCCTTAACTCAAATATTATGTTTTTTACCAGTTACAATTTTTAAATTTATTATTTTTATTATAATGCTTAACACTCTGTTCAAATCATACCACTCAATTATTTGATGTAAGTCTTGCTACAGACTAATTTTAAGGAACAACGAAAAACTCAACAAGGATTTTCATGACTGCAAAAAATATGTCCAATGACTGAAAAAAAGGAGTAAAATTCCATTTATTTGAATCCATAAAAGTATTTTGTATCTTACGTTTTTGTAAATTCTTTTGTTTTACAGTCTAACAACTTATGCCCCAAAACCATGTAGGCCCTATAGATAAATTAAGCACACTAAATGAAATGTATGATTTATTTGGATGCAAATTGAAATTATTTTGCTGAAAGTTAATGGTTTTAATTTATTCTTGGAGTGGAACAGCAGAGAAGCGCAAGCAAAAGCCTTTACTTTAGGATTCTGCTGAGTACAGGCACAGGTTGGGAACCACTGGAATAGACTCTATTATGAGTATGGAAAGCCTCGAGTAGCCTGTAATGCTGAATGTATAGTTATGTACTTCTTAAAATTTTATTAGGCTCCTTATTTAGTAGACTTTCAGACATTTATTTATATTAATATTAAATTTTTCTTTAGACTGCAGCATGTGACTATGTCAGTAGTATGTTATGAGGCTTTTATAATACTCATCGTACATAGTTTAATATTAGTCCTTAGGCCCGCCTATGGATCAGGAAAGCCTAGACCTAATTAATTATTTTATTCAATCTTTTCGGCCCAGATTTCCCTTAATTGTACATGACATATGCTGTTCTCAAATTTCAAATGGTAATATTTAAATCAATAAATAAATATAAGTATGTTCTAAATTATCTTGTTAGGTCTTCTTGTTTCTAAATCCCACTTAACTGACTTAACATAACGTCTTAGACTTAATTCTGATAATTTATGCTGAATTGAGTTATGGCAGCAAGTTAACTCTAATGAATTGTCATTGTTAAGTTAGGCCAATTCAGGCTATTCTTGAAAACATTATTTATTTTTTTATACTATACACTATTATACAGTATAATAAGCCCAGATTCCAAACTCAAAGCTACTGCAGCTAAAACCACCCATGCCATGAAATTTAAATACTAGAGTGCACTCACTCTCATTTAAAATTTAATTAATTAAATTATGTTATGAGAGCAGACTAGTCTCATACTGATAGAACACATAAGAAAGAGCTATCTTAACTATCTAGTAAATTCAAGATTGCGGACTGTCTACCCTGATATGTATATACTATACTATTACTATATATTATTTCACTGATCAGTTTAATTTATAATACTCTAACTATGCTACACTATGCAATCTCTAGTAATATTAAATAGTAATATAGTAATAGTCTGTACTGAAATACGTCTAGAGTCTAGACTCAACTCAAGTCTGGTTTGTGGATTACTTTTGAGTAATTTCAACATTAATTTGCCTTGATAAAACTGCATAAATATGAACATTTTACAAAAAATAAACCAGTGAATGTAGCACTCTTACAGATTTAAAGAAAACGAAATAAAGATGACACGTATCTCCTTCCTTGTTAGCAAAGGTTTAAAATATTTTCTTTAGTTGGGTGGTCGGCCATTCTCCCGTACCAACGTTTAAAGCTTTAAAAAATTTAAGACCGATTGCCTTATAGAAAGTAGCAAAAGATTTTGCAATAAAAAAATAAAAAGGCTTTTGGTCATATTTTTGATGAAAAAGTAGGTTAAATTTGATGATTTTTATTTTACTCATGTGCTTTGTTTATATTTGTAAATATGATGTGAGACCGGAACCATTATTTATGTGTTTCTAAGCGACACCTGTGTCAGTGGACGCTTTCGCACATACTATAGAGTACAGCATATGATATAGGCAATGAACTTTGAAGAATTGGACTTGACATCTCTGTGTTAACACTTAAAAAAACAACTAAAAACAACACACATTTCTGGAGCTATGTCACGAATTCGCATGTTATGAAAGCCAACATTGCGTTTAAAAACTTTAAAACACCTAAGCCTATGACATGCCTACTCAGTAGGCTACAGACTACACTACACAGTTACAGGCTAAACAAAGACAGTGACAGTGTCATAGACATAGATACTCTCAGGCATAGAACTTCTAAAATAAGCTTTTCATTTTGAACTTTTATGTTACTTGGTCTAACTTTCTAAACTAACTTAATTTAATAAGTTAAATTAGTTATTCTTAAACTTTATGGCCTAAAATAAAATCAAACTAGGCTAATTTCTGAAATCCTGAAGTTTCAGACAGATGAAATATATTTGAAATGCTGGAGATGAAAATGCCTACACACAACTTGATATAACAGTAGTGGCAATGCCAAATACTTGAACATTGAAAGGATGTAATTTGAAGTTATAACAATTTTAAATATTTATTAAAATTTTTAGCCATATCACCAATAATATGAATATGTTTTATTATTTTGAATATTTAATCCTTTCATAAGTGCTGTTTGTGTTTGTTAAATAAATGTGTTCTGTTATTGTATATATAATTTTCTATGATTCATCAATATAGGTATTGTTTCCATGATTTCATGTCAAAAATTCCTGTATGACAATGATATAGGTCAGTATGTATTATCTATTTCTATTACTTTATCCCAATGTCCAATGACATTAATGAGCCTAATTATAACATTAGTTTATGGTAAGACATTCTAATCAGTTTTAATTTTCTCCTGATTATGATCATATAATTTTGAAGTAAGCATTGAGAAATGAAACACTGAGATTTCCTGTTTTTAATCGCGTGAAAAGAGTTTTTCACAATGAATGCTCTTACGGATGTATCTGTTCGGACAAGTCTAATGTTTACAAACAGTTGTTAAATTTACCAAGGGTTGGCAACTCTAGTAATACTACAGATAATAAACTAAAAATGCCTCTTTAATATTTATTGTTGAATAAAATTTAAAAATTTTGATAACCCCCCCACCCCACCACTTATGCCCATGATGCCTATGCCTCTAGTAGTAAAAGTTACCTTTCATTCCCCCAAGCAATGAGGGTTCATATTTGAGGCCTTTGAATCTTAGAAACAAAATTATATTTTCATTTATACATTCTTTTTATAATAAAGCTTTTATTTTATTATCATTTTGTTTGTTCGTTTGTAAGAAACTAGAAGAGATCATTTGTTACTAAGTAATTTTGACCAACTGAAAGAATTTCCCAATATTTGTCAAGCATTTTACTCAAAATAATAATTGCAATCTGTCTGAGTTTTCTCAATTGATACTAAGGGTGAATTTCTGACTACTGAAACGAGAAGAAAGTAACTATTACCTGTATTAAATTTACTTTAAACTACACCAAATTAAATTTGATTCAATTTATATCCATGTAGTTGTAACTGCTCCCTCACTATTGGAGCGGCCTATGTCAGAATAAATGTTATCTATTATCATCTAATCACAAAATAAGGTACAAGCCCCCCCCCCCAAACTTGTTGATAACTATTGTTTTCTAAATAAATATTTTTCAAACAAAACTTAACACTCAGTTTTATATTTGCTAGCATTTATTTGAAACAATAATCTTTAAAGGAAAACTACAATACTTCGATATCTTATTTTGTGGCAGTAGAAATGTTTTGATTATGTTTACCAAAGTGCATACATTAAATAACAATGTTACATAAAAGAAATTCACAAATTACACCAACAATGTGAGAAGCAGCATCCTCAATCAATTACCATGTTTGAACATTTTTATGTAAGAAAAGGACCAATTATAAGACACATTTTCTGATTTGAATTAAAGTGGCAGAAAAGAACAAAGAATGTCCTGGTACCGTAATTTATAGCTCATTCATATTTTAATTTTAGAAATGTTAAAGATTAGTATAGATTAATCAATTATTGGTAAGATCATTCCAGGAAAAAGTCCCAAAATAACTTACAATTTATTGACTAATGATGGAAAAGATGATGGGATTTAAATGAAAATAATAAGGTAGGAAAAAGCTACCCATCAATATGGACATTAGTAATCAGGGTTGCTTTTCAATTTAGTAACTGTAAATATATTATTTGAATATACATTTTTTTAAATATTCTAGTTTAATGAAAATAAATTTGGATTACTGGTATAAAGTATAATAAATGTTTTTAATATAATTTGTGTACTATGTTTGTCATTTACAGAATTATAATACAGTATACCAATAATTTATCACTTATAACTTCCACATCATCATAAATTCTGTTTACAAATACAGAGAAAACCAACATAAGTTTAAAGTATATTCAGATATTACTACATCTTCATATTTATTTTAAAAAATGGTTATTTATATTAAAATATATAACCTAAAAACATAAAAAAGTAAGCTTTTCTTGAGATGAATTGTTAATTTGACTCACACCACTATATTATAAAAAAATACATTTTATATTTCCTTATCAGAATAGCGAAACGACAATGTTTTGGTTGGCACTTCATTAGAAATTTTAGCATCAAGGTCTTGTTTCGATGTTAGGAGTTGATAAATAATTTCAAATATAAGGAGCATTGCATTACATCAACTTGTAAATATTTTCTTTCAAAATATTTGCTGACCTTTGCATAGAGAAATTCTGGAATGTTAGTGAAGGCTATTCTTTTACAATTAAAAAAAATGCAAAGTAAGAAAGCTCATAATAAAAACTTTTATGTTGCAATGTAGGGTGAAGCTAAACAAACAGCAGACAGCCGGAAGCCTTCATCAACAGACACAATTGAAATTGAAAGATACAGCTTTATTAAATACAGAACTAAACTGAATATATGTTTGCACTTAAATGGCATCAGCCAGTGCTTGCTATTTAGTCCTTTCATTGGCAAAGCTTCACTCTACTCTGTATTTGAACGAGAATATATTTAGCCAAGGACATTTGAAAGAATGCTCCTTGATATAGCCAGAAATCCAACTAATGAACTTAACCAAGATGTAAACATCTGCTGTTGCAATCTTATTCAAGGTAAGTGTTATCTCCAATAATTTTCTTTGCACTAGTGAAATGAAACAAAAACTTATAGTAACAGCAATGATGAAGACTAAGTACTATGCTTTTAAAGTAACACTAGTAGTAAAAGATGCTAAGTGTAATAAATATTCAATGCAAGACTGGAGAACACAAAAGCAGAGAACATACTGGAAACTGTATAATCTAAAACTATGTGGAGTTCAAATTTTTACTCATTTGCTTTTTCATTTAAAAATATTGAACAGCAATTTAAGTATTTTAAGTGAGGATGCCAATGGTATTGGGGGGGGGGGGGGCATAGTGGGTATAATGATGCTGGGTATGCTTACTGTATCAATACCAGAACATAAACATAGAGTAATGGTTGTTCTTTATGCTGTGCACATAGAATGTTGTGTGGAGAAACTTGAACATTGGTTCATCCTGCTATTAACAGAAATTAATAGAATGTCAATGTGCTAAGTAAGCACACGACTCTGGCAACTTAAATAACTACCAGTAATAAAAAATATACTTTTTGTTATGCTTTCTTTGATGTCATTGTCAAAGACATAAGACACACAATTTTTACCAGGCACCACTAACATTTAATACAAAAATGTGATTAATAAAAAAGCTGGGAGAATAAATAAAGAATGGGCAGTTTCCTAAGGAATTATTTTACAAAACAGGAGGGCATCAGACTTTAAATAAGGTAACTTTGTTCTTAGGCATCTCTAAAATTGCGCAGGTATGGACATGGGCACTGGGTTGGTTTGTAGCAGTCCATAGCGCTGTTTTTGCTTCCTTTGTTCTGTCATCTGGTGATAGAAATATGTGCAATCAATGACCGACATCTAAGGCATGTGAATGACAGAATGAGATCACAATGAAGTATGATTGAGAGGGTGAGTGAACAAAGATGCTGTATAAATTTGTTTAAAGGGTAATTGGTGAAGTTTCATTTCAGTTTTTAAATGTAGGGAAATATCTAGACCAACATGTGGGTAAATTACAGAAAAAGTAAAAACAACAAGGGTAACAGCCAAAACTAAAACAGTAGAAATAAAATGGAAACATCACCCCTAGAATCAGGGTGTCTTATTAAATATGTAACTAGGAGTTAATTAAGGGATAGGAAATTAGGAAATGCAAGTTGCTTGGATGTGACAAGAAAGTCACATGGTGACAAGGTACAGACGCTGGGTATTTTAGTTTATTCTCCAAATAAACTTCTGCTGTAGGCTATACTATCTTCAGTTTTTCCCAATTTCTATGTTACTACAGCAGTATTACTCATAATCATTTTGCATACTGAGATGGCTGGTTCTGTTCAACTAACCTGTTCCTTCAATTCTGTTAGCTGTCCTGAAAGTTTCTGCACAAGTCTTGTGGTCAAGTCTAACTGGGCTTGAAGGCTTCTAATTTCATTCTGCTCACCCTCGCTGTCTTCAGCAGCTAATGACATGGCCCGCATGCGTGGGAACCACTCTAGGTTACGCTCCTAAAGACAAGTGTTTAATTAGTTTAAATACGATTGGACATTAATAACAATTTCCATCACCGACTTCTTCTTATCTGTCTTATTTGGTGGTCATATCACAAGTCTCTGTGTTTTAGTAGATAAATTACAGCAAAGGGTACAATGAGTTTTCATTAAGCTAAATCTTTGCTGAACTTTAAGAATTAAACTTCCTATTTTTTTGTCACAATGTTATTGCAAAATTTATTTAAAAACAACCTGAATCTGTTAAAATAAATATTTTAATTAATCAAGAAATTGTAAAATTCATATTTAGATAAGTGAAGAAATGAACCTAAATAAAGACTGTCAATAGCACATGAAATGTTCTCAAATCACAATGTGCAGTACCCAAGATATAAATAATAATTGTGAAAAAGACATTAAAAATAAAAGCAGGACGATTTTAAGTAGAAGTACAACTTTTTTGGTTATAATTTGAAAAGGCAGCACAAGGTTGTAGCCCATGAAGCCAGATTTGTTATTACAGCTTCACATAACATTTATTTGGTCAAAAGTATATACTTGGAAAGGCAGGTAAAAATAAAAAAGTAATAAATGCTTGGAAAGGCAGGTAAAAATTAAAAAGTAATAAATGCACCATCACAGTAGATGAAGATTACTGGTAACTATTCTGTCAAAGAAACATTAAATGATGTGCGTTAACAGTAACTTGCCTTTATCATAGCATCCACGTAACTCTCTGGTCCTGTAAACTCTGTAGGATCCTTCACTTTGACCAGCACAATGAAGTAGAGGTAGTGCCACATGTTGTGCTCATGCTTGACGTGGTCCTCAAATGTCACAGATCGGTTGTCAAAGGCAGCTCGGTCAAGACCTGAAAATGAATCCCTAGACTTATCTTGATGGGGACCATTTGCTTGTTTGCTTTCTCTCATCTCTCTGGCAGAGATAGAAGCTAGCCATAGGCAAGCAATGAGTGTCATTGCTATAATTAGCTTGCTCTCAATACATCGTATTAAAGAAAAGGTGAAGCAAAGTTCCATAAAATAGTGGCTTGAGGAGAGACATCACAAGTACTATTTGACTTTAGTAGTAAACTATGATATTTAATTTTAGTAAGAAAAGAATAGATTTAAAAAAAAAAAAATCAAACATACCCAATGATTTTGCTTTTTAAAATCCTAAGCCCTTTAGGTTTGGTTACAAAGCCACCTTATCAGGGGATGTCATAAATTTGAAGGAAACCTTAAGATTTTTTAATAAGAATTGGACAGTCTCTCTGTGAGAATACCGTGTGTAAAAATGGCACAACAAAACTCACCACAAATAAAACAAGTGTTGCGTAAAATTTCATCTTTGGTTTGTTTCTCACTCCTTAAATCAGCAAAAGTGTCGATAATGACACCAAAGATGAGGTTCAGTACAATAATGATGACAATGAAGAAGAACAGCAGGTCATAAACAACTCTTGCTAGAAACAAGGGCTCCTATCATGGGAACAAAATTGAAGTTATTTAGTACGGTAGTTTTGCTCCATAAAAAATCTATTTAAATTTAACATTAAAAATTGTATTATATGATTGTTTCCCAACCTTTTTCACCCTCATGTCTCTTCAAATTAGCATTGAAAAAGTTTTTTAATGTTTCCCACTCACCTGACTAATGTTGTCTCCCACCCTCCTTTAGAAATATAAATACATTTCCTCCAGAGACTTCATGCAGACCTGTTTACTCTTACAATTTTGGCGTACAAAGTACGATTTTGAGGTGTATACATTATATATACTGTATGTTTATTTTTTACCATTGAGATAATGTATTGAATGATTTTGTGATGATATTGTACGATTTTAAGACATTGAGGGTAAACAGGTCTGTGCTCAGTGCCGCTTCTGCCGATTGTCAGGTTCATGTCCACCCATAATCCAAAATATGCCCCATCCCCTTCCTGTGGGGTATAGGCTGCACATTGGGAAACACTGTATTAAATAAACAGAATTTAGGTCAATACTTACACTTTTACTGGGCTTGCGTAAAACATCACCAATACCACCACCATTGCGAAGACCTTGGTTGATGCTGGTAATGATGCACATAATAAGCGAGTCACATGCCCTCATCTTCTCACCCCCTTCTTCCACTTCGCCATCATGATAGGTCCCCCCTGAATACAGGACAGAGAAAGCAAAATATTTACATGATATGAAGATATTCATAGCAAAATTTGAAGTAAGAATATCCCTAAAAATATAAGTATACGCTTAAACTTTAACATTTATAATAATTTTTGCTTTTTATACAAATCAAATTTTCTAGTTCAGTACGGTTGTTGATGATTTTAGCTACGCGGCCGTGAGAAAGCCGCTCCTAGGCAACCGTTTTCGTCCCGCCACTACCAACGTCCCGACCGAAAGACTCCCTGGGCGGTGGGGAGTGGTAACGCAACACCAACCCCCGGAGTGGAAGCAAAGCCGTCCTGACCCACAGAGAGTTAACTGCGGACGCTTTAAACGCAGCGTCCTCGGTCGACCAGGCCTCCCCTAGGTCAAGGGGGAGGTTCCCGGCGCTCTCTCGCACGGGCTGGAGTCGGGTTAAGTCCTTTCAGTGCTCTGGTTTGTGTGGGGGAGCGCCGGGGGGGGCATTAAGAGCTCGCGCTCGACGGCCCACCGACTCCATCTCTTATGCGACATTTTCAGTTCAGTACGGTACTTCCTAAGGCAGGGGTAACACACGGAAACTGAGTTAGAAAGAGCATGTGTGCATGGTTTCCCACCAAGTGCAGCTGAATATAACACAGAAACAGGTGAGGAAATTATTACAGTTGCCATATGGAAATGAGGTGAGGGAACGTGGCGACCCTCACAGATGATTCTAAATATGCAGTCTTTGAGGGTACTGCTCTTAAGCAACCTCTTTTCTCTCCCAGCTGCGGTGTGAGTTAGTCTGTAAACCCTATTAGAGGGCGTCTGTAAAACACCTGGGGTGGGAAGGGGGGGACGTTACGGACGTAAAACATATCCACCCCAGCCCAAGAAAGTCCGGCCCGGTTGCTGTGTGAAAGCAACACCCCAGCCGGCCAGGCGTTCCTTCTCTGGTACCGCATAGTCAATCGAGTGGAAGGGTGGGCGAGGCTGTCTCAGGGGCGGAAAGCCTTGGCTTGACTGGAATAGAGACCACTGGGGGAGTGGGTGAATGCCGGTTGTGAGTGGCGGTGGTGCGCTGGGGAAGACTTCATGAGGTTTGGCTTGATAGTTTGCTTATTTTCTTAAGTAGATTTGATTAGTAAAGTACTTAATAAATGAAAGCTAAATCATTTTTAAGTATTAGAGATGGGCTTTGTACCCTGTTTTAGAAGTTGGGGTTTGGTTTATTACTAACTTAAGTTCTGGTTCAGCTCAGAAACAGCTCGAGGTCAGGTTGGGTAACAGCTCAAGTTAGAGTTCGGTAGCAGCTTATGTTCAGGATGGGTTTGTTAACAACTTAAGTTCGAGTTCGGTTGTAATTAAATATGTAATACCATTTTTTTGAACAAACCTATTTTTACCAGGGATTTCAAGCAGAGCCCAGAACTGGAGCAGTATCAGCTGTTAGTGCAGTTGGCTGTTAGTGTACAAAGTGATGAATTTGATGCAGAAATAGATAATGGTAATGAAATGCTGCTTTTGAATTAATTCAACATCTTGATGTCCCAGAAGATGATAGATCTGACTGGTGTTACCAATTTGCATTCCATTGACATTAAAGAATTTGAAGGTGTAACTGATCCTCATTTAGATTTATTTTAATTAATATTTGATCTCTTCTCTACAATTATCTGTATTTTCTATGACTGGATGAAAGATTGATTTAAAATAAATTTTGTAAAGACAGCAAATTATGGTAAAAAAATGGAGTTATTTCTCTTTGCTTGGTACCGGCACTGAAGGTAATGAACACTTCGCTACCATACTGAAAGGGTTCCAAAAACTTTAATTTTATAGATTTAATGCTAGAAAGTAATGTACAAAGTGTATTTTTCCATTTCAGAAATGAACATGGTGTCTCTCCCAGAAATATTTTCCGTATCAATAAATCTTTGATTTTACCACATTGGAAGTGAGGACAAGCTTCCTTAAATTTGTAAACACAACCCAACCTCATCAGAGCAAACAAATTTCTGAGTTTTTTTATATTTTACCCCATTTCTTTGCAAAAAAATTTGATTGAAGAGGCCCACTTCTAATAAAAATTTACCATTTGCACAAGTTTGCCTGCAACTTTCCTTTGTTCTTTTCAAAGTGTATTTTGTTTAAAAGTCTAAGCAATGCGTGAAACTTGGCATGTTTTATTTTCGCACGCCACACCAACACCTTGCAGGCTACACACTAGTGTGTCCCGACACTAAGTTTGGAAAGCACTGCACTAAGACATTAAATTGCAAGAAAACTGAAGAGTCACCTACAGTCAGCAGTTTGAAAGATCTGTGAAATGTAGGATTCCTCTGCTTCTGTACAGTTGACACCATCTGCAGGGCAGCTTGTGGAATTGACTGTTAGAACATAATGAAATCACAAAACTCAATTTCTTTAATAGAAAATATGATAAACAATAATTTGGTAAACCTAAAAAATGTATTTCTTAGTTGATTTTTGCTAGATTGTTTAATATTTTGCAAGTAAATTTATGGCCTGAACAAATAAAATCATACAACACTAGTTTACTCAAGACCCTGAAGCCCGGGGGAAGTACCTTGAGGTTTATCGTCCAGTGCTATCCTTGCAACTGACTGTGGCTCAACTTCCATCAAAAAGTCATCTTGGAAGGAGATGAATCCAATGATAGAGAATAGATAAATAAGTATCACAGCCAAGACAGTGGTCAGCAAGATGGACCTCCCATTTCTGGTTACTGACTTGATAACATTAAGTAGTGTCTCTTCTCTGTATACAACGTCCAAGAGCTGTCAAACAATTAATAATTTATGTAATTTATTCAATCCTAAAATTATCTAACATTTTAAACTCCTCTCAATTAGCTACGGTACCTTCAGCAGGCTGATATCAATATTTTTTTTTATGGTTTAATGCAGCTTTTTCATAATTCAGTGAAAAGTATTGACAAAGATTTAGCAGTAATTATATATGAACTAATCCTTATGTACTACATACAATACAAACTAATATAAAATTCATTTGCGACCGATGTAATGAACATATTTACTGAATGAAAATTATTTAAAATTATAAAATAAATAGACTAGAATGCTAAAAAATACACCGAAACATATGAAAAACTTCAAAATTAATCATACAGACTTTATCATAAAACACTTAAAATTTTAACATTAACACCTTCAGTTAGTTTATATATTATAAAAAAGAGGCCAAGTGACATTCAGTTTTGGTGGCAGCTCATTTTCAGAGTAGTTTAGATTGAAACAGAAAAGTTAACTCAAAAGTGATTTAGACTTTTGGTCATCAACCAGAAGTCAGACTGTCTCTCTGTCCATCTGTGGGCCGGCAATCTGATATTTATTATTGCTCGATGTCTTCTTGTTGGTATAATATATGACCAATGCTCTTCGAACACTGCTCACAGCTGCATGATGATTTATTTGTCCAATATTTCCAAAGATAATATTAAAATTAGGATTTTTATTTTTAAAATAGTTTGAGGAAAAAGAAAACCTAAGGGAATGGTAATATTTCAATTACTATTTTTGTTTAAAATTTTTAAAAATAAAATTTGGAAACCCTAGGTTTATTCAAATCATTTATTTGTATCATTCATTTTGATTTATCATGATTATGCTCATAAATGTTGTCATAGGCAAAGGTCAAAAGTATTTTGAAAAAAAAAAAATTCAAAGGGAATTGTAACATTTCCATTATTATTTTTATTTTAAAAATTTAAAAATAAACAATTGGGGAACCCTAGGCTTATTCAATTCATTCATTCATTGACATTCATCATTATCATGCTCATAAATGTTGTCATTGACGACGAAATAAAATATTAAAATATCACACCAAATTAATCATGTGTATGGACACAATTGTAAAGAAAGAATAATGAACCTTTGAATCATAAGCCTACACACATGTGCGTGTAGCAATGAAATAAACTATTAAAATATCACACCAAAATAATCACAGGTATGGACACAATTGTAAAGAAAGAATAATGAACCTTAAGTAACATTTAAAAAAATATAATTATTAATTCAATTTTGTTTAATTAGGGATTAGGAAGCCTTTGAATCATAAGCCTAAACACATGTGCATGTAGCAATGTTTTGTATAATAATTATGTAGTAGGCCTACTGTATTATTATTATAAACCTAGCTCAACATTCGCTCAACTTAAGTTCCATCTGGGTCAACTCTAAAATTAGCTAACCAATACTTGCGGATAAACGAAAAATTTAAATATCAACCAATAAGAACATGTGTTTCAACAAAAATGTATGGGTTAGCGGAAAAAAGAGTTCCTTCAAGACTTATGTCTTGACATTTTAGCGGCCAACACCATTAAACAATAGATGGCTAAGCTTTCCATCGATACCAAATATGTTTAGGTAGCGTTGTAATTCTATAGCAAAGGGAGCCCAAGGGTATATTTTGCATGAATTTTGACCCTCAAGTCAAAGTTTTCTCTTAAAATATATTATTAAATTTAAATAAATTTTTAATGCAAATGAACCAAAGTATTCATTTTTCAATGTCCCCAGAATGTGTGCGTGAACGAGTTTCAAAATACCTAATTTTTTGGGCTTTGGCCAAAAGTCTAGTTAAGCTATTGGTTTTGTTCAAAAGTCATTTGTAACTTTCGGTTTGGTTTCAGCCAAAACTAAACCCAAAAAAAGAACAAAAAATATTCAGTCAGTCTCCAATACAAAACATCATTGTAATTAAAAACTTACCAGAAGGCTGAAGAAAAATTCATGAAAGAAAAATCCCAGAGCACAGAGTATAAAGTAGCCTATGTGATAAACCATCTCAAAGTCTGAGAGGATCTCATTGACTGGTTTTATAAGGACTCCTCTATTGCCCAACAGGCTGACCATGAATACAAATTTGTTGAGGAGCTAATGAAATAAAGGAATATACTCATCATATTTGTAGAAATGAAAATAATTTTAAAAAATCATTTTGTCCCTTTCATATTAAAATTAGAGTTTATTTCAAACAAATCTTTTTTTAAGTTTTAAAGAAATTTTGTATCCTTATTAGCATTACGGTACTCAGAGCAAGGTCATAAAACTTGTGGAACTAATCAAAACACTCAAATATATAGAAATTGCAGAAGCTCATACTTCACTGATTAAGATATTGAAAAAGTAAGCTAAAATAAAATAATTCTATATGAATATAAATTTGATGACCATTGATTTTATATAGCCTCTCAATTTAAAAATAAAACCAACAGTCATGCAACCACCTACACCTTATACAATTTACACAGTAGTGAAATACCTACATTTATCAAACCCAGTAGAAACAGTGTGATCCTGAGTCCAAATGTGCAGACAAATCGTAATATTATGGAGGCAAGCAAGGTTTTAAAACCCATGGGGTGAGGAAAGAAGACAACTACAGCTGTGCAGATCATGACAGCGCCCCACAGAAGGCCATTGAATCGCACGCCAACAGAATCTGAAAGTCAAGTTTATGTGTCAGATAAGGTTGTGCTGATATTTATCTTGCCTTAGTATTACATAACTTACCAAATAGGATTTTTTAAAAAAGGTGAGTTTTATTAAGTATTAATTATGTTAAATGACTTGCAAAAAGTTTACGGGGATTTCATGAACATTTTATAATTAATTACCGAAGCAGGATAAGTTTTAACGTTACAAAAATTACAACTTACGGAAATCCAGAGTGTTATAGGGGTAAAATATGGCAACCAGGAGATTGATGATAACAGCACAACTAAATGAAATGCTGTTCCACAGGCCCATATGACTGCTGAACCAAAACATTACAGGTTGCACTGAAAAAAAGACAATGAATGCTTATATCAATATGTTATGACAGTATTCACTTTTCAATAGAGAGAAATTTATTAATAGCTAAGTGGTTTAAAAGTTATGAGCAAGTAACTTTTACAAAAACTTTATTACTTTAAAAATAAATTTGAATAAAATATAAAACTTTAAAAACAAAGAATTTATATTAATAACTTAAATTATAGTTTAGGAATGGAAACAAGGTGCAGGATATCCTCACTATGTTTCATATAGCATTCATTGCAAAATTTAAGAGTCAAAGTTTTCGTTAACAAGCTGTGAAAACTTAAAGTTAAGATGAAATTGGTGTTTGCTTATAAATAAAATTGCAGAAAGATTAGCATGCGACACAAGCACACACTTAAACCTTCATCACAAAGTTCTTATAAATGGCATTGTGTCACCATGATACTTTGATACTTGTCACCGGTAAAGTACAGTTTCTAAACATCAGATAAACTTACTTCTGAGTTTCTTCTGCCATTTCATCTCACTGAACATCTCATTGTGCCTACTAAAGAAGTCAGCCACTTTGCTGCCTTGCTCGTCTCTTTCAGCTCTTTTGAACACATTGAGTTTAGTCTCTTTGGTCAAGTACTCACAGATCTCAGGAATAGGAAAAACTATTCTTTCCATAGTGCGGTCCTGGCGGACAATCTAAAGTAATATAAAGTTTATTTTCAATCATGTATGATGAGGCATAACATAACATGTAAGGTTTCAAACTTCAAATATTCACATGACTACCAAACAGTTGATTCCTATGATCACATGACTATTAAATAGTTGATTTTTATGATCACATGGTCTTTATTTTATTAGTCTTTAATACCTACTGAGTTGCATACAATGCTGTACATTGATAAGTATACTTAGCATTGATGAGTTAGCAGTGTCTGGTAATTCATCTGCTTACCCATTATGGTAAAATAGTATTCACCCAATTTGTCTATATCATAAGACAAGTTTACTTAGTCTGTATATGTATGAATATATATATTATCAATGCACACATTTTAATTTGTTGATATATATTTTTTTTAACTAGAACTGTATCATAAGATCTACCTAAGGTATTTGAAGACACTAAAAAAAAAAAAAATGCGATACCTCAATCTGTGCTGTGTGTTTATGATAATATTCCAGAGCTTGGTCTCCGAACAAATCATATCCTCCAGGTCGTAACAAGTCAGACAACTCCTTGTTGTGCTGTGAAAGCTGCAGGTAACAAAAATATCTTGATGTATTATTGGCTTGTAGTTGTACCAGTATTAGATATGATTTGCTTGTATTTATAACAATATTAGTTATGATTTACTTGTACTTGTGACAATATTAGTTATGATTTGCTTGTACTTGTGACAATATTAGTTATAATTTGCTAGTACTTGTGACAATATTAGTTATTGTTTGCTTGTACTTATGACAATATTAGTTATGATTTGCTTGTCCTTGTAACAATATTAGTTATGATTTACTTGTACTTATGACAATATTAGTTATGATTTGCTTGTACTTGTGACAATATTAGTTATGAATTGCTTTTAGTTGTGACAATATTAGTTATGATTTGCTTGTACTTGGGACAATATTAGTTATGAATTGCTTGTAGTTGTGACAATATTAGTTATGATTTGCTTGTACTTGTGACAATATTAGTTATGAATTGCTTGTAGTTGTGACAATATTAGTTATGATTTGCTTATAGTTGTGCGTGCAGTAGTTAAAAGCATGCCCTCCTCATTTGTTATAATATCAGGACAGCTGAAAAAGTATGATCCTCATCTTTGGTTTAAGAATAAGTTTATTAATGTAAGGAGCAGCCTTTAGCCCCAGACTGCAATAAAAAAAAAAGGGAGCTAGCTCACCTAGAAATGTTGAGAAATTCTGTGTTCATTATTAGTAAATTAACTATAATATATAAACACATTGAAACATGTTTCTTGAAGTTTAATTCTTAATTTTTTAGTGTCAAATCCCTTAACATTTTCTTTTGTAAATTGTAACTTTTGCACACTAACATTTTTGTTGCTAAATGTTTTTTTTAAAAACTATTATTTCTGCTAGTAACTCTGTTAAGCTGACCTGATGGGCGAGGATATAAATATTGTGGCCCACAGCTTTAGGTGACGTGTTGTTCTCCTCTATCCCATCATCCTCATCATCTATATCATAGCGTGCAGCCTCATCTTTGCCTGGGTCCTCAGAGTGGAAGGCTTGTATGGCTATGTCCATCTGTATCCATTGAGAAGGTACAAGCATGTGAATACACAATAATATGGTATGACAGGGAAAAATTTTTTTAAAGTTACAAAAATGGTCTCAGTGGTCAATAGAAATAGTTCCTAACACTATAAATGGAGAAGAATTATATATATCAACTTTGTCCACATGTTATGATGATGTTAAAGAACTTCCTACATGGTGCAGGACAAGGTTTGACCACACAGTACCACATGATAAACTAAACTGATTTGGTAAAACTCCTTGAGAGAAGAAGTCAATAATTAGGTTTAGGCTATATAAACCTTTGCATTTGTAATAAATGCATCTTTGATCTCAATAGAAAAAAACACAATTGAACCATGCAAAACCTGTGCAGATATTCATAAAAACTATATCGAGAAAAATATAAGTGCCTTTTTGGTTAAACATGTAAACACTTGTTAAGACAATTATTAATACAACTTTATCATCACAACAACCCATTTAAAACAATGCAAAATTAACAGCTATAGCCAGAGCCACAAAATTGAGAGACAGCATATTTATACACAATAAGATAATTACCCAAACTCATTTTTGCTTACCTTACTTAAATATTTCAATTTTTTAACCATTAGTGTCATTGGTTCACTGTGTGTTTTAAACATTAGTGTCATTGCTTCACTGTGTGTTTTAAACATTAGTGTCATTGCTTCACTGTGTGTTTTAAACATTAGTGTCATTGTTTTACTGGTGATTTAGAAAAGATGAGATGGATCAAACAAATAAACTATATTATTTTTTTAAAAATAATACAATTAAAGAAAAAATAACAAACCTAATCTTAACATATATAGAACAGCTGTTTAGTTTAAGTTACACAGCATTAAATGAAATAGCTACATAGTTATGCACAAACTTCATGATATAATCAATAACTGTGTGACTCTTGAACTACTAGATGAGCCAGATCTCTTGTTCAAGGTGATTTATAACCAATGTTGACTTTAATATACTTGAAAACATTCATCATTTCCTACCACTAGATGAGCCATATCTCTTGTTCAAGGTGATTTATAACCAATGTTGACTTTTATATACTTGAAAACATTTATCATTTCCTACCACTAGATGACCCAGATCTCTTGTTCAAGGTGATTTATAACCAATGCTGACTTTTATATACTTAAATACATTCAATATTTCCTACCACTAGATGAGCCAGATCTCTTTTTCAAGGTGATTTATAACCAATGTTGACTTTTATATACTTAAATACATTCAATATTTCCTACTTATTACATCCAACAATGGGGGATTGTATTAAGGATCTTTTTAAAAAAAAATAATTACTGTCAACATATTTTAATCCCATCAAACAGTAGTCACATAACAGTGAAGTTTCAGCAACTGATTAACACCATAGCTACAACGACACCTAATTTGCTGACAAGGTAACAATGAGACAGCTAATTCAACCTGTTTTCTTCAATAACAATAATTTAAATATGTTTCTAGATTATAGCTCAAGGAACTTGACTATCTAAAAGACTGGGGTTTCCTCCCTGATTAAATAGGATACATGTTTACAAGTTTAAAAACAAATATCACATAAAACCATGGAAACAGACTGTACTACATAATGAAATGTATAGAAAGTTTTCCCTAGATTTTACACATTATGTTGTGATAGGCAATGTAGAACTTTATGACAACTAAACACATAAAACAATGACTACAATTCATAAAATTCTTTCATTACCAATACATTTATTGTTTTCTTCGAAAGGCTTTATGCATTCTTTCCATGTTTAGAAAAATATGCCTCTTTGTGATATGCTCTTTAAAAAGAGCCTAATGAAAATTAAAAGTATAGGGAAGACATTTAAAAAAAAATAGTTTTAACATATTGAAGTTGATACGGATAGGTGTAGGTGAACTTAATACAAGTAATGGCATAAGATAGCTGAATGGAATTATGTAGGAAAACTGTTTAATAAACTCAAATAGAAAATCCTTACACATACAATTTTTCAACAATCCTGACTAATAGATTTTCAAAAATAAAATTTCTTAAAAGGTAAGGTAGAGAAAAACATACAATTGAAAATAAAAAAATAACTAGGAATGATTTTAAGAGAAGAAAATAATATGTGAAGTCACTGCCAAGAAGAAAATAAAATGACACCATTTTTTAAAAACACATTTTTTAACTAGCCCTAAAAAGTGGACATTTGCTAGAAGAAAAACAATTATCAGGATAAACATAAAACACTGCTTTGAAAAAAAAATGTGAAAAGACATGAAATAAATGCCACGAGTGCTACATAAACCTCTTCAGGTTGGGGGATATTCTCAGCCACTATATGACCCAGGGCTATGGCCTGCTGAAAAACCTGCTGAATTGATTCCACCTGTTAGGGTAGGCAAGGCCAAAAATGGGTTAACTAAGTGGACTATTGTTTGACAAATGATAAAATAAAGTGAGTACGTGCATAGCGCAGTGGTCGGCAAACTGGGGTAAATTACCCCAGATGGGTAAAAATGAACATCTTGGGGGTAAATAGGGCTCAATATAAAATTATGTTTAAAGCAGGTCTTTTAAAAGAAATCATTTTTTACTGGCAATACGGCATCTGGCTTGTGTAATAGCCAAACACACACAATACTTTGTGGTTACTAGTGACTTGTCTTGTATATGTAATTTGTTCCTAGTCTAGTTTCCTATTTTATCTTATGTTTAGTGGCATCACTACTATTGGTTCTAATCAGTGCAGTTAACTCATGGTGTCAGCCACCAATACTTCTTCACAGAACCTATGAGGGTGTCATCCTCATGTTAGGGTGTCATCCTCTATGAAGTTATCATTCCTTGTGAGGGTGTCATCCCCCTGTGAGGGTGTCATTCCCTATGATGGTTTCATCCCCATGTGAGGTGTCATCCGCTATGAGTGTGCCATCTCCTGTGAGGCGTCATCCCTTATGAGGGTGCCATCCCCTTGTGAGGTGTCATCCCCTATGTGGGTGTCATCCTCATGTGAGGGTGTCATCCTCATGTGAGGGTGTCATCCCCTATGAAGGTTTCATCCCCTATGAGGGTGTCATCCCCTATGAGGGTGTCATCCCTTATGAGGGTGTCATCCCCCTGTTAGGATGTCATCCCCCTGTTAGGATGTCATCTCCCTGTGATGATGTCCTAAAGTGTGGTCCGCATCCCTGCATGCCTAGGGACGCTACTGCTTATAATCAAAATGTCAAAAGATGCAAAGGTTTGCATAACTTTGTAAAGAGGATGCAGTGAAACATTGCTGCTATTTGCAACAAACTACCTTTGCCAATCGAACAAGGATTTTTTACTCAAATAAATATAATAATAAAGCAAAGAAATCAATTACTGAACCTCAAAGGCAGTATTCAAAATTCTTTGATTTAAAAGAGCCTCAATTTTGATGTTATGGTACAAAAATGAAACATAATTCTACAAAATTTGAAGTGAAAATTTTTTCAATGAAATCCTTTTATTCCATAATAAGGATTGTATTAAATTATTTCATCAAATTTAATTTGTACTTTTATATTTATAATTGTATTTTCCTTATTAATAGATCTGATAAACTATTTTGAATTTAAATAGTCTATTTTTTTCTTCCTTTCAAATCGGGGAGTGTTTTATTGGCGTTAAAAAAATTTGGGGGTAATAGCTCAAAAGTTTGCCGACCCCTGGCATATCGGGAGATAACAAATTGGCTAAGTCAGTCTTAAAAAAAACGAGCTTTAAAAATTAATATTTCAACAACATGAAAAGAAATTGACAAATATAATTTTTAAAAAGCCATTGATGAGATGTCTTGAATATATAAATAACTGAATTTAGAACACAATGGAAATTTAAAACCTATCCAAAGATTATTTTCAGGCTATGTAACAGAAAACAATGGACTCACCAGTTGCTTGGTTCTCATGTTGCTCAGAATCCTTTCAGCATTTTCACTGTCATGACGGCTCTCCATGATGGCTAGCAGTAGCTTAGAGGCATTGTTCTGAATGGGAGTAGGAAGATATGGATAATTCTAAGGTTTATGTAAATGCACCTTTCTTATGAAAGGCACCTGTCTTAGGAGGTGGATGTAGTAGATTTAAATCTGAATTTTAATCACAGAAAAACAAAGAAAAAACAACAAACAACTAAACTGCATGAACAAATTTTTAACCTTTGATCTGGGATTATAAAGGTGTTGATGAGAACATTTCTAAATGATTTAACTGTTGATCTGGGATTATAAAGGTGTCAATGAGAACATTTCTAAATGATTTAACTGTTGATCTGGGATTATAAAGGTGTCAATGAGAACATTTCTAAATGATTTAACTGTTGATCTGGGATTATAAAGGTGTCAATGAGAACATTTCTAAATGATGATGTTAATCATATAAAGCAGCATTAGCGTCAAACTATAAAATGAAATCATATGCCATTTAATTCAATAACTGATTATTCAAAGAGGTAAGTAATATTATAAAATGAGTTTGGTGATAAGTTCAATTAGATCCTAACAATAAATTCTTTATTTAATCTAAATCATTTTATGATAAGACTTAAAACTAAAATAATTTACTGGCGCTCATCAACATATGTGCCATGCATAAAAAAAAATTGTTAATACTGCATTGCATGAACCGATTCTGTACTGACCTTCAGTTCCAAGACTAAATCAATACGATTCTTGCCCAGAGACTTTATTTCAATCAAGAGAAGGGCCACAATGATGTCAATACCATTGCTCTCATGCATGGCTATGGCATTCTAAAAATAAGCACATAAAGAAATGCAGTCTCAGATCACACTGTAAATATGAAGAATTACATATTAAACATTAGGAGCATGTGCTTCTTCTTTCTGCTTATACTAGGACATGTCGTGTGAGGTATGGTTGACAGAATTCCGCAAGGTGTGAGGCCTGCTGGAGTTTCATGATGTGGATTTTTAGGGTGTCCTTAACAGAGTCAATCCATAGATGGCGTGTCCTTCCTCTGGCCCTGAAACGGGAGTGCTTGCAATGTAGGTTGGTTGACAGGCTTTCTGACCAGGCGGCCAAACCAATTAATTTATTGTTGGGCCATATACTGTCTGATTGGGATGGCACCAAGCATTTGTCTTCTTTCCTGGTTCCAAGTGTGGATAGAATTCATTGTGTGTGTATCTATAGTGATTACTAAAACTTAATCCATTGTATCTTTCCTTCATCCACAGAGCAGATGCTCCAGTCAATGATGATCTAAGAAATGAGTTTGAGCACATACACTAACCACAATTATTTAAAATTCAGAAATTTTTTTAATTACATTTTCCTGGGTGTGGTTACCTGGTTCTCATGACATGGTCCCTGGCAGTATTCTGTGAGTGTGGTCAGAGCCTGGTTGATGAGGTCCACATTGTGTTCATTGATGTACAGGCCCAGAAGTCCCAGGCCACCAGTGGTACTGCCACAGATGCAGTCTAGAAACTGGAGGGTTTCACAGACCAGGTTTTGGGGACTTTTACAGTTGGGCTGAGTTCTTAAGTAGTTCTAATTTGAAACAGAAATTGAATAAATAAGAAAAAAAACTTATACAATAAATAAATTAGATATTTAGTACAAAAAAAAAAAGAATAACATTAAGACTTTGATATGAATAACTGGAATTAATGACAAAAATTCAAGAATTTAGAAATACTACATAAAAAAGTCAAATGCATCAAATATCCTCTTATACATCATCCAGGGGGAAATTGATGACCTATAATTTACCATATTTAAAAACAAACAAAATATGAAAAAGACCCAATATAACCATACAGATGCAATTAACATTAAATCTAAGACTGAGGTAGAAAATATCTTCTCAATCAAGATCTGACTGGCAAAGAGCTCACCTGTAAATCTCTGTTGTGATTCTCACAGAGCAGCTGCAAAAACCTGAGGATTGGTTTCATGATGGCTATTTGCTGGGACATTTTCTTGTCATCTGAACCTTCATGTTTAGGACGCTCACTTTCTTCAGTAGATTGTTGTGAGTGGCCACGATTCTGCACAATGAAATTATCTTGTACAATTAACGCAGCCAAAGATGTAGGATCATTGTAAAAGTTTCCTTCTTGTTTACTTGTATTTGTCAACAATAACAGTATCTTATATCAAATTTGTCCAAAATTCTGCATCATTAATAGCCCATTTCCTGAAAACGCTAAGATTTGGGATAAATGTAAGTAATCTCAGTATGTAGTTATCAAAAACAAAACTAAAATTACAACCTAAGTTTTATTATTTCATGCTTAACAAATTTGCGATCAAATGAAATTATCTTGTACAATTAACGCAGCCAAAGATGTAGGATCATTGTAAAAGTTTCCTTCTTGTTTACTTGTATTTGTCAACAATAACAGTATCTTATATCAAATTTGTCCAAAATTCTGCATCATTAATAGCCCATTTCCTGAAAACGCTAAGATTTGGGATAAATGTAAGTAATCTCAGTATGTAGTTATCAAAAACAAAACTAAAATTACAACCTAAGTTTTATTATTTCATGATCAAAACCTTACAAGTGTGAGGGCGGGAAAAATAATAAGGATGCACATTTTTTATAGGATTGTATTAAAATGTGATAAATTCACTTGCAATAGGCCATAGTGCAGATAGTATGTGCTTTTGATTAATTACATTTTGTATTTCACCAATACAGAGACTGAAAAAGTGGAGCTTGCCCTAATGCAAAAATTCTTGCTCCCCAAACCACAAGTTACATCTTGTAAACATTTAAAGTTCTGGTAAGTTCAAAGTAAATCATCTTGCCTCTCCTCCTTCCTCATGCTCTCCTTGAGTTCCTTCCCCTCCAGTCCTACCATGGACCTGTCGCACGTGGCCAAAAGCTTTGTTCGTTTGGCTGGCAGCATCATCAAACTCATTCCTTAGATCATCATTGACTGGAGCATCTGATCTGTGCACTAAGGAAATATAAAATGGATGAAGGCTTAGTAAGCACTATAGTTACACACAACGAATCTATCAGATTACAAAAAAAAAAGCATTTACACTTATTTTTAAACAGATTTGGATACATTTCTGTAAAGATGCCTAAAAGAGGTGCTACTTTTATTATACTGAATATAAATAGTTTCTCATGCAAAAAGCATTTAACAGCAACTTAACAGCATTTTTTCCATAAATGTTGAAAATTGTGGGCAATGCTATGGAATCTTCTAAATATTAAACATTCAAAAGTTTGAAATCTGAACACTTGATCAGCAGCATTCTCTTTACAAAAAAAAATTAAATTGTTCACATTATGTCTCAATGCTAATTTGAGACACCACTCATACAAATTTCATAAAAGTGTCCATATCATCTTGATGTTAACTCAAGTTTCCATGTCATCTTGATGTTAACTCAAGTTTGACCTTTCTATAAAAAATATATTTAAAAAAAAATTATAATGCATTTAAGTTATAAAACTTCAAAAAATTTATATCAAAACTTCATATTTGCCTAAGTTCTTGAAGTTATTAAATATTGTGAAACCATGGTGAATATGAGCAATAATATTTGTCGGTGACATTGCATATTTTATAAAGCCTATAATTGGCCAGTAAATGGCTAAATATAAATCGTGCATAAAATAACGCAAGTGAGTAGATATATCATTTAGCCAAAGTAAATAAAGTGAACAAAACTGCTTGAAATATATGCTTGATATAATAGGGTGTTGATTAAAATATGCAACAATTTTAATATATTACTCTGAATTTAGTTGTTTTTTAAAAAAAGACAACATTAAAAGAGAAGGCAATTTTTTTAAAATAGCTTGGTTAGTATCAACCTGAAAAGTAAACATGAAAACTCTTGGACATTTTCTCCTCAGCTCTGTTGGAAATTAAATACAGAAAAATAGGCAATATCTAAAAACAATGATTGAAATAAAAACAGCGTGCTTAACAAATTTGCGATAAATTTTCCCATCATGAATATGATCATTGTCTTTACTCATTTATCTCTTTAGTCAAAACCAAATTAGTACTAGAGTTATACATTAGTTTTTAAACAGCTTAAACTGGCCATCTTTGAGTTTCATGGATTAATGACAACTTTTGAAAAATCACATCAAACTGAGCAATAATGTTCAATTGATTGCATATTTAGCAGACTATTCATAATAATCAACAAGAATATTCTGTTGAGGTTAACAACTTTAAGAAATAGTTTGGATAAATCAAGTGCTCTTATTAAAAAAAAAAGGTGAAAAGAAAAGCTAAATCATTACATAAAAATGTGAAAGCACTTCTATGATTTTTAGCTAACTCTTATTTTCTTTATGTTAATAAGCATTTGGATAGCTATTGTAAACAACAATGTTATTTGAAGTTAGAGGTTTTTAAAAAAAATAGAGAAAAATATGTTCAAAACGAGTACTTTATTATACTGCCTGCCTGAACTAATGATGGCATGTTTCTGTCCATTTAACTTAGTAAGAATGTTAATCTATAATGTTTTGTTTTCCAAATAAATATTAAGATATAAAAATTAATTTACTGCACTCCTCCTGTATATTATACTAAAGCTTTAAGTTACATCAATTAGAGCAAATGTCAGCCAAGAGCAGATTTAGACAGTTTGGTTTTGGGTTATATTGTTTATTTTTGAGTTTTGTTCCCTTTTGTCAAAAGTATGTCAAAAAACGTTGAAATTGTAACTGTGATCCTTCAGATAAATTAGAACTAGAGCTCCTCATTATTAATGTCCTGGTAATTGTGTAGATTATCTGTTAAATTCATTCTTTTTTAATTCTTCTTCGGCTTACCCAGATCAAGATGTTAGCTTAGAACCATGTGTGTTGTCACCCCTCATAAACAGTTTTACTTGTGCCAACTCGACAGAAATATAACATTTTTTGTGTGTGACCGAGCACCAACTCTACTAAAGACATCCCCTCCGGATTGCCACCACTTACACTTTTAAAAATGTTTCTGGATTGTTAAATGTATTTTGGATCGTTAGATGGAGATTGTATTGCAAATGGTGACCAATATTTTGTAACCAGTGTCATTTGTCCCAAAATTTGGGTCTTTAAGTTAAATCACACAAAGCCAGCAAAATGATCTACAAAACCTAATGGCAAGCAATATGTCTATTTGATAGAATCATGAAAAGAAAAACAACTGTGTACTACAATGATGAAACAAGCTGAAGATTTAGCATGAGCTGGCCTCTTACCTTCTTGGATATCCCGAAACTGGGACGGTAAATTGTCTAAAGATGTTATGGAATCTGGGGATAACCCGGTACGTTGGTTTTTTCTTCATTTAATTTTTTTATCGTAAACATTTATTTGATTGATATCGATTTTATTGAAAGTTTTTTTAATGTAATATTTGAGTAAAAAGTTAGAAAGACGCAACCAAAAAAAAAAAAAATGATAATTGATATTTTGTGCAAGGCATTATTGGTTTTCAGTGTGAATTCTTTCAATTGGTGAGCCACAGGGTAAAAGAGCTAAACATTATGACAAAATACTGATTCCAGAAAATCTAGTAGCATAAAGATAAAAATGCTTTTCAATGAAATAAAACTTATTTTATAAAGCTCTCAAATTATTTTGTATGCATCTAGACACACATTTTCTTTGTATGCAAAGGTAAAACGTCAAAATAACAGAGATTGCAAGATAATGAAACATAACACAATTGCAATATGTGTCTAAAATATTTAAAACATAATAGGACACCACCCCAAACCACAATTCAATAACTAGATACCGAATGAACCAAACATTTTTCTTTTCAACATCTCCCTTATAATAGAAATGACTAAACACACTGCTATATAAAAATTTAAAAAATTGCTTCTTGTTAGATCCTCAATAATGAGAACATATTTCTAAAAAATAGATGAACTTAAGTTTTTTTATCCAGTAAGTCATAGACTCTGCTGTCCTATATTTCTCTTTTATTATAATATTGTCATAGTAGATTATGGTTTAAGACAACATTTTATATAGCTCGCCTCTATTTTTGAAGATATATAATTTTTAAAAATTAAACTTTTACAAATAAATAGAAATAATAACATTTGAAATGTATATTTTTTCAACGTATGTTACATTAGAGGGTGTCTCCATTCTGAGAGTTATTATATTAGGTGCTTTGGTTGAGATGTTATCATGCATGCCAAAAATGGTTAAAAAAAATCAGTACCATATAAAAAAGCACACCCTTCTCTTACATATTTTCCATCCCTGCATGCATTGCTAAATTACCAAACATCCAAAAAAATGCCGCTCCCCAACTCAAACCAAATATTATTTTGACTAAATTTGATAATTTAATTTTTTTTAGAAATATCACAATTAACTTATTAATTGGCAAGACTAAAAGTCAATAATTACAATGCTCAATATGACACATAAAGGGACATAACAAAATTCTACTGTTTACAATGCAAGATCAAACATCAATCCAGAAAAACTGGTGTAACAAGCTTATACAGACTTGTCAGGTCTTACCTCTTTTCTTCTTCTCCTCATCTCTGTGTGGCCGGCTCTCTGTGTCCGATGTGTTGACAGTGACAGTGTTGCGTATCTCAGCCTGAGCATCTCTTATACGATCAAAGAACACTTTGAAGAAGATGTCAGCATCCTTATCAGTGGTTAATCTCTGGAAGATGGATTTCTGAGAACAGAAAAAAAGTACTGAATTTTAAAACTGACATGATTTTCTCTAAGAGGCTTTAAGAACTTGACATGACAACTTTTTATCTGAGAAATGGTTAATGGGCACTTTACTAGCTGTCATATAGGATAGTCTCATTCTTAAGTTGTTAAATATAACTGGTTGCACAGTCATTGATTGCATGTGTTCTGTAAGATAAAGCCAAACTGTTAAACAACAACAAAGCTGGGAGGCTGGAATAATTAAAGAGAGCTAAAAATGAATATTCTAATAGCGTTCAGTCTATGATTTCTTAGCTATTTAAAACAATTTTAGCACATAATGTATACTGCAAACAAAATAAAAAATTAATCAATCAATTATAAAAAAATGAACAGAAAGACATGGTTCGCATCACTCCCTTCTAAATTGGAACCTGGCTCCATTTCCAAAAGATTAAATGGGCTGAAAATGGGCTGAAAATGGGCTTAATTCAGGTTTAGGTCTCACTGACCTTAGTCTCCCAAAGCTATTTTTTTTATGTCTCCTTCTGTCCGCTTGTACTATGGAGGCGTCGCATTGATGCATAGTTGATGGATTGCCGCAAGGTGTGACTTAATTTCTTTTTTTAAATTTGATCTAATATTTTCCACTTTAACTGCATTGTTAAGGTTTTATCCAAAGTACCTGAATCTTGCTGTTTCCACCTTCCAGCAATGCTATTCCCAGCTCCACTGTCTCAAGAAATACTTTGTTGCTGGTGTTCTTAATGATGAGGTCAATCACAAGATTGGAGGCTCCTTTGTCATCAAGAAAACACTGTTGATTTAAATATTGTCAAAATTAGATATATTTTATTGAGCATTGGTCTGTAAAAATTTGCAAAGATTTAAGTATCAATTGACAAGAATACCATATTTATTTTAGTTATTTCAAATGTTGAAATAAACAGCTTTTCACAAAATTATTTTTAAAAAAAGCATTCCTTGCAAGTTCTGAAATCATGGAAAACAGCCAATGTAAGAAATTTAAGCACAATTAATCACTATGATTACCAGATGTGCAATTGACTTGCATGGTGCTGGTGCTTATTATTAATATTATCTGGGTAACTTTAAACCTAGTTGTGGCTGATATGAATATTAGGCTCCCAAGTCCCATTTCACACATGCGATTGCTGTATAGAGAGAAAGAACACAGTGGTTAAATACCTGAACATCATGCAGAGACAGGTTATTGGCTTGACTAATCATTGTAGAGCCTGGGCCAGTGTTTGCTCCAGTTGACTGGCTCTCTCGTCGGTTGCGAGGCTGAGTCCTATCATAGTATCGCATTAGCAAGCTCTGACGCAACGCTTCGCACTGTTATGGTGGAAATGGTAAAACAGAAGAACAAAATTATATTTTCTAGCTATACGTGACATGACAACTCATGAATCATTACTGTCATATAGGATATGCCTCAACAACAACATGATTAATATTATAAACAAGTTGTTACATGGCAGGGATGAAATATAATGTACCCCACTAAGGGAAATGTGTAATGCTTTATTCAAAGTGATTATTTTATATTATTTTTAGTCCAACACTGTTCCTACAATCAATATTAAAAAAGTTATTTTGATCATTATGGGAGAAAAATTTAAACTCTATAAATAAATGTTTAGTAGATTTATAAAAAGTCTTTTAACTTTGAGGACATTTTTAATTTCAAAACATTATATAAAGAAAAGAAAAAGAAAGAAAAAAAAAAGAGCAATTAAGTATGGGGTATAATTTTTAAAGAACATTAACAAGATTTATTTTATAAAAATATCAAACCCTTGACGCATGCTTACTTAGAATGACACTTCAACTTAAATAATAATATTTTATCTTTAATTTTCAATTTTAAAAAAAATAAAAATATATATACATCTTCAAAAATGGACTGACGTGTATTAACCTCAGTACCTTAAGCCAGCCTACCAATCTAACTGTATACAGTTTCTGAATTTACAATAACAAATTTAGTTAGAGATTAAAACTTAATCACCATTCCAGAAAATCTACAGCATTCTCTCTAAATAAAATCTATTCAGATTAAGTACATCCCAAAATTATAAATGAATAATGATGCTATAGTCACAGAGATGATACATTACAACAAACACAATGAGGTACAGACACAAACAGTTTGGAAATGGCATTATCTTCCTCAAGTGGTTTCAATGATAACAGAATTTCAATTTGGAGAATATAGGGAAATATAGGGAAAATAACAGAACACACTGTATCCATGTGAGAAATTGTACGAAAAAAAATGCTTCATTTTCTTACAAATTCTCACATTGCTACAGTTCAAGGCATCCTTTTTGAAACTTTATGAAGTGACACACACCGCTGTGCTTTTTATGTTATTGTTATTTACTGTTTACATTGGAAAATGCTTATCCGGATCCTAGTCTTGCCAATAATCTACACTATAATAAGCTATTAAAATATTATTGCAAATTTATCAATACAAAAAAGGTACTAACATGTTAAAATAAATTATTGTAGTTTAAAGTAATCGGCAGGAGACTTCAAACTTATTTACTTAATTCTATAAAATATATCCCCCTCCCTCTCTTGCGAGAGGGGGGGGGGGTGTGTGTGTGTGTGTCAGGTGTCACTTTTTTTTAATGTACACAAAATTAAAATGGCATTCAGTCAAATTTATTTTATTAACTATGTTACAAGCAGCTTTCATCTGTGATAACAAAGTTTATTTTATTTTTAATAAATGATCCTTCATGTACAAAGTAAAATAGTTTTCAAGTATAAGATCTTTAGATGAATAAGCATGTGTTGAATTTATCCAATATTTTTAGCATGCCATCTGTGAAGCAGGTGATTTGACAAAGTTCTGACAACCAAATAAACATTTCAATTATATGATATGACTCATTTGGAGCAGTTAATTTAAGATACTGATATGTTGGCTTGTAAAAAAACACTGAAAATAATAAGGTACAATGACAAATAAAAATGTCTATAATGTAAAATTAGCGTAAAATAAATATACCAACAAGATGCAAGATAGATTAGTGACAAAAGCGGACATAAACGGTATATTCATCACATGTTCAAATATAAATAATGTTTGTTTTTATAATCATCCATGCTTAGTGATTACTGAATTATCAGTATACTTAATTTTTTTTATAAAAATGTATAGGACAATAAAAAAATTACCTACTATTTTTCCATATATATTGACTGGACAATGAGTATACAATATAATTAATCTGGCTCATATTCTTTTAAAATGTTTAGTAAAAAAAAAAAAAGTATACATGAAGCAAGTTATAGAGAAAATATCCCAAAAATCTGTGTGGTCTTTTTATTATTTAGTTATCTATTATTACTTTTATTTCTTGGCAAAAGTTATATATTTTAGAACAATTCACTCCATTCATTTATTTTTCCTCATTCTCAGGAGTAAGACTAATCTCAGTGAACAACGCTCACAATGAAACTGAAAGTGACTTAAGATAATACAACTCAAATGTATTAAACCATGACATGAAACAAACAAAAAAGATGTGCACTAATGTTTACTGAAAATAGGAATAATAAAAAAAAATCAACCTCAAAAGTTTCAATGGGCCATTGTAAATCAGGTGGGATGTTGTTCAAAATAAGAAACCACAATAATAAGAGACAAAGGTGGCACAAAATACAAATGGTTATTAGCCATATTGAGGAGCAATGCTTTTTACCAAAAGTATATTGTAAATTAAAAATTATTTGTATTTAAAACCATTAGAAGTCGAATTAATTATATAAAGCCCAAATACAACAGATTATCAATAAAAGTATGAAACCCGGAGATGTTTTATATTAAGTCTTTAAAAGGAGATGTGCCACCTCAGCAATTCTTTTCAAAAGCAGACAACAGATGTAGATGACAGTAAAATGGAAGCCTTACCCGTCTGTGATCTTCTAAATCTTTTTTTGTCAGAGTTTTTACATCCACCTTATGATTGCCGATGAGAAAGGCAAGTATGGGTTAGTGCTATGAGGGTGTCACATAGAGGCTCGCAGAGAAGCAATCATTGAGCAAGGGTTTGCACTCTCCTTGAAAGTTGTGTTATTTGTATCAATATACATTTAATATATTGCCCCAGACCAAGTACATTGAGGTAGTTGATTTAAAATTTCATGCACTGATTATCTAAATTTTTCCAAAATTGCTGAATATCCCTCTTGGTGCTTGTATTTTTTTTCAAAACAAAGAAAACTTAATTGATTCATATGAATGATCTCATCCTAGATGAAACGATCTGCTAATAATCCCTGTACATGTTATTTCATAAAAGCATTTATAATTGACTTGGAAATTATATTATGCTTAGCCAATGTAGAAAAGGGGATTGGCAAGGAGAAGCAATGGCATATATATGAAGAAGTATAATAAAATACATAAATCTGAAATAGTGATAAGAGCATTCATGATAGTGTAGAGGTTAAAGAGTTGTGTTGGGGGTGGGGGGCGCAAAGTGATAATGAAGTGCACAAAGATTGGGTCTACTGTGCAAAGCTAAGTTCCATCTGGTATGCAGGCAGAGAAATGGGGAAGCAGCCTTCATTCTGTGTGACGCTCAGCTCCTTTAACACTATGCTGTGAAAATTTGCTTTTTTATATAAAAGTTTTAGAAAGAGGATTTTGTCCAAAATAAAAGATACTTGGATATAAATCTTTTTAAAAAAAATCATTCACCTTCTCTGATCTACTTTCATTGGCAGACATCATGTCTTTTAACGTCTGCAACACTTTAATACACAGTTTCTCCTCTTTCTCTTCAAGCAGACACTCTGTGTGGCGAATCAACCTGCAGATAAAGAAATCATGTGCATGTGTTTTATGATCATAAGAGATTTAAATAATTACACACTCTTAAAACTTGATTTTCACAAATAAATTTAAACAATGTCCTAGTAGCTGAATATTTTTTCTAAAAAGAAAACTTACTTATATACATTTATATTTATTTTATCATGATTTAATTCTCATTGTGAAAGATTGTAGCAGAAGAATTTTACTTTGTATTGGTCTCACGTTAAGTAAGCTTAGATCATGTTTATTTATTTGACTATAACGCAGTCCAAAAATCCTATTCATGAAAAAGAGGAAAATTCCATGTTAACAATTTTTTTGACCAACCAGCAAGTTAAGGACTGCGGCATATTTAAGTTGGGTTCATGCTACCATATCACCCTTAAACTCAGGACCAGAGACTGTAGGCAGGTGTTGCTGTGCTCCAAATAACAAAAATAAATTATAAGCATTCTTTGACACCCTTACCTTGCTATAAAGCCACCGCTCTCACACTTCTCCCTAGCTTCTGTCGATGGTGGAAACAGCAATTCTGGCCGGTGCAAAACATCAACCAACACAGACATCTCTGCCTGGACAAGGGGTTTTAGGTGGTTGTTTAATGTTGCTACTATTTCCTGAAAGTAATCATTGAGAATTACATGAATTGGATTATAATATTTCTAACTATTCTAAAGCAGAATAAAAGGTTAGTGAATCAGTTTGCTACTTTAGTGCTGAGAATTCTAAACAAAATTGTCTTTGTAACTCAAGTTTACAAATAATTCTTGTTGAGCATTTGCCTTTCTTAAAAGATATACCAGAGCAGAGAAGAGGTGATTAGTAACAGTTATAGAACCTGTAGGCCTTCAATTATGTTCCTGTAATCTCGTGAAGCATGGGCCTGAGATTCCCGACGGTTTTGTCTGACATTCAACCACCTGGCTGATGATTTTTGGACAATGCTTGCCCTTTCAAACAATGCATTCACTTGACTGTCTAAATCTACCGGGATAGCAATGCTTCTGCTCTTAGCTGAAAAGATATTGAAAGGATATGTATTCCTTGATGAAATGTCTTTAGTATTATCTGTAATACATGAACACCTTGTTTGTAATGTTTTCTATATTATCTATAAAACATATATAATATAAATCTATTTCAGAGATATTAAATTATTTTGTTTGCCTTGCTCAGGGAATTTTGAGTGTCTGTAAGGCACTGCAATATTGTAAAATAAATCATAAAGGTAAATGTGTCGTAAAATGTTATTGTCACTTTGGTATGTCTAAAAGAAAAAAAATCAATGCATCATGTTACCTGTGTCTGAAAGGGTCCTAATACATGCCTCAACATGAAACCTCTGTGAGCCATCCAGCCACTCGCAACGTATTAGTCGAAATGCCCCTTGTAGAAGCCTGACAAATACAGGCTGGTTGGTCTAAGGTAGAAATAAATAACTCTATCATTATTGGCTATTATTAATGCTATTCATGACACTAAATATGTCCCTCTGGTTGTATTTGAAGATAGATTACTTTATTTAAAGCATTTCATTTTCTAGTGCTCTAAATTATCAATCATGTAAAGAAGATTAATTTTTAAAAAAAAAGGTTTATTCTGAAATATAGCTTATTTAGTCCATGCCTCATAGCAGTTTACATTAGGGCTGAGCTGGATACATGGAAATGCAGAGTATTAGCACATCCAGTATATACCCGAACCCGAGGTATAAACGGGGAGTCATCTTCTCATTTTCTATAATGTGCTCCTCCCAACAATTTTTTAAATAATTTTTTGTACATTTCGCCTAAATTAAATAAATAATAATAGACAATCCACTAGCGATTGGTGCACAACCAAATGTAATTTAATGAAACTGCAAAGCTTTGAAAATAATAATGTACTTGTGAATTGTGTATGTTTTATTTCTCTACGCAACAAGCATATCTTTGGTTATGACCATGGCACTTTCTATTAACAATTAATATTTCAATTCACAAGCTGATTGACAGATGATACTGAGTAGCCAAAGTTTTGTGTGTGTGTGTGGATCATTTCTAAGTTTTATCATAGAATAACAATAATAGAAATGTAATTCAACCCTCATTTAATAAGTGAAGCAATTGGCTTAACTGAAGGAAGGCTAGGGTAATATCGCTATGATGATAATATAAATATTTATTAGAAGAATATGTGAACTTGGTATCAGAACAATGCAAACTGTGACCATCCAGCAACACTAATGCAAATAGCAAGGCTCCGCTCCATGTTTCAGTTTTGTTATGTTTATGGGTTAGAGCAGTGGTTCTCAACCTGTGGATTACAACCCCATCAGATCGCCTGAGAAAAATGGCAGGGGCACTTGAGAATTTCAGAAATAGGTTTGGGTGGGGGGAGAGAGAAGAGAGGAGGAGGAGGGGTTTTGTGTGTAAAATGTGCGGTTTTTTGTTAATTGAATTTTGATTATAAAATTTAAATACTATTTTCAGTGATAGGAAAACTTTCTTATTGTTACTACACTCTGACTACACAATAGCTACATTATGCATATAAATAACAAACTTAGATTCTTTCTGTAGATGTCAGCAGCTAATTTAATATAAATATATTGGCAGTTTCTTTTTACTCTTTTACAATTGGATTATATTTGATAATAATTTTTAATTTTTGTTGTACCTAAACTTAAAAGTTGGCAGCTTCCACTCAAAGCTATAGCCAGATGTGTGAATTTATCCAAAAGATTCAAGGGATTGACTTACAGAAACTCTTAAATGGACTGTGGCACTAAAAAGGTTGAAAACCGATGCCTTTTGATTATATTATTAAGCTATTATTGTTCTGAAGCATTTAACTTTGATGCTTTTGTGATCACTACTTTTTCTATACATGACTTTTCACTTCTTCCCATTGGGTGGAACCCAGTAAAAAAAATGAGAATATAACTAATTGCCCCAGATGCATCACATATTGTCTCAAAATACCAGGACCTGGGCCGAGAGTAAAAAAACTTCACCCGGCTCAGCCCTAGTTTACCTGTCATGGGGTGGACACTGCATGTGAACAGTTAAGGTAAATTTAAACATTTCTTAAATTTAGTATTTATAGAAATATGTTATCGTACCTGTATGTTGGTGCTCTGGTCAGAGAAAGGAGAGTTGAAAAAAGTGGTGATGATATTCATGACAGTGACAGTCACATACTGTTCAAGCTCTGTGTTGGCATGCTTTCTGTCATGAGTTGCATTGCACACCTGGCAAGTACACAACAAGATTATCTTGAAAAACCCCATCAGATCAAACGAGGGCAATCATGCTCAATCAAACAATGAAGATTTTACTTTCAGTCAAAAGACCAAGAATTGTTTGGCGGATCTCTAACTCAGTACATGCACATGCAATTAGCAACCTGATTATTTGGGAATGATTTCCCCTGAAAAATGTGCTCCTTCCCAAATAAAGTAACATCCTAACAAGAGAGTTGTAAATGGCATTGTTCAGTTTACTTCCATATTCGACTGACTGCTCACATCAACCAGTTGACCAAAATTTAAATTCATGAAAGATTCTATCGTTTGAGAAAAATTACAATCCTCATAAAGCTGAATAATCAATTTGGACAGTTCAGAAATTTTTTCTTTTTTCTTCAACACTTTTATTGTACTAAATCAGCATTAAAAGATTATCTCTGTTGCTAAAGAGCAGTAAAAATTCCCCAACGTACCATAGCAATATCCACCAAGAAGTTTTCAAACAAAGTCCACATGTGTTTGCTGGCGTATATCTCCTTCATCTCCACCTCAGTGTCCACATAACAGTGGTTGAGGAAATTAATGTAAGCCGTCTTCACCTGTTACAAGTTATAACAAAAACATGCTTGTAACATCAGTGTCCACATAACAGTGGTTGAGGAAATTATTATAAGCTTTCTTTACCCCTACAAGTTATTGCATGTGGATAACTCACTTTTTACAATTTATCCTAACTAAAACTTGTGGATAACTAACTTTTCACAAAATATATTATTGCAACTCGAGTTTAAGATATCTGTATTGTTCTAGATCCAAGTAAAACATGAGGACATGAGAACGGATTTTTAAAAAAAAGATAACTTTTTATTTAATTAGTTTGGAAAAAGACAACTTTTTAAAAGAAAAATAAATGACATGAAACAAGAATCTGTAAATTATATGTCAACATCAGACGGATAAGATAATTATTATTTAACACTACACAGTGTCATTCAGAAATTTAAAAAAAAAAAAGGTTAATGTGACATCATCATGATGTCATCTGGTCATTAAGAGGTTAATGAATGGGCACTTATTTCATTGCCACTGGAATAAAGTCAGGATGAATCTTGGTTACCAGAATGTAAATTGTTCAAGAGCAAACCTCCTTATTGTCACAGTCGCATCACGAATGAATTTCAGATGAAAATCAACAATTAAAAATTAGTGATTATTTAGTCTAAACCCACCTCAGGAATACAGTCTTGATGAACAACAACTTTGACAATATCATCCAGGGGCAGCAGGGAGTGGCACTTGATCTCTGTGTACACATTCTTGCCCTCGGTGCACAGGGCCAGCAGCTGGACCAGGTTAATGTGGTAGTTGAGGGCGCTCTTCTCATTCACCCTGTCCTTCTCAGACTGCATCAGCTCAATCAGGTGTTCAAAGCTAGATGGCTCATTGTAGAAAACAAGGACATCCTCACCGACATTGACCAGCTACAGTTGGTGGAGAAATGGACACTTTGTTAGGATTAATCTACACCAACAGTAGGGAAATAATACTCTGGCAGTGAATGAAGAAATGAATATTTTTTCATGTGCATTTTAAAGGAACACACATTTGAATAAAAACATTTACACAGCGCACTCCAAACTATTAGTTGTAATCGCTTCAATGCGCAAATCAGGGAACACTGAGCAAGTATTGTTTGTCAAAGGAACGTTGAAGAAGCGTTGTTTGTTGAGATAACACTGAAGAAGTAAATTTTGTCAAATTTGGAAGAAGTATTGTTCCTATCTGCAGGGGGGCACTCACCTCAGACATGACCAGATCTTGACACCTCCTGATGTACTCCCCCTCAGCCTTGACTATGGTCTGGAGGAACTTCAAGTACTGCACGTGTCTGCCATGGGTCTCAATGTTGTGAACAAAGTGCTGAATAACCCTGTCACTGACTTCATTACACAACTGGGCATTGTCTTGAAAAATGGCTTTCATTGTCTCAGCCTCCAGCAGCTGTTGGTCAAAGAAGGTTTACAGAAAAATGTCATTCACACTCAATACTTAGTATCTGAGTTATATTTAATTTAATTTTTTAAAATAAAGACAATATAAGAAGAATTAGAAAAATCAGTTATTAAGAGAGTAGGATAATAATGAAAGGAAAACTCACCCCTGGTGTTAAAAATAGTTCCAGCTTGTCCTCCAAGAGGCACTGGTTGGGCTGGTTGTTGAGACAAAAAGCCTGAAGAAACTCATGAGCCAGCTTCATCAGTTCATTCATGCGACTATCCAACTCCTGGTGATAACAAGAGAACTTCAGTGAGTGACTGAAACCTAAATAAACTAAGCAGTAAGAGCAAAGAGAACAGACATCTAAAGTGAATGAAGCAACCTTTTTTTTATTAATACTGTGAGGTGTAAATGATATTTCTTGACATCATATTACTACACTTATAGTGTATAAACAAAGGATATGAACAGATGCCATGACACTTTTTGCCTTGTTGGCAACAATAACAAGTCTTTACCTTGTCATAGGTAATGCTGAGAAGCTCCAGAATGACATAATGTGCATTCATATTTCTCAGAAGTCTTTGCTCATGCTTCCTTGCCTTCTTCAAGTCCCCAGCTTCCTGGATGCACAGCTTTGTCAATCTCTGTAGGATCTGTCAAGTAGACAAATGTAATAAAATACATGTAAATGAATGGGGACTACACACGTGTTATTAAAACATGTTTACAGTGGAAAGATTATAGTGCCGACTCATGTGGGAAGCATATTTTTGTTAATCTCAGTTGATTATTGTTGATATAATACATTGCAGCCATTAAATTATGGGTTGGAAGTATTCAGAGCAGGTGTTACCATAGGTTTCTCTAACAATGCACTCTGATATTTCTAGGTCTGCCTCTTGCTCAGCTCTATTACAAGTTAAATGTTAAACTTATCTGATTGTAATATAATAATGTAATATTCTATTATTTGTTTCAAGCCATTTTTCCAAGAGAAATTTTTAGACAGACATCTCCTTTGTCAGACAGATGTTTCCTAGACAGATTAAAAAAGATGATCTCAGTTACACTAGATGTTTTAAAGAACTCCTTCATTATCTGCTGATAGTGAAACTAAGTAGGGAAAGAAAATCATTATATATTTTGTAATTTAAAAAAAAAAAAAAAAGCTACCAACTACAAAAATATAAAATAAAAATGTAAAATGCTACATGAGCACCAGATATTTAAATGAGTAAAAGTTAAACTTTGAAAGAAAGATGATTCGAGATTTACAGACAGCACCAAGCTCAGGCGATTGTCTCTGATAAGTACAAATAGTTAACTTATTAAATAATTATAATCCAACAAATCAATCAAAAGTCAGTTGTTAAACTAGAGGTAACAGCCTCTTATGGCGTCTAGTCACAAACAAACTTTTGGCTTGATTTAGAAAACCTTTTTTTTTTGTTGCACTTAAAGAACATTATTGGCCAGCCTGCTTGAATATAGACACTGACCTGACTGAGCAGTTTACACTGTTCACCATTTACCACGGTTCAACATAACAGGTGGCCTTAAATACAACCAACACAAAAAGTACCAAGACATCGTATTATTCAAGTGTGAATTTAACCATGTGCCCGGCATGTGAAGTTTAAAAATATGTGCACCAACAATACATAACAGCAGTTATTTAGTTCTAACAAATGCACAAACATTCAAAAGAAAGTAACAAGAAGGAAATCTTGATGTGGCATTCTTCAAGCGGATGACCCGTATTTCTTCACATGTAATAATAGCATATTTTCAAATTAAGCAATCCTAAATAAACGAGAAGAAAATTAAATAAAATCCAAGAACCGCCACCAAGTTGCTACTGTTGAATTGACAAGTTAAGTGGACTTGTTATATTCATGAGCAAAATGCTCCTTAGATATGTGTGTATTATTTTGATTGTATAAATTGCTACATCTACCAGATACACATTGTTTTTAAAAAAGTGAACAAGAATATTTCAAAATTAAAAAAACAGATAATGTTGAAAAAATCATAAATAGTTACTCAAAAGTTGACCAAAATCAATTAATAGGGAATAAAATGAAATAAAATTACAAAGTTTTGAAGAAATAAATATCTAGTAAAAAACTGTATCAAATGATATAAAAATTATGTAAATTGTGTTTAAAGATAAATTATTATTGAACCAATTATTTGAGATTGGAATAAAGAAAGCTGTGTAAGAAAAAGAATGCATATTATGGCCTATGTATTATGGTACTCAGATCACAAAGGTAATTGGATTTGACAATTTTTAAACACTAAATATATTTTTTCAACTCAACAATTTCAAATTTATGTTAATTGTTAAGATTTTTTCTCAAATAATTATTACTCTTTTATGAGGCATTTTTAATAAGTTAAGTTTTTAAAATTTGACGACTTTGATTTTTTGAAATAATCATCTTCAAAGAAATGAGAATAAACACAAATGTATAACAAAACCATATTACTTGTATACCTACATCTAATCAAAGAAAACTCCAAATTGTTAAATATTAAACAAAGATCTAGCGAACTAAATGGCCTCTAAAACAACCAATTTTACAGACGATATTCAACAAGGAGAGATTCTAAATGTGGACCTTTTTGTTGGAACTTTCAGTTGGCTCAATGCACAACTTGGTAAGTCTTTGTAGAATCTATCATGGAGGATATAGAAAGTTCAGTGGTGGGATAATATAAATAAATCTATTGAAAAAAATTGACATCCTCAGGTGACGATTAACATAAATTAAAAGAGACAAGTTTCTTGGGAAGTCAAGGGAAAAACCACATAGACACTGCTGATTTCTGTTGTAAGTTCAAGATCTTGCAATAAACACGATTTTATCATTTTGAAGTGTTGTTTAACAATGAGCTGATGACTTAACTGTTAGGAGTAATGATTTCTTATAGGATTTAATTGCTGTTAATATTGTGTAAAGCATTTTAGGCAATGTCTAACAGAATAGCATCACCAAATTTAAAATAAAAATACTGGCATAAGGAATCAATTTTCCATTTTTCTTGGACTTTCTTTACATTTACAAAACTTTTTTTATTGCACTCATGTGAAGAAACATATGGGAATATAGCATATCAAATGCCTTTACAGTAGGAAACTAAAATTAAAAGAAGAGCAAAATATTTCTCATAGCTTGATAAAATGAATTAGTGGAGTTAACCCTTTGGGGTTGTTGATAAGATATCAAGATTCTGAGAAGAAGCCAGCTGAAAGTCTTGAAATGGCAACATACAATACCCATACTTACTGCCTTGATAGTCTTGTAGTTCACACTAGAATCACTGCTGATCGGTGGCCCTAAATCAAGATCAATGGCGGATTCAGATTCTGGGTGACCCTGCAAATTAAAAAGAACTTGATTAACACAACTCAAACTCAACTTTTATATCTGCTATTGAAAGGATGGAGGCCAGGTGTTGTGGGAGGATTTTATATACAGTGCATTATTACAAGATGTGGGGGGGGGAGCAGAAATTGAGGATGCCCGCCCAAGTCACCCGAGCAACAGTGGGGTGGGGTTCTTTCTCCCCAGAATTTTTTTTTTAGAAATTCAAAACACAGAGATGCACTTTTGAATCATTCTACACTTAATCGTAATGCTTGTGGAAAATTAGGTTCCCTTTACCTAGCTATGTTTATATAAATCCTTTATTTTAATAGTTACTAAATGGTAAAATTGTTTTATTATTTATTTATTTTAATCTATTTTTTAAAGCAGTCCAAAAAAGAGACAGGTACACCGAAATGGCGCATACTGTCACAAAAAATGTGTATATATTCCAAATGTGTGCTTATACCAAAAGTGAAAATGATCACTAATTGAATGAAGAAATAAGTTCATTTGTGATAAATTTGGTGGGCCATAATATTTAACGTGGTGGGCCGTGGGTTACATTACGGCTGAGAGCCTGATTTTTTTCCATTAATATATTGTAGTCTAATATATACCACAACGAATGTGGAGAGAAGGGAAGAGGAGTGTATTAAAATTGTGCAGCTGCTTAAGATTTCTAAAAATAGATTTCAAACGCCACTTCCTAGATCTTATAAAATTTGTGAAAATCTAACACTTCTGTGCGGGGCAGTTAAGAATGCATTCCTCCAAAAATATGCAGTTTTCTCCATTTTCTAAATTGGCACCGTTCAGCCGAAGAAAGAAATAATTATGTCACAAAATTAAGTCATAAACCACCAATGAAGCAAACAAGATCAAATATTTACTTTGTCACTAGGGTGAATATACTAAATCTAAATTTGTTGCTGCATCTAGTGAGTTCATTGTGAAAACACAAAGCAACATTATGAAACGTGGTGGTGTTATTAGCCTTTAAAATTCTTTAGACATCTCTCCCTACCCATCCCAAGCACCCATATGCTTCCAAGTCAACACCACTCCCTTTCCTCTCTTAGCACCTACAATATATAATTATGGATGGTCCCCAGCCAATCATATTTCTCTGTCCATTCACCACCTGGTGTAGAAAGGAGCTAAAACTAACAACCAAAAATGTTTCATTACTTAATTTTTTATTTCAAACCGTGAAAACCACCGGAATATATTTTTTAAACCTGTCTCGTCAAATCGTAGTTCTGACAGGTCTCTGTGTACAATCGTAAAAGATTGTACAGCTCAAAATCATACAAATTGTTCACCAATATTGTAAAAATAAACAGGTCTGTCATAAGTTTAAATTTCAGTGCTGACAGATGAAGTATATTACTGTGCATATGAAAGTGTCCAATGAGTGATTGCAAGCTCTACACTTAATACAAGCTATCATTATGTTTGTGATCCCTTGCAATCTCTGCATTATTCCAAGTTTCATATTTTTAATCATTTTTCATTGATTAGATCAGAGAAAAATCAATAGCTAATATAAGTTAAATGAATGCAATGTCAATGTAAATTACGTTCAATTTATAATCAGATTAGTTCTTTGATTGCTAGGCTGATAAATATTTCTTTCTTAGGCATCAAATAAATTTTCACGACATACCGGATGGTCCTTTTTTTTCGATTTCTTTTCAGGCTTCTCTGATGCCTCTTTCCCTTCCTCACCATCATCATTGGTCGACTTTTTCTTTTTCTTCTTTGGTGCATCATCGCCATGTTTACTTTTGTAGACCCACAATTCTGACTTTTCCACGAGCAAACGCAGTTTGTCAAGGTCAGATTTGATTTGACGATAGTTCTCCACATCACTGGTGGTGACTAGAAGCTGGACCTGATTATTTGATTAAAAAATAAAATTTTTAAATTTCATACAAGGCAATAGAAAAATAATAATTTTTCATTCGATTTTGTTTAGAAGAGTTTAAAATGCTTTTGAAACATAAAGAAACTAATCAATTCTGCCATACTTCAAGGAGTTTTGAGTAATTTTTTATGAAGAAAAAGGCAACTAGATCAATTTTTTATTTAAAGTATGACTCTGGTCTGGAAGCAATGGATACATTTTAAATATAAAAGTTTATTAAAGTAGCTAGACAGAGGAAAATTTGTTCAGCCCAAGTATAGGAAGATCATTATTATTTCATAGCCCACTCACCTGTGTGAAGGCATTGAGGACCTCCTGGCGCTGAGAGAAATGTCTAAACAAAAGCTGCAGAGCACCAGAAACAAGGGATGGATAGTTGTGCATCACCATGTTCAGTAGCACCCTGAGAAACATCTTGCCACCTTGGCCATCAAGGTCCAACTCATCACTGCACAGATAAAATAATAGAGAATGTCAATGTACAAGCAAGAGAAATGGATGGCAAAAATATACAGGAATATAGGAGCTGCTTAATATTTGTGTACACAGGTTTTTAATTTACTTACAGTAGCCCTGCTTTTTTCATAGATATGAATACATTAAAAAGTAACAACAAATAGATAAATGTCCATGCAGCTCAAAGTTAAGAATGCAAAGCTTCAGTTCACATCTGCACATTTGGCAATTTCAAATTGCAAAAGGCTTTCAGAAAAAATTCTTGATTCAGAGCAAAAAATCAGTAACACGTTAAAACATACTTGCCAACTTCAAGTAGCTGAAAGCTAGTGCAGAAACCAAAACAAAAACTTTTTCAAAATTTCAAAAGAAACTTTAGGTGAAGATATTCATTTATGCTGATTGGAAATAGTATGTTATTTCCACACAATGAATTCATATAATATTATGTCATGACTTATTAAGCAAGCATTAAGTAAAAGTTATTTAACATTAATTTAGAATGGTCTTGATTCAAATTGTAAAAATTTTATTGATATTTGCATAGAGTTGCTAGAGAAATATTAATCATTTGAAACTACAGTATAATCTCAGTTAACAGGCAAATTATGGGAGGTTTTCCACAAAAAAACAACCAGTGATGTTATAAATAATTAAAACCAAAAAATGAAATATAAAAGAATTTAGAAATAACAAAGAGAGCAATGAATTTGTTTAAATAAAATGTTATACTTTTTATAACAAAAATTATTTGTCTAAATCTTTTTTTGTTCTTTAATATCTGGACTATCAATTGATTTAATCATTTTTGTGTGTTAAAGAATACTACAGAACAAAACTGCTTAGTTCCTTTACCCTGGTTTTCCCAACTTTTTCCCATCTTTTTTATCCCAATTTCTTCAAGTTTTCCTCAGATAAAAAGTACATTTATGGTTATAACAAACAATATAATCCACATGGATGATTGAGAGTATGCAATAGTCCAAAAGACTATTTTAAATGTACACACCCTAGAAGGCTTACCGAGTATGGTTAAATTTTTAACAGTTGGCAAGTATGGGTTGATATGCATTTTTTAAATTTTGATTTTAATGAAAGCATTAGGACAATGCTCCTAAAAAGATCATATTTATAGAAAAAGACTCATCAATGGTTTATGCATGCACTACTCACCTGCCACCAAAGACATCTTCAGCTTGTGTGGCTATGCTGTCTAGATCCAGCCCTGAAAAGCCCCCCCAGCAATAAAGAGATATTTAAAAAATCTTTAAATTGCAACAAACACAGGTTTATTAAATCAGATAATAAGCCAAAAATAGAAATGATGATAAAAATTATCCCAATAAGTCAATTTTAAATCAATAAGAAAATAACTGGCAAGCCCCATTTCTTTTGATGCTTTTTTTGTTTTGTTTTGGCATCGCTATTTTGGAAAAAAAGTGTATAGTTCACTTTTGTTTGTTTTTTTTTTACATTTCAAATTTCATTTTTGGTATAACTATAAAACATTACATTATACACTTGAATTAACTTTTGCAAGTAGCAAAAGCTTGGCTAGCAAAACTACAGTTAAATTTAAAAGAACAAAAACATTCTTGGTTGTATTTGAGCAACACAGAAAACCAATACATTTTTCTACTGACTCATCTCCCCCATCATACTCTTCCCATCACCCCAATAGTTTTTAAAATTTTCATTGGCTTAAAACTTTGTTGAATAAGTAAATACAACAAATTGAATAATTGCAATGCATGAATTCTTTATAAATGAAACTTTAAAATTTACTTGAACTGTCAGGGCCCTATTAATGACTTTGTTCAAATCTAAATACAAAAGAGATGTTTAGATATAAGTATCTAACAAACATGAAAATTTTTGGATAAACAAAATTATTTTGCATACTCATACATATTTATTAACAGAGTAAACAGAAATGTTTTTGCAGAAAGGAAAAAAAAATCAAAGACTTTTCTTAAAATGTTTACTTGTTTTCCATAATAAAACCAAAATTAAGTTTTTAAAAAAAAGTTTATGAGTTTGTTACATTTCACTAAGGATATCATAAAATGCATTCTTTGTTACATTAAGATTGAATAAAAAGTGTTTATAATAGAGTGACACTAAATGTAAAAAATTATTGTTAAATATTAAAAGATTTAAATATTTGGGATTTATATATACATTAATGATAGATAAGTTGTTATTTATTGGGCCCTGTAATTTTGAGATATAGACAGACATCTGCAGCAAGTTTAGCTAAAGAATACAGGAAGAGATGAACAACAAATGACATTTACACTGTCAGAATTTATGATGAAAAGTGAAAATGGATCCAAATACACACTTTAAACGTTTCAAGAATTCTGACACCTCAGCAGATTTAGTCTGTGTAAAGAATATAAATATTTATATCACTAACAATATGAAAAATATGTATTCCATTGCTAACTTATTTCATCACTGTTAAGCACTTTTGCAAAAATTGGGCTTTTAATATTGATTCTTAGTTGTCAATATTTAATTACAAATTTTTTAAATAATCAATAAAATAAACGCAGTAAATAATTAAATGCAAATAATTGTTAAATTGAGCTTAAAGAAAAACTTGAATCCAAAGAAAAGCATCAAAACATTAATCATCTAAATTTGTGTTTGAAAATAGCTTTGTGAGAGGCAGCAGTGAAAGCCTGACATGATTCACTGGGGTGTAAGTAGTACTGAGCAAGACATGCAAGGTTGGAGAATAGATGACAACACAGTAAATCTGAACACTGATCAAGACTAACTCATTTGTAATAAACATTTTCATATTAAATTGTATGTGCTTTATCTCCAGTCCTCAAAAAGACAAATCTTGATCTTGGGCAATGTTTTATATTCAGAAAAGCAATGACGTTTCTTTGTTCAGATAACTGTAGGCAAACTAATTATCACCTGTAACAATCTCCAAGTTAGACAATAAAAATAAAAGTGTAGTAGTCATTAACTCCATCAATGTGCAGTAAAAAACTGATTTCTGGAAGACATTTATTGAAGATCAAGAAACTGTTGGGTGAAGCCAAGCATATATATGGGGGACTATGAAACAACAGGCTGGCCTGAGAGTGGGTCACAAGACTCAAAGAGACAGAAAGACCTACGTATGTTAGTGTTAGACTTGTACACTGGACTGTTATCTAGCTGGGGTTGTATCTGGGATTTAAACATGGCAAGAATCCAGGCCAGACGATAATCCAGGCGTACATGCATCAGGTACTGGGTGCACATAGGTCAAGGTCAGATATATATATATAGATTGTTAGTAGAGCAAACTTATTTATAAGCCCATTCATAAATAACTTGATGACAGATACAAAGGCTCTTTAAATATTTCAAATAATAGAAAATATATTTAAAGCTCCTCTTTCCCCTCATAATTTTTTTAGGAAACCCCCCCCCCCCCCCTTCCAGAATTTAAATATATTGTAAAGAAAAGCTAATTCACTAAATTAATTAGCAAGAAGACAATAATAATTATCAATGATGCCAAGAATAATTAGCTTCTTTAAGGTTATACAATTTTAATTTTGTTTTAATAAGCAAGTGTTTTCTTTTAAAAGACGAATTCTTTAATACTACAACATAAAATCTGCTTTAGTACTAAATGTAGAAAATATGAATAAGTTTGTTTTTATCTCACAGCCATGTGCACTTACTAATTAATGGATCATTTCATGTGGTTATTGGTCTGAAGTCTTCAGTGCTAAATTTTGTACCATTAACTTTAGATATTTTTAAAAAAGTACCATAATCACTACCCTTAAATGGTTCCCAGGAAATATAGACAAATATTAAGTCTGCAAAATGTTAAACCACTATCAAAATTTTTTTTTTTAAAAGCCAGTGCTTATGCATATTTTCTAAAATGCCTAGTGCCATCAATAACATTCTAAAAATGGGAAAGAAAAAGTAAAACTAAATTTTAAAAGGAACTATATCCTAAGCTGTAATGTTTATATTCAAAGTATTGAATAAATTGTTATCACGCAATTTCAACAAAAGCTTCATTAACATTTTATGATAAATTTTGAAAGTAGAAAACATGCAAGTTCCCATTTACAAATTTACATTTTAATATAATGTTTCATTTGCTGCTTGTTCTCCTAAACTTGAAAAATAGAATATTATTAGTTGGAATGATTGATGCCTATTTGGAACGATGCCGAATCATTTTCATGTTGAAACAAAATTAGTATTAATATTTTGTAGAGAAAAAATGGGTTTTGAAGATGAACATTTTGAAGAAGAAAAACAGCACCAAAAAAAAAAACCAATAATAATATTAAAATGTATAGATTAGTGTTGTCTTTTTACACACATATATATATATATATATATTTTTTTTTTATGATAGTTATGCAAAGCATGGAGAAGATAAGAGAGCTAAAAAAATTAAAATTCATCCCAACTGCAGAAGGTTAATTAATTTTAATTTAAGCCTCGTAAACAATGAAATTCAAAAGGACTAATTTTTATCATAAATATAATTCCTCCTACTGGACACACCAACATCACTCAGTTCTGCAATCAGCTTAATCCATAGAGACCAATATCAAAAAACAAGAAGTAACTTATTGATTTATATGTTATTAGTTTCTGAAAGTGTGAGTAATAAAGTGTTTAAAAACATTAAGTATGTTAAAGAAATTTTTTTTTTAAAGTTATCCATCTCTTGACCGTTAGTCATCTGCTGTTAAAATGTGCTTTTAATGTGCATATTTTGCATGTTGATAGCTTTTTTAGAAATAGAAATATAAAATTATTATGAAATGCTCCTTTATTAATGAGCTAAAGGAATATACAGATCTGAAAAAGGCCATGCTTATAAGCAGTTTGTCTACTAAAAGAGATGTTAGAAAAAGTTTGGAAACCACAATGCCCTAAAAAACCAATGTTTACCAGTTTTTTCATTGGGGTTATAATTCTCATCATGTTCTTTCTTGAAAATGGAGAGAAGGGATGTGATTCGGAAATCTAGTCTGGTGTCCATTATAAACTGAAATAATTACAGCAGGGTGAATCTAGCCATGTTCAGGGATTTCTCTAACTTTTTTTTTTTTAAAATAATCTCCTTTAGATCAAAATAATGTGAAGTTTAGCTTTGTGTTTCTAAAAGTTGGATTGAAATTAGGTATGTTTTTTTGACATATTGAATACATAATACACTGTGCAAAACACAAAATAATTACTTTTTAGAAACTCAAAGATATTCAAAACTGCGATATTTATAAAAAGCAACTTAAAAATTAAAGAAGAAATTATTTTTTTAAGAGATATAAATCAACATTAAAGAGCACTCAAAGCCCTCCAAAACCTTATGTTTATATTTTATTATCATTGATTATCTCTGAATAGCACCCACCCATACCTTTAGAATCTCAATTATTTTCAGTTTTGTGTCCATAATTTTCGTGTCCTCCTCCTCTTCTTTTTTCTTCTTATTCTTTAACTCTGTAGCTTGCTGTGACATTGGAATGTCAAGGTCAGGATCTGAAATAAAGGAAATATACAAAACGTTTACCCCATTAACAATTTCATTTTTATATTGGAAGATTAAAGCAAATTAAAACTTACCCCATTAACAATTTCATTTTTATATTGGAAGATTAAAGCAAATTAAAACTATTTCAAGATGAACTATGTTTTAAAGTACAGCAGCATTCAGTTAAACATTAAAGAATCAAGAAAATATTTAAGAAAAAAAAAGCAGGAAAAATTATGAACTTGCCAAAACTTCACAAAAATAAAAATTCTGATGTTCAGAAGTTATTTAAGCTGTTTTTTTATTATGTAAAAGATCTATTTGGATTGGTGATTAAATTGTATTTTTAAATTTTTCATTAATTATAAATGGATTACCTTCAACGACTACAACAGCAACGGGGGCTGAGATTGGACTGGCAATAGATTCAGGAATACAGTCCAAAATGCTAAGCAATGTTTTGGTGAGTCGTAGTAAGTCAGAGAAGGAGTAGAAGCCAAAGTAGATCAACTGTCTGGCAAGGTTTACTACCTAATGATATATTGTGATATTTTCATTTGCTTTAACGTTTACTTGTATATATTTTTTTACATTTTACAAATGTGACTATTTGATATAGATATGCGGCTAACTTGGTAATAAGTATTATCTAATACAGCACCATCAACTGACCGAATGTCATGGGGCTTAAATGACCGGGGAAAACAAGAATGTGTCAATTAGTGGCAGAAACGTTATAACGATGTGGCAGAAACGTTAACATGACGTGCAGGAACCAACGTCTATTTCTCATCTTGAGGTTAAAAATAATAAGTAACTTACTAATAGCAAAGGTACAAAAAAGACTTTTTTAAAAAACTACTTTCGAATGTTTATGAGTAATATGTTTTTATGTTCCCACTGTCTAAAGATTGAGACAATAAATTTCAGTTATCTATCAAATTAAAAAGCGGGAGCTAGAATTTCCATGGTTTAAATGAAAAGCTCTAGTTATAAAAATGATTTCATCACATTCCTCTTACTGTCCTCTCGGATACTACATATCAGCCAAGTCTTTATTTTAATATATTTGTGCTACTCGTTTGTTTACCAATGAAGGCTTCTTGCTGACCCGTTTGTTGTTTTGTTGCGTCCTTTTTTAAGGTTTATCCATACCTCATTTCAAATGTTTCCTAGTTATAAAAAATGCTCAGTATTCTATAATCTGTACGGTTTACCTCATATGTGAGGTTATTTTGTTCACCATCAGCCCATGCTTTGGTCACTATGTTGCACAAGTAATCTTCAACAAATGCAATAGTGGGATCAAACTTTTTCTTCACTTCCTCTTTTTCTGGTGCTTTGGTTATATTGGACTCATAACTGGAGAAGATCAGGAAGAAAATTTTCTCTAATATGAATGAGATTTTTTACAAATAAAAAATATAATATAATTTGGTGAAATCCCTTTGTAAACTACTAATCAAATATTTCACAACGAAATTTGTTGTTTTACAAATGTAGGCATAAATATTTGATTTTTTTTTACAAATGAAGGCATAAATATTTAATTTTTTTAAAGTATAAGCAAAACATTTTTAATTTAAAAACAAAATAAAATTTTTTGGCTCTTTCAAATTAAGCTTCCCTAGATTATTTTATTTGCGTGTCAAGAACCAATTGCAAATAAAAAATTGAAGTGGCTATTCGCACCCAGGTATCAGAAGTGAGAGGCTGGGATTAAAAAAGTATTTAAAATATTAAGGGACCCGGGTGCAAATAACAGCTATGCGTAAATCCCATTCGGATGTCATTTGTTGTAGTTTATTTTAGTCAAACTGAAGAAGTAAGTTTACAAACATATAGTCCATTCAATTATCTTTCATTTAATACCTCATTTTGTCTTAAAAACCCAACAATAATATTTTAAATAGTTTTTTAATCCCAACCTCTCACTTCTGATACCCGGTTGCAAATAGTCACAGCCATAAAAAATATTTAAAAATTTCTCAACTCTACAATCAATCTGGTGAGCAATAGTAAAATTCTTCAGTTGAATTTCTAAAAAATAACTCAACGCCAATAAATATTTATCAGAGTTGAAAGTTATTAAATTAAATCATAAAAAAAAGGATATATATATATATGACAAAGCTCGCAAAACCCACTCTTCAATGGATATCTTTTGAGGTATCTCAGACCAAAGTCTTGCAAATTTAACAGGTTTCACTTGTTCCTGAGGATCTCGATCCACATGCATAGAAAGCATCAGTCTGCAGAAGGCAGCTCGCAGGTCAGGTGGAAGAGACTCATCAGCCATACATCTGTAAAAGTTAACAAGACATTTGTGGTGCTGCTAAAAATGTATTTTGTATTTTTATATAGAATTAGGAGTTAGTTGTAAAATTATTGAATATTATGTTTAAGATTAACCAATTCTTAATAAATGATTAAAGATTATTGTCAATAACTTGAAATGATTAAAAGTGAAGATGTCAATGTTTCATATTCCACAAAGAGGTATCATCATCCTCTTTGTAACTGATGACAAATAGCTAGCTCTAGCCTGGAAATGTATTAATTTATTTGTAGAATGGTATGATTGACCTACTTAAGAATTAGATCTACATCCAGAGACTCGCTAAGTTTATTTATGGCCAGGTACTGTCTGTCCAAACACATGTGGGAGAATAGGTCAAGTTGGTGCCTAAATACAGTTATTTAAAAATTTTAATCATCCAACAATAAAATTTAAAAACACTTATCAAGGCCAAAAAAACATTTTCCACAAGTTAACTGACAAGTAATAAAAACATGTCAAATTCAATATTTATGCCTCAATATAGTCAATAAAATATGCTATATAATTTTAAATTAACATATTATTGTGAAATAAAACAACCTTTGTTAAATATATAATAATTTTATTGTGTACCAAACAATATATATTCAAGATTATTAAGAAAACTTTGTTGTTTAATAAATTAAAAGCTCATAAGACCCGCTTACACATTTACAATCAAATTAAAAGGCAAATCTTCACAAATGGCTATGACATGGGTCCGAAGGAAGACACACTAACATATCATTGAGATACCTGTAGTAATCTAGAATCTCCTTATCAGCTTTTATGTTATCAGCTGCCCCCATGGCAAGCTCTCTGATGCCTTTCTGACATCTGTACTCTGCCCCAGTGGTGCCTAACACCTGACGGACGCTGCCTTCTTCCTTGTTGTTGCCAGATTTGTCATAAGTTGGATCCCAGAACAAAACTACCTCATCATCCTCATCCATTGTCATGATGGTACCCTCATCACCTTCAGATGGCATCTCATACTCCATCTGTGTCCGAATCAGCCTGATAGATCAAAGCAAGAAAATATGCATGATTACATTGACAGTCTTGGTCAACAAGGACTGCAAAATAGATTAAATTATCAGGTAAGTACTTATTAAAACTATTACCCTAACAAGAGTTGACATAAGTTGTTTTTTTTAAACATTTAGTCTTTGAGTTGATGTCGCTCCATTTACTTGTGCTTCAGTGCATCTGTGCAAGCTCTTGTATCATGTAAGTGAAATGCACAGCCTCAAACCCAAAGACCAATGTTAACATTTCTGTCACAAAAACAAGAGGTGTCAGACTGGTACCCTTTGAGGCTCAACCCTAGTTATGAGCTGGTAGCTGGGCCGAATGTACCTTGTAAGCCCATCAAAGAAGCTATTCTTGGGTAGAGGAAGACACAGATAAAAAACCTCAAACACCAAAGATGGAAGCATTAGCTTATTTGGCGCTGTACAAAAAAATTGTCATTTTACATTCTCCTGAGAAAAATTGTTAAATGCAAAATCAAACACAAAAAAATTTAAAACATTTAACACTTCTACCTTGTTTCTATGAGGATGTCTTGATTTTCTAGTGCTAGTAGAGTTTTACAGATCAGCTCCTGGGTGATAGGAATAGCCACCTTACTGCACACACAAAGATCAGCCAGATAATCCAGAAACCTTTTAGAAATACAAGAAAATTAGCAAGCATTATTTTTATATCCTTTTGCAAGTCATGTCAAAACAATAAAAATTAAAATTTCATATCACATACCCTACTACTCTTAACACTAAAGATGATTTTGTTTTTTTAACTTTAGAAAGGCTTGAGCTTCCAAGAGTTTTAGTAGATTTATAAGAAATATTTAATTTTCTTTATTAAAAATTCAATTAAATTTTTTTCACAGCTAATCAAGTGACACATTGTGAACATTGTTGTACCTTGGTTCTTTCTTTCTCCTGACCAAAGAGACAAACATTTCAATCTCAGGTTTCTTGATGTGCTTCTCTAGCAGCTTACGGTTGTTGTGAAGCAGACCAGTGATTGTATCTTCTGCTAATACATCGTATCCAATCTGGCGCTGCATAAACTGGAGCTTGGCTGCCACATATTCCTAACCATAATATAACAGGACATTCTATTAGCTGGTATTAAATTCATAAGCAAAAATGAGCTTTATGGCAATGACATGTTTTTGTGGCAGAGAGGAATGGTCAAAACATAATAGTAGAAGTGGTATGCATGAAACATACTGCATGAGTACTTTCGGCCATTCAGACATCAAATATTTAATATCCTCTTTGAAAGCTGGTAACATCAAAACAACTCTATGTACATACACCACCCAAAGGTTACTAAACCAGGGGGCATAACAAGTAAGCAGCTTGTCAACTGAAAGGGAGGTGTTATTTAGGTTGAAAATTACCTGATTTTTCCTATAGTTCTGAAAAGACAACTTGAGTAGCCTGTAGCACAGACGACACAAGTGTCTAAATGCTGCATGTCTCTGATCAGCAAGTTCTTCCATTGACTGCATTAGAGCTCCATCACCTACATCATTGAATGGAGCTTGGAGGATCTTAAAGATCTGAAACAGACATTGATTTAGATAAATTTAGATTGAACTTATCATTGATGCAATGAGTCGTAAGTCTTGTCATGAACTCATATCACATTATATTAATAGTTAATTGCATAATAATAGGTACTCCAAACTGCTGAGAAGCAGTGTTTTTTGGACATTTTACACAAATTCCATTAACATATTTTCTTACAATAGTAACATGCATACTAATAAAAATTATACCATTTAAAAGATTGATTCAAGGACTTTAATAATATGGTGTTTGTTTTGCTATTGGTGTTAGGAAAAAACATCACCGCATCGAGTTTTAGCGGCATTTAAAAACATCGTTTTTTTACCCCCCCCCCCTCTGTTTTGATCGCGGTGAGCTTTTTCCTATTTATAGAATGACCTCAGAATTGTGCCTAACGCATGCATCAGTGAATAACCTTTAACCCAGTATTTATTAAGTTGTATTTAATACAATAGAAATGTAAAATAATGATAATTATCAGAGAAATGTTGAGATTTCTATAGGATTTAAGACGAATTCAGCGTTTAAAATTACATGAACAGATTGCTGGTCCATTTTTACACAAAATGCGATAACAATGCTAAAATATGAAGTCTTGCGACAGTTTTCCTGGGCCCAACTTTAGATATGGATTTCATGAGTTCCACTCTATCTTCTTTTGGAGTAGCAAAGAGAGCTATCAACTTTCTACCTTTATTGTCAACAGTACAGTCAGAGGGAGTACCACAAGTCTTTGTTATTGATTTTTACAAATTTAGTTTTTTAGAATCTACAAAGAGACCTTTGAATTATTTTTTGAATCGTTGCATTTAGTTTATATTATTTCTTTCTTCTACAGGAGCTCATTGCTAAATCTAATAACTTAAAATTAAGTGGTGATATCATCCATTTATCTAATTTACTCACAATTCATTTTCAGAATGAAGATAATATGTACATTTATTTATTTTTTTAGTGATGTTTACTAATAATATCCAACCAGTCTGACAATTTTGCACATTTCTTTTTTTTTACTTTACTACAGAATATTTCTTATTTCGCAGAGTGTGTTTCCTAATGTTAAATCGAAGAGTTGTAAAATATATATTATCTTGTTTTGTGTTGTGTCCCCTTTGGAATTTATGATTCTCTTGATCTTTTATGTGTTGTAATTTTTGAAGAAACATTTTTTTTTACAAACATTTTTGTACTCTACTTTTTTCAAATGTTTTTATTATTCAATGGTATTTTGTAATGTCAGGTATGCTTATTTTATATGAAGACTACTATTATCTTCACTTCCTAAGTGATTTCAAACATATAGGAGGTTATTTATTTTTTTTTATATTTTGAAAAAATTGTAAAATGTGTAAAATAAATTACCACCCCTTGACTATTTTGTTTTTTGGCAAATATGTATTTATCTTAAGTAGTTCTTGTATGCATACTTGTATAGATCTTTGATTCTCTTTGAAATTGATATCTTGTATGCATACTTGTATAGATCTTTGATTCTCTTTTAAATTGATATATGAATGATGTTTATGAGTAAATTAGATAATTTTTTGTGAATTTTTAAAAATAGGTAATTTTTGTGATTTTTTGCCTCCCTTGGAAAAAATTTAAAATATGACAAAACACCATCTTTACAACAATAAATTACAATAGTTTGATTTCCCATACTCTTGAAAAAAATTTAGTTTGTAAAGGAAATGAGTGCAGGTGACATTTATTTTAAGATAATGACTCATGAAAATGGGTCTTTGTCATTTCATAAAAGGTAACCCGAGAATTTTTTTTAAAAATAGCATAACTTTCTTAATAATGGTCATAAAGTCATAAATTTAATGTCCACATTCTTAGAATTCTTAGATCTTTCATCTTAAACACTCAAAAATGTTATTGGTTTAGTTTGAAAAATTGGTTTGGAGTATCTACTAATAACAATTACTCTCTTCAACTAAATGAAAAATTCACAAACCATTTGCTTTGCAAAATAAGTATACGTTTTTTTGTTTTTTTACTGGTATCAAAACAAAATTTGTAAAAAGAAAAATGTAATAATTTCATAAATTATGTCGTAAACGTTTGCCTTTCATAAGAAAGAATTTAAGTTTAGGAGCTCAGAACCTTTATGAAGTCTTTTTTTTTCTTCACCAAAACTTCTGCCATTTATTATAAATACTATAGAATTATCCCACTAAATGTTTTCATAAATAACCCACTTATATTCTAATTAAATGGTGTAGTGGAATAAAACTTTTTAAATGTATTCTCATGCTACCTGTTTGAGTATATTCTGCTCCCTGATAAGTTTCTGTCTTTCTCTGTCTGGCTTGGAAATAACCAAATCCAGGCAATCTCCAGTGGGGTTGGAAAGTTCCAAATGGCCCAAAAAGTAGATGACATCTGTGATCAGCTGAATCACTGACCTAAGGTTTAAACACGTAACAAATATCATTCATTTGAGAGAAGGAAAAATTGGCAAACAATTATTACTCACAATATGGTTATGGCTCAAGTAATTTTAGCAAAAAAAATATTATTTGGAAAATATCCCAGCACTCTATAACAGAATAGAATTGAACATTGGATTTTTTGCAGAAATTTTCAGTAACTGAACAAAAGAAGAAGTCATGTTTTTAAAAACTATTTTTTAAGTTTTAAGATGTAAAAGTAGAATAGAAAGATGTATATTGTACAATTTTTAATTCTGATTGTATCATGCATCATACGTTAATAACAATGTTTCTTGAATGCATTACATAACACCTTGTGAGTGGTTAGTAAGGGGGTTGTTGACTTTTGTTTTATGTTCAGGTCATGGTTTGTGTTTTGCCTTGACCTAATAATAAATGTATTAAATGCAGTCAAACCTGCATGTTTTTAGAGGGCACCTGTTAACTCTGCCAGAAGTTTCGCATAGATTTTAATAATAGTTGTTAAGAATATGTCATGTACATAGATTTATAAAATGTTAAGTGACAGCTATTACAGAAAGATGATGATAATACATCCATATTTTCTGACATTTAATACTTGATATGAGAGATACCTTAAACTACTAAACACTTCTGCTTTAACAGAATTTTCTTTTCTCTTAATGTCAATAAAAATGTTTAGAAGTTACCACACCGTAGCCACCATATGGAATAATTAACACCTTCAAGCTTGTAGTAGTGTTATTACAACACGTTGCACAACACTGAGTGAGTAAAAGCCAGCACATGTAATCTACATGTACAAACCCAGACCTCCTTTGATTCTGCGTGATGGATGACTTCTCCAACTTGTTGGCTATCTCCGTTAAGACTTTGGCTGCATCATTAGCAAAGTCCAGATCCCTGACTTCTTGAGCTGACACAGGCACAATGGCGAATGCTTCTTTGTCCTCTTTGATTTTAGCACATCCAACCTTATTATATAATAAAAGTCATGACTTTAATAATGTTATAAAACAATGAAGTGACTGGCAAATAATTAATAAATATTTTTATAACGGCTTTAACAGAAATAGAGGTAATAAAAGTCATTCCTATTCATTACAACTTACATTTGTTCACTTATTGTGTTTCAAGCAGTAGTTCTAATAGTTTAAGTTCTCCCAGAGAATAACTAACATGAACTTAATATTGCTTTGTTGTAAAATTACATGGCGACCCAAAAAGTTTCACAACTGATTTTTTTCAGTTAAAATAAAGAGGAAAATTGATGATGAAAACAGTACCTTATTCATGATTGGCTTGTCTTCATCCTTATCTAGAGGTATAGTAGTGCTGTGAACCCAGGAGTCTGTGCATAAGTGGTGAAGTCGAACATATGTTTGTCTGGAACATTTACATTTGTTTTTATTAAATACAGTATAAATAATATAAGAAGGAATGATGGAATATTACCTTCAGCTGATGTCCAATAAGAATTTGGAAAAGTAAACATTATTTAAAATACATCTGTGTCCATTCTAAACCATACTTATTGTCCTTTTAACAGACACTTTAAAAAATAATAAAAACAAAATGGGCTATAATTGTGCATTATTTTTTTAAATTATGAAAGGGTTCACTTTAAAAGATTTTTTTTTGTATATAGAATAGATCACCTTGGTACAAGTGAATCTGTTCTAATCATGGTGGTTGGATCCAGCTCAAAAATGGATGCTATGTCATGGCCATGTGGAACTGAGACAAGGCAATATACAGGTAGGTTGGGTTGACCTCGAAGCTTATTGCGTGTGACATCAGTGGTGGGATCAGTATCAACCTATATAAATTAAAGGTGACTTTATGAATAGCAAAATACTAAATGTTCCTTTCCTCCATTGTTTAGCCTAATGCATGTTTTGACTTTGTATCATAACTCTTGATTTTTAAGACATTGTCAGGTTGTTCTTTTTGATAAAATTCTTGAAAATACAAATATTTCTATCCCATTGATTTTAAGTTAACCTAGTTCCTCTATGAGAAGGTCCTTCTTATTTGAAATGTTTCACATCCCTTTCTTTATGAAAGTGCAACTGTTAATATTGCATTAACTATTCTTCGCAACACTCGCTAAAACATACAGATTTAAATAGAGAAGTTACGTTTTTAATGTATCAACGAGTTTTTACCTCTGCAGCAAGATACTGTCCTGTTGCCAAATGTTTAAATCTAAATAAACTGTTCCAGTGTCCTGCTCCACCACGACAAGGATCATGCTGAACAACCTTATTTTTAAAAAAGAAAAGATACTTTATCTAAAACAAGATTTAAGTTTAAGACTTTATCTTTTTAAGTAAATAAGTGAGAATAAAAATATGAGGGGTAAAGAAAACCACATTTTTATTCTACTTAAGTGCAGAAAGAAAGTAAACTTTAAGTAATATCTAACGCAAGCCATGGATTATTATTCCATAAAATTGCACATTGAAAAGTCCAAAAATTTATTAATTGTAGAAGACCGATTTTCTGTAATATAATGTCACGTTACCATATTTCATCTACTTAGTCACCTCAACTTCCCATAATGCTTTGGAACTGGTAGCAGCAGTTGCTGATGTTCTTCCAGTTGTGCGCAAGAACACGTACTGTTGCTTTTTATACTCATCACCTGTCAGAAACTTTTCTTGCTCTGCATGAAACAACCGAACCACATCCCCCTAGTAGTAGTCAGATGAAAAGTTTGGATTTAATTATACTGAAATCTTGGCATCAGAATAGAACAATAAATGAGCTGAGAGATTAAAATGGCTGCTAAGATGAACAAATAAGAGAGAGAGACCAAGTGAAAACAAAAAGAGAAGGCTCGAGTGAGCCATTTCAAAGCATCAAACATACCCCCTTGAGAACATCTTCTTGATTCTCCTTGTAGTCCATAAACAGCATGACCTTCCAGCATGTGTTACTGCTAACCGAGTTAACCTCCTTACATCCAGGATTGTCCACCAGGTCACAGTTACTTGCATGCAGAGGTTGACCAGCATTCACTGGGTTCAGTACAACCTTGTCACCGACCACAACCTGCAGCAGGGTATTATAGTTTATAGGTTGTGGAAAAGAAATAGAGAAAAAAAAAATGTGGGAAACATTTACTTTTAAAATTATTAAGTGTTTGGCTATGAAATAATGACATATCTAGATTGCATCAGATTGTTTATCTGCTTAGCTGAATTTTATGATTAAATTTTATTTTGATTAACATAATTTTCATAAATCATAGAGTAAATATATTTTTAGTACAAAAAAATCAAGCAGCGTAATTTAACCTGAGGAAAAAGCTGATTATTAATGTTTGAAGTACCTTATCCCCTGGAGAGCTATGCTTATAAAAGGGTTGTATATAAAACCAAGAGCCCTCATTTCCAGAACTGTCTAAGATTACTCTCATGGCATTCTTTTCCAACAACGCTGGCAAGCGCTTATTTACTGTTAGGAATTTGTTGCTCTTCACATGCAGCAGCTAGGGTAAGTGAATACAAAAAAAAAAGAAGGAAAAAAAAAGGAGGGGAAAAAAAGGAGGAAAAAAAAGAAAAGATAAATAAAATATAAATTGTTAATAATCACTAAGTGTAAAAAGTAATATTGCTAGATATAGATAGATTTGTAAATAATTTTATGAGCTACTGTGGTCCATTTCTTGATGTGCCAGTTTTAAACCATATAAAATTTTTGCCAGTTTTTGTGGGTTAGGATTCCTACAATTGTTTTTATGTGTTTAAAAAATATGTCTTGCCTATCGTTATGTCAGCAAATAAATATAATGATAAAAAAAAAAAGGCTGCAGGTAAACTCTTGTACCTGAATCACATGGCTGTACTGTACTTCGGTACCCTTTAGTTTTTTAATTTCAGTTTCATTTTGTTTCTTTTCCAGCTCAGCGGCATGCTGAAAATAACAACTTGGCATTGTAAGCTGTGATAAATCATGCAAAAATTTTTTTAATTATCCAAGTGGAAAATATAGATTATGAGATTGGTATTCGAGAAGTTCACTTTACAATAGATAAATAGTTTGAGTTGATTATAGAAAAGCATTTAGTTACCTTTAAAAATATACAATGGGTGATGTGCACAAACTAAATTGTCAAGCTTGAATTAAGTGAACAGTGAGTTTAAAGCTTAACAAACCTCAATGACACGCAAACAAAAAAAATAATCCGATAGGTTGAAAAGATCAATAAACTCATGCTCTTTTTAAATGCTGTGTGGGGTTGGTTGTATTTTGGTTGTGAAATTAAAGACAAATGAATATATGAGAGAGAAAGGAAATATTACTTTGAGACGCTGCAATAAAACAGAATCTGGCATTGATGATGTCTGCTTTGCAGCTTTCCAGAACTGTTTCTGGGCAGAGTAGCGATTCATAGGACATATCTTAAATAAGCAGTCTGAAAAATTAAATCAACAAAATTGTAAGCTCCCAACAGCATTAGTAATAAATAAACAATTGCTACTTTTCGTTAAGTACAACACATCATAATTTAGAGGCATATTGTTAAATAATTAAAAATTGATCTTATACTTAAGGTATTATTCTCCTATCAATTGCAAACAAATTATTAGAACCATTAATTTTTTTAAAACATCACTTTTTTAACAGAATAAAAACGTAGGCAAAATTTTGCCAATAGCAAAACTTTACAAATGTGAATATATATAATAGCCTACTATTGTATGCACATTTGAACATTTCAATATTTAATGGACATCCACAGATTAATAATGTACTTTTATTTTCAATCAATTTATACCTCTGAACTTTTTGGGTGGATTATTTAGATCTCCTGCATCAGGCTGTACAACAGATCTGTCATCTACAAGGCTGAAACATTGAAATGGTTTTGATCAATTGTTGAAATGTTATAGGTAACATCTGTCAAGAAATTTAAGAGAAAAAAGAAGCCGAGAAAGTTAAAATAAATTTAATTATTTCATATGGATTTGAAATTTCTTACCAGTTACCAGTTTAGTAATACAATAATACAAAAATCTCACTTAGCATAAGTCTGGATTTAGCCCTCAAATATATTAAATATTGACCACTTAAACTTACCCAAGGGTTGATAAAAATCCACTGACACTGCCTTCAGCATAAAGGGAGACAATATCTCCAATATGTACGAAATTTGTCGCCATCTTATAGAAAATTTCACTACAATGATACCATTTTAATATTATTCATTGAAATGCATAACAAATATCCAGATACTTCAGTTTTAATTCAGAATCAGATCAGTGGCCATCATCAGAGAGGAACAGGATTTCGAGAAATTAAAATTCTTTTATGTAAAAGTTAATTTTGTGGTTTTCTTCAAAGTATTTTTAAGTAGCCATCTTAAATGCATAATATCTGATGGATGAAAAAATAATAATATTCTTAGGTAAATATAACTTTAACATTTGATTATTATAGGAAAGATGGAAAGATTATAAGAACATAGACATAGTTGACAGAGTCATACAAGTACAAAAACAAGCATCCTCAGCACTTATTTAATCTGATGCCACGTTAACCGTTAACACTTGAATTGAAAAGTTCAATTTATATTAACTTGCTGACTTATAAACTTATTTCAATGGAGACTGGTATAAGTATAACATTCATATAATTATATTTAATTCATTTTTAATTATATAAATCATATGTCAATGCCATAATAAATATTAGTAATTTTTGAAATAGCCATTTGAATATGCTTAATTGAAATTGAATTGACAGTCAATTGAGTCAATAATTTTAGTTGTTTTTTTTATTACTCAATTATTGACTCAATTGCGGGGTGTGTTGTAAACGTTGGTTATTTCAAAATACTGTCTGTTTTTGAAGATTTTGATGGTGAGGGTGTCAGTGCCTTGGCATGACTTCGCCTCAAGCAGTTCCATCGGTATGGAGTTTTTGACTGCTGTGGCCAGACCTCTGCAATTTCTGCACTTGCATTGGTAGAGGGAGTAACTCACTACTAAATACTGAAAGGTGTTGCATGAATGGAATAAAATGAATGAAATGAACCTGTCATGAATGAGCTAACTAAAAACTATTCTAAAACAAGGGCCATAACAAGACAAACAAAAAAAAGAATAAAAATAAATGTTACAAATAGACTAATTTATTTTTAAAACTAAATCTACTATTGCTTCTTAACTAGCAAATTTAGGCTTAGCAAGACCTAAGACTTTGAGTGTATTTATATGTTAAATAAGCCCAACAATTTTATGAAATTGACCTTAGCAGTGAAACAGCGATTCAGTCACTCACAGTTACTCCGAGTTGCTGTTCGATTAAAATCAGTTACTCAGTCTCAGCCCTCATGTAAACATCTAAAGTGACATTATAATTCTAAATTTACGATTTTGCATAAGTCTAAGTCTAAACCCTAAATTAATTAGTCTAAATAAATTTAATAACCATTCTGCAACAGTCTAATTGAAAGAAAAGTAGTCGGCTAATTGTAAAACAATAATAAATGGCTCACGGCTACGACGACTCCGTAAGGCCAGGATTTTAGTGAAAAATGTGTGCGGATCGTGAAAATAATTTCATTGTGGGAGGAAAAAAGGTTATAAAGAGTAGAAGATTATAAAAAAAATGTCTAGAGCTCAATATAGGCTACCCCAAATTTATTTTAACAATTATTTAATTCTTTATAATTATCATATTTTAATACAATTTTAATTTTTAAACGTTTATAATTATATTAATAGTAATAGGCTAGGGTAGGGTGAGGATAGGCCTTTTAACCGAAATATTTCATTAAGTTATTATTAATCCGAGATTGCTCCGATTCGGGTAATTTTTATCAAATGTAAATTGGCAGCTCGTATATAAAAGATTTAAATTATAATTCAGTTCTATTGATTAAAAAATATGAAATACATTTATTATAGACATTCATTTAAGAAATCGGTCTTCTTCTGTGGTAATTTACAAAGTTTATAGGCTTTTATTTATACTCGTCAAAATTTGGTGGATCCTGGATTGACCTAGACTGTTTAATTTAATTTTAATGTAACTGAATTGTCGAATTGAAAGCGTTAATTATCGCTCAGGGCACTTAACAACTAACAAGTCTAACCATGAGAGTAAATAAAATAATCCAATTTTCACAATACGTTATTATAAAGTTTGATATATTAAAGAAATGCTGAACCACTTACATAATGTTAACCGTTGCGTTTTTGTGTGTGTGTGCTCTTTTACTAAATCTCCAACTATTATTTATCAACCTTATTTTACAATGTTGCTCCTTGAAAGAGAAAATGTTGGAGAAAAAAAAAAGGGGGGGGGGGGATGTAACCTCTCTAAGAAGATATGGAAAATTTTAAGTGGGCATTAGAAGACAGAATGTGATCAACTAAATGGGTTAGGTTATTGTGAAGTAACATTAATAGCAATTTAAAATAAATCCATAGAATACAAAGTAAATAACCAAAATAAATGTCAGCTAGTCAAAACATTAAGTTTAGTTAAGGGTATGAAACAAACATGCTATGGGTGAGCTTGATATAGTTAAGTAAAATGTGCAGTCATTGATCTATACCTTGATCCAATGGTTCTATACCTTTAAAAGTTTTAAGTTATTCCCCATGCTCCACTCCAAATACTTTTAGTGGTTTTTCACTTTATTGTGCATCCCTTCAAAATATCTATTTTGCTGCAACCAATCTTTTAATTTTTTATATATATTGTAATATGTTTAAAAATTGTGTCTGATGTATTGTTTGTGACATCCTTACCATTTTGTTCTTTAGCCTGTCATTTTGGACAACCCACAACCACATTTTTTATCTAATATTGCATTTTGAGGTTTAATATTTGGAGTCACTTGCTATTGTTTGTTTCCTCTAATTAATGTCACTAGTGTGCTTATCCAGAACATTTCAATTAAATTATGTGCTATTTCCCACATTAACATTCTTAAAATCATTTTAGAGATATCATCAGAGTCACCATAAGAACTCTAGAATGTGAGATATTCACATTTATATGTTAAGAATGTTTATTTCTATGATTAAATTACTCATAGTCATAATTTGAGAAAACATTATTAGGCTTCTGCAAAAGGCAGTGTGTGGGGTGGGGGTGGGATGAAAAATATTTTTGCTTGAATTATGCTGGTAATTTCATTATTCATATTACAGTGCAGTTTCCACTAAAATTGGTCCCTCCGATCATGTTTTGTATGCCTTCTCCATACACAGTACATTGTCTCAAAATAGCTCAACTGTAATCTCAGTTCTCTCACAAAACAACACAAGTCTTGTTTAACACAACAATGCATTGTATTTATTTACACAGCAGTAGGCTGACAATGTTGAAGTTTTAATTGTAAGTGGGGCCCAAAACTAATCACTGGTAACTCTGCATATCATTATTAGACATCTGTTCACAGCAACTAACATGACAAGACATAGTTTGGTTTTCTTTAAAGCATTCTGAGGCAAATAATTATTCCACAATAGGTTAATTTAGGTAACATTTAAATAGACATGAAAATCCATGTTATAAATATAGTGTAAACCACTGATCCTAAAAATGTGGTACATGTACCACTAATAGTACATTTCCTTGTATCACGTGGTACATAGAGATATAACAAAAAGAAATACAGATATCAACTCTGAATTACTAAATTTTTTGAAAATTATATTTGAGTGGTATGAAATTACAAAAAAATTGTGAAAACCTGACATCAACAATCCAAAATAAAGTGGCTCTGAAGGAATTATTTTATCATTTGGGCAATACAAAACATGAACAATTTATTATGCATTTCAATCTGCTAATATATTCATATATATGACTTTAGTATCTAACATCATAAATACATAAATTTAAAATTGACATAAAAAGATATATGATGGCCTTCAAAATGCTTTAAATACTTTTTATCAAACTTGTACAAGTTTTTTATCTCTTCCTGGTATTTAAAGTAACATAATTTATTTCACACTTGAGTATGCATGATCAAATCAGGGGGATTACGCTTGATTCTTTAAGTGGAATAAAGATATACTAAAAAGTGGCTCCACTGACGTATTGGCTAATTTCGGATTATGCAAATGGAAAAATTACTAATATAATTTAGATTTCACATATTGCCAAAAGGCAGTCTAAAATTTCAACTAAAAAGACAGAATCCAATAGGTGCTGCAGTAAGAGACCCTTTCATGTGTTAAATACAGTAAATTGTTTAAAGTATTTGAGTAAAAATAACTGCACATTAGCACAAAAGTTAAGTGTGCTGGTCTCAATCTCTTTCTACAATTGGCAACAATTGACAATGCTACAAATAAAGTTCAGGCTTTGGGTACAGTTCACAAAAATACTGTGTGCTGGGGCCCATTTTATTCTCCTTTTTTTGTAATTTGTATCAATTGTATAATTACATCATTAGATTTAAATAATTATTTACATTTATTATGTGCCAAAGAAGGCTTTTCGCCAAAACATATAATATTTTTTTGTCTTAAATAAACTTCACTCTACCTATCTACTACACTAACATTTTGTGCGTCTTGTAAAATAAAACTAATTTGACTTTATTCAAAATATGACAATAAAATAAGGTACAACTTTTATTAGTATTAAAAGATTAAAGTAATTGAATAAAACTATCTTCTCCATTCAGGAAACAGTGATTGAATTAGGATGTGATTGGAAGTCCCAAGAAATATTTAATCATTTCAAATAAAATAGGCAGGACCAACAAAAAAAGTATTCACAAGACTGTCAAGTGTTTTCATAGGTTTTTACAGTCAGGTTCTCACAAGAAATTGTGTTGTAAAATTAAGGATTATAGTAATCTATTCATTTCCTAAATGCAAAAACAAATACAGGTCTAATTACATCACGATTGATGTTTTCAGTGTTACAAAATTTTGCATAAAAAGAAAATTGTAAAAAAAAAATCTGGAAGTTGATAGTCAAAGAATGGGAAGAATTTATAAGTGGAATTTCTTTTGAAATCAAAAACTGACAAGCTCAGCTTGTAACACACAGGTGTTACCGAATCTCAGCAGTAATAATGACGTGTCAAATGATCCTTAGTTAAAAGCGGAATGTGCTATCGTTGTTTATTAATGATGCTTATAAAAAGGTTCATGGTATGTAACTCAAATTCATAACATGATAGAGAATTTGAAACTTCATCTAAAAATAAATGGCTATTAATAAGTATTATGATGATAATTATTTTGATACAATGACAAAAATTGAGTGAAAATCTTCAGCTTTGATAAAACATTTTTTTTTCCATTTGGCATAATCCACTTATCATTTATTTAACAGTTACACTGCCAAATGTTAAAACAGTAAATCTTACAAAATTCTTTGATGTCTATTCTTATTTCCCTGGATGGGGGTTTGCGGGGGGATGTTCATGATCACACTTCATGTAACTTGAACATATATGCCAGGTACAACAATCTCCTAGTTACTAGTTAGGAATATCAATATTTACATTACAGTGATGTATTATGGGCATATTCAAAACAAAGTACGACAATCTTTCAGCTTGTAAGTTTATCCATATTTCCCTTAAAGAAAAAGTAAAAAATCTTCTAAGTTAGTATTTGGTAATTAAAAAAGAAAAATCCCAGTGACAAATAAGAAATCATAATACCTAAATCCCGCTACCCTTTAATATTTCATTATGTTGTATAAATTTATGTTCACAAATTTGTTACACAAATTACAATTTTGAGCATCAGTGAGATTATACTGAAAAAGAAAATGAACATATCTAAAAGAGATAAAATCAAACAGACTTTGAAAATACAAAGCCAATCATAATTCTGTCAAATTTTTTATTTATTAAAATAAAAATATTTAGCCTATCCAAAGGAAATGATAACACCACTAAGTAAGCCTGTTAAGGTAAAATTCAGAGTTCTGTGAATGGCCGTTTTTGCTGAGTTACCAAAGAAATGATTTGAAGGGAGAGAAACTAAACATTGCAATATTTACAATAAAATTACAGTTAAATAACACCAAAATAAATATATGTGGCATCAAATGTAAGTTCCATCCCATAATTGAAAGAAAATGTTTACATGATCTGTGACAAAAGTTATTAAACACACTGAGAGCATGAGAAATAAAACCAATTTAGACATAAGGAAAATTATATTTCTTAAAAGTATATTCCTGATCTTGTATATTTTAAGAAAATTAAAAAAAAAAAAATTATGGCAGAATACTTATCTACTTTGATAACACAGTCTTGAGAAATAATAGAGAAGATATGGCAAAAACAATGGATTTAAATTAAATTATATGAAGGGATACATTAGTCAGCAACTTAACATCTTTAAAAAGATAAAATTATTTTTATGAAAAACATTTGTGTTGTGATTGTCAATGAAAAATCGCGGATTTATAACTATAAAAATGAGAATTTCTTTATATTGAAATAGAGTCATAAAAAACTCCTTAGCATAATTATATGTTCACACCAATTAAAAGGAAACAGAATATTTTAAGAGATATGTTAGATCAGATCACGGAATAATAATAAGATATTAATTTCTAAACAAAGATATTTGAAATAGCAATGTTTTAATGGGGATCAGAAAGTGTATACCACTATATATATATATAAGCATGTAACTGTTGATGTGTCTAGTTAATCACCTGAGCTGGTTGATCATGCAATATGTTATGGACACTTTTTAAATTCTTCCTTATCAACAGAAATTTTACAGCAGAAATGTTGTATATGATAACAGATTTTAAGAAACTTGGTGTTTTATTGAAATATGTTGTAGGGAAATTTCCTTTCCATCAGCTTTAAATATAACCTGTTTGAAAACATAAAATTTCAACTAAAATACAAATCTCTTCTGATTAGTCTTTGGTTGCTACTAAATATAATAGTAAGCTAAAGCTCACTTACTGCTTGTTAGGCTAATTTGATGTTACGATATACAGGACTTTTATTTTTATAGTTAATATGACCTAAATGTAGATGGGAAAATTAGCAAAACTCAGCATGTTGTAAGGATAGCAGTGTGTTGAAGATCATCAATGAGTTTTTCTAGAGATAAGGCACATAAGTGTTTGAAAAGAAATTGGTCACTGGTGGAAATCTAAGAACTCAAATAAGGGGTCAATGGATACCACTAAAGCTGATTATCCTCAAGTACGGCACATTTTAATCCAGAATAACATTTGACAGTGAAACATGCAACATGAATTAAACCTCAGATGGTCAGCCGCAGCATATTTATGTAACGGACACAATGGCAGCAGGGCAAAGCTGGGAATTACATAATGAAATTAGGGTTTCAACAATTTTACCCGTTTAACAGCAAGGGTTCTTAGGATTATAACAAAAATCATGCTGCTAGTTTATGAGACAGGCTTGGAAGGAGCACAACACAATAGAAAGCTCACACAGTGAAATATGTTTTAGTGTTAGATAAAAAAAGTGAGGAACACAGTGCCAATTTGATAGATAGTGCCACTAACCTTACGTTAGTGGTTTGTCTTCTAAATAAGAAATAAAGACTTAAAAATTAATTTAACAAGTTGCCAGGTGCTTCCTTAGAAATAGTTCTAAATTAAGCAAGTGAAAACAACTTTGTTTTGAACACCATTGTGTCAGTACCGGTACAACTCATAGAGAAACTTATTCACAATGCACAGAAAGAAACATGACTAGCAAAGTAATGTATACAGCCTTTGATAGAACATAGTAGTATGACTTTCAATATTTTACAAAGTCATGTTAAAACACAGTGGCAATTAACAAATGCAAAGAAACATTTTCCAGACTAACAACATTCCTTGCACTTCATTTCCTTTTTTGAGCAAGAAGAACTAAACTCAATAAATCCATTTAATATGTATTTACATTTTGGTCAGATTTAAAAGTTTTAAGCAGCACGATATTAATTATCAGAACAAATTATAACCTACGCTCTATAAGTACAAAATAAAATGTGTGAGCATGAGATATTCTTGAATGAAACTGATTCGAACAAATATGAGCATTGTGGCAACTTTGGCTGGGTCTAACAATTCAGCACTTATATAACTTTAACAAAGTAATATTCAAGTCACATTGATATAACCTTACATTGTTTGCATCAATCATCACCCAACAATAATTGTCTCAACAACACATTTTTAAAAAACATCCCAAATTTAACAAATAACCTTGCCAAATGCTACTGATTTTGTCATGGGGGTTGGTTGCAGGGAGGAAACTACACTGATAACATATTTAACAGAGAATGAACATTAGCAATAAAAAATGTACAACAAAATGTTAAGATTTTCAATTGGTAAATTAACACACAAAAAAATACAATAACACTTTTTACCAGATTGCCATACGCTATCAATTATTTACAAATAAATAAACCCTAGTGTACTCAAAGCTCAAAAACATGTTATATACCGGTACTAAAAATTTATTTAACACATTTTATGCATGACTAAATTAAATAAATAAATAGATGACACAATACAAAGTTTGAGAAAAATAGCACTCTTAGTACTAGCCAACAACAACAAAGGACATAAAAGATTTTAGGTGTGTAAATCTATGATGAGAAACAATATATAAACTAGTTTTTCTTCCCATTTTTTTGGAAACTACTGGTGAGATCCTAACATCTTTAAACACTTACACTGCAACAATTGAAATGATTAACTAAACAGCATAATCTCATATGCAATACTAATACTTTTTATGTTAAGCAACAAACCTTTTTTAAAATGGTATCCGAGTTGAAACTCAAAGCCAAAAAACAACTGTAACTAAAAACTTCTAACCAGTAGAGTAACAATTCTTGTTCTTTTGAGAAAGTGAAACATTCCCAAATACCGGTACCCAACTATAAATATAGTTCAACTGAATGTGGGGAAAAACTGAAAATAAAAGCCATATTATTAAGTTAGCTCTAATATACCCATTAAATAGAAATAAAAAGTAGGCACCCTGCAGGTAACATGGATAAAAACATCCTGTTATCATCAATATTGTATTCCCATTATTCTTTAGCTTAAATTGCAATTAAGTCTTTCACCCTCATATTTAAAAAAAAAACTAGATAATATTCCGTTAACAAAAAAAAAAAAAAAAAGAAAAAAACAGTGAAATATTCTATTGTATATCTTTATGATATTATTATATAAATTCACAACAGAGTTCTGTTTCATATAGCAAAGATTTAATTCAGGAAGGGTTTCACCATACCTTGTTTGTTGGCTAGTACTAAATGTTCACTATATCTCCCAAATCATCATCTGATAAGACGGTCTGAATGAGTAGCGTTAGACCGAGGTCTGACATCTGATTCCTCTGATGACAACAGCAAGTCACAGTCTGGGTCTTCAGATCTTTCTATGCGACTGTAACACTTGACAGTGTCAGAATTATGAAAGTATTTGACCCTCCCTTCAGAAGCTGAGTTCACGTATATTGTCTTAGAGTTTTGTATGGAGTGTTTCAGGAAATTGTCCACAACCCAGAATACTATGGCCTGCAGGAGACAAAGATTTATTTCAAACTAAAGGAGAGTTTTGAGTTTAAGGCTAATTCTTAAAATACAAGTTTTATGACAACGACCCTCACCCTGGAATCATTCATTCACTTAAGAATAATCATGGTTCAAAAGATGGATAAATTAAACTACCATTAACAACACATAACTGTTTTAATTGTATTTCATTACTTCAATACTAGATTAGATTAGTAGAAATTATGAATAAACCAGGGATCATAATACAATGTTCAACATAATATACTAACTTTAATACAACCTGAATGAGATCAACAAGAGATAAAAATAAGCCTATGCTTCCTTTGTTGTGTGGTTTTCCTAAAACAACATAATATAATTAGATAGAAACTTACATTAACAACAAGAGGAACAAGGAACATGACTAGAACGATCTCCACTTCAGGGTTAGTGATGGGTGCCATTATAAACATTCGGACCTGAGCCAAATAAAAATAGAACTATAAAAAAAAAAGGAACATTAAAGTGCAATGATTCACCTAGAACTTCACAGGAGAACTTTCAAGAAGACTATAAGCTGAAAGGGAATAAAATATTTAAAGGAAATGAATTAAAACCAGAGGGATAACTCATCTTTTGTTTTGGGACATAAGAAATGAGTAGATGTTTTCCAATGTAAAACAGGTTTTAAGAAAAATAAATTTAGTACAATACTCTCAGATAGCTAAGAGCAGAAATAACAACGATCAAACACATTTCATTCATGCTACAACTATCCTTCAGTAGCAATTCAGGATTAAAACTTAAGTTTAAGATCTAACTATCCAATTTACTATAAACACATAATCTATAATTTTACAGCTAAATAACCTCCAAATTATATGGTATCTGGATATTTTTATGCAAGAAATTTGTTAGAACGGATGCTAGTCCTAAATTTTTTTAAACAGAATTAATAAATTTGTTTTTTAAAATTATTGAGCGATTTTGTGGAAAAATTTAAACTGATTAATAAAAAGAATAATACACTCCCCCCAACGATTTCATGAAAACAAATTGTATCAAACAATTTTCATTCGAACAAATTTCTTTCGTACAAATTGCCAGTAACCAAATTTTACTTGTCTTATTGAATTCGAAAGATACTTTGAAATTATTTTTGTAATGCACCATCAGTATACGTACCTCAGTCCAAAATTTAAATAGTACTAGAAGTGTCATCAGCAACTTGGTAACTATCATGACTAGAATGTATAAAGCACACTGGCCAACCCAAGCATTACATTTTGGAGGGTCACCTACAAGTGGAAAGGAAGGTTTGATTTATTTTAATGTGTATTGAATTTTCTTTAAAGCAAGAAAGATTTATTAACTCAAGTCACTTTTATAATTCATAGAATAGTAGTGGCTATATCTAGAAAGTAAAAGTGTGTAGTGAAAAGCTGAAATTGTCAAAAGCATACCATACTCTCCAAAGTATATAGATTTCCACCCATAGCGATGAGCTAAGATCTGGCATGATTTGAGCCCAAGGTAGATCACCAGTAACCCAACAGTGGAGTCAAGCAAAAAGCTGATGAAGTACCTTCAAGACAAAGAAAATGTTAATGTTTTATTTTAATGCTTCTATATTAGTGTTTTCTAAATATTAAAAAAACCAATGAATTAATTTATCGGAAGAACTCATTAAAAACAATAGTAAAAAAACTATGTTATCTTTATGGTTTTAATTAATAAGTATTATTTATACAACATAAGTTATATTTAAGTAATATTACATAGCATTGGGGAAAGTAAATGCGCCTACAACAAAAGTAAAGTTTGGGGATCTATGACTAATTGCTGCCGCCATTTCACAGATACGTTTCACGTCCAGCTGCTTCGCCCCCAGCTGATAAAGAAATTTTTTTAAAGAAAAAGGTGATAATTTGGTTACCAAGTGCAAGGATCACCCTGAAAGACATCAGACAGAAACAAGTTGGCAAAGTGCAGAACAGCAGCACCAACACCTTGTTTGGAAGTATCAAAGAACCTTAAAAAATAAAATTTCAATATTAAGTTTGCAAAGCAAAAAACTTAGTTAGCAATGTTTTTCATGAAAACTGAAACTGTTGAATAATTGAAGTTCCAGAAATGATTTTTTTGGGACTAATTTAAAAATCAAATAATTTTTATTACAGTTTCATCCAAGTATTCTTAATATCAGCAATAATTATTCTACAGTTCATTTAGTAACATAAAAAAAACTCTATTTATTCATAGTTTTTTTAATATTGAATTACTGAAAAAATGTAAGATTTTGTATGAATTTACTAAAAATATAAATTATATTATAGTATCAAATTTACAATACTGAATTTAGAAAAAAATCTCCATCATTTTAATACATTTATAATATAAAATGATATGTAGTACTTTAATCTTTAAATAAAGTTCATATCCTCTGCTACATATATTTATTTGGCAACCCTAACGCATAAATGATAAAGTTTGCCCAGCTACCAAAAGGTAGTGGGTTCGAATTCATCTGGGGACCTTGTCAGCCAGTTAGTACAGAGTCAGTAAGGCTGGAGGATTTTAAAAAACTCACCTGAAAGTTGACAGGCTATAAAAATCGCTTACTAATATTGGAATTACTGTCCACCAAAGTACACCAAACACTAACCTTATATTATCAGTATTAGTTTTAGGCAAGAAAGTGAAAATATATTACCATATCATCCAGGGTCTTCTAGATGGTTTAGGTTCACAATATCTCTTTACTGAAATAAATTAATTTAAATAACTAAAATAGTTGTAGTTCGTACCACTTAAATAGATTGTTACAACATATGCATATTTTGTAGTTTAGTGCTGGAGAGGATATTTTTATATGTAGTAAGCGTTTAAGTTTAAGGTAACATTAACATCTCTGTGTACTGTAGTTTCATCACACCGATTTAAGCCTCCTGGTTTAAACATAGTGTCAGCATAGATATTGAGATGTAACTATTTTTATATTTAAAGTACTCAAAGAATGAACAACAACCAACCTATTAAAGAAGTAAAGGCAAGTAAGGCAAGTAAAGCTTGAACAAACAAGCCAAGTACTCCAGTCAAATCTCCTCGACCGCAATGTGATCCTGTCTCATTGCTTGAGTCTAGCTTTTCTTCTGTCATAACCGATGTATTTACTGATGAATAGATGCTCAGGTGATGTGTTTGTTCAACAATAATTTCATCGTTCACGCTCAGACTATTGAGTATTACACTCATAGTCACAGTATCATAATTATATTTAGTTTAGATCACGACTTGTTTACTCGGGTGTATAAATCTGTCTTCATCAATCATGACTTGAATGCAGCGGGTGTTAAAAGCAAAGTCTTGACACAAGAACTGGAGAAAAAAATTTTGTAAAAAATATTCAATTAAGTTCCATACAAATTTGACTATTGTATGACAAATTCCCAGGTTCCCAAACCCAAACCAAAATGTATGTGTTAAGATGTTCAGTTTAAACAGTAAGCTTTTATTAAATTCTCAACCTCAGAAAAAGTTCCTCCTACAGTTACAGTATAACCACTTAGTTAGACTTAATTTAAAACACTATTAATAACAACGGGCAATGCAAAGAAGCTGTGCCATGATATCATTTACATGTTTTTGTTAAAATTTTGTTTTGGATACACTCCCCTTGTTTTTTGTTACTAGTTAAATTTTCCTTAATATGACAATGGCATGTTTTGTATAAAAATTTTATTGGTTGCTTAATTATAATTTTAAAATTTCATTGGTTGGGTAATTATAATATTTTAATTCTCCCGCCATATTTGATAATGGATTTGGCACTGACGACGTATTTTTTAAATATTTTTTTTCTGGATATTCTTTTCGGTGGAACCTGAAATATCGAAGAGCAGATGCAGACTCTGACCATCTACTTGTAAGGGTTTAATATGAGCAGAGAATAAGCATAATTCACGATGGTCCTAATCAAAGAGAGAAACAATATGATTATGAAAAGCTTACCAAAGACCCACTAACTGCAAAAGCTTCCCAAAATGAGGAACCAGCACAGCTAAAAGCCTTACAGGAGGAAGTGAACAGAGAGAACAACATAAATGAACAGTGGGATAGGATAAAAATGCTATGAAAAGATCAGCAGAAAAAGTAGTAGCAAATTAACAATAGAGTAGGCTGGTTTAATAATGAACGCAGAGAAACTGTCGAAGAAAGGAACAAAGCATGCATGATCATGTTACAAATGGAAACCACAAACATACAAGGAAGCCAGAAGGAAAGCAACAAAAATGTGTAGGAAAAAAAAGAGGGAATGGGAAAAAGCTAACATAAAAGAAATAGAAGACTTATCGAGGAATGTACATGAAGATAAAAGATGAAAAGAATGGGTACCATGCCAGATTGCAAATGTGTAAGAGCCATGATGGAGAATTAATTACGAAAAATAGTTAAGTACTGGAGAAGTGGGCTGAATATTTTGAGGACATACTGAATCCAGACAAGATGAAGAATACCAACCACCACATGGAGGACCAGACCCTTTTAAAAAATCCCCAACTCCAGAAAAGACTAAAGTAGTAAACAATTCTATGAAAAACCACAAAGCCCTTGGAGAAGACATCATCACAGCATAACTTATTAAATATGGAGGAAGAGAACTACACACTCAGATACATAAACGTATAACTTAAATTTGGCAAGAAGGGAAAATTCCAACAGAATGGGAATCAGCATTAATAACCCCAAAGGCTCCAAACTTCAGAGCACAAACTATAGAGGAATCTCCTTATTAAATGTTTCTTACTAAATACTGATGAAGCTAACTGCCAAAAGACTACAACTGTACACTGAAGAAATATTAGGTGATTACCAATGTGGATTCATCAGATGCCTATTAGAGAAATGTTATGAATATAATATCCCAGTACATCAACTCCATGTGGACTATAAAATGGCCTATGACAGCGCATCAAAAGAAAATATTGATATGAGACTGCAGGAGTTTGGTATACCCAACAAACTGACAAGACTGATACATGTAACATTGAACAACTCAAAAAACAAAATCAAGGTTCAATGAGAATATTCAAGGGAATTTCAGATTAGACAAGGCCTAAGACAGGGAGACTGACTGTCTTGTATGCTGAGAGAGTTATAAGAAGCATACATATTGACACACAAGGAACAATAACAGGATACTTTTTGAGGGAAACCCAAGACCCACTAATGGGCACTCTCTACAATCAACCCCTTCAGTATCTTGGATATGCTGATGACATAGCACTGACAAAAGTATTAAAGACATATCAAAATCCTTTATTGAATGAGGAGATGCATCACTACAAGCAGGGCTGGAAGTTAACAACCAAAAAACAAATATACATGACTTTGATAAGAGAAGAACAGGCAGATAAAGCCATTAAAATTAAAAACCAGACTTTTAGTAAGTTTTAGAAAAAGTAAATCAACTCAAAAAAGATCTACAACAAATGGGAATCCAAGCATGGAAAAGAAAAGCATTAGGTCTGAGTGGAAGGAAGAAGTGAGGCAGGCCAAAGCCCTACATGGGCTGTAGCGCCACAGGGCTGGATGTATGGAACCTGAAATAAAGTGTGTAAAACTGTATTCTATGAAACTGTATGTTGGGTTTTCAATATAATTATTTATTTATTTTACAGTTATTTTTTTATTGTTTTTCTTCATTTGTATAGTTTTCTTGCCACAGTGTGTAACTGCAGCCGCACACATTTTTTATTTGAGGGTTTAGAGCTAGTTTTAGGTTAGGTATACATTTACATTTAGGGTTCAGGTTAGGTTTAGGGATACATTTAGGGTTCAGGTTAGGAATACATTTAGGGTTCAGGTTAGGTTTAGGGATAGATTTAGGGTTCAAGTTAGGATTAGGGATATATTCAAGTATCAGTAGTGACAGTGAATTATTTTGTGTGTATTTTAAATTTAGCGAGTAAAGGGAGCGACCGCAGGTCGTTGACGTTTCTTGCCAAATATCTAGACGGATACAATAAAGTAGCTACGTTCACTATGAAATTTATGTACCAGCTGACATTTTTACATTAAATTTTAACGTTTTATTCCAAATTTTATCGGATGTTATTTTATTTTACACGGCCATTATTATCTTGATGCCACGATCTGTGAACCCGTAAAAGTTCACAGGTCATGGCTACCAAGATGGTGGCAGTGTGATGCGTCGTGGCAGTGTGATGCGTCATGGCACGGCTTCTTTGCATTTACCACCATAACAACATTCATAATTGGCTAGATGACACTTTTACTTTACTATTATAATCATAATAGTGATCCAATAGTTAAATTAAAACTTAAATAGCTTTTCAATCTAATAAAAAAATAGTCCTTTCATTACTTTCAATAGTTACTCAATAGTATCAGTCATCAGTATCATGTCATAATTTCATCATGTCATTCAATTCATTTTTCATTGGGCAGACTTAGGGTTCCACTGTTAACTAAACAAGCCCCAAGGCAAAAAGGCATGATTTTATTTAGTAATTTTAATTTCAGATAAACAAAGAATATGAAGCTTTCTAAGACGTTATAAATCAGTTTGGTAGTCCATTAGTTTATTATTCTAATTATAATAATACTAATAGCCGATAATTATAATATGGCCGACATAAAAAAAAGAAAGAAATCACTTAATTTTAAGTTTACTTTTAACTTTTAGAGTTTTTTATTATGTAGGACTTTATTAAAGCCCAGAGATAACAACTAGCGTACTTTACCTTCGATGAACCGGAAATACTCATAATTTCTATTGCCAGGTTTCTTGTATTCAGCTAAAACGATAGACTTGTTTTAATGCACTGTGTCAAGTCTCTGTGTCACTTTTTAAGAACCGAAATGACCAAGATAAAACCGACATGCTGAAATTTCATCTTAATTCTTTGCGATTTTAATCTAAAACAATTATCGTGTTCAAAGCATGGATGGGTTGATACCGTTTCAATAAAACAATAGACCTAAACAAACAAAATTATAACACCTAAAAATACCTACAAGAAAAAGGATACTGTGACCCGGTGAGCCCCACTTGATGATGGGAAAAGTTAAAAAAACATTTGTGTAATAGATATTTAATTTTCAGAAAAGAGAAGACAACTCCTCATTTTAGCGTATCAGGAAATTTGATCGACGGAAAATTGATCAACGGAAAGTTGATCGAACGGAAATTTGGTCGAATCTATTTTTTAGTTTACACGCTAAAATTTTGCGTCAAATTTCTTTTTTTTTAAACGCATTATTTTGTTTAACTGTATAGTATAGTGCGTTAAAAATTTGACGAAAATTTTAACATGTGAACTGAAAAAAAGATTCGACTAAATTTCCGTTCGATTAAATTTCCGTCGATTAATTTTCTGTCGACGAAATTTCTTTCGATTATATTTCCGGGAACCTCATTTGAGTATTAAAATTGTGTGTTTTACGAAAATGTTGTCTTTAAGAATATTCTTAAATCTTTGGCCTTATCATATTTCACAGACAATGTAAGCTCAGTACATACGGTCAAATTTTTGTCAAATTTGCTTCAAAATTTTCATCAAATTTCGTTTTGAACGCACTATTTTTGTTTTACTAAATAGTGTATTCGAAAAGAAATTAGACGAACATTTTGATATATATATATATATATATATATATATATCATCATCATGCCTCGCAGTCTTTCGACCGTTGGGGCGCCAGAGATGACATAAAAACTATTCTCCTCCATTCCTCTCGGTCTCCTGCCCTATGCATAGCATCGCCTAGTTGTATCCCGTCCATTCTTTGATGTTATCTTCCCATCTTTTTCTCTGTCTTCCTCTTCTTCTTCCTCCTCTAGTTGCGCCCTTCAAGATTTCTTTGGCGAGCCCTTGTTTTCTGGTCACGTGTCCATACCATTCAAGTTTGCGCTTTTTTACAGACGCCAGGAGGTCATCGTACTGCCCAGTTGCTTGATTAATATTTTCTTTTACTTGTTCATTGGTGATATGGTCTCTATAGCAGATGCCAAGAATGCCTCTGAAACATCTCATCTCCATCGCCTTTACTTTCTTTTCAAATTCTGCTGTTAATATATAAATATATATAATTTTCATAAAATAAACAAACAAATTTTAATGGTAATATTACTTTTATAAACCCTAATCTTTAAGTTAAATCAAAATTAGGGACATATACTTTCAATACACAATCAATAGTGTACATTAGCTATAAACTTTTGATTTTACAGGGTAAAATAAATAAAATAATGTCAATGTGGTCAAATTTGGAATATTTTTGTAGCATTTTCAACAAGCAAACGTACATCTGATTACCAAGTTGGATGCGCACCGCCCCCCATTTTTATTTTCCAGTTTGATTTTCCCGAAAGCTTTCTAGTGCATGAAATAAGAACGAAATATCAATTTGTTTCAATATGCTAAAACAAAATATTGCTGACGCCCTGTCAACATATAAATATTAAATATTACAGACAAGGCCATTATGGTAGAGATAAAAGTTAAACACGAATACCCCTTCCAAATAGACAATCATAAGTTATTACAGATGTCCTTCAGTGACACTCGTAGGTGAGTAGGTTGTGAGCTGAAAAGACGGAGAACCTTGGATGCGAAAGGGGCATTTTCGTGCTTTCAATTTTGTAATAAAAATAAGTAGCACATAGCTTATTTAAACTATACAATGATTTCAATACATATACATATACATACATATATATATTGTCTGTACACCCGGTTTAATTCAGTGGTACATTTTATAATAGTTTATAGTGTTATTTTCTTTTAGATGAGAAGAAAACTGAAGTGAGAATTCGAAGAAATAAATGTTAATTGAACGTCACAAACGTAAAGCTTGGGTTACCGATGCACTGTTCTCCTTCCCCACTGTCTAGGGACGTTTTAAATATAATATTTAAAGTCGTAATTGGAGAATTTCTATCTGTAGACTTTCGGCGCTGCGGGTCAAGTGGAGGCTGAAAGATCTGATACAACAACAGAACAAAGACTTTCCTGAAAAATGTAAGCAGGCCTCGTTGTGAGTGCAGGTTGCATACAGTGGTGTTGGAAGAGGGTGCAGAGGGGGTGATCCGTCCCGGCAGCACTTTTTCTTCATGTAGAGGCGCGGCATTTTTTTTACCAACTGCAATTTTATTTCGTTGAAGTGGTGGCAAACATCTAGTCCAGCCCCAGGCGGCACTAACCACAGCTATGCCTCTGGTTACATAATTTATTAGTTCGTTTATTATAAGTTTTAAAAAAATTAAATAATTGGGTCTATTCCCCACGCATTCACCTTTTGACAATTTATTAATTTTTTTTTAATAAAGCATTTTGAGAAATTAAACAATATTTTCTACTTTTTAGTGCGTTTAAACTCGTCTTTGGTATAATTTTTTTAAATTTATTAAATTTATTAAAAAAAAAAACACAACTAAAGACGTTCTTTCTACTCTCAAACCCATGGGGTTGTTTGTAACTTTGTAGCACCAATTTTGTTGTTGCCACACGCGACCCTCTCGCTTAGTAAATCGTGTTTGATCTCGTTTGCCTCCTTCAGAGAACAGGGTGGGGGGAAGTGGAGAGAGAAGGATGGTCAGGGGAGCTTAGGTGAGAGCTTAGGGTTTTGGGGAGGGGTGGTTCAGAAGGGGTTGGGGGCAACGACACAATTCGTTTTACAACATGCCCGTCCCACGAAATGATGAGACATTTATCTGGTGGGTTGTAAATAGTTAATGTAATAGGCACGCACACAAACACATAATATGTATCCACATGCCAAAACACAAGAAAAAGGTACATCTTTTAAAAAGTTTAAACAGTTCAAGGTTGTCATTTACACACACAAGTGTCACGTATTTGTAAAATTGTGTAACAAAATTAATGAGAAACGTATCATCATTTTGTATACTTGCACATTTCACCCAAAGACTCAACAGTTCATTATATTTAAACCTGTATGCTACACAATTAAAATATCTCTCGGGACCGAACTACCCCGTTTGGGAACCTCTGCGCTGATTGTTTGTCGTGGTAATTTAAGAAAGCCTCTCCGAGGAAGCTCATTTGATACAGTTACCCGGGGTTTGAGGTTTTGTTATCTCCCACCAATTGTTTTTTTCTAGATGAAACTATGTATCCGTTGTTCCGGAAAGAATCGATACTCTCCAAGGCGTGCTTCTATAGACAAAGACTGTTTGTTGTTTTTTTTTACCCATCCTAGTGAAAAGAAACGCCACCAACACGATCTTGCCAGGAATAAGTCCAAACCAAATAAAGCTGGTGACCTCGCTGTGGGATGATCTAATGCGCTGCAGCGATATGTGGGGGAAACGCCTGGTCAAACAGTAAGCCTTAACTAAATGCCGGTGACGTTTAGTGGTAAAATCCAGAAGGGAAAAAAAAAAAAATTTAAACACGCCAAGTGGCACGCATCGTATAAATATTTATGATCATCACAAAATCAAGGTTTGACAGCATGTTCTGCTTGTGGCCCACTAGAACATATTGTTTTATTTCCGTGGCCCCTTCCCTGTTATTTATATTTTTTTAAAACAACTGGTATATGTTAATACGGGTAGACTCCCTTGTTCAATGATTTCGTGGAGTCCATAAAATAAACTTTGGCCCTCCAGGAGGTCATATGGCTCAGATTGAGAAACGCTGCTCTACGTGACCATATACTTTCAAATTAAACAACTTAAAAAAACAGCAAATGATAAACATATGCGCAAAAAATAAATACAAATACCAGTGGGGAAGTGCGTATGACCCCCCCCCCCCCCTCAAACCCAGTGGTTCTCAACCTTCCTAATGCCGCGACCCTTAAATACAGTTTATGGTATTGTGGCGACCCCCACGGATAAAATTATTTTCGTTGCTACTTCATAACTGTAGAGTATATGTGTTTTCCGATGGTCATAGGCGACCCCTGAGAAAGGGAGATTCGACCCCCCAAAGGGGTCGCGACCCACAGGCTGAGAACCGCTGCCCTAACCCATGAACTGCAGGGTAGTGTGGCTGCAGAGGGGAAAAAGTCGTCAACCCGGTCATATTAAACAAACAATTTCTGTCAAGTTTTCCAGAACCCGATCGCAGGAAGCAGGAGGAGGGAGGGTTTATAAAGATGTGATATTTTTTAAGGTACTAATATATGCATGGCGTCTATGCGAAATTAAGTATTTGTCACCAGGGTGTTTTATTTTATTTCTTTTTGATCTCGTGATAAAAAGGGGGAGAAGGTAAAAAATTAGGTCCGAAATGGTGACAGCATTTATGGATCGTTCCTAAGTACGAAAGTTCCATATTATGAATATATTTATATTTTTATTTAAATATGCTATTTAGATTTTAACAATGAAAAAAAAAACCACCCTAGGCCTATAAAATAATATATGGAAAATGACGACTATGCCCCCCCCCCCCGGCCCAATCCCCGATATTGGAGATATTTCTGATGAATTTGACTAAATGTCAATCTCACTTACAGCTAAGGCAAAAGATCAAAGCATTCCATCAGTGGTGTCATTGCCGGATTATGACCTATGGACTGGAGATAACAAGTCAGTCTAATCTTTGCCTTCCTACTGGTGCGAAGAGGGCAACTGCCAGGGAGGCTCTTTGGGGTGCTGTGCCTGACATTATATTAATCGATTTGTATTAAGCGGTGGGAGGGGGGGGGCGCACACTTTGGGAATTTTACCCGGGCAGCATTTAGTCAGTTTTACAGTGAACTGCTTATTAACTGACCCAGATATACAGTGTACTGTTAATTTACTGATTAAGTTATACATTGTACTGTATATCTACTTACCCAATTATACAGTGTACTGTCTACTTACTGATTCAGTTATACAGTGTACTATCTATTTACTGACCAAGCTATACAGCGTACTGTTAATTCTCCAATTTTCTACCATTTTACAATAACATTGGAATTTTCCTGAGCCGAATTACTCTTCACGCCTCGATTTTTGTTAATGTTATCGCTGTAAAAAACAAATTCCGACAAGCCCCCACAAAGCTGAATAAGCTACAGGACCTACGCTCCTAAAGAGAATGCATTATGTAAAAATGTGATTAATTTTCCGACTCTAATCGGGGAGCTAATGAAATTTCCTATCGCATCAGCATTAAGTAAAACCGAGATAGACTGCGACTGATAAACAACGAAATTAGGATCGTTATGCAGAGAACATGCAGATCTCGAACCACGAGAGAAACGAATTAGTGTTGGGATTCGGCTACTCTCCACCCAGATCCACAATCTCTATAGGACTATGACATAAAACTATTTGATTGAGAAAGACTGAGGAAAAAACGCATTAATTTATGGCGCCGCTAAGTCTCAGGCAAAAAGGGCAAGAAAAACGCATACAAGTAAAATACGCAAAGTAGTTTTAGGGGAAGAAATCAACTTTATCGCTTTCTTGGATGGCAAACATTTCAGTGAGTTCCTCACAGTCAAAGGGTGGTACAGTGGTCACAGTGGTCACAATGGTACAGTGGTCACAGTGGTACAGTGGTCACAGTGGTACAGTGGTTTTAGTGGTCACAGTGGTCACAATGGTACAGTGGTCACAGTGGTACAGTGGTACAGTGGTTTTAGTGGTCACAGTGGTACAGTGGTCATAGTGGTATAGTGGTCACAGTGGTACAGTGGTCACAGTGGTCACAGTAGTACAGTGGTCACAGTGGTACAGTGGTACAGTGGTACAGTGGTCACATTGGCACATTGGTACAGTGGTCACAGTGGTACAGTGGTCACAGTGGTACATTGGTCACAGTGATACAGTGTTACAGTGGTCACAGTGGTACTGTGGTACAGTGGAATAATAATGCTGCCAGTACCTTCAATTGAACCTGAAACATAGATTATCTCAAGTAGGTTCTTGGTTAACATTAATTTTGAAGAAAAAATATGTCTTTCTTCACTTGCCAAGGTTACCAGCCCATCGCAACATTCGGACATGAATCTGCCAGCGGCACAAGAAAATGAAGACAATGTTATGCTGTTTGCAGTTCTAAACGAATCATTTCTCTCATCAGGACCTTGATCACTTATAGTAACTGCGATTTATCTCCATCCCTTGAATCACGACTTCCAAAGCCAACTCAGAATCCGCACAAAGTCTGCTCAACTTATCCGGAGTCTTGGTATAACGGAGTTGCTGATTATCATATCCAAAATGCCAACGTACAGTTGCTAGAAACCTGTCTTGAAGGCCGTGGTGTATGACGGTTACCCAGTACCGCATTTACCTTTAAGCTAAATAAGCTACAGCTTAGGGCCTCACAATCTGCCAGCTATATATTTTTAAAGTTTTCTTTGACCACCTCGTGTAATTTCAAACGGTAGGGGGCTTCTGGACTTTGTATAGCTTAGGGCCTCAGCAAATCTAAATTCGGCCCTGCGGTTACCCATTGAATCTACGCCCATTGTGGCGTTTTTAAACATCGGTTCGAGTCTGATGCAGTTTCATTTGAAGTGGTCATTGTTGATCGTAAGTCCTTCTCTGAATTCGGCGAAGAAACAGATCAGATTTTGGGCATGTGTAATAACTACGTCAAGTTGCATAGTCAAGGTCTCGACGCGATGGCAATTTGAATATCCTGCACATCGTAATAATGTGTAGACTGGAAATTACAAACAATGAGTAGGCAACGGCCTGGTTATGTTAATGAAAGATAATATCCTAAGGGCTACGCGCCCCTTCCCCCAAGCTTGGGGTCTTGTCTGGTTGCTCCGTTCGCCACCCCCCAGCTCCAGCTCTGGTACAGGAAATGTTTATTACTTGTATTTTTCCACACACTTTTTCTTTTCGCCCCCTAATTATGTATCTTGGAGATCACCGAGATGTCCATCAGTGCAATACATAGCATCATACTAGCACGTTTAAGGTCAAATCATGTCATCACCCCCTCAAATAGTTGGGATCCCTTGTCACTGGGGACCCTAAAATGTGCGGGGCCCCTAAGCCCGTGCCTCATTTGCCTTTAGGTTAATCTGGCACTGTCACTCATCCCCACACCCCCTCCCATGTTTAATCAACCACAGTTTGTTGAAGAAATGCCCCAAGCTAAGCTCTAGCATTGCCGTGAAAACAGACGGCGGCCTTACTTCGCCCGTGAAAGTACATTTAGGCCGCAGCCTCATCAGGCACATTTCTGACGTCATCTTCAACCTCCCCCACTCTGCTGCCCTAGAGTCTGCAATAAATGCAAAGGTCGACCTCCTTATACAGCACGGATTAGGGAAGAACACAATCGTGGTAAGAAGGTCCCACCTTGTTTCATCAGACTAGAAACTATGTAATCAAAAGCACATTAAAAAGAAGACCCATATTTTTGTATAATAAGACAATAAGACTGATAAGATTGTTTATACTAAGAAGAGAATAAGAATCTACATAATCAAAAGATAGAATGTTTTTGTTTGTATCCTAAACCCGGGAATAAGAAATTGAATAATCAAATAAGATTTGTTACTGAATCCATTTGTTGTCAACTTTAGGCCAACTTTTCTTTTTCGATATAATTATAGCGCTGCTCTGGGGCAGTGCTGTCGTTCATGGCGGAGTCTTTCTCCAGCCAATGGACGCCGGACATGTTCCATGCCTGGGAGGAGGTCGTCAACAAGGTGCGCGATCTCAGCGTGTGGCACCTGCAGTATCCCGAAACTCAGAACGAGGCGTTCAGGGCTCATCCAAGCACCCCCAAGAACATCAAGCGGCTAGGCATCAAATTCACCTTACCCAATACTCCTCTCTAGTTGGATCGATGTGTCGTGATCAGCCCTAGGGTGGAACATTATCATCTAACGGATTGAACATTATAAGCTCATAGGCTGAACATTATCATCTCACGAGTTGAACATTATCAGCTCACGGGCTGAACATTATCATCTCACGGGTTGAACATTATCAGTCCATGGGCTGAACATTATCATCGCACGGGTTGAACATTATCAGCTCATGGGCTGAACATTATCATCTCACGAGTTGAACATTATTAACTCGCGGGTTGAACATTATCAACTCATGGGTTGAACATGATCAGCTCACGGGGTGAACATTATCAACTCGCGGGTTGAGCATTATCAACTCATGGGTTGAACATGATCAGCTCATGGGTTGAACACTATCAGTTACGGGTTAAAAATTATCAACTCATGGGTTGAACATGTTCAGCTCGCAGGGTGCACATGATAAAATAGCCATCAGAGGCGAGTTAATTTAGAGATGATGGGCATATTCATCCATTTGCTCAAAATGCAAAGGGAGGTATCAATAATTTTTTTTTCAAAGCTGCGTCTTATGCAGTTGTGTAGATTTCACGTGTTGTATTACCCATCCTGTTCTTTAAGTATTCGCCACTATTTTTTTGAACTCATATTTCGGTTGAGTGCGCATCTGCATTTCTAATTGTATTAAATTTTTACATTATATTCACTTGACTCACCAAATACAATAAAAGCATAATGAAGCAATTTAAATGTTGTATCTTTGCAGTAATATATAGTTACCAGGGCTTAACCGGGTGCAGTTTGTTTTCCACCGGGTCCGGGTATTTAGAGAAATGTTCCCACAGCCTCCAGACAGTCCTACACCTTACCAGTGGCTCTTTATTGATTAATATAATAGCCGCATTCCCATTCACACGTCATGCATGACAGACAGCATTTTTTCCACTTTGTACTATTACTATAAAACATGTGGAGTTAGGGGGGTGCGGGGGGGGGGCGCGGTTTCGAAAAGGAAGCAGGACACAACAGAAGCCAAATATATATAAGAGATAAGAACAGACCGGAACACACATATTTAAGATCACAAAATTATTACAAACATTTGAAAGTTGAAAGGTCATATATATTTAAATATATATATATATATATATATATATGTATATTTTTTAATTTCGCATTTGGAAAATTTGAAGAACCAAACAAGTCCAGTTTATAGTTTGTTGACAAACAATTAGACCAGTTTAAAAAAGTGGGTTAGTCTGGGGTAAAAAATGCAAAGCAAGCTTTAAAAGATATCAAGTGTTGGCTAACGTAATACCAACAAAGGAAATAAACCAACAAAACAGCGTAGTGAAGAAGCAAGTACTTAACGCCCAAAGGAGGCTCAAGATTACGTTTCCGGAGTCGACACTCAAGTTGTGACTCAAACTCCTAGCAATGTCGTAGGAAGGGGGTGCCGTGGGGGTGGGGGCACATAAACACTCCTGATATACTCAAACACCCTAGTAAACGTAGATTCGTTTTTGAAATATATAACTTTAATGGTTTGCGCTGAAAAGTTATATGGTTTACAAATGATAATGTTATATAAAAAGAATGCTCTCCCTGCACCGACTTGACTAACGCCCGTAAAGTTACTGACGCCATTGACTATACTGAAGGCCATTGACTATACTGACGCCATTAGTTATACCGACGTCACTGACCATACTAACGCCATTAGTTATACTGACGTCGCTGACCATACTGACGCCATTAGTTATACTGACGTCACAGACCATACTGACGCCAGTAACTTTGCAATAAGCCCGGATCATTCCAAGTCCGAGTCCTGTCGTAGTTGACACTTTCTATAGACCAATGTCAAAAATGTTGTAAAAAATAGTCACTGGTATGCTATCGGGTACCATCTGCTACTGGTCCCTTTTGGCGCGGTCAGTTAACCAGCTGACCAGCCCACTTCCACCTGGAGTCTTCTATTTGCCCACACTCCGAGAGAGTGAGTCGAAGAAGGTGTTGATTGTGTTGATGACAGTCTCGCTTGTGTCGGAGGTTATTTCCCTGGCAGCAGCACCACCGCACTGTGCCGCCATGCTCACAATCTGACGCCAGATTCTGAGAACACACAAACAAAAGTTTATCGAGAGCGTGCAAAGAATGTTGTTTCTGGGAAAGCATCAAATGGTTATAAGTTATAATGAAAGCACGCTCGAACAGAGCAGTGAATACATTTTTCGGAGCCGACACAATTTGTGTCTCAAATGCAAATATTGATTGTATAGTACACAAAATATTGATTAGACAGTATGCGAATGCTGTTTGGAAATGATCACAAAAAATGGTGAATATGAATTTACACATATTGTTGATTGAAAAGATATATTTTTTTATAAAAGAAACATTTTGTGAAAGCAGACAGAATACTGGCTGGTCAAAAAACCAAATCTTTATAAGGCGAGCCATGAAATGTTTGGAAATGTACACATACTGTTGATTGTGGACGTGCATAAAATATTGATTACGAACATTTACACAAAGTCGTATCTTTAAGATCACAAAAAATTCGATTGTTTGAGTACGCACAATATAGGGAGCTCATACCTGATCTATCCATCAATACTAGGCAAAAGTAGCAAAGGGGTAAACATCACAACCAGATCTGGTATCTATATGTGTCTGATCCTAATTAAATGTGTAACTTAAAACTGAATCTGAGCCACCACGATATCTGACCATTGGGTGTTCACTTACTTGCCATGATATCTGATCATTGGGTGTTCACTTACTTGCCATGATATCTGACTATTGGGTGTTCATTTACTTGCCATGATATCTGACCATTGGGTGTTCACTTACTTGCCATGATATCTGACCATTGGGTGTTCACTTACTTGCCATGATATCTGACCATTGGGTGTTCACTTACTTGCCATGATATCTGACCATTAGGTGTTCACTTACTTGCCATGATATCTGACTATTGGGTGTTCACTTACTTGCCATAATATCTGACTATTGGGTGTTCACTTACTTGCCAGCCCCTCGGGTAAACAGATCTGAAAACTCGTATACTTGGAAAAACTGTGCAGCATCCGTTCTAAATGCGTTGCAGAAATCATTGTCTGTAAAAACAATTTTAAAAATATATATTTTAAATGGATTTTTTAAAATATGACAACTTTATCTTATAAACCCAGACTTTTCTAGCTGTAGTCTCCTTTCTGCACATTTATCAATCACAAATCAAGTTTTTTGTTTCTTCTGCATATCTCTTTGTCATTTGTCATTTTATAGGCTGTCGACAACATTCAATTTTTAAAAAAAACTATAATTTAACTTGACATTATAGTAACTAAGCTTTGTTGTTTTTCTTTGTTTTTCTTTTTTTTTTTTTTTGCACTGGTAGGAATTCTTTGTTATGAGACGTTGTTAACCATGCATACGGTTCCCGTAGTGCTTTCGTTATGGAACTGATCTTGGGCTATACAATGGGAGAAGTTGAATGTTTAACGGTGTTAAGGATAAAGTAAGATTATTTTTTTAGTTTGCAGTCAGTGGAGACTACCTCCTAGATATTACACTAATACTCAGTTCACACGATCAAATTTTCGTCAAATTTGTGTCAATTTTCTTTTTTAACGCAATGTGCTGTAAAACAAAATATTGCGTTCAAAAAAAATTTGAAGAAAATTTCATCGTGTGACCTGAGCATCACTCAGCAACAAAAACTAAGATTAAATAAGAGGTAGTATTTGAGGCAATTTTCATAGTTCATAAATAATTAATAAAAACGTTTACTAAAAATTAAATTAGTTTTTTGTCTTCTTCTTCCCTTTCCATTTATTTGATACATACCAATCATTAATCATTAACTAAGCCTGACCGAAAAATTGTAACTATGCCTTATAGAACAATTGTAACAAAGCCTGACAGAACAATTGTAACAAAGCCCGACAGAACAATTGTAACAAAGCCCGACAGAACAATTGTAACAAAGCCTGACAGAACAATTGTAACAAAGCCTGACAGAACAATGGTAACTAAGCCTGACAGAACAATTGTAACTAAGCCTGGCTAAACAATTGTAACAAAGCCCGACAGAACAATTGTAACAAAGCCTGACAGAACAATTGTAACTAAGCCTGACAGAACAATTGTAACTACGCCTGGCTAAACAATTGTAACAAAGCCTGACAGAACAATTGTAACAATGCCTGACAGAACAATTGTAACTACGCCTGGCTAAACAATTGTAACAATGCCTGACAGAACGATTGTAACAATGCCTGACAGAACAATTGTAACAAAGCCTGGCTAAACAATTGCAAAAAAGCCCGAGAGAACAATTGTAACAAAGCCTGGCTAAACAATTGTAACTAAGCCTGACAGAACAATTGTAACAAAGCCTGGCTAAACAATTGTAACAAAGCCCGACAGAACAATTGTAACAAAGCCTGACAGAACAATTGTAACTAAGCCTGACAGAACAATTGTAACTACGCCTGGCTAAACAATTGTAACAAAGCCTGACAGAACAATTGTAACAATGCCTGACAGAACAATTGTAACAATGCCTGACAGAACAATTGTAACTACGCCTGACTAAACAATTGTAACAAAGCCTGACAGAACAATTGTAACTACGCCTGACAGAACAATTGTAACTACGCCTGACTAAACAATTGTAACAAAGCCTGACAGAACAATTGTAACTACGCCTGACTAAACAATTGTAACAAAGCCTGACAGAACAATTGTAACAATGCCTGACAGAACAATTGTAACAATGCCTGACAGAACAATTGTAACAAAGCCTGACAGAACAATTGTAACAATGCCTGACAGAACAATTGTAACTACGCCTGACTAAACAATTGTAACAAAGCCTGACAGAACAATTGTAACAAAGCCCGACAGAACAATTGTAACAATGCCTGACAGAACAGTTGTAACAAAGCCCGACAGAACAATTGTAACAAAGCCCGACAGAACAATTGTAACAAAGCCTGACAGAACAATTGTAACAAAGCCTGACAGAACAATTGTAACTAAGCCTGACAGAACAATTGTAACTAAGCCTGGCTAAACAATTGCAAAAAAGCCCGAGAGAACAATTGTAACAAAGCCTGGCTAAACAATTGTAACAAAGCCCGACAGAACAATTGTAACAAAGCCTGACAGAACAATTGTAACTAAGCCTGACAGAACAATTGTAACTACGCCTGGCTAAACAATTGTAACAAAGCCTGACAGAACAATTGTAACAATGCCTGACAGAACAATTGTAACTACGCCTGGCTAAACAATTGTAACAAAGCCTGACAGAACAATTGTAACAAAGCCCGACAGATCAATTGTAACAATGCCTGACAGAACAATTGTAACAAAGCCCGACAGAACAATTGTAACAATGCCTGACAGAACAATTGTAACTAAGCCTGACAGAACAATTGTAACAATGCCTGACAGAACAATTGTAACAAAGCCTGACAGAACAATTGTAACAAAGCCTGACAGAACAATTGTAACAAAGCCCGACAGAACAATAATAATTGTAACAAAGCCTGACAGAACAGTTGTAACTAAGCCTGAGAGAACAATTGTAACTAAGCCTGGCTGAACAATTGTAACAAAGCCTGACAGAACAATTGTAACAAAGCCTGACAGAACAATTGTAACAATTTAAGTTGACGTTACTTATGAAACACGGAGTGAGGCTGTCGACCGCCTGATGCTCCAGTGTGTGGCAGTCAATGTCATTCAGGCGGTATTCGTCTTTGAGCGACTGGGTCAGGCACCGCTGGGCGTCCTCAATGAAGCGTTGACCCTGTGAAGCGTTCAGTAAAGGAATGGTTCAAGGTCGTTATGGAGAATCACGATAGTGATCATTAAAACACTATACTAATTAATGAAGGGGTGTTTATGACAGGATGGTATTGTACTTGAATGGTTTATATACTTGTTGGATGGTATTGTACTTGTTGGATGGTATTGTACTTGTTGGATGGTATTGAACTTGGCGTATGTTATTTATTTTAATGTTCTTTAATGAGTTTATAAAATTATCTTTAAAAGTTTCATTCCAAATGAAATAACGTTTTGCTTGAATGTATGCTGCTAAATATCATCCATAGGGCAAGATGGACAACATTCCAAGGGTCCATGGGTCTCAAAGGGTCCACGGGGCTCAAAGGGTCCACGAGGCTCAAAGGTCCACGGGGCTTAAAGGGTGCACGGGGCTCAAAGGGTCCACGGGGCTCAGAGGGTCCACGGGGCTCAAAGGGTCCCAGGTTGAATGAGTATAAGTATCTCATTATTAAGATAACGTACACATTGCCGGGTCTCAGATTCTACAATGCAATTCAATGAGGGGGTTCTTCTTGGGATGCTTACCGCCAGAGAAAAGTTTGGCTTTTGTCTCTGCATCTTGTTGCAGTAGTAGTGGCCAGTCCTGAGCATGTACCATTCCCTGCCACATGGCAGTCGACTCTCAAAGCACGTGTAGAACTCACAGCTTCCCTGGTCGGCCAGGGCAAGACATGACTCTGCGATGGCTGGGACAAAATAAAGAGGATGTGATCATCTGGTTCAGGCTTACCGTGTACACAAGTGTTCCTTTAGCACATTATTACAAACTGTTAGTGTGTGTGTGTGTGTGGGTCGAGCAGGTGTTTGCACGTTTTTGCATGTATATGAAACACATAATTATTATAGAAACACATACAGTAACTGTCATCCACTTGAGTAAACGTGTTATGTCCTATTCCAATGACCATAACGTCTTGCTTTACTTTCGAACCATTTCCGTGAAGTCGGATTACACGATAGGTTACTATCAGTCACGTGATGAAGAGTGAAATCCAAAGCACGTGTTTCCTTGCTTTTAATTAGCACCAAATACATTTTTGTATCATTTTTTAAATAACATTCATATTTTTTACTGTATAGTTTTTGATTAGCCGGTGACGTAGTGCGTTTGGATTTTTGGCACCATTCACGATTTTCAGGCTTAATTTACGTCCATTTGCTACTTTTGTTTAAGATCCCGTGCCTAATGAGCCGTAAGACCAAGGCATTGTTGTATACATATTCAAAGAAGACTTTTCTAATCGCACCATCCCCTTAAAATAATAACAATCAAATCACACAAAAAAAAAAAGACAAGAAATGTAGAAAAAGAATATATGTTTGCTTTCTATGTTTGTATATGTCAGAACTATTCAGTACCTTTTACTGTCTGACTTTGTATCATATGAATCTCATCATGCAATATTTTGAATAGAGGAGTTACCATTGTTGTGAGACTATATGGGCATAATAAACTGGTATCATTTTTATAAAGACATATAGCTACCCATCATCAACAACATTTTGTGCATTTAAAAAAAAACAACCTAACATACATTCGACTTCTTATGTCAATGCTAACATGCTTTAATGTTTTACACATCTTTGGTTGCTATTTTTATTTCAACAATAAAGTTGTGTTTTAAATAATGAAACAAAAATTACCGACCTCGACCATCGGCACTGGCTATCGGACTACTCCTTTCGAAGAGCAGGGCCCGGCCCACCGATACCGTCATCAGGAACGCAATCACAGGAGTCAGTGCCATGATTGAACACAATTCGCGTGCTGACGTATACAAACGAAATGTAACAAATCCAAATCTTATAAACCAAAAACCTGCTGTAGGGTGGCTTTATAGGAGTCTTGGGGTTGGAGTGGCTTGGACTCGTGACACTCAAGCAGACATCCGGACAATAAGCAGACATCCGGACAACGGGCTTGGCTCAACTTACACTTCAGTTTTCCGATGGTCCAGAGGTCATCATTTTTTTTATTTTTCTAAAACCTCGGGTAAAGTAAAGGGCCAAGTGAAGTTTTCAGTCCGACGAATATAAAGATTTCCATGTGTTGTCAGTGTCAGTCAAGTGTTGTCAGTGTCAGTCAAGTTAGGGCATTCGGTTGCAAAGTCCTTGACACAAGTCTGGACCGTCGGTGCAACACATGGTTCTTTGTTGCCTCCCATTTGAGGTGTGCAATGTGATCCCCCCTCCCCCCCAACTTTCTCCCAAATGTTCCCTTGACTAGACTTAGTTGTAAACTCAAAACGTTTTAAAAAATTAATTAACGTTGTTATAAGCATTTTTTAATAATTCAAGATTTCTTTGTTTTAAATAGTCATCCCTAAGGTTCATTAATAAAATATGGATGTTTAAATATTCTTGAGTTTAAAACACTTACAAGAGAAGCGGTGTTAATGTTAAAATATTTGAGACCCTTCACCACGACCACAACTTGTATATAATGAGATTTTCAGCTTCAAAGTATAAGGGAGAAATACAGTCGGACAAAAAACTTCATCTTTCGATTCCTACCCCATCAAATATCCTCTTACCCTCCTATTACTCTTAGGGAGATACTCCCCTCCTCCCACCATATCTAGTCTTGTTACCGACACACATGGACGTGCTCAGATGGGTCTAAAATATCTCCTGCTAGAACCCGTTTTAATGGAATTAAACAACCCATAAAAACATAGCTATTGCTATAAATCCTTTATCAAATCTAATATCGAGCAATGGGGGTGGCGCTGAAAATTAAAGAAAACTTGGATACATGTAACGCACTTTATAAGAATACAAATTATAATTAGTTCTCCCCCCACCCAAGGTTCGCAACCTCACATATTTTGCACGCCCCTGGACTATATTAATATTCTAATGACCCACCCGCTTTTACACCGCAGATTTATTTCATCCACTATTTCAGAAAAAAAAAAAACCAAAAGAAAATATTACGCACCAAACGCATGTGCGAAATTTAAACATAGAAACGAATCTTATTTAGTGGAGTTATCGGGAATTTTATTTCGTGACATCATATTTCCTTCTTCATCCCTTTGAAAAACAAGAAAAATTGATTTTGGGGGTTGGGTTTTGGGGTAGGACTGAAAATTGATAGAATATGTTGTCATTGGTAAAGAGCCCTTATGACAAGTTTCAGCTAGATAGGTTGACGGGAATTGGGCCAATTAGCCGTCAGAATATCGTGCCAGCCAGCCACACACGAAAGCGAAGTTAATGTAAAGGATATTTTAAAAAAGAGGAATTGAGCATTTGCGTGTTGTTTCGCATACAAAATGTTTAGAGAAAGTTGATGGAAGCTTAAACTACAACGCACCAGGATTTACAACAGAATCGGGATTTTCCACACAGCATCCAATCAAAACGATACCGGTACTCAAGTGAAACTAACCATTGGACGGATTGAATGCATGCACTGACTTTATTATTATAGTTATACGCGCAAAACTTTGCTAGCGAATTGAAGAATAGGACAATGGCCAACCATAAAATGTCTCTTGCCTTCAGCAATCACAGAGGATTGATGCCTCTATCCTACACTGATATTCGCAGGTGAGCTGACATAGCTTGACTTACTTCCTTCACGCACACCAATGTTATCACAGTGAATCAATCAGTCACTCACACCAATTTTATCACAGTGAATGAATCAATCACTCACACCAATGTTATCACAGTGAATGAATCAATCACTCACACCAATGACCGTGCCATAGAAAGCCAAGTTACATCTGAGGCATCTTGTCTTTCTCTGATGTAGTTTTTGTTCTGTCCGCTTGTACCGGGACACCGGGATGTCTTACTTTTAAATTCACCACGCGTCACCATTGTTCCCGTCACCATGCGTCTTCCCTCTTCTTCGCCATTTACCCCTAAACGCATCTTTATGCTCTACGCTTAGACACACTTTATTTAACTTCATCGTTGTGCACTATATTCTGCCATAGTCTTACATAGTCTGACATAGTCTGCTATTGTCTACCATAGTCTGCGATAGTCTGCCATAGTCTGCATCTGCGATAGTCTGCCATAGTCTGCGATAGTCTGCCATAGTCTGCCATAGTCTGCAATAGTCTGCGATAGTCTGCCATAGTCTTACATAGTCTGACAGTCTGCGATTGTCTACCATAGTCAACAATAGTCTGCCATAGTCTGCATCTGCGATAGTCTGCCATAGTCTGCCATAGCATAATATTCACCACTAGATCTTCAGACTCCAAGTTATAAAATAAACAGAACAACTTTGAAAAAATAATAATTTATTAACCATAGACAGCTATCTATTTATTCAACTCACTCTGGCCTAAAATAGTTTCTGGATCGCTGCTGCAAAAAGTTATTTATGATATAATTCTGTAATTAAACCCACAGATAGTTAACATTTTGACATGTTGAAATTAATTCAAGAGAGAACGCCCGCAAAATCTTAACCTTTTTTTATTTTGTAAAAATCCCCGGTTCATCGACCGCACGGCAGACAAGCTGCAGAAAGTGCCGCTGTGCGGCTCCAGAAGATCTTAAAGAAACAAGGTCCATGTAAAGGTAACGTTTGGGGTGATACGTTACACACAATATAAACAGAAGAGTGTGTGTTCTGTATGTTTGATTACGTTACACACAATATAAACAGAAGAGTGTGTGTTCTGTATGTTTGATTACGTTACACACAATATAAACAGAAGAGTGTGTGTTCTGTATGTGTGATAATTTGTTGTAGTAAGAGTTATGATACGTTACACACAATATAAACAGAAGAGTATGTTTTCTGTATGTGTGATTACGTTACACACAATATAAACAGAAAAGTATGTTTTCTGTATGTGTGATTACGTTACACACAATATAAACAGAAAAGTATGTTTTCTGTATGTGTGATTACGTTACACACAATATAAACAGAAAAGTATGTTTTCTGTATGTGTGATTACGTTACACACAATATAAACAGAAGAGTATGTTTTCTGTATGTGTGATTACGTTACACACAATATAAACAGAAAAGTATGTTTTCTGTATGTGTGATTACGTTACACACAATATAAACAGAAGAGCATGTGTTCTGTATGTGTGATAATGTGTTGTAGTAAGGGTTGGTGTCACACGGAACAGGCCAAGGTTTTGTCCGGCCCCATTCCACGAAAAAAAAAAACAAGTTGGCCGAAAATACCGCCCTTAAATATGAAGAAAGACCGACCCCTAACCTTTTTCATACGCCACTTGGACTATGTGTTGTGTATGTGAGATTATATTTTACACACAATACAAAAAATGGAGTATATGTACTGTACACATAATGTATGTCCGATTTCATCTTACAAAATACTTGACTGATCCTTTGTAATTACTTTACATTAAAAATGATGCTACAGCTTTTAGAATACGACACTGATTTGAACTGTAAATTACGTCATCTAAAGATGGTCCTCTAATGGTAGTGGACTCATTCTGTGTTAGGGTGAAGAAGGCCTGTTTTTGTAAGTCATTGTGAAGTAGGTGTGTTGTGTTAGAATGAAGAAGGTGTCTTTCTAGTCAGTCAGCTCAACGCTACACAAAAGTTTGTTGTTAAGGAGTTTAAACAACTGACAGACACATCTAATTCTTAGAGTGACACTACACATAGACAGACTAGAAGTCAATTTCAATCCTAGAATTGGTGTACACAAATCTCCTAGAAGCACTCGAATCTTTGATACACTTCAATAAAAAAAATATAACGGTTAAGTAGATGTCATTTTGTCAGAGGCGTTGTGGTTCAATGGGTAATGACAATAACACAGTGGCACTGCAGGTTTCATACCACTACAGTTAAAACCACTACACCCATAACATTGGGGGAATACAAATATCTTGAGATCTGGCACGGAGAAGAAAATCCGCTTCACGAAATTACCACCACCGCCACCACCAAAACCATATATGGTGCTCATTAAGAACACAGAGAGTCTGATCATTTACACCTCCATTAGTGCGGGAGACAACCTGTGACGTACTTTGGCTACATGCCACCTGGCGCGAACTCCCAAGAGTGCTCGCCCCCAACACACCTAAACACCTTTAACTAACATCATTTATATAATTTATTTTATTTATACTATTTGATAGTGCCGTTCGGGAAGTTGCCCCCGTTGTACCCAATGGTTACGCCATGGACGTATCCCTCCAAGTTGTTGGCAACACCTGGCGTAAGCGTAACTCGAACAATATCCCACGTTAATTAGAAAGTTCCACCAAGATCAATTTTTCTCATTAATTAGAAAGTTCCACCAAGATCAATTTTTCATCTTATTATTTAGACGCACCTTATTAGATTCATTACTCTTCGTGAGCAAAGTTCCAATTTTTCCGTCCTTTCGTTGGAACTTACCATTACCACAATCGGGCACTTCGGTTCCCAGAGATGTAGGTACAGTAGGCCTATCTTTCACCTCATGCTTCCTTCACTTGGTCATTCACAGTGGACGGTGACGCCAAGCTGACGGGGCTGGACGAGGACCAAGTCAAGTTGGTCATCTCGACGTGGAGTTACGTGGTCCAGTACCAGGACGTGCTAGGTTGTCAGCTGCTGAAATAGTTGGTACCTTGTTCTTACATTTTCCAGTCATCATCGGTGCTATTATTTAACAGGTCCCAATCATGATTGGGATTTTTTATAATATATCCCAATCATGATTGGTACGTTTTCTAACTGAGAGTTTTCTTTTCCTTTTACATTTTTATTTTATTTTATCATTATTACCAAAGATAAGAGTTTTACACCGTAATGTAAGAGAACACTTTGTACCGCGATGTAAGAGAACCGTTTTTTAGTTCAATGTAAGACGTGAAGACAAAAAAGAACACATTAAAAAAAATAGACATATAAATAACTTTTGATCTCATGGGGAAGAACTTACACGCTTTGCTGGCATTGTCAGAACTCGTTCTAAACCGATAACAAGCAAACGTTTAGTTCCTATCTCTTTGAACAAACCCCATTCTCTCTCACTTTTCCAGCCTACTCCGGCACGGCGTTACAAAGGGTGGCCCGCACTGTGATGGTCACCTACCGGTTAAGACCAAATCCCAAACGGCGAGCATGATGCGGATATACAGAAGCCAACAGGCTGTCGAAGATGGTCGACGGTTCATAAACCACATTACTGACGTCATAGCGAGACTGAAAAATGCGGCCATCTTGAAGCAGAAGTTGGCAGAAAAAGTGCAGCTCCTCACAGACGCAGGTTACACCAAGAGCGATGTCCAGGTAGCTCAAAAGAAAACTGTTATTTTAAAAAATTAGTTTTTAAAGAAAGTTAATTAAAGTCCCACTTGTGGCAGTTGCCACCATCGCCTCCTCCAATTGGCTATTCCCATAAGTAAGGGCGTCTACACGGGGGGGGGGGGGGGGGCAGCTGTTTCCAATTTGCATTGAAAAAGGGGGGGGGGATAAAAAAAATCCCCACCCCTGTCATCATTTGATTTTCTCCAGTTAACAAATTAACATAGAGTCTAGAAGAGAAAAATACAAATTAAATTTTGTTTTTGGTCGTAGTGACGAAATCACAAGGCCTGTAATTTTATGTAGACGAAAAACTGGTTCCTTAGTCAGCACCAGTTATGCTGGGGGTTGTGCTACAATCCAAAGGTTGAAATTCAGACACAGCCACCCTCCAGCCACCCGATGTTTGAATTTTGAGAATTATAACTATTACTGAAAAAAAAAACAATTATATGTCTACTAACATTATTTTTTGAATAATTACTCGATTTGAGGATAAATACGAGGGACTGCTTTCAAGTCTTGCAAATTAAAAAAAAAAATTTGTGAAACAGGATATGTTTAGGCTTGACAAAAAGGACAGGACAATTATAAATAGGTTTCAGCTAAACATCTTCCCCAGCAGCAAAGAGAAAACAAGAAACAACAAATAAACAGTGCTATTGTAATGTAATATTTATGTATCCAAGGATTCTGAGCAAGATTGAGGTTTCAAAGTCTCTGTTTAGATTTGCTGAAAATTGTGAGGAATTATTGGGCTATTGGCGAAATTGTTAACTTTTCTCATCTCTATTAAATAGTTCACACTGTTCGGAAATAATTTTATCTGTATTTGTTTGTGTTCCCAGCATTTATGGTCCATAAAGAGAGGAAAGGGTCAAAGGCTATCACCATTCAAATTCCACCGGTTTCAATTCTAAAAATTTATGACAAGCCTAAAGAGAAGTGGAACTTAATTAACTCCTTCGCGTTTTATTCATCTTATTGATGGCAAACAGTCATTAAAAACTACGACCAAAAACACATTTAAAATACATTAGAAATGTTTGAAATCCTCATTTTAAAGCCTTTTAAAAATGTTTTGCAGAAGTGCTGTAAAATTGTATTAGCTTTCATGGCGGAGAATCTACCTAGCCAGTGGTCAGAAGCGGCCGAGGCTGCCTGGAAATACGTCCTCGCCTACATACAACAGCAAGGGATTCACTGTTACCGGATTTCAACGGGGAAATGTAAAAACAGGTTCTCAAAGTTGCCCCCGCTGATGAACCGGAGCAGAAATTCTAAAGTTTTTCTCCCGTAGGTCAACGTTTACTGTCTTGGATTAGACATGTCTGACATAGAGAGACATCATAGGCCGAACTGGACAGCGATGAACTTAAACGGAAGTGGTCACCATGACAACGTTCTGACAACACAAATATTTTATGAACCAGGCTGACTCAGATTCAACATTCAATTTCATTTATTAAAGATTACATTGTTGTCATGTTATTGTTCATTTAGAGTTTGACAATGTCGTGACATTGGTTGGCATAATGAGAGCTCACACGGTCATTTTTTTTCAGGGATACTCGTACACAAATTATCTTGTAATAGAACAGAATAAAGGATCATGCTATAACTGTAAATACAGTAAAATGATTGAGCCGCTACTGAATATTTTGTTTTTGAAAGTGTATGTGACAAAATGATAAGAATTTAGACATTACAAGTAAATAACACATCACAGAACTATGATTGGTTTGAGTTTTGATGATATGAATTTAAGCGTTCAAGATGCAAGGTGAACACTTTTTGGAATTATTTCATCAAGATGAGGGTTGGTGGGGGGGGGGGGTTTGGTGGGGAGGGGGCGGCGGACTTGGCCCGACTTTATCCACAATTCTATAGGTCTAATAGGTTGATTAGGGTGGGGAAAATTGGTGTCAGTAGACTAACAAGTAAGTTAGGAGTGTATACTAGATTGGGTGTGATCAACCAGTAGGTAAGATGTGTAGACTAGTGTGTGGGTGTGACCAACAAGTAGGTCATATGTGTATACTTGTGTGGGTGTAACCCACCAGTAGGTCATATATGTATACGATGGTGGACGTGACCAATCAGTAGGTCAGATGTGTATCCTATAGTGGGTGTGACCGACCAGTAGGTGAGATGTGTGGGTGTGACCAACAGTCGGTCAGGGATGAATCCTCTAGTGGGTGTGACCAACCAGTCGGTCAGTGGTGTAAACTTAAGTGAGTTCTTTACATCCATACATACCTTCACTGTGCCGTGGGCATAAAATGAAACTATTGCCAACTCCAAAGGACCATATATCCAGTAAGGCGGTTGTGAAACTTTCATACGAGGCTATGGCACCTATACATAAAGCAAGTCATACATATCAAAGTCACACATATATATGACGGTCGTACATTGAAAAGTCATACGGGATGTGGACTTACACATAGCCTTCATACTAGATGTGTACACCAGCGATGATATTCACGCTCCCTACATATGATAGTTAAACGTATTGTTATCATAAATAATGTAACTGTGCACGATCGAATTACATTACCTACCAATGAAACATATTATAGTCATACTCTATATATAAATGGTGGGCGTTTATAAGATGAATAAATATGGGAGTCGTATATTTGACAGTTATATAAAATGCCATACATTTCATAGCAATACACAATTAAGTTATTCAAATATTTATGTCACCTCGGTAGCTATTTAAAAAAAAGAGGTAAAAACAAGATCACAGACATTCTAAGTACGTTCATTGGCAGAAAAGCTTTTCAGTAATTGTCAGGACATCTCATACTAATCGAGATATGAAGGTAATAGAAATACAAAATCATACAGAAATTGAAATAATAATGTTAACTGGCATGACAAAAATTGTTAATAAAAACCAACATCTCTTCTGTAAACCAAAAATAATGATACAGATCAGCAGCAATGAAACTAAGATGGCTGCCGAGTGGACGTTCTAGCTCTGCAGACAGGGGGCGAATTATTTAAATGGCATTGTAGAGTATGTAAAAGACACACAAAAATCAGCATCTATTCTTTCAAAAATAACGCAGGTTACTGACCAATGATCAAGAAATTCTAATTTGGTAGCAGAGCGGTTGAGCAATGTAACTTAAACTACATAATCCGATACCCGCAATAAAACTTAAACCAGTTACTTGTTATGGAATCAAACAAGAAATACAGTTGATTTTCTGAGATGAAGTCAAACAATATTCATAGGATGCTTGATATGATCATGCAGATGGTAATTTAAGAAAAAAAAACTTCATCATTGAGTTACAATATTTAAAGGCATCCCTTTGCAAATGATATATATATATTTGTAACAATCAGCACATACATTTTCATAATATGTCACGCCAACTCCGTAATGTTAATCACAGAACCGTGTCGAAACGTCCGCCCTTTTATTAAGCTACATAAAAAAATGTTATTCCAATATTTCTCATGAATTAAATGTAAGCAGATCGATAACATTTTGACAGTCGAAATTATTGTTTACCTCTATGTCATTTGTCATGTGATCAATCTTCTAATGCCTTTTATTATTCCTTCAACATCTTCCACCATCGTTATGTCTTTATTTAACCACCTTCACAACCCATGCATTCCTCTGTATACATTCAACCAATCACCTTTACCTTTTACTCCAGCTCCACCAATTGTTTTAGCCATGGCAGCTATTTTTCAACGGCTGTAAATCTCTTTTACACCCATCTTTATATTCTTGTCATGTCAATTTATTTTCTACATTCAACTTTTATATATCGCACCGTCTAATGACAACCACACCCCCCCGGGATTCCGGTTGACAAGTCTGTAGTGGCTTGTCGATTTGGAAGCGCTGGCCACCGACCCCCTCGGCGTTAACCCGGGGCACACTAGCACCACTGCGTGTCCCGCGTGGCAGACGCGGCCATGCATGGTAGTTGCTGGAATAAACGGCTCCTACAGGGCTGCCACCTGTGATACTTCGCAGGGGGAAGAAAAGGCAAACACAGGGTAGGGATCATGATTACAAGTTGCCGTTAAGGGATATGAGGCTATAGGCTGTGGTGGAAGCCTATGGCCGGTGATTCTAAATATGCAGCCCTGAGAAAGCTGCTCCTAGGCAACCGTTTCGTCCCAGCTATCTCGCAAATTAGTTGCGGGGTGGAAACCCACTGTAGAATCCCTCTTAGAGGGCGTCCGATGCTTCCCCGGGACGGGTGGGGGGAGATATTAGGACGTTAATTTACCGTCCCGGTCCCTAGGAGAGTGGACTACGGACGCTTGAAACACAGCGTCTTCGGTCGACCAGACGTCTCCTGGCGGGGGAAGGGGCCTCCATCAGCGAACTCGATCGAGCAGTTGCTGGTGGGGGCGCCCCACGCCCGGGGAGGTCTCTGGCGTCTTCCCGCACGGCCCGACGCCGGGGACACCCGGCGGCTGGCAGGTGCGGGTGGACGCCAGGGAGGGCATTAGGAGCGTAAGCTCGACGGCCCGCTGACGCCATTTCCTAATGAGATATATAATGACAACCACACTGGAAACCACATAGGGGGGGGGGGCAACGATTCAAGGGGAATGGGACCTTGACGCCATTTTGCCACTAGGAATCTCCCTCCCTTTACACCAAAGAAGCATCGCTTTGCCGACCCGGGGCGTGATATGTTATTAAGATACCCTCTTTGTAATACGTTACAGTCATGGCTATTTCACATATACTACATAACTGAGAACATTCACAAGAAGCTTCCACTACCACATACTTCTAAATTAGAAGCACCTAGTCATATATCATATACACAGTTTAAAGTAACGGGCCTACCGTAGTCGGATACAAAATAAGACCAACAAACTTGCATGAATATATCGAAATTCTTCAAAATCTCACGTCACTAATAATTAACGTAACTCGGAGACAGTAGTCCGAGAGAATATTTTTTGGCGGGTGGAGGTGGGGGGGAGTAGTAGGGTGGGGGGAAGTAGTAGTCCCGTGCTCATATTCACTAAGACGTAAAACAAAAGTCCTTTAATTTCATACATATAAGTTGCTTGCTTTTCGCAGCCACTAACAGGGTAGACATCAAAAATGAAGTCACCGATAGAATGTTCCATGTCAAGTTACGGAATTTCGTGCACAACATTTTGGTCCAGCTATATTTGAGATGATCTAACATTTAACTTGAACGCACAGATCTAACATTTAACTTGAACGCACATATCTAACTTTTAACTTGAACGCACAGATCTAACTTTTAACTTGAACGCACAGATCAAACATTTAACTTGAACGCACAGATCTAACATTTAACTTGAACGCACAGATCTAACCTTTAACTTGAACGCACAGATCTAACCTTTAACTTGAACGCACAGATCTAACCTTTAACTTGAACGCACAGATCTAACCTTTAACTTGAAAGCACAGATCTAACCTTTAACTTGAACGCACAGATCAAACATTTAACTTGAACGCACAGATCAAACATTTAACTTGAACGCACAGATCTAACATTTAACTTGAACGCACAGATCAAACATTTAACTTGAACGCACAGATCAAACATTTAACTTGAACGCACAGATCAAACATTTAACTTGAACGCACAGATCTAACATTTAACTTGAACGCACAGATCTAACATTTAACTTGAACGCACAGATCTAACCTTTAACTTGAACGCACAGATCTAACCTTTAACTTGAACGCACAGATATAACCTTTAACTTGAACGCACAGATCTAACATTTAACTTGAAAGCACAGATCTAACCTTTAACTTGAACGCACAGATCAAACATTTAACTTGAACGCACAGATCTAACATTTAACTTGAAAGCACAGATCTAACATTTAACTTGAACGCACAGATCAAACATTTAACTTGAACGCACAGATCTAACATTTAACTTGAACGCACAGATCTAACCTTTAACTTAAACGCACAGATCTAACATTTAACTTGAACGCACAGATCAAACATTTAACTTGAACGCACAGATCTAACATTTAACTTGAACGCACAGATCTAACCTTTAACTTGAACGCACAGATCTAACCTTTAACTTGAAAGCACAGATCTAACCTTTAACTTGAACGCACAGATCTAACCTTTAACTTGAACGCACAGATCTAACCTTTAACTTGAACGCACAGATCAAACATTTAACTTGAACGCACAGATCAAACATTTAACTTGCACACAAGGAGCAGATAGTTTGGCAACTTGTCTTCGCGTTCTTCCCCTACTCTATTCCATGTATACTAAAGAAGGTCTTATTTTGAGACACAACCGTTTTCGTAAGCTGATGACACGCCCACCTGTATGGTATTGACTTACACAAAAATATTTATTTCAATTTTTCATAGGGCTTTTTTTTTATTGTATTCGCTGATAATTGTTTTTTTTAAACTAATTTTAAATATTCCGTTCGTGGCGTTTCTTTAGAGTATGCAAACAAGTTGAACGTTCAACAAATTCCTTCAACTTAAAGCTGGCAAAATACTCAATGAGTTGAGGTAAATCAGCCAGAGTTGGTTCATGCTTGTAATTGACAGAACGTTGATACATATTCCCTCGGATCTTATCATCAAGTTCCGGTCTGATCACTTACAAACTCTCCACCAAAGAAGTTTGTTTTGCTTATGTGCTTCTTGTATCCTTACTCTAAAAACGGTTGATACTCTATCTCATCTTAAAAAAGATAGAATGCTGATCCAAAAACGAAAAGTTCTGCGGCACTATATTAAATACTCTGTAAAGTCTGTGTAGTAGGTATGACGTGAAATACACTTTTTTTTTTTTTAAAGTTGTTTTTCATTTTATTTTCACATGTGACGTTTCACTAACTTGTGTTTCCATGGAACGAGAACGAGAACCTGTTGACTGATACAAAGTTGTATACCATTTTAGGAGAAATGTATGCAAATTGGCCCAACTCATTGCTATAATAATTGTTTTACACCTGTTACAGTGATTAATGGTGAATCTTCCGCTCGGATGCATACTGCTCCCTGCCCCTCAACAGTTACGCCTCTCGTTAGGGTGTCTTGTCGTGGGTATCCATGGATGAAGACAAAGAGACGTCCAATGACGTGGGTGACATGCTTATGGCAATGTCATTGTTTTGGATACCGGTACTCGACCTCGAGACCTTGGTCTCTTCTTCCTCCAGGAGGGCTAGTATCACGGCAACCAGCTTGCGCCAGGCGTTCTCATGTTGTTCGGTGAACTTGGGCCCTATTTGCCCCTTGATGAACTGTATAAACAAAATCAGCATATCCTGGTGTGGGGGGAGGGGGGGGGAACAGAAACTGATTAATGAACTGATTAAAAAGGAAATTATTATTATAAAAAAAATTTAATTAAGAAACCATTTTTTAAATTAACCAATTTTAATAAAAATGAATATATATTTGTTTATTGGATTTTTTTTTTTTTAATTTTCTAGAATTAAAGACGTAAACAATGTGTTTAAGTTAACAGTTTTGTGCACCCCTTTATCCAAAGTTGACAGATTATTATTTTTTTTCCCTATCATAACGTCGGGCACCTAAATCATTCGAGGCACCACGCAGAGACTGGGGTTGCAAGGCACCACGCAGACACTGGGGTTGCAAGGAACCACGCAGACACTGGGGTTGCAAGGCACCACGCAGACACTGGGGTTGCAAGGAACCACGCAGACAATGGGGTTGCAAGGAACCACGCAGACACTGGGGTTGCAAGGAACCACGCAGACACTGGGGTTGCAAGGAACCACGCAGACACTGGGGTTGCAAGGAACCACGCAGACACTGGGGTTGCAAGGAACCACGCAGACACTGGGGTTGCAAGGACTCACGCAACGTCTCTGGTTATACTGAAATTACAGGACAATACACACTGGGACCGCTACGTACCTTCATCAGTAAATCAACACAAATTTGCATGTAAACTAAATTTTACTAGACCAGTTTGATTGAAAGATAATTAAGTCTATGAGAATTGTTGTGTTGTTGTTTTTTTTTGTCATAAGGACCACGAATCAAACATACAGCAACTCGAGGTAACCATAGACACAGATAGATTATAGCTCTGTGGAGGTAACTGAAGCAGCAACTCCCTACTCTCCAACCCATCGTCTTTACAGGCAAATTATTAGTCTACAAGTTAGTTTTTTTTTCTTTTGGTCTGATCTCTAAACAGTTCAGATTCTTTGACACTAGGCTCAACCGATTTTTATTTCCTCCGTTAAGTTAAATGATAGTGTTTGACAATGGAAATTCGATTCACTCGGTGGACACACTAATTATATATTGAAGAAGAAAAGAAGACTTCGCTATTTCATCTCAGCTTTCTATCTATTTCTATAGAACAATAAATCCCCTCAGCTGTTTATCTATTCCTATAGAAAATCTCTTGAAAAACCTCCATATATCATCTAAGCTGTTTATCTATTCCCATAGAACATCACCTGAGTGTTTGGTAGCTTTCACCTCTTTGTTGAAAACATTTCATAATTTGTTCAATGTAGGTATTAATTGTCACCTTAAATTGTCGTGATTTCACTCGTCGCATCCGATGTCTGCAAGCCAGATCGATGACCAGATCCTGAAATAAAACATTGCACCAAGCTTTGATCGTCATATTTAAAACAATAACATCTACAACCAACAACATCAACAAACAACAACGTCTTCATCTCTATCAAGAACAAAAAAAAAAGGGGGGGGGGGGGGTAATACAATAAAATAAGATTCCAGTGAACATTTGTACAGTATCATCATATATAGTATTTGAAAGTGACGTGTTTTTGTTTAGAAATGCCTTTGAAGTCTACTACCTATATGAGTTTTACGGCTTTCGTCTTGAGAAAAGTGTGTCATTTGTTTAAAGGGTGCAGTGTATGGTGTTGGCTGAGGATAATGGGTGGGTGCGTGTACGGGTGGGCAGCGGTGGTTTGGAGCCGGTTCGGTCAGGTTCGTGCGAACCGTTAGTTCAAAATAATAAATATGCCTAAAATTAAGCACTAATTTCAAAAAAATCAAAATCATAAGGGGACATACTAACTGCGAACCCTTTGTTACGAATTTGGCAATACACCGCTGCGGGTGGGTCCTGGCAGTGGGCTGGGAGGGTCACGGGTGGGTGGGTCCCGGTAGAATGGGCTGGGTGGGTCGATCACGGTAGATGGGATGGGTGGGTCGGTCACGGTACGATGGGCTGGGTCACGGTAGGATGGGCTGGGTGGCTCCCAGTGGGTCCTGTTCAAACAATATCTCTCTATCATTAGGATATTCTCATCACTAAAATTGTCTAATTTTTAAATATCTTACATTTAGATAAAAGCTATACAGCACAGTAATGCTTAATCGATATGGTGTTATTTTTATCTGGCAAAATTGTCATTAAAAAGTAAGTATGTTAAGCCATTGCTCGGAGAGCTGAAACTAAGAGATTATAAAAGCTGCTAAAACTAACGGATTATACAAGATGTCTTTTACCGAGTCCAATTCAACCATTATAAGGGAAATAAAAAGCCCCTCACCCAAAATATATATCCCTTCCCCAAAATATACATCCATTCCCCAATATACACACAGGGCCGTCTTAACAACATAGGGGAGCCTGGGCACAGCAATGCACTGGGGCCCCCTAGCAACACAACATACCTGTGCCGCGAGAAGGGGCGAAGGGGGCACTCGCCCCATGCTCAAACAGTGGGGAGGGGGGGGGAAACAGTTGCTGATTCCCACCAACTCACCAAGATGAATAAAAATGTAAAATAAAAATAAACATTAAATTAAGTTAAACTACGATGAATTCAATTTATTGATACAAAAAAACAAAATCATTCAAAATCAATAATAGTTTTAAAACGGTATCAGAAATAAACTAAAATAATAACAGAGGATGATAAAGTGCAATTATTGAGAGATAGAAATAATAAATTATTTAATATAAATCAACATAATGGCTTGCGTAATTTTTTTCAGAGAAATTCTTTATTATTTGTTAATTGTCGATGGTCTTAAGGATGTCATTTTCCATGCACATAAGTGTAAGTCAGCTCAAACGTTTTTGTCTCACTGTATTGCGAAGCTGATTTTTTAAGAGCATGAAAATGAACGTTCCCCTGTACAGTGGGTTATCATCACGGACATGAAGACTCTGATTGCAATTTCAAAATTAGGAAATACAGATGTCAAGTTGTCTGTCGTTATTTGTTCATTCAAAGCAATAATAGTGTCACAATTTTCATAAAGAACCAGGTATATAGTTCTTGAAATCCTTCCATTCATTTAATAGGTCATCCTTATTAAGGTCTTTGTGAAACATATGAGCTAGATCTTCACACTTTTTATTTAGCTCATCGGAATCAATTGTTTTTAATTTTGTAAATTTTCAATCCAAAAATAAGCTTGTTTACATTGTGTCAGGCCAGAGTTCAGGGACTCCAAAATATGGAGAAAAGTTTTGATCTTATCAAATTGATCGATCTGTCACTTCTGCTGGTCCATCATATCTACTTAGACTTCGATTTCGTTTCATATACTCCAATTCTGGACACATTCTCTTGGCCTTACGTTAATAGTTACTAATTTTTTCTCTAATTTCTTGAAGATAGGAGTTCAGAGACTCAAGAAGTTTTATGGCTACATGTATGTCAGCATATTTTGACTGCATGAAAAAATTGTCAAAAAGATCGTTTCCAGGTTGTCCATTTTCTTGCTTAGTCCTTCTGCCTCTCGCCTCGTACTCACTTCCTGATTAGTGTCAGCTTAGTCCTTCTGCCTCAAGCCTCATACTCACTTCCTGATCAGTGTCAGCTTAGTCCTTCTGCCTCACGCCTCATACTCACTTCCTGATCAGTGTCAGCTTAGTCATTCTGCCTCACGCCTCGTACTCACTTCTTGATCAGTGTCAGCTGATGTAGAATCCATCACATCTTGAATTTTTTTGAAACCTTCATGCAGAGTATGGACGGCATCAAAATGTGCTGACCATCTTGTGTCAGACATACGCTTTACGACAATGAGAGATTTTCTTAAAAGGAAGATACCAGAACATTCAATCGCTGTGTAGAAACTGAGAAAAGGGGTTATAGGCGCTGAACAAAGTCAGAGAATTTTCCAACTTGTAGACAACACTGCTGCTTTTAAGCCCACTAAGTTTAGGCTGTGTCCAGCATGAGGGTACACTATGCCTCAGTTTGGAAGGTTGCAGTCATGATTCTGACACAATGCTGGTCCATGGCGAACCCAGTACTAAACTGTACAAGTATTCTTAATATTCCATAGCCTGTGATCTGTGTCGTGAATCACACTCACGTTTTCCGATACAGCTTTGTGTGTTTCATCTTTTGCAATTTGCAGGGGAGGAATAGTTAATGGTATGCCTGGAACGGGATTGCTGGATACAATAGTGGATGTAGATGACGCTACTGTATTTTGAGGAGCAGAACCAGTAACTTCTATTGCGCTTGGATTCAACCAAGATGTTAATTTTCCAAGTTTAACCTTTTTCCTTGTCACCTCGGCATCTCTTAGTCTATCTGTGCTCCACTCCTAAAACTACGTTTCATTTCCCCTTAAGGGGTTATACACCTAGACGCATATAAATTTGTTATAAATATTTTTATTGTAATAGTGGCGATCCGTTCAAAAGATAATTTAAAAAATTAATAAACGTAATTATTTTTAATAACGTATTTGTCTGCCCTTTCCAACTCACAAGTGCCCGACTATAAAAACGATCATTGGGAAATGACTGATATGGTGCAATCAATCAAATCGATCTATGTGTTTGAGCTATACTGTGTAATGTAAGATGAACATGACTTTCAGATTGTAACAGTGACTGCAAATGATTATTATACCTAAACACCTATATATTTCTGCCTTCAGCTCAAATCTACGGTGACTTTTGGGTTCTATTTATCTTCTAAAAATGTTTTTCAGACACAGAAAACCATATACTTTTTAGTCTAGAAATAATAAATCTATTTGTTTGTTATATTTATAATAAATTTACTTTGAAAAGAATTATTCATTGGTGACCTACAAATTCCTTTATATAATGCTAATTAACTTCAGTCGTACTTAAACCTATCCCAAGAAATGTAGAATCTATGCACTAATCCACACAACCCATCCCAAGAAGGTGCAACCCACCACTAAGCGTTTATCCACACAACTTATATTAAGAAATGTATAATAATCGCCCCAATCTCTGCAGCCAAGCCAATGAATGTGGTGATATGCGCGCAGCTTGCCTTTACCGAGGTTGTTAACTATTATCTGCAAGCTGCTCACCTTTGCCGACAGTTGTCTAACTATTATCTGCAAGATGCTTACCTTTACCGAGGTTGTTAACTATTATCTGCAAGCTGCTCACCTTTGTCGACAGTTGTCTAACTATTATCTGCAAGATGCTTACCTTTGCCGACAGTTGTCTAACTATTGTCTGCAAGCTGCTTACCTTTGCCGACATGAGTCTAACTATTATCTGCAAGCTGTTCACCTTTGTCGACAGTTGTCTAACTATTATCTGCTAGCTGCTTATCTTTGTCGACAGTTGTCTAACTATTATCTGCAATCTGCTCACCTTTGTCGACAGTTTTCTAACTATTATCTGCAAGCTGCTCACCTTAGCCGACAGTTGCCTAACTATTATCTGCAAGCAGTTCACCTTTTCCGACATGAGTCTAACTATTATCTGCAAGCTGCTCACCTTAGCCGACAGTTGTCTAACTATTATCAGCAAGCAGCTCACCTTTGCTGGCAGTTGTCTAACTATTATCTGTAAGCCCCTCACCTTCACCGACATGTGTCTAGCTTCATTAGCTCACCTTCAACTTGAAGGGGTTATTAACACAGTCCACAATATTGATCATTTGCTCGAGGACACGTCGGCCATGGTTCTCGGCGACGGGGAGAGAAGTCAGTTCGTCAGCTGTTAGACTTTTGAACGCCTTGAAGTAGCGCAGGTGGCCGGTATACGTCTTGAAAAATCTGAAAAGAAATAACTAAACATAACATACAGTATTACATGCTGGTGTGGGACTTCCTCGTCTGCCAACAAACACCCATACGATGTCAAGAAAGCTGGTAACATCACACAAAGTAAACACCCTTCACTTGAAGAACTATTTATTTGAATAAAAATGCTGATGTAAATCTTGAAAAAAAAAAGGTAAAATTGGATGATACCTCCCTCCGTCTTCATAATAGATACCTAAGATCAGCTCGGTCAGGGCGAGTTTTTTCCCTTAACCAAGAACCACAGTGACGGTGTCATGCATGAATGCACTGTTGAAAGTTCGCTATAATATACGTGCACTCAACAAGTCATACAAATAAAATATCTCAAAAGCTGTTTTAAACAAATACCTTCTTTCGAATTCTTTTTTAAAGGCACTAAAAAAAAGGAGAAAATAATTATCTTAAAATGCATAACGCAAAAAAGACAATGAAGACATGTGGATGAGCAGTCTGTGTAGACAAAGAAAGACAGTGAAGATGTGTGGTTGAGCACTCTGTGTAGACAAAGAAAGACAATGAAGACATGTGGATGAGCAGTCTGTGTAGACAAAGAAAGACAATGAAGACATTTGGTTGAGCACTCTGTGTAGACAAAGGAGTCCCATTACATGTAGAACAAACTTAGATTGTTTTCTTCTTTAATTCTTGAACATTTTTATTTCGTTAAAATCGTCTTTGAAAGAAAGTATTTTTCTAAAAAGTGTTAAAAAATGTCTTAGCATTTTCTACTTTTTAGTATGAAAATTTAAATCTGTAAATTATTTTACATAGTAAGGAAAAAAAAAGAGAAAATCCCGAGTGACTTTACCTAGGCATAAAACTAAAAGGTAGAATTTAACTGCTTGAGGTCCGTCGATCAGAGTCTAATTGCCGAAACGCCCTGACCCAACAGCTTCCCCCATCTCCTCCCAAGTCCTACAGTTAGGACAGTTGGTAATTGTAAACGGAGAAGCTGTCTCTTTAAAAAATTACCTTTTCTTCTTTCCCCATCACTCACCACCCCAACCCTCCCCCTTCAACTCAGCATACTCAGGCGACCATTCAGGTCAGCACGAGATTCTACTTCACTCATAACTCCTACCCTCCCCCCCTTCAACTCAGCATACTCAGGCGACCATTCAGGTCAGCACGAGATTCCCCATCACTCACTACCCCAACCCTCCCCTTCAACTCAGCATACAGGCGACCATTCAGGTCAGCACATACTCAGGCGACCATTCAGGTCAGCACGAGACAGACGACCATTGAGGTCAGCACGAGACAGATGACTATTTAGTTCAGCACATACTCAGGCGACCATTCAGGTCAGCACGAGACAGACGACCATTCAGGTCAGCACGAGACAGACGACCATTCAGGTCAGCACGAGACAGACGACCATTCAGGTCAGCACGAGACAGACGACCATTCAGGTCAGCACGAGACAGACGACCAATCAGGTCAGCACGAAACAGACGACCAATCAGGTCAGCACGAGACAGACGACCAATCAGGTCAGCACGAGACAGACGACCAATCAGGTCAGCACGAGACAGACGACCAATCAGGTAAGCACGAGACAGACGACCAATCAGGTCAGCACGAGACAGGCGACCAATCAGGTCAGCACGAGACAGGCGACCAATCAGGTCAGCACGAGACAGACGACCAATCAGGTCAGCACGAGACAGACGACCAATCAGGTCAGCACGAGACAGACGACCAATCAGGTCAGCACGAGACAGACGACCAATCAGGTCAGCACGAGACAGACGACCAATCAGGTCAGCACGAGACAGATGACCAATCAGGTCAGCACGAGATAGACAACCATTCAGACAGACAACCATCCAGACAGACGACATTCAGACAGACGACCATTCAGAGAGACGACCATTCAGACAGACGACCATTCAGACAGACGACCATTCAGACAGACGACCATTCAGACAGACGACCATTCAGACAGACGATGAATCTTACGAAAGAAATGATAACGTGTGTAAACAAACAATTTAAGATGAAAAAAATGACTAACAAAATGGCGGGTGGAAAGAAAGTCGTTTAACGATAATAACCGCAAAGACGTACAGTATTAGGAAAGGAACGCCGCTGTCTATCAAATTGTTTTCTTTGAACATCGCTCCAGTCTCAAGTATAAGTTTCTTGTCAGCATCATCCAGGCTTGCCTTGATACCCAGGGCGTCAAACATCTCTGTAGGGGATGGACAAGGGGGCTTCACATTCGAGTCACCTCTCTCCCGACGTTTTCCTGGGGAAAAGAAAAAAAATTATTTTGGGATGGTCTTCAACAGAAAGGTCACTGCTGTAAATATAAATTAATTTATAAAAAAAAAAATAAATAAATAAAAAAAAGCGGAACAAAATGCAAAAGAATTTATCTAAGAATGAAATGACTAGAATATAATAATGAAATTACAGGAATATACGAATGAAATTACATGAATATAATAATGAAATTACAGGAATATATGAATGAAATTACTAGAATATAAGAATGAAATTTGAGAGCTAAGAGCTGAACTTCCAAACAAGATTGTTGTTCTGGTTTTTGCTAAACGTCGCGATATATTAAAGGTATTTTTTTGTTTCTAGTGATTTTTATGTCAGAACAAATGGGGGAAAACAGACATTTTTCAAACTGAAAATGAAATTCCTTCTAAAAATAAGAGTCGGAAAGTCGTCCCGTAGCGATCTGTGACACAAAAAGCTGGGCGCTTCCATTCCAATGTGTGGGTTGTAGATCTCTCAAAAACCCTTTTCTGGGGCTTTTATTGGCTCATCTGAGTACAGCACACACCAGATTTACTTTATCTGCGTGCAATACACCAAACATTAGCGTCGTATCATTACGCCCGCCCCACCTCACGGGGTGCCAGGCTTGAAGTTATTGCCTGTAACAAGCAGACATTTTTTGTGAAATCTGGGGGTGGGAGGTGGGAGCGCTTGGGTGTGCTCGTAATGGGCATAATCAGACATCACGGGACAGAACACGTACATCTTGGTGGAGTTGTAGTTATTTACCATCATAGTTACCACTTGATGTTTTTTTTAATTTAAAAAAAAGCTACCAAAGATCTTAGTTGTTTTTTTGTGTGTGTTTCTTTCTTCTATGGCACTTGTAAGGGAAGTCAGACTGAACCTCACTGGACGCTGTTGTGGGGGGGGAAGCGATTTAAAGAAATATTTTTTATTTAAAATTTAAATATTAGGATGGATTCAGAATTACACGTTGTATCTCTTGATACGACTTGACAGCGAGGACTTGACAGACGAGTGGTGGTGGAATGCGCCTGCCATGGGCAGCTCGTGACTTAATTAGTGCGGGTGCTGCCTCAGTAAAAATGTAGACATTATTATAGTATTTAATACTAAATACAGCCCTGCAAACATTGGCGGCGGCAATGCGCGAACTTTCCATCTACTCAAGTTACTTGACAAAACGTGAACTAAGCTACAACCCCCCCCCCCACCAGTGTTTCTTTCAGGCATACCTCCGGGGGGCACTGCCCCCCCCCGGAGCAAGTCAAGTGCCCCCCCAGGGGAAAAGGAGTAAGAAAAAATATTTTTAAAAAAAAATACTCTAAATTTAATTTTTATAAAATTTTTAAAAGTATTGAAATGTGTGACTTTAATCGATTACAATTATTGGAACAAATAAAATATCGCTTTGTTCGATATATATTGATGATACATAGCGTTCAGGTTAATCTTGTTAAAGGCTCGCAGAAATCGATTATAAATATGGTATTGTTTTGAAAATTAGCCGCTCCTGATCTTAAGCTAAATCTTACTTTTTCTGATTCGCAGATATTGGTATCTTTTATTTAATTACATTTTGCAGCTGCAAAAGTTGAAAGACTTTTTAATAACCCTGTATTAAACTACCTTTTCATCGATATAAATGTCTGTAAATTAAATATAGTTCTTGCTAAGAAATAAACAATGTGCAATCTGTTTTCAAATTATATTGTATAATAGCATCATGCTTTAAAAAATCATTTTAGCAAACATTTTAATGTAGTAGATTCCATAGATGTATGCTGAAATAGATAAAATGAAAATTTAAAAATAATAATAATAATAATTTTAAAACAAAAAAATTAGGAATTTACCGGTTACATACAACTAGTGGACATTTCATCATAATTATTAAATCGAGTGTTTCTAATTTTTTAACACAGTTTCGGGAACAGAGTAAAATGATTTTAAAAAAATAGTCTTTATTTATTAAATCCCCAATGACTTTTCTCTGTTAATATAATAATAATAATAAACAATCTTCCCCAGCTGCTTGAACTATTGAAAAAAAAATATTTTAAGATGATAATCCAATAGAAAGAATATAATATATATTTAAACAACGAATAAAAAAAAATTGAGTATTTCGATTATCTTGTAAATGCCATTTTTGGTAGTAGTTTAAAAAAAATTAAATGGAATTGGTTAAAAAAAATGTTTTCAAGTATAATATCGAAGAGGCAAGTTGTAATGATCTAAAGCAAATTATAGTAGTCTAAATTTCTTAATTAACATTTCAATCAACTTAATATTGAGAATTGAAACTTTAATAATATATACGAACAAAATCACACATTAATAAATATATGAGTCTTTTGTAAACAATTCTTGACTTCTGAACAATTATGTCGGTTACATATGATTTATAAATACATAGTAATTTTGAAAACCCATAAAGATATAGTCTTTAGCCTTTTGTACAGAAAAGCTTTTTTTCTTTTTGACTTTGGTGAAACTTGGAAATATTTTGAAATAAACGTATGTTTTTGGTTTTTCTTTTTCGTTCAAAATGTAAAACTATTTTAGCATACCCTAAGGGCTCCCAATTGGACTGAATTTATTTAATATTGTGCTGGTGGAAGAGTTAGTGATGTCCTGTTATTATAGTTATTTCTAGCGCTTCCCACCCAAATGTCTGAAATGGTTACATCAGTGGCGCTTCATCCCATTTAGGGCCCTGGCCTGCTCCACCCCATTCTTCCATTCGCTTTACACCTCCATGTGCGAACCCCAACCTTTGTAAGCCCTTCTCTACATCGTCAATCCATCTCAGTCTTGGTCGACCGGTGAGCCGTCTGCCCCTAGGTTTCTGCCTGTAGATCGTTTGTGTTGCTCCAGAATCCGGCATCCTTTCAATGTGTCCTGCCTAGGGCAGTCTGCCTTTTTTTTATATTGTTGTGACTATGGATGGGTATTTGTACAATTGATATAGCTCTTAGTTTGCACGGATTCCCAAAACAAAATTGTCTATCATCGGGTCATATATTTAGCAGGTTATCTGCTTTCTGGTAGGAACCAAGTCTCACTACTGGTCTTGTGATAGTGGTGTATACTGCCTTCTTTGTTCCCTTAGCGAGATTTTTGTTTTGAAGTAGCTTTTGTAAATTGAAATAAGAACGGTTGCATGTTGTTATTCTTTCTTGCACCTCCGATTGTATTTCCTCTTGCTTATTTATAGTCACCCCTAGATATTTGAAAGTAGCTACCCTCTCAAAGGCGTAGATGTTCATATTGATGAAGTCATCAGTGCGTATTTCCTGACATTATCATAAATATTGCCTTCGCTTTATTTACATCAAGACCAGCTTTGACCGTCACATCTTCAAGTTCCCTGAAAGTTTTAATTATATCATCAATGCTGTTTCTAACAAGTAGCGCTATATCGTCAGTGTGGGCCAGGTATTGCAGTGGCTGGCTTTATAAAGTTCCTTATGGTTGTTCTGTACCACCTCTCAGGTGCTCACACGTATGTTTCTAATGCTTTTTTCTAAAGTTTTGTTGAAAATGATACACGGATTTCCTTGTCTGAGGCCCAGATTGTTTGGGAACTCCCTCAAGTACTCCCTCTGTAATTTGATTCTACTTTCGTAGTTATCCATCGTCATATGTATGAGTCGGGTAAGTTTATTAAGGACTCCAAGTTCCAGCACATCGTTCATGTATTTCCTGTTTATGCTATCATAACCTGATTTGTAGTCCACATATAGTTGGTGTATGTTGATGTATTCTTAGCATTTTTCTACGAGACATCTAACAGTAAATATATGAACGTTTGAAATGCCCCTTCACACATTGTCTTAATGATAGATTGAATACAGTGCATGATACCCTCACTAGGTAACTCTTATTACCAGTGAAATATCCGCATCAACACCAGGCACAGAAACTTTGCAAATCCCATCTGCATTCATAGAAGCCATAATGATCAATAAATTGATCGTGGGCCCTTAATAGACAGAAAAAGAAGAAGAAAAATGTGCACCACAATGCATCACTGCATTTTGAATTTATTATTTTTAAATTAAGGTGACCCCTGCCCTCATTTTTGCTTAAACTTTTCGGATTCCTCAATTTCTGCTACCCCCCCCCCCCTTTTTTTTTTCCTTGACGTCGATCAATGAGACTACCGGGTTGAATCTAATCTACTGTCAAATGATTCACTTCGGCACACCACAACCAGAATGAATTTAGTTTGTGTCTGGCACTGGTCGCCATAATGCCTCCCCCGACGCTTGAAAAATTATTTCCCCCGATCAAATGAAAGTCTTATCAAAACATTCGAATCATGTATACTCCAAAATGCACCTTTTGATTGTTAAACAATCACACATTTTCTGCTGCCCTACTTCCCGATAAAAATTACTTGCCATGACAGCCAAATTTGGTGCTGATAGATACACTGCCCAGCGGCGTGCCTAGTGTTAGCGCCACCCTAGGTGGGTTAACTTTTTTGCCACGCTACCTTTCTCGATAGAAACTCTGCAGATGTCCGAAAATCCCGCCGCTCTATCTAAAGAAAAAATGACACCTGGGAAGACCAAATGTTCGCCCCCCCCCCCCACTTTTACGTCACTGACGTGAGTCTTTGATGACAGGGGACAAGATTCATTTTTAACCACCCCCCACCCCGCTAAACTCTGAAACCTATTATTTTCATCCATTAACACTATAGCCCATTAGATGCCCCCGCTAGTCTGGCGCCCGGGGACATATGTCCCATCTGCCTCCCCTTAGCTATGCCTCTGGCCACTGAAAAACTGGCACTGCGCCCCCCCCCCGAACGTCAAAAGTGCCCCCTCGGGGGAAAATTTCTGAAAGAAACACTGCCCCCCACACACACACATTATACGTCAGTGCACACTTTTTATTTCACGCCCATGAATTATATTAAATATTCCGATGTCACAACCACTTTTACACAGAATATTTTTTTAACACCATACTTAAACTGAGACGATTTCATTTTCCGAAAAGAAAATATTACACGTCAAACGAATTTGCGTTATATATTAAAAAAAAAATCATTTAGCGTAGTTATCAGGAATTATATTTTGCGCGCTATTGAACTCATTGTTGAACCATACTTTCTTTCAAACATATAGAATTATTTATAGTATACTCTTAATCCCGAATTCGCTGAATAGAGAGGAACGGGAAATGGAAGCAACAAATTAGGAAGTCATCCACGAGTCATATCAGAAGCGTAATATATATAATAGATTATGTACGCGTATTAATACATCTTGCGTGAGAATAAGGGGTACTGCGGTTCCACATGATGCACAAGCTTCCACTGGTGCCGACTGTACAATTATTTTAATTTACTTGACGTCTAGTGTGTAAGAAGAGGCATTGAGAGTAATGTTACAGACCCGGTGTAAAGGTGGGAACTCTTCAGCAGCATTTATTAGAAGGGTTAATTAAATTTAAGTGAATCCAGGAATGCCATTTTTCGGGACAAGAATAAAATTAAGAAAATGTCACCTATTGTTCCTTAAAAAGTGTGAATATTTAATTACAAGTAATAGCCGATGTGAAAATGGTGCCATCAGGTTAAAATACGAAACTTAAGAATTTATTTTTTTTAAAAATGGTTTCAATTATTCAAGCATTAATATAATCCCTCAGAGAGATTGGGTGTCGAGGATTTCATTATAAATCACTTGATGCGCGGACATTTTGCTGGGACATCTTGGTTCAGGATAATATCCTTATTATTGAACGTATTGGAAAAGTTTATCTTTAAGACTAAAACATGGGCAAGCTTTAAAACTATCATTCACTGGTTTTCAAGAATACTTTTCTGATAGGCAAGATATTCAACAGTTCTTTAACTAGAATATGAGCCGGTGTTACCCCGGTTACAATGGCAGGAATATTGCGTTACATTCTACCTGCTCTTGAGAGCTCAACATATAAAAATATCATTTTACGCAGGTTACTGAATCGTGATAAGTGCATATGAGAATGCTATTTGGCTATGGAGTTTCGTTGCACCGATTGGCTTAAATGGCCTTTTCTTATTAAAAGTATATTCGAAGTTCAGGTTTTTATTACGTTATAAATTTTGTAAAAGTATAGTTTTGGAATTAAAAAAAATAATAATTAAATGTTAAAAATACAAAGCTAACATTTTTTTTTTGTTATTTAATAACAATTTAAAAAGCAATCATTTATATTTATTAATTTTACTTTTAAGAAGGGGAAAATACATTACCGGTTTTGTCACGTGCGGTTATTAAATCAAAGAAATTTTAGATTTGGCTAAATGGGCAATTCGCGTTGTGACGTAATTTGCGTGATTATTTAAAACAAATAAGTTTTAATTTTATTTCGCAATGTTAACAACGCACTAAAAACGCATTAAACACAACTGATGTTTGGGTTTCCCGATAAATGTGATTACTGTGTAATTCTGTGCTCATATTTTTTTTATTATTTTTTTTTTCATAACTTTTAAACGCATATCAAATGCTTAAAATAGTTTCTTAGTTGTAACTTTAAATGTATTTGTAATTTATAATAATAATATTTAAACTTTTACTAAAATATAATACTATTTTTTGAGCATTTAAATGTATTCGATTTCCGTAAAATAATAGAAAAGAACTATGCTTGCTTATACAATATAACACAAAAATATGACATTTTGACTCACCTCTGATCTGACCCTTTTGACGTTATATAATATTTCCACTGACCACCCTAATATTTTATAAAATTTCCAGCAACCGCTACAAATTTTCCTTCCCAAAAAAAACCAATAATGTCGTCCCCCACCAAAAATTTTTTTTAAAAAGTTGTATCTAAAACAAACAAAAAGCCAGACTTTTCTATTAAATTTTTTTATATATTGCAAATGTGGACTTATTATTGTAAGCAAAAAATGCATTTTGGTTTTTACTAATCTATGCTAATTTTGTAAATTTGAAAAGCAGAAACGTTGCAAAAATAATAATTAATTATTAAAAAACCACACACAAATGCTTATAACATTGCTCTCTACCATCCGCACCCTATATAAGCCTATATAAAGAAATGATAAACCAACCCCTACGCGTTATATAATATGTCCTCGGTCCCTATTTAATGCTAATACCATTGACAGAAACGTTGTAAGGTTCATCAATGTTTGTTATAGTGTTGCAGGCCAGACATCAAACGTTCATGTAAAATGTTCCATGCTGTGCTAATCATTCAGAGTTATTAAATACCGGACTACGGAAGGCAAAGCTGAGCGCAGCCCAAGGTTCTTAAACTTTATTGAGTGATGTTTCAAGATTTAAGATTTAAAATATATTAGTTACCAGTCACATTGCCTCAGCAATATTTATTGCAATACGCTTTAGCTAAATTGCAAAAAATCCAAAATCTTGGCGCTGCAGTATTTTGCTCTTTCGTATGAAATTTCTAGAAACATAAGAGTTTAAAGAGATCATAGGAACCGCTGGCATAAGCAGAGGACTGGCATCGATCTAAGTCAGAAAGACATTGGATGTCAAAAAATCTCTTTATGGCCTAAGTACGATGGGCATGTGGGGCTGGTAGCTCTGGTATGGGAATCTACATTATGGATTTGATTTTCTGCCAGAAAAATCTTAACTTTGAAAATGTTGCTTACTTGGTGATTGATATTTTAACTTTACAAAGTATCCCCATTGAAAGCATAATTTTCTTTTGTTAATTATAGTGTATAATGCTGAAATGTAAGGCTCAATTGTTTAGTGTATAATGCTGACATGTAAGGCTCAATTGTTTAGTATATAATGCTGAAATGTAAGGCTAAATTGTTTAGTGTATAATGTTGAAATTTTAGTGTATAATGTTGAAATTTTAGTGTATAATGCTGAAATGTAAGGCTCAATTGTTTAATCTAGTGCCCGCAACCTCTCTCAAGCCAAATCACAAACTAACTTTTCAAACAAACTTTCTAGGAAAATCGCAAACCCGATCTCGCTTAATTAAGAACACGCTTTGTTGATCAAGGGGAGCAACTATCGATCAGTAAAGTTCCCTTGATGAGATTGCCTTTAGAAAGAATGAAAGATCACACAGCTAATTATTTGTACATACCGTTATGATAAACTTTCACTAAAAGTAATTGAATTAAATGTCTTTTTAACGATTTCGTTTGAGATAAATATTATCTTTAAGTAAGTTTAGTCCATGACATGGTATTAAAGGGGAGAGACTGCAGTCAGGTTAGCAAAAAAAGGACATAAGTAAAAGAAAAGTATGTCAACACCTGAAAAAACGAACGAGTCAGCAGTAAGACTTCGTCAGCGAACAAACAACATCGTACATTGTTTTGTTGTGTTCCTTTTTTTTTAGGTTTTCCCATACTTAGTTTTACTCATTTCACTTTTAGTCCATGACAGCAACTTACATTCATCATTACACAGTCTGCATTTTCCTAGTCATTATCTTCATCTAATGCCACCCGCCCCTATTCATGTCCCTTTGCACCCCTCGACGCCGGCCTTTAGGGTGTGCGACCTGTGCCCTCGCACAGAGCGCCGTGGCCAGAGGGGCGCCTGGGGATAAACCTTTAACAAAAACGCGTTGATAGTTCCTAATGGAAAACCCCAAAGGTGGTGTGGAAATGGAACAAAGTACGGAAGAAAAACTTAACAGTCAAAATTAATGTGCATGTTAAAATGCGCTAGTTAGCTGAATGTATAGCATCATAACACGTGCTCCATAGCCTACGTCGTAATCGGAAAAAGAGCGGAGCCATGCAGGGACAGGGGAGGGGGGCGAATAACGGGTGCTTCGCACAGGGCGAAAGTTTACATAAGGCCGGCGTTGTACGACGGATCTCAGAGCATCAGGGAGGCTCGAAAGTTTACCTAAGGCCGGCGTTGCACGACGGATCTCAGAGCATCAGGGAGGCTCGAAAGTTTACCTAAGGCCGGCGATGCACGACGGATCTCAGAGCATCAGGGAGGCTCAAAAGTTTACCTAAGGCGGCGTTGCATGACGGATCTCAGAGCATCAGGGAGGCTCGAAAGTTTACCTAAGGCCGGCGATGCACGACGGATCTCAGAGCATCAGGGAGGCTCGAAAGTTTACCTAAGGCCGGCGTTGCAAGACGGATCTCAGAGCATCAGGGAGGCGTCAGTATCCAACAGTGAACGAGGTACATTTTCATAAAATATCATAACTTGAGTGCAACGGTGATTACTCGTGCAGTTTGGTGGCCATAGAGTGTAATTGACGATGTATGCATTAGTGTAGAAGTGTTCCTAATGGCTGCATTTATTTTAGATGGTAAGAGAAATCCTTATATCCAGTGAGAGAAGCAATGCAGAGGATAGCGTGAGTCAGAAAAAATGAACAAGGGTGGTCTTTAGCAACAATTTAGCATTTAAACACAGCAAGGAACAAGGGGAGGTCTTTAGCAACAATTTTGCATTTAAACACAGCCAGGAACAAATGTGGTCTTTAGCAACAATTTAGCATTTAAACACAGCCAGGAACAAATCAGATCTTTAGCAACAATTTAGCATTTAAACACAGCCAGGAACAATGAGGGTCTTTAGCAACAATTTAGCATTTAAACACAGCCAGGAACAATGGTGATCTTAAGAAACAATTTAGCATTTAAACACAGCCAGGAACAATGGTGATTTTTAGTAACAATTTAGCATTTAAACACAGCCAGGAACAATGGTGGTCTTTAGCAACAATTTAGCATTTAAACACAGCCAGGAACAATGGTGATTTTAGTAACTATTTAGCATTTAAACACAGCCAGAAACAATTGTGATCTTTAGCAACAATTTAGCATTTAAACACAGCCAGGAACAAGGGTGGTCTTTGGCAACAATTTAGCATTTAAACACAGCCAGGAACAAGGGGGATCTTAAGCAACAATTTAGCATTTAAACACAGCCAGGAACAAGGGGGGGGGGTCTTTAGCAAGAATTTAGCATTTAAACACAGCCAGGAACAATGAGGGTCTTTAGCAACAATTTAGCATTTAAACACAGCCAGGAACAATGGTGATCTTAAGAAACAATTTAGCATTTAAACACAGCCAGGAACAATGGTGATCTTTAGCAACAATTTAGCATTTAAACACAGCCAGGAACAATGGTGGTCTTTAGCAACAATTTAGCATTTAAACAAAGCCAGGAACAAATGTGGTATTTAGCAACAATTTAGTATTTAAACACAGGCAGGAACAAATGTGATCTTAAGCAACAATTTAGCATTTAAACACAGCCATGAACAAATGTGGTATTTAGCAACAATTTAGCATTTAAACACAGCCAGGAACATCGGTGGTCTTTAGCAACAATTTAGCTTTTAAACATAGTCAAGTGACAAAACGATCACTATATTTGAATAAACACTTTCTCCGCTTTTTTCAATAACAAACTTATTTTTGAATTTAGCAGCGTGCAAACCTTAAACAGATGTCAAACCAAAGTGGTTAAGCCATTGTTTGCAGACAGACGTACATGGAAGATGTCAAAACCAAATTGTTTAAGCCATTGTTTGCAGACAGGCGTACATGGTAGATGTCAAACCAAATTGTTTAAGCCATTGTTTGCAGACAGACGTACATGGTAGATGTCAAACCAAAGTGGTTAAGAAATTGTTTGCAGACAGACGTACATGGTAGATGTCAAACCAAAGTGGTTAAGCCATTGTTTGCATACTGACGTACATGGTAGATGTCAAACCAAAGTGGTTAATCAATTGTTTGCAGACAGACGTACATGGTAGATGTCAAACCAAAGTGGTTAAGCCATTGTTTGCAGACAGACGTACATGGTAGATGTCAAACCAAAGTGGTTAAGCCATTGTTTGCAGACAGATGTACATAGTAGATGTCAAGCCAAAGAGGTTAAGCCATTGTTTGCAGACAGACGTACATGGTAGATGTCAAACCAAAGTGGTTAAGCCATTGTTTGCAGACAGACGTACATAGTAGATGTCAAACCAAAGAGGTTAAGCCATTGTTTGCAGACAGACGTACATAGTAGATGGGAAAAACCAGGAGCCATCTATCAGTAAATGACGTCACTCAATTGACCGTTTTTTTACTACCCCCCTCCCCACCTGCCCATGGTCACAAACTGTAAACACAAATAGACATTTTATCATACATCGTCACAAATTCGTGGAACCACCACCCACCCGCCCACCCACACTTTGACGCGAGACGTCACTTATGGATGCCGCCTCAGAAGAGGCATCAAGCCTTAAATTGGACGAGTGCTTAGCTAAAAAAAAATTCACTATAATAGATACTGGCATTAACTAAAGACATATTACACTACAATAGATACTGGCATTAACTAAAGACATATTACACTATAATAGATACTGGCATTAACTAAAGACATATTACACTACAATATATACTGGCATTAACTAAAGACATATTACACTATAATAGATACTGGCATTACCTAAAGACATATTACACTATAATAGATACTGGCATTACCTAAAGACATCATTATCATCATCATCATCAGGTCCCGTAGTCCTTCGACCGTTGGGGCGCCACAGATGACATGTACACTATTCTTCTCCATTCCTCTCGGTCTTCTGCCCTACGCATAGAATCGCCTAGTTGTAATCCCGTCCATTCTTTGATATTATCTTCCCATCTTTTTCTTTGACTTCCTCTTCTTTTCCCTCCTCTAGTAGTGTCCTGCAAGATCTCTTTGGCGAGCCCTTGTTTTCTGGTCACGTGGCCATACCACTCAAGTTTGCGCTTTTTAACAGACGTCAGGAGGTCATCGTATTGCCCAATTGCCTGACGAATCCTTTCTTTTATTTGCTCATTGGTGATGTGGTCTCTATAGCAGATGCCAAGAATGCCTTTGTAGCATCTCATCTCCATCGCCTTTATTTTCCTTTCAAGTTCTGCTGTTAATGTCCAGGACTCACAGGCATATAAGAAAATGGAGAGGATTAATGAGCGCATCTGCCTGATTTTGGTGCTGGGGGCTATATTTTTGTCGTTCCATATTTTCTTGAGCCTCTTTAGTGCTGTCGTGGTCTGCGCAATCCTGGCCATTAATTCGGGCCTGGAGCCTTGTTCCGATACTATTGCTCCGAGGTACTTGAAGCTGCCAACTGTCTCTAATCTTTCCTCCCCGACCTTAATTTCAGTGGTGATGCCATTAGTGCTATTCGTCATCATTTTTGTCTTTTCTGCACTGATTTGCATGCCAAAGGACGATGAAGTCTTGTCGAGACTCTAGGTTGGCTAGCTCTTCCTCGCTTCCCGCCAGTCCGTCTATGTCATCCGCAAAACGTAGATTGGTGATCGTTCTGCCACCAATGCTGACTGTCCCTACATGCGTTTCTAGTGCATCTGACATAATTCTCTCTAAGAAGATGTTGAACAGGGTGGGGGAGAGCAAGCAGCCTTGTCGTACTCCAACCGTGGTCTTGAACCATTCTCCGATGTTATTGTTGAAGAAGACTGCACTGGTGGCCTTATCATAGAGGCTTCTTATCATTCTGGTTAAGTTTGTGTTGATGTTGTAGTGCCTCATGGTGGCCCATAAAGCAGCATGTCAAACCCTGTCGAATGCCTTCTTGAAATCCACAAAGACAGGGTATAGGTTTTGTTGGTGTTGAGCATATTTATTCTCACATAGTATCCGGAGGTTTAGGATCTGCTCAGTAGTGCCACGGCCTTGCCTAAAGCCCGCCTGTTCTTCAGCAATGATTCTGTCGGCATATGGTCTTAGTCTGTTCAGTATGACCTTGAGCATGACCTTGCTTGGGTGGCTTATTAGGCTAATGGTGCGATAGTTTTGGCATAGCTGTAGGTTACCTTTCTTGGGGAGGTTGATGATGAGAGATTGGGTCCATGATTTGGGCCATTCCCCTGTCAGCCATATTTTGTTACAAATATTGGTTAGGGCATTTATCATTGTTTCTCCTCCCTGTTTCATTAACTCGGCAAGGATATTATCTACTCCTGCGGCCTTTCCTATTTGGAGTGCTTGGACTGCTGCTTCTACTTCTGCGCGGAGAATGGGGAAGCTTTCATTGTCCGTTGCTGGGGGGACATTAATGATCTCTGGGTCTATCTTTATATTTTCATTATACAGCTCTGAGCAGTTTTCAGTCCATCTTTTCAGGATATCATTTTCCTCGGTCAAACATTTGCCATTTTTATCTTGTATGGTAGTACTACGCCCTTGTTTTGCAGTGGTTAGTTCTTTCACCAACTGGTATGCCTTTTTGCTATTGTTTTTCTTCAAGCAATTTTCAATGTCGTAGCATTGCTCTTCAATCCAATTCTTCTTTGCCCTTCTCATACCCTTTTTGATGGTTTGGTTAATTTACATATTACACTATAATAGATACTGGCATTACCTAAAGACAAATTACACTATATAGAGAGGTACATAAACAAAAGACAAATCTTCATCACCTATACACATACGGTTCATACAATTATCTTATGAGGGTGATTTTACCTTTGCAACAATTGAACATGGCCGATGCCAAATTTTAAAACGGAAATCTCCAAACTAGGTCATCAGGGCATCACGGGATGCGGTCAGGTTTCCATAAACAGTAAACACAAACACGCCATTTTGTGGTCAGCAGTTAGTCGGTCAGCATGCCATCCGCTGGGTTAGTGACGTCTGAAAAAAAAAACATTTGTTAAACCGAAACCTACACGAGCATTAAATTCTATGTCTGCATTCGTTAGAGAACTTAATGCACTATCCTCTATATGAGCGTTAAATTCTTTGTCAGCCTCAGTTTAAGAACTTGACAAACACGACGTTTGGCCTAATCTAATTCACGGCCCGTATTCCGAGAAACGACATTGAAAAGGTACATCTCATGGGGGTTTTCATACTTCGTATTGTATAAGCAGTTGCGGGCTGTATAAAAAAGTGTGAATATTTTGCCTAATCATCTGAAACAAATATGAGGGTACTTAATATCTTAAACAAGTCTGAGGGTACTTAATATCTTAAACAAGTTTGAGGGTACTTAATACCTTAAGCAAGTGTGAGGGTACTTAATACAGACTTAAAATGATGAGGGATCCTGTCATAAAATAGTCTTATATCCGGATCTTGTTTCATGAATCCACCAAGACATATTTGATACCCAAAGGGGTAGTTACCGAAAAACAACAACTTAGAACCACTGGTTCATAGTAATAAAGCTAAGACTATATCAATAAAGACCACTGTGTGGCGGTGGTTGGTTGATTAAATTATCAAAAGTTTCTGAATTTATTTACGAAGAGAAACAATTTTAAAAAGATGAAGGCCATTAACCAACTTGGCCCATCTATAAAATTATATACATACTATTATTATAGGAGCAATAATGAACTTTCCATTAATTTTCTCCTTATTTCCATGCAGTGCATTAAGTATAATCCATTTTCCATGAAATTAAAATTTATTGTAATTAATCTTGTCAACTGATGATTGTTTTTTCGTGCATAAGACAAATTAAATTAAAATGTAAAGCACTGTTAATGAAGACGTTGCATTTATATTGCATCTATGAACAAATTTCCGAATACCTCCCGGCTTACTGTCCGATATTGTGACATAATTATATAATTTTATCCTGATAATGCATTAAACAATTTTTTTTTCAATTCATACTCTTCGAACAAGAAATAATCTACGTCCGGCGTGTAAAACAAAAACTTGTCTTTATAAAAATAAAAAAAACAGAACCGAAAGAACTTATCTTGCAAAATATTGTCTTGAATGACGTCATTGGTTTGGGGGCATCTGCATAATAATCACTCGGCTGGCTTTATTTATCACGTTACATTTTTGGCGCTCAGCTAACTTGACTATGAAGGGGAAGGATAGGAAATGGTGGAGGACCATGGAGGACCATGTCCTAACTAAAAATTTAAATACCCATAAACGAATAGAAACGTAGATGTGACAAAAGAACACGCACGCTTGTATCGTGCTTTTATTTTACAGATTTTAATTTTTTTTTCACTTTTCACTGCTGTCCCCTCCCTCTCAAGGAGCACCATTGATTCACGCACGCCAAAGAGAATCTATATTTGTGTCATACCAAGTTGACAGTAAAAAAAATATGTCAATGTGTCATATCAACTTGACAGCCACAAAGAATCTAAAGATGTGTAAAGCTAAGTTGACAGCCACAGAGAATCTATAGATGTGTAATGCTAAGTTGACAGCCACAGAGAATCTATAGATGTGTAATGCTAAGTTGACAGCCACAGAGAATATATAGATGTGTAATGCTAAATTGACAGCCACAGAGAATCTATAAATGTGTAATGCTATGTTGACAAGTCTAAAAAATCTCTAAACTGAAGATGAGATTTAATACTGTTTTTTATGGAGGGTGGGGGGGGGGGGGGAGAATCTTTTCTTCGTATTAAATAAAAAAAGATTTTTAAAAAAAATGATTTTCTAAAAGATGACAGTTTTGGTTTGGGGGTGGGGGGGGGGAAGAGCGGTGGGGTGGGGGATATGAAATTTCTATACCAACTCTTAAACTTAATATTATCGTCAGGTTACCGTGGATATCATTATGATTTCTTGAATGATAAACATTGGCGCACAAAATGAGAACATATCTCCAGGTAGAAACGACAAATTATAATGAAAACTTATTTTTAGGTACATATTAAAGACTTATCTCATGTCTAATATAGCAACTTATAATGACAACTTATATTTGGTTAAAAATAACAACTTATATCCAGGCATTGAATGCCAATTTATAATATCAAATGATCTCCAGGAGACAATAATGACTTTTGTGAGAACACATCTCCAGGAGACAATAATGACTTTTATGAAAACTTATCTCCAGCTATTAAATAACAACTTATTTTGAAAACTTATCTCTGATTATAAAACAACAACTTTTTTCCAGGTGTAAAATAACAAATTTTTTTCCAGATGTAAAATAACAACTTTTTTCCAGGTGTAAAATAACAACTTTTTCCAGGTGTAAAATAACAACTTCTCCCCAGGTATAAAACAACAACTTTTTTACAGGTATAAAATAACAAATTTTTCTCCTAGGTATAAAATAACAACTTATAAAGACAACTTACCTCCAGGTTTAAAAGAAGAACATAAAATGACACGATATCCCCGGACATAAAATAACAGCTCATCTCTTGGTATAAAATGACACGTTATCTCCAGGTGAGGAACCTCCAGTGAGCCCATCGATGTAACAACATACATCATAACTGCTTCAGCATGAGACATCACGTGAAACATCTTTATCTACCTTTTACACCATCATCAACTCGATAACCATGGTTTTGTTTATCTTTATCATTTAAAGTGTTTTATTTTGTATCTATTAATATAAAAGCATCTCTAAATTTTCCAGAATCCTACGAGTAATCTAGTGTGCTTCTAGCCACAGAAAACTGGAATTCGAACCTTGCGTACTCTGATAATACAGAGGTGTTATCCCTCGTGTAACGGTTCACCCAGTTGTTCATGATACAGGGGTGATAGTTAGTGATGTCTGTACTTGTCAGTGCCACGTCAAAGCATCACCAACGTAATTAAAATAACTTATCGAATCACTTGATGTAAATAGTCATTGGCCCCTTTTTTCAATAAAACTGATTATACACAATAAATTAACAACTTCAGTTATTGTACAGGACATCTATATATGTTCACTTCTGTGTTGATTAATTATATTTACTATCGGCCGCACATTATTACACAATTTTATCATAGCGCAGAATGCCAAGACGACCTTTTCAGCATGGCTGCCCCAACTCGTCCGTCATATCCATACAATATTGTGTCTCAATTGATTCTATCTAACATCAATTCAGCATGCACAAAGTCATACTGTTACACCTTGAAACCGGCTTAGATCAAGGCGTACAGATCATAGATTATTAGAAACAGATCAAGATCATTATCACATCTTCTCCTCATGGGTTGTGGTATGAACAGGTTGCCTGGTTGCATCCAACCAAATAAAAGGGAAAGACACCCCCACCCGCCCCCCAAGAAAAACTACACGCTATTCTTAAACGGACTTTGTTAGGCTGCAGTTTGATCCCGGTCACCAGAACATTAGTGTAGGAAGCAACTCGCCACCAGAACATTAGTGTAGGAAGCAACTCGCCACCAGAACATTAGTGTAGGAAGCAACTCGCCACCAGAACATTATTGTAGGAAGCAACTCACCCGCCTGCCTTTGACCATCGCAGCCAAACCCGCCTGCCTTTGCCCATCGCAGCCAAACCCGCCTGCCTTTGACCATCGCAGCCAGACACGCCTGCCTTTGACCATCGCAGCCAGACCCGCCTGCCTTTGACCATCGCAGCCAAACCCGCCTGCCTTTGACCATCGCAGCCAGACCAGCCTGCCTTTGAGTATCGTAGCCAGACACGCCTGCCCTTACCCTTACTTTTAGGAGAATCAAAATCGACTCAAATCTAACAAGGACCTAAAATCAACATGTGTCCCACGTGCCGAAAAGCTTCCCACACACAAATATGACTGGCAGGCAGCCTGCGAACTCACCGTGCAATAAAGCCTGGGTCATCTTTGCCTGCCAAGGACGAGCAACATCTTTTCACAGCCACGTATCACTATCAAACCTTTACCAAGAATTCAACATTCAAAATACACAGACAATGTCAAATATTAATTACGCACGCAAATAAGCAAGCACGCACGTACGTACGTACGCACACACACACACACGCACTCATTCATAAATACATATATATACACACAAAAATACTCTCACACAAAACTTCAATATAAATTAGAACATTTATGTGGTTCACTGAATTACCATGTGAGAGTAGACTATCTTGGTAGATATATTATGTCATCGAAATGTGTTAATCCTACAGAGAACTAGAAAGACCACTGTTCATTTAAAAAATTGATTTCCTTATTTCAAAAGTAATGCCAATAAAGATAGCAGCTACCGGAGCGGTCATAATCACATCATTAGTCTGTTACGGGGCATCTCACACGGATAAGGTATCACTCGATAGCTTTGATAAAGTTCATGGAACAACGGGAAAGAACAAGAATTACAGGCCTACATTTCAGGCGAATAAGCTATTCACATAATCTGTGAATTGGTAACACAAAAAGCGTGTACGGCTCCACCACTTGATGTCAAAGAAGTAATTGCTCGTATTCTTGCTTAAAATGAACAAAAAGTATCAAATGCCATTGTAAGTATTCCGTGTCCAAACAGTCAGAGGACATTTAACGGATTGACATTCAGAGTAAATGTGTCAATTCTGTTACAGTAAATTAAAAAAAATATATATTCTGTGTGTGAATTCCAGAGCCAAAGTAAAAAAAGTAGGAAAAAGACCATTGAAAAATTTAAAGATGTGTTCTCGCAAAGCTGATATTTTAGTTTTTGAAAGAATTTCGTCAACCGATTTCCCCCCCCCCCCCACTCTTTTTTTAAATCCCTTATGTATCGAAACTTTAAATAAAATACCTTTTACAAAAATACTCCTTCAGAATCAAATAAAGAAACCCATTATTAGACACGTTTGAGACTCACTGATCTCGCCAAATTAAACAAAATAAAAATAAACCAAAACAAACATAACAAGTAAATTGGGAGGCTGGGGTGGGGGGGGGGGTGCATTGGCCACAAACCAACCATTAAATAGGCGACTGTCATGTGTCGATAATATCTTGCCATGATGTGGTTTATCAGTGTTAATGGGCAATTGGAAGATTAGAGAGTGAAGCATTTGTAAACATTGACTGATGCCTTGTTATTTCTCATCATGGCAACACATTTAAAAAAACAAAACTGTTGATTGTGATGTTTGGTGCGTTTTATATCAACAATCATCACTTTTATGTACTCGAGTGTTACAATAGCAAATTCATCACTTCCATGTACTCGAGTATTACAATAACAAATTCATCACTTCCATGTACTCGAGTGTTACAATAGCAAATTCATCACTTCCATGTACTCGAGTGTTACAATAGCAAATTCATCACTTCCATGTACTCGAGTGTTACAATAACAAATTCATCACTTCCATGTACTCGAGTATTACAATAACAAATTCATCACTTCCATGTACTCGAGTGTTACAATAACAAATTCATCACTTCCATGTACTCGAGTATTACAATAGCAAATTCATCACTTCCATGTACTCGAGTATTACAATAACAAATTCATCACTTCCATGTACTCGAGTATTACAATAGCAAATTCATCACTTCCATGTACTCGAGTATTACAATAACAAATTCATCACTTCCATGTACTCGAGTATTACAATAGCAAATTCATCAATTCCATGGGCATTTATGTGTTAAGATACGCGAATCTTTGAAGAGTAAAGTTTTCCAAACTGTGCGTCGCGACACAGTAGCGTGTCGTCTGCAGGGTGTAGAAGAAGAAGAATGTTACAATCTAATTAAAAAGAAACGTGAACACAAAATTGGCACATCAGTCGACCTTGCTGAACAATTAGAATATTCCAATAAAATTAAACCAGCCTGCTAGGAACAGCGTTACATTAGATTTATGCTATGAGTATGAGATCGAGAGACATGATTGGGATTTTGGAAATCGAAAGTGAAATGCTCAAATACAAGACTATGATTGGAACTGTTCACTTACGGAAGAATAAGAATAATCTGTTATAACAAATATCTGTTATCAGTTAGTGATGCACGAGGAGGGTCAGTATGAAGAGTCATTATGAAGAGAGTCATTAGGAAGAGGGTCATTAGGAAGAGGGTCATTATGAAGAGATTCGGTATGAAGAGAGTCATTATGAAGAGATTCGGTATGAAGAGAGTCATTATGAAGAGAGTCATTATGAAGAGAGTCATTATAAAGAGAGTCATTATGAAGAGAGGCATTATGAAGAGAGTCATGAAGAGAGTCATTATGAAGAGAGTCATTATGAAGAGAGTGATAATGAAGAGAATCATTATGAAGAGAGTCAATTATCTTCTGAGTTTGCGTTTCAATATTGCATCCAAAATTTTAAAAAATGGAAGGTTTTGATAAGATGATTTTGACATTATTCATTGCATTAGTAATAGGGATTTTTTGTTGTTTTGTTTACAAACATTTAAATGTGTCCCACAACAAGGTAATTTTTCGTCTTTCTCTTATAAGCACGTAAGTAGAAGAAGAAATACATTTTTCGAGATCACAAAGTCTCCGTCATATTAAATCATGTGAGCTTGCTAACAATCCGAATTGATTGTGTTCGCCCCGTTACAAGAAATGTGGGCTATTTATCTCTATTAGTGCCCATCGTGATTTGATTGTTTAGGGTTCAGGTTAGGTTTAGGGATATATATTTTTTCGAGGTTAAGGGATAGATTTAGGGTTCAGGTTAGGTTTAGGGGGTGATTTAGGGTTCAGGTTAGGTTTAGGGATATATTTTTTTAGAGGTTAAGGGATAAATTTGGGGTTCAGGTTAGGTTTAGGGAGAGATTTAGGGATACATTTAGGAAATTTTTTCATTATTATTTAACTTTTTATTCTTAAATTTACAGGTCGCGGCAATTAAGATGGCGGCCGTGTGAGACATCGCGGCACTATTAGTGTGAAATTACCGAAATGTGTGTAAAATTCCATCATGAAGTATAACGGTTATAGAAATCGGTGCAACATTTTGACTGTAAATTTGTTTAGCGGAGAGTCAAAATGTGAACATTTGATCTAACAAATGCAGTTACCGAAACACAACTGAACTTTATTTTTAATTCATTCTATGGAGAAAAAAATGTCCGACAGATGTGAAGTTCACATAATGTATTATCAGTGAGTTCGTAATCGATTGCAACTGGAAACTTAAATCAGTCCAATACGCCTCGAACCCATACTAAATAACCGTACTCCAGTGTAACCGAGTACACCATTTACCCAGGAGCATAAACAAGACAACGACGTTTCCACTGTAAGAGCACAGGTGTGATCCTTAGACATCTGTTATAAATTATTCACATTTTCAGAAAGAATAAAGCATTCATGGAAAAAATATATAATTTGTACTTGGTTGGTACCGTTAATAAGTCTCAGTGACGTATTTGGTTGATACCGTTAATAAGTCTCAGTGACGTACTTGGTTTATTCTGTTAATAAGTCTCAGTGACGTACTTGGTTGGTACCGTTAATAAGTCTCAGTGACGTACTTGGTTGATACCGTTAATAAGTCTCAGTGACGTACTTGGTTGGTACCGTTAATAAGTCTCAGTGACGTACTTGGTTGGTACCGTTAATAAGTCTCAGTGACGTACTTGGTTGGTACCGTTAATAAGTCTCAGTGACGTATTTGGTTGGTACCGTTAATAAGTCTCAGTGACGTATTTGGTTGGTACCGTTAATAAGTCTCAGTGACGTATTTGGTTGGTACCGTTAATAAGTCTCAGTGACGTACTTGGTTGGTACCGTTAATAAGTCTCAGTGACGTATTTGGTTGGTACCGTTAATAAGTCTCAGTGACGTATTTGGTTAATACCGTTAATAAGTCTCAGTGACGTACTTGGTTGGTACCGTTAATAAGTCTCAGTGACGTATTTGGTTGATACCGTTAATAAGTCTCAGTGACGTACTTGGTTGGTACCGTTAATAAGTCTCAGTGACGTACTTGGTTGGTACCGTTAATAAGTCTCAGTGACGTACTTGGTTGGTACCGTTAATAAGTCTCAGTGACGTATTTGGTTGGTACCGTTAATAAGTCTCAGTGACGTATTTGGTTGGTACCGTTAATAAGTCTCAGTGACGTATTTGGTTGGTACCGTTAATAAGTCTCAGTGACGTACTTGGTTGGTACCGTTAATAAGTCTCAGTGACGTATTTGGTTGGTACCGTTAATAAGTCTCAGTGACGTATTTGGTTGATACCGTTAATAAGTCTCAGTGACGTACTTGGTTGGTACCGTTAATAAGTCTCAGTGACGTATTTGGTTGATACCGTTAATAAGTCTCAGTGACGTACTTGGTTGGTACCGTTAATAAGTCTCAGTGACGTACTTGGTTGATACCGTTAATAAGTCTCAGTGACGTACTTGGTTGGTACCGTTAATAAGTCTCAGTGACGTATTTGGTTGGTACCGTTAATAAGTCTCAGTGACGTACTTGGTTGGTACCGTTAATAAGTCTCAGTGACGTACTTGGTTGGTACCGTTAATAAGTCTCAGTGACGTACTTGGTTGGTACCGTTAATAAGTCTCAGTGACGTATTTGGTTGATACCGTTAATAAGTCTCAGTGACGTACTTGGTTGGTACCGTTAATAAGTCTCAGTGACGTACTTGGTTGGTACCGTTAATAAGTCTCAGTGACGTATTTGGTTGGTACCGTTAATAAGTCTCAGTGACGTATTTGGTTGATACCGTTAATAAGTCTCAGTGACGTACTTGGTTGGTACCGTTAATAAGTCTCAGTGACGTATTTGGTTGATACCGTTAATAAGTCTCAGTGACGTATTTGGTTGGTACCGTTAATAAGTCTCAATGACGTACTTGGTTGATACCGTTAATAAGTCTCAGTGACGTACTTGGTTGGTACCGTTAATAAGTCTCAGTGACGTATTTGGTTGGTACCGTTAATAAGTCTCAGTGACGTACTTGGTTGGTACCGTTAATAAGTCTCAGTGACGTACTTGGTTGGTACCGTTAATAAGTCTCAGTGACGTACTTGGTTGGTACCGTTAATAAGTCTCAGTGACGTATTTGGTTGATACCGTTAATAAGTCTCAGTGACGTACTTGGTTGGTACCGTTAATAAGTCTCAGTGACGTACTTGGTTGGTACCGTTAATAAGTCTCAGTGACGTATTTGGTTGGTACCGTTAATAAGTCTCAGTGACGTATTTGGTTGATACCGTTAATAAGTCTCAGTGACGTACTTGGTTGGTACCGTTAATAAGTCTCAGTGACGTATTTGGTTGATACCGTTAATAAGTCTCAGTGACGTATTTGGTTGGTACCGCGCGAGAAACATAAATGAGGAATTGCTTTTATTCTTAATGTGACCATTCAAAAATGACTTACATTTTTATAAATTGTTCCAGATTTCAACTTCGCAGACGTAACTTATTTCCGCACATCGATTGAGATTCAAACTTTGAATTATTTTAATAAAAATGCTTTAAAGACAATGTTTTTTGCGTACTCTGGGAATGATATCACATTTTTTCCTTAAGATACTCCCCCCGAGTCCTATTTCTAAGCAGTCTGCAAACAATAGTGAGTTTAAACAGATGGTTTAACCAAACTTGTCATTAAATAAATCAGTTAGAATGAAAATTAATGAATAAATCAGTCATGATTTGAAACTTTTTTGACCATGCGAATAAAAGACAAATAGCGGGCTCGCCTCAACTGAATGAAACAGACATTCCCGGTTGGGTTGTATTTTTTTATTGCATCTTTTTTTTTATACTCCCTATAATTAGAAAAAAAAAACTGGGTTGCATGCTGATTTGATAGTATCTGTATAGTTTTTGTTGGTAATAAAACGGACCTTATTGTCGGTAACACATTGCTCGCCTAGATTTAAAAAAAAACATGTTTTGCCTTTTGAGGGTCCTAGTCTCTCAGTGACGTGTGCTTAAGAATCTCTTTACTGTTGGGCTAATGATCGGCGCACAGTGCTTGAATCAACATTGCCGCCACGTCTCACGTGTTTTAGTACTGATGGAACTCTTCACGATCAATGACCTTCTTTCTTTCTTTTTAGAGTTTCGAATATTGTGAATGGTTGGGGGTGCGGATGAGTTAGTGCTGGCGTGTTCGGGAAACGTGCGGTGATATCGCGGTAATTAGTCGCTAATGAGATATTTTAACGGCGGTTTAGGTTGAATTCGGAATAAATGACAATCTGGCAAACTACCATTATAACCGTGGCTGGCAGAAATTGGTATGATGATTAATAAAGAACAATCACGAAGCTTGGGGGAATCAGATTTCTTGAAAGAAAGATGATGAGAAAAATATCACCTGAGGAGACCGACATATTTCCCCAGTAATATGCATGTGGTGTCATCCTACCAGTGGCGTGGCTAGGTTTGGTGTCATCCTACCAGTGGCGTGGCTAGGTTTGGTGCCATCCTACCAGTGGCGTAGCTAGGTTTGGTGTCACCTTAACAGTGGCGTGGCTAGGTTTCGTGTCACTCTACCAGTGGCGTAGCTAGGGTTGGTGTCACCAAATCCTCTGGCCAGATAGAGGGCTCATATACACTTCTGCCCAGTCTTTCTTGCGTAATTCGTTTTAAGAAATTGTACATTATTTTCTACTTTCAGTGCGTTTTAACTCGTCATTGATAGAAATTCTCATTTAAAAAAAGGACTGAATTCCCCTCTCTCTCTCTCTCCCCCCCCCCACCCACCCAGAAAATATATTAATTTTTATTTATCGGGACTATGGGCCCCCACGACCTTTGTGTGTGTGTTGATAGCAAAGCCACACTCGATATCATACTGTTAGAATATAAAGAGGCAAAAATATTTATTTTAAATCTCTGAGCATAACACAGGGATGGGGTGAAAGAAAGTTGTCGGGGTGGAGGGTGGAGCTATTCAAAAGCGCCCCATTGCCTCGTCCTACTACGACCATGATCAGTTGGGTTTTCATAAAAAAATAATTAACGCCAGTGAAGTTTTATAGCACCCCCATCTTCGACTCCTCATGGCCACGCCCCCGCATACAAAACTATATATATATATATATATATATATAATCTTTTTCTTTCGCCTCTTCGTCCTCGAGGAACAGCAGCCGATCTTCATCGTCAGTGATCCTTCCTAGGACATAGGCCGCCTACTAGAGTCCTCCAGGTATCACGATCTTGAGCCAATCTCTCCAGCTTCCCCCAAGTGTGGCCAAGTTTCTTGGTATCCGCTACCACTTCACGGCTCCAAGTGTTCCTCGGCCTGCCTCTTTTCCGTTTTCCTTGAGGGTTCCAGTTCAGGGCTTGTCTAGTTATGCTGGAGGCAGGTTTCCTGAGTGTATGGCCGATCCATCTCCATCTTCACTGGAGGATCTCTTGTTCTACCGGTTTCTGCTTTGTCCGCTGCCACAGCTTCTGGTTGCTGATTCTGTCGGGCCAGTGATTCCCGAATATGTATAAAGTAAGCGTTTTCAAATCTGGTTTCATCAAAGAACACCTTTGAAATTGTGGTACTGATGGGTGATACTGGTTGGTTATTTCAAAGTACGAAGGCACGTTCAGGCTCAACGGCAGACGAACCAATCACATCGGTCGTTTCGCACCTCGTGACACAGTTCACAAGGAAACGAAAATAGAACTATAGCGTGAAGATCACGTGAGCATTTCTTGTTATATTTCTAATCTCGTTTCTATTTATGGAGCTTTTTTTTAACTGCCTTATTCCTCGTGGCGTGACTAGCGATTGAAAGAAATAAAGCAACTTCATCCTAAACAGACATTAGATCTGTAATGTGCGGACAGAATATAGATCCTACCACAAATTTATTTATTTTTCAACGGTCACACAATTGGTCACACAAACGGTAACACACACGGTCACACAATCGGTGACACAAACGCTGGCACACACGGTCCCAGAAACTGTGACATAAAATGCATGGGGAAAATATGAAGAGAAAACCCCCTAGCTGTTTGTGATTTTGAGACTCTTAGTTACAGAGCCATGGCTTTCCTAAAAGGTATTAACATCACAAGTGCTCTTCTGGCTTTGGCAAATCGCGCTTAAAAAAATCCATACCTCAATATTTGTGTAACATTGCTGAGGCTCCAATTACTCATGGACAATAATCCAGAATCTAATCAAGGGAGAAAATCTGTCATTTCGAAAACAAATAGTTTTTTGTTTTTTCCGATTGTTAATGTTAGCGACATGGAAAAAAAACAATGTAATTCAGAGCTGATATGGAAATGTCAAGAGTTAAATTAACATGGAAATTAAACAAAGGTCAGGAGAGTCTTTTGGGGTTTGGCTATTTTAAGGCCGACAGAAATGGCTTCCACGATAAATTGGGTTAGTTGTTGCTACAAGTTTATGTCGTACTCATTTGGTTAATCTTGTGGGGGGGGGGGGGGGATAATCTTAGTGTTAATCTCTTAACGAGAGTCAAGTTTATCTTATACCATGAAGGAATGTCTTTGATTTCTAGAGTGGTGGTTGTTTCGAAATGGCGTGGTTTAAATATCTTAAGGTTTGACGTCTGTCCTGTAGAACTAAAACTAGATGAGGTGAATTAGGTGATATACCAGGCAGAGCCGTCATGTGACTTTTGGAGGGTTCCTGTCACTTTTCAGCTTTAAGCTCCCTGCATTCAGAGTTTATAGTTAAAAAAAAGAAAATTCCCCATCGCAACTTTGAACCCATTAAATATCCGAGACCCCGTGCCGCTGCAGAGGGGAGCGGGACCCACACGACGGCTCTGAAATCGGGTTTATTTAGCGCGACAAACTATTTCTGGGTTTCCCAATGGGGCGCGTCCCTGAGATACTCCACAGTTCCTTGGGAGATACTCTACAGTTCCTTGGGAGATACTCTACAGTTCCTTGGGAGATACTCTACAGTTCCTTGGGAGATATTCTACAGTTCCTTGGGAGATACTCTACAGTTCCTTGGGAGATACTCTACAGTTCCATGGGAGATACTCTACAGTTCCTTGGGAGATACTCTACAGTTCCTTGGGAGATACTCTACAGTTCCTTGGGAGATACTCTACAGTTCCTTGGGAGATACTCTACAGTTCCTTGGGAGATACTCTACAGTTCCTTGGGAGATACTCTACAGTTCCTTGGGAGATACTCTACAGTTCCATGGGAGATACTCTACAGTTCCATGGGAGATACTTTACAGGTCCTTGGGTACTATCTGAACTTAATCTAAGATTGAGTCAAATATCTGATAATGTAATAATGTTGGTTAATAAAATACCACTAAAGTGATACCAAACATACCATTAGTATGGGTCCATTTTAACTTAATATGCTATGGCTGAGTTTTTGGGATAGATGACATAATTAGGGGTGAACATCTTATCAACAGAACTTTTAAAAGTTTAAAGACTAGTTTAGACAGTTGATAACATTAAAAATAAATTAAGAATGTTTTCATAAAATCACACGATAGGTTTTTATAGATTCATCAACTGCACCATGACTCAGCAAAGTTTGTTTAGTGTACCTCTTACACCCGGGCTCTTCGGTTAACAAAAGGATAAGCAACATTTTTCCATTTCACGAAAAACCAAAAATTAATTTAAAGAAGAAAAAAAAAAGAAAAGCATTTGGCGTAAATGTAATTTTTGTATCACCATCTTGGTTACGTTTAAATTCAAGTCTGGTACAGATCAAAACTGAATCAAATGGGTTTTTTTTTTTGTTTTTTGTGTGTGTCTGTCGGACAATCACGCTTCGTTTGGATGAGTTTTACGCTGACGGTCACGCTATGGGAATCTCATTAAATTGGCTAAAATAATTAGATTGAAATAACTTTTGAAATTGACAAACCTGATGACATTGAGGCTGGCAGACATGGCATTTACTTTAAACCAATGCCAGCACTTCATCACTTGTTGTTTTCAGTAGCAACTGTCTAATTTTAGCTTTCATTTCTTTCAGATTAGAAACAGAAGTCGTTCATGAAGACACCAAAGTATCAGCCGGGGTGTGTCTATATGGGGCGTGTCTATAAGGGGCGTGTCTATAAGGCACGGTTGGGGCGTGCGGTGGTTGGAGGGGGTGGAGTCCCATGTCTTTGCTGGCTATTTTTGTAAGGAGTGGGCACCATGTCTTTCCTAGCTATTTTTGTAAGGAGTGGGCACGATGTCTTTGCTGGCTATTTTTGTAAGGAGTGGGCACCATGTCTTTCCTGGATATTCATGTAAAGTTTGGGGCACCTCGTTTTTCCATGGTATTCAATTTAAATTGTTAAGCACCTTATCTTTACTTGCTATTTATGTAAGAAGTGGGGCACCTTGTTTTTCTGTGCTATTTATGCAATGAGTGGGGCACTTTGTCGTTCACCTCTAGAGTGGGGCGATTTCCTGCAGCCTTGACCCGATCTCACACCTGTAACGTCGTTGCCATTGGTTTTTCCTCTACTTCCTGGTAGCCGGGCCGAATCACTGCGCTATGTGCACGTATCTTCGGACTACTTTGTAGTTGTAAAAAGGGTCGATTATTCCGTAGTGATAGCTTTATCCTCTGCCGCCAAAACGTTATATAGTTTATTTTTAAGACGCGTGCTAATGTTGACTGACATGCAGCGATTGCAATAACAATAATAATAATACCACTAATACTTATAGCAATAACATTAATAATACTATCACTATTAAAATCATTATTATTTTTAAATGAAAATTTTTTTTTTAACACTGAATAAACAACTCATTCGAAATGATATTTTCATGAAATATTTAAAATGAGATTTGTTGAACTGTGTGGTCATTGCGTGTAGTCAGAGCGTTAATCTGTAAGAGTGACCTGAATAGTTTTGATGGAAGACATCTGTTCAACACGGCGTCATCAATAATTTCATTGAGAGCTGTTGGACTTTAATCCATAACAGTTCTTATACGCCATACTGAAACTGACTGTTCCTATACTATGTACTAAAACTTGACATATACTCTGTACTGAAACTGACTGCACCTATACTCTGTACTGAAACCGACTGTTCCTATACTCTGTACTGAAACCAACTGTTTCTATACTCTGTACTGAAAATGACTGTTCCTATACTCTGTACTGAAACTGACTGTTCCTATACTCTGTACTGAAACTGACTGTTCCTATACTCTGTTATAAAACTTGACATACACTATGTACTGCAATGGCCATACACTACTAACTGCAATTTAAAATCATCTTTCTTTTAAGGTGTGAACATTTCATGACGGTATTTCCAACTAAATGTTTTGAGTTCATCCGGAGCAAGTATCTCTTAAGTAAAAGTTACAGTGCGCACTAGTGTGACACTGAAGGAAGACACGTTGTATGATGTCCGACAGTAAAAGACAAAGTCTCGAATCAGCAGAGGCGGCTTATATAAGTAAGTCTCATTTGTTTCACGGGATGACATCAGGTGCCAGGGCTTTGTATGGTAGGAATAAGGAAAGGTTGCAAGTTGCGTACCTAGACTAAAAGTGCAAGTTGCGTACCTAGACTAAAAGTGTAAGTTGCGTACTAGACTAAAAGTGCTAGTTTCGTACTTAAAGTGCAAGTTGCGTACCTAGACTACAAGTGTAGGTTTCTTACCTAGACTAAAAGTGCAAGTTGCATATCCAGACATACCCAGACCAAAAGCCGCTCGCAGGAGAGAGGGGTGGAACTCTCAAAGGTGCGCCCCTTATACAAACATCGTTTTTATATTTTGTTATATATAAAATGGTTAAGTCACTCCCTCACCAAACACCTCCTGTGTATGCCAATGAGAGGGTGTTTAAGGAGGCGCTTGTATAGAAAATGTAATGAAGTAGATTGTACACGGGAGGAAGACCTGTTTAAAGGGTGCTATGTAAAAAATATTTATGACAACTTATTTTCACAAATGTTTTCATTTAAAAAACTGTCTTTAGCTAGGACCAATAGAGTACTTTAAGCTGGCCTTTGGTCAAATTGTTGTAATTGTAAAACGTTGCTTTGTTTTAAATATTTAATAATGCATGTCCTGAAAATAAATATGCACAATGTAATAAAAAATAAGTTCCATATATTTGGATCAATTAAATAATCTTATCTTATAGAGAATTAAACTATAAACTTCCATTTTCTTCACAAAGGCAAGGGGCATCATATCGTATTTTTACTTGTCCGCAAAGGGTGGCACTACTTTCCTTATATTAGTGGGCGCCATTTTCGAGCTAAGACCACTGGTGCAGCTTCCCCTTCCCCTAGTCGGAGGAGTCATTTAAATAAAACGTATATCTATGACGCACGCGGGTGTCGTGTTGTACAGCGACGCAAGTTCATACGTTTTGGGCAAACTTCTTGGGATGTCAACACCATTTTATTACATCTAATGGTATCCACAAGTCAGGTCGTTGAACAAGTACAAAAAATACACACAGAGATATTTGCAGTTTCAATTCTTCTTTCTTGGTTCTAAAAGAAAAACAACTACTTATAAAATATTGACATCACAATGCCCCCCCTCCCAAAACACCCAACAAAAAAAAAAAACAACAGTGAACAAACAAATAAACAACCAAATATAACAAAAACAAAACATAAACAAAAACAGAGTGCTTAATTTTACAAACGTAAACAAAACATTTTATTTAAAAAATATGAAAGAAAATAAAGAAAAAGAATTTTCGTTCGTTTCATTGATGTAGCTCAGTATTTCCCAAAGTGTGGTGCGCGTACCCCAGGGGGTACGGGGAGAGTTCGGTGGTGGGGGGTGGGTACGCACTGTATAAGACATTATTTAAAAAAAATTGTTATTAAAGTATATGCAATTTGTTTAAACGGTGTGGGGGGTGGGGGTGGTAATCAGTGTTATGAAAATGATAGACAGGGGTACACGTATTTCGAAAGTCTGGGAAACACTGATGTAGCTGATCAGTTGACAGAGATTAGCCAACATAATTTGTAACTAGATCCTTCCGTAGAGGCGGTACATTTTCTTGTCTCTTTTCATTTCTGTACATCGCTAGCCTAACGTCTCCGACAATCAATGAAGATCAAGGCTAAATTCAAACCGTTGACAAGGAATCTTAATCAAAGAGTTAGAATTGTAATTTACAGACTGCCAACATTTCAAAGCATTATTTAAAAAAATAATATATATATATATATACGGTCCTTACTTTTTAGTAAAAGAAACATCTTTTGTGAGAGTAGCTTTTCAAAGTTTATTTATAAACTAGGTCATTTGGTGCCGTCTGAAGTGTGGCCCACATGTGCAGACGAAAACGTTCCCTGATAACCCCAGTTCCAGCCTTCGGATCTTCTTCAGATTCATCCAATTTAAAAAATAATAACAGCAGATGAATATATAATACTTCATACCATTAAGGGATACTATTTTCGTTGAATGTGCAATAACTTGATTAATATTACTCTCTGCTAAACATGGACACTTTCCAAAAATATAGTTCCGGAAGAGGATTTTGCGCACCTGTCATATTCAAGTACTTCCGTTGCCATGTTCAATACAATTAGGTAAGAAGTGGCTCCTTATATAAATGAGAGAAACGGACTCAAGACAGGCGTTTGAGAAGTAGCTGCTGGAGTAAGTTAGAGTAGCTGCTGAAGTAAGTTAGAGTAGCTGCTGAAGTGAGTTAGAGTAGCAGCTGAAGTAAGCTAAGAGTAGTAGCTGAAGTAAGCTAAGAGTAGCAGCTGAAGTAAATTAGAGTAGCAGCTGAAGTAAGCTAAGAGTAGTAGCTGAAGTAAGCTAAGAGTAGCAGCTGAAGTAAATTAGAGTAGCAGCTGAAGTAAGCTAAGAGTAGCAGCTGAAGTAAGCTAAGAGTAGCAGCTGAAGTAAGCTAAGAGTAGCAGCTGAAGTAAGTTAGAGTAGCAGCTGAAGTAAGCTAAGAGTAGCAGCCCTAGATTGTGTCGAGGTCCCCTTGATACGGACAACACTAAACAAACGTTTCTTTTTCGGTTATTTAACGTTTTTGTTTTGATAATAAAAGAAATGTGAACGCCTGCATTGGACGCCAACAAAACAAAGCCTACATTGAATCTTCACACTATGGTCCATAACAAAGTGTGGTAGTTCCTGCAGTGGTGTAGTGAGGGGGGGCAAGGGGGGCATCATGCCCCGGGCGCTACTCACAAAAGGGCGCCAAATGGTATATTTTACTATAATATTGTATGGTTTTCGAATAGGGGGGGGGGCGCTAAAAAGGTATCGTGCCCCGGGCGCGAGTTAAGCTCGCTACGCCACTGAGTTCCTGACATAGAGTTGTGGCCCATGACAGCGGTGGCGCAGGCATGATTTACCGAATTTGGGGTCGATGACCGAACTGCTGAATCGGCATGGAGACGAAATATCTAGGGCGCAAAAGGGGCCAGAATGATGGTGAGGGTGGGGTGGGGGGGGGGGGGTTTCGGGGTGGTGGGTCGGTGGGCACAAACATTTTGATAATAGTTTTTTTTTAATTAAAAAATACTAACATAATACAAGCCCTGTTTCTTTTTCTTTTCTTTTCTTTGCTCTATCTCATTTTCCTTAACTTTATTTGGCCTAAAAACGGTTGAGGGCTTGATCCCCCCCACACAAAAAAAAAAACACACACCCTCCCCTTGCCTACTCCCCTGACTAACCGTTAGAATTGTGGTCTCTGAAGCACTTCGTTTCTGAAAACATTCCTGTACGTCTCTAACTCTAAGGAACGCAAAAAATAACTTTGGCTCATCTGGACTAAGTTTTCGAATGATTTGTGTGTGTGTGTGTGGGGGGGGGGGGGGGGGAATCATTGACAATGATTTATGGTGTTATGAAATGGCATGTGAAAGCTATAACTGAAGCAAACATTTTCAGAAAACCTTGTTTTACCTCTTGAACCCTTGACCGACATGTGTACATGTTTTTAGCACATGATTTCTGTTTCGTTACCGTAGTGTTCCACATAATATATATTATACAAATTTTTCAACGTTCAACCAAATAAATCGTTACGGTAATATTACCATCGGAATTTTTGGGTTCATGTTACGTTAACATAAAAGTTCGGAACATTGAGATTTATTATGTCTCGTTTAATGTCGTAAACTTTAGAAATATTTGTCAAGAATTTGGTTTAATTAGCAGATAATTATTTTAAAAAAAATTGTTGTAATTTTATTCAAAAATTTAAAAGGAAAGGAACAAATATTTTGTTTGCGTTATTTGTTAGCTACAGCTCAAAGAGGTTGCACGTGCGCCCTGCAACCCATGCAGCTCGTGTAGCCTATGCAAACCCTGAGGCTACTGGGGGGCCTCGGATATTGAAGGGGCCCAAAATTATTAAATGGTCAAAGGATTATCATAGGGGAACTATTTGAGATGACGTTGAAGTGGCAGGGAGCCCCCAAAGTCACGTGCCACCCTGACACAGCAGGTATGAATCACGGTTTTCTAAAAAGAAAAAAAAAGGTGGGGGGGGGGCAGGGTGGTGGTGGGGGGGCGTGGCTCTGCGTGAACTTCCCATCAGCTAAAGTTACTTGACAAAACATACATTCAAGTAACGTGCTTAATAAAAAATTCCCAATTAGTGCTATTGTCTGAGAATGTTATTGTGCGAGCCTATTTAACGAACGCTGCAGTCATACATACAGAGCAAGAGAATCATCTTTTTTTATAGGAGAATCTATAGATTCGCAATGATGATAGTGAACATGTCCATAAATGTACTCTCCCAAGCTCAAATTTTGAATAGGAATTACATCTGATTTCACATTGAAATAGCAATACCTTAAAAATTAATGACATAAACGTAGACGACTGTAAAGTAAACAACCTCCTTAAAACAGTTGTTCGTTCGTTTAAATCCTTTATATAAATTTTAAAAATTAAATATTAATATTCTAATGTCCCACCCGCTATTTACACATCAGATATATTACACCAACTATTTAAAAAAAAAAACATGAAAATATTATGCACCAAGCGCATTTGCAATATTTTTTACAAAAGGAATCTAATCTCATTTATCAAATTTATTGTGAATTTTATTTCGTCGAATCAGTGTCATCATAATTTTCATCATCTTACCCTCGGAAAAACAGAAAAAACTCATTTTTGGGGGTTGGGGCTGAACATTTGAAAGAATGTGTTGTCATTGACAAGGAGTTCGAGCGCCAAGTTATGACCAAGTAGGCATACTGACCACGGAAAGACAAGGCACTGACCATGTGCTGACTAGGTGAAGACACTGTGCCCAGCCACAAAAATACCTAATTGTTTTACTAACATCCAACTGGTAACTAATTTATATTTTAAAATAAATCATACACAATTGACTTAAATGCACATACAAACCTGTCAGTGTTAGTTGTTTTTTTTGTAATGATTCTTTTTTGTCGTTTTTTGGTTCGGTTTTTAAACAACGAATTCTGCTACAATCCTTCTTGAACACTCACATTCACATACAACAAGCACACACTTGGAGCGTATCTCAAGACAGTGTACTTCCGTTAGGTAACGAACAGGAAGGGAGACCGCGGACTGAGGTTTCCACGTGACTAACTGTTACGGTTTATCTCTGTCAATTACCTCACCACGAGCAGTGATTGCCTCGCCGTGGTGGTGATTACCTTTGGGTAAGGCCGATGAAGAGAGACGTTGGCATCGGTAGTTGATACCCAACCTCCTTTGATCGTCTGCTGACAACACCGCGTGCACTACAGGCTCTGCCCCCGCGATCCGTGATAGTAATAATGGGTTCTACTGGAAGCGAAAGGGGGGTAACTGTGAAATAGTCTACCAAAGCTCCAAACGACGGTTTCAACTCTAAGTTGTTTTTAAGCACACACACACACAAATAATAAAAAATACAACAACAACACATATGTTAAGTATAAAGAATAAAACGAATAACTTTTATATGTAAAGAAAAATTCCCATACGCGTTTCGATGCTGGTTTTGTAATTGCAAAACAACTACAACGCTTCTTTCATTACTCCATCAACAAAATGTATAATTAAATACCATCTGGTAGATAGGATATGAGGAGCTTAAGAGAAATTCTTCAAGATATCGTGGTAGTTCCAGATGCACGGCAACAATGGATAAATTGTTGACAGCATAAGACCATGCGGGCAATTTTTAGTTCGTACAAGCTTTGGGGAGGGGGGGGGGAGAGAGAACGCGGTCGTGGTGGCAAATATGGTCCTCACGCTGGAGAGACCGCGGTCATGTTGGTAAATATGGTCCTCACGCTGGAGAGACCTCGGTCATGTTTGTAAATATGGTCCTCACGCTGGAGAGACCGCGGTCATGTTGGTAAATATGGTCCTCACGCTGGAGAGACCGCGGTCATGTTGGTAAATATGGTCCTCACGCTGAAGAGATCGCGGTCATGTTGGTAAATATGGTCCTCACGCTGGAGAGGCCGCGGTCATGTTGGTAAATATAGTCCTCACGCTGGAGAGACCGCGGTCATGTTGGTAAATATGGTCCTCACGCTGGAGAGACTCAATGCATTAAACTTGCTCCAGTGAAAGGAACCAAAGATTCTAGAAATGGCCGACTAGTAGTTTGTTGAGAAATGTATACCCCCACCCCCCACACACACACTAAAAACAAAGTGTACAGGAAATACACGCCACGCCTTGGGTCTACTCTGTGTCTTACAAGTTAATGGTGTTCAGGTATTTCCTAGAGCGGCCGATTATCCCGCGAGACTTACACGTGTTGGGAAGCACTGTGCTAAATTCTAAAAAAGCAACTATATATGTAGTGCGTAGGTGATACATTAGTATATTTTTAAAAAGAAAAAAAATCAATTAACACTTCCCCCACCCTATATCTTCACAAACATACCCAATATATATATATATATATATATATATATATATTGATTTAAAATCATGAAGACATGCCATTTAAACTTCATGTATCATCAAGCATCACCAACAAAATGTTGCACCCTTTTTACTGTTGATTCTTACTTGCGGGCTTTGCTTGCATTATCTTAGAACACGACCGACTGTTTGAGCATCTTTATCGTAAACACTTGATAAGCTAAAATCTATTTTTTTTTTTAAATAACTGTATGCTCCTTGCTCTGAGGTTGAAGAACGACACGTGATACAACTTTCCCACGTGAGCTGCATGTGCTTCGAGAATAGTTTTCATTCAGAAAAGACACAACCATTTCAGTCATCTTCACATGTGTATGATAGTACGGCAGACACTTGGATTACATGTATGACAGACATTGGGATTACATCACGACAGGCACTGGGATTACATGTATGATAGGCACTGGGATTACATGTATGATAGGCATTGATATTACATGTATGACAGGCACTGGTATTACATGTATGACAGGCACTGGTATTACATGTATGATATGCACTGGTATTACATGTATGACAGGCACTGGGATTACATGTATGACAGGCACTGGTATTACATGTATGACAGACACTGGGATTACATGTATGACAGACACTGGGATTACATGTATGACAGGCACTGGGATTACATGTATGACAGGCACTGGGATTACATGCATGACAGACACTGGGAATACATATATGATAGGCACTGGGATTACACGTATGACAGGCACTGGGATTACATGTATGACAGACATTGGGATTACATGCATGACAGACACTTGGATTACATTATGACAGACACTGGGATTACATGTATGACAGACACTTGGCATACATATATGGCAGACACTGGGATTACATGCATGGCAAACACTGGGATTACATGCATGACAGACACTGGGATTACATGTATGACAGACACTGGGATTACATGCATGACAGACGCTGGGATTACATGCATGACAGACACTGGGATTACATGTATGAACGGCACTGGGATTACATGTATGATAAGCACTTGGATTACATGTATGGCAGACACTTGGATTCAAGAACTAAATGCAACGTTTAAAAAGTAGATTATATTTAAGTGATCCACATCGCTTGCCTTGCACCTACTACATCTAAGCGAGACCGTTGGCCATTAACGTAAAGAGGGTTAGTTGCACCCAGGGCGTTCAAAGATTTCTCCGCCCCCCCTTCCACTAAAAAATCTGCAGTTTTCCGAAAATTCCGCCTGTCAATATAAAAAGAAAAAAGTGTTGCTCGGAATGGGCCGCTCCCCCCTACCTACGCCACTGCCGTTTGCATTGGGATACTAAATCTAAGCGAATTGCAATGTGTAGGCCTTCCAGAAATTTGTTGGCTACATTGTAGTTGTTATCGTGACAATTTCGACTTTGTTATAAAACATTTCAACTAATTTACATTTCATATTCAAATACGCAACACTGTGAAAATTCTTTGAGCTATAAAACCCCGTATCATCCAAATTCACTGATAGTTATCCTTTGAAGGACATAGAGGAACAAAAGTATGTGGGAATCTGAAAAAAAAAAGGAACGCAACAAAACAACGAACGTGTCGTCAGGAAGCCTTCATCAGCGAACAGACAACAGTAAAAACTGAATTTTAAAAAATAGCACTTAGCTCAAAAGTATTATCCAAGAGGGCCCTCCTGCTGATACGTTTGTTGTTTTGATGCGTTCCATTTTTTTTTTCAGGTTCTCCGATACTTTGTTTCGCTCATTTCCTTTTTTGCTAACCTGATTGCATTCTCTCCCCTTAATTACCATCTCCCATTGAAACCGCCATAACTCCCTGCTGACATCGCAAAACGAAAACTTTACGATGAAATTATTGTTGCTACCCTTGTTCCTGTGATTTGAACATTTAGACATTTATCTCCAGTGAGATTTTAAAAAATACACAACCATATTATATATTTCAAGTGAACTTTGCACTGATCTCTGTTGGATACGACTTCAAACAACATTCCTTTTCAATGGCATAAAAGAGTCGAATTTGTGTGTGTGTGTGCGTGCGTTTGTGTGTGTATGTGTGTGCATGTGTGTGTGTGTGGAGTCTGACAGCGACTCTATCATTTAGTAAGACTATGACATCAGAGAAACTTATTAGTAGTTCTCAGGGGGGAAACTAGTTTAGGAATTACACTAATTACACCGAATGGAAATCTATAGATACATATATGAATGTATGTAAGTATGTATGTATATATGTGTGTATGTGTGTGTTTGTGTGTTTGTTTGTGTTTGTGCATGTATGTATGTATGCATGTATGTATGTATGTATGTATGCATGTATGTATGTGCGGAACGAAGCCCTTGCAAGAAAAAGAACAGCACGGAAGGCCAAAATTAACCAGGAATCATCATTCTCCTGCGTGAAATGCAGACGAGATTGTCATTCCAGGATTGGCCTAGTGAGCCACTCGTCGAAGTGTAGGACTACAATATAGCTACTTCATCGTCTCGTGAAGACGGAAGGATGCCATACAATGTATGTATGTATGTATGTATGTATGTATGTATGTATGTCCCATATGCCCTCCTGCACCATTCGTGCAATTGCGGTAAAACTTTGGTGCTTTGTTGTCCACATACCCGGACATTTTCCTAAGACATTACAACCCTTTTAAAATATTTCAATTTTTGACCGTTGGCCTTAAATTGTTTTTTTTTCTTATATGAGCTTTGTACAAAATATTTTCCGTATGCGCTCCTAAACTATTTATCCGAATGCGATAAAACTTTCGAGAGATGTTGTGGGCACGCCCTGCAAAGATTTTTTAATTATTACGACGATTTTAAAATATTCCGTTTTGAGCCAGGGGCCCTATGTTCGTTTTTTTCTTATATGAGCTTTATAAATATACCTTCAAACCGTATGCGCTCCTATACCATTCATGCAATTGCGAAAAATCTTTGGTGAGTTGTTTTCCACAGGCCCGGGCACTTTTCTGAGTCATTACCACCCTTTTAAAACATTCCTTTTTGGGCCGTTGGCCCTAAATTGGTTTGTTTTCTTCTTATATGAGCTAAGTAAAAATAATTTCCGCGTGCACTCCTATACCATCTATGAAATTGCATTAAAACATTGTTGAGTTGTTGTGCGCACTCCCGCAAAGGTTTCTGAATTATTACAACCACTTTAAAATATTCCATTTTGAGCCAGGGGCCCTAAATTCGTTTTTTCTAATATGAGCTATATAAATATAATTAATTTGAAACAGGGCTAATGCATGGGTGGATATTATTTTACTGAAATATAATTAGTGAAGTTAAATTTTGTGTGTGGAATAATAAGTAGGTTTCTGGAGTCATACAACCTTTCTACAATATTCCGTTTGTGCCCGAGGGGGCCTAAATTCGTTTTTCCTCCCCTTATATTAGATATATAAATATAATTTCCGTATGCATTCCTATATCATTCATCCGATTGCGATAAAACTTTGGGGAATTGACATGCGTCCGCCCGCAAAGTTTTCTAAATTAGTAAACCATTTTAAAACATTCCGTTTTGGGCCGGCTGCCCTTACTTCGTTTTTTCTTATATGTGCTATATAAATATAATTTCAAAAAGAACTAATGTATTGTTGGATGGAATTTTAATCATAAACAAATAGCGACATTTCGTGTGTGTGTGACATAATAAGTAGGTTTCTAAATTAGTATAATCATTTTGAAATATATTTTTTTTTTGCACAATCCTTGTGCCGACTCCAAGACTCCACAAGACCACTTCAAGACTCCACATGCCAACCGCACATGCCCACTTTGAGACGTCACCTGACTACCTCACAAGGTTCCCTCCAAGACTAAAAATTGCCCACGTACTCCAAGACTCACACTCAACATGCCCACATATAGGACTAATTCCCCTTCACTCCAGTGTTCCTACTCCACAGCCCGCCCCCCCTCCACCGTTCCCAGCAATCTGTTATCAGTTATTTATCACCTGTAAAATGCTGTTAGTGCTCCAGCAGCTCCAGCTCACGGGCATTAGAACAACGCAGTTTCCTCTTATCATGTTCATCTTTCCCTGAGACTCGCCGCCTCCTTCGTTGGTTTTGGAAGTGTTATGAAATAAAGGTCCGATATCATTTGAAAAGTTGATCACTTTAACGTAAAAAAAAAATGTTTTCTTTCTTATTGACATTTTAAAAACAAATTATTTATGAACGCTTTTATTTAGTTTGCAATTTTGTCTGTTTGTTTGTCTGGGTCTACAAAAAAAAAAAAAAGCAATATGGAAGGAAATGCTTCAAGAAATAATTTTTTAAAAAACAACATTAGATACAATACAAGGGTAGTATAAAAAACTGCTGTTCCACCATTTTGTGTTTTTCTTTAATGTTTTTGAGCTTAACTTGTGAGAACATGGAGGTTCTAAAATGTAGCTTCTAAAAACACATCAATGTTTGGAAAGCCGTTCTGCGTGAAATTTAAAAGGAGATCGGTGATGATCTCTCTCTAATGCTGAGTATTTTGTGTAACATTTTCTTCCATGTTTGGCGGCAACGCTTGTATTTTTTGTAACATTTTCTTCCATGTTTGGCACCAACGCTTGTATTTTTGTAACATTTTCTTCCATGTTTGACACCAACGCTGGTATTTTTGTAACATTTTCTTCCATGTTTGGCACCAACGCTGGTATTTTTGTAACATTTTCTTCCATGTTTGGCACCAACGCTGGTATTTTTGTAACATTTTCTTCCATGTTTGACACCAACGCTTGTATTTTTGTAGACATGATTAATAGTAAGAAAATCTTGGTGTCTCAAAAACTATTTTGTACTTTTAGTGCATTTTAATAACAGTGATTAAAAAACCAACATTTGATAATATTGTTGTTTTAAAGACGGTATATCTTTCTTAAATGGTAGTGGGTTGAGATGACAACACAAAGAAGTTATTAAAAACATTGGATAAAAATAGTTACCATGGGTGAATGAAAGAAATTATATATAGATCTAGGCCTATATATAAAAGCGAAAATTACTAACATTTAAAAATTAAATTTAATCAAAGCCATTATTGAGTTAGCTGTTTGTTTTGATTCCTAATTTTTTTTTGGATAAAAAAAAAAAATTGTATAAGTTAAAAATCTTTTAAATTACGTGTAGCTTAATGGATCTTATGATTGTCGTAATTTCAAATAGTTATAATTTCCGCAGTTGAGCTCTGGCACATTATAACGAAAAGGTAGCATGTTTTTTTAGCGTGAGCTATGACTATGACCATTAACTTTTTCATTAAGTTTAGGATTCCTGTGTGTGCGTCAGAACCAGATTTTCATGATATTTCCGCTCTTCACACAGTGCATAAGGCACTCCATAGATGCCTAGCCAGTTTATCATACGGGCCGAGATATGAGACGAAAAATTATCTAGCTTCGAATAAAACGCAGTAACAGAAAACACATAAGAGGCCTTAACATCAACTCGGTATATTATTCGTTTTAAATTTATGATTTAACTAAATATCAAAATCTTTGTAATAATTTAGAAGAAACCGAGAAATATTATTTACACCGCATGGTTGTTGAACGTTTTGTCTTTAAAGGGATGTTATACTATGATAAATTTACACGTTTAAAAAGAATCCGATTAGAAAATGAATCTACGTATATTTAAATAATAAGAAGCCAAACTGAAATTAATCTGTGTACCCAATTTCAGATGTAAAGTGTCTCGTGAGCCAGTGATATGAGCAGTTGAATGTCATACCCAAAACCAAACCACCAGCCAAAAAAAATATATTTAAAAGAAAAAGAAACATCTCATGGAGGAAGGTAATAGACATTTGATAAAGCATAATATACACATAAAAAAATATGAAGATTTTAAAAGATGGTCAGAAAAATCCAAGTTATGCAAAGCAGTGCTTCTCACTATCGTGATCCATGGACCGGTAACGGTTCTCAAGCCCGCAGTCAACATTTCGCAATAGATGAGCAAACATGAAATAAATAAATAAAGAGAAGAAAAACAATTATAGTGTGAACCTGTCCCTGCTGTGGCTTGGAGGAGTTCCTTCAGTTCTGTCACATATAACATTTTGAGAAGAGCTGATTTAGAGCACTAAAATAGTTTTTAAAATTACGGGAAGCTTACCAGCTTTGAACTCATTCCTGACTCCTCTCTTCATATCTAGAACTGTCAACGGGTGACCGGGTGCCTGCCAGAGGCTTACTACTTATAAGCTTTTCTGGAGTACCTGATTTTTAAGAAATTTGTTTTTTTTATCATTAAAAAAATAATAAATTTTTAAAAAAGAATATTGTTATTTTGACCTCTACTTCCCCTGGCGATATCGCCTCTCAAAGTCCCAAAATTGCCTGTCTACTGCGCCGGGTGCTGCGCATGTCCAGTGTTTCTTTCACTTAGTGCCGGGTTGGGCTTTCAGGTGTTCGGGTGGGCAGTGCCAGGGGCGTAGGAAGGATGGGCAGAGATGTTTGTCAGCCTCAGTGGGATGTTTTTCATTTATGGAGGGCAGCATTTTATGCCAGCTGTAGAGTTCTGTCTTGGAAAAAAAAAGGGGGGGGGGGTGGGAAAAAGTCTTAGCCCACCCAGGGCAGCACTTACCCTAGCTGCTCCACGGGGCAGTTCCAACATTAGGCGACCAGGATCAGTTCTAACTCCATCACTTCACCGGATATAAACTGAATTTAGTTAAGATTTATCCCTGGAATCTATAAAGCCCAACTATATCATTAAATTAAAGGAAAATAATCTATTTGCCAGTTCGAGAAAATGATCCTAATTACAAAACATACAGCGTGTGTGTTTGTTAAAGCGGGCTACATTTATCATTTTGATAGGGTAGGCGGACAGAAAGTGAGGGCGCAGACGGCTACCGAACAAAAATTGGGAGGGTTTCGCACTCACTAGAAATTTTTTATAAATTCAAAATCAACGTGTTCAGTTTGGCGTATACCGTAGTAGTTTCGCCAGTGTACTGTCACATGGATGGGGCTGGGGCGTGGTGAAGCGGAAATTGATGGCGTCGAAGGCTTCCGAGTGAATGCGAGTTTGAGGGTGCAGGGAGAGGGGGTTGGGAGGGGAGTTATTGAGTCCTTCCCCAGAAACGTTTTGATATCTTAAAAATGCAGTGATTCATTCTAGGGCATGCCTAAATTTAGATTTGCATCACTCCCACTTAATCAGGGATGGAAAGAAGTTTAGGGCCCTCATCCTGACTGTGTTTATACAAATGTCCCTCATCCTGGCTGTGTTTATACAAATATCCCTCATCCTGACTGTGTTTATACAAATGTCCCTCAACCTGAATGTGTTTATACAAATGTCCCTCAACCTGAATGTGTTTATACAAATGTCCCTCATCCTGACTGTGTTTATACAAATGTCCCTCAACCTGAATGTGTTTATACAAATGTCATACTTTAAGTTGTTACTAAATAGTATTGTTGTTTTATAATATCGTTTTTTTAAATTAAACAATGTATTTCGTTAAACTGATTTTTAATATAACATAAATTTAAACAAATATATACGGATATTTCTTTCATACAAAAAGGGGTCGGTCACAAAAAAAGGAGTATACTAAAGTATTACCAGATACAAAAAGAGAAAACAAATATGGTTTTGTAGAAAAATACTAAATGGCAACTTTTATAACTTGTTTTAGAAACGGTAAAATGTATACTAATTACTTCATTTTTGGAGTATGATGACAATGTACAAGTAGCACCCTGACCTAGTTTAAGAGTTGATCTTACATCAGAAAGAAATAGAAACTGAAAACTTATTGTCGTTGTTCGTTAGTTGGCAAGAACTAATTCAAAATGAAGGCCTTTACAACGATGGAAAGTTATTTCAATTCCGTATTGTTCCAAGTATGGGCCACACTTTTCCCCATGTAGTAACAGTAGGTTTTCTAGTATGTTCCACACTATAAATAAATTGTTGAAATACCGGCATCAAAAGTGATACGTAAACAACATCAGATATGTAGACAGTAGAGCATAAGAAATATTCACTGACTCCACCATTTCCTTCATTTTATCAAACTTAAAGCTACCGTTCACAACTCTTTAAAAATGTACTGAAAATGACAAACTTGTTGTTTCTTTTTAAAAAAGAATATATTTCCCTTTATTTTGTAACACTTTTTCTCCAGGGTCGGCTGGGGGGGGGGGGTGGGTGGTTTGACGTGCTCCCACTCATCCGACGCTTCCACACCCCCCCCCCCCCCACACACACACCGGAGAGATGCCTCTGCCTTTATGAAACACTGGTTGTGAGTAATAAATAAATAAAAGTAACAATATATGTGAACAACGGGAAGTAGTGGTGCTGTTTAAACTTAAAACCTGTAGCGGTTTATTTTTGGAGAAGAACAAAAAACGGTACTTAGAATATAATGCTGTATCTGTAAGATTTGATGTCTAGAGTTGCTGTATCTGGCTTTGCTGTGTCTAGAGTTGCTGTGTCTAGAGTTGCTGTGTCTAGAGTTGCTGTGTCTAGATTTGCTGTATCTAGAGTTGCTGTACCTAGAGTTGCTGTATCTAGATTTGCCGTATCTAGATTTGCTGTGTCTAGAGTTGCTGTATCTAGATTTGCCGTATCTAGATTTGCTGTACCTAGAGTTGCTGTATCTAGATTTGCTGTACCTAGAGTTGCTGTATCTAGATTTGCCGTATCTAGATTTCCTGTACTTAGCTTTGCTGTATCTCAGGAATGAAAAGTAATAGTGAGATCGGGTTTTCACAGCAACTTTTCCTTATGAATTGTTGACACTCGTGACCTTTTCTTAACTTGCTCTGTCGGTTTGTTAGTTTGTGTGTGGTCCAACCTTGCATCTCAATTTTGACCCATTTAATTATTTTTCTATTGTTTAATTTTTTAAAAGGAAGTTCTTATATATAACTTTGTATAAAAAATTACGAGAGTTCAAAGGTCAACCGGCCGGGGGGGGGGGGGGGGGGGGGAGAGTGTTTTCAATGTAATAGTACTAGTTAGCGCGACATCATGACAAGCTAACTAGATTATTTAGCTGATGAAACAATCGAAACGATTGATTTAGAATTTATTGAAATAAATGTAGATAGTCATAGTGATACTCTCTTTAGTTGAGTATATATCTACAACACACTATTAAGAAATCAATACAGTTACAGAATAATAAAACCGTGAACATGGTGATGGCCAGTGAACTTAATGACTCCTCATAATCTGTAAACTTGTTTGCTTCGTTTGGTACCCGACTACATGGGTCGACGGGTACCAGGTCAGGTGTGTTTTTTTTCCTCAGGTTTCCGACAGCCCCAGTAAAAAAAAAAACGCTATACACTTGTCCAGAATTCGATGGGCGAGGTTGGAAAAGCAGGAAGGTCTGACAAAGCCGGAGAAAAGTTAACTTTCAGGGAGCGAGGGGCGTGACATGGCGAAGAAACAGAGTGGTTTCCCCCCCTCGCAGTTATCGGAACATGTTTGGTGGGGTGCTTGTTTATGATCGCACCAACGGGAATGAAATCTCCTTTATCAGGTACAGCCATATTTAACATGGGCTAGGCCGTGAAATACTTCACTTGGAGCTGTTAAGCACAAAATATGATGTCAATGAAAATGCTCAAATTACGAACGCGTCGCAGGTGTGTGCTCGGTGCATAGCGGTCTCGTTGACTACGCGTTTTGACTTTAATTAATTTATGTATATAGTTAGAGTGTTGTGCTGGTGAGCATACATAAGACACAGGGTTGTATCTTTCACGTGACACGATAACGTATTTTCTTTTTATATAATCAATTAAAGTTACAAATTACTGCCCCCAAACGAATTAATGGGTAAATGGCTCGCCTTATCATAAATCTGACCTGCCTATCCATAAATGATGTCACGCTGTTTTGGTTCGCCCCCCCCCCTTTTTTCCATCATCACACAATTTAGACACCCTCATAATAGATGGTAACAAGATGCGTGACGTCATTAATGTGATGACCCCCTAAAAAATTTAATTTGCGTCTACACTCAGTAAGAGACGCCTTTCAACTTATCTTATTTGTGTGTGTTTGGGGGGGGGGGGGGCACAAACCGAAAGAAATGCTCAGAATGGCACGAGGCTTGCACGAAACATCAACCGCGTTTTAAAAACTAATTTACGAGTTAAAATTTTCTCGTTTCTAAACAGAGAGAGAGAAGGGGGAGAGACAGAGAAACAGAGAGAGAGAGAGAGAGAGAGAGAGGGGGGAGACAGGGAGAGACAGCGAGAGAGAGAGAGAGAACTACATTTTGATCAGAATCTTCGAACACTTAAGTTTTTAATTTCTATTTCTTGTTTCTTTTTCTCCCTTCTTGTCTGTTGAAGAAAGCTTCTTTATCCTGTCATTGACCTCCTTGTCTAAGGGATAATATTTGCAACAATGCGGAATTCAAACAACGTGGGTCTTGTCCCTAAATATCCTATCCCATGCACTTTCATCATAAGCTGATTTAGTAACACTGTATTTAACTACCTTTACACCAATATCAAGGTCTGAAATCCTAATAATAAATTTTGCCAAGTATCAAACATGCGCATTCTATTTTCAAATTATATTACATTTTAAGAACATTACTTTTAAAGTAGGGATAGGTGTTAAGTTGATTATAAATTGTATGATTGGATTAGGCCCCTTTTTCCAACTTTTTGGTTTTGTTCTCCCCCACTTTGCATTGAAAGATGATAAGTAAGAAAATATCCACATCACATCTTTAAGCCCTTAAAACAGCCGAGGCCCACAGCAGTCATAAGGGTTGCTGGGCTCACTGCAGTCGAAGGGGTTGCTGGGCTCACACGATGTTTCTAAGGTTAAGTGATACCTAGCATCTCTTCCGTTGCTCTACAAGTGTGGAATGCTGCAAAAATAAAGTAAAGTATTTGCTAAATGCATTCTTGTATTTTAATTTATCCAAAAAAAAATTGGGGAATAAAAAGATTGAATAGGCTATATTAAGCTTTAAAATGTATACCCTCAAGGGCGTCACAACTTGAATGAATTTAATTCATGCCCCCATGGCGTGGCGTTGAAAATATCTTTGATCATTATTATGGCTAATTTGGCATTTCCCACACGAAAGTTTGAAATGTCACCTCAAAATTTTCTGAAAGAAACATTAAATTCAAGTATGCGCCAAAATGCAACCATGCATTTTGAATTTGCACGACTGTCTTCAGCACCCTCAATTTCTGCTCCCCTTCCCTCACGCTGATCAATGTTACAGTATGGGTTGAAAATAATCTTTTGCCAAATGATTACCCTGGGACAGGCCACAACTAAAGTGAATTCAGTTTATGTATGACACTGGCACCATTAACGCCTCCCCAGACCCTTAAAAATGTACTTTCCTTGATCAAAAAGTCTAATAGTAATAGAAACATTGAATTCAACTATACTCTAAAATGCACCTCTTAATTTTTAAATAATAAAACAAATTCTGGGGAAAAGGTACCCAGACACATCCACCGCTCAAGATTCATCTTACTTCTTACTTATGCATTTTACTCCGTGTTGGACATAGGGCGTCTACAAGAATGTTCCATTCATTTCTGTCCTGTGGGTTCCTTTCAAATTGCTTCCATGTGTATCCCATACTTTGATTGTCTGCCTCTAGCTCGCGTCTCCATGTATTTTTAGGGCTTCCTCCCTTTCCTGTGGATTTCATGTTAGGGATTGTCTGGTGATGCTATGTGGAGGTTTGCGGAGATTGTGCCCTATCCTCGTCCATCTTTTCCTTATGATGTCTTCAGCAATAGGCTCCTGGTATGTTCCATCTAGTAAGTCTTTGTTAGTGATGATATGTGGCAATTGGATGTTCATGATCTTTCTAAGGCAAGTGTTTATGAAGGTTTGTACTTTCCACGTAATGCTCGCTGTTGTTCTCCAAGTTTTTGCACCATATAGTAGGTTTGTTTTGACATTTGTTTTGAAAATTCTAACATTGGTTTGAAGAGTCAGCTCCTTTTACTCCCATATTATATTTAAAATCACAAATGCTAACCTAGCCTTTTCAATTCTAACCCTGATATCCGTTCTGATTCAGTATTTTAGTCAAGGGTGCTTCAAGTATGTGAAGGCTTCCACTTCTTCCAGTGAATTTCCTACCAGAGAGATAGGCCCTATGCTCTTGGTTGGCTGAGTTTACCATTATGATCTTTGTCTTGCTATTCTTTATATAAAATCACCCTCGATTTCTAACCTACACCCCGATGAAAATGATCGATTAATTTGGTGACGAGAGATACACTGCCTAGAAGCGTAGCTACTATTAGTGCCACCATGATGGTCAAATATTTTTGCCGCTCTCTCTTTCGCGATTCAAATTGTAATTGCCCAAAACTGCCGCACCTCCTTATTAAGAAAATGTGACACCTGATTGAACAATCCCCTCATCCTCCTTTCTCCGCCACTGGAAGGGGCATAGCTAGAGTGTTTGGCATCTGGGGACATGATTCATTTTTACGCCCTCCCCTCTTAACTCTGAAACTAATTATTTTCAACCATCAAATACCATCAAAGCCTATTTTGGTGCCCCCGATAGTATGGCGCCCAGGGACTATGTCCCATCCGCCACCCCTTAGCTACGCCTCTAGCCACTACCCACTGGCTACTGGCGCCCCCCCCCCCAAAAAAAAAAAATATGAAATGCCCCACGGGCAAAAATGTCTGAAAGAAAAAGTGTTAAGTGTGTGTACGTTTCAATATACAGTAAAGAGTCCATTTTCTGAAATTATTTAGAGACGTTGGAATTTATGATAACCGGGTGTTGGTGCTTACAAAATCCCCCCCCCCCCCTTTTTTTTTAAAATATTTTTTCTGGCTTGGTTTGGACATTTTCAAAATTTTGATATGGCTACACTGAACCTGATTACGGTGTTTGAAAACGAAGCAGCTCCACCTGAATTTAATAAAAATTTTTAGAGAGCGCGTTTCCTGTTTGCGGTCTCTGAGCTCAGCGGTTCTGATTTAGTACGCATTGCAGTCTCCGAGCTCAGCCGTTCTGATTTTCCGTATCAGAGCCGTATCACTTTGACCTCAGAGTTTGGGGCTACTTCCGTGTATTCTTTAATTTAATGGATATTCCTTAATACGCTAAAAAAATAATTAAATACGATTAACATTGGCGGGGTGCTATTGCCATTTTCTATATCCATTCTTTTGCTATTTTAATGTTTAGATTCCATTTTCAGCCGTTTTAATTTCTATTCAGTGAAGTGCGCTTTTATTTCTTATTTGAAATGAAACATAATGAGCAGTGGCGTAGCTAGGCTTGATGTCACCCGGTGAGGTCCACCCTCCCCCTAGCTACGCCACTGATAATGAGCAATTGGTCTATTTCATAAAAAAATAAGATAAAGAACTCATTAACTGTAGGCTTTATGTTTTGTTACTTCCTCAGTTTATAATAATATTTAAAAAAATAACAGCCTTCATAAATATGTTTAAAAGCCAACGCGAATTCTCGTGATTGTAAATGCTATCTGAATAGTAAAAAAAAAAAAAGAATCAGTTTGTTTTTTTTTCAACCATGAACACAAAGCGTGTGTGTGTGTGGGCAGGGGCGTGTGGTGTGTGTGTGTGTGGGGGGTGGTATGATTTTGGTTGATCGTTATTTATTCATTATATACTCCTAACGCTACCCTACAAATAATGCGAAATCTTGACATTACAAATATTTTAAAGAGAATGTGACAACATAAATTTCAGTTTTAGGAGATAGCAATTTTAATGTGTATTTTTAAAAGCCAATTGCGTAATACAATTCAAAGTGTATTGGCAAGACGTCAAAGAAGTGCAGGGATGCTATCACTATGACGTAGGAAAATTGATTTCACGAGCTAGAGATTAAAATTTACGGAATTATATTTCGAAAAAAGGGCTCTCGATTTTTTGTAAATAAAATGACACAAGTAAATTAAAACATCAATCTCTGTGAGGCCACAAGAAATTGCAGCTAAAATATCCGTTGTTGTGTTTTCTAAAAAGTGAAATTTTTCAGTTTGAATGTCTATTTATAGTTTTAAAAAGTATTAGAACTGGAATGGGCAAAAGATAACCCCCCCCCCCCCCCCCCCTTCCGATTGTTAACTCAAGACCCGCGGGTCTAAAGAATATTTTTTGGGTTGATAAGCCACGGGAGGACATTCCAGTTATGTCAAAATTAAATTCACTACGAGATATACTGGATAAATTCGTTTTATGAGATTGTAAACCGTTTAGAGTAAATTTGGGGTTAAGACATGGATACATTGGAAATAGCGACGGTGACGTGCGATACCAAATAAACATCCACTGATTCTGAATTTTGTCATTAAATATAACAAAACTGATTATAAATCACGATATGTGAGAATTTGAGATCCAGGATTTGGGTGAAACTGTAGCAATAAACTGTTTAAGAACGGGTTAGTCACCACTAATGTGCCCCCTATGTTTCTCTAATATGATTTTGGAAACATTATCTAGACTTAGATTTAAAAAGAAAATTTGGCTGATACATTCCTCCCTCTTAATCACAGATACCTAAGATCGACTCTGTTAAGGGGAATTTTTACTTTAAGCATGGTGGCATGGAACGAAACATGTAAAAATTAGTTTGTTCCCCAATATATAAATATTTACCAGCGTGTTCCACCGGCTGTTGAAAAAAATAAAATCTTTATAATCACTCTTAAAGTCAACATTGCCACTAAAATAGTGAAGTCCCATGGCATAAGATGGTTGTTTTTCGCGCTTGAGAAATACATTTAGATGTATTGGGTAAATTGTTCTAGTTTACATTGTTTTGTCTTTGCATATATATATATATTAATAGACCAGTAGCTTAAAAAAAAACAACAACCTAAGATGTCTAAAAATATTTTTAAAAGAAAATTTTAGAAGCTCATTTTTAAAATCATTTCCTTTATTTTTTAGCAGTAGATTTGGAAAAAGGGGGGGGGGGGTATTGTGGGGCGCTTCGCCCCTCCTGGTGGCCCTTTTTCCTTTATATTTAGGGGTGGCATTTTTGGCCATCTGGAGAGTTATTTTCATGAAAGAGGGTGGCAGAAAGCTTGACCCGCCCCGGGCGGCACTAACCCTGGCTATTACATTTATTTTTAGTCACGTTGAGTAGGCATGTCCTAAATTAGCCTACACTTTTTGGGTTTTTTTCATCTTGCGCAACTTACCATACCAATACCTCGAATGATTAAACATTAATAACATAATTCCATTTTTTGACATATGTAAATTCATAACTAAAGGAACCTTCCAAAATTCGCCTTTAAGCGCACACACACATTTCGCCAATGTTACTTATAGTAAAGCGCTAATTCCTATGTTAAAGTGAAAAAATTTACACATTTAGATCTATTTCGAATTTTTGTCTGGGTGATCTCATGTCTCGGTTAATAGTGAGATCTTGGTTTGTTTGCACTACGATATTTGTTTGAGTATGAAACATTCGTTTTGGCATTAATAATTTATTTAAAAGCAATGCCACTGCCTTCTGCACTGCTCGCTCGTTTAGCTAAGCGTGGAATACTAGAAGCTAAAAATGACATAAAAAATAAAGGAGGCTTGTCCAAGTCAGGTTAGTGAAGAAGATGCTTAGAGTTAGAGTGACAACTTAGAGTTAGAGTTAAAGAGTAAGAGAGATGGTTAATCTACCACTTGAGCGTCGGCCAAGAAAACATCCTGTTGTTCCGGTTTGAAGGGCTATTTAAACAATTATTCTTATATTGTTGTCTGTTAATGGTTCCGCTCATGTTGTTTAGCGCGATACATTTAAATAATTGTTACTAACTAAGCTACCGATATGGCAGGAAGTAAAGAGGAGAGACTACAATAGTGCCAATGCATGAAGTGTTTGATACTGACCAGATACGAAATGAAGAAGTATGGCGGCTGTCCACACTACTGCCAAATTTGTCAGACCCTAATTCAGCACTACGATGGTGTGTGCATCGACACCTGTTAAAAATCAGTATGTCATGTGGTGTCTGCAATGGGCTGTGCAGATTGAACAGATACGCTCAAGGACAGGACGGTCTCAGGTGGGCCTGTGCTGCATGCAGCTACAGGAAGTCAGTACGAGAAGGCTCTTTCTTTGCTGGAAGTCACCTTAGCATCCAGCAAATTATTATTTTAGCCTACTGCTGGTGTTGTGATATGCCACAATTGCAGATGGCACGCAAGGCAGACGTCTCAAATGTCACTATTGTGTCGGACTGGTGTAATTTTATGCGGTAGGAATGCAAAACCTGGCTGGCTGCGAATGCTTCTGAAATTGGGGGTTTCGACGATCAAGGCCAATCCATTGTTGTTGAAATAGATGAAACAAAATATTTCCACAGGAAATACCATCGTGGACAGTGGAGAGAGGGTCATTGGGTTTTCGGTGGCATGGAAAGAGAGAGTGGGCGCTGCTTTCTTATCGAAGTGCCAGACCGACGTGCTACAACTTTACAAGAGTGCATCGAAAGATTTATACTTCCAGGATCACTTATTGTATCCGACGGTTGAACGGCGTATGCCAATATAAACCAAATAAGACATGGTATTTATGAACACTCCGTTGTGGTACATCAACACAATTTTGTGGATCCAGATGACACTGATGTCCACACACAGAATGTGGAAAACATGTGGATGCGCGCAAAGCGCAAACTGAAGAGACAGTTTGGCACTAGCCGCGATCTTTTTCCTTCATATTTACATGAATTTATGTACCGCAACCGTTTTTGCGGAAATGATATTTTCAAAAACTTCATTGTGACCTTGGGGGAGAACTATGGATAATTTCATTTTCAAACATTAAATTGTTTAAATTGTTATAAATATATTAATTTTTTTAAAATTACATTGTTTTAGTTTTTCTATTTAAAAATTGTTTTGTGTTATTAGTATCATTATATATGTGCTTGAATGAATAAGTACAATGTCATACAAAACAATAAGGGTAATAATTATTGTTTAAATAGTCCTTCAAACCGGAACAACTGGATTTTTTCTTGGCCGACGCTCAAGTGGTAGATTACTGAGAGATGGATGGTCATTTTAAAAATATTTACTAATTTACTAGTAATTAGTTAGAAGTATTTACTCTCATTTTAAAAATTAATTGAACAGGCAAATATGCCTAATTGCTACTAATCTTTATCATTGACTTAAGACTAAAGACTTCAGTAATTGAATTTGTATAGGGTATAATTATAAGGCAAGGCTTAAGGATCAATTCTGGAGTAATTAATAGTAAATAATACTATTATTACTATCGAGTATAGAAGTGCCTGCGCACACAGCATCTGTGTACTTACCAAAACTATGGACCTAAGCCTAAGTACACCGCGGCAAAAAATTACCATTGACCTTGTCTTGATATGGCTGTTAGATATAATCTTGTGCGGTCTTTTGGTTAATGCTAGATTGCGGCTAGATGACGGAGATGATACAGCAAATGTGGAATAGGGATCAGTTTCCAAATGCAGATCAAGTTACTTGGCTGAAAACTTCTTTATATGAAGTGGCTATTCGGACCCGGAAAAGAGTGAAGCTACAAAGGGACCCGGGTCTCTTTAGACTAATATTAAATTGCGATATTCAAATGTCATTTGTAGCAGTTTATTTTTGTTAAACTGAAGAAATAAGTTTACAAACACTATTTTTATAGTCCATTCAACCGTTTTTCATTTGATACCAAATTTTGTCTTACAACCCAACAATAATATTTTAAATATTTTTTAATAAAACCAACCTCTCATTTTTTTCTGGGTCTGAATCCCAGGTCCCCTAATAGCCACAGCTTCATTCTATTTCTCATCTGTATATATTATATTATTAAATTGTTATGTTCATTAGTAACAAAAGCATTTTTATTTTGGGGTAAAAATGTACCTTATGTGCCGATTATCAAGTGTTTAAACTTAAAAAAGATCCGGTGGCCTTTACTTTAATAATAATACAGTAAATTGCGTTAATGTAACCCTACCTCCGGCTCCCATATAGTTTTAATGATTAGCACAAAATCTTGGGACCAAAGCAAAGTGCTGATATTTGCAGTGATAAGCTATTCCCAGGTCCAGCCAACATGATGATCTTAAACAGATACTTTTTCTGAAAAAAAAAAGATGTGTTGGACACAAATTTTAACACAATCACGGCAGTGCTCCCCAAGCATTTTTTTAACCAAACCCCCCCCCCCCCCCCCCCCCCCATCTGATCACAAAATGTTATAATGCTCCACACCAAAACACACAAATTAGTGGGGGAAAAAAAAAGAGGTCTTCATGCTGCCTTAAAGAAGATTAAATTTCAAATTTTCTGCATTTTTTTTATCTAGCTCTAAGATTCACAATTGTTTGATATAATTTACAATGATTGAAAATATATTTGTAAAATTATTGCAAAATAATAATTAAAGTGGTTAACTTTAAAAAATTCATGCTTTAACATTACCCACAATACCCACAACCCCTTTTCTTTTGAAACAAATTTTATTGCCTATATCCCAGAGCTTTTACCACAAATATAAAGGAACTTACTCATATCTCCCTCATAACCCCCAAAATAATAACAAAAAGATTTATATTTTGTAGAAAAAACATTTGTTACATGAACGTCATGCCTTCCAAGCCTTGCGCAAAGTAAAAATACAAGTACTACTTTTGTTTAATCTTGCAGGTATTAAATGAATAAAAAAACTTAATTAAGAGTATAACATAAATTTTATAAGTACTGGTCAGGCCAAAGAGTTGAAAATAAAGAAAGACAGAGGCATTGGTTTTGCTAGGCACACCGCCACATAGTGTTGTGAACTGGATTCCAGTTCACAACAGTAGTGCCAGCCTAATAATATTTACTATGTCTAAAAATAGACTCATAGATAATAACTATACCTTTTTGTCTGAATTGAGAAATGGTCCTCTCTCCTCATCCAAATTTAGATTTATTTTGATTTTTTGGGAAATGGGATCATTTTGTTTAATGTTTATATTTTCAGAGGAAGTTGAAGAAGTTTTTGCTGAAGATTATGATGATCCTTCAAAGCCTGAGTCCACTGCCCCCATACAGCAAGTTATTCAACCACAACCATCTGTGGGCTTACAGGTTCCTCAAGTTGCCATTGATGTAGTGGGTGATGGGCCAATTTTTTATGAAACTACAGCATGTCCAAATAGGTAAATATACTAGTAGATCTATGCACCTTGCTGCTTGTCGTCCCCTCACTGGTATATTATTTAAATCCTAACTGGTTTGTCACAAGAGGTATGTTGCAGAAAATGCCTTCCAATTGAGGAAAAGCACATAGTTTATGTAGATATGATAGTTAGTGTTGATATGAAAGGGAAATTGGTAAGCTTATTACCAAAGTTAAAACTTTTAAAGTCAAATTTGTCAACATCATAAACATAATTAAGACTAAATGGTCATCAGAAATATTCCAAAGGACTAACTTGGAATATGCTTGGTGCATATTGGACTTTGCTCTCCACTAACAACTGAAACAGTGCAAAAGGAATTTATCTAATCCGGGCGGTTAATATGGAACAATGCAGCGTAATCTGATACCTTTCACCATTACACCCATTAACAAAAATTTTAACTACCATATTTATTTAGTTTTACTGGCTTATTTTAATTATAGATTTGATATGCATTCTGTAGCATACTGAAATTATGGGAAAGGCCTAAAGAGTGCTGCGCGTGAAAAAGTTTGCTGAGCTCTGATTTAACTGATCCTTATTTTTAACCAGTCCCTCATTTTCAAGCACCAATCTCTCCCCTTATTCCTTATTAAAGGCTTGATGTTAAACATCGATATACAGAATTATCATAATGATGTGTCATGACTTTTTAAAGTACAGGAAGTTCACGGTCACGTTTTAATTGTAAAAAATACATTTTGGTAATACTTTCTTTGGTTTAATTAGCCATCGTAGTTGTAGGTATTTCATACATTGGTGTCGGAAAGGGTGAGTGGCGGGGGCGGTATGCCATGGGCAGCACTTTTTTCTTTATATTATATGGAGGGTAGTGTTTTCGGCCCATATTTTTTCTTCATGGAAGTGGGTGGCACCAGTGATTTCATTGGCTCAGTTTGGGTTGGTATCAAAGGGGAAGGACAAGCCTTATGATCTGCCAACCATTCAACAAGTTTCTTTAATTTGTTTAATTTAAAAATTTGATTTTGAACGAGAGCTTTGTAAAAGGAGTGTAGTAATTTTCTTTATGAACAATTTAATTTTGATAATTTAAATAATGCATAGTTTTTTTTTTTATAGCAATGTCAAGTTTTTAGGTTTTTCAATGACAGCTTTTATCACCATCAGCTTCTCTGCTCAACTGGAAGTGGATGCAATGTTGTGATATTGTATATTCATTTGAAGGTGAAGGGTGAGGCAGGATGTTTTCTCAAAATTTTATAAAATTACCTAATATTAATATATTTCAAAATTTCATAGGAGCAATCCATACCATGAATGTGTAGCCTACTGCAAGAATCGTTATGGAATGCGGGAATGGGACCCAGACATAGATATGTTAAAACGAAAGGACAGAATGTTAAGAAAGTATCCCCTTCCTGAGGGTTGGGTGCAGGTTGGAGACTATGACACGTGAGTGTATTGAATTGGCTAACACATGTATATATGTGTATAAATTTTCAGTCTAATATTTTCTTGTATTGTGTCGCTCATCAAAAGAGTTGGAACATCTTAAAAGTTAGAATAAAAAAATAAATATAAATGATGAGACTCAACTAACACAAAAGTCAACTCTAGATATATTAAGACAAATTTTGTTAATGTTGAGCTTTTTTTTCATATGAAAAATTTTAAAGTTCATAAATTACTTGTAACTATAAGTTTAAAATTTGTTTCAGTGGCCGATACTATTATTGGAATATTAACACAGATGAAGTAACTTGGTTATCACCTTTGCATCCAAAAGCTATTATCTCAAGATCAGCTGAAAATTTGGGTTGGTAATTTTTCTTTGTTAGGATGGTTACACTTTGCTTATGATGGTACTAAATTTATTAGCAGGGGTGTCGCCATCAAAGATATTTACTCTCATTTGATTTAATAGTGGTGTTTTATGATTTATACATAGCGTGACGAATTATACTTTTCATTCGCCAAAACTGGCTGTTTCGGAAAAAGGTTTCCCACTTAGCTCTAGGAATGATTGCCTGTTTAAATATTGTTACATTTCACAGTGTTCAGATATCAAGTAAATTAACACTCAACACAATGTTCTCATGTAATGAGCAAAGCTATCTTATGCACCTCACACAAGAAAGACGTTCATTTTTGTGTTAAAAAATAAAACTTTACATTAAACGTTCTACCTAACCGCAGCTCAAAATCATTATTTTAAAAAATTTGTATAGCTCATTAAAGTAAATGGAAAAAACACGAACATGGATCTCAGGATCAAGGAATTTTCAATGGCCAAAAATGTGTTTCTTCCACCATGCATAATCTCAGGAACGCATCTATCAAAAATCATTTCACAAATCCTTTATAATGGACTTCGATGAGTCACTTCCTTGTTTTGTCACGTGATATGAGTAAACCTTCGGTAGGCTGTCTGCTACACATAACAACACATAACAGATGATCAGCCATTATCATTAATTTTTAAGCAAAATGTTTGTCTCCATCAGCGCTTCCCCAATGTTAATTAAAAATTTTACGTTTCAAAATATTCTTGAATATACATTTTTTTAAAATGACATTCATAAATTTGGACAATAATTATAATTCAGTTATGATTAAAGGAAGAAAGTTGTTTGAAGAAAAATTTGTGAGCGACTAGTGTGTTGCAGACAGCCTCCCGGAAGTTTTACTCGTACTTACTCTTATCACATGACAAAACAATCGATTCATCGTAGTCTATTACCAACATCTCACCACTTACACATCCAATTGCAACAATAAGTTTTCTTCTTTATAAATTAAAAGTCGCTTTAAGTCTTGACTTATGAAAAAAATCTTTCACTTTGCCACTTATTTAGGAGTGATATAAAGGATAAATTTATTGTTAATAATCTATTATTTTAAAACAGCATTTTTTTGGGAATCGGCATGTTGAGTCGAATTATGATTTTATTTATTTCAGGTCTTGTTGGCAAAATAGGTAATTTAGATAGTCCATGGGAAGAAAGTGTCGATGCTGCAACTCTTGCAGCTTTCAACAGTGAGGTAAGGGAGTGTTTCTTAAAGTGAAAACTTTGTTGGGGTTTAAGTTTATGCATACACAAAAACATATGTCCATTGTAATCTTCTTGTACTGGTACTACTTCAACAACTATTTCATGGCTGATAAGATTTTCAGCAATTTTAATTTCATATTTAGTTCAATGGTGACAGATCTCATATTTCTTGCAAATAGCTGTAATTAATTACTTAGTTTTACAATAAATATCAAGGTCACCATTCAGAATAAATATACTTCAGATTTAACATTGAAAAACTGTCTTGATGTTTAAGAGATATATATTTCTCTTGAGGCTTCTCTTTATAAATTTTAAAAAGTTGTAACTGTGGTCTTGACTGAAATTGTGAACAGTAATCTATGAAGAATAGAAAAAAGTGCTTATGTATTTATAGATGAATATCTTCTTGTTTTTTTGTTTTGTTTTTTTGGTTCGTTACAAAATAGTATCATGAATAATTTCAGAGCGGCAGTGATACTTCTTTATCTGATGAAGAAGAGATTGTAGAAAAGCAAAGAAAACCTTTCAAGCGAGGAAGACAGGGTAAAATAACTTTAGATGCAATTTATTACTAGGTCATTAATCTATTAAATTATATGTTTGTTTGAAAATTTACAAAATAACGTTTAACCTATTTCCGATCTATTTTTGTTCATATACCATATCTTTATTTTTTATTTATTAATTAATCTAAATCCAAATGATCTTTTCTTGATCATTTAAATACCTTGAACAAAAATTAAAATGAATAATTTTTCCAGGAAAAAAATAAAAATTTAAGTTTTAATGAATGATAACTCATAATGTATGTGAATTATTAAGAAATTATTAAATAGCACATATATTTGCCTATTTTTAGATATCCACCTTTCTAAAGTATTATCTATTTTAATGCCTGTATAAATGATTAACAAATACATAACCTCAAACAGCTTTAAATAATTTGAAATTAAAAATGAATATTTAAATATATCAAGTTTTGGAATAAAATGAAAATAGCTTTCCTGGTTTTCTTTACAGGCCAGACCAAAAAAGATGACTTGGATCCCATGGATCCTGCTGCATACTCAGATATTCCAAGGTGAGGAAAATAACATTTTAAAGACTATTAAGAGTTGCTAAAACAGCTATTTTATTTATAAATAAATTTGTTCTTTGACATGTTCAATAGCCATAGCCAACTATCAAGTTTTAAAGGGGGACTAGAAAACTGTTATGAAAACAATATATATATTTGGATACACTAATGTTATTCATATTCCATTGTCTCCTACTGCGGTTAAAAAGTTTTCCTTAAATCATATTAAATGAATTGTATTTGATATTTCAATTTCTCAGAGGTGGTTGGAGTGAAGGATTAGACCAGAGAGGAAAGGCCAAAACAGGGGTTGACAGTACAGCATCTGGCCCATTGTTCCAGCAGAGACCATATCCTAGTCCAGGAGAGATCCTGAGAGCCAATCAAGGGTTAAAGAAGAAGAAATAAAAGCATTGTTCTATTGTCCTGAATTGATTTCATTAATTATTTTGTGTTTTTTTTCCAACTCATTAAACTATATTTCATCCTCTGATGGCCTTCTTTTGGTTTTTCCAATAAATTTATTGTCTTTAATACATGTTAACCCTGTAACTGTCATTATGGCAGATCATCATCATCATTTTCTCTGTCTTCCTCTTCTCCCTCCTCTAGTTGTGCCCTGCATGTATAATCGGCAGCTAGCAAAATCGTCATTAAAAATACTAATGATTTCATGTAAATTGATTAAGGGGCCATAATGTCTGATACTGGAGCAGGTCCCCGATTGAAAATCAACACAGATTTTCTTATTGGCATTATTTCAAATGGATTAAAATGAAAGCAATTATTTCAGAGATATTGTATGTGCAAGTAATGACATTAGTTGATGGCAACATAAGAGTAAGAAATTTATAATTTTAGCCCTTAGCTTAGTCGTATTGTTACAAATTTATTTGGAAAAGGGTGGGAATGGATAAGAAAAGATGGAAGTTAAATCCCATAGACCTACTTTAAAGAGATTCAAAGACATTTATGTTAGTGTATGTTCTGGAGTATTAATTAATAAAAATGGATTTAATAACTTCAACTGATTAGGAATTTTTGAATTCATTTTGTGTTTTCCCCCTTTTATTTTGTATGACAGAAATTTTAAGGTAGAGATAGATAAAAATTCACCAAATTTTAATACAGGTATAAGAACCTGTAACTTAACAATTTCTGAAAGAATATTGCTTCTAGTACTAGTATATGAAAAACTTGATTTTATGATAGAAAAATGTCTGATGTATTAGGTTGGGTTGATTGCAGAAGTAAAATTTTACTCTTTAAATTATAAAGGTCAAGGTATAACAACATACATACTAAAAGAAACAAATTGTGTTCATACCATAAGATACCTTGTCCAATGTATTTTCAGAAAATTTATACCTGTAAGGGTCTCTGAATTCATTAAGTATTTTGTCATTTTTGACAAGCATATGAAAATGATAAAAATGGCTGGACAGTCAGGGTTTACTATTAAAATCGTGGATTTGCATCATTTCATTTTGTACATTTCTGCAATACTAAGAAGAATGACTGCATAAATTTTTTGCCTAGTACAAAATGCCTAAAACATAATACGATTCTACAAAAAGATGGCATTCTAAATTTTGAAAAAATATGTTTTAGTTTTAGGATTTATCTTTTAGTTTTAGGTCAATTATTATTGTAAAAAATAGAAATAATATTTCCCTTAAAAAAAAAAAATGAGAAAAAAAAAATATTCTACAGCCTTTATGGGTTCTTAGTAATTAACATTATTTAGTATTCAAATTTACATAACTACTACAAAAATTAATCTATTTTGTGGTATATTAAATATCAAAATTATTTATCTTATGGGTGCATGTTGTTAAAAATTATAATGAGATGCAGGTATGTGTGTGAGTGAGAGGAGATGCCAAAATTGCAAAAAGTCACAAAGGTCTGTTACACACATTTTTACAAAATAATATATTAAATCCAGACTTAGGATTTATAGAATAATGAATTAATACATTTTATTTATCTTTGTAAATATCCCACAGTGCTATATGTCCATCTTTTGAGCCTGTTGCCAGGGTTTTATCAGGAGCAAACATTACACATTGAACACTTTCATGATGATATCCCAAAACAGCAAGGGCTTTGAGCTTCTTAACTGTAAAGACTCTAGCGAAATGGTCCCAACCCCCAGTCGCTACTATTCTGCCATCTTCTCTCACAGCTATATCACAGAGTCCTGGATTTGAAATTAACACAGTGTTTTCTTGGACCAGTTGATAATCTTTCACCTGCCAAGACCTGAGTTGATTGTCTACAGAACCAGTTATACATTTGAATAAACCAGTCTCCTGGCTGACCCAACAATCCATGCACATTATACTCTCACTGTGTGCGGCTACCTTGGTGAGAAGTTCCTCTGTTACAAGGTTCCACAAAGCAAGTGTGCCGCTCTCATATGCAACGAAGAGGCTAGGTAACTGTGCTGTGTGCACAGCACTTCTTGTCCGCATACACATTCCGAAAACTTTGGCTTGACTTGGTTGGATTTTATGTGGTGATGACTGTAAAGTTATTTCTGATACACTGGATAGGTTTGGGAGGTGGTGAACAATCAACTGAGCAGTGGAATTGCCAGGAGCAGTCAAGATATGTTGATTGTTGTACAGGCACATTGACATGTTGCAGAATGTGAGGGATGCACAGGTAACTTCACCTAGGAGAAAGTAAATAGATATTTAAAGTTTCAGATGGGATATCTTACAGCTATAATATATTATTAATAATTTTAAAAATTAGGCTATTTATTTCATTTTAATGCTTTTAAATCATGGATTTTCAACCAGGGTGTGCGGGGAGGCAGCATCATTGGGTGCGGGAAGACCAAGAAAGAGGGTTTATTAAAAATTGTATTCACATTTTTTTATGGTGCAAGAAATAATTTTCGAAATTAAAATAATGAGGGTGTGGGAAAAGTTTTGGTATCAAGAAGGGGAGTGAAGCAAAAAGGTTGAAAACCCTTGTATGATCAATTAAATGAATCTTACCTATATGGGTCCATTTTGATTCAGGCCATTTCCAAAATCTAATAAATCCATCTCTTCCCTGGCTAATCAATTTATTTGAGACCCATGACAGCCAAATGACAGAATCTGAGTGTGCAACATTTGAAGATGTTGGCCTCTGAGTCACCAAGTTCCAATAAATAACCTTAAATTGGCAAATCAAAATGTTTAAATCATGCAGTAGTAGTAGAAAATTAATGTAAAAAATGTAATAGAGGCATAGTTTATGAACTCCTTTTAAATAATAAACTCTGCCTTTAATAATATGTAATTTTTAATCTGAGAACAGCATTATTTAAAAAAAATAATAATAAATTGTAAGCATTAATTAATTGCTGAAATAGATTAAAATGATTTATTAATAACCTTTCCATCTTGATGTCCTGAGAAAAGCTGTGCTTTATCATCTGGTGTCTCTGGTGTTGAAAATGCCAGGCTGGTTACAGGACTAGTAGTAGACAGTTCCACACATGGTTCTGGTGGAGCTGCTCTTCCCTTGCTTATCCTTGCAGACATTTTGACTAAATTACAAAAAAAAAGAGACAGTGACTGTCGGGGGATTTGGTGGCGGGGATGATTGAAATATATATAATGGTAATATTTTGAAAAAAATATATAAAAGACAGATCAATATTTACCCTCACAGGATTTTAGCTACGCGGCCGTGAGAAAGCTGCTCCTAGGCAACCGTTTTGTCCCAGCCTTCCGTCCTGACCGAAAGAATCCCTGGGCGGTGGGGGCCGGTAACACAACATGTTCCCTCCGGAGTGGAAGCAAACCCGCCCAGACCCTAGGGAGAGTGGACTGCGAACCCTTTAAAAGTAGCGTTCTCTGTTAACCGGATGTCTCCCGGAAACCCGGCGACAGGCCTGTGTGGAGGTGCGGGGGGGGCATTAATAGCTCGCGCTAAAAAGCCCACCGACGCCATCTCCTATATGACATTTTCAGTAATATACAACATGTGGTAACAAACCTAAAAACCATTGGTTTAAATTAAAGTACAAAATATACATCTAAAGCAGTGTTTCCCAACCCTTTTTGCCACACATGAGCACCTAAAAAGCGCCCCCCCCCTCGCCCCAGCTTAACATTGTTCCCTTTCCCTTTTTAATAAATGTAAATACACCCCCCCTCTCCTGTGACTACAGACATTCACATTAATTATTAATGTTATGCTAAAGCATATAATTTGGGTTTATATCCCACACAAATTAAAAACTACAGTTTTTTTACACCGGTAAGTCAAAGTGTTACAAAAACGGGTAATATCTCATTCTCTGTAAAAAAAAGACCTACAGAAAGTCCTTACCCTAACTACCATTCTTTAAAGAATAAGCCTACAGTCATTCCTACACGCTCCCTGACCGCCTTTAAACAATAGGCATACAGACAGTCTAAAAGACAGTCCTACACCCTACCTATCGGCTTTTTAACAGTGGTCCTATATATAGTCCTACACCCTACCTGGATGTATTTAAACAATAGTCCTACAGACAGTCCTACACCATACCCATGGCTCTTTATTGATTAATATAATAGTGGCCTCCAAAATCCAAAAGAATTCAAATCTTTTACCTGAGTTCAACTGTCATGCATGACATTCGCTGCTTCCCCCCCCCCCCCCCCCCAACTCATTACTATTAATATAAAACATGTTGAGCAGGGGGATGTCCGGTTATGAAAAGGAAGCAGAACACACAAGAAGCAAGATATATAAGAGATTGTTACAGTCAACTCATTACAAGAGGATTGCAAAAAGAAGATTGAAATGTTGAGTACAGTTAAGAATTTTAAACGTAAATTCAGAGTACTCTGGTAGGCCTAAATAGTGCAGTCACATCAATTAAGGAATCACTAGTTGCATATTATAAACCTATACTAGAAATAACCCTTGAAAAACCATGGATCACTGTCACAAATGATAGGGCTTTATGAGGGAATGATAGTGGTAGGTACTGGACAAAGATGCAATAGGCGAGGGAGGAGTTGATTTTGGTACTAATGGTTTATGTTAATGCAGGGAAGACATAACATGGGAACCAAGCCGATCAGATCAAGGGTACATCGTGTGATCACTAAGGCAGGGACAGTCACTGAGTGTGGGAAATGGTATCACGAATGAGTTTGATACCCCTACTTTCGCTCGGGAGCCTTCAGTGGCCTTCTTTTCAACTGTATGCTCCCTTATCCCCCCCCCCCCTAACCCCGATGACTGTGATCCGAATGTTTGCAGCGCTCTGCAAAGTTTATGACAATTTATGTTTACATATTTTGCATTATCATTATGATGTAATCATTTGCATGATGCGATAATTCAACAAAACTTCACTAACACACGAAAATTCTTCACAATTTGAAGTGAATGTGTGTGAGTGTGATTTTTTCCCTTACCAGTACCAGATCTTTGGCCCTTTGCCTTTGGTGTTCTCGAAAACACAATTTCTATTTAAATTTATGGCCTGCATAATTTACATTCATCGAAACGTTGTTGATCTTACCAGCCTCTGCCTCTGTTACTGATAATTATTAAAAATATAGACGTCAACTTTCGCTTTCACAAGGTTTGCACTTGTTCGTATGACGAAAATAATTTCGTGTTTCCGATTGCGCTGGGTCTCTTTTATGTCTTTATGTACGCACCTGTGACGCAAAAAACGGGTTTTCCCCCTGGCTCTGAGCGTTCCCGACAGACAGAAAGAAAGACATGTCTGGGCTTTTCTTTTAAATAGTCTATATTCTATATATTATAATTATATATTTTAACGAAAACCAATAAGTGTTATTTACTTATGAATTAGTATCTTGTTATTTAAATAAATATAAAAGTGTGAGTCAATTTTCTAACCCAAATGAGAAATAAATTTTACTTTGTTGCAAATAAATAATTATAAAGGGCACTATTTTTGTTTAAAGAAAACCCCAAAGGAAAGAGAAATGGATCAATACGCCATAGCGTAATAATACACATATGTCTATGGATGAAAGAAACTGGCGACTGTGGGTAAGATCCTGACACTTTAATTCAAATGTTATTGAATTATCTTCTGCATCTATGAGACAAAGTCTTCGTCACATGTAGTAAATATTTAACGATGATCTTAAATGTGGTAACCAGGCAAATAAAGAAGTATTAGATCTGCGCAGTCGCAGACGTACTTTACATCTGACCCGATTGTCAACTCGTTTCGAGACTTTATTCGGACCCAACGGAGTGTGTACTGACTGAATACATTTAGTCTGATATAGACTGAGATTTACAAAGATAATAGCGAACACTAACATGCACGATGCTTCGATAACTCGGCAACATAAATACACAATAAGCCCTCCTGATGTGGGAGACGGACAACGAGGCGATATGCTTAGATTCTGGACCTGGTAAGATGCTTTTCGCGCAAGCTCCAAGCGCAGTCGCAGATTGCACATTGTGAACATTCTGTGCCTGCGCAGTGAGCGTACTTTCGTTACTTTAGTTGACAGTCGTTACGAGGTGCGGGAAAAGAAATAATCATTCAAGATTATAAATGTTAAAAATCAAGACAACTATCGACCCTAAAGAAATAGCCATGTAGTCGAGAGTGAGGTTTTTAATGGCAATATGGCGTCTTGTGATGGAACGGTTGCTTCGTCCTTCAACTTGAGACTCTACTACTTCTCTCGGAAACCATGCCATTCCAAAGAAGAAGAATACGAAATGTCCCGACTGTGTAGCAGAACTTGTGTGCAGTGATCTCTGACACCTAATTCCAGCACACTTCGGCCGTAGGAAAAATACAAATACAATTTAATACAAACTTTTTAATTAAAAAAAAAATAATTGAAAATTAGAACAGATTTTGTTAATGAAGATGACTTGTCTCTCTGGTTTCCGCACTTCAATTTTTGGGGGTTAGTTTGTTTTTAAATATTTATATTAATATATTAACTTGTCTTTGAATTTGATATAATAATAAATAAGTGGATGGTAGGGCTGGTAGCCTAAAAAAAAGTATATTATAAAGTGTACTATAAATTAACTTTGACTTAATAACTTAAGTGACTTAAGTCTGAGAATTGAATTGGTTAGTGATACTCATATATAATACTGTGATAAAAAATAGTTAGCGTAAAACTATTAAAACTCTAGTATAAGTTAACCAGAGACATTAAATTAGGCCTTTTGGACTACTACTACTATATTATAGAGTGTCTAATAATAATACTATATTACTATTTAGTAGTAATTAGTAGAGACTACTACTCAACTACTACAACTTGGATAATAAGTCTTATAAGTAGAGGATAGGGGACTACCAGGAGGATTAATAGGGGCTTGGGCCTACAGGTGGGGAAAGTGGAGAGAAATGGACCATTGTCTGTATAGGCGCATACTATTGAAAAAAAAATTTGATAGGGCCTATCTTATACTTTAAAAATACTTAAATTATTTGATCAATTAAACTAAGACTAAGCCTATAATAGTTCTCTGGTTCTGGTAGGGTACGTTGCTGCATCCATATACTGGAATATGTGCAACAGTTGTGGAAGCGTCGGCCAATAATAGTATTTTAGCCTATAATTAATACATCAAATAGATATGTTTAGTTAGTTAGGTCTAATAATATAATTATAAAGGCAGTGTCTACATGTCTGGCGACTGGACAAATAGTGTGGGAGATATTCATCCGGCGGGAATTTCATTAACATTGTCATTGTCACTTTTAAACCATTTGTTCATTATATATAATATGTGAAAACATGAAATTAAATTGAAGGTAAAGTTAATAGTAAGTTTAAAACACTTTTAGTAATTAATAAAGGAAGAAAAAAAATAATGCAAAGTATGTTTACAGTCAATAAATGACTATCATTATCATGTAAATAATGTAATTGAATATAAATGTAGTGCTGTTCAAGAGAATTAAGCTTTGTCTCTTTAATCCTTTAACCCATTGGATTCTTATGATATGTCATGTCAATTGACATTAAAATAGTCAATTACCGGTTCCAGTCCGAGTGATTTGAGACTTTAGTATTGCTTGTCATAATCCAACTCACTAGCAGCGTAAACAAGCTTTTCTAGTATTTCTTACACAATTCTCTGCTCTGGCTTGATCCCCAATTTTATTGGTCGCCGGATGAATATCTCGAGAACTTATTCGTCCGGTCGCCGGACATGTAAATTATTATTTTATTTTCTGCAATATCATCAATTTCAAATATACCATGCCATACTATATGACCAAGGCATATTTTTATTATACATTTTTAAGTTTTATAAAATTAAAATTTAAAACCATACTCATAGCCATAGATATTTTTCATCTATGAAAATAAGCCACATAATGTTGGGTGGGGAGTAGTGGACCATATCATTTGGCATATGCAGGATGCATAGTTAGGCCAAAAGAGTTAAATAAGTGTTAGAATAACTAATACAATGGGACAATTCCAAAGGATATTTCGAACAGTAAAAGTACTTCAGATACTAATAGATTGTAATTATTGTGAAAAAGTTAAAACCTATCTCTTTTCTTGTTGTACAACTATTTATTAGTTGAATGAACAATTCTTAAAATTCTTTGTTTCTTAAAAATAATGGTTCATTTCTCCCTACACGCCCCTATTGCATTGGAAATCTATTAGGTATATACATGTAAAATAAAAGAGCACAGTGTGACAGTCTTGGATTAAAAAGATAAAGTGAAAATTTTAAATCTAGTATAGAGCCCACTAGTTCCCAACTGATAGATTTCATACCTAATAGGGGGCTAGGGAGGGTTTCTGTGGGGTTGCTGGTGAATACAGTTAGCTAAATAGTGGTGCATTAAGGTGTGAGTTACAATTACAATCATTGCATTATGTTGTACGATAACATATAGAAATGCCTAGGATATGTTCGAAGTGTTTCTTTGACCATTTTACAAATGTATTGGAGTTGTGTATCACTGCTATTAAATGCGGCCATTACTCAAAAAAGTTTGGGAATCTGTGATACATTGGCTTATGAGCCTTGCCATACCATAATTGAAGTCTGTAAAATAATTTTATAAAGATACATGTCATTTTAAAACAGAAAATAAATATAATATTATTATTAAATAATACAGTTATGTAACATGCTGAATAGATTATAAGTAAAAGTAGACCTATATTACTTAAGTCTAAAACTAATAGATTTTGATAAAATTAATATGTTACTATATACATCAATAAGAATTAAGTAATTACAATAAAATGATTTTCCAATGTGTGACTAATTATAGTTTATTGTTAAAACAGTTCATTAATTTACATTATTAACAATCTTTCCTTCAAAAGTCTTAAACTTGTGAAGGAACAAAACCATTCCAGGGGAATATCAGTTTTGACCATTTGTTGAAATTTTTAAATTTCTTTTGGTGCTCTTTTAGTGTGTCTCAAAGTCACATCACCAGATCCACTGCTTGAAGTTATAAATTTTCAAGATGATGAACTCTGGTTTAGGAAATGGTGTACACAGTGGAATGTCGTCTGGAATAAATCACATCAACCACAGTATGATGGAGGATGATCTAAGCGATGGGCCTTCCTCACCTGAAAGTGCTTTTGATGCATCAGATTTGATGCACAGCTCTATGGCAGATGAAGTCACAGCACAACTAGCAGCAGCAGGTACACATCTTTGGCACTACTGATAAGCACATTCAAATATTTATTTAGTCAAAAGTAGCTTACTAAAGAATAGGAGTAAAATTTTCTGTTGATAAAAAGATATATCCAAAAGAAAGATAATTTTATCTATCAGTTCAGTAGAAATGCTATCACCCAGGCATAATTAATCTGGACTCCTACTTTGTTACCTAGCTATCATTGACATTCCCAAGGAATCAGCATCATAAATCATGAAGCAAACATTCTTGTTACAGATAGAAGATTTAGACATAACTATAATATCTTATTAATATGTAACTTCTAAAATTTTCAATGCTTTCTCATTGGTTTGCCTGAATTTTTTTTTTATTAAGCTCACTACCAATGGTCTCAGTTAGGCTAATCAAATCACTCCTGAGTTAGAACAAAAATAGCATTCAATAGAAATAATTTGCAATATGATAGAATTGCAACATTTGAATAATCCATAGGCAAAGAGTATTATAGACAGAATCTTTTGTTTCCATAATTGTAGAAGGTGACAATTTATTGTTTTAAACTTATTTGTTACTCAGGCCCGGTAGGTATAGCTGCAGCAGCTGCCATAGCAACAGGTAAAAAGAAAGGCCATCCCCATCAATTTGAGACAAATCCTTCTCGACGGAAAAGGCAGCAAACCAGATTATTAAGGTCATTTTTTTCAAAGATCTGAATATGTTTGAAAATTTTACCTGCTCATCAGTGCATAATAAGTTGATGCACACCTGCTTGAGTCTTAAATAATAATTTCAATAATAATAATATATGGCTATCCACCACTACTTTCCTCCACCTTTTAAATGTTATTGCTGAAATATAAATAAAATATCTTTAAGAACCAGCTGTTAAATATGTAACGAACAAAATTAAAAAATTAATTTACAGAAAACTGAAGAATACAATAGAAGAATATACAACGCGAGTGGGTCAGCAAGCTATCGTGTTATGCTGTACACCAGGACGAACACCCGGGACACCAAGCTCCTTGTATAAAGTGTTTGGATCTCAGCCTCTAGAGAATGTGGTAAGAATTTTTTTTCAACCGGGAAAAACACTTTAAAGCTTGGTGTAAACAATAAACCCTAGTTATTTATTCAATTTCTTGACCTCTCATTTTGCCAGATAAGAAACTGTCGAAGTGTGGTCTCTCAAGAACTCGAGAGTGCACTGCAGGAACAAGCTGCTCAACACCAAGGGGACACAACTCACCTCCACGAATTACCCCCTCTTGTGATAGATGGCATTCCAACACCTATTGACAAAATGACTCAGGTAGTGTTTGTTTTCAAAAGTGGTTTAAAATTTTTTAAATGCTATATTTTTATCAGTGACATTTTTTTGGCCATAGTTATATCTAATAATATCACTGGAATGGAATTACCCCCAGGCTCAGCTTCGGAACTTTATCCCTGAGATGTTAAAATATTCCACATGCAGAAGTAAACCTGGTTGGGGGAAGCCAGAGTGTCGACCTCCTTGGTGGCCTGCTGATCTTCCGTGGGCAAATGTTCGAAGTGATGCACGAACAGACAAACGGGTACAAAATATTGTTTTCTAACTCTTTTAATAAGGATATAAGAAGCTTTGTCTAGAGTTCTCCAAATTTCTTGAGACAAAATATCTGTTGGATGAAGTTACAAAGACCATTGCAATTTTTGGAAACACTTATATCTGTGAGATGTTTTTCTTGTCAATGTAAATAACTAATAAGAAAAACTAAAATAGTTCACTAGTTCACTCCAAATTGATTGATTTGGGTTTGAATCCCTTGATCTAGGATCTATTGAAATGAAAATGGATTTTGAATGCAATATAAATATTTCACATCTTTATTTTAATCTAGGTTTCTTGGACAGAAGCTTTAAGGACTATAGTGAAAGACTGCTACAAACATCATGGCAGAGAAGACCTACTTCATGTTTTTAGCGATGAAGCCACTACTCAAAGTGGACAAACTAGTACCCCATTTGCTGGTACCATGCTACAAACAATCAATAATCCCGATGGGACAGTGTCCATCATTCAGCTGGATACAGGCCCATCTGGGAACTCTGTGTTCACACTGCCTGATGGAACCCAGGCTACTGTAGTTCATGCGGTCAGTGCTGGGCACCATGTCAACATGACGGTATGGAACTCTCAGCTCAAGTTAAGAAAACAATATTCATATAGTGTTATGTTTGTATGTTACATCATTAATTCCTAATTTGTGATGGTAAAGCACAGGAATGTTTGTATGGGGCTTCCATCTTTGCTTTTTTTTTTTCATTTTGCATGCTAAATATTTTATTGTGCTGTTTGTGAATTCACTTCATGTATGTGAGTTCAAACTTCGTAGCAAGGAGTTAAACTCTTATTTTTAAGTTGTAAAATACAATTTTCACCAATAGTCTTTCCAAATATGATGTTCAGGTACTTTCATATTAGGTAAACTCAAACAGGCCCATGCTAATTAACCAGTTTTTGGAAATTGTTGCTAAAGATTTTATTAGAAATAAAATGAATTTAGTTACTCAATTGAAAAAGGTTGGTTAAGTCCATTTTACCATTACATTTTGTCATCCATTTACCATTGAAACCAAACATTATTTACTGGAAAGAAAGGTGAACATTTTGAAATAACTCATTTTGATTTTAGGAGGCTAGCCAAGCTGTTCAGACATTAGCTGAAGTTGCTGCCAATCAACAGGAAGCTTCAGCATCTAGTCAAGTCAACCCTGTGAGTGTGGAGATGACGGACGGCCATGCCACAATGCAAGCATTCGCTACTGCAACTGGCCAGATCATCCTATCTGGCGATGGAGCATTAGGTGGTTTACAAGGTAATTTTTGAAAGCCAGGTTTATTTCATTTGGATTCCCTATTCTGACTGTTTTAAAATAGGGCTCCTCAACCCGTGGTGGTATTTAGGCATCTCTTGCATAAGGTAAGGGTTGTACTTAAGTACAGTGGTTCTTAAACTTCTTTCCACTGGGCAGCAGTTTTAAAAAAAACTGTTGTTGCGCAATACATTTTTATTTTATAAAAAAATACTTTGAAACACATCTGTTACAAAAGTTAAGAAGATCAGGGCGAGACTTGACATTTGCACAGACGCTCTAAATGAGTTCTTTGTTACGAAAGTTAAGAAGATCAGGGCGAGACTTGACATTTGCACAGATGCTCTAAATGAGTTCTTTGTTACGAAAGTTAAGAAGATCAGGGCGAGACTTGACATTTGCACAGATGCTCTAAATGAGTTCTTTGTTACGAAAGTTAAGAAGATCAGCGCGAGACTTGACATTTGCACAGATGCTCCCGAATTCTTGCCGTTTAATGGCACTCCTATGAGCGAATTTTTGGAGGTCACTGAATCGCATGTGAAGAAAATCCTGGTTGACTCCCCAAGAAAGTCATGTTTGCTTGACCCTCTTCCGGCAGGTCTGTTGTATGCATGTTTGAACGAAATTGTCCCTATCATTACTAGTATAATAAATCAGTCTTTGAAAACTGGTATTGTTCCATCCGCTTTTAAAGAAGCGGTTGTAACTCCACTGCTCAAGAAAGCAAATCTCGACCTTAATTTGTTGGAAAATTATCGCCCCGTCTCTAATCTACCATTTTTATCAAAGATTTTAGAGAGTGTCGTTCTTCGACAACTCCTGGATCACCTCACTCGGTGTGACTTGTTTGAGCCTTTTCAGTCAGCATACAGAACGCATCATTCTACTGAGACAGCCCTGTTGCGCGCCAAGTATCCCTTTTGTCGTTACTGGATCTTTCGGCAGCATTTGATACGCGTGACCACGGCATACTTCTCCAACGTCTGCAAAATACGTTCGGTTTCACCGATACCGTACTGAGATGGTTCCGCTCATATCTGGCAAATCGGGTCCAATCAGTTATCGCAAACGGCTTGACCTCCAAGAAATCCATTATTGAATTCGGAGTACCCCAGAGCTCGGTCTTAGGCCCGGTGCTTTTCACTATGTGCGTTCAGCCCCTGGGTGCAGTGATCAAGCAGTTTGACATGGTATATCACATGTTCGCGGATGACACCCAACTTCAGAAATCCGTGATCCCCTCTCAGTTCCCTCAGCTTCTTAATATGACACAAAAGACAGTGGAGTCAGTTAAGCTCTGGATGACAATAAACAAGCTCAAATTGAATGATGAAAAGACTGAGCTTATCCCCATTGCTACCGCTCAAAAGCTAAAATATTTAAATAATACACCTTCCTTTACTCTCTCAGGCGTGCAGATTGAATTTGCTCAAACAGTGCGAAACCTGGGTGTCTACTTAGACAGAACACTAACTATGGAAAATCACATTAACATGATTTGCAAGGCGATTTTTCTAGAGCTGCGCAGAATTAGTCATATCAGACCTTTCTTAACTTTGAATGCATCAAAGAGGCTGATGTCTGCATTCGTTCTATCACGCATGGACTACTGCAATGCTCTCATGTTGGGTCTTCCAGCTACGCTCCTGGATAAAATAAAAAAAGCACAGAATAATGCGGCTCGAATTGTTCTTCGTAAACGCAAATTCGACCATGCTCAAACTCTTCTGAGAGAACTGCATTGGCTGCCGGTCCGCGCTCGCATAGAGTACAAAATTGCAACTCTGTGCTACCGCTGCTTGCATGACCTGGCGCCGTCCTATCTCCAAGCGCTCATGACGCCTTATGTACCAACTAGACAACTCCGTTCATCCGATAGTGGCAAACTCTCGATACCGCATGTTCGTCTTGAGACTTACGGAAAGCGCACGTTCGCATTTGCTGGCCCAACCATTTGGAACACCCTTCCTGATGCTCTCAGACACAGCCAGACGCTGGAGTCCTTCAAGACAAATTTAAAAACTCATCTATTTCGCAAACACCTTCTGGGGTGAAGTTGTCTACCATCTTTTTCAGCTAGTTATTAACTCCCAGCTTTGTTTTTGTACCGCGCTTCGAGCCTTTGGGGATGAAGCTTGATTTTTCAAATGAACTTCATTATTATTATCAACATGTGAAAGATCTTAATCAACAAAATAATGACTTCTTTAGATAACAAATCCAAAAAGTGTAAACAGTTGGATTATTTTTATCAAAATCAAAATATGCAAATTTAATGAGTGATATTAGATAATTTCATTGGTATTTGGTTTTATTTGAGTTAAACAATATCTCTTTAATGCAAGAGGTCCTTTTCTTTCAGCGATGGGTCAAAAATATTTTTGTGTGTCAAGAAATGTAAAAGAATATGTACTAGTAATGGACTCATTATGACTCCTGCATGTCAGTTTGCCATCACAAATACAGGCAATTTTATTCTCATTGTTAGATTTGAACACCATTGTAACTTGCTACAGGTTTTGCCAACACGCCATCAATTTGTTTGAGTTCATACTTGTTTAAAAATATTGTACCAATTTTGAACACTTGCAGAGCTCTTCTAAACCAGTTTTGTATTAACCCAGGAATAAACAAATTCCAGAGACTGAGCAAAAAAACAACTAATGCTCTTAATATATTAAGGGCACAAATTTAATGTGCTCAGTTTGATAAAAATACCAACTTCATTTGAATGAGCTGATTGTAAAAAATACTTGATTTTTCTCTTTGCTACATGCTGCCAATCCTCCCACATTTTCCCCATCATAAATTTTTTGACACAAACAAAATATGTTGTCAAGAATCTCAATTGTTTTGCTTCAAACAGCATGTAGCTGCTATTACTGCTATTCCATTAATATGTAACACAGGTAATTTAATGGCCAACTTAGCATTGTTCATCAATTCTGAAATAACTAGCCAACATTAACTGGCATATCAAGCATACTTCTTTAAGGTGTATGATAAGATCTGTCTTAGGGTCAGTTCACACGATCAAATTTTCCTTCAAGCATTTTATGCAATTCGTGTATGAAGCCTTGTCACAACTTTCAAATTACTATTTGATTAAATTCCCCCAAAAAGAAACCACGCACAAAATAGTGCGTTCATACAACAATTTGATGTGAAATTTGATCGTGTGAACTGGCGCTTACTGTCTCTTGCTCAGCTCTATCCCCTAGAAAATTCTTATAAGCTTTTTCTTTTTCACATGAAAAGTTTGGGACCATTAATCTTTGAAAAAATACAAGCAGTAGCATCAGCTAAAGATGACTGTTCTTTATAACCAATATAAAACCTCTGTTTCTTTATAAAGTTCTTTATTAGAAATATTTGTTTTCTCACTTCAGGTATCGTAACCATTCCAGCATCAATGTATCAACAAATGACAGGATTAGCCTTGCCTGAAGCAGCACAAGGAACATTACAACAGGTACTACGTGATCTTGATTTTTAGACTTGGCATTTGATATGCAGTTCTTTCTAGTTGATGTTCGCACAGATTTAACAAGGGTGTATTATAAAGGAGGGATTTAATTAAATTAAAATCTATTGTCCTTGTGACTCTCTTAAAGTAAAAGTGCAAGTGCTATATTTTAGAACACATTTTATTCAAATCTAGCATTCCCATGTCCTGTAAAATTATTTAACAAATTAGTGATCTAATCTAATTTTTTTTTAAAAGTTTGTTATTAGGTTTTTAACAGTGTAAAATTTGGATAACATAAATATGTTTAGAGAGTTACTCTGACAATATAGAGATTGTAGTTTTCAATCTTATTTTAATCAACTACAAATATTTAATGAAATACATTGTCTGTGTCAGCAGGTAACTTAACAATGAGATTCATATTTTATAAGTACCATCCTATTTTAAATTAATCCTTAACCATCTAGGTAAAATTGCTATAAAAACTATTTGATGATTTTGACGTTTATAATACAATTGTTTAAATAATGCAAAAACATTGGTGAACTATTCTGGGCTGGAAAACTTTATAATGTTATCAATTTGTCCATTTATCTTGCAGGTCACAATGACTAGTGTTGGAAACATGAAGACCGAGATACCAGAAGTATTGCAAGGGGTTGAAATCACAAGTGGTGATCATTTAACAGGCCAGCAGATATCATGACACTTACTCATGTCTGAATGATATACCAACTTGTCATGTAACATAAAAAACCACAGAACAAGGCTTCAGGGATTCTTCTAAAGTTTAAATGGCACACTAGAAAGAAAGTCATTGTTTAATAAATTATCTATTTTCTGAGTGAACTGAAATCTATAAGAGATGAAGCACTTTCCTTTGAACCACAAGTGACAATGGTCAGCCTTTTTAAGGCTTTTGTTTTAATATGAGAAACTGAACATTTGTGTCTGTAAGATGTACGCCACAGGATGTATAGTTTTCTTAACAAGCCTTGTCTTGAATTGTGGCTGGGACTTGTGATATTTGACCTATGATTTATTTTATATTTACATTGTAATTGCATTGTTTATGTCACTCATTTTTCTTGTGGTCTGCTTACTGCACGAAACACAACATTGAAGGTAAAATGTTTTCTTCCAACCTCTGTACAAAAACCAGGCAAAATTTATTTCTTGATTTGAAAATATTTTTTGGTAAAATAAAAGATGCTTTTAATAAAAAAAAAACATAAATGTTTCTAAATTTACTTTTATTTAGTACGGCTTTATTCCTCAATAATTCTAATCATGTTAGACCACAGATGCACCCACACACTCAAGTTATCACAAATATACAGAACATGTGGAATCATCATACATTCCGTTACATAACTAAATATTTTCATATAGTTGAAACCCTTCAATTTGTACAATATTTTGTTGTTGCTAGCAGCTATAAGTGACAAATTTTAGAAAAGAATAATTCTTGATTAAAATGATCAGTAGAGTTACCAAATGTAAATGGTTAATAATTACAAGATGTCAAAATTATTCACATTTCCTTGAATGTTTTAAAATTAAGATAGAATATTTACGTGACATGGTGTGTAGTTCTATTTATATTTTTGATCTTGCAGTATAAAAATGATGATACTTATCATCAAAAGGATTAAACTTTAATAGCTTCATTGTTCTTTTAGTGACACCACAGTCTATACTTGACACACTCAAATATTGCTGGGAAATCATCCTTTTGTTTAAAATACAACGTGGCATCTATATTAGCTTTGTCATAGCTTAATGTTATACAGTAGTTAAATGCATTTTCTGTTGGGAAATAAAAAGAAACAGGGTAGATCTTGTGTACGATACATGAGAAGTTATGAAACATTTACTTGAAGTCTTAATTACTTTTACACAGAAAAAAAAAAAAAGAAAAAAAAACCCAATCTACTAGCTAATGTAAAGTAATAATACCTGTAGTTGGGCAATAAGTTAAATTCATATACCTCCAAATTTGGGGAAGGGGAAATAAATGGAAAATATACACCTGCCATAAAGTAACATGACTTTAGAGATAAAACTAGAAAAACAGCTATTGGACACCCCACCTTTCCTTCACCATACTAGTATTTTGTATTTTGAAATGACAGATAAAGACATGATTGTCATAAGGAAAAATCTTTGTGCAACAGACCAGATGAAAATAACTAATCAACTTGATTCATTACGGTACATGAGAAAAAGAGTCCTGACTTACAAGATGTACGCCCTTTACACTCAAAAAGCCAGCAGACATTTAACACCCATCATCATGTACAACAGCTAAGGCCTATTGCTCCACCAGCCAGGAGTTTTTTGATTTGTTTTAGGCATGATTAGCTTGATGGTTGCCAAGGAAGATAAAAGAATGATAAACATGTTTTAGCAGCCTTCATATTACTAATACTGGTGCTTGGGGAAAATAACATTTGGTCTATTAGTGTGCAATGCTTCCAAGGAAATTTGTAACATACAAGATAAAAAAATATCTGAAAAAGAAATCTTACACTATATTTTTTTAAACTAAACTAAAGAAATAGTGTATCCGAATTATCTGCACTATAAAAAAGAATATCAAGATACTTAAATGCACATTATTGAATCAAATATTTACAAGAACGATTGAAAATCATGACATAATGAATGAGTCATGAGGCCACCTTACTGTGTTCTAATGTGATGGAAATAGTTAAGCCTTAATGTTTTAGCAATGTCATGCAAACCCCTGACCGCCTGCCAGATAGCACTAATGTCCTAATAATATTTAGCAATAACTGCAACATACATTCACGTTATTTAAAATGAACATTTAGCATCAAAGGTTACATAGAAAGTAATGGAAACTGTACTGTTTACATGGCTCAATTGAGATGGAAACACTTGGAAATTTTACATTCAGCTAAACCTGAAAGTTCTCCTCTCCCACTCCCAATGTCCTTTCATTCAAATATAATACTACAGATCCACATACATTAGAAAAAAAGTTATGATAAATTTACATCCTCAAACATGAGCATTTTCTGGAGTAGCAAAATAATTTTTGTATCAGGGAGTTGGATTGTATGACCAGGACAGAATAGAATTAGATTGATCTTGAATATGCACATTGTCATCACCTTGCACATCAATGGCTCATTTTCAAAAGTTACGCTCTTGGCCAAAAAGGAAATCACACTGATTTACAAAAGCCATAGGTCTCGGAATTAGGCACATGTCTTCACTAAGACCATGTTGTGAATCACTCAAACTCAACAAAGCAATCACACAAATTTGGACCAGTTGTTGACACACATTTTAATGTGTAATGGGGCAGCACTAACACACTCTCTGGCAGGGTCAATAAATGTGTAACAACACAATCACCAGCATTTGAACAAATGTTTAAAAAAAAATTAATAAAAAATATATAATAATAAGATTAATGACATGAGTTCATCAAATGGTCATAACCACATACAGTCAACTCTAAGCCGAAATTAGAAATGGACATTCAGAAATTTTGGAATCAAAATTTGGAAGATAAATGATCATGCAATGGTCTTTTCAAAATAATAGACAGGTAATTGGTGATTTAATGTAAAAAAAAATTTTTTTTTTACATAAGTGTAAAGCTGACTGTATGTGCATGTAAATAACTATTCACCACAACCAGAGCATGTTATTAAACAATATTCTATGGAAATAAAAAGATATACAAAGTTTTTGTTAGCTACTAGTTCTAAAAAATGGTCACCAGTTTTTGTTCTAATGATACTTTAACATACTAAAACCTAGCATTCGCACTAGTTTTAAGTAGAACAACAAACCACAGCGACATCCTATGGTCATACAAAGTCTGCCATTAGTTGGTTTATGACCATGTTTTCATTCATTTGGCATTAATAGTTTTTAAAATGGTATAAATATGGAAGGACCAAAGTACAAATCCATGGACTTAAGCTCATCCCACAAGTGAAGTCTATCATCCTAGTTCTACAGTTTAAAGTTGTGAAACAAAAAGTCTAGAGTCATTACAGTGAAATGATGTTCAAAATGGATGCTCATTGTGAAATCTGTTGTTTGGTTGTTGCACACAGGATATGAAGGTGGAGCAGTCGATGGAATGGTAACAGGCATGACAGCTCTAATGATTGGCCTGCATCAGTATCTGTGGAGCAACAAGTGTTGATAGAGCCTTGATGAACTTTCAAGTACATGGGGTGTAAGTCATCAAAGGGTGGGATGGTTAAGGTGGTCTATTCTAGGGCCCCTGATGGTGGATGCAGACTGGTATTAGGAGGATGTATTATGGCCCTTTGATGTTAATTTACAATAAGCAAATACCAGTATTAAAATACTTTCAAAGAGATATCTATCTTTTTTAGCCTTATGTTTTATGGATATTTTAAGCAAAATTTACATTTCATAAAACCAATGCCCAAAAATCTGTCAAACAGGAAAATAAAATAAAAAAGTTAACCATAAATAGTTTAGGCTCATCTATTTCAGGGCAGCCCTAGTCTAGATCAGTGTTTTCAACTATTTATTGGGGATTACTGATGCGCTATTTTGTATTTGCAGCCTGATATAATGGTGTCACCTCAAAAAATATTGTCTGTGATACCCACGTATTCCAAATATCTTCCAAGTTATATTGAATTAACAGCGTTCTCTCGATTTGGGTTAAAAAAATTTTTTTTTTTAAAGTAACCCCACAGAGATAGAGACTGAAATACAGAAATGTAAGTACAAAGTATATTACAGAATCATTTCAGAATGCTCTAATATAATGTAGTTAGGACATTTGCATTTTGGTGAACTATAAAATCGTTTCCATTTTTTTCTCCATAGAAAATTTAATAAAAACGCATGATTTTGCATGTTACATCAATTAATAGCAATTTAATAAAAATTGAACTAAGATGATGATTATGATAGCAATTTTGATGTAATTAATGAAAAGTAATCACTAAATTATGCTTTAGTAATAAAAATTCCTGTAAGTTACAACGTATTGAAATCCAGTGAAATAAATATTGTCTGCATTAAAAAACCTTTTTTGGTTATTTAATAACCTTACAGTGTGTATTACCATTCTATGGGAAAATAGACATGTTATGGAACAAAAATTAACTGATGCCATTATACAGGGACATGGGATTTTAGAGCTTTTTCCCCAACAGAAAGTTAACAGTTCCCATTATATGCAGTATATTAGGAAGGTAACTTTAACAAATAACAATTAAATAATTATATAACCCAATGTGGAAACAAAACTTTTCAAATGTTCAAGTCCACTGATTTGCACCAATGAAATTGCAGCACTTATTTAAATAATTTTAGACATAATCATTTAATTTTTAAAAGCATTTATATTATTGGAAAAATACCCCACCCCCCCAATTTTTAAAACTCATTAATAATACATAATGCCTTAAAATATATATTTTTAACATTATCAGACCTGTTTACTCTTACGATTTTGGCGTACAATGTACGATTTTGACGTGTATACATTATCATTACTGTATGTTTATTTTTTACTATTAAGATAATGTATTAAATGATTTTGTAACGATATTGTACAATTTTAAGAGTTTGAGGGTTAACAGGTCTGCATTATTAAATATTTGTCAAAATGAACTAGAAAACTAGCCTTGCACTATTGAGTCTGAAAGACATTATATACCCTTTCAAATAAAGGGGATATCACAAAGGGAAATAATCAATTTCAATAGTACTTGATTTCCTTTTTAAATATTCACCTGTAATAGTTTGGTTTGAATGGACCAGCCTTGTTAAGTCCTAAATATTTTGCCTGGTCATCAGTCAGTTCTGTCAAATGGGCATCAAATGTGGGGAGATGAAGGCTTGCTACATACTCATCTGAGGCACAAAATAAAATACACTGATCATACACTATCACTGAAACTGTTCTTTGGATATTAAATGAATCTACACTGATAAATCCTGAATCTCTAATTGTACAATCCAAATATCCACAAATATTAACTAAATCTTCAATGACAGATTTTTATAGTAGTTTTAAAAACCTAACAATTGTCATAATAATGAAACTATAACTGCTCCAACAAAACAGACAACGTTATTAATTATATAAAAATAATGTACAATAAAAAATTATTCATCTGTTCAGTTATTTAAAAAAAACTGTTGCTGGAACATCCTAAAATATTTATTAATTCTATGCACATACCCATGATTCTACGCATCTACTCATGATTCTACGCACATACCCATGTTTCTATGCACATACCCATGATTCTATGCATCTACCCATGATTCTATGCATCTACCCATGATTCTATGCATCTACCCATGATTCTATGCATCTACGCATGATTCTATGCATCTACCCATGATTCTATGCATCTACCCATGACTCTATGCACATACCCATTATTCTATGCACATACCCATGATTCTATGCATCTACCCATGACTCTATGCACATACCCATTTTCTTTGGCAGTAAATAAACATCTTGCTTGTATCGGCCACCAGGAGCATTGAAAAGCTCTATGAGAGCCAGGGCCTGGAATAGGAAACAAAAACAAAATGTGTCAAATATAATTTAAAAAAAAAAGAGTTGGATAGTTCAAAGCAGAGGTCACAACACACATTTTGTCACCAAGGTTCACAGGTCAGGTGGAAGATTTTAATTGAAATAAATAAAAAAATATAAGTTAGAAGAAAATTATGTAATTGATAATGATAATAATTTCCCTTTCTTTGATGCTGCGCACTGAACCATTCTAAATGAAAATAATTGAATTCATGTTTGAAACATTAACCCTTTGAACCCTTGGCTCCTGATCCTAAAATACCCATGCCCCTGGGCTCCTTGGGAAAAATTCGACCAACTCACACAGAAGCAAGCAAAAACACAGGATTATAACATTAAATACATTTTATTTAATTTATTTCAATCTAAATTTTTCTGTTTGTATACTATAACAGGGATAAAATTGTCTTAGAAATAATGTAAAATAGCACAGTAAAAGGTCATTTATACGACCCTTATTATTCATAAAATCCTTGGCTTGAACTGGGAGTAGACCTTGTGTTGTTTATTTTATTCCCAAAGCACACATCGATAGCGCTAGATGTCGAAGTCAATCGATCGTCACTATCATTGTCCATCTCATCACAATCATTGTCTGTCTCATCATTATCATTGTCTGTCTCATCACTATCATTGTCTATCTCATCACTATCATTGTCTATCTCATCACAATCATAGTCTATCTCATCACTATCATTGTCTGTCTCATCACTATCATTGTCTGTCTCATCACTATCATTGTCTGTCTCATCACTATCATTGTCTATCTCATCACTATCATTGTCTGTCTCATCACTATCATTGTCTGTCTCATCACTATCATTGTCTATCTCATCACTATCATTGTCTGTCTCATCACTATCATTGTCTGTCTCATCCCTATCATAGTCTATTTCATCACTATCATTGTCTATCTCATCACTATCATTGTCTATCTCATCACTATCATTGTCTATCTCATCACTATCATTGTCTGTCTCATCACTATCATTGTCTGTCTCATCACTATCATTGTCTGTCTCATCACTATCATTGTCTATCTCATCACTATCATTGTCTGTCTCATCACTATCATTGTCTGTCTCATCACTATCATAGTCTATCTCATCACTATCATTGTCTATCTCATCACTATCATTGTCTATCTCATCACTATCATTGTCTGTCTCATCACTATCATTGTCTGTCTCATCCCTATCATAGTCTATTTCATCACTATCATTGTCTATCTCATCACTATCATTGTCTATCTCATCACTATCATTGTCTATCTCATCACTATCATTGTCTGTCTCATCACTATCATTGTCTATCTCATCACTATCATTGTCTGTCTCATCACTATCATTGTCTGTCTCATCACTATCATAGTCTATCTCATCACTATCATAGTCTATCTCATCACTATCATAGTCTATCTCATCACTATCATTGTCTGTCTCATCACTATCATAGTCTATCTCATCACTTTCATAGTCTATCTCATCACTATCATTGTCTATTTGCTTTATTTCAACCCTTTTTCAAAACACAATAATAATCCTTTAAATTATTTACATTATCATAAATCTGCTCTGGTTAGGGCCCTTTAGAATAGCAATTTTTGTATTTTCGCCACCCCTATACATCGAAACACATTACTAAAACATAACATAAACAATGCATTCATACTGTGAACTTTCGCAAATCACATGGTAAACACTGAACTCAGTATTTATAAAAAATTTTACATACGGACTGTCGATCTATGGTAAGGTATGGGAGACCAAAATATAGGTCTGGCGGGGAATGGATTTTTAAGGCGTAGCCAGATAAAGCGGGATCACTGAGTCAAATGGTTAATGTTAATTCTAAAAAGTTTGAAAACAGCTGGTGTATAGTGAAATATTTTCCATTATTTTTTCATAATAACAAAGAGGATGGGATTTTAAATAATGGTGTCAAATCTTGACCAGACACTTAAAACACATGTTTATTTTGTGAATAATCCTCAATCAATAGTTTGTAACGGTTTAGTTTTGAGTTTATTTTTTAAAAGTATCATTCTTTACCTGTGTAGTAGCAGTGATGGAGACCACAAATGATGGTACAGATGAGCAGCTTAGGTTGACAAGACGTCCCTGAGGACAGGTACAGTGAAATAGTAATTAAGGATCTGTTGAGAAAATTATGGAGTAGCTTCCCTTGTTTTGTCCTAATCACTACATAGTCTACTGAGCCCACATTAATTAACAGCTTAAAAAACGGTGTTCAACTATTGTACAGTTTTGATGATCTCAGCTAGTCAATGTTGAAGTGTAAAGTGGAACTATTTTAAATGATAATAATTATTCTTATTTTTTCGCTTGATTTCTTGTTTTGTGACTAGATATATTTTAAAATGTATATTTTTCTGTTAAAATTTTAAAGTCATTTTCAAGCAACAAAAATGGAGGAAAGAAGTGCATGAACAAGTATATATATTATCAATTCAGTAACAAAAAGTAGGACTTTTTAATCCAAATTTTTTTTTAAAAATGTGTGGTAAATTTTTCTTCTTGCCCATATCTGATATTTCAGCGCAAAGAATGGTCAATAGACAAACATTCATTTAAGTTGAGCTATCTCAATTGTGTGGCCAGCCCATAAACAAAAGGCAGTAATTATGTAATTTCAAAAGAAGCAGCCCAGAATTATTACCAGTGACCGAGAGTCATTAAATAGACAAGATTTGGATAGAATGTCCTGGGCTGGAGGCTAGGTAAATGTGTAGGGAGGGGGCGTGACCAGCCTTAAGAAATGATTGGAAGGCACTGTTGAAACTAACTTACTAACTAGGGCAAGAAAGACTGACATGCTCACCCATCAAAGAATATGAACATGTACACCCAGGCAAGAAGTGTAATGAAAAAAAACAAAAAAAACCATAGCCAATATAATTACATGACTACCAACCTCAGCCAATAGGATGATCCTCTTGCCATCTGGCCAGATTATGTGGTCCACCTGTGATCTCACCTTCTCCCAAGTCAACTCAGGAGTCCTCAGACTTGCCTATGGAACATAGATATAGATAAATGATAGACTGATGATATACACTGTTCAAAGTATACAAAAAAAAAATCCACAAAAAAAAAGTAATGAGTCATCATTAGGACACAAAGTTTGTTGTCTTTTAAAAAGTAATGAGTCATCATTAGGACACAAAGTTTGTTGTCTTTTAAAAAGTAATGAGTCATCATTAGGACACAAAGTTTGTTGTCTTTTAAAAAGTAATGAGTCATCATTAGGACACAAAGTTTGTTGTCTTTTAAAAAGTAATGAGTCATCATTAGGACACAAAGTTTGTTGTCTTTAAAAAGTAATGAGTCATCATTAGGACACAAAGTTTGTTGTCTTTAAAAAGTAATGAGTCATCATTAGGACACAAAGTTTGTTGTCTTTTAAAAAGTAATGAGTCATCATTAGGACACAAAGTTTGTTGTCTTTTAAAAAGTAATGAGTCATCATTAGGACACAAAGTTTGTTGTCTTTAAAAAGTAATGAGTCATCATTAGGACACAAAGTTTGTTGTCTTTAAAAAGTAATGAGTCATCATTAGGACACAAAGTTTGTTGTCTTTTAAAAAGTAATGAGTCATCATTAGGACACAAAGTTTGTTGTCTTTTAAAAAGTAATGAGTCATCATTAGGACACAAAGTTTGTTGTCTTTTAAAAAGTAATGAGTCATCATTAGGACACAAAGTTTGTTGTCTTTTAAAAAGTAATGAGTCATCATTAGGACACAAAGTTTGTTGTCTTTTAAAAAGTAATGAGTCATCATTAGGACACAAAGTTTGTTGTCTTTTAAAAAGTAATGAGTCATCATTAGGACACAAAGTTTGTTGTCTTTAAAAAGTAATGAGTCATCATTAGGACACAAAGTTTGTTGTCTTTAAAAAGTAATGAGTCATCATTAGGACACAAAGTTTGTTGTCTTTGAAAAGTAATGAGTCATCATTAGGACACAAAGTTTGTTGTCTTTAATAAGTAATGAGGCATCATTAGGACACAAAGTTTGTTGTCTTTAATAAGTAATGAGGCATCATTAGGACACAAAGTTTGTTGTCTTTAATATTGACCTTTGGAGCTTGAAGCAACATCTTTGAGATCTGAAAACTACTCCGACACTACCTGATCAATGAAGCAATACTTGGTTTATTTAAATCTATCCAAGTAACTGATTGGCAGTGATGAAGCCATCTCTACTGCTTGATCCTTCCTACATCCATGACAACAGCCTCTGTCTACTTACCACATCAATCTCAGTGTTTGAATGTCCCATGTTGCAGACGATGCACCCGTTCTTCAACCTGTCCAGGTGGCTCCTCATCACCACATTCTTGTTCCCAGTGCAGGTGATCAGCACATCAATGTTTCGCACAACTTCATCTAGCTTCACCACACGGAAACCATCCATGCTAAGTATAGACAACATGGCGCAAGAAGTTTATAAATCAAACAGTTAATAGGTGCTATAAAGATTGTTACAGATGTAATGATTTATTAGATTCTATTACAAAGGCTATGCCTAATATATAAATTATTGACATGTTGGCAAGAAAGAGAGTAAAACATAACCTCTTATTGAATAATAGATAAACATAATACTATTTCAATAATAATTAAAACCAGTGTACTATTTTGTAAAAATAGTAATGAAATAAAAAATGTAAAGCCCTGCTATTGATCTTGACACATTTTCTAGGATGTTAAGTGTGTTGAGTTTAAAAAAAATATAATTCTAATAACTTACAAAAAAAATAAAATAATAATTCTATTAATAAAATGTTTAACTATCAGTATACTTGACATGATTAGTTTTATATTCCATTAAAAAAGATTACAATAGCCTGGATTTAGAAACAGTTATAACAACATTATCAACAAACTCACCAGGCTTGGAGGGCACAAATAGGATCAATCTCAGTCACACTGACGATGGCACCCAGACCTTTAAGAGCCTGACTGCAGCCTTTGCCCACCTGGAGATCAGAGAAATGCTGGTCAAGGTGCTGGTTGGACACAACTATAGGAAACTACTTGCTAGGACACAACTATAGGAAACTACTTGCAAATTTGTTTGAAACAACTGTTAATTTTAAAATATTTTTAATTTTAAGCTAGATGTTAAAAAAAACCCAAAAAAGTCTCAAAATGTGAACTAACAAATGGTGGTAGATAGGTTTCAAATTAAGACTACTACATTGCAGTAAAAGCCAACACTTTATTTCTCACCTCTCCAAAACCACAAATGAGAACCTGTTTTCCACCAAACATCACATCCGTTGTTCTCTTCAATCTATTAGAGAAGAAAAAAAAAAAGAAACATTTTTTAAATAAAAAATAAATATGATTATTAATTAGTCGTGTTAATGTTAAACATATTATTAGGGAAAACTCATTTTAACATTATTTGGATCCTAATTAGATCAATTTCTATTCTTTTAATGGAAAGTCAAAAACTCTTTAAAGTCAAAAACTCTTTAAAGTCAAAAACTCTTTAAAGTCAAAAACTCTTTAAAGTCAAAAACTCTTTAAAGTCAAAAACTCTTTAAAGTCAAAAACTCTTTAAAGTCAAAAACTCTTTAAAGTCAAAAACTCTTTAAAGTCAAAAACTCTTTAAAGTCAAAAACTCTTTAAAGCTAAAAACAACAAGTACCAAATAGAAGAAAATAACATTTGAAAACATAAGTTGTTAAGAACAAAACAACTCACGCATCCAGAATAGATTCTCTACAGCTGTACAGGTTATCAAACTTGGTCTGAAACAAACATGTTTTATAGTAAATTAAGGATAGAAAATAAGCTTGGTAACAATATATTATGTAACTATTTATGCCACAACAGGGACATTCTCATAATATTCTATAAATAGCATTGTAAATAAATGCTTCTTCTTAGATGAAAAGTTATAATAAAACTTTATAAATATAGTTCACTAAGAAGGGCAGGTTGGCGAAGGCACGAAGAAATTGTTTGTTTTAAATTATTGGTGAGAGGGACCATGACATTGATTTGAGGGTACAAGACATTGGTGGGAAGGTACAAGACATTGGTGGGATTGGTACAAGACATTGGTGGGAGGGTACAAGACATTGTTGGGAGGGTATAAGACTTTGTTGGGATTGGTACAAGACAATGGTGGGGAGGGTACAAGACATTGTTGGGGGAGGGTACAATAAATTGGTGGGGGGTACAAGACATTGCTGGGAGGGTACAAGAAATTGGTGGGATTGGTACAAGACATTGCTGGGAGGGTACAAGACATTGCTGGGAGGGTACAAGAAATTGGTGGGATTGGTACAAGACATTGGTGGGATTTGTACAAGACATTGGTGGGATTGGTACAAGACATTGCTGGGATTGGTACAAGAAATTGCTGGGAGGGTACAAGATATTGGTGGGATTGGTACAAGACATTGGTGGGATTGGTACAAGACATTGATTTGAGGGTACAAGACATTGGTGGGGGGGTACAAGACATTGGTGGGAGTGTACAAGACATAGGTGGGAAGGTACAATACATTGGTGCGAGGGTACAAGACATTGCTGGGAGGGTACAAGAAATTGGTGGGAGGGTACAAGACATTGGTGGGATTGGTACAAGACATTGGTGGGAGGGTACAAGACATTGGTGGGAGTGTACAAGACATAGGTGGGAAGGTACAATACATTGGTATGAGGGTACAAGACATATGTGGGAAGGTACAAGACATTGTTGGGAGGGTACAAGACGTTACCTTGGTTACTGAGTCATTGACATTCATTGCAGGCACAGTGAGTTTCCCTGACTTTGACAGCTGATACAAACGGTGGACACCCGTCACACTTTCCTCTACAATGCCCTTGACCATATTAAACATAGCCGGGTACTTCTTCAGTAGCCAGTGAGTGGCATCCCCTCCATCGTCTAATATCTGTGAAACAAATATGAGACTATAAAGCACAAAGATTCAGACAACTTGTTTGAGACATAGAACTGAGGAACCTGTGGTTACCAAGCAGATAACTCTATTGACTGACAGTCTGTGACATGAGACTTTGTTGTCCAGGATGCTACCAGATGTCTGGCAGATGTCTGTCTTTGTTGGCCTGTCACGGATAGCCAGATAAGGGGGTTCTGAACAATGGAGAGACAGGCACACTTGCAGTAACTATGTCAATAAGAGATGACACAATTACAGAGCACTTGATGGATGAATAACTGACTCTCTGTCATTCTTGTCCACTGACCAACTTAAAAGTATTTCCTTGCTTCTCACTTATCCATTGTATGTAAAGCTTTCCAGTTCTTTTTATATGTGCATGTAACACAGTGGTTCTCAACCTTCCTAATGCTGCGACGCTTTAATACAGTTCTTTATGTTGTGACGACCCGCAACCACAAAATTATTTTCTTCAGTACTTCATACTTGTATAGTATATGTGTTTTCCAATGGTCTTAGGCGACCCCTGGGAAAGGCTCCCGACCCACAGGTTGAGAACCACTGATGTAATACAATTGGTGCTTTGAAACCACAAAATCTCAGACTGCAACTTTTTATGTATGGCATCTACTGACCAAATCTGGTTGCCACTGGCCATAACTGACTGTCACTCACAATAATTGGCTGACACTCACCATATTTGGCTGACACCATATTTTGATGACATTCCCCATATTTTGCTGACACTCACCATATTTGGCTGACACTCACCATATTTGGCTGACACTCACCATATTTGGCTGTTACTCACCATATTTTGATGACACTCACCATATTTTGCTGGCACTCACCATATTTTGCTGACACTCACCATATTTTGCTGAAAATCACCGTATTTTGATGACAATCAACATATTTTGATAACACTCACCATATTTGGCTGCCAGCCCTCTGCATTAATACATTTGTCTATACACCACCAGAAGTCCTCCTCTGTCTCCCCCTTCCAGGCATAGATGGGGTAGCCAGACTCAGCCAGGGCAGCAGCCACCTCATTCTGTGGATCAGAGTAACATAGCCAATCACAGGGTGCTATACAATCACAGGGTGCTATACTATCACAGGGTGCTGTACAATCACAGGGTGCTGTACAATCACAGGGTGCTATACAATCACAGGGTGCTGTACAATCACAGGGTGCCGTACAATCACAGGGTGCCGTACTATCACAGGGTGCCGTACAATCACAGGGTGCTGTACAATCACAGGGTGCTATACAATCACAGGGTGCTGTACAATCACAGGGTGCTGTACAATCACAGGGTGCTGTACTATCACAGGGTGCTATACTATCACAGGGTGCTATATTATTATATGATGTTATACTATTACAGGGTGCTATACTATCATATGATGCTATGCTGGAAAATATGGTGTCAGAAACAAGGGTCAAGTCCTGGAAAACATCGTGGGAACTCACCCCAGATTTCTCCCCTCCCAACAAAGAGAACAGGAACCCTGTTCCCATCCATTCCTGCAGGACTTGAACCCTGGCCATGTGGCACTGATGAACAATCACCATGTGTGTGTAATAATGGAGTGACATCCAACATTTGAATAGTTCTGGAATTGGAGACATGAAGATCTAGTGGATTTATATTATGCTGCTGCTCTACTTGATGAAGATCAGGGGTTCACAAACCCTTTGAAAGCCGCAACACTTAAATAAATTGCTTAATATTCTCATACCATGTGCAGAATCCATTATTTTGACTTTGTAATCCACTATAAATGGATTGATTTTTTTTGGTTACATTCTGTGTACCAGTTAGCATAACATAACACCCCACTATTTGAATTAGAATGAGAAGCACTGGTGTAGATGACTCCATGTATTGATTGCATGTGTTAACTGGGTCAAATGGACAGGTTTGAGCAAACCTAAAGTCAAACAGTTTCAATTAGTTTTGTGTGTTACCCAGAACATTCTTTTATACCATTGAAATACACAACCAATGCACTTTTGGAATGCACCACCATATGTATGTTGATTACACAAAAAATGCACTTTTGGAATGCACCACCATATGTATGTTGAATACACCACCAATGCACTTTTGGAATGCACCACCATATGTATGTTGATTACACAACTAAGGTGTATGTTTCATGCACCACATATGTGTATGTTAAATACACAACCAATGTGTATGTTGAATACACAACCAATGTGTATGTGTCATGCACCACCTAGAGTATGTGGAATGGTACATTCAGTGAATTCCACTCCTACAAAAGAGCCCAAAGCTGTGGTGAGCAGGGTTTCTAAACCTGGCAGCCAGCCGTGACTGTTCAGAATGTAGAAATTGCCCAGTTGACCCAAGGCCATCAGACTAGCCTGCCTTCCCAACAGAAAGTTAATGAACTTTTATAAAGGTCCCTTCTGTGAAAAGACTTTGCCTCAGGCTATCAACCCACAAGGTTCAATTAGGCAAATGTCATAGGAAACAAGACATCGTCCCCCCCCCCCCCCTTCTTATTACTTTCCCATAGAGACCTCTATTCGGGTCACATATACCTCTTGTACATTACCACAACAGATAACAGAAGACATAGAGTCACGAACTTTACATTTTTTACTTTGCCTCTACTATCATCTTTATATTAGGAAACCATAGTAAGTAAAAAAAGCACATTGGGAAATTTATAACAATCAGAACAGCACAATATTGTCACCTGTAGATCTCCCTTCCATACTCTGAAAATCCCCCTCCCCAACCTATACTGATTTTAAAAAATTTGTGTCTGTGTGTGTGGGGGGGGGGGGGAACTGGACCATTATCAGTATATGATATGATGGAGTAAAAAGATATGGTTGCTAAATGATATCTTTGTACAAATGTAGATCTCTTTCACATAATCATGTCATACTTAATGATATCTTTGTACAAATGTTCATGTCTTACTTGTAAAAACTGACTCTGATAATGACGACAAAATAAAAAAAAAAAATTAGAAGAAAACACACTTTTTGAATGAGATAAAACCCCACAACAAATGAAGACCCAAAGACTGTGACCTCAATGTTCACCAGACCGTACCTGAGTAGAGTAAATGTTGCAAGCAGACCATCTGATGGAAGCCCCTAGAGCAGCAAGTGTTTCAACCAGGACCTGAACAGATTGGGGGAAAAAAAAAAAACACCTCAATATCAGCAGGGAACATCTTTATATTTAGGTCATCTTTATATTGAGAACATCTTTATATTTAGAACATCTTTATATTTAGGTCATCTTTATACTTAGGTCATCTTTATATTTAGATCATCATTATATTTAGGTCATCTTCATATTTAGGTCATCTTCATATTTAGGTCATCTTTATATTTAGGTCATCTTTATATTTAGGTCATCTTTATATTTAGGTCATCTTTATATTTAGGTCATCATTATATTTAGATCATCTTTATATTTAGGTCATCTTTATGCTTAGGTCATCATTATATTTAGATCATCTTTATGCTTAGGTCATCATTAGATTTAGATCATCATTATATTTAGATCATCTTTATATTTAGGTCATCTTCATATTTAGGTCATCTTTATATTTAGAACATCTTTATATTTAGAACATCTTTATATTTAGAACATCTTTATATTTAGGTCATCTTTATACTTAGGTCATCTTTATATTTAGGTCATCTTTATACTTAGGTCATCTTCATATTTAGGTCATCTTCATATTTAGGTCATCTTTATATTTAGGTCATCTTTATATTTAGGTCATCTTTATATTTAGGTCATCTTTATATTTAGGTAATCATTATATTTAGATCATCTTTATATTTAGGTCATCTTTATGCTTAGGTCATCATTATATTTAGATCATCTTTATGCTTAGGTCATCATTAGATTTAGATCATCCTTATATTTAGGTCATCTTTATATTTAGGTCATCTTTATATTTAGAACATCTTTATATTTAGAACATCTTTATATTTAGAACATCTTTATATTTAGGTCATCTTTATACTTAGATCATCTTTATATTTAGATAATCTTTATACTTAGGTCATCTTTATATTTAGATCATCATTATATTTAGGTCATCTTTATATTTTGGTCTTCTTTTATATTTAGGTCATCATTATATTTAGATCATCTTTATATTTAGGTCATCTTTATATTTAGGTAATCATTATATTTAGATCATCTTTATATTTAGGTCATCTTTATGCTTAGGTCATCATTATATTTAGATCATCTTTATGCTTAGGTCATCATTAGATTTAGATCATCCTTATATTTAGGTCATCTTTATATTTAGGTCATCTTTATATTTAGAACATCTTTATATTTAGAACATCTTTATATTTAGAACATCTTTATATTTAGGTCATCTTTATACTTAGATCATCTTTATATTTAGATAATCTTTATACTTAGGTCATCTTTATATTTAGATCATCATTATATTTAGGTCATCTTTATATTTTGGTCTTCTTTTATATTTAGGTCATCATTATATTTAGATCATCTTTATATTTAGGTCATCTTCATACTTAGATCATCGTTTTATTTAGGTCATCTTCATATTTAGGTCATCTTTTTTTAGATCATCTTTATACCTCGATCATCTTTATATTTAGATCATAGGTTATCTTTATATTTAGGTGATCTTTATATTTAGATGTTTTGGCAACTGGCCTTGATAGCAACAAAAACATTATTTAATATACACGTTTATGTTGTTAAATCTCTGAAAATAACTCAAAAAAAACTTCAACAGAAAAAAATTAAATTATTTATAACAATTAACAGTATATGAAAATCTTTTGGTCAAGTCTGGGATTACTGGATGTGCCATTAAGTATTTATAAATGAAAAAAAGGCTTTCTACCCTCTAGAACAGTGCTACTCAAAGTGGTGGTCCGCGGATCATCCGCCGGTCCGCAGAAGTTTTCAAGAAAGTAACAACAAATTTAATTATAATTCTGCATGTACAACCATTAATGCTAACCTTATATAAAATATGTCAATTTTTCGGCAGTAAGCACATAAAATGAAACAAATCAATTAAAATAAATTATATTAATTTTAATAACTATTAATTAATGTTTTCAGTTGAAATAAAAACGATGGCTGCCATCATCAATATAGTTTAATACGAAATGAAGACGATCGTAAATAAACAATAAGCGATCAGGGGCTTAAGATTATTCTGTTCAAAATTGTTTGATGACTTGTAGCAAATAACAGGCCGAATTCATGCCAAATGTCGGGGGGGGGGGCTCATTTCGCTACCACGTCAGTACAAGAAAAATAGTGCACCGGTCCGTGGTGCAATGGAAAAATTCCTGCCGGTCAGCCATACTAAAAAGTTTGAGAAGCACTGCTCTAGAAGATTGTGTCTCTTTCTTGAAGCAATTACAATGTTCAACCATGTCAAGAAACGTATTCATTGTTCCTGATAATCCAGGAGCTTTAAAGTAGCAACTAGATTCTTTGTAAAGTAGCAACTAGTCTCTTTGTAAAGTAGCAACTAGCCTCTTTGTAAGTTAGCAACTAGTCTCTTTGTAAAGTAGCAAGTAGTCTCTTTGTAAAGTAGCAACTAGTCTCTTTGTAAAGTAGCAACTAGCCTCTTTGTGAAGTAGCAACTAGCCTCTTTGTAAAGTAGCTACTAGTCTCTTTGTAAAGTAGCAGCTAGCCTGTTTGTAAAGTAGCAACTAGCCTCTTTGTAAGTTAGCAACTAGTCTCTTTGTAAAGTAGCAAGTAGTCTCTTTGTAAAGTAGCAACTAGTCTCTTTGTAAAGTAGCAACTAGCCTCTTTGTAAGTTAGCAACTAGCCTCTTTGTAAAGTAGCTACTAGTCTCTTTGTAAGTTAGCAACTAGTCTCTTTGTAAAGTAGCAAGTAGTCTCTTTGTAAAGTAGCAACTAGTCTCTTTGTAAAGTAGCAACTAGCCTCTTTGTAAGTTAGCAACTAGTCTCTTTGTAAAGTAGCAAGTAGTCTCTTTGTAAAGTAGCAACTAGTCTCTTTGTAAAGTAGCAACTAGTCTCTTTGTAAAGTAGCAACTAGTCTCTTTGTAAAGTAGCAACTAGCCTCTTTGTGAAGTAGCAACTAGCCTCTTTGTAAAGTAGCTACTAGTCTCTTTGTAAAGTAGCAGCTAGCCTGTTTGTAAAGTAGCAGTTAGCCTCTTTGTAAAGTAGCAGTTAGCCTCTTTGTAAAGTAGCAGTTAGCCTGTTTGTAAGGTAGCAGTTAGCCTCTTTGTAAAGTAGCAGTTAGCCTCTTTGTAAAGTAGCAGTTAGCCTCTTTGTAAAGTAGGTACTAGTCTCTTTGTAAAGTAGCAGCTAGCCTGTTTGTAAAGTAGCAGTTAGCCTCTTTTAAGTAGCTACTAGCCTTTTTGTATGGCTACAGTAGTCAAATGTGGAACATTTTTTTTTTTAAAAAGAGGAGGGGCAATTGTCCCTAGAAGAGTTGACTTCTGTTTATTGGATTCTACAACATATACAAAATTGTACACACATTTCAAATATGTTTCTATCTTATTTTATACCCAACCCAAAGATTCTTAATTTATATAGTACTCCAATGGAACCACACTTTCCCCAACCACTCACACACAGACACAAGACTACCCCCTTGGTTTGTGCATTCCTCAGGTGCCCTGCACCATTTAACTGTTGGTTTTTGTTGCTGGCACTGGTGCCAATCTATTGCCCAATCTATTGCCCTCTCAGACCCAACTATTCCTATTGGCCAGGTACGCCTAGAGAAGTTGCCCTTGTGCCAAACTATTGCCCCCTCAGACCCAACTATTCCTATTGGCCAGGTAAGCCTAGAAAAGTTGCCTTTGTGCCAATCTATTGCCTTCTCAGACCCAACTATTCCTATTGGCCAGGTAAGCTTAGAGAAGTTGCCCTGGTGCCAATCTATTGCCCCCACAGTCCCAACTATTCCTATTGGCCAGGTAAGCCTAGAGAAGCTGCCCTGGGTCCAATCTATTGCCCACTCAGACCCAACTCACCTATTGGCCAGGTAAGCCTAGAGAAGTTGCCCTTGGGTTAATCTATTGCCCCTCAGACCCAAATATTCCTATTGGCCAGGTAAGCCTAGAGAAGTTGCCATTTTGCCAATCTATTGCCCACTCAGACCCAACTATTCCTATTGGCCAGGTAAGCCTAGAGAAGTTTCCCTTTTGCCAATCTATTGCCCCCTCAGACCCAACTATTCATATTGGCCAGGTAAGCCTAGAGAAGTTGCCCTGGTGCAAATCTATTGCCCTCTCAGACCCAACTGTTCCTATTGGCCAGGTAAGCCTAGAGAAGTTGCACAGGTGCCAATATATTGCCCACTCAGACCCAACTCTTCCTACTGGCCAGGTAAGTCTAGTGAAGTTGCCCAGGTGCCAATCGATTGCCCACTCATACCAAAATATTCCTATTGGCCAGGTAAGCCTAGAGAAGTTGCCCTTGTGCCAATCTATTGCCCCCTCAGACCCAACTATTCCTATTGGCCAGGTAAGCCTAGAGAAGTTGCCCTTGTGCCAATCTATCGCCCACTCAGACCTAACCATTCCTATTGGCCAGATAAGCCTAGAGAAGTTGCCCTGGTGTCAATCTATTGCGCCTTCCGACCCAACTATTCCTATTGGCCAGGTAAGCCTAGAGAAGTTTCCCTTTTGCCAATCTATTGCCCCCTCAGACCCAACTATTCATATTGGCCAGGTAAGCCTAGAGAAGTTGCCCTGGTGCAAATATATTGCCCTCTCAGACCCAACTCTTCCAATTGGCCAGGTAAGCCTAGTGAAGTTTCCCAGGTGACAATCTATTGCCCCCTCAGTCCCAACTATTCCTATTGGCCAGGTAAGCCTAGAGAAGTTGCCTTTGTGCCAATCTATTGCCCTCTCAGTCTCAACTATTCCTATTGGCCAGGTAAGCCTAGTGAAGTTACCCAGGTGCCAAACTATTGCCCTCTCAGACCAAACTATTCCTATTGGCCAGGTAAGCCTAGAGAATTTGCCAGAGAATGTTGCTAGTTTAACCTGGCACACAGAGAGACTGCTGGTGTTTTTGTGGGCAACTCTCCAAATAATTCAATGATTTTTTCTTCTTTTTCTTTTTATCTGACTTCTCCCACTAAACACATCAGGTGAGTAAACAATTCTTGAGGTTGTATCAGAATGAAGATGCAATAAAGGGGCTGGAAACAGAATAAAAGTGTTGGAAGGAGGATAGGGTCAATCTTACAAATTTGATAAATGACCCTTTTTATATAGGTTACCAAGCTTTCTTATCTGCTAAGTTATTTGTGTGGCAGTCTGTGGCAGTCAAGAAGCACTCCATGAGTTTCAAAGTGACCAAAATTTCAATTTATTGTTTTGTTCTGTGTATTCACTGTTGTCAGGATGCTGTAAATAACTTGACAGTGGTTCAGTGGCTTTTTAAATGGCAGGGGGTTGGGGATGGTTGAGCTAGCTTTGATCACAGGGTTGGGAATGGTTGAGCTAGCTTTGATCACAGGGTTGGGGGATGGTTGAGCTAGCTTTGATCACAGGGTTGGGGGATGGTTGAGCTAGCTTTGATCACAGGGTTGGGGATGGTTGAGCTAGCTTTGATCACAGGGTTGCGGGATGGTTGAGCTAGCTTTGATCACAGGGTTGGGGGATGGTTGAGCTAGCTTTGATCACAGGGTTGGGGGATGGTTGAGCTAGCTTTGATCACAGGGTTGGGGATGGTTGAGCTAGCTTTGATCACAGGGTTGGGGGATGGTTGAGCTAGCTTTGATCACAGGGTTGGGGATGGTTGAGCTAGCTTTGATCACAGTACTTTGTAAGAACAAGCAAGATAAGCTTTGCAAAAAAAACAATAACATCGCCATTCATTAAACATTACATGTTCCACCAACAGCTGGCTGTTTATAAAACAGCAACATGGCCAATAACAGCTGTTTATAAAACAATAACATTTCCACTGACAGCTGGCTGTTTATAAAACAGCAACATGGCCAATAACAGCTGTTTATAAAACAATAACATTTCCACCAACAGCTGGCTGCTTATAAAACAAAAAATAAACAGCTGTTTCTGGAACAATAAAATTTCTACTCACTGCTGTTTGTGCAGTGATGTGTGTACAGCCAATAACAGCTGTTTCTAGAACAATAAAATTTTCTACTCACTGCTGTTTGTGCAGTGATGTGTGTACAGCCAATAATTTTGGCTCCCTGTAGTGGCTTGTCAGCCTCAGCTCTCCTTCTCAAGGCCATCAACCCAGGCATTTCTGTGGACATTCATACAGCATTACAGTACTAGAACGATGTGAGAACATATGAACAATCACACAGTCCTATGACATTACAGTACTAGAACCATGTGATAAATACATTTTTAAACCCAATCATTCAGTGGGACAGCATCACACTACTAGAATCCACAAGAGAAAATATCAAAACTCACACAGTCCTATGACAATACAGTACCAGAAACATATATTCATTGTTATATACTTATATGTCAACTGTATGACCAATCACACAGTCCTATGACATTACAGTTCCAGAAACATATATTCATTGTTATTTACTTATATGTCAACTGTATGACCAAGTCTTCAGTTGCTAAATTTGACATTTTAATGATAATTTGCTGACCAAAATTTTGGCAACTTTGGTAAAGCATATGAAAAGCTGATCTGTATGAAATAATGTGCAGTCCAAAGACATAATAGAATACTAATTTTTAAACTTTAAAAGGTATGCAGTACATTTTCTGGAATTACAGGGACCCTATTGGTGTGTAAGTGGCATCTCTCTTCATTGCCTGGGATAAGGTTTGTTGGTCTTGTACTGACATGCCCCCAAGGAAGTCTCCATGGAACAAAATATTATCCTTGACTCACCCCACAGTGACCAAACTTGTGGTGTGCCTATACTCTGTTGCCCCACAGTATACTTATTACCTGGCAACAGCTTTCCAATAATTCATTTGGACAGACACGCTGTCAATGCCCTGACATGCTTGCAATCAACACAACTCATAAAACAAAACAATACCATTTTAAACCAGCCCCCTTCCCCCCCCCCCCCCCCCCCATCCTCTCACCTTGTTCAGCTATTTCAATTTCCCTCCTGCCGAATGCACTGTGTTCAATGTTCTTGACACAGAAGTCAGAGAATCCTTTGGAACTTTTCTGTACATGGTCAAAAGAAATATTTTATTTGATCCCAGTGGGATATTATGGGAGTGATGGATAGAATGAAGGAAAATATTGGGGCAATAATGGATGGAAATGAAGGAACAAGTTGGGGCAATGATGGATTGACAGTAATTTTATGATGGTAGGATGGCAGTGTTATTGGGTTATGATGGATAATTGGATGCACAGTTCTGTAATGGAGTTGTGATGGATAAACAGTTCTGTAATGGGGTTACAATGGATAGACAGTTCTGTAATGGTGACAGGATGTACATACAGTTCTGTAATGGTGTTAGAATGGATGTACAGTTCTGTAATGATGACAGGATGTACATACAGTTCTTTTATTGCTTTAGGGTGGATGTACAGTTCTGTAATGGTGGCAGGATTCTGTACAGTTGTGTAATGGTGTTAGAATGGTTTTACACATGTGTAACCCTAGACTGTATTGATTTTGTTTGTTATTTTGCAATACATAAAGGTGTTGACAGTTCCCAGAATACAACTTCCATTAGATCTGCTCAGTCAATTTCTATTCAACAAATTAGCACAATGCTAACATTCCTAATACTGTTACATAAACTTTATGGTCATGGACATTTTGTTATGTGCTTGAGGCCATAAGCATATTTTAATTAATTAATTAGTGCACACCTGCATAAATATTTAGCACCATTACTGTCTATACGTTGTATTATTTGCAGATGAAATAAATGCAGTCAGAATTACGGTCTATATGTTGTATTATTTGCAGATGAAATAAATGTAGTCAGAATTACAGTCTATATGTTGTATTGTATGCAGATGAAATAAATGCAGTCAGAATTACGGTCTATACGTTGTATTGTATGCAGATGAAATAAATGCAGTCAGAATTACGGTCTATATGTTGTATTATTTGCAGATGAAATAAATGCAGTCAGAATTATGGTCTATATGTTGTATTGTATGCAGATGAAATAAATGCAGTCAGAATTACGGTCTATACGTTGTATTATTTGCTGATGAAATAAATGCGGTCAGAATTATGGTCTATACGTTGTATTGTATGCAGATGAAATAAATGCAGTCAGAATTACGGTCTATACGTTGTATTATTTGCTGATGAAATAAATGCGGTCAGAATTATGGTCTATACGTTGTATTGTATGCAGATGAAATAAATGCAGTCAGAATTACAGACTATACATTGTATTATTTGCAGATGAAATAAATGCAGTCAGAATTATGGTCTATACGTTGTATTGTATGCAGATGAAATAAATGCAGTCAGAATTACAGACTATACATTGTATTATTTGCAGATGAAATAAATGCAGTCAGAATTATGGTCTATATGTTGTATTATTTGCAGATGAAATAAATGCAGTCAGAATTACAGTCTATACGTTGTATTATTTGCAGATGAAATAAATGCAGTCAGAATTACAGTCTATACGTTGTATTATTTGCAGATGAAATAAATGCAGTCAGAATTACGGTCTATACGTTGTATTGTATGCAGATGAAATAAATGCAGTCAGAATTACGGTCTATATGTTGTATTATTTGCAGATGAAATAAATGCAGTCAGAATTACAGTCTATATGTTGTATTGTATGCAGATGAAATAAATGCAGTCAGAATTACGGTCTATACGTTGTATTGTATGCAGATGAAATAAATGCAGTCAGAATTACGGTCTATATGTTGTATTATTTGCAGATGAAATAAATGCAGTCAGAATTATGGTCTATACGTTGTATTGTATGCAGATGAAATAAATGCAGTCAGAATTACGGTCTATACGTTGTATTATTTGCTGATGAAATAAATGCGGTCAGAATTATGGTCTATACGTTGTATTGTATGCAGATGAAATAAATGCAGTCAGAATTACAGACTATACATTGTATTATTTGCAGATGAAATAAATGCAGTCAGAATTATGGTCTATATGTTGTATTATTTGCAGATGAAATAAATGCAGTCAGAATTACAGTCTATACGTTGTATTATTTGCAGATGAAATAAATGCAGTCAGAATTACAGTCTATACGTTGTATTATTTGCAGATGAAATAAATGCAGTCAGAATTACAGTCTATACGATGTATTATTTGCAGATGAAATAAATGCAGTCAGAATTACAGACTATACGTTGTATTATATGCAGATGAAATAAATGCAGTCAGAATCGTATTATTGCTAAACCAATATTTAGTACTAGAACAGTCAGCTTGTGCTCACAAGAAGACACAAAAAAATTAAAAGAATCTGTCCACAGTCAATTTAACCACAGACTTTAGTCTATGAACGAAATAGATTCATGTGAAGAGAGCAGCATGACATCAAGCTGGAAATGTTTTCACAAACACACCACAACAGATGAACAATGGTTTGAACAATGACACAAGGGAACTGTGGTGGAATGGATGCTTCAGGGAAATGTTTACAGGAGATGTTTTGTAACACTATTTAAAATAAATGTAAACAATGTAGAAGAAGAGGAATACAGAGAAAAAAGATGGGCAGATAACATCAAAGAGTGGACAGGATTAAAACTAGGCGATGCATAGTGATGCAGACCGTGAGGAATGGAGAAGGATAGTTTTCCTGTCATCTGTGGCGCCCCAACGGTCCAAGGACTAAGGGACATGATGATGATGATGAAACAATGTAGAAACTAAGCATCTGCAATGCACTGACCTGGGGTTTTTCTCTAGGACTGATTTCATCTTCTTCAGATGAGCTGCCAGTGTACGATGCTAAAAGAAGAGAAGAAAATAAAGTTTGGAAAAGGGGCTTAAGAAAGTGCGAAATGGATGATTTAAAAATGAAAAATATGAAAATGGAAAAAAATACACTCCCTCTACTTGACAACGGCATGAAGTTTTTGGCATCAAGCCAGGAATGTTGGGTTCCTTACCATAGAAACTAAAGTACTTCCCATCATAATCAATAATGTCCGGTGTTTAATTAAGAAAATATATATTACATAAAGCATTAAAATTTTAATAACACTTGACTTTAAGTATCAAATACTAATTAACAGACCTGAAATATTTCATTTTCTATTTCAAGACATGTTTTAATTGTCCGTCCTGTTAAAGGACAAATATCTTTAAAATTATATTTTTTATGGTTCATGTCTTTGGCAGTGGTCTCACTTAATCCCCACCCCGCCAACCATCTTTTGACACACATCTCCACCAACCTTATTTTGACCCATCCACCCACCAACCATCTTTCAACCCATTTATAGTTGATTCAGCCATAAGAAACTTACAGAGCGAGTCAGCCGTACCAGTACTTATGGTACTGGACCTTCTGTCCAAGCTGTGCAGCTGGGAGGTCAGCTTTTTGTCCAGCTGGACACTGTGGCGCTTACGACCCGCCCGAGCCCTGTAGGCTTCCTCCCCACTTTCGTCCAGCGATGAGTTCATCTTCTCAGAGTCGTGAAATTTCTCAAAGTTTTCACTAGAACTAGGCTTAAAACTTAAAAGTTTTTTGGCCAGCATTTTCCACCGGTTTGGCTAGGCTTTTAGACTTTAATTCAAATCTGGCAACAACACAGGGCTATTAAAAGAAATTTTATACACAAGTAACTATCATAACACAGACCACATAACTCAGACCACCAAGAGGGATATAAACAATTTGCTTGTTTTAGCTTCTACACACTGTAATTATAACAAAAACCAATCTTCACTGGCAATGTGATAGACAATTGTTATTATTTCAACAACTTGAGATCGGAAACAAATTTATTATTTATGGCCAATAAAATGAATCTAAGAAAGACAAATTCTGAGAACTACATAATAGCCTAATAAAAATGTTTTGTTTAAACTAATTCACATTGGTTGCTACATGATGTGAAGCAGAAATCTTGGAGAACCACCAGTCAACAGCTCTTAGGGAAACAAGGCATTAATTTCAGATATTTCACATATGCCCAGTGTCTAGTCTGAATATGTAAAGAGAATTAAGTTGGCACACGTTCAAGCTTTCTATATTGTCTGAGCCACAAGATTGAAGACTTAGGCAATCAGTAACACCATACCAATATAGACACTACACAACATTGAAGACTTAGGCAATCATGGACACAGTACCAATATAGACACTACACAAGATTCAAGACTGAGGCAATCAGGAACACAGTACCAATGTAGGCACTACATGAGACACTGATTCAAAGAACCCAGGAGCTATAGTATGATATACATTCAACTTAATCTATACCTTGACTTTGCCTGAAAATCTGAATCTTCAGCTAGGTGTAACTTTAAAATCTGTCAACACACAGCACCAGTTACTCCTAACAACTTGTTTAGTTTCATTCTTACTTGATCATTTCAGTGCTTCATTAAAAGCTGTCAGCAAAACAAGAATCTTCCTTCAAAATTCATTAATTTTAACAATTTTAAATACTTGACACAACTATAGATGCAAGTCAGGACTTCCTACAAAGCATTAATATATTGAATACAATAAAGATTTTAAGTCTAATGTATTCCCTAATTGGATTTTAAAAATAACACTATAAATAGCATCCAATCAAAAACACACAAGTTTAATGCAAGTGCCCTGGAAGACAATATCCATCAAAGTATGAAACACTTGGATAAGAAAGATTCAAACCAACCTGTGGGTGTGACACACTCAGGGCCCAATAAAATAACAGAACTTTAGCCCAAATCAACCAAAGCAAAACACAAACTAATGAATACAGGAAACGGGATTTCATACACGGCCTTGTTGAATAGGCACTGGGCATGACTGAATCCTACAATAGCTGAAGTCAGCACTGGGAGGGTTATTATCATCTTCATTAGGATATACATGGATACATACGTAAATATATGTATATACATATAAATACACATATATACATATGACTTAGGGTCAGAGTCTTACAATAGCTGAATAAGGCAGTGGGAGGGTTGATTCTATCTTCACTAGGATATATAAATCCATGGCTTCCTTAATATCTGCTAAGGGATAGGGGTGATGTGGGGCACTCACAGCCCTGCCCTGTGTCAGTGGTGTCCCTAGCTGCTGCAATGGTTCAAGTTATTAGGTTGTAGTTGTTGATGGCCAGACAAAGGCCCCTGTGGTAGCACAGCTATCTGCCATATCTTAGGTGAAGGGGCTGTGTTAGATAACCCACACAATAGGGATGACAAGATCTGACATGTTTGTTCATCTGGTAGAAATATTTCAATTAGTCCAATGATACAGGCCAGCAGTAACACAAATAGAAGAAATGGTCAATCTTAGCTCTGAAACAGTCACACCACTAGAATGTTAAAATCTCAAGATTTTTACAGGATTGAAAACTCTAATGGAAAAAAACAACTCAAAACTATACTCTAAAAAGGCCAAACAAAATCTAGACTGTACTCTAACAAAGCTAAACAAAATCTAGACTGTACTCTAACAAAGCTAAACAAAATCTAGACTGTACTCTAACAAAGCTAAACAAAATCTAGACTGTACTCTAACAAAGCTAAACAAAATCTAGACTGTACTCTAATAAAGCCAAACAAACTCTAGACTGTACTCTAACAAAGCCAAACAAACTCTAGACTGTACTCTAACAAAGCCATCTTTATAAATTAAGACATGCCAATTAAATAAATGGGGAGGGGGGAGGAGAGGCAAAGCCTGAATGAATACTGGGGGAGCATACTCTCTGGGGAAAGCTTTTCTGTCAAGTCTAATCACTTTGAAAGCAATATTACCTGATTACTTACAGTCAGCATACCCCACTGGTTGTAACTCAAGTAGCCTATATATCTGTTGCAGCCCTATAAAGTACGTCACACTCTGGAGAGGGTTTAAGAAAGTGTGACAGTTTGTGACACGCCCGGGGGGGGGGGGGACTAAGTGATGTCCCCCACACACACACACACATATATATATATATATATTTATTTATCAAAGATATAACAGCTGACATAGAGAGTGATGTTTAACTTTCTATTGTGCTGAAATCTGAAAGAAGATGTCACTTAGTGACTAATGTTTATAGATGGAATTTTTTATTTATTTGAAGTGTGACATACTTAAGAAGGTGGTGGAGGTATCCCAGATTTGCAGATTTGCGATGGATTGTGACCCGGGGGTTAAGGGGTAAAATAGCGAGAACGGCATCACACATCACATTGGCCAACGAACTGTCCTGTTAAGATAAGCAAACACATAATCACCTAATCCACTACAAGCCATTCATTAAAGTAAGCAAATCAAAGGAAACCTCTATCAACATTTGATAGTGTCCGAGACAAAGGGGAACCTATATTATTTGATAGTGTCCTAGGCAAAGGGGAACCTATCCAGCCCTGACAGGTTGAACTCGCAACTAACCCAGCAGACCAAAGGACCTTTGTTACTGTGGGGGAGGGGGGGGGGTCAAATGTGACATTTAACCTAAGTATCAGTCTACCATGTCAGCTAACTCTTGTTGGCCAAAAACTTGGTAAACACAGGAAGTGATGAGGGGAAACAAGTCTGCTTGACAAAATACACTGGTCACCAATCCTCAAAATATGAAAAGGATGTCTGTCACTTGCCAATGATTCTCACACCCGAAACATACGATGTACATAGCGTTAACTATAGCTCAATGAGACAAGGGATCGTTATTGATAACAAATAGTGCCACCAGTAAAAAGTAATTGATAGTAGATGGCTTGCACCTGGATGAACCACCTGATTGACACAGATTCACCATCTGGTCCACACCTGAGTGGTTGAACAGCATACTTCCATTCATACACCAGGTATGAGCACTCACCAAGAAATTCTTCTTATAAAATAGCATCTCAACAAGTGAATAAAACAACATCTAATATTTCTATAGACTCCCGAGCCAACGATCGCCGTCTCTGCCTCGGGATAACAACTAAAGTTTCATCATTATTTTATTCCCACATGACAAAAGTTCTAGGTTGAGCCACGGCTGAGAAGTAGGTGAGCCGTGCAGGACATCTATAAATAGACATGATGAACACCCTTGATTTGTTCATTAGTATGTGAGAAACTAGAACAGTCATGGCATGTAGGGAGAATCTATGGGGGAAATTTCTGTTGCCACAAATATGTGTGGGCCGACATGTTTGAAATGAAGAGCCTGCATCTCACTCAAGCAATGCTTGAACAAATAGGAAGTACTTAGGGAGCTCTTGAGGGTACTCATGTTCACAACAAGACAGGATCGCTCTAACCTATAGTAGATAAACACGCAGAAGCAAAGGCTTAGTTCTTAATCTCCAAAACTGCGAGGATAAGTAATCCTGTGGAATACTGGGTGAGAGGATGAATGGGGGTCCAGATTTATAAGAGGATAAGTCATGATAAGTGTCAGCGGAGGGGACAATGTACAACCTCCTCTCCCAAACACACACATAATCAATAGATCTGGTGATTCATATCACATCTATGGTGGCATCAGGACAGTGTGTGGAAGGTGTAAAAAGGGGGGGGGGGTAAAATCTATGCATACATTTGACATAAAGAATGGAGAGGTAGGAGAAGGGTATGGAGGTGGCTAATTTTGCCAGGAGGGTTAAAAGTAAAGTGATAGGGGTGAACGATTGGAAAGGAGTTCTGAAAGGGAGGATTTGAAGGGGGGATTGGAAGGGAAGATTGGAAGCAAGGATTAGAAGCAAGGATTTGAAGGGGGGTTCAATGGGAGGATTAGAAGGGAAGATTGGAAGGGAGCAATGGAAGTGAAGATTGGAAGCAATGATTTGAAGGGAAAATTGGAAGCAGGGATTGAAAGGAAGGATTGGAAGGAATTATTTGAAGGGAGGAATGGACGCAAGGATTGGAAGGGAGGATTGGAATGGGGGAGTCTATAAGAATGAACAATTTGTAGGAGGGATAGTGCCATGAGATATTAAATAACTTAAGATTTAGACACAGAATGAAAGATGATACAGTCAAGCCACTTATGAAATCCAATTCCTTTAAAATAGCAATTCTCAAACTGATTGAGCCAGTACAGTTCTGAAATGTAATGTACATACTAATTAACTTACCTACTAAGACTTTCTAAAACATCCAGGATAAATACATTTAAATCAAATGTCAGAAGTTGCGGAAATGTAAATTTCCCTGATGTAAATTTACTCAAGGACTACTAGCAAAGTTACATCATGAAAAAAATGTATGATTCTATTTATTCTTAGGACAACCAGTGATCAAGGAAGTTTGGATTTAGATGAATACGCCAAAACCAGCCTAATCATCCTACTTTGCTTTCCCTATTGCTTTAAAATGGCAGATTGAACTTTCTTTTTAAAAAAAAATTTTTTAAATAAAAAATTTAAAATCCAACCCAGAAACGGAGCATTGCTGTTGAAAGCCCCACCGACAGACCAAACTGGCCACCGCAGACGGAACTGGCCACCACAGACCAAAATGGCCACCGCAAACCAAACTGGCCACCGCAGACCGAACTCGCCACCGCAGACGGAACTGGCCACCACAGACCAAAATGGCCACCGCAAACCAAACTGGCCACCGCAAACCAAACTGGCCACCGCAGACCGAACTCGCCACCGCAGACCGAACTGGCCACCACAGACCAAAATGGCCACCGCAGACCAAACTGACCACCGCAGACCGAACTCGCCACCGCAGACCAAAATGGCCACCGCAGACCAAAATGGCCACCGCAGACCAAACTGGCCACTGCAGACCAAACTGGCCACCGTAGACCAAACTGGCCACCGCAGACCAAAATGGCCACCGCAGATCAAACTGGCAACCGACTAACCAAACTGGCAACCGACAGACCAAACTGGCAACCGACAGACCAAACTGGCCACGGTTGGCAGTGTTCCTGCTAACAGACCAGGTAATATGAAGCTCGGCCTGTTCTTCCAGCCCAGGACTGCAAGGTTACGGATGCTCTTACCTGGTTGGAAGGGGGATGGGATCACAACTGAAGGTTGCACGTGCTGGATATAAATAGAGAGGACAGAAAAACTCATGAATTCTGTGCAGGTGGGTCAAAGGAGGGGAGTGGGGGGTAGAAGGTGACTCGGGGGGGATAAAGGGGACTGGGGTGGAACGGGAGTGGCGAAGAATGGAGAGTGGGGTTAAAAGAATGGAGGGAGGGTTAAAAGGGGGGAGGGAGGATAGAAAGGGGATTGGGGTGAAAGGGAAGAAGGGGAGTAGAGGAAGAAGGGGCGTAGAGGCAGAAGGGGAGTAGCGGCAGAAGGAGAGAAGAGGATTTGGGGGTTGAAGGGGAGTGGGAAAGGGTAGGGGTAGAGTGGGATTTGGGGTATATGGGATTAGGGGTAAAAGGGTATTAGGGGTAAAAGGGTATTAGGGGTAAACGGGGATTAAAAGGGGTAGTGGGGTAGAATGGAACGTGGGGTTCGCAGAAAGAGCAGTGGGGGTAGAATGGACGTAAACAAAATATGAATTGAGGGTAGACATGATCTGGTTATTAGGGAAAAAACCCTGTCACTCACTTGGTGTGATTTGAAAGACATGAATTGAATGGTTGGAAGTACCATGCCAGCTGTAAGTACTGGTTGGGTTTTTAGAAACAACCTGTTTGTTACTTGGCGTGAACAGTCATTCTGGTTGGATGCGAGTGAAGGTGAAAGTATTTTATAATGTTCAGTTGTAGCAACCACCTTGAGAAGCCGTTTGTTACTGTAAGATTTTTACATACTTGATTATGACCTGACTCTTGGGTTTACGGGACTTTTTAGTTTAAAAAAATGAACCCAGGCATTAGATTGTGAACACTTACATTAACGACAAGGCCACTGGTGTCTTCAGCGACAAGCTACTTGTTGGGGGGGGGGGGGGGGCGTTGTAATGATAATATTTAGACACTTTGGGTCATGTACTTGAATAGATTAATAAGTCATTACGTCCAACAACTTACCCCGACTGACAATGTACACAGCCACTGACAATGTACACAACGATGCACAATGATCCAGGGCACTACCATTATTCAAAATAAGTAGGCGCGGTCCTCACTTACCAGTAGACACAGGGACCAAAGCACGTGAGCCCGATCAGTTATGGTAGGGGCTAGGACATAAGTACAATTTTCTGTCATCAAATAATCTATGTCAATCTGGAGGAATGAAGCACAATTTTCTGTCATCAAATAAACAATTATGTCTTGGATACCCCCTCCCCCCCACACACGCCTAGGAGTCATCTCCCTCTTTATCATTAGAGTTAAGTAATCTCTCAAAGTGTGGTCACTGAGATTATCGTAGAGCAAACAGAAAAAAAACAACATGCCGTAGAGATTTATCTAGTTAACATCAAGCGGGGGAGGGAGGGAACTAAACATCACAAATAAGAGAATCAAGATAAATGAACCGACTCATCTCTTTTGGAATCATCGAATTATATCCAGAAATGACGGACATGTCAACACAACACACGCCTGCCATCGTAGACACAACTGTTACAGACAGAGATGATGTACAGACGAGTAGTGAGTGGGGGGGGGCGGCACTTACTCAATTTACTTAACATTAACTGACTTGCTGATTGGCATCAAAACGAGACAGTTGCTCCTACGACCCCCCCCCCCTACTACACTCAATGACCACTGGACACACAGCCGATCAGCAGACGGGAAAGGTCACTCGAAATGTTAATCACGTGCGTAAACCTAAATGCATAGGTCAAGTTCAGTCAAGTGGTCACCGTTGTCGTCATAACAAGCCAAGGTATGAACGTAAAGCACACTTCATTTCGACGGCAGCCGCAAAAAAACAACAACAACAACTCACAGCTAGCACCAGACTTCCGAGAATAACACACACATTTCGATGGTTCCACTAACCCACTACAGGGCATAGCACCACCATCCAATGGTCGAATTAACATCACACAAGAGCACACGGAACAGAGACTGACTCGAAGGTCAACTGTACATCCAGCACTGGCAGTAATCAAAAAGAAAAGCACACTGCTAAGACTCAGGCCAACCCTTACAGGAAAACTTGTTGAATAACAGAGAGCCTAGCGTTTAAACATGGGGGAGGAGAGGGGGGGGGGGCGACGACGAGGAAGGGAATAAATACACCGGCAGGCTGGTTGCGAGATGAAAGGGGGAAGGCGAAGGGGTGAGCACGAAATACATTTCCCCAATCGATGCAAGGCGATTGATAGGGGGGAATGGAGGGCGCTAGGTTTGCGGTACCTTCGCACAGTTCGGCTGTTGCAGCGTGCTGCCCTACGCTGTTTGGCCGTACGCATTTGTTTGTTGACTTTTTTTTTTTCGCAGTGGTGTCGTCACTGCAGCAACCTGTCAGTGCGATATTTGGCTTCCTTCTCTTACGTTGGTTGGCTGTACAACAGTCACAGCTTCGCCACGGCCACACTCCTCGAGATGTAACAGTCTAGTGCAGTGGTCGGCAAACTCAGTCAAAAGAGCCACAAATGAGCAGCAGGACTATTAAACATTTTTGAGCGGCAAATTTCTTTTTAAGAAGTTTTTCGGAGGCAAAACTGATTTGCGGTCGACTGGCCGAGCCGCAATTTGCCGTCCACTGGTCTAGTATAGGGCTTGGGGACATTTTTAATCAAGCGCAAAAATCACGTGCCGACCGAAATTCATGGGCGCATATTCTGATTTTTAAAATGCGTTTTAGTGGGGCTGAGCCGATGTAGTTATTTTACGTCCGGTTCCGGGTATTTTGAGACCATACCCGGCGGGTCCGAGCGAATATAGAAAATGAGAAAAATAACTCTCTTCTGAACAACCTGTTCCGGTTCCATTATTTCCGGGCTCGTCTCAGCTGTAGTTGTTAGCATTGGTGACATTTTTTTAAAGACAATAAATAAAATGGCAGTGATACCACTTTGAAAGCGATCTTTTAGAAGTCGTGAACAATTCATTCAAATTGAGTTACGGAACCTTATACTTCGTTCTAAACCAGGCCTGCACAACATACGTCCCAGCACCCATTTTGCGGCCCGCGAAGTAACGAAATATTCTTTATTATTATTATTATTTTCTTAATAGCCTCCCCCAACCCCGTCCTATTTTCTTTCGGCCCGCACAAGTGTTTCATAAAGTATTACGGCCCACGGTACATTTTGAGTTGTACAGGCCTGCTCTAAACTGTCGATAGAGAGGATGATATTTGTGATCTGCCTTTAAACGCAATCAGATAGCTATATTCCGCAATACTCCAGCAAAGACCCACTATTTGCCATCAGCCTAAAGTAAAACAGTCCTACTGCAATGCATCCCTTTGTTAAAATCCCATCAGTCTGGCAAACGCCTTGTGACGTTTTCAATGACATCAGAGAGCCACAAATCATTCCCGTTCTTCCAATAAAAGAAAACTCAAATTTATCCTTTTGTTATTTAATTTTACAGCTCGGCGAGGACGCTGCGCATTCAATCATTTCCTTTGAAGTCGTTGGCTTGCCATATTTGCAGGCATCGTTGCAACGGGAAGAAATTATAGCAGTTTGGCTGCAACGGGAAGTAAAGGGTGCAATTTGGCTGCAACTGGAAGAAAATAGTGCATTTTAGCTGCACCATGAAGAAAATAGTGCAGTCAGCCTGACACAATAAAAAAATGCAACATGACTGCGTCATTAGAAACGTAACCATTTTACTTGATCCCGCAAGGTGTGACAACGAACTCACTATTTTCAGCCAGCAATGAATGTTTCATCTGCCCTATCGTAAAAAGCCCACTTTTCTTTACGGCCCCTTTACGAACCAAGTTCTGCAATTAAATGTGACGTGTAGTGTGATCGAGTCTTTAGCACAATGGTAGTCGATAAATATTTACGCTCCTGACCATTTCAACAGGAAGAAATCAATGTTCTCAAATGTCCTCAGGTAAGAGTTATGAAGTAAGAAACGTCAGTGCTATACATTTCATTGAACATAATCCAAGACTCAACATTTCCAATGTATTAAATCAATTTTCTACCCGCAACATTCCCATGAACATGAACCAAGACTCAACATTTCCAATGTACTAAATCAAAGTTCCACCCACAACATTTCCATTGTGAACACCAACATTTTCTAACCGCCTTGATCGAAGCAGATGGATTGGCCCAGAGAGTTAGTTTGAAAGAATGTGTCTATATTTTTAAATCGCTTCCGTGGTTTAGAACGATCTCAAGAGACACCGATAATTGTGTAAGCTGTATGTCCGCGTCATTGGAGAAGGAAGTCAATACACCGCCGAGTTCAGTGGCATGCTGGGACATCAGCCCTTCCTGTGGTAGAATGTAGAAACCTCTGTTATAAAAGTATAAACCTTCCATGTCATAGCTAAATCAATTTGATCCCTTTGGCTTGTGATAACAAAACTACATATAACAAGACAGCTTTTGTGTAAATCTTTCCGAGAGGCCGAATTAAAAGAGAAAACACGTACACTTGAAACCAAGATCCTAAACGTTACAACAACGACTGTTTTCATAAGTAACTATCAGTGTTCGACGTCTGATCGTCTGCATACAGATTTGCGCCCAATAAGAGGGAACGAAGATATATGCTCCGCGCTGATTTGTCGTTCGATTAAATTGTAGTCACACGAACAACGATACGAGCATTCGATACTTCTATTTATGTCTTGTTTTTCAATGTAGACTGAATCTTTTCACGTGTTCATCCGTTCTTACACCGTGTCCCATGCTGTCATTTGAATGGACACGCGATGTGATATTAACTGACACACGCTGTGACATGAATTGTCAAACCATTTCACATGAATTGACACACGCTGTCACATGAATTGACACCAGCTGTGACATGAATTGTCAAGGAAGTGGGTGCACACGTTCGAGTATAATCCTTCCAATGTATGTTGTGTCTAAAGCCGATGCATGGCTCATATACGATGTCTGGCTCATATTAAACGATGTATGGCTCATATTGTACGATGTATGGCCCATATTATACAATGTCTAACTCATATTAAACGATGTAAGGCGATGTATGGCCCATATTATACAATGACTACATGGCTCAAATTAAAAGATGTATGGCTCATATTAAACGATGTCTGGCTCATATTATACGATGCGTGGCTCATTTTATACAAAGTCAAAGTTTTGTAACTGTATAGTGGTGTAATACAGTAAGCTAATATTGTGTGACAGTGTCAGCTAGCGTTGTGTGACTGCAGACCAGATGTGCACTCTAGTATCATTGTCCGCAGTTTCTACCTTCTTATCTATCACAAACACATAGAAATCAACATGTCTCATTACTTATCACATACTTATTAACGTCCAATTAACATTCTGTTATGACGTTATTGCTCATTACGTCGGAATATATCTAGCCTAACCCAGATAACTCGAACAGCTTTACAACACTGAATATCAGACATACATTATTACAGCAAGACTACAGACCAGATAATTTACTAGAGTGTAACTTATTACAGCTTTACAACCACTGAATATCAGACATACATTATTACAGCAAGACTACAGACCAGATAATTTACTTATTACAGCTTTACACCACTGAATATCAGACATACATTTTAGAACAAGACCAGAGGCTAGATAATTTACTAGAGTGTCATTTATTACAGCTTTACAGCCACTGAATATCAGACAGACATTTTAGAACAAGACCAGAGGCTAGATAATTTACTAGAGTGTAACTTATTACAGCTTTACAACCACTGAATATCAGACAGACATTATTACAGCAAGACTACAGACCAGATAATTTACTAGAGTGTAATTTATTACAGCTTTACAACCACTGAATATCAGACAGACATTATTACAGCAAGACTACAGACCAGATAATTTACTAGAGTGTAACCTATTACAGCTTTACAGCCACTGAATATCAGACAGACATTATTACAGCAAGACTACAGACCAGATAATTTACTAGAGTGTAATTTATTACAGCTTTACAACCACTGAATATCAGACAGACATTATTACAGCAAGACTACAGACCAGATAATTTACTAGAGTGTAATTTATTACAGCTTTACAGCCACTGAATATCAGACAGACATTATTACAGCAAGACTACAGACCAGATAATTTACTAGAGTGTAATTTATTACAGCTTTACAGCCACTGAATATCAGACAGACATTATTACAGCAAGACTACAGACCAGATAATTTACTAGAGTGTAATTTATTACAGCTTTACACCACTGAATATCAGACAGACATATCAGAACAATAACAGAGGCCAGATTATTAATCAGATTATCCCTAAGAACAACAGTAAAAAAAATGTGTTTCCTTCTTCACATCGATATTTGTGGACACAATTTCGATTGACTAGGCTCTGAACAGCCCTTGGTATCTTTAATAGCCACCATACAGCAACACAACAAGCCATTGTCCGTAATAATTTCATGTCATCAATAATTTAAGTTCATCCATGCGCGCCGCTTACGTTGGTCGTTGAGCATGACAAGGCGTTGCTATGGCAATGAGAAAGCACCGCACTCCAATCAGACGGATTATTATTATTTATTTTTTAAAACTAAACCTTTCTTGGCTTTTTATATTAGGTATGTTTCAGCGCTCAGTGATTTAATATGGGAAGTGCCGGGAAAATTTCAATATGTTAATTTGATGTTGAGTCGTATAAAGGGTCTAGAGATAAAATAAATAAATTGCTGGTGAACTTCAATTTTTATTTTTTAAGGGGTTGCGGGAAAAAAAAAAAAGGGGGGGGGGGTCCTGATTAAATACAACCATGTAAAGTTAACACATGTTACGTCTCAGTGTTTGCCGTGATTTCTGCCTGTTTACAGTTAACGCAAAGAGTCCATGGAGACAGTGGCTTCATCAGATGCGCGTGGAGGGGGTGGGAATCTGATGATTTGGAAACAATTGATTCTCCATTAAAAAACGTGCCTTATCCCCTTAGCCTACTAGTTTTCAGTGAGATAATAGTAATAATAGCAGCGTTTCTTGGCGAGGGACGGATCCCCCTCCACCACCCCTCCTCCATAGTAAAAAAATCAGCAAATAAACAACAACAAAAAGAAGAAAAAAAACATTTTAATAAAAATAGATGCGGCGTTCAGTGCTTCGTGTAATTGTAGGATTTCTGAACAATAGGTTTAAAAAAAGCTGTCATGGGTGATGAGGCGGGATAACATAGTAGCACACATGATGTTAACATTAGGCCAAATAATTACAGCAATTGTGGCAGTAAACGGCATGAAATCATCCCATAAAGAGTCATTGCAAAGGGGAATCATCACATAAAGAGTCATGGAAAAGGGCAATCATCCCATAATGAGTCATGACAAAGGGCAATAATCCCTTAAAGGGTCTCGGCGAGGGGCAATCATCCCTTAAAGAGTCAGGGCGAGGGTAAACCATTTACCTTAAGATAGTGAAGGCAGTAAATTCCACAAAGGTGATAACAAATAGAGTTTGTCACTGACAACATCAAGCCATACGGTTATTACCACAACAATTGCACCTGAAAAAACCCATTAGAGATGTTTCTGTAATATTGTAACATATTAAATTTCACGTCGGGAGTCTTTAAAAGGCATTCAATATCATTAATTTAAAAATGATTAACGACATGTAATATAAAAACGAACACGAGTCCCAGCTCATTGTAATCAAAACACTAGATTCTACACCATGAGGTTTTCCTAATATATAACACTTCATTTTTCCACCATGAGGTTTTCCTAATACATAACACTTCATTCTTCCACCATGAGGTTTTCTTAATATATAAAATATAACACTTCATTTTTCCACCATGAGGTTTTCCTAATACCTAACACTTCATTCTTCCACCATGAGGTTTTCCTAATATATAACACTTCATTTTTCCACCATGAGGTTTTCCTAATATAACATAACACTACATTCTCCAACCCCCCCCCCCCGCGAGGTTTTCCTATCATATAACACTACATTAACACCAGCATCCGTCGATTACATCCTATCAGTTCCATCTTTGATTGATTCAACCCAGCCATCCAGTCCCTGCCATCTAGCCCCCCTCTACTTGATATAACACTCCGGAAAAACCTTATCGTCTTTGCTGATCTTTCCAATCGACCGTACCGACATTTCATCCAACACATAGAATTGACCTCATTCTTAAAGAAAACACCAAAAATAAATAAACGGAATTCAGTTTAAATCAATAACTGTTTTTTTTAAGTATCCCATGATTTGATTAGAGGCCAACACGAGATCGATCAGTCTCCCAGAGCAGGAGTCGCGTTCCCGGACAGGGGTCTTGATCAATAGGACGTCTCAAGGACAGCAGCAGGACGTGACCATAGGTCAGGCACGGTCTATAGACATGGTGGCATTGATAATATCGACCCAACTTTCATTTTCTAATGGCTAATCAATCATTAATACCCGGATGGCGGTGTTGAGAGCTATAATGACTTTTGAACACGCTGTCATGGTCCCGGGAGTTAGACAGGGAGATTCAAAGTACACATTTAACGCCATAGGAACATTTCTTCGTAAAAAAAAGGGGGGGGGGGCGGTGTGTGTGTGTGCATGGGGGGGGGGGCTTCGGAGAGAAGGGGGTAAAAAAATGTTCGTCATGGTTAAATGTCATAGTATATGAGGGTTGGGGTGCGGGGGGGTGGGCTGCATATTCCCATCTCTAAATTCATTTATTTTATGCAGAGGTTTCAGACAGCCATGGTTCTCCCTGATTCATTAATGTTTAGTACAAAATAATTACAGCCACAGTGTGCAATGTTTATAAGAATGGGTAATATGCATCCCAGCCACAGTGAGTAATGTTTATAAGAATGGGTAATATACATCCCATCCATAGTGAGCAATGCTTAAAAGAATGGGTACCGGTAATATACATGCAAGCTATTGTCAGCAATGGTTCAAAGAATGGGTAACCACGATCCCACCCACATTGAGAATGGGTGAAAAGATTTGATAATTTACATTGATATACACTGGGGCGCTTATCTTCCAAGTTTTCTTTGCACAAGACAACTGTCCAGATCAATGCCTGCATTTACATTGTCATACGATAAGACCACCAGTAATGGGCGGCCAGTGGATTTAAAGAGATGAACACATTGGAATAAGACCGTAGTGGTAAAAGAAAGCGTGAGTCCCGCATTGTTTACAACGACACATATTTGAAACAATCTTCAATGAGAAACAGACGTTAAATGCGACCAGTCAATTAACGTTGACAATTATGAACAACATCATATCACGCTGTATATTTGTTCATCATAATGAAATGTCGAAACGATATATGTCATTCACGAAACTAAAAAACTTATATTCCAAATTGTAAAAGTATTTTAGAAAATCGTTGGGTAGAGAAGGGTTAAAAAAAAGAAAGAAAATCGTTGGGTAGAGAAGTGTTAAAAAAAAGAAAGAAAATCGTTGCATAGAGAAGTGTTAAAATAAAGAAAGAAAAATCGTTGGGTAGAGAAGTGTTAAAAAAAAAGAAAGAAAATCGTTGGGTAGAGAAGTGTTAAAAAAAAGAAAGAAAATCGTTGGATAGAGAATTAAAAAAAAACAAAACAAAGGACATTTATTTTTTTAACACTGTACTTACTTATTATGTTCGAAAAATAAAAGAATCACAAAAGAAAAAGAAGCCACGTTGTTGATTAAAATAAACAATTGAAAAGTCCACTACAATTCTATAGGATAGATCATCGATGCCGCGAGTTACATATACTTGAAGCCATACATTACCCACAAGCACCAAGGAGTGTTATGTAATGCCAGTTACACTGCTTACTCAACAAGACATGCCACAACGCTGGCCCTTTCAGATATCCCCACAGACAGTTGGCCGCGCGTCAAAATCGGTTACAATCGGGGGTCGACTACTCGTTAATCCCGGGAAGCACCGAGGGATTATCGATACCAGAACGAACATCGATTCCATCAATTCTAAAATGTATCTTTGATCTACTTGACAAGCAATAAGTAACAGTGTCACATGTCACACACACATAGTATTTCTTTCAGCAGTGTCACATGTCACACACATAGTATTTCTTTCAGGCAGCCCTGGGGGGGGGGGGGGGAGGGGGAGGAGGAGGAGAATCGTCTTTTGTTTTTCCCTTTTTCGGTAAAAATTGGAAATATTTAGAAAATAATCAATATACGTAGGTAAAATTTTGTTCGGTCCATTTGCGTTCAGCGTGTAAATTGATGTTAACAGAACTTTTTGTGATGGAAACCGTATTTGGACGCAATGTTTTTTTGTGTGTAAAACTCATTAATTTATTAAGCAGTTTACCCTCCCCAAAAAATAATAAAACTATAAAAAAACAAAACATACTAATTTAAAAATGAATGTAAAAAAAAATTGAAATGTCTATCAAATCCAGGTCAAGCAGATCCATCTGTCGCTTGAGTTTTCAAGTCACAACTTTGAGCCCCTTAATGTCCAAGGCCTCCCGCAAGGGGTCTGCGGGGCCCATATGACGGCACCGAGGTCAAGAAACATCCACACTTTTAACTAGCATCTCTCCTGTTGCTTTCCGATTAAGTGAAGTAAGATACAAAACTAAATTCAGGTATGTGTTAAAACACATTCTTGTAGTTGAATGTGACAACGGTGCCCACGCTTGCTGCCTCACTTTCCGATCAAAATACAACGGTGCCCCCGCTTGCTGCCTCACTTTCCGATCAAAATACAACGGTGCCCACGCTTGCTGCCTCACTTTCCGATCAAAATACAACGGTGCCCACGCTCGCTGCCTCACTTTCCGATCAAAATACAACGGTGCCCACGCTCGCTGCCTCACTTTCCGATCAAAATACAACGGTGCCCACGCTCGCTGCCTCACTTTCCGATCAAAATACAACGGTGACCACGCTTGCTGCCTCACTTTCCGATCAAAATACAACGGTGCCCACGCTCGCTGCCTCACTTTCCGATCAAAATACAACGGTGCCCACGCTCGCTGCCTCACTTTCCGATCAAAATACAACGGTGCCCACGCTCACTGCCTCACTTTCCGATCAAAATACAACGGTGCCCACGCTCGCTGCCTCACTTTCCAATCAAAATACAACGGTGCCCACGCTTGCTGCCTCACTTTCCGATCAAAATACAACGGTGCCCACGCTCGCTGCCTCACTTTCCGATCAAAATACAACGGTGCCCACGCTCGCTGCCTCACTTTCCGATCAAAATACAACGGTGCCCACGCTCGCTGCCTCACTTTCCGATCAAAATACAACGGTGCCCACGCTCGCTGCCTCACTTTCCGATCAAAATACAACGGTGCCCACGCTTGCTGCCTCACTTTCCGATCAAAATACAACGGTGCCCACGCTCGCTGCCTCACTTTCCGATAAAAATACAACGGTGCCCACGCTCGCTGCCTCACTTTCCGATCAAAATACAACGGTGCCCACGCTTGCTGCCTCACTTTCCGATCAAAATACAACGGTGCCCACGCTTGCTGCCTCACTTTCCGATAAAAATACAACGGTGCCCACGCTCGCTGCCTCACTTTCCGATCAAAATACAACGGTGCCCACGCTTGCTGCCTCACTTTCCGATCAAAATACAACGGTGCCCACGCTTGCTGCCTCACTTTCCGATCAAAATACAACGGTGCCCACGCTCGCTGCCTCACTTTCCGATCAAAATACAACGGTGCCCACGCTCGCTGCCTCACTTTCCGATAAAAATACAACGGTGCCCACGCTCGCTGCCTCACTTTCCGATCAAAATACAACGGTGCCCACGCTCGCTGCCTCACTTTCCGATCAAAATACAACGGTGCCCACGCTTGCTGCCTCACTTTCCGATCAAAATACAACGGTGCCCACGCTTGCTGCCTCACTTTCCTATCAAAATGACAGTAACGTTGGCCTCGGTCGCCAATTTTTGGCACCTAGCGGAGTATATAGTGTTGTGCCGCCCTGTGTGAGTGAAGAGCTTTTCCACACCCCTTCCCCGATACAAACTCCTCTGGTGTCGGAAAAAAAGACACCCTTCCATATAATGAAAAAAAATGACCCCGATCGCACAACCCCCTCCACCCCCTTCCTACGCGTCTGGCGCTGCCCAACCAAAAATCTGAAATGACACCCCCCTTCCCCCCGAGAAGCACTGCACACAAAGTTAGGCTAGGCTCGGTAAACTATAATGTCTATAATCAATGGATTGGCTCAGAGACCGCATAGGCTGCACACGAATGGTATAAATGTAGGTATACAAACAATTATTGGTAACCGTAGTTCGCGGTGTTCTAAAGTACATTTGTTCAACTGATAGCAACTTTGTAAAACTTGCTGTATAACTGTTGAACCGAAGAAAGAAGATAAACACTGCCACGCGACAAGGTATTTCAACAGTGTTCTGTGTAAGACTCGGTTAGAATGGATAGTCTGTGTGCTATAAATAAGATTTGTTCATCTGAATTAAACAAATAATTTTAAAACGCTGAATCGTACTGAACAATTGAACGTTGTGTAAACAGGCAACAATTTCATTTGCGAATCCACGCACCGTCTAAACATGGGTTCATTACTATAACAAGGAGACATAGTGTTTAGGTAGTTATACCAAACGTAGCTTCTAAGGCAGTGGTTCTCAACCTTCCTAATGCCGCGACCCTTTAATACAGTTCCTCATGTTGTGGTGACCCCCAACCATAAAATCAATTTCGTTGCTACTTCATAAATATGTTTTTTTTTCCGATAGTCTTAGGCGACCCGTGTGTAAAGGTCGTGCGACCCCCAAAGGGGTTGCGACCCAGAGGCTGAGAACCGCTGCTCTAAGGGCTGCATTGAGGACAACTTACATTTAACAGATTTCGCTTCTCTTTTGAAAGATGAGACATCATTAATTTTATGTTATGGAAAAGTCAGGAAAACCCGCGAGAAGCTCCCACTGATATTATATTTGCACGTCTTCGATGCCTTTCAAATTAGCTCAGTTGCAACTATTGCCCAAATGAGACGCTTTCCCCCACATGTGTCTTTTCATAGGCTATTGGGCTATTTTCGTCTTCACCACAACCTCCGCACCAGACATTTATAACATCTAATTTTACTGACACTGAGAAAAGTTTCATCTGAGAGTTTCGCTTAACAATTGCGCACACTAATTAGAATGCGAGAGTAAAACATTGATTCACCAAGATGGCGGCCACCCAGTTCAAACTCTCTAAAACAGTGTTGCGTACAGTTATAGCTTTGAAATCTCTTTTAAGATTTGCCTCGTATAATAAACCGGGCGTAACAAAGGGGTTGAGAAAAAAGCATTGTGCAAAGAAAACGATACCAAATACAGAAAAAAAACAAAAAAAAACTTACAGCAAGTGAAAAAGATACACTTCTCAAAATACAAATATCAATTTTAGAGTCCGACCGAAATTAGGCTTCGGTTTCCCCGCCGAAAGTTGCCATTTGATCACTTTCGGCGTATTTTCGTTTTCGGCCGAAACATAAAAGTTAACTTTCGGTTTATTTTCGGTTCATTTTCGTAGCATTTCGGCCGTCTGGCAGAATCTGATTGAGGCCTTCAGTCTTCTACCACATGTCAGATTGCCTCTCAGTCTGTTGGCCGGTAATCCGCTATTCATTATTGCTCGACGTCTTGCTGTCATCGTATAATATATAACAAATCCTCACCAAACACTGTTCACAGCTGCATGATGACTTACTTGTCACATATTTCCAAAAATTAAATATCAATAAGGCGAAGGGAAAGGTAAACAGTTTTTTGGAGAATAAAAAACAGCTTGGGGAATGGTAATATTCATATTAATATTTTTTGTTTTAATTTTTTTATTAAAATGGTAGGTAACCCTATAGGTTTATTTCAAATGATTCATTAGTTAAATTCATTTTGATTTATCATTATCTTGCTCATAAATGTTGTCTTAGTCAGAGATAAATAGTACAGTGAACGAAAATCTTAGGGAATCGAAACATTTACATCATTATTTTTTTTAAAGTTATTCTTTTATTCTTTTTAATTATGTACTAAAATGTAACAATAAAAATATAATTAATATAATGTTGTTGGGTCTTATCTATTTAGCAATTAATTACAATTTATTATTAAATTGATTTTTTTAAAAAAATAACTTAAATTAGGCCCTTAAGAGGGTTGTAGTAATATTAATATTGTAGAATTAGTTTATTAGACTATTTACTATAAACCTACTATTACTATTTAGCAAGCTTAAATTAAATTTTTGGTATGGTATTGATTTCTGTATTCTAAAATAACATTTAAAAAAATGATTAGATTTATTCATATATTTCAATGTTACAGGCAAAGTGTGTAATCCAACCATTCAAAAGAATTGCTAGTCAAAAGTTTGAAATACATAAGTCATTATACACTTTACCTAGGCATTCTATATAAAGGCTGGATTACACACTTTGAAACAATAAGATTACAGAATATTAATAGCTATGTTATCAAAAGCCGTCCCCTTGGAAAAAATTGTAAATTTATTTGTTCCGTCTGGTGATGTGTGTGTGTGTGTGTGGGGGGGGGGGTCCACTTCCTTGGGTAATTTGAATGAGAGTCACTTAATTGCCACAAAAGTTGTTATGTCATTTTTACCGTGGTGCGCAGAACGTGCGTGAAAGCGAGTTTTAAAATATTTAAATCTTTCGGCTTCGGTTTTTGCCGAAGGGCATGTTAAAATTTTAGTTTCGACTTCGGCCCAAGGTCTCATTAAGCTTTTGATCCCGGCTTCCAGAAAGTCGTTTTTAACTTTCGGTCTGGTTTCGGCCGAAATCAGAAAATCACTTTCGACCGGTCTCTAATTAATTTACACACATACAATTATACAATGTAGATCAAAAATCTCTCCCTTGCCCTGGTATTTGTCTAGCTCTGTCTCGCTATGTCTGTCTGTTAAGAAAGTTGGCGGACTTTGTATAGGAATTAAATCCAAACGTTCTAGTGAAGAAATTATAGAAATTGCGTCACCTAATGATATTCTTGAGAACAAACGGAATGCATTCGAATGTAAAAAAAAACTTTTCCCAGCCAAGGGCGGGATGGGTAAGGGATGACACAGCATTTTTACTCGGTGAAGTCAAAATCAAGGTCAAACTAAAAAGACAAATGGTGGAAGCTAAAAATAACTATATGTTGAAGTGAAAAATTAGACCAAGACCAAGGTTATACTATAACAATAGGAATGCTTACCAATGTATGTACTTTGCAAAAAAAAAAAGTTCATAAAAATCCGTACAAACCAAGAGCTATACCAATTGTACAAAGACCCACACATAGTCGCAACAGTAAAAAAAAAAAAGGCTGACTGCGCGGTGAGCGGAAAAAAAAGTCACAGAAGCAATCAGCCATCAGATATAAATAAATTCGGAAAAGAGTGGTGGGATCCTGTTTCCTAATGGGATTCCATATCCCATCGGGATCCCGACCCCACTGGTATCCCATATGCCATTGTAATCCCGACCCCAATGGGATCCCGACCCCATTGGGTTACAGATCCCGATTGAGAACCCAATCGGGATCCCGCTTCCAAATCGGATCACGACCCCCTTGAGATCCTGATCCCGATTGGGATCCCGTTTCCAAATGGGATGCAAATAAGGATTCTGACCCCATTGAAATCCCGACCACATTGGGATACCGATCCTGATTGGGATCCTGAACTCATTGATATTTTGATCCCATTGGGATCCCAACCCCAATTGGGTCCCAATCCCGATTGGCATCCCTTTCCAAAATAGGATCTCATTGGGATCACAACCCCATTGGGATCTCGACGCCATTGAGATCCCGACCCCATTTAAAAGCCTTTGTGGAACAGAGCCACCCACACATCCACAAACATTCACTTTTATATATGATATATCATTTATATGATACACACTTAAAATTAGGAGTTTATATGATACATATTTTGTGACTTTTTTCTGTGACTTTTTTTCTTGTGAATTTTTTTCCTGTGACTTTTTTTCCTGTGACTTTTTTTCCTACAATCGACTGCGCTGGGCAGGACATGTTGAAAAGATGCCGGAATGTAGAGCAGCTAAGTGATAAACAGGCGGAAACCTAGTCGTCCAATACTGAGATGGATTAAACCATGTATAGAAGGATTTACACAAGTTGGGGGTTCGCGCATGGAGGCGGAAAGCCATGGATCGTTCCGAATGGAAGGATGTGGTGGAGCAGGCCAGGGCCCTACATGGGCTGTAGCGCCACTGATGATGCTGATGATAAAAATCGGTTAAGACCACGGTGGAAATTTTTAAATTAGGTCAACGAATATTTCACGCTATTTTGAAACCTTTGTGACAGCTAAGGAAATAAATAAAATATCTATTAAAAGAAACACTCTCTAACACGAGCAGCAAACTTTTATAATTAATGTACACAGAATCCCGATGCAGATTCGTTTAGATCGCCTGAACTTGTTCAACTTTTGATACTTCAACACATGGGCCATAAATCTTATTTGGGCAGCACTAAAAGACACGGAAGAGAAAAGTCGGTCCTGACAATGTGCCTGACGTGACCTTTAGGGTCCCGGAGACTCATTACAACCCATGCCAGTGGTCTCTGAGGAAATCATTTGTTGTTGTAAGATGAGCTTCTGGAGGTCAAGACTTCTTCTATTCGGCCAATTTTTAAAGAAGCATTTTTTTTTGTTGTTGTTGCAAATCTCACAATTTATTAGCCAAACAATGACACGTGAAAATGGGTCAATTTCGTGAATTCGCTTCGGATGCAAAAAAATACTTATTGAGATCCGCTGGTACACCGCCTGCTTAACTGCATTAAGCCGAGTTTATACCGCGTGTGATAAAATAAGGTGACAGTAATAGTTCTGAGTAAAGTTGTGGAGTCAGTGCTTAAAGATTGCGACGTCCCATAATGACATCACTGCTGAAACAGTCCACGAGTTGGTAGACGAACGAGAAAAATGTGTTATCCTTATTCCAACAATGACAAATATAAAAGAAAGCTTTTGTGACGTGTTCCTTTAAAATTGCAGCCCCGCCTTTGACAAGCTGATAGATCAAGTAAAGGTTGGGGGTGGGGGAGAGTGGGGTATGAAGCTTTCCAGGTATCAACTATGAATGTATCAACTTGACAAGAAGGTCTTAGCTTTGGACTTACGGTATGAAATATAATAAATATTCACAAAGCAATCTTGGGGAGGTGCTCAACAAGTACCAGGAAATCCAACAATACATTGTCATCCTGGAGTATAGGTTCATCAGTAGGAAACAATAACAAGTGTGTTCTTTCATAAAGTATTCGGGGTTTAATTCAATTCGTTTCGGTCATTACCTGAAATCTGACAAATACTGGTGTTATAGCAGAGGTTCAAATTTTAATGAAACTCTCTCACGAAGACACTTAACTATGGCAAGTATTAGGTTCTAGGAGAGCAAGCCAGACAGACGCACCAGAGGGGTGTGTTGATAACTCGTGCAACAGACATGCGTAAAGGTAAAACAAAATAAATATGCGCACGAGATGTGCAATCGTTCTCTAGATAAAACTTGACGTCAATGCGTATTAGGAGATCTCCTTATGACACGGGACACATATTTCTCAGTCACGGCAGATAAAATGGTCAGGTAAACACAAGGACATTGAAATTCCGTGAAGTGCCTGTACATGGATATAAGAGAACTCCAGGGGCGTGGATCAAGGAAGTGCGGCGAGTCCAGATATGTAAACATTGAGATTTATTGGATCATACATGTTTGTGAATGTCATAGCACGTCTCTTTGCAGGAAAAAAAAGTATTTTTTCTCGTCTCTGGTGTGCTCGTATCTGCATGTGCTTGTATCTGCTTGTGCTTGTATCTGCTTGTGCCTGTCTCTGAGTGGGCTAGAAATCGACTTTAACTGCGATGATAGTATTAGTAGTATCTGAGTGTGATCATATCTGAGTGTGATCATATATGAGTGTGATCATATATGAGTGTGATCATATCTGAGTGTGATCATATCTGAGTGTGATCATATATGAGTGTGATCATATCTGAGTGTGATCATATATGAGTGTGATCATATCTGAGTGTGATCATATCAGAGTGTGATCATATCTGAGTGTGATCATATATGAGTGTGACCTTATCTAGGTGTGATCATATATGAGTGTGATCATATCTGAGTGTGATCATATCTGAGTGTGATCATATATGAGTGTGATCATATCAGAGTGTGATCATATCTGAGTGTGATCATATCTGAGTGTGATCATATATGCGTGTGATCATATCAGAGTGTGATCATATATGAATGTGTTCATATCTGAGTGTGATCATATCTGAATGTGATCATATCTGAATGTGATCATATCTGAGTGTGCTGGTATCTGAGTGAGAGAAAGTTCCTGAACGTATAGGTGTGATGTACACACTTCCGTTCATATAAATTTCGTCAATCAATTTTCCTTCAGAAAAATAAAATATTTCTTACAAATTTCCGGATTAGAGTGTCTGAGTGTGATCATATATGAATGTGATCATATTTGAGTGTGATAATATATGAATGTGATCATATATGAGTGTGATCATATCAGAGTGTGATCATATATGAATGTGATCATATCTGAGTGTGATCATATCTGAATGTGATCATATTTGAATGTGATCATATCTGAGTGTGCTGGTATCTGAGTGAGAGAAAGTTCCTGAACATATAGGTGTGACGTACGCACTTCCGTTCATATACATTTCGTCAAACAATTTTCCTTGAGTAAAAGAAAATGTTTCTTACAAATGTCCGGCTAAGAGTGTCTGAGTGTGATCATATATGAGTACGCTTGTATTAGAGTGACAGAAAATTCCGGAACGCTTCAGTGTGGTGTTAGAGGCGCTGAGAGAAGTGCGGACAAGTAGACACCATCGATCGCTGGACAGACTCCAACTGATTCGAAAGGAGATGGCTGAGGACTACAGGAGAACGTTACACATTAACGACCGAATGGTCCCGGCCCGACAGCCGCTGCACATGGCTGGGAGCAAGTCTTTTATAAGTTCAAAATGAACCAAGTTTTAAATAGCAGAACGCATTAAGCTTTAAAAGCCACAAACACTTCTAAATATAGTACGGCGTGTCAATGGCGGTGGCTGCAATGTGATTCAAATGCGCAGAGGATGAGAGCAGTGTACATGCAGCAATACCGATTGGAACAAATGGCTTCTCAAATTTAAATACTGAAAACAAAATTAAGGCACGAATGGAAAACTTGTTTTTTAATAATGAATGTACAAACTGTTTTTTAACGCAAAGGACAAAGCAGGTAGCGTGATAATTATCTTTTAAAGATTTCAATTTCACGCACACCACCAAAAACAGCTGTCAAGGTGATAGTTTGTGCCAAATTGATCTTTTGTGCCAAAGTGATCTTTTGTGCCAAAGTGATCTTTTGTGCCAAAGTGATCTTTTGTGCCAAAGTGATCTTTTGTGCCAAAGTGATCTTTTGTGCGACAGGATATAAACGATTCGAGTTCAATACTTAATTCCTACACAACAGTTTTTGATACCCCCCTTGGTAGTTCGAGCCCATTTAAATAATGACAGATTATGTGTTGTTGCAGCCCACCTACTGCCTATACGTTAAACCGGTCAAAGTGCCAAGCTGTCCCGCCATTAACCGAACCGTCCCGTTCAATCATTCTCCCATCGTCCGTCGGTCACCGGCAGTTAAGGGCCCCAGCTCTACGCTGACTACCGTTGTACGTCATGCAATACCTGTGGGAAAATGGACAAGTTGCAAGCGGTATAGGTGTGACATCAAGGCCGACCAGCAATGCCGGACAACAGGCATCGACACGTCACGTCCTTGTAAACTCATGGCTGTCAACCCGGGCTTAAGAACCATATTCATAGATTTTTTTCCCGACCCGATTTAAGATTTTATCTTTTTCTTTTTAAACATCCGGAGAAAAAATAAATAAATACATTGTCACGTCATTATTGTTCAAACCATTGGTTAATGATTTTTTTACGCAACATAATATAATGAACTCCCCCAAAATTACACCGATTACGACTTTGATGCATGTTTTTTATTTTGTACGTGGGTAAAAGAAAGACTCAATCGGACTTGCATTCTATGGGACATATAAAAGATACTCCGGACTCCAGGACCGTAGGACAATGTGCCCGACCTTCATATCGCCGGTCACGCAGTTCTGTCACAATACACCCCGTTTCTTAACAGTCTACAGAGTTAACGGCTTCGATCAAGGGATTGGCGAGGTAAGCGTCCAGGACCCACAGCCAGCGCTCCGCGGGTTTGTTGATATACCAGATACACATAACCTGCACATCACCAAGGTGAACATGTTGGCAAAAGGAACAACCTTTTATATATATTTTTTGTGTGTGCGGGGGTTACCGAATCTCCTGGAACTGAAAAGACAAACCACGAATGCTATGCTGTACATGCCAACTAACTGTCTGGGGTAAAAACAAGACGCGGAACCAATCAAACTCAAGGGAACACAAGAAGAAATAGTAAGTTTTTTAATTAAAAAAAATAAATATATTTGTATATATAAAGTTAAGAGCAGCCTTTTGGGATTTTGTCTCCAACTTCTGATTATGACGTCACGATATATTTTTGTTACATAGGTAAAAATAGGCTGATGAATGTTGATTATTTTTTTCCATGGGATAATTTTTCAATCAAAAAATTTAAATTGAATAATAAACTTGTTTTTCACCCATAATCTGATCTCACGTGATTGTGAATTGCGCGCATGCAGGCAATTAATTACCTTGTCATGGCCAATTGAGGCTGACACGATTCTCATGATCATCTGTTGTATTTGTTTGAAAGTCAGAGGGAGAGACGATTAGTAAGAGGGATATTGGGTTATAAGTAGGGCGGGTTTAAGAGGGGTGGCATGTTATCAGATCCGTCAGCACCGGCACGGCTGGACTTTAGATGACGTTCAAATGTGGAGGAGGAAGCACTTCAAAAACAGCCATGAGAGGAAGCACTTTAAAGATCACCATTAGAGGAAGCACGTTAAAGATCATTATTAGAGGAAGCACGTTAAAGATCACCATTAGAGGAATCACTTTAAAGATCACCATTAGAGGAAGCACTTTAAAGATCACCATTAGAGGAAGCACTTTAAAGATCACCATTAGAGGAACCATGTTAAAGATAACCATTAGAGGAAGCACTTTAAAGATCATCATTAGAGGAAGCAATGGTGAAAAATGTATGCATAATATATTAAAGTAATATATTACAGGGTCCGAATGACATGAAATGCTTATGGTGGGACACTTCTATTGAGCAGTTAAACAAAGTGGTAAAAACAATACAACACTTCAGGAACCACTGATCAAGAGAATCGATTTCAAGAGACTAAAAAAAGTGCACGGAAATATTTTTTCAAGCACTTCATACATTTTATAGGACCTTTAACGAAAAGATCGTTTCCAATGATATCGTTATAATTCCACTTTTTTCCTTCCCGGTAACCATACCCGGTGTTTGCCTTTTTTCCCAGCTGAAACTTAGCCTCAATATGTAACATAGCAATCACTCGAGTAAACATCAAGAAAACATCCTATAAATCAGCATTAAACTTGTGTTAGATAGAAGTTTTAAAGAATATGCATGTATGTCATGTGGGCTACACTTGTTTCAAGACCTAACGGTGTGGCTCAAGTCATGAGGAGGCTCCCTTGACTGGACGCACCACCACATAGAGTCGTATCGTACAGAGCACGTCAACTTACAGAAAAAGTAAACAATTCAAATCGATCTTAAACTGGAAACGATCCAATTCTAACACGCCTCCCGCCACCCTGGTATATTTTTTTCTTTCTGAGTCCACATCTGAAAAATTTGTATTTAAATAAGCAAAGGGAATTTTTTTTTTTTTTAAATGAGGCAGACATGAAATTGATGTGCCAGACGTGATCTGAGTCGAAGATTGTCCACATGTTCTGTGTAAACCAACATGAGCCTAATGTCCCGTCAACCCACCTCTCCCCCGGCATCCAAATATAATATTTCAAAGTGTCACGCACTTAACAGGAATGTGATGTTTGGCTTGAACACGACCGTGGCGGAATCGTGGTGAAATCTGTTGACAGAACATCGAGCTTCATTTGATTGCTTCGGTGTGACGGCCGAGACGGCGTCTGGTCAAACTTAGCGGCGACCCGTTTCAACAGAAGCGCATATTTTGCGATAGCCTCTAGGCCACACTACTCGTAACAAAAGAATACTTGATGTAACTTCACAGCGATCTAGTTGTACACGAACCGGGTTCCACGCTTGTAATTAAACACCGAACTAGGCTCTAGTTATAATCATTCTTTAAAGCATTGAATGTTCCAATCATATACTTGTGATTAAATGTGTAGAAGTGGGAATGAAATAGAGCTTCGCTTCACAATAGAAACATTTGGTTGACGAAATTATTTAAAGTTTACATGCTTTTAAATCTGGTGACAATACAAAAAAATAATTATGTATTAAAAAAGAGGTGCGCAAACACATTTCAATTCGCCTAATACTACTTGTTTCACATTCTTCTATATTGGCTACTATAATTTCGAAAATAGACCCTCCATCCAACACCCACAGCTGCAGGGGCAATTACTCGACAAATACTGATTTCCCGAATAATCTCCCCATTTGTCTCCCTTATGTCCTGTTATTTTAGGAAAGACCAGATATTTTATTGATTGTTTTTAAATTTGAGATAGTAGGTCTCAACAAGAATGACTAAAGGTCTGATCCTAAAACTGTGTCTTTTCATGTCGTTACAAACTTCACAGACTTCTGGAGCTCGTCATTCACGAAAGGTGCCTCTACTCTAAACCGCGTCACCACCAGAGTTATCACAAGCAGTTATAAACTAGCTGCTCGCTGCACCAGACCCGTTGACATTTTCACTCTGCCCGAAGTAGTGACACAGTTTTTTTTTGGAACCACTGGCCGAGCTTGTCATTACAGGATCCACTTCTAGTTAAAAATCAGCCTTTAGACCGGTGGTAATGGTGAGTATCTGACAACGGGTGAGAAGTTTGCCTGGTAACAGCCTCCTCCTTCAACAACGCAATCAGCTTAGACCCGAACCACGACTTGCATTAATGGACGCTGCACGAGAAGAATTCTCCCTTAGCGGAATTATTGGGCAAATTCGGCTTAACTTTTCTGAACCTCGACTTCCGCAGTCTGCCACCGCTCGTAACAGCAGCGACAACGTCTGTTTCTTGTTTAGAGATGGCTTTGCTTTGTACAACGTGTCGGGTCGCGGGGGTCACGATGCTATCTTCATACTTACTATCAGGAATGTCTACTCATTGAAAAGACGTCTCCTTACTGAAACTGGCATCAGTGAATACAAAAGAGTGTACACCAGTCGGGATCCCAAATCTCAGATGATAAATCTCTGACAAGATGACCACCAGGACTTGCTGGAGTTGGGCCCCAGTTTGACCCCAGGACTTGCTGGAGTTGGGCCCCATCTTGGCCTCAGGACATAGGCCCCCAGCTTGACCACCAGGACTTGCTGGAGACAGGTCCCCAGTATTAGTAAGTGACCTCAACCTCTCGCAGCAAACACCGCTCTTGGGGTAACCTAACAGCGGTCCTTCCATCTTTTGATCTCTACGTTCGGACCACAACATTCCTTTCCCGGAACACGGCTTGTTACTTCTCAGGGTCTTCTCAGAGCTTCTTCTGCAGTTCCCGGTACATGGCCTGCTGGTGATGTCTTAGACGAACTACATTTTACGCCCAAACTAATGTATACGTTGAGTCTCATAGTAGCAAATATACCAACAACAAACGCGAAACACCGATTCTCTGTTATGTCGTGCTGCCTAACATTAATTTTTTTCAACTTTCCATACAATAAAGAATGTCCGAACACCCCCCACGCCCCCCCCCCCCCCCCGGGTCATGATCTAATTTTCATTTTACATTTCAAACGTATCCAACTTTAAATATATATATAGATAGTATATCCTGCTGTTCATTGTTTATGTTCAAATCCCGCCCCACCCAAAACATATGTTTTAAAAGCGTAAGATTTTGTTTAAATGTCAAGAATCTCCTAAATTGAAGACAAATTCTGTGATATCATGGAAAATAACTGACGTACATGTAATTCAACGAAAATAACGTCACATAAATGTCGTATCACACACAAATGTCGTATCACACATAAATGTCGTATCACACACAAATAGCCACTTATCAAAATCCGATAATATAATAATAAATATGGCATTGAAATACCCCCCCCCCCCAACACTTTCTCCAAATAAATGGCAGCTAGCTCGACAAACACCTTTAGAAAGAAACGATACGAAGCTATCAACAGAAGCCTACCCAGGCACGAGCCAATTGGTGAAGGGCAAACCAATCTTTTGAACATTTAATTAGTGTAAATGTAAGCGATGACCTTAGGTAAATCTGTCTAGCCAGCAAGAGGTGACAGGAAAAGTTATCATTGTTTGCACTGGAACATGGGCGTTGGTAGCACGAGGCGTTCAACTATGGGTACAGCTAGCTAAAATTGACAATAAAATGTTTTGATTTCTTGTGGATGGATGTTTAAAGATATTAATATATATATATCTTTTAGATGGACGTTGAAATGTGTGTCCAGCCAGCTAAAAGGGGCAGGACTATTTCATCACTGCTTGTAACAAGGCGGTTGACGGCACGAGAAATTGTAAGTTACTTTTACTTTATATCATACATTTGATTAAAATAACCATCTTACTATCCATGTATCTTATTTACTGGCTTTTAATAAGACTGTCAATCTTTTGACACGCGCATGTTTCCCACATGGTGAGATTCCCCCCTCCCCTTAATCATTTGCCCCCAAAGTTTGTATAATAATGTTGCCTAATTAGTAATACAATCAGTTGTTTTCAAACGAACATAACGACTTAGATTTAATATTAAACAATAAACACTGTGCACAAACTCAATTTTTTGCTCCCACCCACACCCCACACCACGGGGGAGTGGAGAGTTGATTAAAGCATTTGACCACAAAGAAGCAAACACATACCTTAACTAAGCGAGACCACTGCCAAATGCCCATACATTATTCGATTAAAATCTTACTGCCCTTGGAGGAGCTGTGTAATCAAAAGTATTGTTACTCATGACATGAAGAATGTTGTGTGATCAGATGGTACGGATAAATTAATGTTGCCATATAACTGATCATTCCTGCTCATTATAGCACTTAAAATATGACTGACCTGAACTGTAACTGTCCGTGGACGACTGGGACACAGATCTGCTTCTTATCCGTGGTCTGTTGGGGGTCAGATTGTATTTTATTTCCTGGGGAGGTCAAACAACAGCAAAACATTAGGTGATACGGAGAAAAGAGAATGTAGCATTGTAAGGAAGGTCTAGGACCACATGATTTAGTTAAAGCTTGTACATAGAATGTTATTTCCATCACTGGGGAACATGTGTACCATGGGTCTAGACAAATGAGTGAGGGTATAGACAGAATGTATAACGTGATTTAAATTGCATTAGAATAACGTTTTAAAATAATAAAAACACCCCTTGAGCACTACTCATTCATGTAATAGTGCACTGCTGTAGACAGTCCGTTGTTTAAGGATACAAGACAGTAGCAGCAATATAGATATAATTTTACGACGTCAATCTTCCATGTATTTTAATAATCGAATTAGGTGACGTCATCGTATGCCAAATAAATGAGACGTAATCACAATGGTATCGAATCAGTGGAGTCACCAGGTGTGTATGAGAATGTCACGATACCAAGATTTTTGTTGTCGAGTAGAATCACAACTGTATGGGCTTGGAGGAAGGGGAAACAACGTAACATTGAATGTAGAGTAAAATATTCTGAGTTTCTTCCCTCTTCGTCATTTCTAGTACGTGACTCCATTTCTTCTTTTCAAAGTAACTATTACTACTATTAGTATTATTATTAACCGTAAGAATAGTACGTAGGATGTAATTAATTGTTCACCACTGAAAGACCTAATTTAATCTTAAACTAGCCAACTGAATGATCATTTTTCGTAGCTCATTATAGCCCTCCCAAGGTGTCGTGGTATCTGAGAGCTCAATCAAATCTCTTCATAGGAAAACTGGAAACATATTACAAAAAAATCACATAAAATAAGATTTCAGAGGTCAGAGTTCGTGCAATTCTCTTTGTTCTTGTCTGTATTCATTAAACGATATGGGCTAAAACTACGGTTTTAAACTAGGACATTTTAAATCGTTTTAGAGATATGGTTGTCGTAAAATAAACAAGTATGAGTGGTTACATGGAAACTCTTCGTCTCTGCAACTTTCTTGTGAATTATGTCTTTTATAGTGGGGCTAATTGGAACGAATTAAGCATTTTTTTAAAAAAATGTGTTTCTTTCTTTTATGCATGGATATCAGATGTACTCGGTCTCTTGGTCAACTAATCATGTTTGATTTTGTAGTCTTTCACTGCACCAGTTACAACTCACGACTAACCAGGATAAATGTGCAAACTATGCCAGCACTGTACTTGTAGAAACAGTACCTCAGGCTAACCTTAAAGACTGCTACTACCGTACTACTATGCTGGTGTACATTCACGGCCGAATCGGGAGACATACTTTTTACTTTTGTTAGGTACCGTTACGTGGTTGGTATTTAAAATTTAATATGTTTCAAGAGTTGGCTCGCCGACTGAACAGTACGTAACAAAGGACTGAAATTAGAATACAAAGAAAAAATCGAGACCAAAGCTAGTGATACAAACAATATTCAATTTAATTCTACTATTACATTGCTATAAAATACAAATATATAGAAACACAAAACTACACCAACTTAAGCACAGCAAGTGAAAAGGGTAAAATCCTCGTAAGATACAAATATTAATTTACACACACTTAAAAGAGTAAAATCTTGCGATTATATTAATCTTTTCCCAATCAAGGGAGGGGTGGGTTAAAGGAGTGGCAAAAATGTTGGCAAAATAATGTCTTTTAGGTCCTGGCAGAACTTTTTAAATTTAACGATAAAATCACGGCACAAGAGCGTGGGAGGGGTGGGTTGGAATAATCCATTGTGCAATTTCTGATCAGCGTTTTAAGTTATAGGTTCATTAAATCACAGAGACAGATGGTTTGGAAAGAGATCATAGGTTATTTAATTCATTTTATTTTTCCTAATATTAAAACGGTTGCCAATGGTGGTTATCTTTATTGCATTGCTATTTTGTTCTGTTATACCTACTAGAATAATATCATTTCAAATTTTAAATATGCAAATCATCCTAGAAGTTTAATATTTATTTGTTCAATCATGCGTGCCAGAAGAAAAAAAAATTGAGCGCCAGTGTTAGCACTATTTATCCACATTCATCTCAGTGAAACCATCCTCTGTTATTAGATCGGTAATACAACAAATAATTATTCATCCTCGTGAAGCAGGATATCAGATAACGTTATAAGGTTTAACAAATTTAATCTGCAGTTTTATAACGTGGCTCGTTACATGAACACTACGTAACAAAGGACTGAACACCAGTATATACAAAGAAAAACGATACCGAAGCAATAATCAATTTAATTATACTGTTAAGTTGATAACAAAATGCAATATGAAATACATAGAAATTAAAAAAAGAAATCTATATTAACTTAAAGCAAGTGAACAAGGATACTGCTAAAAAGAAGGTGCAGAAATAAATTATTGATCCACACACACACGCAAGGAAAATGTTGTAAGATCGCGTCTGGAATCTCTGTTAAATCTCGTAAAAGTCTGCTGTCACAGTCGACTGTCATATTTAGAGTGAGGGAGTCAGAACCCTGACTCAGAACAGAAAGTCTAGACATTTAATCGCCAGAGAGCATTGCTCCCTCTAAGTAGACCCTTCTGGGAACGTAAACAAACTTTCCCAGATCATGGGCGGTGGGGAAAAGGGGTGGCAGGACGTGTCACCAAGTTAATTGGTGACGTCAGTAAACAAATACAAAAAAAAAAAAAAAAGAAAAAAGAATAAAAAAAAACAAGGAGGAAGAAAAAAAAAGGAGGGGGGGGGTAAGTTTGCATACCACGGCTCGAAATAGGTCAACACACAGGCTATAACACAGCACTACTAACAATTGTCGCTTATCATGTTGATATCTTTCATTTGCTTTCATTAAGGGACAGCAATTTCATCCGTCTCCCTAAAATGTCGCTATTTTATCGACCCAAAGCTAGTGTCAGGCCCACCAATCAGATAACAGTACGATAATGGACTAGACTATTGCTTTATTAGAACAAATGAAATAGGTGAAAACCGTCAAGTGTTACATTTCAGGTACTACTGGGCTTCACAGCTGGGGTGGTTCAATTATTGGCGTGTTCACAATAATTATTCTTGTTATTCAAAATATGGGCCTTTTCAAATATAGGAATGTTCATACTGTCCTTGTTCACATTTGACCGCGTTCAAGTTGGACATGGGGCCATCCGTTTACATTACACACTTATAAAAAGTCAAGTTTTCATGTTACCCCCCTCCCCTGCGTCCCTTTGCTACCGTACATTTTTAGAACCCTTACCCCATGTGTACTTACAAATAAATTTCTCAAACCCCTCTTCCCCCCCACCCTATCTTTGGTTCAGCCGAAACAAAACATTAAGTCATAAATGACGTCACATGCGCTTAACCACAAAAGGCGTAAGGTGGACTAAATTTGTGATTTTATTAAATTTGTCATTTGGCTAAATATCATCGTCACGATAAACTAAGGAGTTCATTTGTGACAACACAAAATGACATTGAGACGAGAGTTACCAAAGATTACAGTTATACTTTTATAGCCATTGAAAATAATCTTTACAAATCCTGGAGGTCTCAGATGTTTTAATAGCACTTGGCAATAGCAAAGCTACGAGTGGGCTGTTCATAGACTTTCAGAAGAATAATACAAAATCTGCGCATCAATGTGCGTGCACACCCTGCCAATACACTCGAGTAAGCAAAATCTGCGCCATACATGTGCATGCACACCCTAAAAATACACTCGAGTAAGCTAAATCTGCGCATCAGTGTGCGTGCACACCCTGCCAATACACTCGAGTAAGCTAAATCTGCGCATCAATGTGGGTGCACACCCTGCCAATACACTCGAGTAAGCAAAATCTGCGCCATACATGTGCATGCACACCCTGCCAATACACTCGAGTAAGCTAAATCTGCGCCATACATGTGCATGCACACCCTGCCAATACACTCGAGTAAGCTAAATATGCGCATCAATGTGCGTGTACACCCTGCCAATACACTCGAGTAAGCAAAATCTGCGCCATACATGTGCATGCACACCCTGCCAATACACTCGAGTAAGCAAAATCTGCGCCATACATGTGCATGCACACCCTGCCAATACACTCGAGTAAGCTAAATCTGCGCCATACATGTGCATGCACACCCTGCCAATACACTCGAGTAAGCAAAATCTGCGCCATACATGTGCATGCACACCCTGTCAATACACTCGAGTAAAAAAATATGCGCATCAATGTGCGTGCACACCCTGCCAATACACTCGAGTAAGCTAAATCTACTGAATGAAGAAGCCCCCCCCCCCAACCGGCCTTCTGTACTGTAAGTAGAGTAAGTATTATGTTAATGGTCTGGTCTTCACACTTAGTGTCGGAGAATGTTTATGTTTATAACATTACTAACTTAATGGATATGGAAAACAAAATGGCGTGGGTGTGTGATGTGTTAACTTATGTGTGATGTGTTTGTGCGTTGGGTTGATTGTGTGACGGGTTGACTGTGGGATGTGTTGGCTATTGGCTTTGTGATGTGTTGGCTATGTGATATGTTGACGGTGTGATGTGTTGGCTATGTGATATGTTGACGGTGTGATATGTTGGCTGTGTGATGTGTTGGCTGTGTGATATGTTGACTGTGTGATGGGTTGGCTGTGTGATGTGTTGACTGAGTGATGTGTTGACTGTGTGATTGGTTGACTGTGTGATGTGTTGACTGAGTGATGGGTTGACTGTGTGATGTGTTGACTGAGTGATGGGTTGACTGTGTGATGGGTTGGCTGTATGTGTTGGCTGAGTGATGTGTTGTCTGAGTGATGGGTTGACTGAGTGATGGGTTGGCTATGTGATATGTTGACTGTGTGATGGGTTGGCTATGTGATGTGTTGACTGTGTGATATGTTGACTGTGTTTTGTGTTGACTGTGTGATATGTTGACTGTGTTTTGTGTTGGCTATGTGATGTTTTGACTGAGTGATAGGTTGGCTATGTGATAAGTTGGCTATGTGATGTGTTGACTGTTTGATATGTTGACTGTGTTATGGATTGACTGTGATGTGTTGACTGTGTGATGTTTTGACTGTGTGATGTGTTGACTGTGTGATGTTTTGACTGTGTGATGTGTTGACTGTGTGATGTGTTGACTGTGTGATGTGTTGACTGTGTGATGTTTTGACTGTGATGTGTTGACTGTGATGTTTTGACTGTGTGATGTGTTGACTGTGTGATGTGTTGACTGAGTGATGTGTTGACTGTGTGATGGGTTGACTATGTGATATATTGACTGTGTGATGTGTTGACTATGTGACGGGTGACTGTGTGATATATTGACTGTGTGATGTGTTGACTGTGTGATGGGTTGGCTATGTGATGGGTTGACTGAGTGATGTGTTGACTGAGTGATGTGTTGACTGTGTGATGTATTGACTGAGTGATGTGTTGACTGTGTGATGTGTTGACTGTGTGATGTGTTGACTGTGTGATGTGTTGACTGTGTGATGTGTTGACTGTGTGATGTGTTGACTGTGTGATGTGTTGACTGTGTGATGTGTTGACTGTGTGATGTGTTGACTGTGTGATGTGTTGACTGTGTGATGTGTTGACTGTGTGATGTGTTGACTGTGTGATGTGTTGACTGTGTGATGTGTTGACTGTGTGATGTGTTGACTGTGTGATGTGTTGACTGTGTGATGTGTTGACTGTGTGATGTGTTGACTGTGTGATGTGTTGACTGTGTGATGTGTTAACTGTGTGATGGGTTGACTATGTGATATATTGACTGTGTGATGTGTTGACTGTGTAACGGGTGACTGTGTGATGTGTTGACTGTGTGATGGGTTGGCTATGTGCTGGGTTGACTTTGTGATGTGTTGACTGTGTAACGGGTGACTGTGTGGAATGTTGACTGAGTGATGTGTTGACTGTGTGATGTGTTGACTGAGTGATGGGTTGACTGTGTGATGTGTTGACTTTGTGATGTGTTGACTGTGTGATGGGTTGGCTATGTGATGGGTTGACTTTGTGATATGTTGACTGTGTGATGTGTTGACTGAGTGATGTGTTGACTGAGTGATGGGTTGACTTTGTGATATGTTGACTGTGTGATGTGTTGACTGTGTGATGTGTTGACTGAGTGATGGGTTGACTGTGATGGGTTGACTGTGATGGGTTGACTGTGATGGGTTGACTGAGTGATATGTTGACTGTGTGATGTGTTGACTGTCTGATGTGTTGACTGTGTGATGGGTTGGCTATGTGATGTATTGACTGTGTGATGGGTATAGAGAGAAAGATATTTGGAGGAGAGCGGATGGAAGTGGAGACAAGAAAGGTTGTCAGCTTGATTGTAGTAAACTAAATGCTAATATTGAGAGGGTTGGGAGAAAATAAAAAGAAGACAAAATTTTACTTCTTAAAAATAGTGTAAGTGAAAGGTGAGACGGCAGGTGATAATCCATCAAACTGCCCCCCCCCCCCCCCCCCGGTCCATTCTGCCATCATGACTTCCTCAAACGTCCATCAAATCAGAAGACGACATGAGAGTCATGTGTTACAGCAGGAGGAAGGTGGAGTGGCAAGACACGCTTTCTTAAAGACACATCTCTTTAGTATTAGAGTAGCAAGGGTAACGGACTTGAATATCTGTCTTTGTCATAAGTGGGTTGGAAGACCTGGGTAATTAAAAAAAATCATCATAACGTGTTAATGTAGCTATGACCTTAGTTCCTGGATGATCACGACGGGGTAGGTTAAGACAATGTGTGGCAATGTTCACGACGGGGTAGGTTAAGACAATGCGTGGCAATGTTCACGACGGGGTAGGTTAAGACAATGTGTGGCAATGTTCACGACGGGGTAGGTTAAGACAATGCGTGGCAATGTTCACGACGGGGTAGGTTAAGACAATGCGTGGCAATGTTTACGACTGGGTATGTTAAGACAATAAAGGTCAGCAACAAATCGTTTGTTGAGAGAGCTTGTGATGATATGGTCGGCGGTCATTACATGGCATCCATTCTCCAGTTTACAAATCCAGTCTGTTTTGTGTTACTTACAATTATCCAGATTATAAATCCAGTCAGTTCAGTAGTACTTTCAAACCCCCCCCCCCCCCCCAACCCACGAGTTACGAGGCAGTTACGTCCGAACGTAAGACCGTGGGGCCGAGAAACCGTGAGGTCGAGAGACCGTGAGGCCGAGGTATTCCTTTCCAACGGAAACCTAAAACATTTTTGAGCAAAGTTTCTTATCTTTTATGTCATTTGTTGATGTTTTTGTCAAAGAAGAGTTTTAGCCGTTACGTCTGTTGTGTTGGTTCATTTTTCAAGCTATCCCATTTCCTGGTCTAAATATTTCTCCTCACACAGCTTGACTGAACGCACCTGTCTCGCCAATACGGGCCTTTACGTGCATGACGCCGGCCATGTAGATCCGACTCATTAATGTTGTCTCGGTGACAGTCATCTACTCCCCACACACCCCACAAACATACAGCTGAGTTAATGAAGTAACAACTTTCGTCTGAGAGTGGTGAAGGTATGAGATTACCATGGGGGGGGGGGGTCCTTTTTGATTAGATAAGAGTAATGAGAACACGTATATGTTTTCAAAACTTGGTAGAAGAATGACTGTGAGAGTTTTCAGTAACCACTTTGGGAAAATTGTCAATAACTACTTTGGGATAGTTGTCAATAACTACCCTGGGAAAATTGTCAATAACTACTTTGGGATAGTTGTCAATAACTACTTTGGAAGAGTTGTCAATAACTACCCTGGGAAAGTTGTCAATGACTACTTTGGGAGCGTTGTCAATAACTTCTTTGGAAGAGACGTCAACATATTGTCAATAACTACTTTTAGAGAGTTGTCATAATTACTTTGGGAGAGCTGTCATAACTACTTTGTGAGAGTTGTCAATATTCACTTTAAGAGTTGTCAGTAACTACTCTATGCGGCTTCTAATCACCAATGTTAAAGTGGCACAGGAAAAAAAATCTTAGCACTGTCGAAGTACATTTTTGGGAATATCGTCGTCTTGGGATATCACAAAAAAAATTAAATCAATTTTCCCATACAAATATCGTCTCTCCCCCCCCCCCTCTCTCTCTATCTATCTCTTTAACCCATTCCAAAACTTGACAGCGTTATTCCAATCTATCACGCGGGGAACAGGGTTATGTCTGTTATCTCTTTCTTGGAGAACCGCCACACAATAAACAAATGGATTAAACACCACAGCCGATGAGCATGGAGTCGACTGGCTATAGTAGAGCCATACCCTGGACGTCTTTTGCAACAAAAAATGGCAGCAGTGCCATACTTGACTTTATAACGTTAAGCCGTTTTGGTCTGTAACTTTGCCCTAGCCCCTTAAGCAGTTCTGCAATCAAGATTCTGGATTCACAACGGAAGCAGTCAGAGACACGTATTGGCTGATGCAGTTGTTGATATGTTAAAATCCCCTTTTCTCAAACTACGACATCATATGTAGCAAGATAAGAATATCAGGAGCCGTTGCATTGCCAGAGTTAGTCTTCGGGATTAAAGAGTTGAAGCATTCAGAGCGAAAAAGTAAAAGGATGAGAGCAGTTCTTTTTTCCTCATATATGCACAATATGATAATATATATATATATTGTAACATAACTGAATGTTCTTGTATCTTCAGTATGTTATCTAATACTTTATTAATATGAATGCAGCTACCACTCTCACTGTCATCACTAATTATGCTGCCGTCTCATTTATCTCAAGAATTGAACAGGTCCGATTATATACATCGCACAGTTCTTTATTATCCAAATAATTGGTACAAATATGGTCCTTGAAATTATTACATCCATGTAACTGTTAAAGTTACTACAACATAAGAAATATTACACACTTTAATATTTTATCCATGAATTAACATCACACTCAAATATGGCCTCCATCCATCACTGACCAAAAATCGTGACCGCCCCCTCACTACTAAATCATGACTTCTTCTTTCGCCATAAAAATTAGTTCTTCTTATTCTCATCATATGATTTATTATAATTAAATCACTACGCCACCGTGCATACAAATAAATAATACCATCATGTGACTGAGTATGGTTAACTCGGTGTTACATATATATATATATATGCACATTCGTTCATAATATAACGGGGACGAAAGGTATTTTTATGATAAATTACTTTTTTTTAAAAGATGGGGGGTGTGTCCAAAGATTATTTTTAGTAGAGTATGGTAGCAATGTTTAAATACAACTTGTTTAATTTGTCAAAGAACACTAAGGTATAACCCGGGACAAAACGTGGGGCACCCGACGATTATAAGAAGAATGACGTCGGCGTAACAGCGGGATTCAAATCCCTTTTCTTGTGTACGTGTTGTCGAGACGAAAAACGACAATAGATGAGGAGTTGGTCTCAAAAGTCAATGTGGTGAGACACAATACCTCATAGATAAGGAAAAGTCAATGTGGTGAGACACAATACCTCATAGATAAGGAGTTAGTCCCAAAAGTCAATGTGGCGAGACACAATACGTCATAGATACGGAGTTAGTCCCATAGTTCAATGTGGCGAGACACAATACGTTAATAGATGAGGAGTGCCTCCTAGTGCCCCCCAGCACTAAATGTGTCCAAGGCACAATACCTCTATGGTTAAGGAGACGGCCCTGAAAGTCAACCTGAACTTAGATTATGGATTTCAGGCCTAAACGTAATAAATGTATACTGTAATGACATTGTTTATAACGAAGTGGCTATTCGGACGCGGGTACCAGAAGTGAGAGGTCGGGATTAAAAACTATTTAAAATATTATTGATGGGTTTGGAAGACAAAATCTGGTATCAAATGAAAGATAATTGAATGGAGTATACGTTTGTAAACTTAGGGGCTGTCCATTAATTATGTCAACAAATTTTTGACGATTTTTTTACCTCCCCCCTCCCCTTGTCAACAACTTGTCAAACTTCCAGAGACCCCCCCTATAAAATTACGTCAACATTTGATTACTCCCCCCCCCCCCCCCCAAATAAAGATAAAATGGGGAAAAAAGCAATATTTTAAATAGACTAGTTTACAACTACAACAAAAAAGTGAATAAAAGTAAAATGTTCAGGAAAAAAATGTAAAATAAATTTTAAATTATGAAATTAAATTTATTAAAAAAAGTAACATTGTTGACGTCAACTTTTCTTGACCCCCCCCTCCCCCTTGTCAACAATTGTCAAAAATTTTCAGACCCCCCTCCCCCCTATTTTGTTGACATAATGGACAGCCCCTTACTTCTTCAGTTTAACTAAAATAAACGACCACAAATGACATGAGAATATCATTTTGTCTAAAGGGCTTGTTATAATAAAATATACAATAATTGAACCAGGTCCTCTGTATGCAGCCTACTCACCTTAACCAGCCTGACGTCTCGTTCTTCTATCAGAGCTGACGGTCGCCGCGACCTGCTCAACATCGGCACCATGGTCGACAGACCGCTACTGCTCAGCTCCGGTCCTTTGGTTGTCATGGCAACAAGTTAATCCGTGCTATCACTAAACGTAATCCTGTTTTCAGTTTTGAGCAGTGAGAGGGCCTCACACGTGAACGCAGCTTCCGGCACCTAGTCACGGTGTGTCCCGCTACACTGAGTGTCCAGCACGCTAACAACTATCAAACACAATCGGAGGAACATTGAAGAGCAGATAATGGATAAAACATTTTACCTACGTCCCACAATATGGCCGGGACTATAATATCTACGGCGGAAATCACATATGTGCTATATGGCCGAAACACATTATGACAGCTTTCAAACAACAGTTTTCATACGGATGGAACTGTACGGCAGATATCATACATAATTTGCTAAATGTCTGGAACTATACGGCAGATATCATACATAATTTGCTAAATGTCTGGAACTGTACGGCAGATATCATACATAATTTGCTAAATGTCTGGAACTATACGGCGGATATCATACATTATTTGCCAAATGTCTGGAACTATATGGAGTAAATCACATATTTGTGGTCATGCCGAAACTATACGACAGCTATCACATATTATTTGCAAAACGGCTAGAACAATACGACAGCTGTCACATAATTTAATATACGGATGGAACTACACGACAGCTATCACATATCATTTGCAATACAGCTAGAACAATACGGCAGCTATCACATAATTTAATATACGGATGGAACTATACGACAGCGCTATATGACTTCTACTATCACACAGTATTTGCTATACGGCTGGAACTATACGGCGGCCACAATACAATAATAATACAAAAGACAAAAGTGGTGCACTCTCAAACAAACTGTCCTGTTGTAAACCTCTAGGCTAACAATCTTCAGTATTTCTTCGTACACATACATGGCGCCCAAATTGAATGATGACATGAACCTAAGACAAGTGCCAACGTTAAGAAACATGCTGATATAATCCGTATACGGAAATATGTTTGAAAGAAATTTCGTCCACGGAAAATTGATCGAACGGAAATTTGGTCGAATCTTTTTTTCAGTTCACACGTTATAATTTTGCGTCAAATTTCCTTTTGAACGAATTATTTTGTTTTACTATATAGTATAGTACGTTCATGAAGAAATTTGACGAACATTTTAACGTGTGAACTGAAAAAAATTTCTACCAAATTTCCGTTCGATCGACGAAATTTCTTTTAAACAAATTTCCGGTAATAGATATAATCTGACCAGTTTATACACCCACAAATGGGACCACTAAAGGTGTGGGGTGGGGGGGGGGGGGGGGCTGGAAAGTACGTTTAAAGTTTAAAAAAAAATCTAAGACAACCACAAGCACTTGAAACAGTTCATAGCATTTTGAGACAACACTTGGGAGAAATGAATGCCAAGAAGACTCCAATGATGTGTTAGCTACTCCGGAGCCCGACAAAGCTGATCCACGCCGGAGTCAGGTATTCTGAATTAACATGTCAAAACTTTTGGTGTCGACTACAGCTGGCCCTATTCAAAGGGCCCGAGATTGTGATGACATCTAGGTAATCCGTTCAAACACGTTCCCTACTCACAGTGACATCACGGTACTCACACGAATGATGATAGATAGAAGCGAGTTTGTTGTAATTATAAGCCGCTCAGGTCCATAAAATTAATGTGACGGTTCTGTACGGTTGACAATACACTCGCATTTTCTCAACGTATGTACATCGCTCACAAGTCTCGGTAATTCCTTTTCGTTCACCTTACAATTACCGGTAGGTTACTGAAACTAATCTATGCTCACTGTATTATCTCATGACTGGCTCTGCAGAACTTTCTGAATCCATTCTTACTTAGTTATTTGAACCAGGGAGTCATGTGGGGAAATTAGCCTAATACAGTGGTCGGAAAACTCATTAGTCAAAAGAGCCAAAAATCAGTAGCTGGACGATTAAAAAATTTTGGACAGTACAATGTCTTTTCAAGAACCTGTCAAAAACAATGTTTTTCGGAGACAAAACCGATTTGTGGTCGACTGGCTAAAGAGCCGCATGGGCGGCGCACGAGCCGCGGTTTGCCAAACACTGGCCTCATACAGTGAGATAACTTGACATCTTCTCGGAAGACGCGATGAACACATCTGTCAATGGCGTAACGTCTCATAGAGCAGAAAATAATTTCAAACCAAATTTAAACCGGCTTCGGTAGGCCCACTAAAGTAAAGGAAATATGAAATGTTAACACAGGTAACCACACGACTCTTACAACCACATGGATGCCGACCATCATATTAAACTAGTAGACTGACTCCGACATCTACACGACTCTTACTACCACATGGATGCCGACCATCATATTAATTAAACTAGTAGACTGACTCCGACATCTACACGACTTTTACGACCAACACATTGAACTATCCTAATGATTCTATCACTTTGAGATTTCATTATCCTGGTGATTTGAAGTAACCTTTTGAAATGTATCATGGAAGTATCACTTTGGCTCTGACGATGACATCTGAACTATCACAAATATTCTGACCACCTCAATGTAAAAAATACCAGCAATACCAATCTCGCAAGGTGTACGTATACTGGGAAATTAGTAAAACACAGTAAGGTTAAACCTGATAAAAGGAACGCAACAAAACAACGAACGTCTCGGCAGCAAGCCTTCATCAGCGAACAAACAGAAAAACGAATAAAATAAAAATGTATCAAAAAATATCATGTAGCACTTAGCTCAGAAGTAGTATCCAAGAGGGCAGCCAAAGATTAGTGTACGTATGCTGTCTCTGTGTTTCAAACAAAGTTTACCGTTCCAATGACTATGACTATAACCGTCGATGACTAAGTCCCATCGTTAAAAACAACTAAATCCATTGCAGCGCTTATAGACGCCGACCACATGCTATCCCGGTGACTGTAGTCAAAAACAACAGCCTTGATCCCATTGATGCACATGGAGACCGCGATAACGACACAGATTAATGAACGCCGGTAAAGCCAACACAACACGGGGGCCCTGATGACAGAGCAATCAAATACCGACCTTACGCAACTATCCACGTGACTCTTACTCTCACTACGGCATCTCCAGACAAAGGTTTTAGACAGAATGACATAAGATGAAAGTGGGTGGCCGAGGTGAGAGTCCCACGTGTTAATTTAATGAACAAGTCACTGCTACCTTCGTAATATCGACCTACACGGCCTTTGACACATGGTCTAAATATAATACCATGGTATCTTTTCCTGGTTGCGACTCGATCGCACAGACAGGGGCGGGCGGGTGTGGTGGGTGGGACGGCTACCTATATCTGGTGACATAGACATTTAGGAACTTGAGTGGGGGGGGGGGGCTTGAGGTCAAGGACACATAACCACATAGCACATGGCATAAGAAACGTGTATACCACTCGTGCCTACACCATCTAAAGTACGATACCATGTATTTTGTCAGTCAACACTTGGTCATTGGTGATTTTTTTTTAATAACAAGGCAATGGCCATTGCACTATTATGTGGGTCCTTACTACTGAGTGTGTTGTTGACATAAACACAAAACAAGGTAAGACTATATTTGAATTCTTCACATAGGACCTAGGCTGTCTTCTGTCATTTATTAGCTCTACTCACTCCACCATCCAAAAAGACTCTACTTTACCCATCGTCACCCACTCTCTTAGACAGACAGACAAATTAAAGACTGACAGACGGATAGAGAGATGTCTGTATCTTAAACAGAATCGGGGGTGCACCACGGTGCACTTGGTGAGTTTGCTAGAAGAAGTCATTTTTCTCAGGATTAAAAATGCAATAGTTTTTCTGACCATGCAATGTTATGGGTTAGACCGGCTTTGGGTACAAACAAATTACTGACTATAGTCATTACTGCGACTCGCACTTGGCATACTTTCCCGCTTGACAAACCCCATTGGCAAATATGAAAATACACACGGGGCCTATCTTAGCACCCAGTTATAAGTTCCTGACCAAAGTACACACGGGGCCTATCTTAGTACCCATTTTTAAGTTCCTGACCAAAGTACACACGGGGCCTATCTTAGCACCCAGTTATAAGTTCCTGACCAAAGTACACACGGGGCCTATCTTAGCACCCATTTTTAAGTTCCTGACCAAAGTACACACGGGGCCTATCTTAGCACCCAGTTATAAGTTCCTGACCAAAGTACACACGGGGTCTATCTTAGCACCCAGTTATAAGTTCCTGACCAAAGTACACACGGGGCCTATCTTAGCACCCAGTTTTAAGTTCCTGACCAAAGTACACACGGGGCCTATCTTAGCACCCAGTTATAAGTTCCTGACCAAAGTACACACGGGGCCTATCTTAGCACCCAGTTATAAGTTCCTGACCAAAGTACACACGGGGCCTATCTTAGCACCCAGTTATAAGTTCCTGACCAAAGATCCGTGCTCGCACGTGCCTGTTTCGGGGGCTGAAGGGATGGGGTGGGGCTGCTCACATCTGTTACATTTCATCCAGTAATATCAGAGCCAACATATCACTAGTTACTGCCACAGCCCATGTGCTGGCTAATTCCTTATTCGTATCTCATTTAAGTGGAAATTGTCGGCGAAGAAATAAAACTGCCAGCGCCAAGCGAATGTCCTTAAATAGGATGAACTAATTATAAAAGTGTTGGACTGCGATAAAGCTTTATAATAGATTAAATAGACACGAACAATATGTGTCGATATAACAATATATATTGAGCTTTAATAATATAAAAACCGCTCAATTCTCATGACAGACCCTGTAACCAATGAGGTTTTCAGAAAACCTCCTCTTTTCGCTTTCCGGAGGGACAAGAGCCTTAGGGACATGCTAGTTAGAAGCCACCTCCCGTCTATTCATGCACATAAAGGCACCAAAAGTTGCAATCGTAGCCGATGTAACACATGTCCCTACGTGATTCAAGTTGATAAGATCACTTTCCCTCTGGAAATATTCAAAATAAAGGATGGTTCTACCTGCACAAGTCCCAACGTGATTTACACCATCCTTTGTAAAAAGTGTGGTAAATTATACGTAGGAGAGACAGGTCGTCGCCTTGGAGACCGATTTAGAGAACACCTCTATAATATAAATAAACAGGCTCTCTGTCCGGTCTCCACACATTTCAATAGCACCGACCATGATGGCATTTTGGACATCGCAGTTACTGGTATACTATATACTAGTAACACAACGGATAGGATCCATACGGAGAATAAATTAATATCAAGATTAGGCACGTTAACTCCATACGGGATAAACCAAATCAACAATTTTACGTAAATGCGATGTCTTTTTTCCTGATTGGGCTTTTAAATTTTACTTCAGGTCACTTCCTTTTCATTCTTCTTTTTTCTTTACCTTGTTTCTGTCTGGTTTTATATTTTTTAGGTAGGATTTATCTCTCTCTATATATATTATGTAAATTTGATTAATACTTATTTGTGTGTCTTGTTGTACTGATGAAGGCAAGTGCCGAAACGTTTAATTATTTGTAATGTAAAATTATTATTAAAGCTCAATATATATTGTTATATCGACACAGATTGTTCGTGTCTATTTAATCCTTAAATAGGAGCGCGCCGTTTTGGCATAGTCAATGGCAAATTCGTTAAATAGACCCAGAGGAATATTCCACTCAGTAATAATGCTTCTAGATCTAGCACATACTTATCACACGTATAAGTAACGGTCGATAACTGTATTTTTAGACGCAACTCATTAACTAGATTAATAAAAAAAAATGCAGCATTTTATAACTAGATGAAGTCCGCCATAAATAGCATTATTTCTATACACTATAAAGCCATTGCCGACAGCAATTAAAAAAATAAATGTAGATGAAGAAAACTTGAACAGGTGAGATGTACGTACAGGACCACGTGACATATCAAGGAACAGGTGAGATGTACCTACAGGACCATGTGACATAATATCAAGGAACAGGCGAGATATAAGTACAGGCCCATGTGACATATCAAGGAACAGGTGAGATGTAAGTACAGGACCACGTGACATATCAAGGAACAGGTGAGATGTACCTACAGGACCATGTGACATAATATCAAGGAACAGGCGAGATGTAAGTACAGGACCATGTGACATAATATCAAGGAACAGGCGATATGTAAGTACATGCCCATGTGACATATCAAGGAACAGATGAGATGTAAGTACAGGACCACGTGACATATCAAGGAACAGGCGAGATGTAAGTACAGGACCCGGTGACATATCAAGGAAACAACATCCGGAAACATTGTCCAACGTCAGTCATGTGTTGGGTGGAGTTCTTAAATAAATTATAGCTTAATCTTAATATATTCCTGGGTCACTCGGGCGACGCCATCTTGATTTAGCCGACAGGAGCCATGTGTGCAAGGGACTGTCTCACTTTTATAGTCTGGGCAATATTAGAACAATTGCTGTGCCATGCTGAACTGAGACGAGGAGTCCCATTGATACAGGATATGAACTTCCGATTTGTTTCTTAAGGATGAGAAAAGGTCTTAGTCAAGCACATTGGAAGTATCAACAACGCAATCGTCTAAAACAGTGGTCCTCAACCTTTCTAATGCCGCGACCCTTTAATAAAGTTCCTCGTGATGTGGCGACCCCCAACTACAAAATTATTTTTGTTGCTACTTTAAAACCGTAGACCACATGCGGTTTCCGATGGTCTTAGGCGACCCCTGTAAAAGGATGATTCGACCCCCAAAAGGGTTCGCGACCCACTGGTTGAGAACCGCTGCTCTAAAAGAAGCCTATTCTGGTGGGTTCCTTGAGATCAAGACCTCAAAGGCCAAGCGCTGTCATTCTTGTTCCATTGCTTACGGTTTTAACACAAAAAAATGTGGTAACTTTACAGAAGACACAACAATTTTTAATTTTTAAATTAAAAATAAACCAAACGAAACCATTTTTTAGGCTCTTAGTGGCACAGTCAAAGGCTTATAAACGAAGTTACTAGGGCGAAAGCTTAGGGGTAAATAGGTCTGAATACTACAGAATCATTAACAGACGAGACTTTCAGTTCTAAAAAAAAAAAACCCAACGAACTGATCCTTTAACGAAAGCGAGTAGATAAAAACGTTAGATTTATGGACACAGGACATCAGTAAGTTAAAATAGCATGGCCCGTGGCACGCCGAATGAGTTTGAATTACTGTATTTTCTACGTAGGAATCCATTTTACGGTCAGTCCCAGTTCTCGCCATCATTGCCAGGAAGCACTGTGTTAGACCAGTGCATCTGTATCTTTGAGTAACGGCCATAATCTTCTTTTTATGCCTATTTTCCGGGATATAGAATTCTATAGGTGTATTACACAAACTGGTCTGGTGGCATCGGGAAATTCGCCTTCGTTTGCTGTTATAGATAGTTTGCGGGGCCACTGAGCTTGGTGTATAACTCCGTGTCACATGGCCATTTTGTGTGTGTGTGGGTGTGTTGGGGGGGGGGGTAGAGGCGAAGTAGTGATATCAGTCACAGAAACTAATATCAGAAAGTCACAGAAACTAATATCAGAAAGTCACAGAAACTAATATCAGAAAGTCACAGAAACTAATATCAGAAAGTCACAGAAACTAATATCAGAAAGTCACAGAAACTAATATCAGAAAGTCACAGGAACTAATATCAGAAAGTCACAGAAACTAATATCAGAAAGTCACAGAAACTAATATCAGAAAGTCACAGAAACTAATATCAGAAAGTCACAGAAACTAATATCAGAAAGTCACAGAAACTAATATCAGAAAGTCACAGAAACTAATATCAGAAAGTCACAGAAACTAATATCAGAAAGTCACAGAAAAACTTGTGTCACAAGCAGATTTTTCATGAATATGCCACAACCTTTGGTTAGTGCGTAAATCAATACAAGTCTTGAGGAACCTCGTTAGCCCACCACTGTGTCATCAACATTTATCTTTGGCCATTATCAATAACTTTGAAAAGGGGGGGGGGATGGGGGAGGGGGGATCAACAAAGCAAAACAAGTGGAACGTTTGGAAGTCTATATTTAACAAACATAATCAAACAACTACACAGAAAACAAGACTTAAAAGAAAATGTAGAGGAAGTGAAACTGCTACTGCAACAAATATATACTATACAAATGGACGGACTTGACAACACTCTACTTATCTAAATGAATACTAAGTTTACTACGTAAAGTTGCTAAATGCATCCAAATATCAGGGGTCAGCGAGCACACAACGCTAAAAACATCTTTATATTAAATGCATCCAAATATCAGGGGTCAGCGAGCACACAACGCTAAAAACATCTTTATATTAAATGCATCCAAATATCAGGGGTCAGCGAGCCCATGATCAGACATGGTTCTATAGTACAACGGCCTGCTGACGTAACGCCCCTCACCATTGTGTACCTGCACCCCGAAGCACGCAAAAGAGTGTTTAGTAAGTCACCTGCCTTCCTACGACTAGTGTTTACCTGGTCTTGAGTAGTTTAGCCATTAAAATACCCATGTCTCCCATAGAAACGCCATTGATATCACCTGGCTTATAAGGATTAACGGGGTGTCCACTACCTATAATCACTTCACTTTATAATCAATAATAATTTACTTACTTGCTCCTTACTTATAACAGAGCCCAGATTTAAAAAAAACCTGTATCATATACGTATCTGTCGAGTCAGTCATAAAACAAATAGAGCCACAACGCCTGCCACTAATATAGAATAATTTCTCGGGGTCGATTGATAAAATATCTTTCTTTTTTTTACATTTATCTATGTACTATCGATAAGGGATGACGCCTTGAAATTTTTGTGTCACAGTTCGAAGTCACAGGCGTGCAAGTAAGCCAGGACCGGAAGCCCTGGTGTGTAAAAAAAAAAAAGCCAGTACCGGTAGTCATTCTGTGTGAGTAAGCCAGTACTGATAGCTTTGCTGTATATATGTTTCTTAAAAATCCACCAAAGGCTGACAGAAAGCCATGCTGAAATAACATGACCACTGGCTCGGTCCTATGACTGAACCCACTCAAGAGTTAACGGCCTACATCACTGGTCCACCGGGGTCAGAGTTCACACATAAATCAAAACGCCGACCCCTCCCCCGGGACCAAGCAGGCGGGTGTATTAAATAAAGGTGAGGGAAAGAAGCAGAGTGAGAGAGAGGGAGAGAGAGAGAGAGAGAGAGTGAGGCCAGCTCGAAAATGTATCATGCACTAGCTGAGGACAGTTGTAAACAATTGATCTTACTTTTATTTTTTTTTTAAATATGACATAAATCGGTCCCTTCAAACCAGGACTTAATCAAAATGCTAAAGACACATGTTTGAAAAAAACAACAGGTGCCCCAGGTGAAAAGAAAAATACAGCTGAGATAAGCAGACATCAACCAATCGCTTTCTGTATGACAATATCGTCGGGAAACAGAGGCGTTTACAAAAACATGATTTTAAATTTAAAATAATGCTTGCTCCGACTATGGGTTTAAAAAGTGTGTGTGTGTGTGGGGGGGGGGGGGGGTTATTACCTTGCCTTTCTAACGTGCAGGTATTTCAATTTTTAAAAAAAACGAGCGGCGCTCCCCCCCCCCTTTTTTTTTCCCTGATATCTTTCGAATATTGTCATGGAATGTAATTTGCATAAAAATTTGGACGAAGTACAATATACAAATGCGTGCAATGGTGATTCAAGAAAAACACTTGTTATCGCCACTTTTTAAAAATCGGAGGAAAAAAAAATCTGTTTAGTTACATCACATTCTCAAAACGACAAATCCAATTGTTGACACAGTAAGATCACATTCTTAAAACGACAAATCCAATTATTGACACAGTAAGATCACATTGAAATCCACCACAGAGTACTAATAATAAACACTATTACCGAAGTATCGTGTTGACCAACAACTATCAAAATCTGAACACGCTGAATATCTACTGGCTGATCTATTTAGAGAGAAAAAAAAAAAACTCTCACAGATTCGATACAAAAATAATCGACAATCCTTTTAACACTTTGAAAAGCGGTAGACACGCTTTTGTTAGAACCGGTAGACACCATTAAATGCGCCCGACTTGATACCCGTGCAGTTTATCAATGATTCCGCCGTAGGGAGTCACCTTGTGTACGAGCCCCCAGTGTTCACACGACAAGCTCTCCTCGAAACAAGGCTCAGCTTGGTCCTACTGGACGAAGTGACAAATCCTGATTCCACAGACTCCCAACCACGACAGAACAACACTCATCACCTGCTCTACGCCGCTCGCAGTGAAAACTTAGGACTTCTAAAAAGACTAAACGGTCTCGTATGGGGAGCTGAAGGAGAAAGAGAGAACATTTAATGAAAGGGAAAAAAAACACAAACACAAAAAAAAACCCAAGGACCTCTAGCGGGCAAAGTGTGGTTACACGAGATTGGCTGGCCGCTCCCGGCCAAATGTAATCAACCAATCAACCGAGGTTTGGGTAATTTATTGGCTAATAGCTGCAAACGCATTCCGACATTTCATGTCAAGACATTCAGGCATATCTAACTGTAAGTACATTCAGAGATTTATTTATTTATTTCGTTGCGTATTTTTAAAATTAAGTAATTTAAGTGATCCCGATGATCAGGCCACCCCTGCATATTAGAATCACAACGTAGTGTAGTATAAGCGCTTACTACAAAACATGTTTACTTTCCACTCTCTGTAATAAATATGTTGACGAGCTTTGATTGTCTGGTTACTTCAGAATAATGTTAAAACAACAACACGTAAACAAGGTGTCGATATCTATTTAGCTATACAGCCACTTAGGCGTACTTTATACATTCCGCCGATACACTTAACTTGACATCGTAACAATACATAACATCTTTATTTCATTCTGTCATATTTGAAAAACCTTACCTTCTAAAAAACAGCGAATGTTAAATTTTAAATACGCAGCTGAGTCATAACCAATGGGAATATCCCCTAAAATGAGTGGTTGGGGTTCAGACGCTTTCCCAGCATTGGCAGTTGAGCCTTATCACAGCAAAGTCGCTATTGTTCCTTGAGATATCAAATCACAATCAGGCGCTGGTATTTATGTAAACACTTTAGAGAAACAAATGACGCATAGAGCTGTTTATCTCTGAGAGTCGACCTTGTATTTACTAGACTCCCGTGCACGAGACACACAGTGCAGTTTTCCTCGCTCGATCAATTTTACGTTTAAAAAACAACTTTCCTTTCAAACGGGCGGTGGTGGCAATGGGGCGCAGTAGTATGTGATTAGTGGGCGTGGCTCATTTATTAGACATTTAGGGCGTGTCGGGTTTTGTGAGTGGGCGGGTGTGGACAAATTAAATCTTGGCATATATGATGCGAACCCTGCTCATCAAAGTTATATCAATTCCAAAAGCTAGTTTCTAAATGACTATTGGCTTGAAAACATGCTTGACAAAAACGACAGAGTACTTTTTTTGTTTAGGATGGAGTAGGTAGTGCTTTCTTGCACTTCAGACTTGATTTCCTCATATATCCGGGAAAATATGTTGACATCAGCAGTCTGCTTCAAATCAATGAATTATGAGTACATCCACCATAATAGGTTTCCACCTCATGACTATGCGACCAGATCAAGATAACATGGAAAGGAAAAAAAAATGGAGTCGTGCAGGCTTATGTTGCGTGCGGACCCTGGCCATATTTAAATGGTAATACATCTCAACGTGCCGGCTTGGCTTTAATGGGCCACCATGTAACGTTTCGGCCGTCACACACCACGTAACTAATGATATGTCATTTTCTGCTGTTTGCCCACTAGGTTTTTGTTTTGTTTTAGCAAGACCCTGTCGACAGGTTTGTAACACGGTCCAGAGTACGGCACACGTTGTTGAGAGTTTTAAACCCAATGTATCTAAGACTATTTTTACACACACACACACACACACACACACAAAAGAACCAAAGAAAGACTTTATCATTCATTTTAACATATTCCAAAGAACAGTTTTCATTCCACAAGTGGCTTAATTTTCACACAATTGTTTCTAAACGTTCTTAAAATTATTTCTGCAAACGAATCGCTTATTCTCATAGTGAAACAAATGCTCCCCCAAAAATGAAGCCTTCGTTCAAACATCAATGACGCGTAGCAATTTTCTGTCTGACTACAGTTCTTGTCCCGCATTCCTATACCCAGATAAAACAATAGCAAAGCCTGGATGCAATGGAATGGCCATAAAATGTGTTTTTTTTTAAACCCAACAGAAAAAAAATGCCGAATACCTAACGAAATGTAAGGAAACACACGCACTTGAACCAATCGTGTGTACCTAACGAAATGTAAGGAAACACACGCACTTGAACCAATTGTGTGTACCTAACGAAATGTAAGGAAACACACGCACTTGAACCAATCGTGTGTACCTAACGAAATGTAAGGAAACACACGCACTTGGACAAATCGTGTGTACCTGACGAAATGTAAGGAAACACACGCACTTGGACCAATCGTGTGTGCCTAACGAAATGTAAGGGAACACACGCACTTGGACCAATCGTGTGTACCTAACGAAATGTAAGGGAACACACGCACTTGGACCAATCGTGTGTGCCTAACGAAATGTAAGGGAACACACGCACTTGAACCAATCGTGTGTACCTAACGAAATGTAAGGAAACACACGCACTTGAACCAATCGTGTGTACCTAATGAAATGTAAGGAAACACACGCACTTGAACCAATCGTGTGTACCTAACGAAATGTAAGGAAACACACGCACTTGAACCAATCGTGTGTACCTAACGAAATGTAAGGGAACACGCACTTGGACCAATTGTGTGTGCCTAACGAAATGTAAGGGAACACACGCACTTGAACCAATCGTGTGTACCTAACGAAATGTAAGGAAACACACGCACTTGAACCAATCGTGTGTACCTAACGAAATGTAAGGGATCACACGCACTTGGACCAATTGTGTGTGCCTAACGAAATGTAAGGGAACACGCACTTGGACCAATCGTGTGTGCCTAACGAAATGTAAGGGAACACGCACTTGGACCAATCGTCTGTACCTAACGAAATGTAAGGAAACACACGCACTTGGACCAATCGTGTGTACCTAACGAAATGTAAGGGAACACACGCACTTGGACCAATCGTGTGTGCCTAACGAAATGTAAGGAAACACACGCACTTGGACCAATCGTGTGTACCTAACGAAATGTAAGGAAACACACGCACTTGGACCAATCGTGTGTGCCTAACGAAATGTAAGGAAACACACGCACTTGAACCAATCGTGTGTACCTAACGAAATGTAAGGGAACACGCACTTGGACCAATTGTGTGTGCCTAACGAAATGTAAGGGAACACACGCACTTGAACCAATCGTGTGTACCTAACGAAATGTAAGGAAACACACGCACTTGAACCAATCGTGTGTACCTAACGAAATGTAAGGGATCACACGCACTTGGACCAATTGTGTGTGCCTAACGAAATGTAAGGGAACACGCACTTGGACCAATCGTGTGTGCCTAACGAAATGTAAGGGAACACGCACTTGGACCAATCGTCTGTACCTAACGAAATGTAAGGAAACACACGCACTTGGACCAATCGTGTGTACCTAACGAAATGTAAGGGAACACACGCACTTGGACCAATCGTGTGTGCCTAACGAAATGTAAGGGAACACACGCACTTGGACCAATCGTGTGTACCTAACGAAATGTAAGGAAACACACGCACTTGGACCAATCGTGTGTGCCTAACGAAATGTAAGGAAACACACGCACTTGAACCAATCGTGTGTGCCTAACGAAATGTAAGGAAACACACGCACTTGAACCAATCGTGTGTACCTAACGAAATGTAAGGAAACACACGCACTTGAACCAATCGTGTGTACCTAACGAAATGTAAGGGAACACGCACTTGGACCAATCGTGTGTACCTAACGAAATGTAAGGAAACACACGCACTTGGACCAATCGTGTGTACCTAACGAAATGTAAGGGAACACACGCACTTGGACCAATCGTGTGTGCCTAACGAAATGTAAGGGAACACACGCACTTGAACCAATCGTGTGTACCTAACGAAATGTAAGGAAACACACGCACTTGAACCAATCGTGTGTACCTAATGAAATGTAAGGAAACACACGCACTTGAACCAATCGTGTGTACCTAACGAAATGTAAGGAAACACACGCACTTGAACCAATCGTGTGTACCTAACGAAATGTAAGGGAACACGCACTTGGACCAATTGTGTGTGCCTAACGAAATGTAAGGGAACACACGCACTTGAACCAATCGTGTGTACCTAACGAAATGTAAGGAAACACACGCACTTGAACCAATCGTGTGTACCTAACGAAATGTAAGGGATCACACGCACTTGGACCAATTGTGTGTGCCTAACGAAATGTAAGGGAACACGCACTTGGACCAATCGTGTGTGCCTAACGAAATGTAAGGGAACACGCACTTGGACCAATCGTGTGTACCTAACGAAATGTAAGGAAACACACGCACTTGGACCAATCGTGTGTACCTAACGAAATGCAAGGGAACACACGCACTTGGACCAATCGTGTGTGCCTAACGAAATGTAAGGGAACACACGCACTTGGACCAATCGTGTGTACCTAACGAAATGTAAGGAAACACACGCACTTGGACCAATCGTGTGTGCCTAACGAAATGTAAGGAAACACACGCACTTGAACCAATCGTGTGTGCCTAACGAAATGTAAGGAAACACACGCACTTGAACCAATCGTGTGTACCTAACGAAATGTAAGGAAACACACGCACTTGAACCAATCGTGTGTACCTAACGAAATGTAAGGGAACACGCACTTGGACCAATTGTGTGTGCCTAACGAAATGTAAGGGAACACACGCACTTGAACCAATCGTGTGTACCTAACGAAATGTAAGGAAACACACGCACTTGAACCAATCGTGTGTACCTAACGAAATGTAAGGGATCACACGCACTTGGACCAATTGTGTGTGCCTAACGAAATGTAAGGGAACACACGCACTTGAACCAATCGTGTGTACCTAACGAAATGTAAGGGATCACACGCACTTGGACTAATTGTGTGTGCCTAACGAAATGTAAGGGAACACGCACTTGGACCAATCGTGTGTGCCTAACGAAATGTAAGGGAACACACGCACTTGAACCAATCGTGTGTACCTAACGAAATGTAAGGAAACACACGCACTTGGACCAATCGTGTGTACCTAACGAAATGTAAAGGAATTTATTGTTAGTTCTAATGACACATGCCCAAATGTCCAATGCATCTAAATGACTGTATGGGTTTAATGTGGGTTATATGACGGTAATACAATGACATAATATCATTTTATTATTTGACTAAGTTGGAAAAAGGGGGGGGGGGGCAAAGGGCGGCTTAATCTGGAGACATCTATTTATTATTGTTTGGTTTTTGGTGCTTTTGGTCACAGCATAAAGGAATCATAAGTATACATTTATATCAGCTTGCTGTCCGCAATTTCAATGTAATCGGCTTTTATTTCATCTTTAAGAGTACATTTTGATGATCAAAAAAACCACCACTGGGTCATTGTCTCAAGCGACACCGTGTGGTTGCATCCGGTGGACAAACAATGACCAAATGTTCCAGTTGTCGTCATGTGTTTCCAAGAGTCTTTCATTTAATCAAAACATTAAAGCCAGCTGTTCTTAGAGCCTGCTGTTCTTAGAGCCAGCTGTTCTTAGAGCCAGCTGTTCTTAGAGCCCGCTGTTCTTAGAGCCTGCTGTTCTTAGAGACTGCTGTTCTTAGAGCCAGCTGTTCTTAGAGCCTGCTGTTCTTAGAGCCAGCTGTTCTTAGAGCCAGCTGTTCTTAGAGCCTGCTGTTCTTAGAGCCTGCTGTTCTTAGAGCCCGCTGTTCTTAGAGACTGCTGTTCTTAGAGCATGCTGTTCTTAGAGCCTGCTGTTCTTGCCGTGTTAATGAAATTTGAGAACAGGGCATCATTATACATTATGTAGCGGCTCCAAATAACAAGACAGTAACATAAAACGTTTCGGCATAACGTTCATTTTGTTGCCATCTGCTGCCATTCAAGCTGCTATACATCATGTGCTTAATAATCGTTTCATTAAAGAGGCCGGTCAATATGATCACTCGGTCAATACTGACCTCTCGGTCAATCCTGACCACTTTGTACGTTCAGGTTTACGTCTAGCTCAAACCCCTGTGACCCCGCCTGGATTATAAGCTTAACACCAAGCGGCAAAAATAATAATAATAATAACCACTAAATTTCTAAAGTGAAAGTTATGTAAGTTTGAAATAAAAGTTGCCCTAAGACGGCTTCATCGAACATACTACTTAAAAGGAAACATTGCTTAGGCGACGCTGTCTCCGACTGATAAGCTGTATCTTTCATTGCAATCCTGATAACAGATACAAATGTAACCACGCACCATTGTATGACATACCAAAACACGCCAGTCTCGCTCGACCACGAGCAAGTGTGGACACAACGCCCGACTGTAGCCCATACCTACTTGGTGGCTAGTAATGTAAAGCAAACCACAAACATAAGACTAGGGTACTGCGTTCCACAGAGAAGCCTTCGAAATAGACAGTATGACTATTGTAGACATTTTTACCAGGGGCGGACCATCACATAGTTTCTTCTGTTTGTTTTAAGAGTAATTTTGGAGGGGGGTTATGCGTGGACACATACATCAGCTACGGTTAACTCTTGAGATCATTTTAAAAAAAGCGTGTGTGTGTGCGTGGGTGGGGGCTGCGGTGAGGTTTGCTCTACCTTGCTTTGTTTCCCAGTAAGGATATATAATATTTTGAACCCGTGGGATCCCTTTACTAATAATTTTTCTTTACTGTTGTAGACATGAGGGTAGTGCCAAAGACAATATTTATAACAAATACTTTGTGAAATTTTGATTTGAAATAAATAATACACTTTGAGCACATTTTAAAAAAAAATCCCGCGACTCTGTATAAAATGGAGCACAACTCTGATGGAACAGTGACACACTGGTTTCTTGTCACTTGACATTCGATTATCAAATTCTCGCGTATCAATAACTTATGTCATGTCATCACCGAACATAAGAACAGATCTGCTCACCGTGAAGGGATGTCTATAATTTAGCTCATTCGTTGCTAACTGATCGAAACATCACAAAGGTATCAAGCTCACTGGAATAACCATTGGGATATGCTACCTCCTAATTGTGACTGCTACCTCCTTATTGTGACTGCTACCTCCTAATTGTGACTGCTACCTCCTAATTGTGACTATCTGTGACTTAATGAATTTAAAAAAAAATGTTTTTCAAATGTGTGTACCCGAAAGGGGAAAGTTAACCGGTAAGTCATTTGTTTACTAAAAATCGTGCGCGATCCCATCTGTGAAACCCTAGCAGTGTGTGGCAATGTCGTAAATATAAAAACAACAACAAGACAATAACAGCTGCATACATAATACTATACCACGTTTTACCTATCACATCCTACAACATATCATTTAAGCAGCCAACACGAGGACGCAGGGTACAGCATATATAGCAAATCAGTAAACGTGCCTTAAGCTGCAGCTATAAGGACATTGTTCATGGGAAAACAGTCTAACGGGGCATACACGGGCTTTAATTTAATTGCCAACAAATCTATAGCAACGGCCACACCAGCTAATATCTCTGAAACACAAACACGGTTCAGTTAAAAAGCACTACACAACTATGCTTGAAAGGTCACAGGCGCGGTGGAGAAATACGAGAATGAGCAAGCTAACATGTGAACACTACAAGCCTTTCTCAAATGAACTCTTCATGGGTGTAGTACATTCCAAAAGTTGTGTGGACATCGGGTATTCCCACAAAACAAGTATTTTTGTTAGTAAACGGAAGAGAAAAAAAGAGCGGGAAATCTTGATGTTCAAGGGTATTTCAAACCAGCGTTTCTCAAAATATTCTCCGATAAGCCCTTGCACTGTAAAATTAAATAAATTAAAACAAAACCCGTAAGGACGAATTCTTTTTATAACGATGTGTTTGAACCCATTTCCGTAGACTCTAATCCCGACAGATGGCGTCACGCAAATTTTTGTGTGTAGTGAATTAAGCAACGGTCAAAGAGAAAACTTGGGGGATCGTGTTGGCAACGCGAATGGGCTGTGTCCGATCAAAATGCATCGTACGCACCCGAAATTTAAAGGACTAGCACAAACTGGTAGGGCGGTTACCGGTATGAAAAGGCTGGCAGGGCTCTACCACACAGGGTCAAATATTAAAAGTTATGGGAACCGCCCGTCTGTCACCTGCACTAAGCCGGCTTAGCTATTTTCAGATTGAAAAAAAGAAAAAAAAAACCCTAGTATATGAATCTGTCTATTTATACCCCAACACAGTGAGACTTTCAATAAGACCCTACACAAAGCCGGATATCTGCGGCTCTACTGCTGCTGTTTCCTAGACAGTCGGTCTAGCGTGACTATTTCTCAGATGTTTTTCATACCAACGATCATGTCAAACTGAGCTTGAGTCACGGACGGGTGTACCACGAGTGGAGGATTTGATGTAGTGACGGCGCGCTAAAGAGCAGTCCATTTGCGTCTCTTTAATTCAGGGATATCTGCGCATATCTGAGATACGGTAACAGATGGTCCACAAGACCGGTATGCTATTATTGATCTGAGATACATTAGCACTTGGTCCAACAGACCCCTCTGTCATTTTGGTATTTTGACAATTACAGTAGAAGGCCATATGTTTAGTACGTACACACTGAGGGGGAGTGGGTTGTCGACTTTGTGCACGCGTGGGTATGGCCGGGGGAAGGGGGGGGGTCTAGGCAGAATATACGTACATTTATTCACAAATTCAACAATAATCGTTCTGATACTCTGACAGACCGAAATTAGCATATTTACATCTCTTATGGTATACAAATTTGACGCAATGTTTGGAAGAAATTAGCGTCTTAATTTTGCCTTGTATTCCTACTATTACTATTACAGTAATATTTAGTCCACCGAATGTTCAACGTGCGTAATGACGCATTTTTGTTCGGCTACACCAATATTGGGGACTGAATTTGCAATTCCAGCCGCCTTGCCAAATGTAAGTTTTCACGTCGCGTCCTGTAATACACTTGCAGATAGCGACTATGTTTTAAAAAAAAATTAGAACAAAGATTGGGTAAAAATAAATATATCACGTGCAGGTCACTAAACGCCATCTATTAACTGCATACAGTAGTTACTCAAGTGGGTAACTGTTTGCACCACAACTGCAAGGTGTCACATTGGGTTACAAGAGGACATAGAGCCATTAACATTTTGTGATAGTTCGCGGCGCCCGGGATCAAGCCGGAAAATGGCGACCTCAAACTATATAAAATAGTGCCCCCGGGAAAAAACAATAAAAAATTCAAATTTCGTCTCCCCTTGTCTTTATGAAGTAAATGGAATTTTATTGATTAATTCACTATTAAGGTTCTATCTCAAGACAATTAGGGCGCCCCCCCCCTAACCCCGACATCCAAGGTGATGCGGTGTATATTCTGGGAACCACTGGGCTGACAAACGCATCTACAACACGTATCACATTTTTTAACGTGACGTCATCGGGACTGTTAATAAATAGATTTTGTTGGTTTTATTTCTTTTTTTAAATTTTTTTTATTTATTTGAAAGGGGTGGGTGTCCAAGAAAAAACAACAACCCAACAATAGCATAGTAGCATCCATCCAATTATTCTAATCTTACGTTACACATGCCCCCACAATAGCATAGTAGCATCTATCCAATGATTCTAATCTTACGTTACACATGCCCCCACAATAGCATAGTAGCATCTATCCAATGATTCTAATCTTACGTTACACATTCCCCAACAATAGCATAGTAGCATCAATCCAATGATTCTAATCTTACGTTACACATGCGCCCACAATAGCATAGTAGCATCCATTAAATGATTCTAATCTTACGTTACACACCTCAACTATAGCATAGTAGCATCCATCCAATGGTTCTAATCTTATGTTACACACCCCAACAATAGCATAGTAGCATCCATCCAATGATTCTAATCTTATGTTACACACCCCAACAATAGCATAGTAGCATCCAACCAATGATTCTAATCTTACGTTACACATTGCTTGGACTCTGCTTCTCAACACGCAGCCGACATTTTACGCTCACAATTTTTGTAAGAATCCTTTTCATTAGTTTTAAGGCGGCGTAATACTTAAATAAGGATTGAAATCATTTAAATTTGGCTTAATTGGAGGATATTCACACTCCCCCCCCCCCCAAAACACAGCGAGGCCCCCCCCCCATTTTCTGCCAAAGAAAGATGTAAAGTTTTAATAACATGATTGTTTTCATTTAACATTCTAGCTTCCGATGTTGTAATGTAATGACATGTTTTGTAATGCACATTATGACGACATTAAACACACTGTTCAACACCTTCTATGCCGTGTCCTTGATGTTGTTGTTTCCACCGGCTGGGGGGGGGGGGGGTGATACATATTAGAAACTCAGCAAATTCTAAGTCAAAGACCAGTGACCCACAAATGTGCCAGCTGGCGAAACAATTTGTTTCCAGTTGTGTTTAAATGGCAGCTGTCAGAGCGGCCAGTGATTCCCAAACGAAACTTCCCGACTCAAAGATTTTTAGATATGTAGTTAGCAAAACATTCACTGCTTGGATTTTAAAAAGAAAACAACAACAAAACACCACAACAATCCGTTTGTGTAAGGTTGACGGTAAAACGTGTTTTAAAAAGAATTTGGAACCATCTCTACCAAACACATGTTCATTAGTAGCATTAAACAAACGAAATGAAAGTGCTTTCAAACCACGAGGATGCTTTAAAAAAAAAAAAAAATCCCTACTACATTACTTCCAGATGGCAACGGTTTGTTTACGGCAGTTACACAGCAGAGAGGATCCATTTTTATTTTATAAAAGCAATGGCGGAGGGCTTTAACCGATTCCTACATCAGTCCTATACTCATTTCATTACTGTCCCATTTATAGCCACACCGCTTTATCGCCTCGTCCGTAGGGACCATAGAGCTGTGAAGCCAAGAAGTACCAAAAGCAATCGTGCAGTTAAACTAAGGTAAGGCAAATATGTTAGTTAAATTTAAACAATGTCTTGAATTCGGGTTCTCAAGTTAACCAATTAAATAATCTGCTAAAAAAATGATGAACCACTACGTGCCTATTTTGTATATCGAAATGGATATCTAAATACTACCCCCCCCCCCCCCCCCCGGGGCACATGACCACCATTGCGTGTCCCGCGTGGCAGACAGGGACATGCATGGTAGTTGCTGGAATAAACGGCTCCTACAGGGCTGCCAAATGTGATACTTCACAGGGGGAAGAAAAGGCAAACACAGGGTAGGGATCATGATTACAAGTTGCCGTTAAGGGATATGAGGCGAGAGGCTGTGGTGGAAGCCTCTGGCCGATGATTCTAAATGTGCAGCCCCGAGAAAGCTGCTCCTAGGCAACCGTTTCGTCCCAGCTACTTCGCGAATTAGTTGGGATGTGGAAACCCACTGTAGACTCCCTCTTAGAGGGCGTCCGATGCTTCCCCGGGACGGGTGGGGGGAGATATTAGGACGTTAATTTACCGTCCCGGCCCCTAGGAAAATGGACTGCGGAAGCTTTAAACGGTCGACCAGATGTCTCCGGGCGGGGAGGGTCTCCGGCGGCAAACCCGATCGAGCGGTTGCTGGCGGGGACGGTTCACACCCGGGGAGGTCTCTGACGTTCTCCCGCACGGCCCGACGTCGTGGAAACCCGGCGCCTGGCAGGTGTGGGTGGGCGCCATCGAGGGCATAAGGAGCGCGACTCGACGGCCCGCTGACGCCATTTCCTAATGAGATATATCTAAATAATATGTTTGGCTCTTTGTGATATCACTGTGTACCACCTAGAACATTGGTTGGAAGCCCGTGGCTCTCTGTGATATCACTGTGTACCACCTAGAACAGTGGTCGGACACGCGTGGCTCTCTGTGATATCACTGTGTACCACCCAGAACAGTGGTCGGAAGCCCGTGTCTCATCACTGTGTACCACCTAGAACAGTGGTCGGAAGTCCGTGTCTCATCACTGTGTACCACCTAGAACAGTGGTCGGAAGTCCGTGTCTCATCACTGTGTACCACCTAGAACAGTGGTCGGAAGCCCGTGTCTCATCACTGTGTACCAACTAGAACAGTGGTCGGACATCCGTGGCTCTTGGTGATATCACTGTGTACCACCTAGAACAGTGGTCGGACACACGTGGCTCTTTGTGATATCACTGTGTACCACCTAGAACAGGGGTGGGCAAACTTGTTGTGCTGAGGGCCACATTGACATATGTAAAACTATTTGGGGGCCGCATGTATATTATGTCCAATTTTTACGTGTCGATAAACATTTCTCTATATTAAAAATCGCATTTTAGCATTACAAGAGACAAAAGTCAAGGACTGTTTTTAAAAAAAAAATTATAACGGTACATGAAATTCTGTAAAATTCAACAATATGACTTAAAAACAAAGAGTTTTTTTAAAATTAATATATGCCTCAGAGGGCCGCATAAAATCAAATGCCGGGCCGCCGGCCCGCGGGCCGTAGTTTGCCCACCCCTGACCTAGAACATTGGTTGGAAATCCGTGGCTCTCTGTGATATCACTGTGTACCACCTAGAACAGTGGTCGGACATCCGTGGCTCTCTGTGATAGCACTGTGTACCACCTAGAACAGTGGTCGGAAGCCCGTGTCACATCATTGTGTACCACCTAGAACAGTGGTCGGAAGCCCGTGTCTCATCACTGTGAGTCTGTGTACCACCTAGAACAGTGGTCGGAAGCCCGTGTCTCATCACTGTGAACCAACTAGAACAGTGGTCGGACATCCGTGGCTCTTTGTGATATCACTGTGTACCACCTAGAACAGTGGTCGGACACCCGTGTCTCATCACTGTGTACCAACTAGAACAGTGGTCGGACATCCGTGGCTCTTTGTGATATCACTGTGTACCACCTAGAACAGTGGTCGGACACCCGTGTCTCATCACTGTGTACCACCTAGAACAGTGGTCGGAAGCCCGTGTCTCATCACTGTGTACCACCTAGAACAGTGGTCGGACACCCGTGTCTAATCACTGTGTACCACCTAGAACAGTGGTCGGACACCCGTGTCTCATCACTGTGTACCACCTAGAACAGTGGTCGGAAGCCCGTGTCTCATCACTGTGTACCACCTAGAACAGTAGTCGGACACCCGTGTCTCATCACTGTGTACCAACTAGAACAGTGGTCGGACACCCGTGTCTCATTACTGTGTACCACCTAGAACAGTGGTCGGACACCCGTGGCTTATGGAGGAACGAAGCGCGGCCCTTTTAATTAAACAAAATATAATGCACGCGGCTTTCAAAATGTTTTATTAACAAATACGGTATGACAAGTAGGTCATCACTAAAATTCCTACGACCCCTGACGTAATGAAATAACTGTGGTAAATGAACTTCAGATTGAGAATCGCTGCTTAAAATGATGAAGCTCTTAACTCGTTTATAAAAAACACCGCGGCAGATCGGGATTAACCTCCAGATAGCTAGTCTCATAGACCTGCCTTTAATCCGAGGCTGTATACATACGACTCATTTCAACACTATTGTTATTGATTGTATCGTAAATTCCAACCCACCAAGCCGTAAGCCTAAGAAACTCATGAATGAGCACCACATCACATCAATCCAGCCAAGGAGCTGTGTAAAGTCACGCCGTGACACTCCTGGTAATTTAGCTAATGGCAGGCCGATATCCAGACCAGGGTACGCCTCTCCCATCCCCTCCCCTTTCGTGACGTCATCACCGATGTGGCACTCACGGCTACTTAGTCGCCATTTTCACGCCCCCTACCCTTCTCCCAGTGTCTACTCCAGGACCTGACAGTGTCTATATACACAATACCAATACTGATGAGCTGGGTGTGCTTACGTGGAAAGAATGTTGGTTTGCCGGTAGCATACATGCACATACAGATTTCTCTGATCTATTGTCAGGTGGACGATTGAAAGACAAGATTATGGGATAGTGTCGTGAGTCGTAACCGCAAGGCTAAAATGCACTTAAAAGGGTATGGACGAAATCACGGTTTCGTAACGTGGAGAGCCGGAGTCATATCTGAAGCAGTAATTTTTTGACGATCTCTCTCGCCGCCCCCCCCTCCACCCCCCAACACACACAATGTATCAAAAACAACGTTATCACGTCATCAAATCATAAGATGCTCGGAAGAGCGCCTCAATTCTTTCTTTCCTCGACTGCTCATTTCTGAGACAGTCCACGTTAAACTGTATCTGTCAATAAAGCTATTTTTATGTATCTGGAGCCCATATCAAGCAGAGGTGGATTAGGAGTATGTGTCATAGAAGCGGGGCCACTGATATTTTATTAATCCAATACAGGCGAATGAAAGGGCGTATTAATTATATGCATTGTTAAGTCTCCCCTACACACATATAGTCGTTATGGATTCACAAGCTCTACAACTACAAAAAAACAGACGACAATGGTACAGTAGAATTACGGCATTGGTGAATGTCACTGAAATTAATAATTTACTCTAATAATATGTTTCTGCCAGGCTGTCAAAAAACTATATACTATTCCATGGTCCATATAATACTATTGCACAGAGTTCACAGGAAGTGACCTATATGGCAAAAGTAACCATGATAACAAATGTCCCCAAATATGTGGCCACTCAAAGGGGAGAGTCAAACTGATATCTTCATCTTGGTCAGGTGGAGCACAGGCCATGTAAAACTTAGGCTCGGTCAGGGAGAGAGATAATTGGTTACGAATACCATGTCTGTTTACTGGTCTTTGTAAAGTTTAAATGCGTTTCCACATAAAAAGAGAGATATAAACCAAACTTCAAATATACATTACTGCACATGTTCCATTACAATCTATATAGATAATGTTCACTCGCCCCCCCCCCCCCCCCCGCAACAACATCCACAAACTTCTTCCACCCCAATGTCTACCGAGGCTGGGCAGTAAAATATACACTGACTTAGATTTTTATATCCAATTGAGATTAACGAGAAGTAATAAAACAATCACCTTAAATGTGAAGTGTGTGCCCCTCAATTAGGGCAATATAAGTGTCACGTGTTGTCGGTGAAGGTCATAGACTAGTAGGACACGGATGATGGAGTGGTGGGAGGGGGGCCCTTGGGCCGGGAAATATTGACAGTTGGGGGGGGGGGGCCTTAAATCAATTATCATTACTTTAAAAAAATTAATCATTGGCGGACAATGGGGGCACTTGGGCTTTTGCCAGCATTCACGTTATATGTATCTCTCTTTTTAAAATAAATATATGTTATACCAATGCCGGTACCAGTTCGATGGCGTTGACACATTTACATAAGTGTACCCATACCTCACAATGGAAGGGTCAAAGGGTGCATAATATTTTCTCTTAAAACTAAGGACAACAAGATTTTCCAATTTGTCCAAAGTTCAGGGGCGATAATAGGGGTTGGCACATATTTATGACCGCAGTTTGTTTAATTTTTTTTTTATTTGGACATGTTTTTAGAATGTTTTTTTAAAAAAAAATATTTAGTTCAGAGGCGTGAAAAGAAAGGGTTGGGTAGGCCTTTATTATTTAGAAGATACAAATATCTCACAATCAAATGATGTTAGAAACGTACACATCTGTAATTAAATACTTCTTTAAAAATGAGGAAAGTATTTTTTTAAAATTTCCTAATTATACATTTAAAGGATGGGGGAAAATAGTCATTGTCATTTGAGTATACAATACATCAAAGTTCGATTCAGTTGCTTATCTAAAAATTGTATTCTTAGGTGTTGAGTCTTCCCAGCAGCAAGTAGAAAGTAGCACATTAAGCCTTCCATTATCATCCCGGTACCGGAAAAGTGGAATCTAGCTACTACCCCGAAAAGTGCAATCTAGCTACTACCCCGAAAAGTGCAATCTAGCTACTACCCCTAAAAGTGCAATCTAGCTACTACCCCGAAAAGTGCAATCTAGCTACTACCCCGAAAAGTGCAATCTAGCTACTACCCCTAAAAGTGCAATCAACATCGATAGCTGTTTGTTGCCGGTGAGATGGGACAAGACGTGCGATAACATAGATGGTCTCGTTATAATGTATAAATGTCACTATATTATATACATTTATAAATAAAACTGGAAATAGAGGGAGGGATTGTTTTCTTGAGTTGGCTGGTAAACAACGCGTAAAATCTACGCCCCCCCCCCCCAACCAACGCCAATTTGAAGAGTAAGGAGGAAGTTTTTCAGAAATTAATTTATACGCCAAAAAAAAAAAAAAAACAAGGCGAGGCGTGTTAAAATTACCTGTACGGATTAACTCTCAGAATAGCAGTCACACGGGGTGACTTAAACTTATAGCTCGGTGGGATTGTGGCTTGACGGTATCTGCCAAGATAGCTTTGTTAGCTCGCCCATTTTTAAAAATATCTTACAATGAGACGTTCCTAAAATCCTATAATTCGTTGACACATAGCACGGAAAGAGAAGCCTGCAACAATGGCGAGAATACCCAACTTAAGCGCTCATTTCTGTATGCTTATACATTAAAAAAACTAAATTTTGTTGTTGAAAGATCTTATAAATAATGACAATTGGCTGTACCGGTACTTTCATACCAGAAGATCATTGAGGGTGATGTGAAATCATATGCCTGACCGGAGGTGGTTAGAAATAAAATGATTCTGGACCAGCAGTGTATCTGCTACACTATAATAACGTCGGACACCCAAATCCACCGTGGATGGACGGTCAACAGAAAGGGTTTCTCTTCGTCTTCCAAGAGACTCCAAAATCAATGTCACAGGCCAACAGTTCCCATGCCTTTTCCTCTTGCCCAGCTAATGCGTGAACTGCTCTTTGTAACACTTTATGGAAGCTCCTCTATTTGACTCTCCTTTGCACGGTTCGCGGCATAAGACCGCTTTCGGCATACAATCGCCCCCACCCCACCCCAGTGCGAGAAAGATGTTACGACAAATGCTTCTGTCTCCCCACTATAATCTACAACCGTATAGTTTGTAATCTCGCCATCGTATGCCTGTCACCGTATGATCCAATCAGTACAAAAAAAAAAGGCATTAAAATATATATTAATTTTTAAAACCCGTTCTTTACTACACCAGAGATTCCATTATACAGGTGATCCAGTCGGTACGTCACCGCAGCCGCTCATCTCCATGGTAATATGCCCATATAAAAATTTAAAATATCTCCAACAGGACTTATAACCGCTAACACTTGTGGGTGGCCGTCTTTTCTAGGACATAAGCCGTCTCCCTATAAATTACGCATCCACTGGATCCCAAAAAAATCACAGTCTTTATAGAACACTGTACGGTTGCAATAAATTAAAATGACGACATCCGCCTCAACGTAATAACTATAAGAGGCGACACAAGGCTATTTCGGAGCCCTGAAACATAACATTTATGGAGGAAGGCTATTTTTAAACGCCCTTTGTTTAAGCCGAAGGTGACCTGCGAGCCGGGAACGTGATTTTACGGCAACAAATGTATTGTTTTGTAGGACTCTCCTATATCTCCTATATGTTCGAGGATTTTCTGGCTACCGGTACTAGATCATGTTTTCGTCAAATCTCCCTCGCATGCAATTTCATCGTAATGCAATATTTTTAAAGGTCCTGTTAACAATAAAAAATGACCGTTTCTCCAGGATGCACCACTGTTAGACGAGACGACGGCCGGAAACAGTTGCTCCAATTGTTAGAGGCTTGCCAAATAGACTACAAAGTACAGGTAGTCGAGTCGTTCCTTCCATTTCTTAAGTCCACGCGTTAGTAAATGGATTGATGTAATTTATGTACAATTTACCGCTAAGATTATTTATGCATAACTTAACGTTAAGTAATCCTACAAATACAATAAATATCCCCTCGAAAAGACCAAACCCAGAATGACATGGGCCAGCCATTTTTGTCGACAGGTTAAGGTTCTACTGATATGTCCTGCTCTTAAAAATATACATCAAGTATCAGCTAACAGGCGTCAATGAGGTCAACATTCGGGGGGGGGGGAGAAGGGAGGCGGGGTTATTTAGAGAGAAAAGGGAGTGGGGGAAGGGACGTCGCCACAGGACTTTGGCGATGTCACAACTTCCAATTCATAAAATAAGTATTTATTAGCTAATTTTACTCAAATTTACTGGTTGTATAAAAACATGCTGTCATGGTTACAATAACCATTTGTTAAATATGTCAAGTGCTGCCATGGTTTCTGTAAACACATCACGTTGAATGTGCCACGTTGCAATCAGGGTATGTTTAAGAGCTCTTTTATAAAAAAAATATTTGTTAAAAAATATATTTGACCTATTTATGAAGGGGGATCAGAGAGGGATTTATAAATGGCTTCACAAAAATAATGCTAACTGGACAATGATCGGGAACACTGCCCTTCTCGGGAACTCTGTCCTCCTCTGGTAAACTGTCCTTCCTTGGGTAAGCTGCCCTGCTCGGAAACACCGTCATTCATGGGTCAGCACGTGCTGAATGCCGTCAACGAATATTGGTCGATTAGTAAAAGTATCAGTACCAGACTGTAACAATTTGTTTGTTGTCATGGTATTCCATTTCATTCACTTCCTGTAGCGGAGCTAACCCATTATCACTCTCAGGTCAGTCATCGGTCACCAGACAAACCAGCCTCCAGTGGGCCGGTGGAACACTGACTAAGTAAATTTTACCTCCCTTAGCTATTGCATCACATTGGCCGTAACGGCTTTGTCTCCTGCACCCATCGATAACCCGTAAACGACGTCAGATCAACTCTGTTCACTCGACGGAAAATAAGGTTAATTCGGGGCTAGAAAGCTTCTAGAGGGAAATGTAAAGGAATGGACATGACTACAAGTATTATTTTTTTTGGAATTCTCTACGGTGGGAATCCCAAATGGGATACACGCCGTAACATACGTAAGCTGCTCAGCTATTGAACAGCGGTTCGCGTCGTACACAGTAGTACGAATTATTTTTGTTTCTTCCGTCGAATTAGTAAACTTGATCTCCAAAATAAAGATAATCGAAAAACTAAAAACAATACTCAAAGTCCTTAAATCCGCAATGAAGATTGAATCTGACTACCATTTAGGCTTTTTGGCGCGGTCTCATATAAGAAAAAGAGATACATATCAAATGGTTCATATTTATACAACATTAACCATAACCTGATCAATGGCAACAACTGCTGTTTTTTTTTAAATGACTAAAGTTCTTTTAGCATTGGGGTAACTTTTTTGTATTTTAAATGTGAATACACATTACCAGAGACTAATTGGCACCCCTCCATAATCTTCATATTGCCCCTATTGTAAAACACAGCAAGTATAAGGTTTGCGAGTGCGCCCGAGAGTTCCGAAGCGGTGAAGTACGATGCAAAATTTCGAAAGAGGCAACACGGCACATATGCACTTGTTATTTCCTCTGCATGGTCTCAATCCATTAATGTTTACTTCATGCAGGAGAAATGCTGACAACTTATGTTCCACAACAATCACTGTAAAAAAAACCAACAACCTAGTAGAAACGATCGTCGCTATTGTACTCATAATAATTATCTGTTAACTTTTAAGGACAAAGCCAAAAATCCCCAAAAGCCACAAAAGCGCAAAAGCCACAAAAGCGCAATCGAAAATGTAATTACGAGAATATGGCGCCCCATTTTTTCAGTCTTGCCCAACCTCAGTATACATGACCCAGACAAATCGCGCGCCTTGTTCGCCATAAGGTTATGCAGCCCCGTAATGAGGGAAACAAATATCGGACTCTTTGACCTCAGTGATTCTCAAACTATGATTAGTGGCGTCACTGAAGTGTTTGACCCCAGTGCGGTCAGGCTATTATGTAACCCCATCCACACTTCTCGATGGACGTCCTCCGAGTCTGCCTGCTCTGGTGACACCCCACTCTTGTATTTAAATCGTATCGCAAAGTAAACCCTCTTCGGTGAACCTTCTTAACTTTGCAATACCAAGTTGGTGGGGGGTAATCCGGAACTTTTCGACCAAATGCAATTTTATTTTCATGTAAGAGAATCGGCTAAATTCTTGGCTCGCCCAGGGCAGCACCAAACCTTATAGCTATGTAACTTGTGTCACGCCTGTAGTTACGCTACTGACTATAATAACTCGAGCATGAAGATAAGCACCCCCTGAAACACACGCAACACTGCACTGGGAGGACTACTTCGAACCCATATTATGAGCATGGTAACAAACTTAATAAACAGCTAGACGTATTTTCTATTGCTATCTTTATCACACTACATTCAAGTGACCGCATATTTACACAGTTCGCTGAACCCGCCACCCCAAGCACTTTCAAGTAGTAATTTAATCTGCTGTAATAAGGTCCCGGTAATAAAACACGTTAGTTCGTAAATGGCTCGAAAGTTCGTCGGTGAAGGTGAGGAGAGAGCTGGACTAAATTACCTGCAGAGTCAGGATGTACCGGCCTCGAAGTCCCGACCGAGTTTCAGCTATTTGATCGAACTCAATGCAACGTGAGTTTTTTGTGGTTTAAAAAAAAATTAATCAAAACATAAAGCCCACCTGGAATTGATGTAAACACTGCCCAATGTTTTACATTCTAATTCCGTAGCCTGCGACCATTGACGTTGGGAGGCCATCGTCAGCGTCTGGGAGGTATTAATAATAGCTATGACATGTTTCGATTTGATTAGGGAGGGAAATTATCTCAATCCTTAACCCTTTCGTGGGCAACAGGTTGACAGGTTACTGCAGGTTGAATATTTATAGCAGAACAGAGCGAGGACCAAAATAAGTGTTTGTTTTTTTAAGTTTATCCTTTATCATATTATTCATATGTGCACGCAAGAAAGATTGATTTTTTAATAGCAAAAATATTGAATTTATTATTAACCACTAAACTTATTAAAATAGATTTAATTTTGAGATGCAAGTTGCCACTAAATATCATCATATGGTTAGGCCGTAGTGGGACAGAATGCCACGATAGAAATACAGGGGGCGTAACTTTTAATTCCCTTCTAATTTCGTATGGGAACCAGTTATCTTTCTTGCATTTATTTTCGGTTCATAACGACTGAAGCCTAACAGACGTGTTCTCAAACTACGACCAGCGGCCCGCCAGGGGTCATTTATCTGGCCCGTCTGGCAGCTGTAAGGGTACCCGGTTAGCAGTGATCAATATGGAATCGGACTTTGATTATCTCATGAGACTTACTTACCTTTCATATACTTGAAAGTTTATGTTTATTTTTTTTTCCATTTTAAATTGTATTGACTTTGTTTGTTTTCACGACAAATGAGATAGCAGTGTGCATAGATCAGGCCACGTGTTTAAAAAGTTTGAACTTTTGTGACTGACTTAGACCTACGTCTTGTTTAAAAATTTTAGACACACACAAAAAAAACAAACAGTAGTTCCTCCTTTTTTAATAATGATTAACGATGTGACCATGTCAGCCGTGTCACACGACGGTCAGAAAAGAAAGGTTGTAATTAAAATATTTCTGACTCCCTCTATAACACATTAGAGGACAACCTTATGTATTCCATCTTCGCAGCATGAAAAGGACGTATCAAGCCAAGGCACCTCGGTCTTTTAAGGGGTTACCGGAAATATGATCGAAAGAAATTTCGTCGACCGAAAATTGATCGACGGTAATTTGATCGAACGGAAATTTGGTCGAATCTTTTTTTCAGTTCAGACGTTAAAATTTTCGTAAAATTTCTTTTTGAACGCACTATAATATATAGTAAAACAAAATAATGCGTTCAAAAAAAAATTTGACGCAAAATTTTAAAGTATTAACTAAAAAAACGATTCGACCAAAATTTCCGTTCGATCAAATTTCCGTCGATCAATTTTCCGTCGACGAAATTTCTTTCTATCAAATTTCCGGATACGGTTTTAAGGGCACCTAGTCCAATAGGTGAACAAACAAACGGACGCAGGTTGCAGGGTGACAGCTAAGAGGAAGCGAAGAGCCCCGGGACACTTCATTTCCCCAACAATAGCACTACAAAACGTCCTCATCATACCAATCGGTATATGGGCAGTACGAGGACCTCCTGGTGTCTGTAAAAAAGCGCAAACTTGAATGGTATGACCACGTGACCAGAAAACAAGGGCTCGCCAAAGAAATCTTGCAGGGCGCTACTAGAGGAGGAAGAAGAAGAGGAAGACAGAGAAAAAGAAGGGAAGATAACATCAAAGAATGGACGGGGAAAACTAGGCGATGCTATGCATATAGGGCAGGCGACCGAGAGGAATGGAGAAGAACAGTGTACATGTCATCTGTGGCGCCCCAACGGTCGAAAGACTACGGGACATGATGATGATATTTGGTATTGTTAACTTTAAGACCTCTTGACAAGCTCAAATGAATAGCAAATATACTTTCAAAAAGAATAGATTTGGATTCCGCCAATATTTATATCAGCACAACTGTGTGCCAGTTTCGCACTAGGAGCAAAACACTATCAGTATCAGTACCGTACCATCAGTGAGCCATTTTAAAAAAAAATTATTCCCTTCAGCTGTCTTCATCTCCGAACAAGTGGTTACTGTTTGAAAAAAAGTTCCACAAAGATACGTATTCTGTGAATTATCCACCCTTATTTAATGTTCACCCCAAAATGAATAGGGTGTTGGTAATTGTAGATACAAAAAAATGCGTGTCAATAGTTCAATAGATAGGACTGCGAGTTATATTTCCACACGATAGAGATATATTTTCAACAGCCCAAAGATAGCATGTTATATATGTGACAAACGAAAAGCAACAACACATGACATTCATTCACCATAAAGTTAACAAGACTTATATAGGAATTATCATGGGAGGGTCGACGGTCGCCATTGACAACAAGCGTTTTATTTTGTTCCTTGACTCTAACTAGATATCCGACCCCCCCCCCCCCCACCCCCCAAAAAAAGGGTCACATAAAGGCCTACTTGTATTACACAGATAGACCCGTGTACATGATTTTACCCGTGCATGTATGTGTACACGACCCAGGGTTATACCCCAGGAATTCCTCAATTTGGTTCATGTACAGTGATGAAATGAAATAGTCGGGTCATTCATCCATGGCACATCCTAGGCAAGCGGTTATGTGTGTGATAAACCTTTTTTAGTAGCAACAGATTCTAAACCAACACTTTTCCACGTGACAGCCAAGCACAGACTATCCACATTGCAATCAGTGCGGTTGCCCATTTTAGTATCAGTTGATGGTTCTCGGGCACGGTAGGGGGGGGGGGGGGGAAGAGGAGGACTCGGGACCACACCCCGAATGCAGGTCGGACAGAAAGTATCCTTGAACGAGGGGATCAGCCGACGAAAACCTTATCCCAGAGAGGTGGAAGCCAAATGATCAGGCTCTGAGCACTATGGCATGTCTCTGACCTCACTGAGCACTATGGCATGACTCCGACCTCACTCAACAGACCCGCTGAATGATGCTCATTTCTAAAATTAGTCCAGTAAACAAATTCTGTACGACCCTTCGAAAATAAATGGATGCTATTTTTGAACGCAGTGCGGGCAAATATTTATTATTAAAGGAGTTCGTTAGTAGCTAAGGCATCCCACATCTTTTTTTCTCTCTCTCTCACTCATACACTAAACATTCAAAATCAGCACCCCGCCCAGCCCCCTTTTTGTCAGTGCGTATGTAATATATGGATGACGCCAAGGCTGTTAATTCCTTGTTTGAAACTAGCTATGAAAAAAAAAGTCCGTCTGGTCAAGTTTATAAATTTTAACAAAGACAACAGTTGTAGTTCTCAAGAAACCGGAAGTCTTGTCCTGATAGGAATTTGTGTAATAAGCCACATACGGTACACGCTGTTTGCGGGGTTTAAGTTTGTTAGAGACCAGGGGTTTCTAAACGAGGGGGGCGGGAGGCAGTGTCGAGGGGTGAAGGTTGAAAACACCACCAAAAAAAAAAAGGACGTTTTTTGTGTACATTTTTATTCATGGAGGTGCGAGAAATTTGTTTTGAAATCAAGATGAAAGCACGGACAATATTTTTCAAATCAAGACGGGGTAGGGCGCTACAAAAATGTTAAGAACCCTTGTTATAGAACTCATGGATGCTACTAATGACGTTAAGAAAAGACGAAGAGGCGCTACAGGATCTTATAATAAAATTGACGCTTTGAGCCCTTGATAAACACCGCCCGGGGCGAGCTCACAGTTCCACCATGTGATCTCTTCGCCCCCTGCCCCCTAGGTGCGCCTTGCTTGCTCCCATGCATTTTTATTTTTGAGAATCTCGGTGGTGGTTTACAAAGACGTAGCTTTAGAATACACGTGCACAACTCAACCGTATACCCGGATGATCGTTCCAACACAGTATAATTGTAGAGGTATATCAGTACCCCTATCCTTCTTATTTTCTTACATCATTAATTCAACAGATGACTTGTGTGGGCTTTTTGCCTGTTTTGTGTGAGGGTGTGTGGGGGGGGGTGAGCATAATTTAATTAAGTACCAGTATTTGTTTTAGAAATCTGCAGAACAATCCAAATAATGTAAGAAAAAAAAATGAATTCTACAATCTATTATTACTAATAATGTGGAGGAGGTGTCCTGCAAAAATATTAGGTACTGGGTAACCACAATGCTACAAATCCCAGGTAACCACAATGCGACAAATCCCAGGTAACCACAATGCTACAAATCCCAGATAACCACAACGCTACAAATCCCAGGTAACCACAACGCTACAAATCCCAGGAAACCACAATGCTACAAATCCCAGGAAACCACAATGCTACAAATCCCAGGAAACCACAATGCTACAAATCCCAGGAAACCACAATGCTACAAATCCCAGGAAACCACAATGCTACAAATCCCAGGAAACAACAATGCTACAAATCCCAGGAAACCACAATGCTACAAATCCCAGGAAACAACAATGCTACAAATCCCAGGTAACCACAATGCTACAAATCCCAGGTAACCATAATGCGACAAATCCCAGGTAACCACAATGCTACACATCCCAGGTAACCAAAATGCTACAAATCCCTGGTAACAACAATGCTACAAATCCCAGGTGACCACATGCTACCGAGGCTGATCAAAGATTTGTGTGCACTCACTAGGCCAACATGAAAGTTATATAATACAGACAAGGCTGATAAGTACAGTGTTCTTATCTGTCCCTCGCTGGTGAAATAGAGTAAGTTAATCAATGGTCCGACAATTAGCTATTAGTAGAAAACGGAGCTCTATAATCATTATCTCCCCATACACACTTTGATTTGTTCTACAGCAACATGTCCAGTAAAATATATAAGCTGATCCAGATTATTAGTTTTGATTTTTTTTTCTCCAAACTTCCATTTTCATCTTTTTCTATTTCCATTTTCAAGTAATGTCGAATGGAAGACAAAACCATAGTTTATATATTTGTGCAAAAATATTGCGGGGCGCTGCCTTGGTTTCAGGTTGGGAAGGTCAAAGATATAGCCTTAATCATAATCTGGTTATATTTTTTTGTTTTGTTTTATAAAAGTTTAAAGAAAATACTATTTTTTAGGAGATAATGACATCACTTATGAGACGAGATCTTTTCCAGTGAGAAAAAAAAAATTATAACTGATCACCATTTCAGTTCATAAATAACTTGATATCCTGCTTACAAAGTCATTGAAAGCAGTCCAAACTAATGACCAGCTTTATCAAAATATTTTTACTTTCTCCTATAAGCCTTACAAACAATTTCCTTTGGGTTAGTTACCATTATGAAGAGGTGACCAAAATATTATCGCAACTACAAGCAGGACAATCCTTTTAAATTACCTTTTACCTGGATATTTTTTATTTTAATTTTTTTTTTTATGAATGTGCATGTCTCTAGTTTGATTACTTCTTTCTTTCACTCTTAGTTTCAAATTTGTGTGTTCAAAAGTTTAACTGCTGGAATAAAATTTCAAAGTTTAAATTTAAATGGCTGGAGGCTAAAGATCAATTTTTATAATGAGAACAGAATAATTTTTTGTTTGATCAAAAACACCTGTCCTTTAAAAGTACTAAAAATATTTAATTTTACAAAAAATATTTTAACGTGTCTCCGATTGACATTCATAATAAAAACAGTATGTCTAATAGGATTAACATCTATTCTGTACCTAATATCTTTAAAACACATGAAGTGTTTGACATCCTCTTAAGTATAAGAATATTTTTGAAGGCCACATTTTCAGTAACAGGCGTAGTTGTGAGGTTCCAGCATTTTGAAATAAATTTATGCAAACAATAAAATTGAAGCATTTAAAACAAATCTGACCAAAGCCATGCAAAACTCCTCTTTTCAGTTCACTCCATTTTGTGTAAATGAACATTTGCCAGCGACTTCAAATTTAAAAAGTAAATTTAACAGTTTGAATGTGGACAAAATATTAGAGCAAGACCCTAGAGCATTTGGTTTAATTAAATGTGCTGCATTTAGAAACAAAGCTAGAAAAATGTCACTCTAATCAACTTGCACAAAGAGATCTGACTGATTAAAGTTTGGACTTTAAAAAAAAAAAAAAATCGCAAGTGGAACTGGTGCAAAATATATTTGGCTGGAACCCATAGCCTGTAAAATTATACAATATTTTAAATATTTATAGGGAAAATTACAATAGCTTTTTAGTGAATCCTGGTTTTTTTTCTCTCTTATTTAACAACGTATTCTCAATATCTGTCGGAAAGGTGGTGGAGGGAAATCTCTGAGAATCATAATGGCATATCTGTGTACATAAATTTAAAGACACAGAAAAAATCTAACAACTCTAATTATTACTTTTCTTTCAAATTGCCCACAGGATTTTCTAAAGTGTGTATTAGATAATTGGTCCCTTATCATGAACAGCCAAGTATCCAAATTGTTGTGGACCAGTGCCAAGCCAGGACTCTTAAAACACATGTAGGTAAATAATTTTACTTCTTAGTATAAGTGGTGGGAGTTATAAAGAAAGGAAACGTATCAACTTCAAACAGACTCAAAAACCAAAAAAGTTTCTGCAGACAGTAAAATTTAGCTGAGCTTGACACAAAATGTTGTCGAGTTGCTATAAGAACTGACTTTTTAATACACTAAACAAGTGTTAATGACAGGAATTGGAGAAAAATGATAGATTTTTAAATCTGTTTTTAGACATGATAGGAACCAATTTTTGGCAAGCATATATAATGATAAAATCCATTGCTGGTTTGTCACAGCAATGAACCCGCTCTACATTTATAATTATAACCTGCCAGGCAAATATTGATGCACCTATAATCAATGGTACCGTAAGCAACCTATCCTACAACTACAACACAGCATCAAAGACTCAAATACCAACCCTCACCTTGATCATGATGGGCAGGCATGGGTGAATAAAGGGAAAATTGAAAGGATTTAATTTATTAATCTAATAATCTGCAATGCCCCCACTCCGCTTTTCCCACTTCAGGATTTAAGTATTTAAAACAATAATTGATAAAAATAATGAAATTTCATGTTTGTTCTGTGAAAGAGTGAAATTTAAAATCAATCTAGCATTTAAATACCACAAAAAGTGAACCAAGACACTTGATTTTAATGTCACAGTACTTAAAAGAGTTAGAGGGTTGTACAAAAAATAATAAATAAAAGCAAACTTAAAATGTACTCAGCAAATTTTAACAGTTATTTATTTGTTATAAATATTTGACAATAACCACTTTGTCAATTATTTTATAAAATGTTTTGACATAAAAAAAACATCTGAAGTTTAAATATATTTCATTTTGGAGATGCCTGAGTAAGAAATAACAAAAAGCATACGATACAACGATACCAACATTATTGTAAAATATTCAAATTATAGGATAAATAAATAACAGAAGCAAAAAAAACAAAAAAAATTATATTTTCAACCTGGGTATGTATTTTTCTCATATTGCCTTAGAAAAAAAAAAGCTTTGGTTTTTCACCTGCCTTTAGTTATTCTTTTGGAAATATTAAAAAGTTAATCAAGCCAGCCTACGACAAAAATTTCTTATGAAAATCAGGCCAAACCTTATCAATTTCTTATACATTTGAATCACACACAAATTTATATTTTTTACCCCACTTTACATATTTACAAAGTAACAGCAAATTGTTTTCCAACCATCCATTTTACAAAAGTTGATATTTTGAAAACAAAGAGGCCTAAATTAAAGTATCTCCCAAAGTGTGTTTAACCTAAAAAAAAAAGGACTGTGAAATCAACATAACCATTAAAATAAAGAACATGTTCAATTTTTATGACAGCCTCTCCATTTACCATCCCTCCACCTGCCAATGGTATTGTTTACACTAGGGGATCAAACAGCAGCTGCTCCCCAATCAATAAGCAAATTTATTTAACAATAATTTTGAAGTTATCAGATGATGAGATTGAGTAGCTGTAGGTTAATATATTTTAAACAGAATTTTTTTTTTTCTTCTCGCTCACCCTGGATTGATGCAAATAATTAAAATAGTTATATAAGCTAGCATTACACCAGCTCATACAACAATTTATAATCATTTGCAGTGTAGGCCTCATTAAAAAATTGTAAATGTTATCTAAAAATTTAAACTGAAGGTCTAAAGTCATATAGATATGTCAAAAAAAAAAAACTGCCACTGTTCAATGAAGAAAGAGGCTTTTTAAAATTAAAATATAAAAATCTCCATGCCTTTTTTTGCATCTAACTTTTAAGTATCATAATTATCTGAAGAGACGATAATGAACAATAATGATTCTCACATGGACATTGTCCTTCCCGCTCAAGAAAGACAATACAGTTTAACTCATTTTAAATAGTTTTTACAGCTTAACTTTCTCAACTAAATCTTTTGCAGTAACAAAAAGACATTATTATTTCAATTTTTTAAAACAATTTAAATTTATCCTTTATATTGTATGCACTATTAGCGAAGTCCCAGGGTTTCCAGATGATGCTCAATATATCCACCATCAATTCCTTAGTAGAACAACCACAAGTTGGCACATGATCAAGCGTTTGATATTTTAAAATACTTAAAATAGATTTTGCACATCTTCCCGTATTTTACATTTACATGTAGGCCTACAATTAGTTGCGTTGCCCTAGCAGTTAGTACATAATTAGTTGCTTTAATATTATTTAATTTAATAGCCCTAGCCTTACTTATTTTATCTAGTATCTAGGACTAATCAAGTGTGAGTGTGTGAATTCTTATTTTTTTTGCTCACTCAGATCAGCCAGTTGACTCAGTTACTGATACTTCCAATAATAAAAATATGAAATAAATTACATTATGTAACTGTAACAAAGAGATATAAGATGTTAAGTTTCATAACACCTTATTGGTTTCATAAAATTCTATAATTATTATACTATCCAGTACAGAATACCGGGTATGTGAAATGTGATTTGGCAGAGAGATGGATGGAAATAAAAAATATAAATTCACGACACGACATCATGTTTCTTTGCTCCGGCTGCCTGTGTTTGATTCCTTAATTTTACATTAATATAATCAACGCTTTAAAATATCCTTAAATAATTTGTATGACCTTACAAAAAAAATAGTTTCTGATTCATTTTTCATAGCTGGCTCACAATCAAACAGCGGGTTTTATCATGACAAGTGTGAAATTTCCATGCTCATTCAAACCATATAATAAAATATAATAAAGAATGAACGGAACAAAAACGACAAGCCCATGTCGGCAACTGGAGTTGAAAATAAAACTCTTCTTTCTGAGTCTGAATTAAAATAATTTAAACATAATACTTACTTTACTTGTGCGATCTGTATTGAATATTCTAGAATCGTTTCTTGTAAAGTTTAATTCCCGGTCTCTTTGAGAGATCAACCCAGCTGATTCTCCATTCTCCATGTCTTCCGACATTTTGATTGTTATGGGTCACGTGATTCGTACGCTGTATTGCTTTTGATTGAGGCCCTCAATAGGGTAACACATCTTGATGTCCTTTACATTTTGAAGAATTAAACATATTTCAATATTCAAACGAGGAAAAATAGTAATTTAAAATACAGGTTAGAAGTTGGACATTTAAAGCCTTAATTTTTTTAACAATATAAATGCTATTATTTTAATCCGTAAGGCAAATTTGGATGTACCGGTAGCCTAGTAGCACAAAGAAAAATCAATATCCGTCTGCCCCCTTTCGCCCTTATGGCACTTGCGCTCGTGAGTTGTTTCCCCACAATACATTAATGACCAATTTTTAAATATTAAGTTATTATTATCATCAATTTTTTAATAAAAAATTGGGGGGGGGGGGGTTGGGAGGGGACAAAAATTTAATAATTACGGCACTTTGGTTTGTCCGTTTTTTAGATCAGTTTACGTTTAAGTCCAAAGAAATGATAAAAATATGTAAGTTTCCATTAAAAGAAATGCCTAAAAGATAAATAAGCAGAATTATTTTTAAATGAAGCATTTCAAGTTTTAATAAACAAGAAAATTACAATTAAAAAATTAAACAACATATAATTGCTCCTACATCAATGTGCAAAGGAAATAAAAAGAATCAACAACTCGTACATTGGCATTACGAAAATATGGCTGATTGAATAAAATGTAACAAATATTGATTTAGGCTTTTGGGAATTAGGGCACAAAATAATCGCCTCGTTTTTAACCAGCTCACTACTCAGCTTTCCTTATTAAATCACGGTGTTTCATCGCCATCTCTCTTAAAAATCAAGGGATGCAACCGTTGACATATTTCTCTGCAGACTGTAGGGAGGTAACCATAAAAATACTTTCCGAGTGAATAAAATTTCTAGTGGCTTTGACTGTAGAGATTAATTAATAGCTTTATTTTGTTTCCTGTGTCATGTAGTGTTAGGTCTGTTGGGACATAATTTGAATATTCAAATATGAAATAAGCTCTCTTTGAATTTGTTACACAAATTATTGTTATATTTTCCTTCACATTTTATAAAAAAAAATTCAAAATTTCCCAACAAGAAGTTTTATACCGCACTTCTATTCATTGCTACCCATAATATAAAACATATAATTTCAATAATATTTCATTTCCTTGATTTCAGATTGCCTGTAAAACAGCAAACACGGCAAGAAAATTATGAATATGTTCCATCTCGGTATTCGAGTCTAAAAAGGCTACCATGTGCTAAGCATTCAATCTTGAAATCAATTGTATTTCTTTACTTTGAGAAAGCTATTAACCAGCGCCACTTTTAATTCACCATGGATAGCGAGAATGAAGGTGACAAGTTGGAAGGCGGACTAGGGGATGAGATTCGGGCAAGCGATATCCAAGGTGTCGAGATCCAAGGAGACGATACCCGAGATGGTACGGGCCCAGGAAATGAAACAGACGAGATCCAAGGAAGCAAGGTGCAGTCAGTCGATGATGTAAGGGAAACAGCAGATAAGGAGCCAGAACATGGCAAAGCACAATCAGATAACGACTTGGAGCAGGTGTCTCCTGCTCAGGAAATGGGACAGATAGAATCTCAACAGCTCGATGCCGAAGACGAGATGGCGGGTGAAATTCCATCCATTTTTGAAATATCCCCAGATATTGATGGGCCGTCCGAGTATTTTGATGTTCCCGATGAGCCTGAGGTAACACCCATGCCTGCGAGCACAACTCCCCTTCTCTCTGCGGCGGCAATGTCTCCCAGCAAAATTCTTTCCTCGCCTAGAGTCCCGTCACAGAAAACCGCTTCTGTCGTATCAGAGTCGAGGCCCAGGCGTAGGGTAGCAGAGCACGTCGTGCTGTATAAGAAAGCCGCGAAGGTCGTTCAAAATCCGCTAAGCCCGGACCCTAAGGTTTGCCCCAAACAGGAAGTTACGGTTTGGAGGTACGCAGGTCCTGATCGGGCATTGGACATCGAAAGGTGAGACGTAGGATCTGCTTGAAGAGGCCCGAGTCAATTCTGACAACATTTCTGACTGAGTTTATCACTACTATTTCTAGCAATTGGGGGGGGGGGGGGGGAAGGAGGAGATTGATCCTGGAGGCCGTGAGGAAACTTGAATGTTCGAAATTAAATAGGGTGAAACGGATCAGAGTTCAAAAACCCCTCTCCCCCCGATATGCATTATTTTATGTATTAAATTGTATTTTTGTATTAAATTGTAACGAGCATTAATTTTCAAAATTAAAAAAAAACCAACCAATTAACAAAAAAGTCAACGCATTTTTAATATCTAACATTACTGTTTTCTCTAGACACTTTGAAATTTTAGCATTTAGTATCACGCCTGTGATATATATGAATTATGAAATAGTTTTTTAACCTGTCAAATGTAGCAGGATTAAGAAATCTGTATTACCGATGTCAGACTTCATGCTTATATGATCGCGTTTTAAGCATAGAACTCCATGCAAAGTATAAATTGTATTACCATTTTCTTGTTTTAACCGTGACCCTAACCCAGGGCGACCTTGGATCAGTACAAGTCAAAATCCCACCAAGTTTGGTCCCCCAACACCACAGCGACTGACCCGACCAGGGCCAGGAGATGGTTGGATTCTCCCCGGGGAATCAGGGGTAAGTCGACCGAGGATTGGAAGTTTGAAGAGAAGCGGACCAAGGAGAGGAGAGATCACGAACTGGCGCTGGAGCTTGGGTAAGGTCAAGGGTCAGCACACAAATGTCACCAGGCTCCATTCTTGTTTTTTTTTTCTTCCCGTTTAGTCCTCTAAATAGGATATTTCCACGGCCACAGCTTATACCAGGTCTGAATTATCTATCTAACAGGGCGGGGTATCCACGGCCACAGCTTACACCAGGTCTGAATTATCTAACAGGGCGGGGTATCCACGACCACAGCTTACACCAGGTCTGAATTATCTAACAGGGCGGGGTATCCACGCCCACAGCTTACACCAGGTCTGAATTATCTATCTAACAGGGCGAGGTAGGCAACTTGCCTTGGGCCCAAGAGGTTCCAGGGGACATTGAACCCGGGTTTAAGTGGGTTTTGTTCTTCGTAAAGGAGTGTTTTTAAATACAGCCGTGAACCCATTTATGTAAACGATTGTTGTTATAAGTAACTATAAGCCCCTTTATGTAAAGAAGTGTTTTTATATATAGTCATGCGCCCCTTAGTACTCCTCCTGACATATAATAACTTTTAAAAAAATACGTGGCGTTTAAAAAATTAATAATGCCAGAGATAATTTAATACATGTGAATTTATGTTTTATTTATAAAAGTGTTGGACTGCGATAAAGCTTTAAAATAGAGTAAATGGACACGAAAGACATAACAATATATAAGCTTTAATAATAATTTTACATTACACATAATTAAATATTTAAAATGCTTTATTTAGTATGGATGTGATTTATTTTTTGTGCTACACCTGACTTACAATTCAACAAATTCTCATCCACAAAGGTTGTTCCGGGGGCAGTTCAATATAAAGCAGTTTTTGTTAAAGCCTCATGATATTTATAATTTATTTTCTTAAATGCTGAGGCTAATACCAATTTTTACTGACCGTATATAAAATTCTAAAAAAAAATAGTTTTCCTACATTTTACTTTTGTCTGGAAAGTGGAATAATCTACAGAAATATAATTCTTTAAATCAGGCCAGCACAACTCAAAATGTAGGCGGGCAGTATTATTTTATGAAAAACTTGTGCGGGCCAAAAGAATATAGGACAGGACTTGTGCGGGCCAAAAGAAAATAGGACGGGTGAAAGCTATTAAGAAAATAAGAAGAATAAGGAATATTTCGTTACTTCGCGGGCCGCAAAGTGGGTGCTGGCGGCCGCATGTGGCCCGCGGGCCGTATGTTGTGCAGACCTGCTCTAAATAATCAGTAAAACCGCCTTAAACATCTTCTTAAACGTCTGCTACAGTGTCACGACTTCCCGCAATGACACACACCAATGAACCGTCTGCTTCTAGAGCACTGCAATGTTTTTATCTTCTCTGACCGACAGGTATGAAACCCTGGTGGGTAACCTCCTGTACATCGACATCCCCCACACTAAGGACATCCACCGGAGCTGGCAGAACTACCTGAGCCAAGACAAGATGGACTGGGGTTTCCCCTACTACAAGGGCAGCATCGAGAGGCCCAGGATGCGCCAACCAGAGCCCTACTTGGCTCAGCAGGTCAGTCAAAGTCCAGCCCCTGACATCAGCAGATATGGCTTTTTTTATATTTTTATTAAGAATTGTAGTTTTTCTTGTCAATAGTTGCTCTGGTTTTTAAGTGTCATGTGGCAAACCAGAGCCTCTGTAGCTGTAGCACACCAGAGTCTTCGGTAGATGTAGTATACCATAGCCATCGGTAGATGTAGCACACCAGAGCCTCTGTAGATGTAGCACACCAGAGACCTCGGTAGATGTAGTATACCAGAGCCATCGGTAGATGTAGTATATCAAAGCCGTCGGTAGATGTAGCACACCAGAGCCATCGGTAGATGTAGCACACCAGAGCCAGCGGTATAGATGAAGTATGACAGAGCCGTCGGTAGATTTAGAATACCAGAGCCGTTTGTAGACGTAGCATACGAGAGCCGTCGGTAGATGTAGCATACGAGAGCCGTCGGTAGATGTAATAAACCAGAACCGTCGGTAGATGCTAGCATACAAGAGCCGTCAGTAGATGTAGCATACCATGGTCGTCGCGTGACTTTTGGTGGCCCCCTGCCACTTTTCTGTTTGTGACGCCTGCATTCAAATTTACTAGCATACTTTTTTTTTAACATCACAACTGTGGGACTCTTATATATACGAGTCCCCTAACAGAGGTTACAGGGTCCATGTGACGGTTCTGAGTATACACATATATCAAAAATATTTTTTTTTCTGTTTATGGATGATATTAGCGATTATCAAATTAACTTTTTATGGATCTTGTTTCTGCCATCTGGTGAAATTATTTAAGTTCCATATCAATACTTTTCTTACTTGTGGGGTTGGTGCGTATGTGTGTGTATGTGTGCGTGCGTGTGTGTGTGTGTGTGTATGTTTGTGTAGTGGGGGCTTAATCTATTTTTCTGGGACACAAAGAGCCAAAGTTGATCATTGTGTACCGTGTCATTGTGTACCGGGTCATTGTGCACCGGGTCATTGTGTACCGGATCATTGTGTACCGGGTCATTGTGTACCGGGTCATTGTGCACCGGGCCATTGTGTACCGGGTCATTGTGCACCGGGTACTGTGATGACTGATATAAAACTGTTTCGTTCTCAGGTAGTTGAGAAACTCTGGAAGTATCCAAAAGCCAGGATGACGCGCTCTGTCACGGAGGACCAGGACCTTTCCACATCATAGGATTAACAGAGGACCAGGACCTTTCTACATCATAGGATTAACAGAGGACCAGGACCTTTTCACATCATAGGATTAACAGAACACAAGTTGGTCATTTCATCCAAAAGTGACCTAGTCCTCAAGGCACTGAACTCTTCCTGTATGCCCCAAGGTGTCTGTCTTGAGTCAGTCTGCTCTTTGTGTGTTAATAAACACACACAAAAATCGATCAGTCTGCATCTTTAGTCCACACCGCAATCTTGCCCATCTCAAGCCGCTGTCTGCAGAGACCATCTCCAAACACGTTGAAAAGGTCGGAACAGGAGAACATTTTTTGAAAGGAGGATATTTCAAAATTAGACTTAATGTAAGATAGAAACGTTCATTCTGAAATAAACAAATAACTACAACATTAAAATAAGTTGTATAAATCTTACTAATTAGACATTGGAACAAACTTCTTAAGAGCTTGCTATTTAAAAATACTTCTCAGAGCTGGCTATTTAAAAATACTACTCAGAGCTTCTATTTTTTAATTGTTTCTTCATTTCTTAAGAGTTCGCTATAAAAATCCAAGCAAGTCATATTCTTGAAATTGTATTTTGCGAGTAATATCACTTTGACTGACTCCACATCATGTCTGTTGTGCTCATTGGTCCGTTTAACCGTGAAAAAAAAACCACTACGTTTGCATTATGAAAAGGAAAGCAAAAATAAAATTTACACATTTTCAGTAATTCTGAAAAAAGTCAATACTGGGACAAGATTTGACAAATAGCGTCCAGGGTTCATGCAGTCAATGTATTCAAAGAACTTAATTACTTTAGATCGACATCAGGCTACAAAATTGGATTTATAGTTTCACATCGTCAATGATAACATAACCTCTTTCGTAATAAACCAAAATATCAAGATGTCTCTCTATGAAGCTCTTCTATCGCCATGTTTTACCTCTTAGCCACCACACAAATCTGCTGAACCTACCTCAAAACCACAGATGAAACATCTATTTTAATAGATGCCGTATGTTGTGTGTGCTTGAAGTCTTCACGAGGAGCACATCAGTGTACAAACTGTAGATGTAATGTTCATGTTATTTGTGGCCATAGTCCTTATAGCGAAGAGGTATACAGTGCCCGTGTGTTATGTCCAATAGAGGGAAACAGTGCCCATGTGGTGTGTCTGGGGGATACAGGGCCCACGTGTTGTGTCTGAGGTGAACAGTGCCTATGTGGTGTGTCTGAGGTGAACAGTGCCTATGTGTTGTGTCTGAGGTGAACAGTGCCTATGTGGTGTGTCTGAGGTAAACAGTGCCTATGTGGTGTGTCTGAGGTGAACAGTGCCCATGTGTTGTGTCTGAGGTGAACAGTGCCTGTGTGTTGTGTCTGAAGGATATAGTGCCCATGTGTTGTGTATGAGGTGAACAGTGCCCATGTGGTATGTTTGAGATTAACAGTGCCCATGTATTGTCTCAGAAAAAATGTTATAAGATATAGGAAAACTGCCAAAAGTAATCTTGAACAAGAACCTAGTAAAATGACATCAAGATCGGACAATCATTTCCCGCCATTTGAGTGTGGGGCACGGGGCACAATACCATTCCTGAATGTGACAAAGGACGTTGTGACGCACGCAATATTTTGGCTGTCATAATAGATATGCAGCACGATGCCTATCACTTGGGCCCAAAAACAAGCTTTACTCCTAGAGCTTTATTCAGAGAGATTTATTACAAGAGCTTTATTACAAGAGATTTATTACTAGAGCTTTATTACTAGAGATTTATTACTAGAGCTTTATCACGAGAGCTCTATTACAAGAGCTTTATTACTAGAGATTTATTACAAGAGCTTTATTACTAGAGCTTTATTAAGAGAGATTTATTACAAGAGATTTATTACTAGAGCTTTATCACGAGAGCTCTATTACAAGAGTTTTATTACAAGAGCTTTATTACGAGAGCTTTATTATGAGTGCATTATTACAAGAGCTTTACTACGGATCTCAGTTTTTATGCGTGCAAGAATACTTTTTTGACATCAGAAGACAATAGAAGACACATCTCAGCCAGGATCAACTGCAATACAGCAGTCAATTGCAAATGGACAATGATTGTTTTTTGAAATGCAGGTGTAAGATGGGAAAATAAACAACTTTTAACCCAACCAATTAAAATCGTTCCTCAACTTCAAAAAATAGCCGGAACAGATTAGAATATGTCTTTTTATGATCCTTTCACTTGACTGTGAACGCTGTAGCCTACTATACTTAGGACTTCATTAGCGTGATCATTAGCTGCAACATAGAATATACTACCTGGTTGTATTCTTACTGAACCGACGCACCTTGAAGCTGGAACTAGGGGATCGTTTTTCACGTCCCACACCAAACTATACCAAAAGGTTCGATAAGGACCTCGAGATTCAGGGACTCTTTCCACCCACGATTTATCTATTGGAGAGTCTACTTCCCCAAACGCAGAGATCAACCGGAACCTTTTGAAACAAGAAGTAGCCGCCTTCTACGATCAGGAACGCCTACTTCGCTTCGCTTTGAAAAGCTTCGAAGATAGGAACGGATGAAACTCCAACACTTATTGATCCACCGAGATCAGCTGTGAAATGGTATAAGGCTAAGTCCTCCTCGATTGAACATATGATCTTGAGCAAATATAGCATTTAAAATGATGATAAAATCAGTATTTTAGGGACACTTATATTCAAATAAAATATATTCAATTTTTTTCTGAATTTCATTATTGTATACGAGAGACCCTTTCAAAGTCAAAACGTAAGTCAGATCACCACACTGCATCAGTCCATATTCCATACAAGCCCCTTAAAAATACGAGCACACACAACGCCAATATGAGGGTTAAACTATTATGTTTGATTCGCCGTTCGAAGAAGAAACGACACATTTGTTGAGTCCTGTTTAAGACAACCGACTCTTCTTACATGTAAATTATCATTCTAGAGCCAGTTTCCTCCGTAAAGTACCTAGGTGTTACCGTCCAAAGAGAAGTCCGCTGGGATGAGCATATTAACAATGTGTGCAACCGGGCAAACAAGACCCTGGGGTTCCTGAGGCGAAATCTGAAGATCGGCAACTCAAGCGTGAAAGAAAAAGCCTATAATGCCTTTGTCCGGCCGCTTACCCATTTACCTAGAAGAGCATCGACAGGTTGGAGGCGGTCCAAAGACGGGCAGCACACTTTGTCATGAACCGCTACAGAAACACCTCTAGTGTTGGCAACATGCTGGAAACATTAGGCTGGTCACCGTTGGAAGAACGACGACGACTATCTAGGCTCTCCATGTTGTACAAGATAAAAAATGGGCTGGTCCACTGCTCCAGTATCAAACAGAAACTCGTCAATCCCCCCCCCCCCCTTAGACAGCCAAGAGGTCACGACAAGCAGTTTAGACTTTTAAAAACAAGAACTCAGCACAGGAGCTCCTCATTCCTGCCAAAGACAATAAGGGACTGGAACAAGCTTCCAAAAGCAACAGTTGAGGCGACTACACTTGACACATTTGCGGCTATCGCCTCCTGTCTTGCAACCAGAGAATTATCCCCTTGAAAACCAAGCACATTAACATCGCGAACCCCTCTGAACCATAGGAGCCATAATGATCAATCCATTGATCGTGGGCCCTCAAAACATAGAAGAAGAAGATTATCCAATAGTCTCATTAGTTATCTCCGTTTCTGCTAATACCCTTGTCCTATATCGCTTATTTTACCACATATACGCACACATACAAATAGGTTTGTCTGATTCTCTTATAACTATATATACTCAAAAATCAATGAAGCCGCTTCAAAACTCCCCACCACACCCCGCCTCGTATTGCCCCCCCCCCCTCTCAGGGTACTTGGACAAATTTATTACCAAAGCTGGCAGTTTTCAATACTTCCGGGTCCCGAAATAGAACCGTCCACAATGTCTTCTAAAACCATCCACGCCAATGTGGCACTCTTTACTTTGGGCTCAAGATGTCGGCTGGCGGAAAGAAAAAAATATCAAATTACCTGGCTTCAAGTTGAATGTGTCATGTGTAGAAACAGTGGCGGATTCATGAAAAATAAAAAAAATGGGTGCACCCGAAGAAAGTGTGGGTGGTACCAACGACGGGTCAGGTGGTGCCAATGACAGGGTGGGTGGGTTCAATCACGGTGCGGGTGGTGTCAAGGACAGGGTGGTAAGGTTCAATCACAGTACGGGTGGTGTCATAGATAGGGTGAGTTTTGGCAATGACAGGGTGGGTTGTGCCAATGCCAGGGTGAATGGGCTGCTAATCAAATAGTGGACGATGTCAATGTTGAGATAGATTGGGTAAACATTACATACAGTCACTACAACTACACGGCGTGGGTTGAGGACTTCAATGACCACAGGAACGGGGATCAGAGGGAGGGAGGAGGCACATCTTTGTACAACAGTCCCTGTGATAAGTAGAAGATAATTCTAATAATGCCCTTTGGATAATTCGGCTCTGGATTACAAATATTGTCATAAGGATTTAACAAAGTTAATTAAAAAATAAAATACAACAAATGGTACACAGCAATACTGTAAAACCAAAACTCAATAAACCGATAGGGCACCGGCTCGGTTGCCAACTTCCTCCCACATTTTCCACAACGCTAAACGTCTGGAACATTGCTGTCTGGTTAACGTTGGGGTACCATTGATTGGTGGTCTCATTCCACCTGACTGGAATATTTCCGCCGGGTAAGGAGATGTGGGTCGTCAGGCGTGCGGAAAGGAATCAGATGCCTTCAATTGGCTTAAATAATATAGGAAAGGAAAAGCAAAAACGCGTTTTATATATATTTGGCAATGTTACTAAGTAGAAAAACAAAAGCAACTCCACATGGAGCTGAACTCCAAACCTCCGATTAGAAGAGACACATTTTCACCACTCAGCCAACAAAAATATGGGCTAATGCGAAGAGATATCACCATGACATTATTTACGTGCTTTGTCCCTGGTTCCGATAGGGTCAAAACCATGGTTCCGATAGGGTCAAAACCCTGGTTCCGATAGGGTCAAAACCCAGGTTAGGGATAATTTTAGGGTTCAGATTAGGTTTAGGGATATATTTAGGGTTTAGGTTAGGTTTAGGGATAAATTTAGGACATAAGTTTGTGTGTCGCGGCAACCAAGATGGCGGCCATGGTAAAAAAATAAAAGGTGATATCTCTTCACATTTACCAAAATATGATACTATGAGTGAATGACACCCAATAAACCAATGTTCCTATATGCATAAATTGTTAGTATTAAAACGAAACAAATAATGACACTTCTACTAAAATGCATTACTTAATCAATGAAATTCGATAGTTTGATTTGTTGAGAACGTTGAGTGAGAGTTTTTGAGCTATTAGCAGAATTGAAGTAGTTTGTTATCATTATCGACTTGTCAACAATTTTCGTACAATATTAACTGTAAATTTTAGTCTGGAATATTCATAAGAGAACTCTTGAAATAAATACCAATAATACAATGACTCACTGAACTGATAAGGTCCACGGGGGTTGGCTTCCCCCACTGAGTGGGGATAGACGTCCCTGGCCATAAGGGTCGGTGCGGTCCGCTGGAAGCGAGAAGATGATACCTAAGATAGTTATTGTGTTGAAATTTAAAATCAAGAGTTCATTATGCAAATGTAACTGCTAAGTTAGAAAATGAATTAAAATATATAGTATGTTTTTTTACGTTACACACAGTTGCTGTCTGGGGTGAGAAAGTGAGGCACATGAAAACTGAATGCCTGGCGATATGACTGCTTATCAAAAGTTGGTTATATCAGAGCATCAGAAAATGTCCGTTCTAATTTCATTGGATTTCGTAGAGAGTTTGGCTCATAGGCTACAAGACTCAGATTCTTGGCTCATGGGCTACAAGACGCAGATTCCTGGCTCATGGGCTACAAGAAGCATATTCTTGGCTCATGGGCTACAAGAAGCATATTCTTAGCTCATGGGCTACAAGACGCAGATTCTTGTTTAAAATATGTAGAAAAATTATTTAACGAAGTTGTTTGAAAGAAAATTAAACAGAACGGTACGAACAAGGTTTGGGATAAAAGTGCTCTTCAGCAGACAAGATACACACACATACACACGCACGTACACACACACTCACAGAGTCACTCACTCACACAAAGTCACTGACACACAGACTCAGTGAGAAAGAGAGAGAGAGAGAGAGAGAACCAGAGAGAGACATATTTCTTCAATGTTGCCAATTTAAAAAGTTATCAGGCAATATTATGCGACCAGACAGAATTTTGAAAAAAAAAAATAACATTTATCTTTTTGAGAGCCTGGTCTGGGTCTTGCGAAAAAGGTGTCTAATTTGATTTGATGCCAGACATAGTTGATGTCTCCTACTATACCCAAATGACCATACCACTGACCGTTACAAACACTAAAGTGCAAAGTTTAATAAATCACCCATCGAAGTTCATGTTGACCTTAATTAACCCTAAACTGTTCGTTTTATATTATTCAGGTATGGGCGGAATGCTGAGGGTTAATGACATTTGATAGATGTGGACGAGTATTGCATAGCTTTCTTGAAGGGTGTACTTTAAAAAAAACAACACCTTTTCATCATGTAACAAGACATCTAGAAAACTGTAGTGCGTATTGGTCCTATATAAATGATGGAAGGGAGAACGTGCCTGCATAATACACCCGCTGTCCTAAGCGGTAATGAAGACAGACGCCATTGTGGCAAGCGGTACGTGACGTCACGCGATTTTTCGAAAGATTAAGTTATGCGTTTTTAAAGAGAAGGCTCCACTTTTTGAAGTACAATACAAAATCATTAGAAATGGCTAATTAATACAGCATTCGGCTTATCTACAAATAAAATGATGGATTGCAAGTGAAATTTTAATTTTGATTTCTCAAAAGAGAAATCCTTCAATTATTTAGGATACTATTCAGCTCTTTTTTATCCTATATTTTTATGGAAATCGTCGTTAAACGAATTAAAACACGTCTGTGTCGTGATAGATGTGTTTTTATTGGTCTGTGACAAGATAGATGTGTTTCAATTGGTCTTTGACAAGATATATGTGTTTTGATTGGTCTGTGGCGTGAGAGCTGTGTTTTGATTGGTCTGTGATGTGATATATGTGTTTTGATTGGTCTGTGGCGCGAACGTGACAGAGCAACGACTCGTGCGAATAACTTGATTTTCTATAAGCTTATATCTGGGTTCCCACCAGTCCGCAAATTTACGGGGTACAGCATGGAATAATTGAAGCGTAAATGACTTGTCTGTAAACGTCCGTTGGACATTTATCATGTCATTAAACGCCCCGTTAGAATTTTAGAATGTCCTTTAAAAATTTGAGACATTGAAAATAAATCAATTATCGTGGAAATGAGAGATGGGAATAGATCCCTCTTTTAAAAGTTCGGTTTCAGTTAGGCTACCACCGAAGTTCGGTGCGTTCGGTAATTATTTTTGGTTTTAATTTTAATAAAATAGAAGATAAAATACATTTTTATAAACATAAATAAAAATAGAAACATAGACAATCAATAAAAAAAAAAAATAAGAAGAAAATACATTTTCTTTAGCTACCGCTAAACATAGTTATGTCAAATTATTTTTTTTTAAAAAAGGGATACATTAATTTGTAATGAGTTTAATTTAAATTATGCTTATCAAAAGGAAATTGCTTATCAATCTTCTTAAAACCAAGAATGCTCGCGGAGACATCTCTTACACAATGTGCATAGGATTTATACACAATTCTAATTCTTTTTTTTAAAAGATCCACGTTGTTGACACCGGGTGAGAAAGGGTCGGCTACAGAGTTTTGTTTAATTTGTCATGGATTAATACAATTCAAGGGTGTACTCGAAAGATTGTTTACAGCGGATGGGGCGGTGGATGATTCAATAAAACCATTTTGGATTACAAGAAAGTAGTTTCATTTGGGTTTTCCATTTTTAATTCCAAGATAAGCAGCCTGGCGTAAGAAGTAATGGGCCATATTCGTAAAAAATAGTCGGGTCTGATTTATTAAGTTCGCTACATGTCCGTCCATGTTCGCTCGTTTCGGTTCGTACTCAATGTCGTTGAGGTTCGAATTTGGTTCGATATCTGTGTTTTCGGTTTCGGGGTCGGTTTGATTTCTAGCTCTAGTGGAAAAAGTGGCAATTGTGAGAGGTAATGAATTCTTCATGTCTGCTTTCAACTTTGAACAACTCATAATAAGGAAATTTAACACTGATGACGATAGCATGCAATAAACTAGTATTCTAAAATAGGATCAAGGACAAATAAAGGCTGCATGGGATCAAGGAAAAATGAAAGTCTAAATAGGATCAAGGGCAAATGAAAAGCTAAATAGTATAAAGGTTAAATCAAAGGCTAAATAGAATCCAGACAGAATCAAGGTTAAATGAAAGGCTAAAGGATCCATGACAAATGAAAGGTTAAATAGCATCAAGGTCAAATGAAAGGTTAAACAACAACACGATACACTGTACACGTGAGGAAAAATGTAGCACGGACGGACTCTCCAGGATTGAAATCGAATCACACACGGAGGAGCCTGATGAAAGAACATGCGAAATCGTCTATTAAGGACACAAAGAAGTCGCCAGTTACATTTGAACACAGCTATAGCAATTCATCATTGAAAAATAATTCTAAGGATGTCTGTTACGCACCGTTACAATTTTGAAGATTTAATCCGTGTTAAGATTTGGCTCGTATAACAAATAATAAGTAACAAGTAATTTAATTATACAAATACATTTCTATACACTAAATCTAAAGTCAAATACAGAGGACAAAACACAAACTGTATTAACTTACAGCAAGTGATAAAGGTGCACTCTTCAAAATACATATTTTAATTTACACAAACAACTATATAACGTCTCGTAAAGCAAATCTTTCTCACCCCCCTCTCTCTCTTTCTATATATATATATATATATATATATATATATATGTGTGTGTGTGTGTGTCTCGCTCTGTCTATGATTGTATCACTGCTAAGAAGGCAGCAGTCTATTTATAGGGACAAAATCAGAACGTTTTAGTACAGAAATTAAAAAAATTGCGTCACCTAATGGCATTCTTTCGAATTAGTAGAACACATTCATATGCAAACAATATTTTCCCAGCCAAGAAAGGGGCGGGGGAGGAAGGCATGACACGGCACATTTACTCGGCAACGTCAATATCAAAGCCATACTAGCGGGTGACAAGTGTGGTGGCTAAAAATAACTCTACGTTGAAGTGAAAAAAACGAGCCGAGCCCTACGCTACACTAGGCTATATTGTAAACATGTCAATTATTATTTTGTTTAGACTCATAGTTTCAAACAAGTTTGAACATGAAGTTGAATTGTCTAATCCTAAACCTGGTTGCAAAATTGCTATCTCATTCTTTTCCAGCTAAAACATATATGGCATCGTGTGAAACATCCGAGTAGAAATATCTCTCTCTCTCTCTCTCTCTCTCTCTCCCCCCCCCCCCCCCTTTTCCACACACACTTTTCATTTAAATCTGAATTTCCTATGGGAATTTGCATTCAATTCAAATCTCTTTTGTCAGTCATTTAGCCGTAGCCGTTGTAATTGCCATAGCGCAGCCTGCATATGTTCAACTCTGTTCATTAAGTTGTATAAATCGAATCCAACATTTCAATCAAGCTTGTGCTTTTTCTGGTTTCAAAATGAGATTAGGGGGTAAAGCTAAATTAATGGCGAAGCATGGTTGGGTCAAGGGGGGAGTAATTATGGAGCATGGTTGATCCAGGGTGGGGTAATGTTGGAGCATGGTTGACTCCAGGGGGGAGTAATGTTGGAGCATGGTTGACTCCAGGGGGGAGTAATGGTGTATCAAGGTTGGATCCAGGGTGGAGTAAAGTTGGATGATGATTGGATTCAGAGTGGAGTAATGTTGGATCAAGGCTGTTGGATCCAGGGTTGAATAATGTTGGATCAAGGCTGCTGGATCCAGTGTGGATTAATGTTGGAGTATTGTTGGATCCAGGGTGGAGTAATGTTGGATCAAGGTTGGATCCAGAGTGGAGTAATGTTGGAGCATGTTTGGATCCAGGGTGGAGTAATTTTATATCAAGGTTGGATCCAGTTTGGATCAATGTTGGAGTATGGTTGGATCCAGAGTGGAGTAATGTAGGAGAAAATGGTTGAAAATGTTACAGACTTCTTAATCTTTTGCCATTCATGTACTATCTAATCATCATCTAATCATCATCTAATCATCATCTAATCATCATCTAATCATCATCTAATCATCATCTGCTTGGTCTTGTAGCCCCAGAACGTATTTATCAAGTACTATGTTATATTTTAGTAATCTAGACGCTGGTTCTTCCCAGTTTTTCGTCAGTTATAGCTTGAGTCTTGACCACACTAGATGTTGATCAGATGCAAGTAGTTTTAGCTTGAGTCTTGACCACACTAGATGTTGATCAGACGCAGGTAGCTTTAGCTTGAGTCTTACCCATATTAGATGGTGACCATATGGAACATCAGCTCATCTTTTTTCTCGCACATCTTGTAGAGACTTTCGGAATATTTAGCAAATATATTATATGTTCAATTTGGTCTTCTGTTCTGGTATCACGGGACACTCAAGTTACCTTGTGGATATTCTTATGCTGGACTTTGCTGACCACAAAAACAAGTCTGCCAGTCTTTCGCCATTTTCATTTCTCTTTCCTATACCTTGGTGCTCCATTATTTCTTCGTATTCAATGTTTTCTATTCAGATTTTAGCACTTACATCTCCAATTATGATATTTAGATCTCTACCTGGAAATGTTTGCAGTATGCCTTGTGGTCTATTGTAGAAAGCTTCTTTTTCTTCTTCCTTATTATCGTTGTTGGGTGAATATCACTGTATTACATTCATATTTATTTATTTCTTCTACGTTCGGAAAATTGTTGTAATAATTCTTGGACCATGGGCTTCCCATCGTATCCATCCCACTTGTGCCATCCGTGTAATCACGAAAGCAACTACTGTGTGTGGATCATTTTTCTCCTCATGCCCTGAGTATATTAGTGTTTCTCCCGAGGCCAGAGTTAAATGTCCAGCTTGTGTCCATCTTGTTTCAAAGATGCCGAGCAGTGTAAGTTCGTATGTTCTCATTTCTGCCACCACTTGTTGTGCGGATTTCTCTGTTTCAATCATGGTTCTAACATTCCACGATCCTATGTTTATTGCCTTTGAAAGAAGGTACCTCAACTCTGAGGCTTCCAGTGTAACCTGGCTTTTGCCGCAGGATTTCATAACTCGTCTTGGGAAAGATTAGCCCTCTCTCATCACGGTGGAATAGTTTGGCCTTTTCTTTTTCTTGGCTTTTCTGTAGCAGTTTTTTTTTACTGGTGCGTTAATAGGCCTCACGCCAAACCTTCTCCTTCTGCCCCCAGGCTTGTGACCGGCCATCGAAGAGTTTGTGGTTGTTTGGGTTTTCATTTTGCTCAGCTTTCGTTAACGCTGTCATTTCGTACATCGTCAGTTTGTACGGCCTTCGGAAACGTCATCCCAATTGCTTTTTTTTTTGGGGAGCGTTCCATCAGAAGTACTGCAATACTGAGGAAGTAAGACAAAATTCTGCTCTTACGAGTCTCTTGACCCTTACGAGTCTCTTGACCCTTTCGAGTCTCTTGACCCTTTCGAGTCTCTTGACCCTTACGAGTCTCTTGACCCTTACGAGTCTCTTGACCCTTACCAGTCTCTTGACCATTACGAGTCTCTTGACCCTTACGAGTCTCTTGACCCTTACGAGTCTCTTGACCCTTACGAGTCTCTTGACCCTTACGAGTCTCTTGACCCTTATGAGTCTCTTGACTCTTACGAGTCTCTTGACCCTTACGAGTCTCTTGACCCTTACGAGTCTCTTGACCCTTACGAGTCTCTTGACCTTTACGAGTCTCTTGACCATTTCGAGTCTCTTGACCCTTACGAGTCTCTTGACCCTTACGAGTCTCTTGACTCTTACGAGTCTCTTGACTCTTACGAGTCTCTTGACCCTTACGAGTCTCTTGACCCTTACGAGTCTCTTGATAGTCCCCGGCCAGACACAAATCGTTAAACTTTGATCTTATCCAAAAGACCGAGAATCGTTATCCCAATCTCCTGTTTATGCCGTCTGACTTTATATCTTTTAAGTTGATATTTCTTCTTGTATAAGGTGGCCCAAAAGTATTTTCTTTGTTTTACTTAAAGTTTAATTTAAATTGAAATTTCAAAAGCGTAAAGACACAAGCGCTCTTCAATGAAATTAGACACATAAAATAATAATAATAACGTCATCTAGCGACCATAAAGAATCACAATTTGTAAAGATATTTTAAAGTCAAAGAATCTTTTTTTATATATTTTAAAGCATAATAAATTTGACACAATTTCCCAACCCAGCTTAAATCTTCATTACCTGAAGTCAGATTTGACTTGGCCACTGGACAATCACACAAAGTCCCTCTTTTAGACGCACTGACAAGGGTAGATTAAGCGGCCGGGGGGGGGGGATGGAATGATCGATCGATTCGCAGAATCTACGTTATAGGAAATATCGATTTTCCCCAAAAATGGGAGAGAATCCGCTATGAAAACTTAAGGTTTTGCTGGGAAGGATGAAAGGGGGAAAAGTCTGTCCTCTCGTATTTTGTTTGATGATATTCTATGACTTTGTTATAGGAGCAGACAACTGCCAGGAAAAGTTTGGGGTCCATTAAGCAAGCTAGACCCCACCATTAACACGTTGTGTGGTGTTTCACGACAGACAGTGGTCGATTTGTTATTCATTCATGTGATCACGGCTGGATTTCCCCATAGGGCCAGTCAGGGGCCATACATACAGATGAAATAACAACCAAATATTTACAAGTTTTTTTTTAGTATTATTTTGAAATGAGCCAATATAAAAATGCTGTAGTGGTGAAGATTTAAATTTAAAATATAATGTGGCTCAACAATTATAAACATTTTAAAGTGATTATGTTTCAAAAACAAACTATTATATTTTAAAATAGAAGTTATAAGTAAACTTTTTCTTTTAAAAGGGGGGGGGGCGGGTGGAGGTACGGGGGGGGGGGGGGGGGGCAGAATCATGTGCTTTAACGTAGGTTGTAAAAAATGTGAACATCCGGTCTTGCATGTGATATCTGCAGCGGAAGTTGTCAATTGGGAGTTGGAAAACTTAATTTTATAGAGGAATAAGATATTTTGAATCATATATTTTAATCATATATTTTGAATCTGATATTTTGAACCATATTTTTAGAATCTGATATTTAGAATCTGATATTTTGAATCTGATATTTTGAATCTGATATTTTGAACCATATTTTTAGAATCTGATATTTAGAATCTGATATTTTGAATCTGATATTTTGAATCTGATCTTTTGAATCTGATCTTTTGAATCTGATCTTTTGAATCTGATCTTTTTAATCCTATATTTTGAATCTGATGATATTTTGAATCATATAATTAGAATCCTATATTTTGAATCCGATATTTTGAATCCGATATTAATCTGAGAAGCTGGTTTACCTGACATAAGCTCACTTACCTTATTCCAAAGACCACATTTAACAGGGAACCGAAAGAACCACAAAACTACCACATTTTATCCATTGAGATATGAAGATTCGTTTTTGATCTCATTAAAGATAACTTTGTATATTTATATAAACTACATTGGGACCAATATAATTACAAATATCACTTTGGATTTTTTTTTCTAATTAAATGAATGTCCATATAATATGCCTACTTATAAGTATTTATTTTTAATGGGATTTTAAAATTAGTTAAAATGCAATTAATAAAAAAACTCGGTATAACTTTAAAGAAGTAAAAAAAAAAGAAAAGGAACAAAAAAATTGAAGGAGATCAAAAGAATAGCTAGGCAATAGGAAAACCTTTGGAAGCCTATGGCAAGGTTTGTGATCTGTGTCCATTACGCAGTGGCGTAGTGAGGGGGGGGGGCAAGAGGGGCATCATGCCCCGGGCGCTACTCACAAAGGGGCGCCAAATGGTATATTTTACTATAATATTTTATGGTTTTCGAATAGGGGGGCGCTAAAAAGGTATTGGGGGGCGCTAAAGAGGTATTGTGCCCCGGGCGCGAGTTAAGCTCGCTACGCACTGCCATTACGCGTCACTATTTTTAGACGTGAGATCAGGGGCAGGTAAGTTTGCAAAACGAACACCTGTGTGAGTTAATTCCCCTTTAATTTATTGGACAGCTGATTTCGAGTCACATCTTGTTTGGGTTGAGAGAATAGAGTGCGGTTATCGTGTTTGATGGATGTGAGGGGTCGGTGCACTCACACGCATGGCAGGGAATCTACTTGTGGGGGTCGGTGTTCTCACACACATGGCAGGGAATCTACTTTTAGGGGTCGGTGTTCTCACGCACATGGCAGGGAATCAACTTGTGGGGGTCGGTGTTCTCACACACATGGCAGGGAATCTACTTGTGGGGGTCGGTGTTCTCACACACATGGCAGGGAATCAACTTGTGGGGGTCGGTGTTCTCACACACATGGCAGGGAATCTACTTGTGGGGGGTCGGTGTTCTCACACGCATGGCAGGGAATCTACTTGTGGGGGTCGGTGTTCTCACACACATGGCAGGGAATCTACTTGTGGGGGTCGGTGTTCTCACACACATGGCAGGGAATCTGCTTGTGGGGGTCGGTGTTCTGACACACATGGCAGGGAATCTGCTTGTGGGGGTCGGTGTTCTCACACACATGGCAGGGAATCTACTTGTGGGGGTCGGTGTTCTCACACGCATGGCAGGGAATCTACTTGTGAGGAAGATACAGGGAATTAACTTGTGGGGGTTGCCATAATAGGGAATCAAATTGTGTTGGAAAATTTTGTTGCCTCCTGTCTTCCAACCCCCAGTTCATAACACTATTGCTGAGTTACCCTTGCAACCAGTGATTTATCCCACTTCAGAACCACGCACAGTAACATCGCGAACCACTCTGAAATATAGAAGCCAGAATGGTCAATTCATTGATCGTGGGCCCTCAAAATATAGAAGAAGAAGAAGATAACAGGTAATCATATTTGATAGGAATGCCATAACAGGGAATTGAATTTTGTGGGGAATGCCATAAAACGGAAACAATATGAGGGGAGTATGCCATAATAGGGAATCAATGACCGGGAATCAACTTGTGGGGGGAGCTGCCATAGCATAGAATACATTTGAGTGAGAGATGTCATAGCAAATTCAACGTGTGGGGGATATATCATGTAGAATTAACGTGTTGGGAAGATATAGAAGACTCAAGAGTTGGAAAGATATCATAGCAGACACAATGTGTTGGGAAGATATCATAGCAGGGAATCAACCTGTTGTAGCGATTAAATAGAATCCATTATCCACTCATGTAAGCCAATAGAATCCATTATCCACTCATGTAAGCCAATAGAATCCATTATCCACTCATGTAAGCCAATAGAATCCATTATCCACTCATGTAAGCCAATAGAATCCATTATCCACTCATGTAAGCCAATAGAATCCATTATCCACTCATGTAAGCCAATATAATCCATTATCCACTCATGTAAGCCAATAGAATCCATTATCCACTCATGTAAGCCAATATAATCCATTATCCACTCATGTAAGCCAATAGAATCCATTATCCACTCATGTAAGCCAATAGAATCCATTATCCACTCATGTAAGCCAATAGAATCCATTATCCACTCATGTAAGCCAATCTTCGATTAGAGCTTTAATTATTTCGAGGAATGCAAATTGAAAGTCAAGTTTGTGCCATTTATCCTTTATTTTAATGAGTCCCTGACGAAGGATTTCGGTAACTAGGTGGACTATTGTGTCAACTTGTCTTGTGTGAGGACTCTTGGGTCAACTTGTCCTGTGTGAGGACTATTGGGTCAACTTGTCCTGTATGAGGCTTACATTGATGCACTTAATATTGGGCCACAACTTTTATTCCGTTACACGTAGCAATTTGTTTTTATAAAGATTAGAGACTCAAACATGGTCTAAGAGGGCGTAAGATGGTATACAAAGCCGAGGGTCTAAGATGGCGTAAGATGGTATACAAAGCCGAGGGACTAAGATGATGTAAGATGGTATACAAAGCCGAGGGACTAAGTTGGCCTATGATGGTCTAAGATGGTATTCCAACCTGAAGGTGTAAGATATTACGATATAAGAGAATGAGATAGCTGCTCAGTCCCTCAATTCCCCCCCCCCCCCACCCCGACCGTCCCCCCTCAAAATAATTTTTTTTTTAAAAAGTGTCTCCTCTCTATTTCCCCTCTCGTCATTCCCAGACCTTTCCACCACTCATCCGCCTCGCGCTTCCGCCAACTGTGAATTAGGGCCCTCGCGAGCAGACGACAGAGGCCCAGAATTGAATGGAATCCGTGCGTACACCACCCCGGGCCCGCTTGGCGCCGATAGGAGTTTCCTGGCTTGGATAAGTTCTTTGGCAACCAGGTAAGGAATCAACAACAAACAGCAAAAACAACAACAACAACAGTTTAATTTCTTTTAAAGAGAGTCAACGACTCGACATATATTAAGAAATATGTTCTCTCTTTTCAAGTTTTGAGGACACGGTAATTTATTATTTTGAGTCTAATTGGGACGTACATCGCCACCTGTTCGTAAAGTAGCCTCTGCGCGTAAATAATTCACCCCACAATTCATGATTGTGTTCGTAGCTGATGAATTGCTTCGTTAGACTTTATATAGCATCTAACAGCACGAGTTCCCAGAAAGATATTTTTTCTCAATGAAGAGTCGTGGTTCATTGTATCATTCCAATTCAAGGTCTTACTGTCCTATGAAATGGTTCATTGTATCATTTCAATTCAAAGTCTTACTGTCCTGCGAAATGGTTCATTGTATCATTCCAATTCAAAGTCTTACTGTCCTGCGAAATGGTTCATTGTATCATTCCAATTCAAAGTCTTATTGTACTGTGAAATGGTTCATTGTATCATTCCAATTCAAAGTCTTACTGTCATGCGAAATGGTTCATTGTATCATTCCGATTAAAAGTCTTAATGTCCTGCGAAATGGTTCATTGTATCATTTTAATTAAAAGTCTTACTGTTCTGTGAAATGGTTCATTGTATCACTGATCCGATTTACTGGTCCCAATTGTCGTAGTATTGCGGGGTTCCACTGCACTAAATATTCTAATGTTAAAAGTTTTATTATTTCATTTTTTCACCCATGGCAAAAAAACAGATATGAGAAACAGATATGAGAAACAGATATGAGAAACAGATATGAGAAACAGATACGAGAAACAGATATGAGAAACAGATATGAGAAACAGATATGAGAAACAGATATGAGAAACAGATACGAGAAACAGATATGAGAAACAGATATGAGAAACAGATATGAGAAACAGATATGAGAAACAGATATGAGAAACAGATATGAGAAACAGATATGAGAAACAGATATGAGAAACAGATATGAGAAACAGATATGAGAAACAGATATGAGAAACAGATATGAGAAACAGATATGAGAAACAGATACGAGAAACAGATACGAGAAACAGATACGAGAAACAGATATGAGAAACAGATATGAGAAACAGATATGAGAAACAGATATGAGAAACATATATGAGAAACAGATATGAGAAACAGATATGAGAAACAGATATGAGAAACAGATACGAGAAACAGATATGAGAAACAGATATGAGAAACAGATATGAGAAACAGATATGAAAAACAGATATGAGAAACAGATATGAGAAACATATATGAGAAACATATATGAGAAACAGATATGAGAAACATATATGAGAAACAGATATGAAAAACAGATATGAGAAACAGATATGAGAAACAGATATGAGAAACAGATATGAAAAACAGATATGAGAAACAGATATGAGAAACATATATGAGAAACAGATATGAGAAACAGATATGAGAAACATATATGAGAAACAGATATGAAAAACAGATATGAGAAACAGATATGAGAAACAGATATGAAAAACAGATATGAGAAACAGATATGAGAAACATATATGAGAAACAGATATGAGAAAAAGTGCATCTTAGCTTGTTCATGCTGAAATTCCCTCTATGCATCTCCTCTTTCCAGTTGTGTCAAGTGTTAGCGCTTGTTAAGTAAAGTTTACAAAATTTGCAACGGTCGATTGCTTGCGAACGTGTGGATTGTGAGTTGTTTGTCACTGAATGGTTTCCAAAGGCTTAAGTTAATATATGCGGCATATTCTTATAAACGTTGCGTATTTTAAAGCTATGTAACAGGAAAGAACGCTTCTAAACTAAACATGGGTTAACAATTGGGGTGGGGGGTTGTTGGGGGCGGAAGAGAAGAAATGCATAAATTCATGTCAGACGCGTGTGCAAGGGACACATCATTCATAAACATATGACAGAAATGTTTTGTGGCTAGGGGAGGTCACTCTCATCTTCTTCATTCCAATCTGTATTAAATTGCGGCCACATGGTAATTTAAGATTACACGCCAGGGCGTCTCAAACTTTTCAGTGTGACGGACAGCCGGAAATGGTTCTGTTAAGGCAGCGGTTCTCAACCAGTGGGTCGCGACCCCTTTGGGGGTCGGAAGACCCTTTCACAGGGGTCGCCTAATACCATCGGAAAAAAAATATTCTATACAGTTATGAAGTATCAACGAAAATAAGTTTGTTCTTTAGGGTCGCCAGAACATAAGGAGCTGTATTAAAGGGCATTAGAAAGGTTGAGAACTACTATATTAAGGCAACGGGGATCAGTGTTCAAATTTATGTATTTTCTTTCCGTGCAAGTTACATTTTTCGACCTCAGCCGATCGGCCACTGATGATACAAACCAACACTTTGAGAAGCACTGGTGTTTGCGTCGTTTCCAGGACAGGATCAGTGGTGTCCCTTGATTTTATTTTTTTAAAAAATATTTAAATGCAAGATTTAAACTTAGTTAGATCAACAATTCAAAACGTAGGTGCATTAATTCACTGATCAAAATAACTGATCAACTCAACTGATCAACTCAAATGATCAACTCAACTGATCAACTCAACTGATCAACTCAACTGATCAACTCAAATGATCAACTCAACTGATCAACTCAACTGATCAAAATAACTGATCAACTCTACTGATCAACTTAACTGATCAACTCAACTGATAAACTTAACTGATCAAATCAAATGATCAACTCCACTGATCAACTCAACTGATCAACTTAACTGATCAACTCAACTGATAAACTTAACTGATCAACTTAACTGATCAACTCAAATGATCAACTCCACTGATCAACTCATGATTAACTTAAATAATCAAATCAGTTGATCAACTGTAACTTAACTGATCAACTTAAATAATTAACTTACTCAAATATACACAATTAGTTCATTAGAGTTTCAACGCTAGGTATTTAAAAAAAAAAAAAGCTCTAAGTGGGAAACGAATCTGAAACATAGCAAAACGTATGTTCCAAACAGTTTCGAAACGAATCTGAAACATAGCAAAACGTATGTTCCAAACAGTTTCGAAACGAATCTGAAACATAGCAAAATGTATGTTCCAAACAGTTTCGAAACGAATCTGAAACATAGCAAAACGTATGTTCCAAACAGTTTCGAAACGAATCTGAAACATAGCAAAACGTATGTTCCAAAAAGTTTCGGCGCCTGCCTGAATCCAGGTTTTCCCAAGGCGCCGTGTGTCAAATTCTAACAAGTGCTCTGAGATTGGATCAAGTTTAAATGGATAAAGCACTCGAGTAACCATTTGGATTAGTTTGTTTTGGCCAACATTTATCACTGAGTGAGTTGCTCGTCTGGTTTGCATAATGGCCGCTAGATGTATCTTACTGATTCATTGATTTGGAAATATGTCGGTAATAACATTATTAAAACCTTGTAATGTCTCACGGCGCCCCCTGGAAGATAGATAGACATTTGACTTTCAGAACTTAAAAAAAATGCCACATTTTTTTTAGCAAGTTAATTTGACAGAGTGACTGACTATAAGGTTTGTTCACACGATCAAATTTTCCTTCAAGCATTTGATGCAATTCGTGTATGAAGCCTTGGCACAACTTTCAAATTACTATTTGATCAAATTTCCGAAAAAATAAACCACGCACAAAATAGTGCGTTCATACAACAATTTGACGCGAAATTTGATTCTTTTTTGGGGAATGGGATAATAAAGGACGATACCAAAGTTTAAAAATAATAACAAATAATACGACACACAAAGCCAGAGCTAATAACAATTAATACTTTTTTAATGCATGAATTTCAATTAAATTACAACAGCAAAAGAATGTGATTAAAAATAATTAACTTACAGTTTGCAGGTACCGGTACTGTGTATAAAAATACAATGAGCACAAAATTGCATTACGAGGAAATAGAAAAATCTACACACAACAACGTATTAAATAATGACACAGCACATCTCGTGGTAAAGGAAAAGGAAAAAATTCTCCCTCGTCATTTAATCTTATCCCTTTTATACCCTGTTTCACATGATCATTCTCGAAATGGAATACGCAGTCTTACTGCTTCCCGCATTCTCGAGATCATTCTATCATGTTCGACAGAAAAGGACGATAGTAGCTAAAATGTCAACAAAGTGATACTTTCCTAGCCGCCCCCAACACGGCTTCGACTGAAAGAGGTCATGCACGTGGAAGGCGTGCCAAGCGTGTATCAAAACACGTCATCCCTCATAACAGTTGTACAGAATTGCACTCTGCTATTGGTTGTACAGAGTTGCACTCTGGTTTTTGTTGTACAGAGTTGTACTCTGGCCCTGGGAGCAATAATCGATTGAAATTATTGTACTAAATATTAATATTAACTAACTTAAACTTTAAAAAAAAAATTGCATTGGCAAGTATGTGTCTACAATGAGCCCTCTCTCCTTCTAATGCTCTTTCTCACCTCTCTCTTTCTATTTACATCCCTCACATCTCTCTTTCTAATGACCTCCCTCACCTCTCTCTTTCTAATTAACTTCCTCGCCTATATTTTCTAATTTCCTCCCTCATCTCTCTCTCCTTCCCTTCCTCACCTCTCTCTCCTTTCCTCTCCGAACTCGCTCCTTACCTCCCCACCTCTCTTCTTCCCTCCTCACCTTGCCTTCCTTCCTCCCTCCCATCTATCTCCATCCCTCCCTCCGCTCTCTCCTCTTCACTACCCCCATCTCTATCCTACCTCACTCACCTCTCTATCCTACCTCCTTCACCTCTCTATCCCTACCTCCCTCAACTCTCTATCCCTACCTCCCTCACCTCTCTATCCTTACCTCCCTCACCTCTCTATCCCTACCTTCCTCACCTCTCTATCCCTACCTCCCTCAACTCTCTATCCCTACCTCAGTCACCTCTCTATCCCTACCCTCCTCACCTCTCTATCCCTACCTCTCTCACCTCTCTATCCCTACCTTCCTCACCTCTCTATCCTTACCTCCCTCACCTCTCTATCCCTACCTTCCTCACCTCTTTTCCTTTTCTCAGATTGTTTTTCTTTTTTTTTCTGTGTCTTTGTTACATGTCTGTGCTACTTTTCTGTGCTAAATGTCTGTGCTACATGTCCGTGCTCCGTTTTTGTGCTATGTGTCCGTGCTATGTGTCTATGATATTTGTCTGTGTCTGTGCTATGTTGTTCACAAATATTTCGGCATTAAGACTTGCGCCGCCCTCAGATCATTAAACAACAACACTTGAGACTAAGCACTGGCCAATTTGAATCTCTATTGATAATTCGCACCATCGCCTGGGTCTTTATTTCACTGACATCTGAATTAACCTTGGATACCGTTAAATATTTGGACTTAACAACACGACGGTTAACGCTGTGAATTTCCTGTTTATTCTAACAACCCCTTCCCCCCCCCCCCCATTTAGTTTCGATTGGTTACGCCCTCGTATCAACAATCGTCTATTTTTCATTTACCTTAGAATCCAGAAGGTTGCCTTAAAATTACCACTTGCCTTCTCACCGATCGCCTGGCACTGGATGCGGTTAGCACTGATCTAACCCATTTCACCTACTTTAGCTTTAGTTTTGGCGTATTTCCCAATAGATTCAGGGCATGGGCTCAATGGCGTATGTAGGACTCAGTGGCGTATGTAGGGCTCAGTGGCGTATGTAGGGCTCAGTGGCGTATGTAGGACTCAGTGGCGTATGTAGGGCTCAGTGGCGCATGTACGACTCAGTGGCGTATGTAGGGCTCAGTGGCGTATGTAGGGCTGGTACTACCCCGGGGCCGGCCAATATTTTTTCCCCCAATATCAACGAAAGCTAAATCTGCTTTGGGCTGACAAGGCCGTCCCGCCATTCATAAAAATTAAAGTGCCGACAGTCTCGAACCACCCCCTTCTACGCCACCGTGGAGGCTTTACATTAGCGCACTCCATTTTTACTTTGCTCCCTCATCCCCCCTCCTGCTACCAACGCAGGTTTCAAGCTCTCAACCCCCTCAACTCCCGCCCCCCCCCCACACACAAATTGTTCCATTCCCATTCTTCGACCTGGTCGACACCATCAGGCCTGATTGCCATTATTTCACGCTCTTGTGGGCTTTAGACGCTGTCACGACTTCCATAGAGACGAGGCCAGAGATAAGTAGAGACAATTAATGCAGAGCAGGCAGTTCGTTGAGAATAGGGAATGACCAGGTCACTCGGGAGGGGGGGGGGTAGGGGTGATTCCCTATGTCTTTTTTTTAATGTAATCTGTTGAATATTTTCTTTTGTATTGAAATAGAATTATAGAACAAAACTTGAGAATCGCAATCGTAATTATAGAACACAACTTGAGAATCGTAATCGTAAATATAGAACACAACTTGAGAATTGTAATCTTTATGATAGAACACAACTTGAGAATCGTAAGCGGAATTATAGAACACAACTTGAGAATCGTAATCGTAATTATAGAACACAACTTGAGAATTGTAATCTTAATTATAGAACACAACTTGAGAATCGTAAGCGGAATTATAGAACACAACTTGAGAATCGTAATCGTAATTATAGAACACAACTTGAGAATCGTAATCGTAATTATAGAACACAACTTAAGAATCGTAATCGTAATTATAGAACACAACTTGAGAATCGTAATCGTAATTATAGAACACAACTTGAGAATTTTAATCTTAATTATAGAACACAACTTGAGAATTGTAATCGTAATTGTAGAACACAACTTGAGAATCGTAATCGTAGGTGAGACAATCGCCCAAATAACTACCAGTATTGCCCACGTGATCATGGATGACGTCAAGCAACATCATGACATAGTATGAATCAAATATTTTCTTGAAATTAACAAAGACCTTTGAAACAATCCTCGCAGTGGCAACCCCCTGACTTGGTGTGTATCAAAGCACTTGTGAAGATGTTATGTTTTTAAAATGTAACTTAATTTCTGCATTCATATTGCGGTGGCCTCAACGTTTGAATCAAAACATCTTTGAGTTGAAAGTGATGTCTCCTCTCCATTACGCCAATAAGTGCCTCCGATGTCTGTCCAACTTATTCCAACTGAGACTTCCCAACTCACACTCACGGATAAGTCTGCTTTATAATTAGATTGTACATTGTAACACAACGAGTTAATGGTACTCAGTCCCATGACTGTATTATTTATTCCTATGCACGGTGGCGTAGTGATTTATCATAGGATGAGAATAAGGGGAACTAGTTTTTGTGGCGAATGAGGAGGTCATGATTTTTACAGAGTGTGAGGCTGGACGCCATTGAGGGTGCACGTTTTTTGGGCAGAGAGAGATGGAAGCCATATTTCAATGTGATGTGAATTCATGGATAGAATAATATTGAAGTATGTAATATTTCTTATGTTATATTGTAACTACATCTGTTACATGGATTTAACTAATTCAAGAATTATATTTGTATCAATTATGTGAATAAAGAACTGAGTGATATATCGGACCTATTCAATTCTTGAGATGAGAGAATAAAATTAAGGATGACAGAGGTAAAATAAAGAAAGAACCATAGGAAAACATGAAGTAGTATATAACATACTGAATACACAATGACATTCAGTAATGTTACATACATGTACATTAAACAAAAGTTCTTTTAACACAAGTAGGTAGTGCCAAGACTGAAATGTCTTCTAACACAATTAGGTAGTGCAACATCTGATGTTAACTGAAGGACATTAGGCTTTAAAATGACGAAATTGATCACCTGCTGGCCACTTATAGAAGGCCATCAGCTTTCCGTCTCTGTATCTATGTTACAACACGTCTGATTGCAGATCGATCACTTCAAATCGATGTTCAGCTGGCAGATTATCAAATACAAAATCAAACTGGTTTTGGAAGTGGTTTTTTTTTTTTGCATTTGGCATTTGGCAATCCAGATTAGAAAAACTGTTATAAAACATATGTCGTAACTCAGAGTGCTAACTCTTTTCAGATGTCGTAACTCGGAGAGCAATCCTTTCACATGTCGCAACTTAGAGTGCAATCCTTTCAGATGTCGTAACTCAGAGTGCAATCCTTTCAGAAACTCCTGTGATGGTGGGCTTGTTGCTTTGTGCGTATTTTTCAAGGCACGGAAATTGAGTGGAGCAATCCCTCATCAACACTTATTGATTGGCTTAATTTTCAAATTTCCCATTTTAAAAAAAAAATAGTTGGACGAACATTCCATATTATTAATAGTAACTTATATCAATGTGACATTGTAAACCCCAAACAAGACGCTTAATATTCTGTATTCTATTTGATGCATAATGGCATAAAGAAAACAGGCGTTTTATTTCAGTGATGTCGAAATTTGTTGCTATTGAATTTGAGTAAGAAAACGATGTCTTAGATTTTAATTTAATTTAACAAGCCCATGACATAGTTTGTCGACCCCTGTCTTAGTCTATTGTTTCATCTGGCGACCCCTGTTTTAGTCTATTGTTTCAGCTGGCGACCCCTGTCTTAGTCTATTGTTTCATCTGGCAACCCCTGTCTTGGTCTATTGTTTCAGCTGGCGACCCCTGTCTTAGTCTATTGTTTCAGCTGGCTACCCCTGTCTTAGTCTATTGTTTCATCTGGCGGCCCCTGTCTTGGTCTATTGTTTCAGCTGGCGACCCTTGTTTTAATCTATTGTTTCAGCTGGCGACCCCTGTCTTAGTCTATTGTTTCAGCTGGCGACCCCACATAAATCCCTTCGCAACCCCATTTGGGGGTCACTTTCCATGAGCTGTTATAGTAAATCGATTGTCCTAAGATGTCTATGTGTCAAACTACCTTTATATTACACACTCCCTTTATATTACACACTCCCTTTATATTACACACTACCTTTATATTACACACTACCTTTATATTACACACTACCTTTAAATTACACACTACCTTTATATTACACACTACCTTTATATTACACACTACCTTTATATTACACACTACCTTTATATTACACACTTGCTTGGTTTTTTTGTCCTTCTTTAATTTACAAAATCAACGTAGTAAGACATATACCTATTTTCTTTTGTATTGAAATTCCTGTTGTATTTTTCGTAACGAACCCATTGTTACAAGATGTTAAAATACGTTTGTGTGTAAATAGTTAGTGATGGACGCGAGACCAGACTTGGCAACCTGTAAGGAACGGACAACTCAAAGTGTTGAGGTCTCTGGTACATGCATTTACATCCAACCTTTGCTTAACAAGCATATAAATAGTATTAGCTAGTTATCCATTGCTATGAATCAGCGGTGCAAAATGTAGCAACTAGTAGCAAGTGTTTTACCGCTCAAATAACCCAACTGTTGTTTTTCATTAATAGACAATAACACTAAGACAACTATAAAAAATTAACCCTTTGTCATTTCATTCAGTTTTTAATACATTTTTTTATTACTAGTTTAATTTTATCCAGGGATGAAGAAAACTTTATTCCCGTATTCCCGGGATAAGCAAAACCCCGGGAAATGAGAGACCGTAATCCTTAGGATAGAATAAAATGTCTTTGCAGGACTGCTGACGTCGTATGAAAATGGAACCTAATAGCTTTTTTATCCAGGCCTGGAGCAAAGAAAAACATTTAAATGTCATGGAAGTAGGACACATTTTTTTGGTAAAAGTTACTACCCGTTCTCAAAATGTTCTTATATTCCCCACTCATCAGATGCTGTCATATTCCCTTACTTCCCATATGTTGTCATATTCCTTAAATCCCCTCTCCCCACTCTCAAGACGTTGTCATATTCCCTTACTCCCCACTCGCCAGATTTTCTCATTTCCCCCTACTCCCCACTCCCCCAAACGTTCTTATATTCCCCTACTCCCTAATTCACAGACGTTGTCATAGTACCTTACTCCCCACTCCCAGATGTTGTCATATTCCCTTACTCCCCACTCTCCAAATGTTCTTATATTCCCCTACTCCAAACTCCCCAGATGTTCTCATATAGCCTAAGTCCATAAAGGATAATAAATGAAGGACTGCGTAGAACTACGTATGTTGGAGCATGAAATGAAACAAACGGACAACAATAAAGATAACGTTACGACTAAAAGCCTTCTTCAGCAGACAGGAAGTATGTCACGATTCTTTAAAAATATTTTTTGCGGGTTTATTTTAGGTAATAATTAGCTTGGTTTCATCCTCATTTTTTGTTTGTACTCGTTTTGAAAGCATCATTACGTGTGATAGTAATGTGATACTACTGTGATAGTAGTGTGATAGTGCTGTGACAGTGCTGTGATGGTACTGTGATTAGTACTGTGATATTACTGATACGATTTAGTACTCATATTAGAGAAGACACGGTGAACTACATACAGTTACGTTTGTAATTTGAGTTCCATTTCTTTGCTGTTCCTTGTTTCGTCTGCCGAAGAAGGCTATTGGCCGAAACGTTGCGTTTACGCTGTCCTGTTCTTTCATTTCGATCTTCAACATATCCTAGATCCACTATCTCCTTAATCCATCGACGTTTTCACATTCCCTACTTCTCTTCTGTTCTGAAATTCCCTTAGATATCATGTCTTATAATTTTGCTCTACTCCCCCTTATGTTTTAACACCCCCCCCCACTCCCCTGATGGTGTGCTATTCCCTTACTCCCATGAAGCTCTGATATTCCATTTCTCCCCAGATATTCTGAAATTCCCTTACTCCCCAGATGTTCTGGTATTTCTTCATCCCCCAGATATTCTCGTATTCCCCCATTCCCCCCCCCCCCCATGTTCTCGTATTCCCATATTCCTTAGATGTTTTCGTACTCTCGCAGTCCCTTACTCCCCAACATGTTTTATCCATCCTACGACCTGAGGACACGACAAAGATGGAAGAGCCGTCAATCTACATCCCCAAATAACTTCACCTCATGAATATTCATTGAGATAGGCATAGAGCGTAAAGTTTCTACTGGCTGATCAAATCATCGGGAAAACCCGGTCAAGTGCGCAAATAAGGAATACGCTTTTATTTAAAAAGCAAATAAACGCAAAAACATGGGTTTTATTTTATTGCTTTAATATTTTTTTTTCTTTTTGTTCACCAAAATAACTCATTAAAGTTCAATGTGTTCGTGAGACGCAGTAGCGTAGTGAGTGGAGAGAGCCGGGACATTCGCTCTAGAACCGTATTAGATAAGTTGGCGCCCTTTTGGAACGGTAAAATACATTTAATAATTAAATTGATACCTTTTTAACAACGTAGCACATGCTAGGGCTTAACTGGGTGCAGTTTTTTTACACCGTGTCCAGGTATTTTGAGAGCATACCGGTTATGTCCAAGTGTTACAAAATAAGAGTTAACTTCTCATTTTTCTATAATATGCAACGAAATCTACTGCCCTATGTCGTAGTGAGAGTGCACTGCCCTATGTCGTAGTGAGAGTGCACTGCCCTATGTCGTAGTGAGAGTGCACTGCCCTATGTCGTAGTGAAAGTGCACTGCATGGCGTAATGAGAGTGCACTGCCCTATGTTGTAGTGAGAGTGCACTGCCCCACGTCGTAGTGACAGTGCACTGCCCTTTGTGGTAGTGTGAGTGCACTGCCCTATGTCGTAGTGAGAGTGCACTGCCTTCGTCAACCGTTTGTGTCAAGAAATAACCCACTGATACGAACAGACAGTTGCCGGACCCCGGAACAGAGATGACGCTCTACGCACGAAGCGCGCTGTGTGACGGTGGAACACCAGCAATAAAAACACCGAATGATATTCACCTCCCCCCAAGGGAATAAAAATACCTGAGTTCATACGTCACTCATTGAAGCTCGCTGTGTGATAGCCTTTTCCCCCCTCAGTACTATTAATATAAATCATGTGGGTTGGGGGCAGTTTTGAAGATGAAGCAGGACAAACCAGAAGCAAGGAAAATCTACATAATATAAGAGATAAGCGAAAGACAAAAAGTGTCTGACTTGAAGGAGTAATATGGGAACCGCTGGTTTTAACGCATACGAAACTCTCGAATCATTTCTTCGGGTCAATAACCTGACCTAATACGATGCCATATCCTTTCTATCCCTTATCTCCTTCCTCATAGCTGTCTCTCTTTTTCTTTTTCTCTCTCTCTCTTTCTCTCTCCTTCTCTTTCTCCCTCTTTCTTTCTATCTTTCTATCACTCCCTTCCTACTCGCGTACCCAAGTTTAGTGAATAATTCAATCATATGTTGAAAGGAATGCCCATGGCCATCGAAAGATTGGCATTGGTTGCCTAACGTCACGGGAGCGACCTTGACCTCAGCGTCCTCGAGATTATGAGCCAAGTTGAAGGGCGAGCTTGAGTAGGTCAGTGTGACGATTATTATCGGAAATTCTCCAGTGGAATCAAACAGCGACGATTTGCTAACGTTCAATATCACAGTTTTTAAAGGAATGAAAACTCTCTCTGCTCGATTTCCATGAGTTCTTTTTTTTTTAAAAATGTTGTATTGTCCTTGTAAAAAAATGGATAATATTAGGCAGTGGCGTTGATAGGGTAAGGTTACGGTTAGTGCCGCCCTGTTGTGTCCGGATTTTAGCAGCTCCTCACGAACAAACTGCAGTAGGTCGAAAATGCCCCCCCCCCCCCATCTCTCTCTCTTTTTATATATTTATAGAAATGCCACCCTGGACGTACTGCCCTTTTCCCCCACCTCCTACGCCAGTCATACTAGGGTAGACGCCATCGTCGCTTCGGTTCGTCTCATTTGTTGGCCAGGCTGTAAAAGGACGAAGCGTCAATCGAATCTTGTCAATAGTCGCGTGAGGCTGGGTGGGAAACTTAGGGTCGGGGAGGGGTGTGTTGTTGTTGACCCCCCAACCTCCCAGCCTCTACGGCGATGATCCGAGGTAAAAACATTGCATGTTTAGCTACGCCCATATCTCCTCCCATACACTTCCGCGAGATCTACTTCTTACTCTCCATATTATAAAAGTATCAGTATATTATTGATTCTGTATCAGTATATCATTGATTCTGTATCAGTATATCATTGATTCTGTATCAGTATATCATTGATTCTGTAAGTTACGCAGTCTTTCCATTGCTTACATTGCCCCAGGCACCAAACACCCCTACCAAAACCCCACCCAATCCCTTATCCATTCCTCCACCCAATGCCCCCCCCCCCACTAGAAACACACAATCAGATCTGATTATGGTGGTTGGGTGCAAAACAATCTTATCATCTTGATAAAATATGCGCGTAATCATAGAGTGATTACACATCACCGACCTCTCCCCTCGTAGGGAGGGGTGGGTATGACTGGTTACAGCTGTTGATGTAAGGCATGTAAGGGATACAGACCAACGCTAATATTATTCCCAAGTCTGGTGGGCTGTTCGGGATTTATTGGCACGCTGCAGAGTTGTTGCCCATAGCATAACAGAAGACGAAGACAAACGGGTGCGACTCTGGCGTGATGCAGAGTTGTTGCCCATAGCATAACAGAAGACGAAGACAAACGGGTGCGACTCTGGCACGCTGCAGAGTTGTTGCCCATAGCATAACAGAAGACGAAGACAAACGGGTGCGACTCTGAGCTGTCAATAAATAACCAGATTCACGTTGAATACAGCACTGTATAGACCACCACTACAACCACTGCATTGGGCGCCACACTTTCCATTTTGATGGCGGCACACTCGTGGCAAGGAATTTTAAACAATATCTTTGTTGAAGTTCATGATTTATTCATGACCATCATCATCTATGCAGGTCTATGGTACACCACCTAAGATATGTTTTTAATTAATGTATTGTATTTTAAATTCTTATTGGTACTTTTCGCTGAAGGCATCTTGTCGATGCGTTCAATGTTTCGATTACTTTCGTCAGTTATAACTTTATTGATATATTATTACAGCTGTTTTTGCGCAGACATGTGATTTTTTAAAACCCAATCAAATTTTGTTGCCGTCTCAGACTTAGGGGGCAGATTTTTTTTTTTAATTGGGGCCAACCCTTCCCACAAAGAAGAGTTCATTTACTTGGATAACGAATACATTCTAACCGGACATACATTTGGCATAGATTCATAATATGACAGGCCCTACTTTAGGTAAATAGCAAAATGACAATAGCTAAATGACACAATTCTTGATCTTTGATTTTAAACATCTCAAAATACATGGTTTTCATCGGCTTGTTAAAACTCAAGTAGGTTTTAGAAATGATTAAAAAAAGAACATTGTATAAAATAACAATATGAATATAAACCAAAATTCCATGAAAGTCTGGCATTACTTTCCAAGCCTACCACCAGTTCTGACAATACTTCCAGAAAGTTTGGCCATACTATAAAATTCTTCCACCAGTCTCCACGATACTTACCGAAAGTCTGGCCATCCTGTCCAACCCTACCATAATTTCACCACTTTACCTTCCGAAACTCTGGCCATCTTTTCCAACCCTACCACCATTTACCCACGACACCACCCGAAAGTCTGGCCATCCTTTCCAAATTCTACCATCATTCCCCGACGTTACTTCCAGAAAGCGAGACAGAATACTTATTGAGGGGCCTTGATTATCTCCCCCAGGGTTACAGCAGCAGACGTTACCTTTAGATAAGACCGCCCTGGTGTCTGCACGAGTGGGCTTGTGGTTAGACTGTGGCCACTATCGGAACAGACAAAATAGTAACAACAACAAAGGGAGCTCACCCTCTTAAGATCGTTTAGTTGCTCGCTTCCTGTTTGGAGTGTTTATTTCTTGTATTGCCTTAATTTAATAGATTCTACCAAATCGCTTAAAAGCGACTCGGAATATAAAAATAGAAATACACAATCTTTCTTCAACAGAACCTGTCAGGAAAATGAAACATATTTTTTTCCACTTAAAAAAGAGCAACAAACGAAGGATTAAAAAGAAGAAAAAAAAACAGTTTCGAAATGCATGATATCAAAAGTTAAACATAACGATGAAGAGAGTTAGCTAGGCTAAAAGAATGTTGTAGGTAACGATAGTCCAAGATAATGATCAACATTGATATAAACTATTTAAAAAATCAAATAGCTTGTAGCTCATTTAGACAAATAAATATTTATTTCATCAAGTAATTTAAAAATCAAATAAAAAGAGAAAGTTTATATATAAAAGAATAACTTTGATGTTACCAAATGTTTTTTTTTTTATACAAAAATTAAAATATTGTCATAACATAATTTTCTTGACTCTCAACGCTTTTCACATTCTAGAGAATTCGTAAATAGACCTTAAACTAAGCTAATGCATAGAGAAGGTTGTGAAAAGTAATGAAAAGACCAAGTAACATCAATTTAATGCAAACAAATTTTATGCGGTCCATTCTAACTTCTATTTGTTTCAGTTTGTATTGAGTGTTTCAGTTTGTATTGAGTACTTCAGTTGTATTGAGTGCTTCAGTTTGTATTGAGTGCTTCAGTTTGTATTGAGTGTTTCAGTTTGTATTGAGTGTTTCAGTTTGTATTGAGTGTTTCAGTTTGTATTGAGTGCTTCAGTTTGTATTGAGTGTTTCAGTTTGTATTGAGTGTTTCAGTTTGTATTGAGTGTTTCAGTTTGTATTGAGTGTTTCAGTTTGTATTGAGTGCTTCAGTTTGTATTGAGTGCTTCAGTTTGTATTGTGTGTTTCAGTTGTATTGAGTGCTTCAGTTTGTATTGAGTGTTTCAGTTTGTATTGAGTGTTTCAGTTTGTATTAAGTGCTTCAGCTTGTATTGAGTGCTTCAGTTTGTATTGTGTGTTTCAGTTGTATTGAGTGTTTAAGTTTGTATTGAGTGCTTCAGTTTGTATTGAGTGCTTCAGTTTGTATTGTGTGTTTCAGTTGTATTGAGTGCTTAAGTTTGTATTGAGTGCTTAAGTTTGTATTAAGTGCTTCAGATTATACCGTGTGCTTCAGTTTGAATTGATCTCATGTGAAGCACTATGACTATTGTGCTTCCAACACTCAGCTGAAGTGACATGTGGGCAAGATGCAGCACTAGCAGATTACCGTGTTCATCCGACACATTATCGATTGATTTGAGCTGCTCTGATTTAATGGTTTCTCAAGACGATATTTTATCGATATAGTTATTCTTAGGGTTTCTCATCTCCAGGATTCATGCTTATACCGAAAAAACGGGATAAAAGAAACTCTCCTCCCGGATTCCTGGAAATTCCTGGAAATCCCGAGATAAAGTAAATTCAGCTATAAATATATTCTAAACTAAATGTAACTAGTAACTATGAAAGGGTTGGTTTGTATAATTGATCGGTTGCTAATGTATATTAATGAACGAAAGACAACGCTGATCACTTGCTACAAGTTGCTTCATGTCCCCCTGCTCACCCCGAGTAATAAATAACTAATAGGCTTGTAAGGCGAATGTTAGATGTGACCGCCTGTAGAAAAAAAAAACTGACACTTTTTATGAGTTTTTCAGTCTTACCAGGTCGCAGATTCTATGTTTTGTATCAGTCACGAGATGTTTGCCAGCCAATGTCCCTAGCCATTTGTAACAACGGGTTGTTACTGATATAAAAGAAATTGAAATTTTAATCCATGTATCCACATATCTATATGGCTTACTTCGTTTACGTTGAAGGGGGCAAAACACTATAGAATGGGAAGGTCGTTTGGCACATTAACCGTCTGGTATAATAAGTTACCAGAGCACAGGTTCTCAACCCATGGTACTTGGGCTCAAATTGGGATGCGAAGAGATTTCTGTGGGGTTACCGGAGGGGGAAAGGAAATACTAAGAGACATACTGAATTTTAAATAGATATAAAATTTTAAAACGGGTGTCTTAAGGCTTAAGCTACAGTTCAATCATGCCATCAAGTGTCTTTAAACACAGTTAGGAAAAATCTAGTTTTGATATGTTTTCATTTCCAGGCATATCCTCTATTTAAAAGCCATTTTCCAATAAATAGATCTTTACTAAAAATCGCGCGGGATCCCGGGATGTCGTTAGACCCGGGATGTCGTTAGACCCGGAATATCGTTAGACCCGGGATGTCGTTGGACCCGGGATGTCGTTAGACCCGGGATGTCGTTAGACCCGGGATGTCGTTGGACCCGGGATGTCGTTAGACCCGGGATGTCGTTAGACCCGGGATGTCGTTAGACCCGGGATGTCGTTAGACCGGGATGTCTTAGACCCGGGATGTCGTTAGACCCGGGATGTCGTTGGACCCGGGATGTCGTTAGACCCGGGATGTCGTTTGACCCGGCATATCGTTAGAAGAAACCCTAGTTATTCTCTGTGGCGCTCCAACATCGGGGGGGGGGGGGGGGGCGTCAGGAGGAAAGTGAGTGCTTGAACCTTTATTATAAATACCTTAAGCAGGAAAAGGGGTTGAAATTTAAAATAAAAATTCTAGATGTAATATAAAATTAATACAACAGTGGAATCTAAGGGCTTCGGTAACAGGAAAGTATGGGAAAGACATAAATTGAGATTCACCGAATCTAGAATTGTATTTTTCACCAGCAGCTTTGATCTGAACAGTTCTGAAAAGTTCAGACAAGGCCGGTCCCATAAAATATAGTGCACTGAGTCCCAAGGAGAGTTGCAACAATGGCGAGTACCCGATCTATTCTATTTGGTAATTACCCACAAAGGGGAGTAATGACAAAATGGCCAGGGGATCTCATTACTTCAGAGTATCATTGAAGTTAAAAGAAATTATTGGTAAAAAATAATGATCATTTGTAAAACTCACTATTTTACTTTCGCAATTATATTTGGGGCCGATAGCATACGTGGTTACATTTTTAATTGTTAGTTTCATATATTTAAAAATCATAAGCTCCCTGTGTACAAACACAACTGCCATTACTATTAGCGAACACTTACATTTGTAATCAGCTTCCTTCTTACATTTATTATTGCTAGCTTCCTGTCCATTGGTATAATATCTCTGATAGCTTCTAAGCCCAGACACGTCGTTTGAGTTGCTAGTAAAATCAAAAGTAAATGATATGGGGTACATCCCCATTTTTTTTAAAACAGAGTGGAATTTCCGCCTAATTTTTCTATTACCGTTTGTTCAATAATTATGTTAGTTGTTTCTAAATTCAATTCCAGTTAATTGATAAGGGTTAAGTAAAACAGACACAATCCAGGTTTACGTAACCAAACCATGACAACCATAAAGAATATGAAAGCGGATATGTTATGATCCAACTCATTTTGCTCTTTCTCGCCGTTAAAATACATTATTTTTTTTCTTCGTTGTCGTACCCCATACACTAAGACAGTGGTTCTCAACTTTTTTTTCCGGCGAGCGCACCTTGGGGCTATAGAGAATATTTTAATGCCAATAGAGTATATTTTGATGCGAATAGAGTATATTTTGATGCCAATAGAGTATATTTTGATGCCGTTAGAGTATATTTTGATGCCAATAGAGTAAATTTTGATACCTTGCCAATTAATTACAACAAAATTTGGTAAGAAACAGATAATGCTGAGGATGTTCTTTGTTCTTAAGAGTAACACATCACAGAGGAGATCTTAGTGTTAACATCTAATTATCTTCGCGCTTAGGGTTAACGTCTAATTCTCTGCAAGCTTAGGGTTAACATCTAATTCTCTGCAAGCTTAGGGTTAACATCTAATTCTCTGCAAGCTTAGGGTTAACATCTAATTCTCTGCAAGCTTAGGGTTAACATCTAATTCTCTGCAAGCTTAGGGTTAACATTTAATTCTCTGCAAGCTTAGGGTTAACATCTAATTCTCTGCAAGCTTAGGGTTAACGTCTCATTCTCTGCAAGCTTAGGGTTAACATCTAATCCTCTGCAATAAGGACGATGTCGGGCGATCACTGAGTTTTTATTGGCAGCCAAATGTTAGTGATGAATGACGCAAAGATTGGTTAGGACTACAGCAACACGTTTGCTCTGAAACGTAAGCAACACCGCCACGGCTGTAATGTGACACTGATGCTGACCCCCACCCCTCCCCTCCGTTGAAATTGTATGTTATGAAGTTCCTTGTCGTTGAAGAGCTGCTTAACAACAACAAAAAAATTATTGTCCAGCCCTGGCATCTGCTTCTAGCCGTCTTGCAACGAACTACACTTGATCCAAGCATCCAGAAAGCAACTATTTTTATCTGGTCAGCTTATCCAGTTGTAATCCAAACTGTGTTAAGTTCCGTTAGGTAAATACTACATAAAGAAGTAGTATATATATGCATATTTAAAATTTTAACTGTCCCCATAAATGGCTACCTTCTGTCGCCAGACACGGACACATGCATCCAGGCCCTTGGTTGGCCCTGAGCAGGATAAAAAACGAGTTTTAGGGAAGAGCGGAGCTTTTGGTGATCAATTGATTTTCTTTTTTGACATTTTGTGTTTTAAAACCTTACTATAAGATTTAAACAACGACAACAACAAACCCGTGTTTCCTTGACCTTGATATTGTGTTGTTCGACCTTGATGTCGTGTTGTTCGACCTTGATGTTGTGTTGTTCGACCTTGATGCTGTGTTGTTTGACCTTGATGTTGTGTTGTTTGACATTGATGTTGTGTTGTTTGACCTTGATGTTGTGTTGTTTGACATTGATGTTGTGTTGTTTGACCTTGATGTTGTGTTGTTTGACCTTGATGCTGTGTTGTTTGACCTTGATGTTGTGTTGTTCGACATTGATGTTGTGTTGTTCGACCTTGATATTGTGTTGTTCGACCTTGATGTCGTGTTGTTTGACCTTCATGTTGTGTTGTTCGACCTTGGTGTTGTGTTGTTTGACCTTGATATTGTGTTTTTTTATCTTGATGTTGTGTTATTCGACCTTGATTTTGTGTTGTTTGTCCTTGATATTGTGTTGTTCGACCTTGATGTCGTGTTGTTTGACCTTGATGTTGTGTTGTTTGACCTTGATATAGTGTTTTTGACCTTGATGTTGTGTTGTTCGACCTTGATGTCGTGTTGTTTGACCTTGATGTTGTGTTGTTTGACCTTGATATCGTGTTGTTTGACCTTGATTTTGTGCTGTTCGACCTTGATATTGTGTTGTTCGACCTTGATGTCGTGTTGTTTGACCATGATGTTGTGTTGTTCGACCTTGATGTTGTGTTGTTTGACCTTGATGTCGTGCTGTTCGATCTTGATGTTGTGTTGTTCGACATTGATGTCGTGTTGTTTGACATTGATATTGTGCTGTTCGACCTTGATGATGTGTTGTTTGACCTTGATGTTGTGTTGTTTGACCTTGATGTTGAGTTGTTTGACCTTGATGTTGTGTTGTTTGACCTTGATGTTGTGTTGTTCAACCTTGATGTTGAGTTGTTCGACCTTGGCATGTGAAGCTGATCTAGGCTATAATTGATGGTAAGTGCGCATGTGGCGTGTAAGTCCTATGTGTCCTCATGTAGGACACAGGTTTTTGGGGTCCTAGTGGTATTGGAAGACATTTTTCGTCGTGCACTTTCGTTGGCGTGAGCGGTACGTTTACTTTTGAAAAATGTGGCCCAAGGCCGAATATGCCTCGCTAGCTTGTGCGATCCAAGGCAAGTGTTTTCCATGACTTCGGTTGATGTCCATGGATTTGATCGATCCAAGGCAAGTGTTTTCCATGACTTCATGTTGATGTCCATGGATTTGATCGATCCAAGGCAAGTGTGTTCCATGACTTCAGGTTGATGTCCATGGATTTGAGCGATCCAAGGCAAGTGTTTCCCATGACTTCAGGTTGATGTCCATGGATTTGAGCGATCCAAGGCAAGTGTTTTCCATGACTTCAGATTGATGTCCATGGATTTGAGCGATCCAAGGCAAGTGTTTCCCATGACTTCAGGTTGATGTCCATGGATTTGAGCGATCCAAGGCAAGTGTTTTCCATGACTTCAGATTGATGTCCATGGATTTGAGCGATCCAAGGCAAGTGTTTTCCATGACTTCGGTTGATGTCCATGGATTTGAGCGATCCAAGGAAAGTGTTTCCCATGACTTCAGATTGATGTCCATGGATTTGAGCGAAACTTTTAGTGGAGAAAATCTTTGAAGCGCCCCCCCCCCCTTTTCCAAATCAACCGAACGTTTCCATTTGGGGGAGTTTACTGTGCATGTATCCATCATGTTTTGGTCATATATCTTTATAAGGAGTCGTTCGCAAATTACGTCACGCAAAAATTGACCTTTTTCAGACCCCCCTTCCTCCTGTCACAAAGTGTCACAAATTTTGTACCCCCTCCTCCCCCCCTTTTCGCGTCACGTCACACCTAAAAAAACAAAAAAAAACATAAATAAAATGTTCATAACAATACTAAGATTTGACTTAATCTTTAACATTTTCCCATAATTGATTAAGATGTCGTATTTTTAGAAAACTGTGACGTAAAACAACGAAGCCATCCCCTAGCAGATTGTAAAATGGCTACGCGTCATTTATCGATATGCGCAGAAGTTTTGCACGACTGAGTCTCATGGTATCTATTTCACCTGAGGCGATTTCGACCTCAAATTAATGTTTTTTAAAAATATTAATTGAAAAAAAAATAATTCAAAATTCGAAAATTTTAGATTTAAATATATTTGTTGTGACGTCACTCATTTTTACCCCCCCCCCGTCACAAAGTGTCACAAATTCTCGCCCCCCCCCCCCCCCAATCGTATCTTTTTTGAATGTGACGTAATATGTGAATGACGCCTAAAGCCAAGCTTAAAATAATTGTGGTGTCGGTGAAGTTTGTTCCTGTATTTCGTCACTGACTGGCGTTAACACCACTCAGTTGTTGCCCATTTCGTATGATTTCATTTAAAGATCTAGGATGATTTAATTCATAAACGATTAATTTTTCATGAAAAACTGACATTTTTTAAAAGAAATACAACAGCAAAAAAAAAAGTAATAATAGCTTAATATTAGAACCACTGACGTATCTGTGAGATTTTTCCAGGACTGTCAGTCACTCCCCTCATGTCCATTGTAAGTCACTCCCCGTATGTCCATTGTAAGTCACTCCCCGCATGTCCATTGTCAGTCACTCCCCTCATGTCCATTGTAAGTCACTCCCCGCATGTCCATTGTCAGTCACTCCCCGCATGTCCATTGTCAGTCACTCCCCGCATGTCCATTGTTAGTCACTCCCCGCATGTCCATTGTCAGTCACTCCCCGCATGTCCATTGTCAGTCACTCCCCGTATGTCCATTGTAAGTCACTCCCCGTATGTCCATTGTAAGTCACTCCCCGTATGTCCATTGTAAGTCACTCCCCGCATGTCCATTGTAAGTCACTCCCCGTATGTCCATTGTAAGTCACTCCCCGCATGTCCATTGTTAGTCACTCCCCGCATGTCCATTGTCAGTCACTCCCCGCATGTCCATTGTTAGTCACTCCCCGCATGTCCATTGTTAGTCACTCCCCGCATGTCCATTGTTAGTCACTCCCCTCATGTCCATTGTTAGTCACTCCCCGCATGTCCATTGTCAGTCACTCCCCGCATGTCCATTGTTAGTCACTCCCCGCATGTCCATTGTTAGTCACTCCCCGCATGTCCATTGTTAGTCACTCCCCGCATGTCCATTGTTAGTCACTCCCCGCATGTCCATTGTCAGTCACTCCCCGCATGTCCATTGTTAGTCACTCCCCGTATGTCCATTGTTAGTCACTCCCCGCATGTCCATTGTAAGTCACTCCCCGTATGTCCATTGTAAGTCACTCCCCGTATGTCCATTGTAAGTCACTCCCCGTATGTCCATTGTAAGTCACTCCCCGTATGTCCATTGTAAGTCACTCCCCGTATGTCCATTGTAAGTCACTCCCCGTATGTCCATTGTAAGTCACTCCCCGTATGTCCATTGTAAGTCACTCCCCGTATGTCCATTGTAAGTCACTCCCCGTATGTCCATTGTAAGTCACTCCCCGTATGTCCATTGTAAGTCACTCCCCGTATGTCCATTGTAAGTCACTCCCCGTATGTCCATTGTAAGTCACTCCCCGTATGTCCATTGTAAGTCACTCCCCGTATGTCCATTGTAAGTCACTCCCCGTATGTCCATTGTAAGTCACTCCCCGTATGTCCATTGTAAGTCACTCCCCGTATGTCCATTGTAAGTCACTCCCCGTATGTCCATTGTAAGTCACTCCCCGTATGTCCATTGTAAGTCACTCCCCGTATGTCCATTGTAAGTCACTCCCGTATGTCCATTGTTAGTCACTCCCCGTATGTCCATTGTAAGTCACTCCCCGTATGTCCATTGTAAGTCACTCCCCGTATGTCCATTGTTAGTCACTCCCCGTATGTCCATTGTTAGTCACTCCCCGTATGTCCATTGTTAGTCACTCCCCGTATGTCCATTGTTAGTCACTCCCCGCATGTCCATTGTAAGTCACTCCCCGTATGTCCATTGTAAGTCACTCCCCGTATGTCCATTGTAAGTCACTCCCCGTATGTCCATTGTTAGTCACTCCCCGTATATCCATTGTTAGTCACTCCCCGTATGTCCATTGTTAGTCACTCCCCGTATGTCCATTGTTAGTCACTCCCCGCATGTCCATTGTAAGTCACTCCCCGTATGTCCATTGTTAGTCACTCCCCGTATGTCCATTGTTAGTCACTCCCCGTATGTCCATTGTCAGTCACTCCCCGTATGTCCATTGTCAGTCACTCCCCGCATGTCCATTGTAAGTCACTCCCCGTATGTCCATTGTAAGTCACTCCCCGTATGTCCATTGTAAGTCACTCCCCGCATGTCCATTGTAAGTCACTCCCCGTATGTCCATTGTAAGTCACTCCCCGTATGTCCATTGTAAGTCACTCCCCGCATGTCCATTGTAAGTCACTCCCCGTATGTCCATTGTAAGTCACTCCCCGCATGTCCATTGTCAGTCACTCCCCGCATGTCCATTGTCAGTCACTCCCCGCATGTCCATTGTCAGTCACTCCCTGCATGTCCATTGTAAGTCACTCCCCGTATGTCCATTGTAAGTCACTCCCTGCATGTCCATTGTCAGTCACTCCCCGCATGTCCATTGTCAGTCACTCCCCGCATGTCCATTGTAAGTCACTCCCTGCATGTCCATTGTAAGTCACTCCCCGCATGTCCATTGTAAGTCACTCCCCGCATGTCCATTGTAAGTCACTCCCCGTATGTCCATTGTAAGTCACTCCCCGCATGTCCATTTTCAGTCACTCCCCGCATGTCCATTGTCAGTCACTCCCCGCATGTCCATTGTCAGTCACTCCCTGCATGTCCATTGTAAGTCACTCCCCGTATGTCCATTGTAAGTCACTCCCTGCATGTCCATTGTCAGTCACTCCCCGCATGTCCACTGTAATACAAACAATTAGCCATCGAAAAACAGGTTGGGGCCTGTAGGAAATGTTTGGATAACACGCCAATTAAAGGGAGACAAAAATATCCCCCCAAACATAACGGCTTAATGAATGATCGTTTCCGACCTTTCCGGCGATCAATGAGCTTCATGGAGTCTATGACTCGGTCACGTGAAGACAAAGGCGGATACATTGCTGGTGGTGGTGAGAGGGAGGGTGGTATAGAAAACTGTTCTTTTTGTCATGCCTACTGCAGCAGTTTGGGAGGTAGACTCTGTGAGGCTCTGGACTAGATCAAATAAAGCTTGGACCAAACTGGTTAGTAAAATTTAAAAAATGCAATCTATTAACAAATCGAGAAAAAACGTAAGGTTTTAAACCAAAAAAAAAAAAAAAAATTAATGAAAATGAATTAAATCTGTACATTTTAAACTATGTAATTTGGTCGGTTTGATTTCAATGATATATTACGTTTTTTTAGTCCTTCTGTATTGTGAGGTCCTAAGCCCCAGGGGCGTGGGCTGCAGCTTTTTTAAAGTTTACTGGTAAATCCGGCCCTGCAATGCAACCCTTGCATAGTTGTGCCGTGAGACGATGGCGTGCCGCAAGGAAATGGAAAGTCTGTGGTCATAAAGTGACTGACAGATCAGTATGTTTTGTTCTATGTGCCCTCTTTCTGGATTTAACTGCTGGCAAGCTTCGTGTGATAGTGCATAATTATACAGTGGTGGGTCCTGCACAATGGAACCATGGCAACAATCATTAATATATGCCAGATTATTTAGGAGGAATAGATCAAAACACCATTGAGATCTTCGAGGATTAGATTATGAAGAAATCGGGTAACTCACATCACTGGGATAGTCAGAAAAGACATCTGCGCTATTTAACTGTAAAAAAACAATCCAACTATAACTGGTGAACATAATTGCATTCAGGTCTCAAGGACCACCACGAAGCAGATTCACGTTGTTGTAATGTTTGTTTTTGACAGCATATATAACTGCGTTTTATCAAGAGCCCCCTTATCGGGGCATTGTGGTACAAGAAACATTTCTAGACACATGGCTCAAGATGAAGACACATGGCTCAAGATGAAAACACATGGCTCAAGATGAAGAAACATGGCTCAAGATGAAAACACATTGCTCAAAATGAGAAAACATGGCTCAAGATGAAGACACATGGCTCAAGATGAATACACATGGCTCAAGATGAAGACACATGGCTCAAGATGAAGACACATGGCTCAAGATGAAGACACATGGCTCAAGATGAAGACACATGGCTCCAGATGAAGACACATGGCTCAAGATGAAGACACATGGCTCAAGATGAAGACACATGGCTCAAGATGAAAACACATGGCTCAAGATGAAGAAACATGGCTCAAGATGAAGACACATGGCTCAAGGTGAAGACACATGGCTCAAGATGAAGACACATGGCTCAAGATGAAGACACATGGCTCAAGATGAAGACACATGGCTCAAGATAAAGAAACATGGCTCAAGATAAAGACACATGGCTCAAGATGATAAAAAGTCAAACCTGCGTCAAAAACAAACGAACGAACAAAAAATGAAAATAACCCCATTAAAAGTATCAGTAATTTGAGAAGCCCTGATCTTGTCATTGATCAAGCAATTTTTAGGTATGTCGAAATGGCAACAAAAAAAAACAGTTTATTAAAGATGAGCAGACACGATCCCCAGTTTCCGTCTGGACGGTCTCACTCGTGGTCCTAGCTTAACATTGGTTACTCTCATTACTGCTCTCACTCGTGGTCCAAGCTAAACATTGGTTACTCTCATTACTGCTCTCACCCATGGTCCTAGCTTAACATTGGTTACTCTCATTACTGCTCTCACTCATGGTCCTAGCTTAACATTGGTTACTCTCATTACTGCTCTCACCCATGGTCATAGCTTAACATTGGTTACTCTCATTACTGCTCTCACCCGTGGTCCTAGCTTAACATTGGTTACTCTCATTACTGCTCTCACCCATGGTCCTAGCTTAACATTGGTTACTCTCATTACTGCTCTCACCCATGGTCCTAGCTTAACATTGGTTACTCTCATTACTGCTCTCACCCATGGTCCTAGCTTAACATTGGTTACTCTCATTACTGCTCTCACCCATGGTCCTAGCTTAACATTGTTACTCTCATTACTGCTCTCACCCGTGGTCCTAGCTTAATATTGGTTACTCTCATTACTGCTCTCACCCATTTTCCAAGCTTAACATTGGTTACTCTCATTACTGCTCTCACCCATGGTCCTAGCTTAACATCGGTTACTCTCATTACTGCTCTGACCCATGGTCCTAGCTTAACATTGGTTACTCTCATTACTGCTCTCACCAATGGTCCTAGCTTAACATTGGTTACTCTCATTACTGCTCTCACCCATGGTCCTAGCTTAACATTGGTTACTCTCATTACTGCTCTGACCCATGGTCCTAGCTTAACATTGGTTACTCTCATTACTGCTCTCACCCGTGGTCCTAGCTTAACATTGGTTACTCTCATTACTGCTCTCACCCCTGGTCCTAGCTTAACATTGGTTACTCTCATTACTGCCCTCACCCATGGTCCTAGCTTAACATTGGTTACTCTCATTACTCCTCTCACCCGTGCTTCTAGCTTAACATTGGTTACTCTCATTACTGCTCTGACCCATGGTCCTAGCTTAACATTGGTTACTCTCATTACTGCTCTCACCCATGGTCCAAGCTTAACATTGGTTACTCTCATTACTGCCCTCACCCGTGGTTCTAGCTTAACATTGGTTACTCTCATTACTGCTCTCACCCGTGGTCCTAGCTTAACATTGGTTACTCTCATTACTGCTCTCACATTCTCCATTTCTTATCACTTGCTCTCCAACCTCTCTCTTTTTTACAAGACCTGCCATTTCTTTAAAATCAACGTTCTATGAACCATTTTGCGGCCATAATATATATAAGAATAAGCCAGTGTATTATTAGCGTTACGCTCGGCATCTTAAAAATAATGATACGGATTTTGTATTATTTTAAGGAAATCGAATAAATTTCATTATGATAAAATTGACCTGCTTTGTGTTATCATAAGTAATTTATAATATATACGTGTTATTATTAAAAACAAATTTAATATGATAACTTTTGTCCAGGGGGGTGTGAAAATTGTTGGATGGGCTTATATTATACAGACGATAAACATAACATATCAAAATTAAATGATTTTAGAAACATCTTGTCTTAACATAATAGATATTTCAGGGAATTTTTATTTAAAAAGACAAGTCTGATTTACTATTTAATGAATACACATTTCAACTGTGGGGAACATTTTCTTAAATTATTATTTGAGGATGGAATATCCCAAATCCCAATTCCCTAAACCGCTACATGCTTACAGATTTTTAGATTTTAAGAGTTCGCAATAGCAGACACCAAGTATCGCAATTGTCTTCCCTTTATTACCCTAGTGACACCGGCAGTGCCGGATTAACCTCTAGGTAAACAAGGCACGTGCCTTGGGCACCAAGCGTTTGGGGGCACCACAAGTCCTCAAGAATTATTTTTTTTGGAATAAAATTAAGCCCAGAAACAACTGAAAATTGAACAATTGCTATGAAAATGAAGAAAAACATTATAATAAAAATTCACATTCAAGTTTGGTACAATCTTGAATGCTTAAAAATTAAGCGCATAAAAAATATAAAAAAACTCCTGGTAAATGGTAATGAGCAAAATGCGGACCATGCGGACTCACTCGGCTTGTAAATAAATTATGCGGTCGTATTCGAATTTTAAAAATGTTTGGGAAGTTTCATAAACAATTTTAAACCATTTTTATATTTTCAATAAATAATATTAAAATAATAACATTAATTAATTAATTCGACCGGGAACCCCTTAGTAATATACACAAAATGAGCATGTGAACTTGAAAACGTGTGCTGATTTTTATTCTTCACTAGCAGATCACTTGCATAAATCTAGGAATGAATTTGAAAGATTTGAAGAAGCTGGAAAAATAATGACACCAGGTGTACATTATAAGTCAACTTTGACCCGTAATCGTAAACGAACGACAGTGGTCATTGATGGTGATGCCCCTGAATTATCTCTGAATGCCATAGACAAATTTCGTATATTTGCATTCTACGCCATTGTTGACAAACTTGAGACAGAAATGAGTAGACGAGGACAAGTATATATAATGATGTAGCAGTTCGATTTTCTTATTTGGTCGATGTATCACTATCACAAATATCTCAGTGTTGTGAAGAACTAATAAATGCTTATCCTAAAGATCTGAACAATAATTTATATACTGAACTACAACAGTTTCGTTCATATATTCGCCACAAGTTTCCTGCATCAAAATCGGAAAACAACACGTTCAATCATGGAGAATTATACAAAGTAATAGTTCGAGACAACATCGAGTGTGCCTTTCCAAATGTTGAAATCGCCTTGCGCATATTTTTAAAATTAATGGTTACTAACTGTTCAACGGAGCGCTCCTTTTCTCAGTTGAAACGTACAAAAAATCCAAATAGATCAACAATGAAACAAGAAAGGCTCGATTCCTTATCTCTGCTTATGATCGAGGCAGATGTGTTGCGCAAAATTAACTTTGACAATATACTCAAAAACTTCGCTAGATGTAAATCTAGGAAAAAAAACTTTAAAATGTAAATGACAATATCTTTTTGATTTTTTCATCTAAAAAATAAAGTATTTTTGTCTATTATTATTTCAAAATTTATTAACTATTAATTTTAATACAGAAATACTTTATTGTAGGTTTTACATAAGTGATAGTAGTACAAACTACAAACATATTTGTTAACAACTGTTTTCTTTGAATAATATTAATATACCAGCGGTCACGGTCAGTGAAAGATCAGGGGCCCCGGGCAGAAGGGGGCACCCATGTGGGTTTGTGCCTTGGGCACTAAAATGGCTTAATCCGGCCCTGGACACCGGGTTATATCTTCTAGTGTTTTATCTTTTAGTTTTCATTTGGGTATCACATTTAGATTCGTACATCCAGCATGATAGGAAAAGGGTGTGTGGGGGTGGGGCAGAGAGGGCGTTTCAATGTGGGCGGAACTTTTTTTTCTTAAATTGAGGGACAGCATTTTTGGCCAACTTCAGGTTTATTTCGTGGACGGAGGGTGGCAAAAATCTAGACCCGCCCCGGGGGTGGCGCATATCTACGCCCCATCGTACATCTCTTAATCGCCAAAAGCTACAGAGCTGAAAATAGGAGCAAAGGTCAGCCTCCAAAGAATGTATTAAATTTTACCATCATCTATTAAATCATGATGATTTTTTTAATTTACTTTAAAAAAAAATAATAATAATGTGTATATTTTCAAATCTTAAAAGTTTTGATAGCAATGGTTCAACAACAGATAGGCGGTGTGGAGAAGATAATTCCACGGATATCTCTCTTAAATTAATGAAAAAAAAAAAAAAAATTGTTGTTATTCGATAGGTTATATTTATTGTGATATCTTGTTGTTTAGCTTCAAACAAGCTCCTTGTTGTTCATCTCAAGGAGAAATCGTGTCGCCTTGTCCCATAATCTTTTGTAATCAACAAGTCAATAAATCTCGCTGAGGGCCCCCATCTGTGATGTCAGGTGAGAGTTAATGAAGAGCTTGTCAATTTCCCATTTCAGTCACGTGGTTTTGTTTCCGTCTTAACTTCGTTGCCATGGTAATAGGTGGGGGGGAGGGGCTGGGGAGGGGTGATTTGAATCGCGACTGTTATGTGGAAGTAGGTCTGTATGTGGAAGTTGGTTTGTATGTGGAAGTAGGTTTGTATGTGGAAGTAGGTTTGTATGTGGAAGTTGGTTTGTATGTGGAAGTAGGTTTGTATGTGGAAGTAGGTTTGTATGTGGAAGTAGGTTTGTATGTAAAAAGTAGATTTGGGGGTGGTTGGGGGTGTTGTGGTAGGTTTATATGTGGAAGAATGCTTGTATCTGGCATTAGGTTTATATGTTTAAGTAGATTTGAATGTGAAAATACGTTTGTATGTTGTAGCAAGTTTGTATGTTGTAGCATGTTTGAATGTGGAAGTAAGTTTGTATGTTGTTGCATGTTTGTATGTGGAAGTAAGTTTGTATGTTGTAGCATGTTTGTATGTTGTAGCATGTTTGTATGTTGTGGCATGTTTGTATGTTGTAGCATGTTTGTATGTTTAAGTAGGTTCGATTTGGAGGTAAGTATGCGGAATGTGGAAGTAGGTTTGTTCGTGAACGTAGGTTGGTATGGGGAAAGTAGGTTTGTATGTGGATGTATGTTTATATGTGTAGGTTCGTTTATATGTGGAAGTATGTTTGTATATGGCAGTAAGTTCGTAATGGGGAAGTAGTTTTGTATGGGGTGGTAGGATTGTATTTGGAGGCAGGTGTAGAAGTAAGGAGTGTGGGGGTGGGGTGGGTGAGTCTGTGTGTGTAATCAAGGCTAGCATATATGTTGATGAAGATTTTTTTCTGGCGATGTGGGATTGTATGTGTTAGCAGGCTTGTATGTTGAAATGACAGCCAGGCTACAGGGCATCAGTCAGGCTACAGGGCATCAGCCAGGCCACACGGCATCAGCCAGGCCACACGGCATCAGCCAGGCCACACGACATCAGCCAGGCCACACGGCATCAGCCAGGCCACACCGCATCAGCCAGGCTCCAGAGCATCTCAAATGTCTCAAGAATCCCTAGAACGAAAATTTAAAAAATAATAATAGCAATCGTAAATGATATTAATTTTTTTATTGTTATTTGAATTCCTTTAAAAAATTTGAGTTTTGGAATTTCCATAAGCCCTTTACACTAAGTTAAGTGGCTGGGATGGTTGTTGTGGGTGTGGGGTGAATATCTATAATTCAAGTGGCATATTTTTTACCCGACACGTGCTGTCTCAAATCATCCAGGCTACCTGTGTGCTACATGCTCTAACATTGCTTCACATTTTTCTGCTTATCACTTGGTGTACTGCAAGTGAAGGATTGGGAGCAAATGTCTACACAAGTATCTTGTGAAAAGAGGCTTTGTGTGAATTATATGCCGAGAAAATATGTTGGGTGCCACAGTTAAGGGTGGACTGTTTAAATGGCATTATAGATTATAAACTATGTAAAATTAGAAGAGACGCGTTTATTTATTTAAAGTGCCGCATGCGGCTCCAGAGCCAGTGGTGCCAATAAGAGGATGTGATTAGGCGTGGCCATTTTCATTTTTCGGAAAACTACTGAAAAATATAAAAAGAATAAGACAACAATACTGTAAGACCATTCATCTGTCTCATAAAGATGCCCCTTTGCTGATCGTGAGAGATTTTGTTCGTGTGTGTTTGGTGTTGAGACTATTTGTGTATCTGTTTCTCTATGCTTGGTATTTTGTGACGCATGGCAAATGACGTTGTGAGGGTGTCATTATATAATGGCGCGTTAGAATTTCAAAGTTGTTTGTTAAATAAAGAGCCATTTGATATGAATCAATGGTTTGTTCAGTAATTACCCCCTTAGACAACAAAGCTACTGAACTATTATTATTATTATTGGTAGTTTTCTATAGCGTGGTACCCCAGCCTAGGGCTAGGCTCACCACGCTGTACATTAACTTACATTAATTAAAAAAACTAAACAAAACAAAATTTGTGTATTCGCCCAACCATTTCATAACAATTTACGTGTGAAGCCATGGACGGCACTCAGCAGCATCGTTTAACGGTTAGAGGGGGAATCAGTCAGGATAGTATAGAGTTAAAGATATGTGTTTTGAGTGCAGTTTTGAAGGCTGTGATGGTTGATATATTTCTGATGTGTAGTGGAAGAGAATTCCATTGTTTGGGGGCACAGAAAGATAATTCACCGTATGGTTTTGTGCGAGTCTTCGGGACAGAAAGAATACGCCCGTCTGCGGAGGAACGAAGCTGTCGAAGGGGTGAATAGACAGAGAGAAGTTCGGTTAGATAGGAAGGGCAGGAATTCGAGAAAAAGTTGTGACAGAGAACAGAGAGTTTATAGTCAATCCGTGCTTGTATAGGTAGCCAATGAAGTGAATGAAGTAGTGGTGTTACGTGATCGCGTTTTTTGCCTTTAAAACTAGCCTAGCAGCTGAATTTTGAACTTTTTGTTGTTTTTCTATGAAGTGTTTTGGTGAACCTGACAGAAGAGAGTTGCAATAGTCAAGACGAGAGAGAACAAGAGCATAGACTAGGGTTTTTGTTGCACTAACTGTGAGGTAGTGGCGGATGGAGCTGATCTGACGGATAGCGGTGTATGCAGAACGACAAATGTGAGATATATGATTATCGAGAGACATGTTGTTAGACAGAATGTAACACTGTGGTTTGTGATTGATATTGTGATTGTAACCCCTAGACAACGGGGAGTCTACTGCTCTCAGCAAACGCACCTACAGTGGGAGTTGTTCATGAGAAAAGAAGGAAGATCGTAACTTGTAGAAGTTATTAGCGTTGGGAAGATCCTAACTTGTGGAAGTTATTAGCGTTGTGAAGATCCTAACTTGTGGAAGTTATTAGCGTTGTGAAGATCCTATATTGTGGAAGTTATTAGCATTGGGAAGATCGTAACTTGTGGAAGTTATTAGCGTTGGGAAGATCCTAACTTGTGGAAGTTATTAGCGTTGTGAAGATCCTAACTTGTGGAAGTTATTAGCGTTGTGAAGATCCTAACTTGTGGAAGTTATTAGCGCTGTGAAGATCCTAACTTGTGGAAGTTAGCATTGGGAAGATCGTAACTTGTGGACGTTATTAGCGTTGGGAAGATCCTAACTTGTGGAAGTTATTAGCGTTGTGAAGATACTAACTTGTGGAAGTTATTAGCGTTGTGAAGATCCTAACTTGTGGAAGTTATTAGCGTTGGGAAGATCCTAACTTGTGGAAGTTATTAACGTTGGGAAGATCGTAACTTGTGGAAGTTATTAGCGTTGGGAAGATCCTAACTTGTGGAAGTTATTAGCGTTGGGAAGATCGTAACTTGTGGAAGTTATTAGCGTTGGGAAGATCCTAACTTGTGGAAGTTATTAACGTTGGGAAGATCGTAACTTGTGGAAGTTATTAGCGTTGGGAAGATCCTAACTTGTGGAAGTTATTAGCGTTGGGAAGATCCTAACATTTGGTTGCTGGTATTTTGCTACGTCAGGCTTTTTTAAGACGCCCGGGTTGACAATGGGGTCAGAGTAAGTCAAACATCTCAAAGAAGGACATTCGTTTCAAAGTAGTACTATTGGGTTAAGTAAGACAACTGTCTCAAAATAAGACAATTTGGTCAATGTGATTACAACTTGGCCAAAGTAAGACTATTTGGTCAATGTGATTACAGCTGTGCCAAAGTAAGACAATTTGGTCAATGTGATTACAGCTGGGCCAAACGGCTACATTTACAAACAAACACATCTTTATGGGGTCAGTGTTTGGTAGTCAGTGGTCAATGTGAGACAGTGGGGTAGACTAAGACAATTTGTTCAGTGTAACGCGGCTGGCTAGAGTGAGACGACTGGGTAAAAAACTAGGTCAAAGTAAGACTGTGTCAAATTAATAAGACGGCTCAAAATAAGATAACTAGGTCAAAGTAAATCAATATGGGTAACGCTGGTGTTTAGCTTCCCATCTGTGAGCTACAGCACCAATCCAATCAAGTCATTCAATGAATGCCGTCTTCACATCACACTAGCATCCCAAGAACTGGAAAATTATGATTGCTGCTTTTAGATACAAGGTATCGATTGGTCATGCACTCAGTCAGTGAGGATGACCATCTCCAGGGGTTGTGGGGGGGGGGGGGTGCGGGATTTAACTGTCGGGCATCAGAGACAGACGTTATCAGATGCACACGCGTGTGGCTTCATTTTTCCCAACACTGAAAATTTTATTTTAAAGTAACACCTACATTTCTCTGATTTTTGTGTCACAGATTTTTTTCAGGTTTAAATTTTTAAATAGGCAAGAATCATCTTTTTAATGACCAATATATTAAATCACGATATGTATATATATTTTTTTAAATTCCATTTGAATTAATTTTTGTTTTTTTAAATGATGAAAGAAGTGAGTTTTTAAAGGATTGCTTTGCAGGTCACATCTTAGACTCGAACCAACCCATCCCAGACCCACTCCCATCCCAGACTCACCTCATCCCACCCCACTCCCATCCCAGTCCCACTCCCATCTAAGTCCCAGTCCCATTCCAGGTCCGCCTGTTTAAATTTGAAGTTTCTTATTATTGAGGGATTCAGAAGCTGGCGGTGGTGTTGAACCGAGTTACATTGAGAGATGGAGACAGACAGTTGTATAATGATGGCTTAAACTGTCCATGTCTTTGTAATCTTTTTTTACCGACTCCCTCCTGCATATTTTACTAAACTTATTCTAACTTATATTTTCGAAATATAGGAAGTAAAATATTTAACTAATTTTTTAAAAGGCAAAAATTAACATTAAATATTATTAAAAAAAATTAGATTTAAAACAAATGAATTTTTAGATATATTTTTTTAATTTGGGGTTGGAATGGATTCTTCATATTGAAATCACTGGCGTAATGTAGATGCTATTTTTCTTTCTTTTTTTTTTTTTCATTTTCTTTGGATAAATTTTTGTGTCATTATGTTTAATAATATTATATATATATATATTATTTAAATATTGTAATCAATTGTTTTCCATAATTTTGAAACAAGTGGACGTTTTGTTCACTGGCTAAAAAAAAAGACGACATGTGACGCATGTCTCAATCCCTTCTGTATCAAAATGTCTGAAGAAACAAAACCAAGCAGCTCCCCGGTCAGCCTTTCTCCTGATCATGCATCTGGTTGATATCCAGTTTACTCATTAAGTTGTTACATGACCCCTGAAAAAGACATCATTAACTAATACTATTTTCCAGAGCTTTCTTTACACTCGACCACACGCGTGTGGGGTTAATAAGTCTGTACCATAATTGGTATTTTGTATCGTGAATTGACTTTGGTGAGTTGCACACTGAAACTTGGATCACCATATATATTTTATGGCTAATATTTTAAGTTACCTTATTGCTGATTCTATGGGCTAGTAGACTATAAAATTATTCTTTTTAACGGTATCGTTTTGTTTAAAAGCGGGTTAAAAACAAAAGATGCCAGGTGTTCAACTATGAGATCGATAACGGAAATCTTGTCATTATCGAAGCTACAGAGATAGGATGTAATGTTGAAATATGGAAGAGATAGGATGTAATGTTGACATATGGAAGAGATAGGATGTAATAATTGAAATATGGAAGAGATATGATGTAATGTTGAAATATGGAAGAGATAGGATGTAATGTTGAAATATGGAAGAGATAGGATGTAATGTTGAAATATGGAAGAGATAGGATGTAATGTTGAAATATGGAAGAGATAGGATGTAATGTTGAAATATGGAAGAGATAGGATGTAATGTTGAAATATGGAAGAGATAGGATGTAATGTTGAAATATGGAACAATTCTCAACTTTCGCATTATTTAATGAAACAATTTCCTCAAGTTCTGCAAGAGTTTATTTTTTATGATTAGTATTATTTTGATTTAATTTAGTTTTATTCTTCTTTTATTTTTGTTGTATGGCAATCGTCCTGTGTGTCGTGTTTGTTTGTTTGTTAAGGAGTGTTTAGAAATGTCCACATCTACGAAACGTGTCATTTAGTTAAGCCACTCAAAGAGACAGGGTACCACTCACTTAGTTGACGTCATCATTGTAAATGTAGCCGTGCCCAGTGGTCAGTGGTTGGTGGTCGGTGGTTGGTGGTCAGTGGTTGGTGGTCAGTGGTTGGTGGTCAGTGGTTGGTGGTCAGTGGTTGGTGGTCAGTGGTTGGTGGTCAGTGGTTGTGGTCGGTGGTTGTGGTTGGTGGTAGTGGTTGGTTGTCAGTGGTTGTGGTCAGTGGCTGGTGGTCAGTGGTTGTGGTCAGTGGTTGTGGTCAGTGGTTGGTTGTCAGTGGTTGGTGGTCAGTGGTTGGTGGTCAGTGGTTGGTGGTCAGTGGTTGTGGTCAGTGGCTGGTGGTCAGTGGTTGTGGTCAGTGGTTGTGGTCAGTGGTTGGTGGTAGTGGTTGGTTGTCTGTGGTTGGTGGTAGTGGTTGGTTGTCAGTGGTTGGGGTAGTGGTTGGTGGTCAGTGGTTGTAGTAGTGGTTGGCTGTCAGTGGTTGGTGGTAGTGATTGGTTGTCAGTGGTTGGTGGTAGTGGTTGGTTGTCAGTGGTTGGTAGTAGTGGTTGGTTGTCAGTGGTTGGTGGCTGATAAATTTAAATTTTGTTTCCAAATCCAATGAAATCGGCTCTTGGGACGTATTGCTTTGTAATTATACTGTATAGTAAAATAAATAGTAAGAGAAAAAGCGGGGGGAGATGACTTTTAATAAATGTTGAACATAAGCCGAAGAAAATGGATAATATCTGAAAAGAAACATATATAGTACAAGTTATTTAAAGTGACAAACATAAATAGTAAATATAAATATTAAAACATACATATACAGATATCCACGCCTTAAGACGTATGCCTACATAAGAAGAAACAACACACCAGATGGCTAAAAGACATCAACACACTAGATGGCTAAAAGACATCAACACACCAGATGGCTAAAACCCATCAACACACCAGATGGCTAGAACACATTAGCACACTTGATGGCTAGAACACGTAGACTAAGTATTCCATATTTTGATGAGTGCTAAGGTCTGATTGGGTCTTGTAGTGGTTCCCAATAAACAGATAACTACTCATTGTTATGAGATAGTTGAAACCTAATTGGCTGACCCAGTTAAATAGACACATTAATACCAAAAAAGTAGAAAAAGAAAAAAGGAAGACACACCAAAAAAAATAACAACAAAAAAAAACACGCTTTTATGAAAATGCACTCGAAAGTACAGAATAATTTTTGAGACTTCAGCATTGCAATTAATCATGTCTACAAAAATACAAGTGTTGGCGCCAAACACGGAAGGAAAGGCTACTGAGACCAGAGATACCAGCTCCTATCTCGAGCCATACAACTATTCACCAGGCGCATCATTAACCGCCTGGTGAACATCGTTACGGGGATACGCTCCGCAATATTACAGAAAAACACAAGGTGGCGTAACAGCAGTGTCTATGTTCGTTGTATTACCCTTGCATTTTATCTTAAGTTTTGATTTCTTTTAGTATCTGCCAGGCAGCAGTAGTATAAGTGTTAAGCGGCTGTGCGTCACATCAACATTCAGCGCCTTTCAAATTAAAGGCATTTACTGATGAAGAGGTTTAAAGAAATTAAATAGTTTAATATTTTGAATGAATAGTATGAAACAACAATACTATTAAGTAACAATTTCTTTTTAAAAAATCTTGCCATTTCTTTGTTGCCCTTAGATCAAGTAAAAATTGATGTAAAACTAAATGCAGGCATGCGCCAAGAGGAGTCATTGTATTTTGAAGTCATCAAAAGTCTTCGGGGGAGGGGAGGGGGCTCAATGACTTTGGCTTGGTAGCCTCAGGTGCCTTTGATTTCCTTTTCCTCTTCCCCCATGTTGAGACCCGCTGGTCCTCACTTGTGTGAGACCCGCTGGTCCTCACTTGTGTGAGACCCGCTGGCTCACACAACCTACCGGTCACTTGTCAGTCGCTTGTCACGTGATCGACTCAATTAGGCCAGTACTGATGATAATAATGACTCATAGTCAGAAACAATGGAAGTTCCCGGTCAACCAGAAAAATGGTCAGCGTGTGACCAAGCTTGTGACCTAGGGTCAGCTGGTGAACCATTGGTTGACCAGGCGAAAAATTAGCATATAGTATATTAATCATATGTATGACCCAGAGGTCACCGTTAACTGGACTTAGGTCAGCGTTAGGCTGGATCCGAGTATATATAGAGGTGTAAGTCAGTTAGTCGCTCTCTCTCGTCCCTGTAATTACGGTAGTGTAATTGACAGACAAGTCTGAGCCTGGCTTATGACTATTTGCTTTCTGGAGTGTGTCCAATCAAGTGTCGTAGGCCAGCTAGTTAGTTAGTTAGTTAGTTAGTTAGTACAGTTGAAGTAGTTAGTTTAGTAAGTTAATACAGTTTATACGTTAGCTCAGTTCAGTCAGTTGAATTAGATTAGGCTCAGGGCTATAGAAGCATATGCCATAGCAGAGCTCAGTAGACTAGAACTCAGTACTGTATAAGACGTCAGCGGTTAACAGTTTAACCCTGACGCAGTAATTGCACAAGGCAGATAATAACGAGCGAGTAACGCACTAGAGAGATAAGGTCAGCAGACGACCCAAACAGAAGTGTTGTAGAGGTAGCAGAGCGTGGCGAGCAGTTCCTCCCCACCCCCTGCACAGCTGAGTGACCAGTGGCGACCCTTCCAGGGTTTTGTGTGTGCTGTAAGAGTCTGGCCGTGTGTATAGCAGACGAGGGAACAGGCAAGAGAGGGCAAGCCGAGACGAACGTTCCACCGAACGTCCAGCATCATAACCTTGTATTAGTAAAGCATTGTATTTGTATCGATATTAAGTATTACTATTTGTATGTTTCTATATGTATTTAGTATTTTAAATAATTAAAATAATTATTTGTGGCTGAACCACTGGTGTTTTTAAGTAATAGTAACGTTATTGTTGTAACTGTTGATTGTAGTAATCATTCCCTAGACATAGTCATAGTAATACTAATCAACGTATCGCTAGGGACCTTTATCTATATATATATCCCCTGTTCTGAAAGTAATTATTCGTGGTTCGACATTTTGGGGACCAGAAATATATAGATAAGAATAGAATTTTCGACACCCCACCGCTCGTTCCCTCCCAGGGCGATATAGCTGATATCCCAGGGACATCGCTATTTTCAAGGTTCGCTATTTTCAAGGTTCGCTATTTTCAATGTTCGCTATTTTCAAGGTTCGCTATTTTCAAGGTTCGCTATTTTCAAGGTTCGCTATTTTCAAGGTTCGCTATTTTCAAGGTTCGTTATTTCCAAGATTAACAGTGCAAGACGGCACTCTATTCTATTTTTAGATGACGTGTTTTTCGGGGGAAGGGGGCGGCAAATTCAATCTGCCCCGGGTGGCACAAATTATCGATACGCCACTTGTTGCTCTGCTTATCTGATTAATAAATTACTGCTACCTGTCAAGCCATATCCACTCTTTAGCGTTTGTGAATTCCTCTATTCTGCATGTTACAACTTCTCCTTTGCTCTCACACGATTTCTCAACTAACTCAATAAATTAATGTCGTTATTAAATATTTTTTCACTAATCTAATTTAGTTAAGATAATCAGCAAACTATCGAGCCGAAGCTCATGAAGTCTTCCCCAGCGCACCCCGCCACTCCCAACCGGCATTCAACCATTCCCCCAGTGGTCTTCTAGTCCAGTCAGGCCGCGAAGTGGCACGCCGGGGGCTTTGCGCCCCCGAGACAGCCTCACCCGCCTTTCCACTCGATTGACTATGCGAGTGAGGCGGCACCAGAGAAGGAACGCCTGGCCGGCCGGGGTGCTTCTTTCACACAACAACGGGGCTGGACTTTCTTGGGCTGGGGTGGATATATTTTACTTCTCTAATGTCCCCACTTCCCACCCCGGGGAGACGCGTAGGTGTTTTACAGACGCCCTCTAATAGGGTTGACGTGGTTTTCTGCGGTGTGACTAATTCACGCCGTAGCTGGGAGAGAAAAGAGGTCGCCTAGGAGCAGTACTCTCAAAGACTGCAGATTTAGAATCATCGGCTAGGGTCACCGCATTCCTCGGCCTCATATGCATACGGCAACCGTAAGCATGTCTTGACCTGTTTCTAAGTTATTTCCGTGAGTTACCTTTGACTTTCAGCGCAGGTCTCTTACACAGTGATCTTGTGCCCCCGCGTAACGTTTCGAGGGGGTTTGTGGCAAACGCCTCTTTTGCGACATGCCATTTTTGGGACACACATGTCAACTAGAGTCCCGGGGGGGGGGGGGGTGAACACTCCTGTTACGCCATTTTCTCACTAAAATATTTTATTTTGTTCACACATCATACACATTTCTCAATCTCTGGCGGGCCGTTAAAAATGAGTTCGCGGATAATAAGTAAAAAGGGAGATAATCCTTAGCCTGAAATACAAGTACGAATGTTTTGTCATTGTTGTCTTTCTTTTCAAAGTCACGTTGTGGCATCGTTGCGTGACTACGTTGTTGTTGAGTTCTTCAATTCCCATGGTTGTTGAAAGAAGGAACGCCCTCCGACTAGTAATTCTTTCAGGCATATGTCCAGAGGAGGAAGGTTCACTGCCCCCTCCGACCAAAAAATGCAAGAGCCACTCCCCCCCCCCCACGGGACAAAAATGTGTACAACAATAAAGCGAAGATATAATTTATTTTTAAAAAACGACCTAACTATCCAACTTTTATAATAACATTAGTGTAATCGTGTCATCAATGAAGTATCGATACGCTCGATATATTTGATGATCCGAAAATTTAAGGAAAATCTAAATACAGCAGCACTACTTCCCGCTGTTCACATATAGTGTTTCATTTATTTAGTCACTATTCCCAGCCAGAGTTTCTTTAAGGCATCTCTTCGGTATGGGGAGTCACGTCAACTTCCCTCAACCCTGGGAAAAAAGTCTTACAAAATAAAGCGATAATATAATTTAAGAAATAATGACAACAATTGTCATTTTTATATCATTTTATAAAATTGTCATTTTTATATCATTTTTGAAAATTTGTAAATGGAACCCTACCTTTAACCTAATGGAATGAGGGAAATGGTGAAAGCAATGGATAATTCATATTCTCTTATATATGTCATGTTCCTAATATACTATTTTATATACCTGTTCATTTTTGTGTGTGAGAATCATACCTAAATTAAAAAGTTACCATGCGGGGATGGCGGACTATCGTCTGAACAATATGGAAATAAAATAGCTGTCCATCGCCTCGGGAGCCTTCGACGCCCTCGATTGTTGCTTAAACCCTCTTCCATGCCCCGTGAAATTTTTATAAAAGAAACATTTAATTAAGGTATATGCCAAACTGTCCCACTACGCCAAACTGTCCCACTTGATTCTGAATCATATCAGAAATTGTTCTGGGGAGGGGTGAACCCTTATTTTCGTTCTCTTCTGCAAACCTTTCGCTCCCTCACTTTCTGCCCGCCTACCCTAATCGAAATGATATCGGCACCTTTAAGAAACACACACTGGATGATAGTAATTAAGATGAGTTTCTTGAATTGACAACTATATTTTTTTTTCTTTACTGTGTTATATATATTTGTGCTGTATAGATTCCTATGAAGTTGTGCTGTATTGATTCCAGTATTAAACTTAGCTGCAGCCAAAAGCATTCCTTCAACTTAACCGAATTTAGGTGGAGTTATAGCTGATCCTGGTCGCCGTTGTGCCTAATTTTGGCACTGCCCACATCTGAAATACTTCCCATCCCCCCACCCCACTTTCCTGGGAACACTTTATCTGAATACAACACTGCGGCCCCCCCCCCCCCCCCCCAACCTCTGCTCGCGCCTCTATGATCCCATTTTGAAACCAGACATCAGGTAGATATAGAAGTTTATAGCAGGATAAGAGTGAGACAGCCAATACATATTCGATAGAGGTCTTGGCCAAACAGGCCAGCTGGCATTCATACAACGTATTTTCGTGTTATTTTGTAAGCGTTTATTTTTGTATTGCTGTTTTCTGTGTCTCGGCAACGACTCATTATTTAATGAAACTATGAAACGAAATAAGTGTATGTTTACCACTAGTTGTGTGAGTAACGTCTTATATTAGTATATTGGGGGTATGAGTGTTATATACATTATATATATATAGTAGTCTTATATTAGTATATAAGGGTTTTACGTGTTATATACATACTATACATATAGTTTTTTTTATTCCTCTTTATGTTGAAATAAACCCAGATGTGAACTCTTTGAAACAATTTACTCACCCCACGTGACACGTTATGTGTGATCTTGTTACTTTAATGCAGTCAATCGGCTTGTTATTTTAGTTGAGTAAAGTAATTAAGCCGGCTATTTCATTGGATTTAACTTCACAACTATTTCTTTACCTGCATAATTTTTATGATTCACACCATTCATTTGATCAAACCTTACAAATGGTCCCCTCTTACACACATGTACGTGTGCGTACATGCACACCTTATACACATGCACGCCTTACACACATGCACGTGTGCGTACATGCAGACCTTAACAACATGCACGCCTTACACACATGCACGTGTGCGTACATGCAGACCTTAACAACATGCACGCCTTACACACATGCGCGTGTGCGTACATGCAGACCTTAACAACATGCACGCCTTACACACATGCACTTCCTTACACACAAGTACACATTACACACATGCACACCCTTACACACACATGCGCATCTTACACACATGCACACCTTAAGCCCATGCAGACATCATTACACAGTGACATATAATAACTCTGTCCTTACATCATACAATGTACTCATCTTCGATCCTTACATACAGTCACACTTTACATCAGCGAGTATCAACCTTTTTTTGTTAGTGCCTTGAACCTTTGATAAAATAAGCCAAGCTACGGCGACCCACAACGAGGATTATTCCTAAAATTGAGAAACGGTTGTTGAGAATTTAAGGGACGGATTTCGGCTGTGATTGTTTTAGTGAAGTCACGTTGTACTGACATTAAAGATATTAGCCTTATAACTGAAAATCATTTTTTTTTAAAAACATTTTAAAATAAAATATTGTAATCAGCTTTTTAAGTAGACGACGTGTTTACCCCGTGAATGAACTCAGCTGACACCTAGCTCGGAACCGCATTTAGGGTGTGGCTAACTAAAAATAGTCTTTGGCCTTGTGTACGACTAAATAAAATCTAAAGCATGTATTATTATTAGGATTCTGTAGAAAAATCTAGAGAAATCGGGAAAGGAAAACGATGTGTAAGGCCTTTCTAGAAATATCAGTGAAACAGGCTATAAAGGGAGACACACGAGAGGTTTTTGACTATAATTTATCACGAAATATTTTTGCTATACGAGACATACATTTGTTTACTAACGTTTGTTGTGTGCGTGTCGATTCCTTTTCATCATTGTACCTTTTTACAACATTGTATCTTCTTCAACATTGTACCGGTACAAGCCAATCATTATTCTGTTAATCAATAGCTTTAATTTTATTTCTTTTTGATTTTTTTATTTATTATTAACTTTATAAAATTTGTTAATTGTAACTGGCCCTGGTTTGTGTATCGTATTCTTTGTTATTGTATTTAACATTTGGTATCGTCTTTTGTTCTGTACTGTTTTAGAACCAGCCATGTACTTAAATAAGACACTAATTTCTCCATACGGATAACAGTACGTAACAGACTCACTGAAATTATAACTTACGTCGTACGTAAATTTCACATGCATGAAGTTCTCAAGCGATTGTATGCATATTGTCAGGTGACCCCCGATGGAATCGCGAACCACATATTGAGAACCACTGACCACTGCCTACATACATTCACACTTTACACTTACGCACATGCATATCTTAAAGTCATGCACTTCTTACACACACGGCATGCTTCCGTTGGTACACTACACATTTCAAATGTTCAAAGGTTTCACATCTTCAAATAACCCCCCCCCCCCCCCCCCAAAAAAAAAAAAAAAAAAAAAGTTAAATATAGCGCTACTATCGACGGGAGGGAATTAGCAATCTGGTGTATTGCTACACCCTTCAATCCTGCTGCAGGCAAGAAATGTACACGGTTTTCCACGCCTGAGTTCTTCCAGGTCGACTGGTCTTCTTCTAGGCCAGTGACTCCCAAATTATGGCAGCAGTCGTCCAGACTGTGGCGTCGCATTGATGGAGGACCTCTTTCTGTGCAGAAGTAAAATCGACTGAGTTAAAGTAAATATTATCGAGTAAACAATAAGACTATATTTGTTTGTTTCGTTTATGGAAATTCAGTCAAATATTTAAACAAACTTGTGAGGACGATCGGTCCAGGTGAGACCACTAAACCACCTGTAGTCTGTAGGCGCTATGAACTATGACTAGCGCGTGACCTAAATGAAAAGCAAAACAGCCACCCAAATCTACGTATGTAGGTCACAGCGTGCCAGCTAGTGGCCTTGTCTCAGACGGCTGTTTCAGTCACAGTGTGTTGTTTTTGTGTTGTTGTGTGTCCGCCTCGCAACGCGGAAACTAGAAAAGCCCCCAGACGAAAATAAACGGTTATCCTGCCCAACTACTTGGGCGTTTTATCTTCTTGTGGTGTGTGCCAGCCAGGCTGTGGGGTTTTCTGTGGAATAATTGTGTTTACCCTGTACTGAGTGCACTGCTATTGTAGGCTGCAAACAAGAGGACATTTTTTTTTCAAACTTGTTAAGTCCAGGTAAGTAGTACGATTACCCTAGCCTTGGTGTAGTATAAAAAACATTCCTTGTTAAAAGTTGTTACACATTAATAATCAATTAAGTCTACCGCGTGATGTTTCAGTGCTACATTTTGATTTGTTACAGTAGTTATAAATTGTAAGGTTTCAAGATACTTTTTCCTAAAATTACCGGACACCGTTCCATCTAATCCCCTCCCAGGGGCTCCTGGAAAGTTGGGTGGTGGTGGGGCAGAGGGAGTCCCTGAATAATATAATATAGAAAATCCCTCTGTCCGGCATTTGTTATATTCGAAAAACCTGGCCACCCTAAGTAATTACTGCATTATATTTATAACCCTCCAAATGGACTGACATATGACATACGCTTATTAGAATAATTGGCTATAATTTTATTTTTGCAACATAATAAATCAAATTGTGTTATTTTAATTTTACATTTTTTTTAGGCTTACATTTCATTTTATCTGTTGTTGTTTTTTTTTTTTAAAGCAACTAGACAATTTCATAATATATATATATTTCTTAAATCTTAAAGTAGGCCATTCACTTCTTTTTCATAATTTCATTGGTTGATCTGATGCCAGTGGAGATCGCAGTCTTTTATCTCTGGGACTTCATTTAATCTGCTGTCACGATGAGGATAATTGGCCGGTGGCCACCTGGGGGAGGGGGGGGGGGAAAGGCTGGGTTCGTCCGGTAATTACCTTTCGGCTCACCCCTCCAACCCCAACGCGGACATGACGACTTAACAATTTGTCACTGCCGCTATGCTGCTTAGGGGGTCGGATTTAAAAAAAAATTTTTTTTTTTGGGGGGTGGGGGTAGAATACGCCACATTTTGGCACTTACATTACGGACATGGTGATATTCAACAATAATGCAATGTAACAATTTTAAAATAAATCCAAAAACAAACAAACAAAGCAAGCAAAATAAAACTTGCATGATTGCTATTAGTGTACTATCTGTTATTGTCTGCCCCTGTTCTCCTGATCTACATGGACATACAACATAACAATGGTGGCTTGAGATTATACTTTTTCCCGATAATACATACATGCAATAAAAATATGATTACATATAAATAATGCGTGAGTATCTATGCATCCTTGCGTGCAGTTGCTTCACCAGGGTTGGTGTCACCCAGTGCGTTAAACTCCTGGTGTCACCCCCTCCAAATTGCTCCTTGGACCCCAGCGAGTCGGCCCTCTCAAGTGGCATCTTATTCTGTTGGTAACATACTCTGGTAGCAAACTACTATAGTGGCACACTACTATGGTGGCAAACTACTATGGCGGTGAACTATATTTATTACCTGATGACACCATTTCATTATGGCTATTGTTTTGGTGGCACCCATCTCTGTTAGATACCATCCTCTATGAAACCGTCTCGCGAGAACTCGCAAATTTGCATAATTAAAAAAAATACAATAATTGGTGTTACATCCATGGATGGTGTCACCCGGTGGATTCGCACCCCATAGTCACGCTACTGCTCGCATGATATACATACATGCAAAATAACGTATGCTTTTTATATATATCCTTGCATGAGTAAATACATGCGCATTATTCATGTAATGAGAACATCCTGGCAAAGGCTTATCACAATAGTTGTGAGCGACATGAAATTGTCCAACGATAATTTCTCTGTCAGTTATCTGTACATGACTTTTGATTTGACGTACCATTTGCCACAAACAACTTATTATGACATATGATTTGACGTGCCACATGTCACAAACAACTTATTTTGACATATGATTTGACGTAGCATATGTCACAAACAACTTAATATGACATATGATTTGACGTACCATTTGTCACAACCAACTTATTATGACATGATTTGACGTACCATATGTCACAAACAACTTAATATGACATATGATTTGACGTACCATTTGTCACAACCAACTTATTATGGCATGATTTGACGTACCATATGTCACAAACAACGTATAATGACATATGATTTGACGTAACATATTCACGAACAATTTATTGTCAGGGGATTCGCCATGAGAAATAAAGCTTGGGAGTTAAGTTTCTCCTCGATGTATTCAATTCATCTGCTTTGTGTATGAAGTATTTAATTCATCTGCTTTGTGTATGAAGTATTCAATTCATCTGCTTTGTGTATGAAGTATTCAATTAATCTGCTTTTTGTATGAAGCATTCATTTTCATCTAAATTCATCTGCTTAGTGTATGAAGTATTCAATTCATCTGCTTAGTGTATGAAATATTCAATTCATCTGCTTTGTGAATGAAGTAGTAGTATTCAATTCATCTGCTTTGTGTATGTAGTATTCAATTCATCTGCTTTGTGTATGAAGTAGTAGTATTCAATTCATCTGCTTTGTGTATGTAGTATTCAATTCATCTGCTTAGTGTATGAAGTATTCAATTCATCTGCTTTGTGTATGTAGTATTCAATTCATCTGCTTTGTGTATGAAGTATTCAATTCATCTGCTTTGTGTATGAAGTATTCAATTCATCTGCTTTGTGTTTGAATCAAGTCGCAGTTAGCATTCAAGAGTGTTAAAGCCAGCGTCTATAATAACATTCAGTGTCTTGCACATTTCGTTGTTCTGCTCAAATTGAATTCAATCAATGGTAATGCTGCCCAGAAACAGTGTAGTCAATCAATGGTAATGCTGCCCAGAAACAGTGTAGTCAATCAATGGTAATGCTGCCCAGAAACAGTGTAGTCAATCAATGGTAATGCTGCCCAGAAACAGTCAAGTCATTCAATTTTAATGCTGCCCAGAAACAGTGTAGTCAATTAATGGTAATGCTGCACAGAAACAGTGTAGTCAATTAATGATAATGCTACCCAGAAACAGTCAAGTCAATCAATGGTAAAGCTCCCTTGAAACAGTGAAGTCTTTACGGAGAAGTGTTTTAAAAACTTGAAATATTAATTTTAAAAATCCCTTAACATTCATTCATAAATTCATTTATCGACTGGTACAACGTAGTTTTATAACTAATCTCATAAATTGTCTTTAGGGGCCATCCATGTAAGACGTCACGCATCTAAAAAGGGGGCGGGGTGTTTTAAAAATTTGTCACGATGTATTTGGGGATTTCTAAAGTTTGTGTCAAATATGTGACAATTTGGGGGTGGGGGGGGGGGTCCAAAATTGTCCAAAATAGTGTGACATCATTTATGGAAGACCCCTTATTCGACCACGACTGTGTACACATGTAAGTAATGGAACCAATGATGTAAGCAATGTGCTTTATGATATTGGATTTTTTGTGTTGAAAGATGGCGTTGGGTAGCACTTGTCAGTGCGCCCCTGTGCAAGATGGCGTTGGGTAGCACTTGTCAGTGCGCCCCTGTGCAAGATGGCGTTGGGTAGCACTTGTCAGTGCGCCCCTGTGCAAGATGGCGTTGGGTAGCACTTGTCAGTGCGCCCCTGTGCAAGATGGCACTGTGTAGCACTTGTCAGTATGCCCCTGTAATGTATTATATATGCGTGTTTTGCGTTACCAAAAAATGTCAAGGGTCGTTGCGCCGGTGTACCACACACCTAATAGACTCACCCACTGTAATGGCGAGCCACTAACATCATTGTACCCTATGTGAAGAGAGGCATATTCAATTAAATCGTCTATTTAATTGCTTTACCCCATGAGAAATTTGGTCTACTGTTCCTTGACCAACGGGATCATGTCTTGACCATAGGTGTCAGGCTTTGACCATTTTGTGTCAGGCCTTGACTATTGCTGCCAGGCCAAAGCCTTTTGCTGAAAGACCTTGACGTTTTGGTGTCAAGCCTAGACTAAGGGCATCATGCCTTGACCATTCATGTCAGACCTTGACAGGTCACTGGCATACGACAACACCGATGTTTTGTGACATGAGCTAAGTCATTTACGGTAGTTCTCTTATAGTTGTGATGGAAATGCACACTGTCAACTTCAGTGATTGGATAAGGACCCTTGAAGATCATAGTTCTATATAATGTGGGAAGTAGGGGGGGGGGGCCTTACTGTTTACATGGCTGACACATCCTGCAACATGCAAGACACATCTTGCCAAAAGTACGGCATGTGTGATTCACGCTGAATGACGGTCTAATGTGGTGCTACAATCACGTTTCACCTTGCATGTTTCGGTTTAAAAGTACATATGGTGACATGTGTGACACGACTGTACATATAGTGACATGTGTGACACGACTGTACATATAGTGACATGTGTGACATGTGTGACACGACTGTACATATAGTGACATGTGTGACACGACTGTATATATAGTGACATGTGTGACACGTGTGACACGACTGTACATATAGTGACATGTGTGACACGACTGTACATATAGTGACATGTGTGACACGTGTGACACGACTGTACACATAGTGACATGTGTGACACGTGTGACACGACTGTACACATAGTGACATGTGTGACACGTGTGACACGACTGTACACATAGTGACATGTGTGACACGTGTGACACGACTGTACACATAGTGACATGTGTGACATGTGTGACATGACCGAAGAAATTTGTTGAAACCAGTTCGTCACCAAACATTTTTAAATTATTTATATTTGCTTTCATTGTTTGCTCGTGTGTTTCTTTCTGGGTTTGAGGCAAACCTCTTCGGAGGGCTAATAGACCCACTTCCCGTCATCCTATCGAGCCGACACTTGGCACATTGACTTGTTGACAAGCCCAATACATTCTCTCAAATTTTCATCCCCACTTCCAACCCCTACCCCCCAGACGACACTGATTTCGCACAATAAAATTCCCGATAACTGCAATAAATAAGATTAGTTTAAATAAATTCTCGCAAGTGCGTTTTGAGCGCATTATTATTATTTTTATTTCAAAGAAATATTTGGTGTAATAAATATGCGGGGAAAAAGCGTGAGGGATATTTGAATATTAAAATAGTTCAGGGGCGTAAAAAATGTAAGCGGTTGCGAACCTCGGGGGCGTCCATTAATTACGTCAATAAAACAGGGCGGGGGGTGGGGGATGGAAATGTTTGACAGTTGTTGACAAGGGGGGTGGGGGTTAAATTAGTTGACGTCAACAACCATGTTTTTTTTCCTATTAAAATTTTAATCATAAAAAATTAAAAATTGTCTGGTTATTACATTATTTTTAACAATTAAATGAGTTCAAATAGTCATATATTATTAGGCTTTTAAGAATATAAGAGTTATTTAATGTGTGTCTGTCTATGCACTGCAGATGGCTGGTCAGAATGTTAGCACACTTTGTTAGTGCAAGAGAAGTCAAAAGTTGGCATCTCTTCACCTGTCAGTTTTCTCTGTATCCGCTCCCTAGAATGATTAACACATCATTGTACACGGTTTTCAATTAGAAAAAAACACCAACTCATCGGTGTTCATTAACAACTATACCAACTCAGAGACAGAGAGAGCTTATGGCAATTATTTAACTATACCAACTCAGAGACAGAGAGAGCGTATGACAATTATTTAACTATACCAACTCAGAGACAGAGAGAGCGTATGACAATTATTGAACTATACCAACTCGGAGACAGAGAGAGCTTATGGCAACTATTGAACTATACCAACTCAGAGACAGAGAGAGCTTATGTCAATTATTGAACTATACCAACTCGGAGACAGAGAGAGCTTATGGCAACTATTGAACTATACCAACTCGGAGACAGAGAGAGCTTATGGCAACTATTGAACTATACCAACTCAGAGACAGAGAGAGCTTATGGCAATTATTTAACTATACCAACTCAGAGACAGAGAGAGCGTATGACAATTATTGAACTATACCAACTCGGAGACAGAGAGAGCTTATGGCAACTATTGAACTATACCAACTCAGAGACAGAGAGAGCTTATGTCAATTATTGAACTATACCAACTCGGAGACAGAGAGAGCTTATGGCAACTATTGAACTATACCAACTCGGAGACAGAGAGAGCTTATGGCAACTATTGAACTATACCAACTCAGAGACAGAAAGAGCTTATGGCAATTATTGAACTATACCAACTCGGAGACAGAGAGAGCTTATGGCAATTATTGAACTATACCAACTCAGAGACAGAGAGAGCTTATGGCAACTATTGAACTATACCAACTCAGAGACAGAGAGAGCTTATGGCAATTATTGAACTATACCAACTCGGAGACAGAGAGAGCTTATGGCAATTATTGAACTATACCAACTCGGAGACAGAGAGCTTATGGCAATTATTGCTCACATCGACAATGCTTCTATTTTAAGTGCTGAATGGTTAGATAAGGATCATGTTGACTTGTCTGGTATATCAGTTCCGCAAGATGAAAATGATAAATCAGGTACTATAGACTATGCCCACCAGGGGCGTCATTTCAGGTTTTTTTCATGGGGGGAGGGGGGGGGCAAAAATCAAAACTTGGTCGGCTTGTTAGTTGTTTGTCCTGGAGCGCCACAGTACGTAGACACAATGTCAAACTTATACGTATACTTTTTTTATATTAAAATTCATTATTATTTTTATTTTTTAGGTGGGGGTGTTTATAAAATGTTGACATAATTAAATAGGGGGGTCATTCGAAAGTTTGACAGTTGTTGACAAAGGGGGGGGGGTAAAAAATTGCTTAAAAATTGTTGACGTAATTAATGGACGACCCCCTAGGTGGGTTGGGGGAGACACTGATTGGGATTCTGATAAAATGCGTTACTGTCAGTCCCACCTCCCATTATTCGATACTACATTTTATAAATAAGGATTTATAAGAAAAACTGCTTTTTTTTTTCTTTTTTTGAAGGGGGGGGGGGGGGGGATTGTGGTTGTTTAATTGTATTCATTTAAAAACTTTCGGACGCGTGGAAAAAAATAGTAAATTCTCCTGCCGAGGAGGCAGAAATAAAAGTTACTGTTTAGAGCAGGTCTGCACACCTCGACATGTAAGGCGAGCCGTAATACTGTATGAAAAACTTGAGCGGGCCGAAAGAAAATAGGACAGGGAGGAAAGCTATTAAGAAAATAATTATAATAAAGAATATTTCGTTACTTCGCGGGCCGCAAAGTGAGTGCTGGCGGGCCGCATGTTTTGCTGGCGGGCCGCATGTTGTGCTGGCGGGCCGCATGTTGCGCAGGCCTGGTTTAGAGAGTACAGTTTTGTCTGTTCAGGTTGTTGTTTGCCTTTCGTTTAATTCCGGGTAGCTGATAAAATCAAGTAGAACGGTCACAACACCGTATCCTAGTTTCAGATCTCCTACTCCGGGTATCATGCGTCAGAAATGTACGTCATTCTGGGCTTTTCTGGTTCGTTTAAATCAGGGTCGGATAATGACGCATCCTATTCTGTTTCCTATGACGAGCGTTTCATTTGTGACATTTCTTTGTGGACCGGAGACCCAGGAAATTGAAATACACCGCTATAATAGATGAACACCGAGACCCCAACGGCACAGCTCCCTCTGTCAACCATAGCTTTAGTGCCGTTGGTAACCCATAGCTGCATTGGCATACACAACATATAGCTTCATTAGCGTACGCAACCCATAGCTTCATTGGCGTACGCAACCTATAGCGTCATTGGCGTACACAACCCATAGCGTCATTGGCGTACGCAACCCATAGCGTCATTGGCGTACGCAACCCATAGCGTCATTGGCGTACACAACCCATAGCGTCATTGGCGTACACAACCCATAGCGTCATTGGCGTACGCAACCCATAGCTTCATTGGCGTACGCAGCCCATAGCTTCATTGGCGTACACAACCCATAGCGTCATTGGCGTACACAACCCATAGCTTCATTGGCGTACACAACCCATAGCGTCATTGGCGTACACAACCCATAGCGTCATTGGCGTACACAACCCATAGCGTTATTGGCGTACGCAACCCATAGCTTCATTGCTGTTTGTAACTCATAGCGTTGGTTCCGTGGAGTATTTCTAAATATGTAATAGAATTTGTTTCTTCCCAGGGGGACCAAAGGGCTCGTAAATATGTACAGTACAACCCTCATCCCTAGACCCCACCCACCCCGTTTAAGCCCACCCCACTTGACGCCACATCATGTCAGTTACACCCCAGGCCTATAGCTGAGCCAGTGGCTGTTTTGTTGTCTTCTCCCTTTGATCGCTGTGACGTGCTAATCACGTGTTATCGCTGTCTTCAATTAATTACCAGGTGGCTCGTTGATCGAAGTCGGCCTCCAAGTTGTTGATAGGATTTACGCTACCAGTCAACAGTAAGAGCGCGTTAGCCTAAATGGAGAGGTCAAAGGTTACAAACAAGTAGTTGATTTGTGTTACAAGCAAGCTCGAACCATAGAGAGTAGAGTGCATTAGTCTACGATATTTCATTAAACTGCGATACTTCATTAATCTACTACTACATTAGTCTGCGATACTTCATTAATCTACTACTACATTAGTCTGCGATACTTCATTAATCTACTACTACATTAGTCTGCGATACTTTATTAATCTACTACTACATTGGTCTGCGATACTTCATTAATCTACTACTACATTAGTCTGCGATACTTCATTAATCTACTACTACAGTAGTCTGCGATACTTCATTAATCTACTACTAGATTAGTCTGCGATACTTCATTAATCTACTACTACATTAGCCTGCGATACTTCATTAATCTACTACTGTATACATTAGTCTGCGATCCTTCATTAGTTTACAATAAGTAGCCTACAATGCTATACAAGTCTAAAATAGTACAAAAGTCTAAACACGGCATTAGAGTTCAATACTAATATTGCTACATGAGTACAGGGCTTCCCGTTCATGAACTTCAAAGAGTTCCTTTAAGTTTATGTCTGACACTGGCTCTCAAACTATGGCGGCACAGGTGTTCTTTTCTGCTGGGCACCACTCCATCATGTGTTATACTTTTAAGTCATTATTCTGAAAGTTGTTTTCAGGCATACATTCATACGTCTCCTGGGCACGGGTTTGGGGGGGGGGGGGGGGGGGGGAAACGCTACATAAAATTAAGGCTGCACCTATTGGTACCCGGGTACCAGAATTGAGAGGTTGGGATTAAAAAACGATTTAAAATATTATTGTTGGGTTTGTAAGACCAAATGAGGTATCAGATGAAAGATAATTGAATGGACTATACGTTTGTAAACTTAATTCTTCATTTTAACTAAAATAAACTACTACAAATGGCATTAGAATAGCATTAGTCAAAATGGACCCGGACACGAAGTGCCGCCATTCGCACGCGGGTACCATTAAGCTCAATGCTATTCGGATGTCATTTGTGGTAGTTTATTTTAGTAAAACTGAAGAATTAACATTTCAAACGTATAGTACATTCAATTATCTTTCATTTGATACCTCATTTGGTCTTACAAACCCAACAATAATATTTTAAATCGTTTTTTAATCCCAACCTCTCAATTCTGGTACCCGTGTACCTATAGCCACTTCGTAAAATTAATATTAAAACATTTCAATGCCCCCCCCCCCCCCAAACCTTCACGTCTATAGCTACTGAGCCGGACATTTAGTGGTTTGTGTGAGTGTTTAATCCACAACTGGAGGATGCAACGAGTGGTGTCTGCGCCAAGTCAGTGAGAGTGTAGTCCTTGAACTTAAAAAGTAAGTAGAGTCACTCACAATATGATTTACAGCACAACATCTCCGGTGTGGGATGTGCTGCATGTTGTGACGTCAACAAGTTTTCGTTTTGGCTTGGAAGGGGGGTGTGTGGGGGTAATGGGGCAGGGAAGAAAATTATTCAAGATTTTTAACGTGGGGGCTGTTTTGACGAGGACCATCGTCCAAGGAAATTATAATTTTATTGTGTTAATTAATGGTATAAATAATATCCTGATTTCCCCTTACAAATAAAGTATTATTACATCGATTTTATTCCTTTTGATCAAACCCTCGCGAGACACCAATGTGTCGCGACACATAGGTTGAGCACCGCTGTTTATACCAGATACCTTATTAATAAAGAAAACATAATCGCACCGTCTAACAAAAGGTGCGGCGACGGGCTGGCGGCTAGGGAAATTGAAATCCTTATCTATTATTAATCAGAGGCTGTCTTGTGATTTTACATTAACGCTGTCCAATAGCGGGCGTAATGTTTTTATTTAAAAACGAGCAGGTAAGTATTTTATTGTGATGTGAAGTGACAAGTAAGTAAGGAGAGTTGCCACACAAAAACCCACTCCAAAGACAGGTATGTCATGCCTGCCACCGGTATGTCATGTCTACCACCGGTATGTCATTTCTGCCAACGGTATGTCATGTCTGCCACCGGTAAGTCATGTCTGCCACCGGTATGTCATGTCTGCCACCGGTATGTCATGTCTGCCACCGGTAAGTCATGTCTGCCCCCGGTATGTCATGTCTGCCACCGGTAAGTCATGTCTGCCACCGGAATGTCATGTCTGCCACCGGTATGTCATGTCTGCCACCCGTCGTTTCTTGAGCGCTACGACTCCACGGCTTATTCCTTCAACTTATTTTATCAGTACAATGACCATAACAAACTACACTGTTTTTCTTTTAATAAAGATGTAACTTTGTGGGGGGCGGGGGTCTGTAAAGGGGGTGTGTGTGTTTACATGTGTCATTTCAAATAACGTGTGGAGTCCCAGGGGCGTAAACTGTGATGGGATCAAATGATATCTTAAGTATGAAATGGGGGGGGGGGGCGATATATAGATATATTCTTATTACAAATGATATCTGCATACACTTGAAGGAAAAAAAACCCCGTAAAAATAGTTTAAAAAAATAATTATATATATATATGAGAAAAAATTAACTTATCCTTAAATTCTTATCATAGAATCAGTTGCTAACAACAGCTTCGAAGTTAACAGTTTCATTTCAAGCATTACAGTCTTCACCCCAACACCATCATCTGCATTAAGACTACGCCTTTACACCATCATGTTTAATTACAGACTACACCTCTATGCCATCATCCTTCTTTCCTTCACTTCTCATCACTTCTACTTGCTATCACAATTTCATCCACTGCTGCTTGCTCCTTCCAACCGATGATATTTTTTAATGGATAAGCGAGAGTTATCGGATGTCCATGTTGACAGAGTCATTGAGATGGTTAATTATTGATATGATGGGATGAACAGACTCTGTGATATCACCTCTGTATCGATTTGTTACATTTCATTTACTTCGTTTCTCCTCCTCGTCTCTCTCATGTGCTCTCTCTCTCTCTCTCTCATGTGCTCTCTGTCTCTCCTGGACTCTCTCTCTCTCTCATGGGCTCTCTGTCTCTCCTGGACTCTCTCTCTTTCTCTCTCATAGGCTCTCTGTCTCTCCTGGACTCTCTCTCATGGGCTCTCCGTCTCTCCTGGACTCTCTCTCTCTCATGGACTCTCTCTCTCATGGGCTCTCTGTCTCTCATGGACTCTCTCTCTCTCATGGGCTTTCTGTCTCTCATGGACTCTCTCTCTCTCTCATGGGCTCTCTGTCTCTCCTGGACTCTCTCTCTCATGGGCTCTCTCTCTCTCTCATGGGCTCTCTGTCTCTCCTGGACTCTCTCTCTTTCTCTCTCATAGGCTCTCTGTCTCTCCTGGACTCTCTCTCATGGGCTCTCCGTCTCTCCTGGACTCTCGATCTCTCATGGACTCTCTCTCTCTCATGGGCTCTCTGTCTCTCATGGACTCTCTCTCTCTCATGGGCTCTCTGTCTCTCCTGGACTCTCTCTCATGGGCTCTCCGTCTCTCATGGACTCTCTCTCTCTCTCATGGGCTCTCTGTCTCTCATGGACTCTCTCTCTCTCATAGGCTCTCTGTCTCTCCTGGACTCTCTCTCATGAGCTCTCCGTCTCTCCTGGACTCTCGTTCTCTCATGGACTCTCTCTCATGGGCTTTCTGTCTCTCATGGACTCTCTCTCTCTCTCATGGGCTCTCTGTCTCTCATGGACTCTCTCTCTCATGGGCTCTCTGTCTCTCCTGGACTCTCTCTCGCTCTCGTGGGCTCTCTGTCTCTCCTGGACTCTCTCTCTCTCATTGGCTCGCTGTCTCTCCTGGACTCTCTCTCATGGACTCTTTGTCTCTCCTGGACTCTCTCTCTCTCATGGGCTCTCTCTCTCTCTCAGACTGTCACTCTCTGCTACAGGGACTCTCCATCACTCTCTCTTTTGGACTGTCTCTCTCATAGACTCTCAAACTATCTTTTTAACTCTATTGGGCTGTCTTTCTTTTACTCTCTCACCCTCTCTCTCTCTCTCGCTCGCTTCCGTTATTACAGGGAGATAACCGATGATTAATTTTATCTGTAACAATTTCCTTGCTTATTGCCCCACAGGCAGCAAGCTGGGAGCTGCTATTGTAAAGTTCACTGTAAAAACCATGTCATGCAGAGAATACTTATGTTTACAACGGAATGTGTTATCAATGATTTGTTCAAATCTCTGGCCAGTGGTGGATTTAGGTGTGGGTAAAGGGTTTTGGTGTGGGTAGGGGGTAAGTGTGGGAAGGGAGTTTAGGTTTTGGCTCTAGGTTTTGGTGTGAGAAGGGGGGTTAAGTGTGGGAAGGTGGTGTAGTTTTGGGAAAGGGGTTAAGTTTGGGTAGGGGGTTTTTGTGTGGGAAGGGGGTTAAGTGTAGGAATGGGGTTAAGTGTGGGAAGGAGGTTAAGTTTGGGTAGAGGTTACTGTGTCAGAAGGGGGTTAAGTGTGGGTATGGGGTTAAGTGTGGATAGGGGTTTAAGTGTGGGAAGGGGTTTAAGTGTGGGTAGGGGTTTCAGGTGTGGAAAGGGGTTTAAGTGTGGGCAGGGGGTTAAGTGTGGGAAGGGGGTGTATGTGTGGGAAGGGGTTACGTGTGGGTTGGGGGTGTAGGTGTGGGAAGGGGGTTAAATGTGGAAAGGGGGTTAAGTGTGGGCAGGGGTTAAGTGTTGGTAGATGGTTCAGGTGTGGGTAAGGGACTAAGTGTGGATAGGGTGTTTAGATGTGGGGAGGGGGTTAAGTGTGGGTAGGGCGTTTACAGGCAAGGCTTCTTATAATTAACAACGTTCTCTCGCTATCAGTCTTGTTAACGTGGGTGTTCCAACAACTAGATCCAGATATTTTGGTTACGTGTGGACAGTGGCGTAGCGTCAACGGAGTAAGAAAACCGCTACAGTTGGAAAAAATGTATCCCTTCCTCAACCCCTTCCTACGCCATTGTGTATGGATGTTAGAAAATGACATCTGGATTTTGGACGTAAAATCCAGATGGTTTTATCTACGATATTTTAGACGTTTTTACCAAAGTTTTACCTTAGAAGATATTTCCAAGTCCCCGGGCGTATGATTTGTAATACTGTAATGTGTGTCTGTATCCCCTCTTGTAGCCATCCACTTGTCCTGTGGTTTGTATGTCCTCTTGTATATAGCCATTCACTTGTCCTGTGGTTTGTATAACTTCTTGTAGCCATCCACTTGTCCTGTGAGATTCGACTGAAAAGGTAGAATAACCGATTGACCTTAGATTAAAAATGTCAACACGGATTTCATTGAATGGATTATTTTTACTATTTTAAAATTATGATATGCAATTTAATCATTTGTACATTATTCGATGACTGAATGTAGAACTAATCGATGACTGATTGTAGAACTAATCGATGACTGAATGTAGAACTAATCGATGACTGAATGTAGAACTAATCGATGACTGAATGTAGAACTAATTGATGACTGATTGTAGAACTAATCGATGACTGAATGTAGAACAAATCGATGACTGAATGTAGAACTAATCGATGACTGAATGTAGAACTAATTGTAGAACTAATTGTAGAACTAATTGTAGAACTAATTGTGTACCGGTATCGAAAGAGTGGAATGGTGCGGAGAGTTTTAGTACAATTATGAGAGAAAATAAAAATGGCTTTGTTTAGATATACACGCATTTCGGGGCTAATTTTTTTTTTTGCAATACGTATATAAATAAGTTCAGTTAATAAATTAAAATATTAAAACACAATTAGTTTAAAAGTATATTTACTGATGTTTATAACTTAAAAACTTGGCTTCACCCAGGGATCGAGTCCATCATCAACGCATTGGGAAGCATTGTGCCTTAAATTATTATTATTTTTTTTTTAAAGTAGGCCATAAAGGCTCCATTAAACAAACTATGAATTACCATTGATAGAGCCCAATTGTTCTACCACCACGAGCCTACATTTGGCAATGTGGTGACTACCTAAGAAAAAACATCAACACCACATTTAAAGAGGGACATTAACGATTAGAGATTACCATGACTGGATTTGAACAGTCGGGTGTCCTTGAGTCCAAGATATTCTTATCCAGGCCTCATAAGGCGTTAAGACATATAAGGCATTAAGACATAAGGCATCCAATGAAACAAGATAACACATTACATCTCATGATTAGTACCCGGAGTACGTTGACACAACTAAACAAAGAACATACAGTTAAATGTTGCCCCGTGGCCCATAGTTCTGTCCCTGTAGTGGCGTGTCGTATGATTATTTTATTGACAGGGTCACACATCCAGCACTACTCTCCCAACACGTGTGTGCAATACACATATCGACACTTGTTTTAGTACACATATCGACACTTGTTTTAGCACACATATTGATGCTTGTTTTAGTACACATATCGACACTTGTTTTAGCACACATATCGACACTTGTTTTAGCACACATATCGACGCTTGTTTTAGCACACATATCGACGCTTGTTTTAGCACACATATCGACACTTGTTTTAGCACACATATCGACACTTGTTTTAGTTCACATATCGACGCTTGTTTTAGCACACATATCGACGCTTGTTTTAGCACACATATCGACGCTTGTTTTAGCACACATATCGACACTTGTTTTAGCACACATATCGACACTTGTTTTAGCACACATATCGACGCTTGTTTTAGCACACATATCGACACTTGTTTTAGCACACATATCGACACTTGTTTTAGCACACATATCGACACTTGTTTTAGCACACATATCGACGCTTGTTTTAGCACACATATCGACACTTGTTTTAGCACACATATCGACACTTGTTTTAGCACACATATCGCCGCTTGTTTTAGTACACATATCGACATTTGTTTTAGCATAACAATTAAATATATCTTGAGCAACCGATCAATGATTCTAAAGAACTTTTGATCATTAATTAGTTCAATGGCGTAGGCGTAGAGTGGGAAGGGAAATGGGGCGTCCATAGTACTGTCTTTTTTTATTTGTTATTTATGCGAATGTAGCGGTATTTAATTGGCTACTTTATAACAAAAGAACAAAACAAAGGATGGCAATGACATCTGACATGGCCACACCTCCTGACATCACCACGCCTCCTGACATGGTCACACCTCCTGATATGGCCACACCTCCTGACATGGTCACACCATCTGACCAGGTCGCACCTCCTGACATGGTCTCACCTCCTCACATGGTCACACCTCCTCACATGGCCAAACCTCCTGACATGGTCACACCTCCTCACATGGCCGCACCTGCTGACATGGTCACACCTCCTCACATGGCCACACCTCCTGACATGGCCACACCTCCTCACGTGCTCATACTTCCTGACTGCACATAGTTTCTGGAAAGATTGGTCTAAACCCTTTGTCCCAAAAGATATAATTAAACCAATAATAAAATGTATTGAGTAAAGAGTGAAAAAAAAATTTATTCTAAAATGACTGGAAAATGTCGCCCTATAAGACACGTTGTTTTTGGTGAACTCTTAGTAAATTAAAATTCTTTTTTCAGAACGGTGCGCTTTGAAATACGCATGAGTTAATGTCAAGGTTTCCGAGCGCTTTTAAAGATGTATTATTTTTATTTAAACACAAAATTAAAGATGTGTGTGTAGGGCGCTATTTTGAGATTTCGCCCCCGGGCGAGATTTAGCCAAGAGACGCCACTGGTATGTTTCGGTTGGTGCACACATTTTAAATAAAGCTTGGTTCTATGTTCGCAGATTATTGCCCTTGCGAAAACAATTTGAAATAACTTTTGAAAACGAAAGATTATCTGTTTAAAGCAATCAAATTCTTTAAATAGACAGAGCTACGTGTTGCCACATTTGAAGAAACTACAGACTACAGGTCATTACGTGATATAAGTGTGTGTGTGTGGGGGGGGGGGGTCAACGTTAGATTAAAACTATCACATAGTTCAGGGGCGAGCACAAAGGGGTGCGTTGGCGTACCTAGGTGTTTACCGTCCTGGGGGGGGGGGGGTTCTTTTAATAAATTTTGGTTATCAACTTTATCTGTGAGACGTGTGTGGGGGAGGGAGATGCGCAAGCTTGTGATCGAGCCCCAAATCAGCATTGACTAAAACTAGGTCACTGAATGGGTGGCTTGTGATCGATACCCAAATCAGCACTGACTAAAACTAGGTCACTGAATGGGTGGCTTGTGATCGAGCCCCAAATCAGCATTGACTAAAACTAGGTCACTGAATGGGTGGGTGCATTTTATGTGTATGGCGATGTCTTAAAGTAACAATTTGTTACATACGGAACAGTTTCAGTCCATAGTTTACTTAACCTTTCTATATGAGATTATGTTCATGTTGTACATACATTACAAGCTTCTGAAATGCCACACACAATAATTTTCCTGTTAGAGTATTATTACTGGCACAGAAGCGTCACAGACAGTGAAAATGTAGAGCTAGACACTAGTGATGGGACGATTAATCGGAATCGTGTCGGAATAATCGAAATATCTGGATTTTTCCAAAGCATCGGGAATCGGTATCGGAGCTGAATAATTCAGACCCGATTCCGATACCAAAACGATTCTTAACTGAATGAAGTTTTTCTCATTAAAATGGAATTATTTAGACTATTTTGAACTCAATACTACATCTTTGTATTATAAAAAATGGAATTATTGATAGATGTGTTTATATAAAACCTTTCCAATAGATTGTTATCTAGCATATTGTAAAGCTTCAATAGCAAGTTAATAAACTTTTCTAATCAATTCTCAACTTTTATATTAATTAAATATGTTAATACCTGGGCACAGTAATACATGTATGTAATAATGGCCAGGAATCGGAATCGTATCCGGAATCGTATCGGGAATCGGGATAATTGGGTAGAATCGGAATCGTATCGGAATCGTTAAAAATTTTGGTATCGTCCCATCACTACTAGACACGGAAGGAAAACAGAGCACACACACACACAATACAAAGTCAATTCGTCAATATATAAATGGTGATTTTGTTTACTTAGTTGTATGTCTTTATATGTATATAAATACAAATATATATATATATATAAATGTTGATCCATGTACTTTCTGGTGTAATATCTTCCCATTTTAACAGGTTAAATAATGAAATTAAAAAAAAAAAAATTATGTACGTCTGATTGTACTGCTTACGTTTCTACGTGGATTAATGGATCCTGATAAAACTTGGGATACATACAGTGGCGTAGTGAGGGGGGCAAGGGGGGGAATCATGCCCCGGGCGCTACTTACAAAGGGGCGCCAAATGGTATATTTTACTATAATATTGTATGGTTTTCGAATAGGGGGGCGCTAAAAAGGTATTGGGGGCGCTAAAAAGGTATTGTGCCCCGCGCGCGAGTTAAGCTCGCTACGCCACTGGATACATAGTTGTTACACTTGATTATCCAGATAGACCAAATGACGGGGTTAGAATTTAAAAACTAATATCGTTTATAGTTGGGGCCCAAATTGAGTTTTTCCTTATATGAGATATATAAATACAAAATACAATGAATACATAGATCTAGACTTGGTACACATGCAATAGAAACTCAATATATTAAAACTGGAGGTTTTTAACTTATAAGATTCAACACGTTAGAGGCCAGGAGCCCTTATTTCATTAATTTCCTGAATTATGCTTTATAAATAACAGTAGGCGTAGTAAACAATTTAGGGCTATACGTGAACTGGTGGATGTATACCAAACTTAGTAGGCATACCGTTTATATTCCATATTGAAATAGCGTTGGCTCAATTAAACATTTTGCTTGACTATTTAAATAAATCACTCAATGTTAATTGATTAACGGAAATCGCTTTGAAATTGGTGAATAACTTTTCAATAAGACATTTCTTTTTTTAGTTCGACTAGTCTTTAAGTCAATTAAAACAAAAATTACTTGGCCCAGCTTGAATATTGACTGAAACTGAAAGGGGACGTCATTCAATTTTTACAAGAGTTTTCATAAACTGGATTTTTTAAAATAGGAATTTTATAGCTTATTTCTTGGCATCCCGCTTTTGTTTTCGTTCATAGTTCCGCCCCTGATTAGTTTATCTATGAGTACGTGAGATATCTCATAAGTATCCAATTTTCTGTCCTCATTATCAACCACTGATTTATTTTCGCTACAGCATTTCATTCATCACACCAGCCGAATTCATTCAGTGTGTATTCACCCCATCAATCGATCGTTTCATTAAAAATTCAGTCCCACCACAACTACAACTATAACAACTGCAACAACTATAATGCTCTTCAAATCCATCCCAGAGAAACACACTCAATAAACCCACAAATCTGCAGTTTCATTTCATTCAAACTCCATTCAATTCAATCAGTTTATTTTTTATAATCATTTTTTCTTCCTTCTTTCAGGACCGTAGCCGTTGGGTCTATCCACTTGCTTCCTCGTTTCATCGTCAACGTCAAGCCAGTCAAAACGCCACCCTGGCAGCCCTAGCGGGAACAGCGGGCTCGAGGCTCCACGAGTCCGACCCGGCCGCCAATCGTTCTATCGAACTGAAGCACGCTCCGCAGACCGAGAGGGCTGGCGAGAAGAAACAGTTTTCTCCCTCGAGTCTACCAAACGGAAATAGCAGCGGTAGCGGCAGGCAGCAACTGATCGAAGCAGACAACAGCCTTCATCAAGAGGAGCATATAATTCCAGGCGTGGAGCACATTTTTTTCGAGCAGGAGTTGGAGAAGATGGAGCATACGAACACTGACAGCAATGAGCACATCGTCGTGTTGGCCGTGGATAACAGCGCCCCCAGCGACATGGCCTTCAAATGTGAGTTGATGAACTTTGGTCAGTTTTTGTTGTCACGTTTGAAAGGTTTCGTTCATCAAATTTAGTTTCCAAAGTGGGAGTAAATTAGGTTGTAAGCGACTGCGTAATTGCGTTGCACGAGTGCAACCACTTGACTCGAGAGCTTAATGCAGCTGTTGTATGATTAGGCTGGTGGGCTGTTCATTTGCGTGTAGGCTGTTCAGTTGTGTGTAGGCTGATAGTTTGTCTGCTATAAATCTATGATGACATTTCAGTTGAAATGTATGGTTTTTTTTGGTAAAGCAATTTCTCCTGCACGTTTGACATATTGATGGTCCTTTATACGCCAATAGTCTCTTAAATATCAACGCGTGTGAGTGACATTACGAATATGTGTGACATTTATACGTGTGTCCTTACGAATGTGCACCATTGTTTGCTGTATGTACTCCCATGATTTGTGGGGCTACGATTTTGTTTTATCGTGGAACGGTTTACAAGAAGAAACGACTGCTGTTTTAATTCATTTGACATCGTGTAAATGCCATGTTTTCGGTGTAGTGTGAATGGCCAGTGAATGTCATGTTTGTGATCACGCCGTGTTAGTATTAACATGGGGGAATAGGTGGAGCATGGTGGCATAGGTGGAGCATGGTGGCATTGGCGGAAAATGGGCATAAGTGGAACATGGGGCATAAGTGGAACATGGGGCATAGGTGGAACATGGGGCATAGGTGGAACATGGAGCATAAGTGGAACATGGGGCATAAGTGGAACATGGGGCATTAGTGGAACATGGGGCATAGCTGGAGCATTGTGGCTTATGAATTTAAGTTTAACTTGATGTACACACTATGTACAATAATTACAGTATCAGTATCTCCCAAGTTTAACTTGTTGTACACAATATGTACAATATTTACAGATATAGTATCGTTACTATATTTGTTTGTTTCCTTGACTGTAGGGGACGTCTGTAATGCGCTAGCACAAGAAGGGCGGGCAGAGGGGGTTTTCTGCCACTCCCCACAACCTTTTAAAAACAATAGTTTAAGGAAGCGCTTACGACCGGGACAAATGTAGTGTTAAAAAGGAGGGGGGGGGTGCAAAGCAAGAATCTTGGCCCACGACGGACGGCACAAAAAACTAACTACGCCACTGCTGTAGTGTAGTGACTATTTTCTATGTGCAAACAGTGGCTTGTTTATGCCCACATGACCCACGGTGACCCACCTTTTTAATATTCAACGCTTCACAGTCGCAGTGAACACAATTTGTTTGTTCCAAGACACTAAACCCCCACCCCCTGCCTATCCCTCGCCCTTTAGTAGTGAATCTTTTATGACCCCTCCAATCAAGCTCTGGTACAATGCCCTGTCCTGTACAAGTGGGAACCAACAAGACACCCTACCCCCCCCCCCTCTCAAGGCGTGTACATTATCCTAAGGGCAGCTAGACACGGAGCGCTCCGATACTGAGACAGTTTGTGTAAACAGTCAATTGATGTACAATGTGGACACTGTGTGTACACAGTCAACTGATGTACACTGTGCGTACGGGGGAAGCAAACTAAAGGTGAACATTAGTCATTAGACTCGTACTTCTTTAATGTGTACACAGGCCGCAACACACTTCTACCCCTATACCTGTTCACATGTACAGACAACGAATTCGTTCACATGAATGTCAATATGCAATGCACCATGGTATCTAACCGGTATTTGCCTATTGTTTATGCAGACTATTGTGTCCCAGTATTAGATAGACAAGGCTACAGGGTATTTTGGTAGAGGCTCTTAAACTGGACTCTGCAGACCTCATTGGGTGTGGGGGGTCCGTGGATACATGTTGATTGTTGATGTTTCGTGGATGATTCGGATCGAAGAATCTTTATTTCTTTGAACAACACATATCATGACAATGTGTTGTGTCCATAAACTTGTCTAGACTATCACAGTGGGGGGTCATGTGGGTTTGGGGGTCGTTTGGTGTCCGTGCTACAACAATGTTTAGTGTAACAAGATGGCCAAATGTTGATGCGGATGTAAAATTGATGTTTATAGTTTTTTTTTACGCAGTGTGTGGGGCCCGTGGCTCGGACTTCATAGGAAACACAAGGAGGGGGGTTGCAGTGAACACGTGAGAACATTTGCATGCCATTAATTGTGTATGCAACACTGGGAGGGGGAGTGCAGGGCAGTGAACACATGAGTACCAATGACCAATGCGTACCATTACTTGTGTATAGGAAACCCGGGAGGGGGGTGCAGTGAACACATGAGTACCAATGCGTACCATTGCTTGTGTATAGGAAACCCCGGGAGGGGGGTGCAGTGAACACATGAGTACCAATGCGTACCATTGCTTGTGTATGATATAGGAAACACTGGGAGGGGGCGTGCAGTGAAAACGTGAGAACCAATGCTTCAATGCTATAGGCATAGGAAACAAAGGTACTGAGTCTAACAGCTGTTCGTGAAAACACCGCTGGGCACGAGTGAGCTTACCGCTCCTGTACCTGGGCTTATACCTGGGCATGTCAAGGCAATTTGGACAGCCATGTTTCCTGGGGCCATTGCAACTGTAGAGTTGGGGGATTTGGGATGGTGGTGGGGTAGGGTGGTTGCAGAGAAATATCTCCGATTGAACTAACCTTTTAATATTTTTTTTAGCTGTGTTGAAAGGGGGCGTTAGTGGGGGCAAGTGGTACACGAGGTTGTGTGCTGACGGGAGGGTACACATACAACGTGCGTGTTACACACTACACAGCAGGGAGATTAGGCGTACCCAATGATGAGTGAGGGATCCGGTGGATTAAATTTGGATGCAGTGTCAAAATGTGAAGATAGGTTTGCGTAGTCTATGGGCAGTTTGGATTGGGCGGTGGGCACTGGGCTGGAGGATTGGGTGGGTGTGGGGCTAGAGGATTGGGTGGGTCTGTAGGGTTGTGTGGGATTAGAGGATTGGGTGGGGCTGGAGGGTTGGGTGGGATTTGAGGATTGTGTGGGGCTGGAGGGCTGGAGGGTTGGGTGGGATTAGAGGATTGGATGGGGCTGGAAGGTTGTGTGGGATTAGAGGATTGGATGGGGCTGAAGGGTTGTGTGGATTAGAGGATTGGATGGGGCTGGAAGGTTGTGTGGGATTAGAGGATTGGATGGGGCTGGAGGGTTGGGTGGGGCTGAAGGGTTGTGTGGGATTAGAGGATTGGATGGGGCTGGAGGGTTGGGTGGGGCTGAAGGGTTGTGTGGGATTAGAGGATTGGATGGGGCTGGAGGGTTGGGTGGGGCTGAAGGGTTGTGTGGGATTAGAGGATTGGATGGGGCTGGAGGGTTGGGTGGGGCTGGAGGGTTATGTGGGATTAGAGGATTGGGCGGGTCTGGAGGGTTGGGTGGGGCTGGAGGGTTGTGTGGGATTAGAGGATTGGGTGGGGCTGAAGGGTTGTGTGGGATTAGAGGATTGGGTGGGGCTGAAGGGTTGTGTGGGATTAGAGGATTGGATGGGGCTGGAAGGTAGTTTGGGATTAGAGGATTGGATGGGGCTGAAGGGTTGTGTGGGATTAGAGGATTGGATGGGGCTGGAAGGTTGTGTGGGATTAGAGGATTGGATGGGGGCTGAAGGGTTGTGTGGGATTAGAGGATTGGATGGGGCTGGAGGGTTGGGTGGGGCTGAAGGGTTGTGTGGGATTAGAGGATTGGATGGGGCTGGAGGGTTGGATGGGGCTGGAGGGTTGGGTGGGGCTGGAGGGTTGGGTGGGTCTGGAGGGTTGTGTGGGATTAGAGGAATGGGTGGGGCTGGAGGGTTGGGTGGGGCTGGAGGGTTGGGTGGGGCTGGAGGGTTGGGTGGGGCTGTAGGGTTGGGTGGGGCTGGAGGGTTGTGTGGGATTAGAGGATTGGGTGGGGCTGAAGGGTTGTGTGGGATTAGAGGATTGGGTGGGGCTGAAGGGTTGTGTGGGATTAGAGGATTGGATGGGGCTGGAAGGTTGTGTGGGATTAGAGGATTGGATGGGGCTGAAGGGTTGTGTGGGATTAGAGGATTGGATGGGGCTGGAAGGTTGTGTGGGATTAGAGGATTGGGTGGGGCTGGAGGGTTGGGTGGGGCTGGAAGAATGGAATTAGGGATGTAAGATTAGAGGCACTATTCCTTAGTGACGAGCCAGTCCAGAGTGATTTTGATGGCGGGTTTATGGATATACAAAGCGTGACGAGCAATTTTCTTTATACGTTGACAGAGGGGGCAGGCACCCCCCTCCCAACATGTACTTTATATGTTGACAGAGGTGGCAGGCACCCGCCCTCCCAACATGCACTTTATATGTTGACAGAGGTCGGGGTATAGTTCTTGAAATTTGATGTTTTAAAAACACATCGAAATCTACCACACCACAGATAAAACATCGAAATCTACCACACCACAGATATAACATCTAAATCTACCACACCACAGATAAAAAATCTAAATCTACCACACCACAGATAAAACATCGAAATCTACCACACCACAGATAAAACATCGAAATCTACCACACCACAGATAAAACATCGAAATCTACCACACCACAGATAAAACATCGAAATCTACCACACCACAGATAAAACATCTAAATCTGCCACACCACAGATAAAACATCTAAATCTGCCACATTACAGATATTTATGAAAGCTATTGATATTTTTAAAAAAAACATAACAAGTTCATATAACAATAACATTATAAATAATTCAACCCCTCCCCTCCCCCACACCACTCTTTTAAAAAAAAAACAGGTTTTACATTTTTTTTTACATTTAAATTTTTGAACGACTCCCCCCCCCCCACCCTCCCCCCAGTCGTTTGTGATACCATCCCACACTTGTTTCATAAAAACCTCCCCATCCCCTTCCCCCCCCCCCCCCCAAGGACGCACTACGTGACGAATAACACGGGTTAAAATTTTCTAAACTTGTTTATCGACAGCTTTGACAAGATATTACCCCCCCCCCCACCCCCCAAACCGCACGTGGGTCAGAGAGACGGGGAACAATGGGTGAGCTGTACTATATCCTTGGGTGGAAACAGATCGTGGCGGCGAGCTGAGCTGTTACGCGTAACGCTAGATTAATGCGCGCCCAGACCAGGTGTCCTCGTGATCCGGTCATGCCCGTGAGCTGAATCAAATTAAAAGCTAGCGTGTGTGGTGGGGGCTAAATGGACATGGCTATACGAGTGTGTGTGAAGGGGGCTAAATGGACATGGCTATACGAGTGTGTGTGAAGGGGGCTAAATGGACATGGCTATACGAGTGTGTGTGAAGGGGGCTAAATGGACATGGCTATACGAGTGTGTGTGAAGGGGGCTAAATGGACATGGCTATACGAGTGTGTGTGAAGGGGGCTAAATGGACATGGCTATACGAGTGTGTGTGAAGGGGGCTAAATGGACATGGCTATATGAGTGTGTGTGAAGGGGGCTAAATGGACATGGCTATACGAGTGTGTGTGAAGGGGGCTAAATGGACATGGCTATACGAGTGTGTGTGAAGGGGGCTAAATGGACATGGCTATACGAGTGTGTGTGAAGGGGGCTAAATGGACATGGCTATACGAGTGTGTGTGAAGGGGGCTAAATGGACATGGCTATACGAGTGTGTGTGAAGGGGGCTAAATGGACATGGCTATACGAGTGTGTGTGAAGGGGGCTAAATGGACATGGCTATACGAGTGTGTGTGAAGGGGGCTAAATGGACATGGCTATACGAGTGTGTGTGAAGGGGGCTAAATGGACATGGCTATACGAGTGTGTGTGAAGGGGGCTAAATGGACATGGCTATACGAGTGTGTGTGAAGGGGGCTAAATGGACATGGCTATACGAGTACAGAAATAAAGGCAAAAACAAGACATTACATTTTTTTTTATACATGAAAAAGTTTTAAATAGTTACACGCTTGCATTACGAGGGTTACAAATATGTAGTGACATGGTAGCATACTGCCTTCTGGTCGTATTTTGGGAAACTGCAAGTCAGCGTCAAAGCTCAAAGATGGAACATTATCCTTTTTCCCCCTTCGTTACTTTTAAATTCATTACACACCCCACCCCACACACACATCCCTCACCCACTTTATTATACACGTCAGTGGTCAGGCGAACATTCACATGTCAGGTTAGCTTTTAACAAGAATAAAGAAATAGGGAAATTCCCCTGGCTTACCACAGACACACACACACCTCTAGTAGGCTTTCAGAAATGTAAACATTCTTTTGTACGTTGCATTGCCTCTACCTGTTTCTGTGTCGGCGTTAAGATAGGTGGTGGGGAATATGTGGTTTGTTGGGGTGTCATTTTGTGCAAGGTCTGAACTTGTATTTTAAATACTTGATTAAAAAAAATTGTGTAGAAAATTGAAATTCTTATTTCATGTATTAAATAAAGATTAAAGGTCTGGAATATGGCCAACTCCATTATTTAGTGTGGCCAGAAGAACACAAAGCGGCTGTGGTGAGGATGGTACAGAGATGTTGAAAATTAAATTGTTTAAAGCACTCGCAACCATTGACATCTTAGCGGGAGAAGTTCGGTGCTATTTGACTCAGCCTTATTCGTAATTCCGAAAAGACCTGACCTCCAAGGGACATGTCTTCAGATCTCCCGAAAAGACCTGACCTCCAATGGACGTGTCTTCAGATCTCTCGAACAGACCTGACCTCCAAGGGACGTGTCTTCAGATCTCCCGAACAGACGTGACCACCACCCAGTCCCAGATCAAAGTTTATTTAACTTTAATCAATCAATTTTATTTCAGCCAACATGCACCCTGGTGAGATAAAGCCCAGCCCCATGTGCACCCCCTCCTCAATTTAGCAGCACCCCTCTCTCCTTCATGTCACAGTTCTCAGTTTTGTATCTGGTCTTAGCACATCAAAGATGCACAATTCACATATTCAATATCTAGTCTTAGAACATCAAAGACACACAATTCACATATTCAATATCTCGTCCTAGCACATCAAAGACACACAATTCACATATTCAATATCTTGTCTTAGAACATCAAAGACACACAATTCACATATTCAATATCTAGTCTTAGAACATCAAAGACACACAATTCACATATTCAATATCTCGTCCTAGCACATCAAAGACACACAATTCACATATTCAATATCTTGTCTTAGAACATCAAAGACACACAATTCACATATTCAATATCTCGTCCTAGCACATCAAAGACACACAATTCACATATTCAATATCTCGTCCTAGCACATCAAAGACACACAATTCACATATTCAATATCTCGTCCTAGCACATCAAAGACACACAATTCACATATTCAATATCTAGTCTTAGAACATCAAAGACACACAATTCACATATTCAATATCTCGTCCTAGCACATCAAAGACACACAATTCACATATTCAATATCTTGTCTTAGAACATCAAAGACACACAATTCACATATTCAATATCTAGTCTTAGAACATCAAAGACACACAATTCACATATTCAATATCTCGTCCTAGCACATCAAAGACACACAATTCACATATTCAATATCTTGTCTTAGAACATCAAAGACACACAATTCACATATTCAATATCTCGTCCTAGCACATCAAAGACACACAATTCACATATTCAATATCTCGTCCTAGCACATCAAAGACACACAATTCACATATTCAATATCTCGTCCTAGCACATCAAAGACACACAATTCACATATTCAATATCTAGTCTTAGAACATCAAAGACACACAATTCACATATTCAATATCTCGTCCTAGCACATCAAAGACACACAATTCACATATTCAATATCTTGTCTTAGAACATCAAAGACACACAATTCACATATTCAATATCTTGTCTTAGCACATCAAAGACACACAATTCACATATTCGATCTAAATCTATAATTACCTGCAGTTAGCATTTAAAAAGTAAATTTAAAAAAAAAAAAAAAAAAAAAAGAAACTTTGAATATTTAAATGGCATTTTATATAAAACAATAAACACGATAAATTCTAGATATCAAATGACGTCATAACAGGGCATGGACGACATAACAGGTGATGGACGACATAACAGGTGATGGACGACATAACAGGTGATGGACGACATAACAGGTGATGGACGACATAACAGGTGATGGACGACATAACAGGTGATGGACGACATAACAGGTCTTGGACGACACAATTTTAGGAAATAGGATATCCTACCGGGCACTCTTCATAGTTAATGCCAATTCAATAATATTCAATGCTTGAGTTAGCTTCTGGGCACCTTCCTTTGTTTTACTTCGCTCGTTGATTTATAGCCAATATTGTGGCGTGTCCAGACCTGTAGTCTGTGTAGGTAGTGTCCAGACAATAGTCGACCCGTAAGGGATGATGGCGTTGGTTTTATGACCTAAGACCACTGACCAAACAAAGTGTCAAGCTTGTCAGATTGCCCACGACGGAATGGCGGCGTTGGTTTATGACCTATTACGCGGTGTGTTACATAAGAAGGGGATTGGGGCCCTGGGAACTTGGGACTTATAAAAGAGACAGTAAAACTGAGCAGGGCAGAACTGAGCCGGGGAGAACTCAGCCGGGAAGAACTCAGCCGGGCAGGCAGGTGGACGGACGGGAGTTAGAGAGGGACCGTGACAGTCGAAGTGAAGTACGACAGAGAGAGCGAGAGAAAGAGAAAACAAAGGATAAGACAATAAATGTTCAAAGACTATAACCATCATTGTTTTGTCATATTGGTGCACATGAGAGACAGAGTGAACAAGGTTGCAGATTGATTAGAGAGCAGAGACGAGCAAGGTTCGCTATAATGGTGGCAGCGGTGGGATTCTAAACCTTGCAACGACTCCGAAGAGAATTTTTAGCTTGAGATGAAAAGTACAAGGAGCGGAGCAACTGCATCAAGAACAATGAATTCACAGTACTTAAACAACCTCCCGACATACAGTGGCACTTCAACGTGGCACACTTTCATCATCCAGTTCGAAACGGCAGCAAAAATTTTTAAATGGAGCGAGGAAGAGAAACTCCTTTATCTCGGCTTTGCCCTAAAGGACGCGGCGGCTGAATGCGCGTTCAGTGAATTGAGTGAAACTGAGAGAGAGACGTACGTTGAACTTCGAGATGCCCTGGCTACTCGATTCAGAGACCACAGAACACCGGCATTCTTCCAAAATGTTTTGGAAAAACGAACATTTCTGAAAAACGAGACCACAGCAGAGTATGCTACTGACATCAAGAAACTGGTAGCGAAAAGTTTTCCAACGGCAGACCAGGCTACACGAGATGCCATTGGATTCAAACAGTTCCTTCGTGGGCTGCCAGACCAGTCTGTGGTGACACACGTTGGCACTATGTCAGTTCCTCCCACAGTGGACAGGGCGAGAGCTGCCCTCGACCATATAATAAATCTCAGGGACAATGTGTGTGTACCTGGACAGCAAGTGGCATCAATAGCTACCGACCACTTGACAAGGGAAATAAGTGGCCTGAGACAAGACTTTAGAGCATTCATCACAATGCAGAGGGAGTCAGTCAACCAGCCGGCAAGAGAAACGGGAGGTGTTCGGAGGGCGGAACCCAGGTGTTTCGTGTGTGACCGGATCGGTCATATTTCACGAAATTGTCCAAACAGGAGCAAAGGAGGAGAAATTACTGATCGGCTGAAACTAAATCACATTTCATCAAATGGTCAAAACATTCGTCCTAGTGCTGTTTTCGTGCCTGTGAAAGTTTGTGGTGTTATGGCAGAGTTTCTAATGGACACGGGTGCGGCGGTGACCGTTATTTCGAAAAAACGATTTTTTGAAATTCCACGACATCAGCGACCTAAGATTCATCACCATTTCTCACCAGTGAATCTACGGACAGCAACTGGAGCACCAGTGAATCTTTATGGGGTGAGTGACGTTAAATTATTGATTGGAGATGAAGTGTATCCCTGGACGGTATATGTGGCAGATATAGCAGAAGACGGTTACCTGGGTTTTGACTTTTTGGGTCATTACAATTTTTCCTTCTCAGCCAGCCAAAGGCTGAGCTTGGATTCTCACAATGTGCCGATTGTGGCTAAATATCCGAGTGCAAGGTGTACATCAGATCAAAGTTATTTTAGTACGTCCAAACGTCCACAGTTCTCAGCACCATTCAGTGTGAGAGTGAACACTGTCACCACACACAACAAAAGACAGCGTCCAGATAAAAGCCAGTGGACAAGCAGGTCTGCTGTCCAGGTTAACGTGTTACCCCGTCCTGAGATGGCCTCGCCGTCGACGAAGCTCAGGAATGTGGGTAATAAATCAATCCAGTTATGTGGTGAAGTCAATTCTAAATGGGAGAAAAGGGAGGAAATTCCAGAAGGACCAGTGAAGCGACAGAAAAGTGACCCCGACGCTCGAGCGGTAGTGCGCCCTTTTAATGTGGGTGACGTAGTCCAGTTTTCAGACTCAATAAACAAACAGAAGTTGAGCACAATTAATAAGTTATGCGGGCCACGTGTCATTAGCCGAAAGCTTCGGCATAATTTGTTCGAAATTCAGGGAGAAGGAAGAATATGCAAAGTTATTCATCAGGAAGGCCACTATAGGTTGCAGCATTACGACACTGACCCGCCAGATGGTAGCCAATCCTGGGCTTCCTTGAGTTCTTCTAGAAAATGTGTACGTCAGTAACAGCGGGGACAACTAGTTTCATCTTATGGCTTATAGCATGACATTTTTTAATTAATAGATTTATAGTGAATTAATGTTGATGGTTATTTCTTTTTCGAGGCACCAGATAGTGACGGTTGGATAAATGTATACATGGATAATATTCTAATCCTGTAATGATTAATTTTAATTTGCGGTCGAAAGATTGTTTAATTTTATAACATGTTTTTCTTGGTGACCTCGTATGAATGAAGGGTTTGAGTTAGTTTAAAGTGTTTTTGTAACCAACATTTGTTTTTCCTGCATTTTGGAACTTTAGACGGTTCTGGCATTTGACTAGACATGTTGTCATTATGATTTTTGATTAGCTGGTTAATTTAGTTTTCAACTTTATGTCATAATGTGTCACTGCCTGTTAATTGATTTTCTAAATGTTTTACTTTCCGTTGATTTTCAAAATTTTGTATCATTCCTTGTTCTACCCTAATTGTCTGATTGTGTGAATGTAAAATGCTCCGACTGTGACCCAAGCTGAATCTGACCTTGACCAGAACCGTTAGGAGACCATAAATGGGATGACGTAGCGTACATTACTTTGTACTGTTTCTAATTTAACGCTGAAGGTCCAAGTCACTTAAAGCTATTTAGTTAGAGATCAGTCACCCGTAATAATGAGGATGTTACGTAATGTCGGGACGACATTGTTTTGTTGGTTGGGGGTATTGTGGCGTGTCCAGACCTGTAGTCTGTGTAGGTAGTGTCCAGACAATAGTCGACCCGTAAGGGATGATGGCGTTGGTTTTATGACCTAAGACCACTGACCAAACAAAGTGTCAAGCTTGTCAGATTGCCCACGACGGAATGGCGGCGTTGGTTTATGACCTATTACGCGGTGTGTTACATAAGAAGGGGATTGGGGCCCTGGGAACTTGGGACTTATAAAAGAGACAGTAAAACTGAGCAGGGCAGAACTGAGCCGGGGAGAACTCAGCCGGGAAGAACTCAGCCGGGCAGGCAGGTGGACGGACGGGAGTTAGAGAGGGACCGTGACAGTCGAAGTGGAGTACGACAGAGAGAGAGAGAGAAAGAGAAAACAAATGATAAGACCAATAAATGTTCAAAGACTATAACCATCATTGTTTTGTCATATTGGTGCACATGAGAGACAGAGTGAACAAGGTTGCAGATTGATTAGAGAGCAGAGACGAGCAAGGTTCTCTACAATATTCAGGCGGTCAATACTGTGGCGTGTCCAGACCTGTAGTCTGTGTAGGTAGGGTCCAGACAATAGTCGACCCGTAAGGGATGATGGCGTTGGTTTTATGACCTAAGACCAACTGACCAAACAAAGTGTCAAGCTTGTCAGATTGCCCGCGACGGAATGGCAGCGTTGGTTTATGACCTATTACGCGGTGTGTTACATAAGAAGGGGGTTGGGGCCCTGGGAACTTGGGGACTTATAAAACGGACAGTAGGACGGGACTAGAGAGAACTCAGCCAGTCAGAACTCGGACGCGGAGAACTCAGCCAGTCAGAACTCGGACGCGGAGAACTCAGCCGGGCAGGCAGGTGGACGGACGGGAGTTAGAGAGGGACCGTGACAGTCGAAGTGGAGTACGACAGAGAGAGAGAGAGAGAGAAAGAGAAAACAAAGGATAAGACAATAAATGTTCAAAGACTATAACCATCGTTGTTTTGTCGTATTGGTGCACATGAGAGACAGAGTGAACAAGGTTGCAGATTAATTAGAGAGCAGAGACGAGCAAGGTTCGCTACAATGGTGGCAGCGGTGGGATTCTAAACCTTGCAACGACTCCGAAGAGACACAATTTTTAGCCTGAGATGAAAAGTACAAGGAGCGGAACAACTACATCAAGAACAATGAATTCACAGTACTTAAACAACCTCCCGACATACAGTGGCACTTCAACATGGCACACGTTCATCATCCAGTTCGAAACGTCTGCGAAATTTTTCAAGTGGAGTGAGGAAGAGAAACTCTTTTATCTCAGCTTTGGATTGAAAGACGCTGCGGCTGAATTTGCTTTCAGTGAGTTAGGTGAAGCCGAGAGAGAGACGTACGTTGAACTTAAAGATGCCCTGGCGAATCGATTCAGAGACCACAGAACACCGGCATTCTTCCAAAATGTTTTGGAAAAACGCACATTTCTGAAAAACGAGACCACAGCAGAGTATGCTACTGACATCAAGAAACTGGTAGCGAAAAGTTTTCCAACGGCAGATCAGGCTACACGAGATGCCATTGGGTTCAAACAGTTTCTTCGTGGGCTGCCTGACCAGTCTATGGTGACACAAGTTGGCACTATGTCAGTTCCTCCCACAGTAGACAAGGCGAGAGCTGCCCTCGACCAGATAATAAATCTCAGGGACAATGTGTGTGCACCCGGACAACAAGTGGCGTCAATAGGTACAGACCACTTGACAAGAGAAATAAGTGGCCTGAGACAGGACTTTAGAGCATTCATCACAATGCAGAGGGAGTCAGTCAACCAGCCGGCAAGAGAAACGGGAGGTTTTCGGAGGGTGGAACCCAGGTGTTTCGTGTGTGACCGAATCGGTCATATTGGCCGTAATTGTCCAAACAGGAGCAAAGGAGGAGAAACTACTGATCGGCTGAAACTGAACCACATTTCATCGAATGGTCCAAACATTCGTCCTAGTGCTGTGTTTGTGCCTGTGGAAGTGTGTGGTGTGAGGACAGAATTTCTAATGGACACGGGTGCGGCGGTGACCGTTATTTCGAAAAAACGATTTTTTGAAATTCCACGACGTCAGCGACCTAAGATTCATCATCATTTCGTACCCGTAAATCTACAGACAGCAATTGGAGCACCAGTGAATCATTATGGGGTGAGTGACGTTAAGCTATTGATTGGAGATGAAGTGTATCCCTGGACAGTATATGTGGCAGATATAGCAGAAGACGGTTACCTGGGGTTTGACTTTTTGGGTCATTATAATTTTTCCTTCTCAGTCAGCCAAGGACTGAGCTTGGGTTCTCACAATGTGCCGATTGTGACTAAATATCCGAGTGCAAGGTGCACATCAGATCAAAGTTATTTTAGTGCGTCCAAACGTCCACAGTTCTCAGCACCATTCAGTGTGAGAGTGAACACTGTCACTACACACAACAAAAGACAGCGTCCAGGTAAAAGCCAGTGGACAAGCATGGCTCCTGTCCAGGTTAACGTGTTACCCCGTCCTGAGATGGCCTCGCCATCGACGAAGCCCAGGAATGTGGGTAATAAATCAATCCAGTTGTGTGGGGAAGTCAATTCTAAATGGGAGAAAAGGGAGGAAATTCCAGAAGGACCAGTGAAGCGACAGAAAAGTGAACCCGACGCGGTAGTGCGCCCTTTTAACGTGGGTGACGTAGTCCAGTTTTCAGACTCAATAAACAAACAGAAGTTGAGCACAAATAATAAGTTATGCGGGCCAGGTGTCATTAGCCGAAAGCTTCGGCATAATTTGTTCGAAATTCAGGGAGAAGGAAAAATATGCAAAGTTATTCATCATGAAGGCCACTATAGGATGAAGCATTATGACAATGATCCACCAGACTGGATTTTAAAGTTACAAACAGCTTGCCTAAGAGACAATTTGACGGAAACCACCCCGAAGCTTCCACAAGTTCTGCAAGAAGTTTAATGTGTTCGGGGACACGTCATTTTATGGTATATCATTCTTCTTTTCCACATAGATTGATAGTGAATTCATGTTATTGTATTTTTCTCCACACACTTAAAGTTGATGGATCAATGTATAAATAGCAATCAAACCATGTCATGATTATTGCTATTTTGAGTAAAAGATTGTTTAATTTTAGAAAATGTTTTCATTGGTGACCTCTTATGAAGGGTTTGAATTAGTTAAAGGCGTTTTGTAAATAACACTTAATTTTCTTGCATTGGAACTTTAGTCGGTTCTGACATTATACTTGACATGTTTTCATTATGATTTTTATTAGATGGATAATTTAGTGTTTAACTTAATGTGTTACTGCCTGTTAATGTATTTTCTAAATGTTTTACTTTCCGTTGATTTTCAAAATTTTGTATTATTCCTTGTTCTACCATAATTGTCTGATTGTGTGAATGTAAAAATGCTCCGACTGTGACCAAGCTGAATTTGACCTTGACCAGAACCGTTAGGAGACCATAAATGGGATGACGTAGCGTACATTACTTTGTACTGTTTCTAATTTAACGCTGAAGGTCTAAGTCACTTAAAGCCATTTAGAGATCAGTAACCCGTAATAGTAGTGAGGATGTTACGTAATGTCGGGACGACATTGTTTTGTTGGTTGGGGGTATTGTGGCGTGTCCAGACCTGTAGTCTGTGTAGGTAGGGTCCAGACAATAGTCGACCCGTAAGGGATGATGGCGTTGGTTTTATGACCTAAGACCAACTGACCAAACAAAGTGTCAAGCTTGTCAGATTGCCCGCGACGGAATGGCAGCGTTGGTTTATGACCTATTACGCGGTGTGTTACATAAGAAGGGGATTGGGGCCCTGGGAACTTGGGGACTTATAAAACGGACAGTAGGACGGGACTAGAGAGAACTCAGCCAGTCAGAACTCGGACGCGGAGAACTCAGCCAGTCAGAACTCGGACGCGGAGAACTCAGCCGGGCAGGCAGGTGGACGGACGGGAGTTAGAGAGGGACCGTGACAGTCGAAGTGGAGTACGACAGAGAGAGAGAGAGAGAGAAAGAGAAAACAAAGGATAAGACAATAAATGTTCAAAGACTATAACCATCGTTGTTTTGTCGTATTGGTGCACACGAGAGACAGAGTGAACAAGGTTGCAGATTAATTAGAGAGCAGAGACGAGCAAGGTTCTCTACAATACTGAGATAACTCACGGAGCATCTCATTGAGAGAAGATGGTGTATGCATAAAATGAGATTGGTAAAAAGGTCAAGCAGATGTTTGGGGTAACCAGTGGATTGTTGTTATTTTGGGAAATAGTTCTATCAGTGGGTCTACTGCAGTCTCCCTTATGGTATCTGTGAGACAGCAAGTGTTTCTGAGAATAACTACACCAACAAAATGTGTAGCAATCCTACTTCCGCCAACAAAAAGGAAATCTCTAAAGTTTTTTACTGTGATCTGATACTTGTTATACTTCTTTTTGTCTTGTTTTCTGATGAAAGCTTTATGCCGAAACGTCAAAATCTTTTGTCCTTTCTATGAATACAAGTTTACCATACCCTGTTCTTATATTTTATTTAGCAAGATGAAGGCGTACCCGTACCAAGACATACTCTTTAACAAAAATAGACTCTTAAAAACGAGACCTGCGTGCAGACTGTGCACGTGCTACACACGTTAATGACGTCACTCTATACATACTGCTACTCCAATTAGTCATTTGGGTTAGAGCAGCGGTTCTCAACCTGTGGGTCGCGACCCCTCGCGACTCCTTTGGGGGTTGCCCGACCCTTTCCCAGGGGTCGCATAAGACCACCTGAAAACATATATGCTCTATAGTTTTGAAGTATAACCGAAAATAATTTTGTGGCTGGGGGTCGCCACAACACGATGAACCGTATTAAAGGGTCGCAGCCATAGGAAGGTTGAGAACCACTGGGTTAGAGAGTGGTATTCCATATTCAGGTAGTCGGCAGAGTTAAAACTGGTTTTTTTACTAGATCGTTCATTGGCAATGTTTTTTGTTATTCGGGTTCTGGGGTTGGGGGGGGGGGGGGGGGGGGATTGGGCTGTGTTTAAAACGTGATCCTGACGATCAGGTTTTAATGTTCGCTATCCATGGCTGTCCATCAAACAACGGCCACGTTCTGAAGACCTGACGCAGGAGAGAAACATCAGAAATCCAAGTCTAATGGACATGTAACAATACATCACTGAGTCGGGTTAAAATTACAGTCTTTGTGAGGCATTACCACCGGAGCCGTCTGAAAGCTGCTGGATTCGAACATGTCCTATTTGATCTTATTCCAAAAGTTTTTTTTTTTTTGGTCTTATTTCTTTAATAAATGTTTTTATTTTTTAACAGCAACCCCCCCCCCCCCTTTTTTTTTGTGGTTTTTTTTCTTGTCATTCCGTCTCTCTGACATTTCCCCACATATTCAAGATGGAAGAAAATATGTGATGCTGTTGTTGTGGGTCGACAGTGTAGATAGTAGATAATTTTATTTAATTCTTTTTCATAGATTGTTTCTTAAGTACGGGGGTTCAATAAGGCTATAACATGGTCTTGATAAATGCCAGATTAACATGATTAACAGCTAGTGCATTTGCACCAGGCCAGATAATACGTCTACTTATCCGAGTGAGTCTTTACGTCACGAACAAATACTGTAACTGCGGTGGAGGAAGGAAATACCAGTCTTTTCTAAGTGCTACAATCATCATTGATGTCAACAGTCCTTTCTAAGTGCTACAATCATCATTGATGTCAACCGTCTTTTCTAAGTGCTACAATCATCATTGATGTCAACAGTCTTTTCTAAGTGCTACAATCATCATTGATGCCAACAGTCTAGCCAGGACAGTTGGTGAATGAACTCGTTTGAACATCGAGTCGGAAATCTTGACAAGGCCTGACGTCATGCATACTTCTCTTCATTAAAAGCACCGTGGGAAGACTTTTAACTGATGAACGTATTGAAACAGTTGAAATAGAAAATAATTCAAGATTCACAGGCAACAGTAGCCTAAATCATGTATGTTGTTTTACAATGGTTAGATGTTGGTTTTTTTTTTTTTTTTTTTTTTGGGGGGGGGGGGGGGTGTCTTGTTTGCACAAAGCCTCCAAAATGTTAATCCGGCTCCGGTTGTGACGAGGCTATCAGACATTAATTAGCGAGTAACTTTTTTTTTTTTTCACTTTGGTTCTCAAGTTGGACAGGAAGTACGACTAACTTGTTCTTTTAAGCAGTCATGCCCGGACTGTTAACAATAATATTGCGAATAAAAATTTACTTACAGAAAATGACAAACATGTTGAATTTTCAGAACATTTTTATACATTTTGCGGAAGTTTTATGCATTTGCCAAAAATCTGCGTGGAATACTTTAAAAAAAAAAAATTACCCTCCCTCCCCCGGTCCCCACCCTGGCCCCCTCCGACTCCCCGAAACCCAAGATGCTGAATGAAGTGTTCTAAAGCTTTAGTGTGTTATTACTGTGATCGATACTCAGATGGCGCCAGGATGTGGGCTGTGTGAGGCATTGATAGACAACACAAGAACATACTTAATGTGTCTGGGATAGAACAAGACCTAATGTGTCTGGGACACAGAAGAGCAAAACATATGTGGTTTGAAAAGGGGGGGGGGGGGAGAACAGAATTGCAAAAAGCAAATGTTTGTGTTGTAACAGTAACTGGAGTCGTTGTTCTCTGATATTATGAAGTTGGAAAATTTTTATTAAATCGAAGTTTGGTGTGGAAAAATAACAAACTGCTGTTTCTATGAAAACCTTAAAACTTTTTTACTTAACCATCGGTGATAAAATGGCGCAACACGATGTGCAGCTGTTGTCGGTGGCGATGACATGTCAAGAATCTCCTTTCTTTTTCTTCTTCTTTTCTTTCCACCCTTTAATTATTGCAGTTTAAACATTCATTAGATTTTATTTAATTTGTCTAATCTTTCCTTTTTACTAATCTTTCCTTTTTTTCTAATCTTTCTCTTTTTTTCTAATCTTTCCCTTTTGTCCAATCTTTACCTCGAATCTTTCCCTTTTTTGTAATCTTTCCCTTTTTTCTAGTCTTTACTTTTTTCTAATCTTTCCTTTTTTTCTAATCTTTCCCTTTTTTCTAATATTTCCTTTTTTCTAATCTTTCCCTTTTCTAATCTTTCCTTTTTTGTGTAATCTTTCCCTTTTTTCTAATCTTTCCTATTTTTCTAATCTTTCCCTTTTCTAATCTTTCCCTTGTCAAATTTTTCCCTTTTCCAATCTCTCCCTTGTCTAATCCTTCCGTCGTCTAATCTTTCACTTGTCCTGTTAATTGGACACAAACATCCGGAAACAGTATATCAATGACATCCTGACCAATGTCAGTTTATCATTAAAGACCTGAGGATACAAAGACCTGAGCATAGCTTAACATCTGGCGGTCCTGAAACTAAGATGAAGACAATCCGATGTAGACACGGCTGTTGTTGCCCCGTTTATCTGGCAAAAAATAATACAAAAAGTCGTAATGGCGACCACCCCCCCCCCCGGGTGTGATTTGCACCCCTGGTGCATGCGCGTTCGCAACATCCCCATACATGCCTAGTTTCTTTTTTCTTAAATTTTCCTTTTTTTATATATATAAATAGCGATCTCTTCTGAATATCCTCCCACTTCCCACCAGTTCTAAACAACATTGGGCATTAGTTATCCCATTAGTCAGAATGATGTCAGCTGATATCCAAAGTAAGCAGGCTCAGTCTTCAATACTGACAGCGCTATATTAAAACTAAGATTATCCCAACACTATGAGTCACGACTATGTTGTTTGTCGCTTCTCTACTAAGATATTTTTAGTAACGCCGCGACCTTTAACGCATGTCATTCTTGTAGTTCGGAAGTGACACGTTTTATCGGTGAAAGACAAAGTGGATAGAATTTGATTGTTGCTGGGTTGTTGTATTTTTGCATGGATATAGTCTATAGTTAACAGATTTGTTGACATATATTTGTTGACGTAGATTTGTTGACAAAGATTTTTTTACAAAGATTTGTTGACATAGATTTGTTGACATAGATTTGTTGGCATAGATTTGTTGGCATAGATTTGTTGGCATAGATTTGTTGGCATAGATTTGTTGACATATATTTGTTGGCATAGATTTGTTGGCATAGATTTGTTGACATAGATTTGTTGACATAGATTTGTTGACAAAGATTTGTTGACATAGATTTGTTGACATAGATTTGTTGACAAAGATTTGTTGACATAGATTTGTTGACAAACATTTGTTGACAAAGATTTGTTGACATATATTTGTTGACATATATTTGTTGACAAAGATTTGTTGACATAGATTTGTTGACATAGATTTGTTGACAAAGATTTGTTGACATAGATTTGTTGACATAGATTTGTTGACAAAGATTTGTTGACAAAGATTTTTTGACATAGATTTGTTGGCGTAGATTTGTTGACGTAGATTTGTTGACGTAGATTTGTTGACGTAGATTTGTTGACGTAGATTTGTTGACATAGATTTGTTGACATAGATTTGTAGATTGCTATACATTAAAAACACTTTACCCTACTGTAAACGGCACACTCGTATATAGTCTTATTATTTCATTAGTCCTTTCATTCGGTTTGTGCTTCAGTATTACACTACAGGCTTGAGTTTTTTTTAAATAAATGTTTTTTAATATCTTTTTCAAATTAAAAATATGTAATAGAACTAAGCTTCACGATTATGAACATTTGAATTTAAAATGTGTTCAATATTATTTTTTGTTATCTTGATGTCACTATAGAATGATTTCAGGGTAACTTGACGTTTGGGTTGGGGAGGGTAATGGGAAGGGTAAACAGCGCAGGTGTATTTGATCCTGACAATAACGCACGCTAAGAGCAGACGACACAAATAAATACAATCATCCTTTAAAGCGGGAGCCTGAAAAAAAACAAAAAACCCCCTTATTTTTAAGATTGTGGTTAACCTCCCATAATACTGAATTAGATTTTGATGATGATGTCACCCCCCCCCCCCCCCATACGACGAAGTTAAGTCTTGACATACACGTCCAAGCTCGACATACTATTCCAAGCTCGACATACACTTCCAAGCTCGACATATACTTCCCAGCTCGACATACACTTCCAAGCTTGACATACACTTCCCAGCTCGACATACACTTCCAAGCTCGACATACACTTCCAAGCTCGACATACACTTCCCAGCTCGACATACACTTCCCAGCTCGACATACACTTCCAAGCTTGACATACACTTCCCAGCTTGACATACACTTCCTAGGGTCCTATGACCTAATTTTACAAATAAATCTTTCAGGGAGAAATTCAAGCCCCACATAAAATCAGATTCGGATCAGACACAAAACTAAAATAAAACTAAAGGTTGCAAGGCCACCATGTCTATTTAAACCCCGGTCATTGTTAAAGACCTCAGGCTACCATGTCTATTTAAACCCCGGTCATTGTTAAAGACCTCAGGCTACCATGTCTATTTAAACCCCGGTAGTTGTTAAAGAGCTCAGGCTACCATGTCTATTTAAACCCCGGTAGTTGTTAAAGAGCTCGGGCTACCATGTCTATTTAAACTCCTGTCCTTGTTAAAGAGCTCAGGCTACCATGTCTATTTAAACCCCTGTCCTTGTTAAAGAGCTCAGGCTACCATGTCTTTTTAAACCCCTGTCCTTGTTAAAGAGCTCAGGCTACCATGTCTATTTAAACTCCTGTCCTTGTTAAAGAGCTCAGGCCACCATGTCTATTTAAACCCCTGTCCTTGTTAAAGAGCTCAGGCTACCATGTCTATTTAAACTCCTGTCCTTGTTAAAGAGCTCAGGCTACCATGTCTATTTAAACCCCTGTCCTTGTTAAAGAGCTCAGGCTACCATGTCTATTTAAACTCCTGTCCTTGTTAAAGAGCTCAGGCCACCATGTCTATTTAAACCCCTGTCCTTGTTAAAGAGCTCAGGCTACCATGTCTATTTAAACTCCTGTCCTTGTTAAAGAGCTCAGGCCACCATGTCTATTTAAACCCCTGTCCTTGTTAAAGAGCTCAGGCTACCATGTCTATTTAAACTCCGGTCCTTGTTAAAGACCTCAGGCCACCATGTCTATTTAAACCCCGGTAGTTGTTAAAGACCTCAGGCCACCATGTATATTTAAACCCCGGTCCTTGTTAAAGACCTCAGGCCACCATGTCTATTTAAACCCCGGTAGTTGTTAAAGACCTCAGGCCACCATGTCTATTTAAACCCCGGTCCTTGTTAAAGAGCTCAGGCTACCATGTCTATTTAAACTCCGGTCCTTGTTAAAGACCTCAGGCCACCATGTCTACTTAAACCCCGGTCCTTGTTAAAGACCTCAGGCCACCATGTCTATTTAAACCCAGGTCCTTGTTGAAGACCTCAGGCCACCATGTCTACTTAAACCCCGGTTCTTGTTAAAAGCCACTTTAGGGGCGCGTGCACGGCCGTCTTAACAACATAGAAGGCCCTGGGCACAGCAACGCCCTGGGGCCCCCTAGCAACACAACATACCTGGGCCGTGAGAAGGGGGCAACGGGGGGCCTTATGCTCAAACGGGGGGGGGGGCGGCAGTCCTTGCTCCCCACCAACTCACCAAGAGGAATAAAAATGTAAAATAAAAATAAACATTCAATACAATTAAACTTCGATGAATTCAATTTATTGATACAAAAAACAAAATCATTCAAAATCAATAATAGTTTTAAAACATTATCCGAAATAAACTATAAATAATCGCTAGGATGATCAATGATCATTATTGACAGATAGAATACATTATTTAATATAAGTTAACGATAATTCGTTTGCGTAATTTTTTTGCACAGAATTATTTTATTATAGGTTTAGGTCAATGGTGTTAAGGATGTCATTTTCCATGCACATAAGTGAAAGCCAGGTCAAACGTTTTTGTCCCATTGTACTGCGAAGCTGATTCTTACCTTATTATTTTCAATTCATATCTGGGAAAAGTAAAACTTGTTGACGAGAGTTATTCCCCTTTAAAATTATTAAAACGGCCCAACTTTGATTCGCATTTATAATATTAATTTTGGTATGTGCTGATATATATCGTGGGTTAAAATTGGAAAATTGGGAATTTTAAATCCAATTGAATTGTCAAAATCTTTCAATATTCATAAAAAATATGCAAAGCATAATGCCTCTATAAGATTAAACGTGGGGCCTTCTACAAGCGCAGGGCCCTGGCCCAGTTCCCACTGGGCCCGTGCCTTAAGACGGCACACGGCGCGTGTGTGCGTTTATTTTACCCTATATGTTCGTCCCCAATTTCGTTGCAGCAGACGTGACTTTGTTTTTTCCGTATTCTGTGTGCAGACCGAGTGTGGGATGCAAACAATGGCGGACATGTTCGTCTGGATATAGGGGACTGCACGAGTGGGTTGACCCATGGGCAGTGTTCCGTACCACGTCATTGACAGGCGCGCGCAAAGGATGGAGGGGAAATATGAGTTTGGTAGTCTGCCCTTTGTACACCCCGGTAAACGTGTGTGTGTGTGTGTGTGTGGGTGGGGGGGTGGGATGTCTATTTATGAATACGTTTTTCGTGATAACTCAATATCACATTATTAGATAAAGACGTCTGGCTGAGATCTGTGTTGAATTAGAAATCACGGGGCACTGATGCTTTACTTACCTTTTCTCTAATGGTGATTTGGGTCCTTTTCGAATGAATCTAAAGAAACCAATAACTCTTACCCCTGTCTAGGTGGCTATTTTAAAGTAAATGCCACACACGCGATGACGTAGATAGGTTCGATGACGTAGATAGGCTCGATGACGTAGATAGGCTCGATGACGTAGATAGGTTCGATGACGTAGATAGGTTCGATGACGTAGATATGTTCGACTGGAAACAAACAAACTGACACACAAATTGACAAAATAATTTATAACGATTTTATTCATAGGTTCAAGAGAAGTCGGATAATGCCCGGGGAATACCATAATATGATTTATGGATACATCCACAATAAGTATATACATATCCAACGACGAAGGGAAACAAGTGCGTGGATGCAACCAGCTGAAGTATTAGTTTATTGCTAGACGGCCCGTAACTGTCCTTTGTGACGAAGCATCACTCATCGTCCACCCACCATTCTTTACCACCCTCCATTATCTCCATTCCCTCCATTCCCTTTATGACTCAAAGGAGACTTTAGTACTTTCCGTGCATAAACAGGTCTCAAATGAGACTTTTGTACTACATGTAAGTACGCTTTCGATGCATAAACAGGACTCAAATGAGATTTTTGTACTACATGTGGGTACGCTTTCCATGCATAAACAGGACTCAAATGAGACTTTTGTACTACATGTGGGTACGCTTTCCATGCATAAACAGGACTCACAAGCCTCGTTGGTTGTCACAATATAGCTAGCTCTGGCCATCTTCGCATCATGCGAGGGAAGAACAACTATTTACCCGCACCTCATTCCCTCTCCGCCCCTCCCTCTCCACATTCCCTCTCCGCCCTCCCTCTCAACATTCCCTGTTCGCCCTCCTTCTCCACATTCGCTGTTCGCCCTCCCTCTCCACACGTATCTCCCTCCCTCTCCACACGTATCTCCCTCCCTCTCCACACGTATCTCCCTCCCTCTCCACACGTATCTCCCTCCCTCTCCACACGGTATCTCCCTCCCTCTCCACACGGTATCTCCCTCCCACTCCATAAGTATCTCCCTCCCTCTCCACACGTATCTCCCTCCCTCTCCACACGTATCTCCCTCCCTCTCCACACGTATCTCACTCCCTCTCCACACGGTATCTCCCTAACCCTTACCTAAACACTTCCCACACCCATCATCAAAACAATAAAACCGTACGTCTCACAATACCTCATGCTATTTCACGCCTCTCCCTCTTTGTCCCCCAACTGCCTCTTCCATCACACCAATCCTCTCCCCCATCACACAAATCCTCTTCCCCATCACACCAATCCTCTCCCCATCACACCAATCCTCTCCCCATCACACCAATCCTCTCCCCATCACACCAATCCTCTCCCCATCGCATCAATCCTCCCCATCACACAAATCCTATCCCCCATCACACAAATCCTCTCCCCATCACACAAATCCTCTCCCCCATCACACAAATCCTCTCCCCCTTCACACAAATCCTCTTCCCCATCACACAAATCCTCTCCCCCATCACACAAATCCTCTCCCACATCACACCAATCATCTTCCTTGGTTATTCCCTACTCTGTTTATCCCCTTCACCTTGGCCCCATTCCTAATACTGGAAATACTTAAGAACTTTACAAACTTAATTAAATTTTATTCCATGTATCTAACGTCCAAGAAGAGAGAGGGAGTGGGGGTAGGAGAGAAAGAGAGAGAGAGAGAGAGAAAAAGAGAGAGAGAGAGAGAAAGAGAGAGAAAGAGAGAGAGAGAGAGCTTCTATATTCGAAAATTCATTAAAACTTATTTATTTGACAGTATTTTTTCTATTCGTTTTTTAAGTGAATGAATAATATTTCAGATTATTATTGTAGTTTGCAGCCACGATTCAATTCAAAAAAATGTACCAGGCATAGCCCTCCAATTATAATAGTTCCGGAAGACGGTCATTTTGGGCTGCGTATAATTGGTCAGTATTAGTGAATATAGTTTACCAATGATACAATGGTTCAGTTAAGAGACTAGAAGGGAGGGAGACTGAACTAATTTCAGTAGCTGTCAGGGAAAATGAATTGTGTCTCTGGCTGCGTGTGTCCAAGATAAATGGTGTGTCATTATAGGGGCTACCTGGGGAGGAGGCGGTGGGGGACTATAATCCCCGGGACTGTGGCTGTAATGGCTGAAATTACGACAGTGCGCCATGGGACGGGGTGGTGAGTAAAATAACCGACACCCCACGTGGGGGTTTAATTTATCAAACTCATTTAACTGTGTCCAGTCTAATTACGGTCTAGAATTAGAGGGTGAGTAAGGTCTGTGGGGGCCCTGCCCAGAATGTAGGAACAGTACATTTGGGAAAGCAGCTGTTACCGTATGACTTTGTGCATGCTAATTTGATATTAGATAGAATTGAGACACAAAAATATATTGATATAACGGACAAGGAAAAAGGCTACCATGTTGAGAGGTTGTCTTGTGTTTCTTCGATATCAATTATTATGAAATACATGTGGGGATGATTAAGCAGATATATCTAATCAATACAGAAGTGAATATGTTTATATATATATCCTGGGCTGTAGGTGATATTAGTATTTAAAAGGATTCTGTATTATGTGAATACAGTTTCGTTTCAATAAAGTGCTTAGTTGTATCAAGTGGAGTAGATAAGTCATTTTATGTCGATGATGCGCAAGTGGCTGTTAAATAATACATAGATTTAGCGCACATTTCTGTTTTACCCACAACAGAGTGAATAGTAACAGAGTGAATAGTTACAGAGGCGATAATTTATATAGAAATAAAATTGGTTTTAGTTCTTTTAAGGTAAAAAATCCGTCTACAGTGTAACAGAGCGTAGGAAATGTACAGTGTAGCAAATAATTTCCATGGACGACCCGGATCTTTGGATTCTGGCATTTCCCATGGCTTGAAATGCGTTTCTTCCACACTACACAATCTGAGAAATACGTCTATCAAAGAAAATTTCACAAACTCCTTAATTATCAACATCTCACCATTAACTTCAAACAACATCGCATCACTACCGTAAGGATGAGCTACAAGACTAAGACTGCATTATTACGTACATTACACTGTTTATAAGAAACAACAACAATTTATATTCTCCTCTACCAATACTTGGCGAGCAAACCCACTCATCTTCTGCACCAATAACACACTTTAGACACAGTGTAGCGGGAAAGACGTGTGAAGTTGTTGACGTGACCTTGACCCCGGGGTTACTGCGTGAGGCCCGGTTATTGACAGTACTTTCCACTCACTCAACAGTGGCTTGGCCTGAAATACAAATAGGTGGATTAGTTGGATTCTGGTTGTCTTTGATATATGTATCTTGATGAAGGTACACTACCTTTTATGTGGTACATACAAATAGGTGGATACGTTTGCTTCTGGTTGTCTGGGATGTATGTATCTTGATAAAGGAATACCCAATAACTCAGATGATGTACATAATACTGGGCCAACTTTTTTCTGGTGTACATAATACTGGGCCAACTTTTTTCTGGTGTACATAATAATGGGCCAACTTTTTTCTGGTGTACATAATACTGGGCCAACTTTTTTCTGGTGTACATAATACTGGGCCAACTTTTTTCTGGTGTACATAATACTGGGCCAAATTTTTTATGGTGTACATAATACTGGGCCAACTTTGATGTACATAATACTGGGCCAACTTTTTTCTGGTGTACATAATACTGGGCCAACTTTTTTCTGGTGTACATAATACTGGGCCAACTTTTTCTGGTGTACATAATAATGGGCCAACTTTTTCTGGTGTACATAATACTGGGCCAACTTTTTCTGGTGTACATAATAATGGGCCAACCTTTTTCTGGTGTACATAATAATGGGCCAACTTGTTTCTGGTGTACATAATACTGGGCCAACTTTTTCTGGTGTACATAATAATGGGCCAACTTTTTCTGGTGTACATAATAATGGGCCAACTTTTTTCTGGTGTACATAATACTGGGCCAACTTTTTCTGGTGTACATAATACTGGGCCAACTTTTTTCTGGTGTACATAATACGGGGCCAACTTTTTTCTGGTGTACATAATACTGGGCCAACTTTTTTCTGGTGTACATAATAATGGGCCAACTTTTTTCTGGTGTACATAATACTGGGCCAACTTTTTCTGGTGTACATAATACTGGGCCAACTTTTTTCTGGTGTACATAATAATGGGCCAACTTTTTCTGGTGTACATAATACTGGGCTAACTTTGATGTAAATAATACTGGGCCAACTTTGATGTAAATAATACTGGGCCAACTTTGATGTAAATAATACTGGGCCAACTTTGATGTAAATAATACTGGGCCAACTTTGATGTAAATAATACTGGGCCAACTTTGATGTAAATAATACTGGGCCAACTTTGATGTAAATAATACTGGGCCAACTTTGATGTAAATAATACTGGGCCAACTTTGATGTAAATAATACTGGGCCAACTTTGATGTAAATAATACTGGGCCAACTTTGATGTAAATAATACTGGGCCAACTTTGATGTAAATAATACTGGGCCAACTTTGATGTAAATAATACTGGGCCAACTTTGATGTAAATAATACTGGGCCAACTTTGATGTAAATAATACTGGGCCAACTTTGATGTAAATAATACTGGGCCAACTTTGATGTAAATAATACTGGGCTAACTTTGATGTAAATAATACTGGGCCAACTTTGATGTAAATAATACTGGGCCAACTTTGATGTGCATACTACTGGGCCAACTTTGATGTGCATACTACTGGGCCAACTTTGATGTAAATAATACTGGGCCAACTTTGATGTAAATAATACTGGGCTAACTTTGATGTAAATAATACTGGGCTAACTTTGATGTGCATACTACTGGGCCAACTTTGATGTGCATACTACTGGGCCAACTTTGATGTGCATACTTCTGGGCCAACTTTGATGTAAATAATACTGGGCCAACTTTGATGTAAATAATACTGGGCCAACTTTGATGTAAATAATACTGGGCCAACTTTGATGATGTATACCAATGACTGGAGTACATACTACTGGACCAAATTTTCTTCACTTCTGGAATGGAAGCAATGAAGGCATTGTGGGGTAAAAACTAAAAAGTGGAGGTATCAAGAAAATAATATTAAGATATATATCATGTATGCATACATACACACAGGGCCGTTCGAAAGGGGCACTCACGCGGGCGCCTAGATAAAGGGCGCCAAAATCGTCTTTAGTTGGGAGATTTATAGTGAATTAAACAATAAAATTACATGTACTTCACATAGGCACAAGGGCGCCAAAATCGACCTTTTACTGGTTCACCCAGGCAGCACTTGTGTATTGTTTGGGTGGGTGCCATCTTCAGGCTTCTCTCCTGGCGACTATTTTCCTCAGTACGGCCCTGTATAAATATAACAATCTTGTTAACCAACCAATGAGGGAAAAATTTAAAATAAGCTTTTCGAAATCCTTGTACGCGCGCCATTTTACGCCCCGCCATCCGCAATTTTGCGCCCCGCCATTGTATGCTCCCGGTGGCGTGTGTGGAATCAATTTCCTGTTTTCCGAGTTTCAGGACAAATCAGCGTAGAATCATAGAAAAAGAGACTGGATGTGGAGCGGGAAGATTGGCCTGAAAACTCGTACTGTGAACATGCACCAACATGTCTTAATCCTTTTGTGGCGCTTAATTTTAATTATCTATTGCTTGTTTTGCTGAACAATACTTGGAGACTTTAACATGGAACTCTATAAAACGTTTACTTAACATTAGCATCAGCAAGCTAACTGAAACACGTGCAAGTCTCTCCACCTAATTAGGGCTGTTATTCCGAGCTGTTACACATACAATAACCTGCCACATCACTAGACCAAAAAAAAACATATTTTTTTCCGAGGTAAGGAACATTGTTGGCTGATGTAATTTTGGACACGTCGTTAGAATCGTTAACACAACATTTGCATGTAACAAAATCATGAGCTCCTAGAACCGTTTAAAAAAAACCAGAATCATAAATAATTTAACAGCCATAATCGCATTGGCTGAATGGTGAACACGAATCTAAAATGTAAACCAGAATTGTTAGAGTTGTGATCTGGTTTGTTAGAATTTTTAGAATTGTGATCCGGTTTGTAAGAATTGTTAGACTTGTGATCTGGTTTGTTAGAATTGTGATCTTGTTTTTTAGAATTGTGATCTTGTTTTTTAGAATTGTGATCTTTTTTTATAGAATTGTGATCTTATTTTTTAGAATTGTGATCTTTTTTTATAGAATTGTGATCTTGTTTTTTAGAATTGTGATCTTGTTTTTTAGAATTGTGATCTTGTTTTTTAGAATTGTGATCTGTTTTTTTTTAGAATTGTGAACTGGTTTTTTAGAATTGGGATCTTGTTTTTTAGAATAGTGAACTGGTTTTTTTAGAATTGTGAACTGGTTTTTTAGAATTGTGATCTGTTTTTTTTTAGAATTGTGATCTTGTTTTTTAGAATTGTGAACTGGTTTTTTAGAATTGTGAACTGGTTTTTTAGAATTGTGAACTGGTTTTTTAGAATTGTGAAATGGTTTTTTTAGAATTGTGAACTGGTTTTTTTAGAATTGTGAACAGGTTGTTTAGAATTGTGAACTGGTTTTTTAGAATCGTGAACTGGTTCAACGCTATCAACAGTCGCATCTTGTTGGAGTCAGACCTGATTCAATTTTATTTTCGGGGACGAGTTGCAGACGGCTTCTAAAAATGTCCTTTACAATTTCTCACCCTGGTTTGTTGGCGCCCATATGGACGGACGCGTTATGGCTTCTGTGCCTTGGTCGGGGCAGGGGAGTGTACGTGAATTCACATAGAATGATACCAACTGTTATTTTCTTCAAATTTGAAATGTATAATATTCTTGGTTCATTCAGAGATGATGTTAATATGCCCTTGGTTCATTCAGAGATGATGTTAATATGCCCGTGGTTCATTCAGAGATGATGTTAATATGCCCGTGGTTCATTCGGAGATGATGTTAATATGGCCGTGGTTCATTCAGAGATGATGTTAATATGCCCATGGTTCATTCAGAGATGATGTTAATATGCCCTTTGTTAATTCGGAAATGTTGTCAATATGCCCATGGTTCATTAAGAGATGATGTTAATATGCCCGTGGTTCATTAAGAGATGATGTCAATATGCCTTTGGTTCATTCAGAGATGATGTTAATATGCCCTTGGTTCATTCAGAAATGATGTCAATATGCCCGTGGTTCATTCAGAAATGATGTCAATATGCCCGTGGTTCATTCAGAGATGTCAATATGCCCGTGGTTCATTCAGAAATGATGTTAATATGCCCTTGGTTCATTCAGAGATGTCAATATGCCCTTGGTTCATTCTGAAATGATGTTAATATGCCCTTGGTTCATTCAGAGATGATGTTAATATGCCCTTGGTTCATTCAGAGATGATGTTAATATGCCCTTGGTTCATTCAGAGATGTCAATATGCCCTTGGTTCATTCAGAAATGATGTTAATATGCCCTTGGTTCATTCAGAGATATCAATATGCCCGTGGTTCAGAAACGCTGGGAATAACAACAACAATGAATATATATACAAGTGCTTCATTTTTTTCCACCAGGAACTTGCACTATCAAGGCCCATGGCGTAAGAACTCTACGTTATCCCCAGTTGTCTCTCCCCCCGTGGCGTCACCAACGGTTAGTTCCCTTGTGCGGCACCAAAGCTCAACTCAGTGCAACAAAAAAATCTCTGACGCGTCAAATGTCGCGGCGCGTGCTTGCCATTGTATTGATTTGCTATCCTCGACCAGAAGAGACACGGTCACACGCACGCACACACGCGTGCACACATCGACACGTACACACATGCACATATACACACTCGTATACACGCAATATTTGTAAAGCTCTTTGATGTTGGTTCATACACATCTCAAAATGAACGCCCACAAGAGTAACCTTATTAGCTCTGAAAAACACGCTTTGGCATTAGAGAGGTGGGGGGAGGGGAGATATGGGGGAGGATGGGAGAGGGAAGGGGAGGACAAGGAGAGGGAGGTCCAAACGCGTTCTGAAATTGGTGAGATGTCTTTTTTTATATGTTCCGGCTTTTTTAAAAACATCATCAGTATTATTCTACAGCAGTAATCGCTCAACTTGTTTTGTTCAAGTTTAAAATAATTAAAATTCGATTTTCGGGGAAACTCGATCTTCTTTGAATGCTCGATGCAATTTAGAGAGTAAATCGAAATGTGGTCTCATGGGCTCTTCTGGTAGTTTACTCTTTCCTTTCTCAGCTTTGGCCATATGACCCCCTCCCCAGGGGAGCACACTTTATTTCTTGGGGCCCATGAATACACGGGACAATTTACTTTATTAACTGTATATAAATAACATATCAGCATTTTTATATTCAAAACAGAAAATGGGGGGGGGGGTGCTATTGCGGTATAAAAGAGGTTAACTTGAAGTGGACAGTAACAAAATAGGTTGAGAAACTCTGGATTACGCTGCTGTTGTAATTGTCCAGTTTCAATAATAAGGAATGCTGAGATATTTTTTTAAAGGTATTCAACTCCATGTTAAATGTAGGCCTCTTAATCTTGCCGGTCGCGACCCCGTTAGGGGTAGAACAACTCTTACACAGAGGTCGCCTAAGACCATGGGAAAACACACAATTATGAATATAATTTTATGGATGGGTGTCACCACAAAATGAGGAACTGTATAAAAGGTCAAGGCATTAGGAAGGTTGAGAACCCCTGCGCTAGAACCTAGTAAATGCAAAGCTCAGATGAACGCATGAATATAAATCGGACTGAGGATTCCCAAACGCAATCTCAGCTGTTAATATTTACCGAGTTTTTGTATGTACTGTGATAACTTTCCTAAACGCTTAAAAATAACAAACACACACACACAAACAACTTTTTACTTTTAGATAATTTTTTTTTAAATTTAAAGTTTATTAATTAATTTAATACTGAAACGTTATCAAAATAATGCGTTTTGCTGTCAAGCACTAACGTGGACCAGTTGTAATAAGCTTTAAAAAAGCAAATGCGACAATCGATTTGGTCTGGCAAGTACGCAAAAGGAGCCTGACAAACTTAATATTAAATTCTGTTTGCCAGCACTCGAGTCTGAGCCAGGGACTTGAGCAGATCGATGGGCGCCATAACCTTCTGGACAAACGGACGTCAAATTTGTTTGCGCCATTAAATATTTTCGTCTTTGGTAAGTAATGTGGGCTACAACCTATCTACAACCCATGCCTCTGGCAAGGTAGGAATAGGCCTGTGTCAGCATCGAATTTAGTGACGCTCCTAACATCCGCTATGTTTACAAAACTCTGCATCACCCAGTCCCATGGATTTATCATAACGTTATTGACTTATTTACAAGGTATCTGGCTATTATCGTCTGCTGCTATCTGGATTTCCACGCTTGATTTATCACTTAAGTCTTGAGCAAACAAAAAAAAAACAAACAAACAACAGCAACGCATTGTTATTTATAAGCTAGTCGCAAAGTGCAGATACATAATTCAACATGAATTTGAGCACTAGCTGTGCATTTACTGATTTGTGGGTGGGGCTTTTCGGAAAGTTGGTGAATTGGTTCGCCTGAGCGGACGATAGGAGATCCCTCTCAGGTCATAACCATAAACTCATGGCACTGCTCTGCCTGGTTAAGCCGCCGGGACCAGGTCAATCTGTTCTGATAGCGTGGGTGTACGTGCACTGTAGGTCACTCCTGACATACCTGACATAAACCTTTAATTAACAAAACAAAAAACAAAATCCATTACTTTGTGATTTAACACAGCGCGCATTGGGAAAACCCGGAGCCAGCCAAGGAGCCGAGAATCGAACACGTTTACATTTCTGAAATAATGAGTATCGATACTGCCAATAATGTAAATGGGGGGTATCGATTATTTTAGACACTTGATAGTTTGTGAATTATGGGCGAATGTTTATCATTCTGTTTTTCTGTTTCAAGTAACGCCTCGGATCTATAATAGTTGTGTCTTAATGGGTTGAAATACGTCATTTATCTAAAATGTGAACTATTTCTTATCGGCAGTGGAAAAAAATTATGAGAATGGAACAGTGCAGCCATGTTTAAACATAATGTAATCCCCCCCCCCCCCCTTTTTCAACCCTTTCTTGGCCCTTCATATTAATACAGAAATCGGGTACATACAAAATCGTGTTTCTCTTGATTCTGTAGAAAGAATGGTGAAGGGGGAAAAAGTTGGGGGGGGGGGGGCAAACATCTAAAATCAAATAGAACACTAGATATTGATGGATGCTTTTAAATGTCTTAAACGACAAATCTGTGCCAGCTGATCACCAGAAAATGTTCTCACTAATGGTGATTAACTTTATCATCGATTCAACTTGCTTATTTCCACCATCCGCCATAAAAACGAAAAATGTTTTATGTTACTGGTATCTATTACTGGTTAGCGTCTCGACAAGACTTCATTTTCCTTTGGCATTCAAATCAGTGCAGAAAAGACAAAAATGATGTGAGTCCTGGACATTAACAGCAGAACTTGAAAAGAAAATAAAGGCGATGGAGATGAGATGTTTCAGAGGCATTCTTGACATCTGCTATAGAGACCATATCACCAATGAACAAGTAAAAGAAAGGATTCGTCAAGCAACTGGGCAATACGATGACCTCCTGGCGTTTGTAAAAAAGCGCAAATTTGAGTGGTATGGCCACGTGACCAGAAAAGAAGGGCTCGCCAAAGAAATCATGCAGGGCACAACTAGAGGAGGAAGAAGAAGAGGAAGACAGAGAAAAAGATGGGAAGATAACATCAAAGAGCGGACGGGATTAAAACTAGGCGATGCTATGCGTAGTGCAGAAGACCGAGAGGAATGGAGAAGGATATAATTTTCATGTCATCTGTGGCGCCCCAACGGTCGAAAGACTACGGGACATGATGATGATGATGATCTATTACTCACGATGTTTTAACTACATAAACAACCATCAAAAATAACAAATCCGCCCTAAAAACGAAAAATGTTTTTTGTTACTGGTATCGATTACTCTCGATGTTTTGAGACAACAATTGCCGTTCATTTTTGTTGTTGGACTTTGTGTGATTACCTCGTCATTCGATAATCGATTTCCGCGTATGGCCGTGCATGTACACCCCGAGCTGGAGATTCCATAATGATGAGATTCTAATGTGAAAGTCATTGATCGCTGAATGTGTTACCCTTATGGCTGACAGATGAACATTGATCGCTGAATGTGTTACCCTTATGGCTGAGAGATGAACATTGATCACGGAATGTATTACCCTTATAGCTGAGAGATGAACATTAATGATGAGATTCTAATGTGAAAGCCATTGATCACGGAATGTGTTACCCTTATGGCTGAGAGATAAACATTATATACAGAATGTCATCCTTATGAATATAAAATATAGTTACATGTATAGCCATAACTGTTGAGATAAAACACTGGTCACCCAATCAGTCACCCAATGTCGTTACCCTTACGGCTATTAGATGAACATTGACTGCAAAAGGTCGTTCGTAATTATGGTTACCTGGTGAATACTGAATGAACATCTGAGGACACTTACTGTGATGTATCCCCATTCTCATTTCAATCCAGATCCCTTATAAATATAAATTAACATCTCTTCTATATTTCTGGCTTTGGTGCCATTGCTGAGCTCAAACGAATTTAAAAGGAAAAAAAAACTCGACCAAGAATGTCTCAATCATTCTACGTTTGTGTCTCAGTCATTCTACGTTTGTTTGAAGTGAGCAGCCGACACATCCGAGATAATGCTATCACTAAACCAAACGTTTAATCTGGATTAGGAGCGGAGCGAAAATCGGGCACCGGGTGTATCCGGTCGGACGTTAACATTATTGATCTGTGTCAGGTTACCGAAAAAAAACATCTGTCTTTGCGGCCGTTTTGTGGGCGATGGTTTATTACGGTGATACGGTTGTCTACCCACAGTTGATGCACGCTGATCAGCTGTTCGTACACCAACCGGTCCACTGCATGATACAAGCTACATGAGACAGACGCCATGATATAGGCTGCATGATACAAGCTATATGAGACAGACGCCATGATATAGGCTGCATGATACAAGCTATATGAGACAGACGCCATGATATAGGCTGCATGATACAAGCTATATGAGACAGACGCCATGATATAAGCTGAATGCTACAAGCTGCATGAGATGCACGTCGTGATAAAGACTGCATGATACAAGGTACAAGAGACAGACGCCATGATATAGGCTGCATGATACACTCTTCACGATTGGGCTCCTTGCCAATTGTCTTAGAAATGGGAACCATCTTCTCCATCACAGTCAAATTACATTGAATGGCGTTTGGGTGTATTCAAAGTTCATACTAACATCAATACAGATATGTAGCAATCACGACTCATTGTTAAGTGCTAAGTAAGCCCCCCCCCCCCCCCAAACAAAGAAACACACACACAGACACACATTTTTTAAAAAAAGCTCGTCCATTGATAGTGGGGCCTTCCTGGCGTGTTTAGGGAATTGTCTCCCATGGGAGTCATAGACGCCAGTTAGACAGAGCCAACAGGAGGAACATAAAAAGACATCGTACTTAAAAACATAAATATTGTCTATCGGGATCTCGTTATCAATTTTTTTAGTTCGGGTGGGTGCTCTGGGCATGTGTTCAGTTTTGTTTACTAATACTAGTTGAGTGTTCTAGCCTCATCATCATCATCATGTCCCTTAGCCCCCGGACGGTTGGGGCGCCACAGATGACATGAAAACTATCCTTCTCCATTCCTCTCGGTCTTCTGCACTACGCATAGCATCGCCTAGTTTTAATCCCGTCCGCTCTTTGATGTTATCTTCCCATCTTTTTCTCTGTCTTCCTCTTCTTCTTCCTCCTCTAGTTGTGCCCTGCATGATTTCTTTGGCGAGCCCTTCTTTTCTGGTCACGTGGCCATACCACTCAAATTTGCGCCTTTTTACAGACACCAGTATGTCATCGTACTGCCAAATTGCTTGACGAATCCTTTCTTTCACTTGTTCATTAGTGATATGGTCTCTATAGCAGATGCCAAGAAATATGCAAATTAACGATTTTCTTAAAGCCTTCCAAACTAATATATTTTTTTTAAACATGGTCTCAGGGGTTTCACCGTTAATTTCGTGCGACACACCATCACCCCACAGCTGACACACTAACGTTTCCTGACACAGTTTAGAAACCTCTAGTTTTGAGAACGACCACGAAGGGGAAACAATATTTATTTTCAGAGAGAAAAGAGCAAATGGATTGGTTCATATAATTTCCGCTTTCATATCATTTGTGGTTGTTATGGTTTAGCCAAGTAAACATGGATTGGATGACGATACCAAGAATTTAGAGGAAAGAAATTAATAAGATTAAAAATTATACACTTTTATTTAAAAACTTTATTGCTGGGTATGTTTTAATTAGCCCTACTAAATCTACTTAAATCAAGATTAGAAATTTAAAAAAAAAAAACAACATGATTTTTAACCAACCCAAATTGGGAAAGTAGGCGGCAATCACATTTGTGACATCTGCGTCTATTGCCTCCTGCCTCCCAACCCCAAGTTCCAAATGCCATCGCTAGGTAGCCGTTACAACCAGTGAAGCATCCTCTTCAAAGCCATGCAAAGAAACATCGTGGAGCCCTATGCGAACACAGGAGCCATGATGATCAATACGTTGATCGTGGGCCCTCAAAATGTAGATGCAAGAGAAAAAATTGTGCACTATGAGGCAGGTCAGTTGTAACCGTGACCGTTGTGTAAGTCGGCTGTGATACTGGGCAGGTCAGTTGAGATATTTGACAGGTCAGTTGTGATATTGGGCAGGTCAGTTGTGACATTGGACATGTCAGTTGTGATATTTGACAGTCAGTTGTGATATTTGACAGGTAAGCTGTGATATTTGACAGGTCAGTTGTCATATTTGACAGGTCAGTTGTCATATTTGACAGGTCAGTTGTCATATTTGACAGGTCAGTTGTCATATTTGACAGGTCAGTTGTCATATTTGACAGTTCAGTTGTCATATTTGACAGGTCAGTTGTCATATTTGACAGGTCAGTTGTGATATTGGGCAGGTCAGTTGTGATATTTGATAGGTCAGTTGTGATATTTGACAGGTCAGTTGTGAAATTGAGAAGGTTAGTTGCTACAGTGAACTTATATAGGTAATGTGTGATATTATATAATAGGATAGGTCATTTATGATATTACTGGGCAGGCCAGTTGCTACAGTGAATTGTGTTTAGGCCAGTTGTAGTCACTGGCAAGTCTAAGGGGCGGGAAGGGGGTGACAGCACGTGTCGGCACTGTGGGGTTCATATAAAACATTATATCAATTAAATGGTGTGTGTTGGGGCTAGCTGTGCGTTGTTTTTAAGTGTTCGCCCGGAGCAGAATTTAGCCAAGGTATACGCCACTGGTTGTAATAACGGGTGTGTGGATTTGTCTGTTGTGAGAAATCTACAATGTGAAAGAAAAGTAATTTTATCAGTTGGCAACTTGTGACAGCGTAGTTTGGTCTAAAACTTACCAATTTTATCTGTTGGATTAGAGCACGTTTAATTTATTAAATACCCAATGTAAGATATCTGGACCAACTGTCACTACTCTTACAAAATGTTATCTCTAAATTAAGGGTTATCTATCTAACAACGCTGACGCTACTGTCCTTTCATTGGGACTGACGCCAACCTTGAAAACTCGTACGTTTACTATCATGTGTTTACGACTCTAAGATCCATTTATCTGCGTTGGTGTTGCCAGCTTTTCTCTCGAATAAACATCGTGAGCCAAACTGCGCAGTTCTGAAATAATTGTTAGGTTTACGTTTCTCCAAGTCCTCATGGGCATGTTATCATATGTCACGTGAAAAAACACATCAAGGATGAAATGGCTAGCTGTTGGCAGTCTATTGATCGTGTGACACAACCAGCCCACCCCCCCCCACACACACACACGCCTGCCACACAGCTGGTAGGAAGAAAAACATCGGAAAGTATGACTTACATTTTTAAAAAAAATGACAAGCATTATTTCCAAGGCCAGACATTACTCACCATGACAATCATTTACAATTACAGCCACGCAACAATACCGAATTTACAATGAGGTTTCCTTAGTTACCGTGATATACAATTTTTTTGTATAAAAACTTGTTTTTCAAAAGTTGACATATTTTCTCTCCCTACAGTTTATGTTGACAACGTGAGTCGACCTGGTTACATTCTGCACTTGGTACACCATTCAAACTACTGGGGGAACTTTGAGCCCATGGATGGTGGTGAGTACATATGACAGATGGATGGTGGTGAGTCCAAATGATGGATGGGTGGTGGTTAGGGCATATGATAGATGGATGGTGGTGAGTACATATGGTGGGTGGATGGTGGTGAGTACATATGATGGGTGGATGTTGGTGAGTACATATGATAGCTGGATGGTGGTGAGTGCATATGGTGGGTGGATGGTGGTGAGTGCATATGATGGGTGGATGGTGGTGAGTGCATATGATGGGTGGATGGTGGTGAGTACATATGATGGGTGGATGTTGGTGAGTACATATGATAGGTGGATGGTGGTGAGTGCATATGATAGGTGGATGGTGGTGAGTACATATGATGGGTGGATGGTGGTGAGTACATATGATAGGTGGATGGTGGTGAGTACATATGATAGGTGGATGGTGGTGAGTACATATGATAGGTGGATGGTGGTTAGTAAATATGATAGGTGGATGGTGGTGAGTACATATGATAGGTAGATGGTGGTGAGGCCATATGATAGGTGGGTGGTGGTGAGGGCATATGATAGATGGATGGTGGTGAGGGCATATGATAGATGGATGGTGTTGACGGCATATGATAGGTGGCTGGTGGTGAGTACATATGATAGGTGGATGGTGGTTAGTAAATATGATAGGTGGATGGTGGTGAGTACATATGATAGGTAGATGGTGGTGAGGCCATATGATAGGTGGGTGGTGGTGAGGGCATATGATAGATGGATGGTGGTGAGGGCATATGATAGATGGATGGTGTTGAGGGCATATGATAGGTGGCTGGTGGTGAGTACATATGATAGATGGGTGGTGGTGAGGGTATCTGACATGTGGATGGTGGTTAGGGTATCTGACATGTGGATGGTGTGGTGGTAAGGGCATATGATGGGTGGATGGTGGTTAGTAAATATGATAGGTGGATGGTGGTGAGTACATATGATAGGTGGATGGTGGTGAGTACATATGATAGGAACAACCATTAACATGGGATCATGGGGATCAATAAAGTTGGTCATTTATAACTCAACACTTCAGTACATTCAAGAGCTTGTAATGGGATTACTGAAGCTAAGTGCTGGTAAAAATAACAACTGGGAAAAGTTTTAATTGAAAAAAATAATAAAAATAAGTAATTATCTTAGAATCTGAGGATCTAAGAGGCAGGTCAGGTGGAATTTTAGAAAACAAAAGAAAAAAAATATTGTCAGTAACAGTTTATTACTTCTGAGTCCTGTTGATATTGTCAGTGTCAGCGATGTTGAATACTAGGACGTTTTTAAAATCAAAGACTTTAATCTCGTTTTGTGATATATGAGCTTGGAAGGACAATTGATGGATGTTGCTAATTATTATTTATCTCACATTTGTATAGATTTAAATACCGGTGTTATAGACTTATTAATGACATTGCAACAGTTGTCATTTTAAAACTCAAATAAATGAACTTTCATAAGTTTTGAGAGCTGTTAGAATATGATTTTAGGGTTTAAAAAAAGGTCTCAAATATAAATATATTTTATTGGAGTCTTTTAAAAAAATGTAAATTAGATAGATATAGATATATTCATATATATAACCTCTATTTCTAAAAATTGTCAAACGTTCAATTCCCCCATTTTTGGTTTCGGTATTTAGTTGAATAAAAAAAAGATGTGGATAACAAATGACTTCTTCTTCAGGTCCCAGCCCCAAACACTGTCAAGAACTGATGGTCAAGGAAGATGCCAAGGTCAAGGAGATTGAAACCAAATATAAAAAACTCATGGCAGATAACAATGTAAGAATGCATTCATTTTATTCGGTTACCCTTTAGGAAAAAAACCCAAACTATTTCACCTTTGTTTTTTCTTTGTGTTTGAAGTTGGATGGCTTTTGAGATCTGCAAAAGTTTAAATTAAAATTATTTTTTGTTTGCTTATCGATTGAGTAGTGTTTGCTGGTCTTTCATTTTCTTTAAGACACAGCTGAAAGTTGACAGGTAAACAGTAGACAGCTGAAAGTAGACAGGGTGACCTAATTTTGAGTGTGAATTATTTAAGTAGGCAGTGTGGTGGGACAACAATAGAAAAGCCTTCACTGAAGGTGTTTTATCCAAGAGAAGGTGGGACAACAATAGAAAAGCCTGCACTGAATGTGTTTTATCCAAGAGAGGGTGGGACAACAATAGAAAAGCCTGCACTGAATGTGTTTTATCCAAGAGAGGGTGGGACAACAATAGAAAAGCCTGCACTGAATGTGTTTTATCCAAGAGAGGGTGGGACAACAATAGAAAAGCCTGCACTGAATGTGTTTTATCCAAGAGAGGGTGGGACAACAATAGAAAAGCCTGCACTGAATGTGTTTTATCCAAGAGAGGGTGGGACAACAATAGAAAAGCCTGCACTGAATGTGTTTTATCCAAGAGACGGAATGACTTGAATACTAGCTGCGTCACTGTTTTCTCTTCATCTTTGTAGATAAACATTTGGTTGGCAGTTATTGCTCTCCCTCAGGAATATCACACTGAATTTTTGTTAATGTCTTTGATCTAAAAGAGCTTTGCTCCTAAATTATCAACACTCATCAGTGCAGATGTCCAAGTCACACGGAGTATTAATTTTATGTGGAGGTGAAATCAAGAACTGTATAGCATTTGTAAGCAACTATTCTCTCCCATGTGTTTAATAGATTTTCTGCCATTTTTGTTAGGGTCCAAGTTTCACTTGCGTATGTTACAACTGGTATGATTACAGTTTTATAAATAGTTTCTTTGTTTTTCTTGTAATGTTTTTACTTTTGGGTATTTTCTGACTACTGAAGTTTACCCTGTTTCCGGCTTATATCCTTTCTTTTATTTTTGTTAATAACTCATTTCTTCCATTTAATAAGGATTCTAGGTATTTGAATTGATTTACTTTTTCAAAAGTGTGGTTTCTAATTGTAATGGTTTTATCTCTTTGTTCTTCTCTTATCATAGTCATGCATTTGGTTTTTTGTTGTTAACTTCTAGCCCGGCTTGTAGTGATGCGTCTTCTAATTCAATAAAGACATTTTGATATGTCTTTACTACTTTTCCCAAACAGTGCTACGTCATCAGCATATGCAATATACTGAATGGGTCGGTTGTAGAAAGTGCCTACTGGTTGTAAATTCTAAATTAAAACTTTACTAATACCTGGAAACTTCCTAAAACTTCTTAATTTATTAAATATGCAGACTATTTGCATTTTATAAAAAGGAGTATTTTGTTACATTTTTAATTGCTGAATTTCATTAAAACGATTATGCTTCTCTTTACAGATTATTGGTGACTTTTTTGTACTACGTGGTAAAGATGCGTGGCATGACATCATACAGTATCAAGTGAGTTGTGAAGGAAGATGATATAGCACTAGATTACTTTTAAATGCGTTTAGTCTTAAAGAGAAAAAGATAATTTCACTTTTTAGGGAAAACTATAGATTTAATCATCATTTCAAAATTCTGTCAAGACTGTATTTTCAGTATAGGCCAATCTCATATGAAGTCTCTGATTTTAATTCACCTAAATTGATTTAAGTCAAATGCTATATTCCTATTTGGGAAGTGTAGTTAATTATACACTTTATAAATGACAATTATTGTTTAAGAAATGGAAAAATCCAAATTTTACCACAATCTGACTATAAACATTTAAACAGGATATACTGGTTAATTTTAAAGTACGCTTCATGTTCTATTCCCAGGAGAAAGTCAACGGTATTATGATTGTAATGGGAACAAGAGGCCAGAATACATTACGTCGTACATTTATGGGAAGTGTCAGCGATAGCGTCGTCCACCATGCCTCATGCCCTGTCCTTGTCTGCTGCCATCCCAAAAATTGAAAATGCAGATCACAATTTCATAATTATCAGATTTTCAATTTTACCCATCTCTGTTTGAAAGCATTTAATTTTTATGTTGAATTTGAAACAGTTTTGTTTCCACTTTAAGAATAGGAGTACAACTACATGTACATATGCTTTAAATTCCCACCTCAAAAAGAGGTAACTTAAAAACAAGAATTGTTGTCTTTAAAAATAGTAAATCAAATCAAAGCCTTGCTTGGCTTTACTCAAACTATTTGAATTTCTTAAGAAAAATGTAAATTGAAATTTAGAAATAATGACTGATTGAATAATTGAATCTTTATTTACTTTTAAATGCTACTATTAAAAAATAACAGTATGCTAATTATCGTATCATGTGTGAAGTAGTACAATACATTTTTTCCCCCACTCATGGTTTCCCTAAAACTTGTTTTGCTCAATGTCAAAGTGAATGGAGGGAGGGGAGGGAGTGGCACGGATCTTTTTGTAAAGCTGCAATAATAAATAAATCCTCAACCACCCTGTCACACATTTAATAGCATTTCTTTGTTTCTAATCTTGCCATGGCAACCAAAAAGTTTCCTTTTTTATTAAATATTTTTTTTCTCAATTTTATTTTTTTCTTGTGATGAACAAAAAAAAAAGCATTTCTGTGTTCTTTATTATTCTTCTGGCATTGGCAGTTCTATATATGCTGGAAATTATGATCAGTTTAACATCAGAGTCAAAGTGGTAACCAACTACAACAGCAAGGAAAATCCATTGATCCAACTGTTTGATTGTCCATTGTCAGATGAGACATATATATTAAACTCATGCAGTGAATAATCAGCTTTATTCAAAATTTTAATTAAGGGCAATATTTTCAGAGATCTTAAAAAAATTAATATTTGACAAAAAATAAATTGTTTACTTTATTTATTACCTTGAACTTTGCATATGAATTATCAAGTATGTCACTCTTTTTTGTGTGTGCATACTTTTGATATTTGCCCCTGAAAAAATATGTTGATATAAAGAAATCATCTTAACTAAAAAAAAACTGCCTAACATATTTTGTTGTTTTCATTTTTTTTTTTAGTACGGTACAGTGAGATTGTTGTTGTGAATTAAATTTATAAGAGTAGTGGCATAATAATTACAAATTATAGGACATTAATTTGAGATTAGTCCAAAGTGGCTTTATGCTTTACAATTCTAAATGTATTTTCTATATTAGAGAGGGTTCCATGTTAACAAATGTTATTTGAGCTACATTATTAAAGTGTTACTATGGATGTTTTTACTCTATTTTAATTTCAGCTTTACCTGTTCTATGCTTGCTATATAAGTACAGTTGTACTGCTTAACTTACCATCTGGTACATATTATTTTTGTCTGGTACGGGTACAGCATACGTCTGTTGAAATTTTTCATCACAGCCTACTTTCTTTATGGCAGTTTAATTTTAATGAAAATGCATTAATTTTATTATAAAGGAATAACATTATAAAACTCAACAACTGTAGAATTTTTTGGAAAACCTTAGATTAAAGTTCATTTAAACACTTCAAGAATCCTTAAACTTAAATACACATTTGGTCTATTTATTACCTACCATTGCTACTACTGTACCATAGATGGGGAAGATGACTCTTAATCAAAGGGCAGTAATTGCAAAGTATTGAATGAGTTATTACTTCATGTATAATATTATGTTCTTTGTTGTTTTTTTCTTTTACAAAAAAAAAATATATACTTTATTGATATTTAATGTGCAACTCAATTAAATGAGAATACAATAAATACTTGTTATAACTTTAGTTTAATATGTTTTAAAAATATCTCTTTGTCTGCAAATGTTAAAAATTGTCTTTGTCACAACTATTATTACACAGTTAGTTTAAAATTAAAATACATAGGTTGGAATTCTTTTATATACAAATAAAAGCAGCCGAGTACAAGGAGTTTAATTTGACTTAAAAATTAAAAAAACCAGGACATTTAAAATTAAAATTGTTTTGGCGCCATCCCGTGGGTGTTCAAAAATAAACAATTATTGGGGATACAGGATAACTCTTCTGTCAATGATGCTTTTATATAAAAAAAAATAAAAAAATCTCCCGTGATGCCAATTTGGATGAATTGTATATATATATATTAATATATATATATATATATATATATATATATATATATTTTCCGATTATGACGGAATGAACGTGTTGGTGTCTCTACTCTGCAATTCCCTCCTCTATCTCACGACTTATCCAGTTCAGAGTGACAACCCCATCACGATCAGATTGCGCTAATATCAATGTTGCTTAGGTAACAAACACAAAAATACGTTTTTAACCAATATTACGCATGCGATCCACCCAGGACATGAAATTAAAAATGTGCTATTTTCGCCCTCACTTTTTAAAGTTTTTATTTGATCTGTTAATGGAATAGTTTGTTTTTTTTTTCTTTTTTTAAATGAAATGGCGAGGACTATTTCCTATATTTAAGAAGCAAAGATAGTTCGATACTCAATTTATTAATACTCGAATATTTTTTTAAAAAAAGGGGTCGGGTGGTATCTAAACTCCGTGTGGCAGCCCATGGGGAAGAGCTCAAATCTGATCTCATAAATAAAGATATTGATTTAAAGACGTGCCGTGGGAATGGGAGATAATCTATTTCCTTCGACCCGAGAGGCACAAATACGAGGATATCGCTTACTCGCACAACTAGCACCACAGAGCTTCTCTATGACTAGCACTGGCGCGCGCCAAGAAAGATCATTACTGATGAACCCTCCCACAATCAACAGAGTTGCACAATGCTAAAGGTATGTTGTAAGCCAGTGCTGTCCGGACCGCGAGCTAATTTCAAATGTCCCGCCACATCTAGAAACATATTTATAATGTGTGAAAATAAAAAAAAGCACATTTCAGTTTGAAAATATTTGTACACCCAATTCATTGAATTAGTTTTGTTGGGAATTGCGTGAGAGTCGGGAGCACAGGAGACGTTGTAACATGGAATAGGGGGAGTTCACAAAAGCTAAGGACTCGGAATTGCTTGGCAAGAAGCACTTACGTTAACCACATCAACAGAGCAACCGTTTGGAAACCTGGGCGACATAAAATCTGATACTATCTTCGCCATCTTTCTGCTGCTGGTACAAAGGAGGCGTCGCGGGGTATCAGGTACCGTATAATTAATAACGGTATCGGGGAAAGATGAATTGGGAAACCAAACGTAACTTGACATCTAGCTGTTTGATCATTGTAAAAGTGTCAATGTCCCCTTACCAACGGGACTAAGATGAAATATATGGGTGAGTATAGCGAGTTAACCACTGCCAGGAAAGTCTTTCGGCTGAATAAACAAGATGGAAGCTGGGGTACTAAAGGTGTCACAATGAATGACTACGATGGGCAGCGAGAGCCGCTTATGGTGCATTGTTATTTAATTAAACAAATAGTCTAGCTAGGTATGTGATTAATGGGATAGTATGTCACTATCCTGTACTGTTGTGACATTTTGGACAACTACCTGGTATTAGGAGATCGGATACGCGCCGTGATTGTAGTTAGTGCAATGCAGTCAGGGAGGAAGTGTGTGAGACGGTAGGAAAATAGAGTTGTAGTTAGTGCAATGCAGTCAGGGAGGAAGTGTGTGAGACGGTAGGACAATAGAGTTGTAGTTAGTGCAATGCAGTCAGGGAGGAAGTGTGTGAGACGGTAGAAAAATAAATGAAAGTATTTTTTTAAAATTTGGGTGACCAAATAAATTCTGGATGACATCACGTTTCTTTTGATGAAGTTCTGCTACCATTGAAATGATGTTACAAAATGTTGACCATTTTTTTAAAAAGCACCCCTCTTGAGTGAAGCTGAATTCTCTGTAATGACCAACATCAAGTCCTAAAACCGTAACGCTTTGACTGGTGAACCTTAATAAATCTAAATAAATATTTAAAAAGGGGCTACAGTTTTTAATCGCTTTATTTAGATTCTGGATGTTCCAATAATGCTGTAGGATATACACATGGCTCTTAGTGCTATTGGATACATATGGCTCTTTATGCTATTGGATACATATGGCTCTTTATGCTATTGGATACATACGGCTCTTTATGCTATTGGATACATATGTCTCTTTATGCTATTGGATATATATGACTCTTTATGCTATCGGATACATATGACTCTTTATGCATAAAGTAAGAATTATTAATAATATAAATAAGTTTCTTTTGAGATGTCATTTGCGGCCCTCGGATGGCCGGGAAAAAAATTTTTTGGCCCACGAAGTCAAAAAGATTGGACAGCACTGTTGTAAGCCTTTAATACAAACCCTATCCGTCTGTGGCTCTGCTGCGTCAGTGGGTCTGCTGCGTCAGTGCGGGTCTGCTGTGTTAACCAATTTCTGCCTTTCCAATTTCATGCGTGTATTGCACAAATAATAAAGAGTCAAATCTTTTACTACATTTAAATTACATATCATGTATAGTATAGGCATATATTTATTATGTACAATTTTAGGGGAGGACTTTTGGGCCAACTGCCCTGGCCATCCCACTGCATCTAAAATCTAAACCAGAAGTCTAAAAACTACGGCCCTCGGGCCGCATGGTGCCCGCGAGTCCCTCTCATCCGGCCCATGGAGACCTTTTTGTCTATGGAAAAAAGTTACGGAAATTTACGTGTATCCTGCCAAGATCACCCGCAACTTCCGTGGACGTTATGTTTTTACCGAATTAAAACAGAGGCGCGCAGTAGCGCGGTATGTTTTCCAACCGATCACACTTCATTGCAAAAACGTATTCGCTGCTTAGTTATGCTACTTCCGTTCACAGTCATGAGATGATATGACGCCATCTAGTGGAGGAGTTTTTAAATGGTTTGTTGCTTGTTCTAGACTTGATTATTTTGATCACAGTTTGCCAGTTGCGGTTGACTGCTGCGAGGAGATGTTTGTGTCAGCGTCTAATTGCGAAACATGTTGCACTCTATTTTATTTAGTGATAATTTCGTTCGCGTTATTACTTATTACGTCTTTACGTGTTTACGTCCTAGCTAAAATGGGCAAACTGTCCACTGATGGGAAATTAGTGAAGGAATGTTTGTTGGTGGTGGCTGAGGAACTTTGTTCAGAAAACTCAAAATATTTTGAAAGTGTAGATTTGGTTGCAAATGCCATTGCCTGCCGTGTTGCAGAGATGGGTGAAAACATTGTGACTTAAATAGCGAAAAATGCAAGCAAGTTTTGCCACTTTTTAATTGCACACGATGAATCACTGGACAGCTGTTCCACGTCTCAACTGCTTGTGTTCATTAGAGGTGTGGATGAAGACATGAGCATAACACAAGAGCTGGCTTCCCTACATATATAGCATGTATGGCACTGTTACCGCATAGGATAAATTTAATTTAGTTTTTAAAAAAAAGACATTTGCTGATTATAACTTGAACTGGACTAACAACAATAGCCTGACTGTTCATGTTGGAAAGAACACGAGTGGCATAAAGAAAGGCTTGGTTGGACAAGTGAAGCAGATTTGTAATGAGAAAAACATTTTACAACCAATTTTCTTGCACTGTATTATTCACCAGCAAGCTTGGTGTGCTAAATATGTGGACATTAGCAGTGTACTGAATCCTGTGGTGAAGATGGTGAAATTAATACGTTCAATAATAAGAAGAAGTGAGACTATTTCAAAACCCAATTGAAACAGATGTGGCCAGTTGCCCAAATTAACTGACATTAGGAAAGTCTTGCTTGGGGAAAAGCTGGTAAAAACCCACCAGTCCTTCTTTGAACTTTTCCCTAAGGAGGTCATTTGTTGGCAACTCAATAGCCTCAAGCTGCAGTTAATTTGGGCAACTGGCAACATATGTTTCAAATGGGTTTTGAAATAGTCTCACTTCTTCTGCCCTTGAATCCAAGTCAGAAAACCGCTGCTGAAACTGCAGCTGGAGGTCTTTGATGATCTCGCATGCAAATGACGTGAGGAACTTCGTTATTGCTTCAGCCAGAAGTATTTCAAACTCCATTCTTCTTGAAATTGCCGACACTCATCGTCCATTTTTCTTTTCTTCCTTTCTGTCATCACTGGGCACTAAAATAAAGTGAATTCAACATGAATAGATAGTGAAACTGAAAGTATCTTGCACGGAATATCGCAACAAAACAAAACAAAAAAAAAACCAACACAAAAAAAAACTTTATTATGCGAACTAATTTCGTCGCAATTATAGTTGCAAATGACCCAAAACCATTAAAATTTTTATTGTGATTTCTTAAATTAAACTTACCTGAATATAGTGTGCAAATATATCCACTTATTTTAGAGAGATTGTTGCTTTTTATGTTTCCTCTTCAGAATATTTGAAACATTCATACTAAACTAACGACATTCCAAATACGTTAAACACTCTGATAAGTAATGACGCGAAGAAAATTATCACTAAATAAAATAAAGTGCAACTGCAACGTGTTTCGCAACATGTTTCGAAATCAAATGCTAACTGACATCAACACCTCCTCATCGCAGCGGTCAACCGCAACTGGCAAACTGTGATCAAAACAATCAAGTCTTGAACCAGCAGCAAACCAATTAAAAACTCCTCTACTATATGGCGTTAAAGCATCTCATTGACTGTGAACGGAAGTAGAAAAACTAAGCAGCGAATCAGGTTTACAATGTAGTGAACGTTTGGAAAACATAACACACCCACTCAGGGCCGGCCCTAACAGTTGCGGGCCCTATGCGAAACGGATTGAGTGGGGCCCAGTCTGGGTAGGGATAAGGATAAAAAGTGAAAATTAAGATTTTGTAATAGAAAATAAATTCGCGCGGGCCTATGAAAGTGCGGGGCCCATTGCGGCCGCATCGGTTGCAATGGCCTAAGGCCGGCCCTGCACCCACTGCGCGCCCCTATTTTAATTCGGTAAAAACATAACATCCACGTAAGCGGCGGCTGACATTGGCAGGATACACGTAAATTTCCGTAATTTTTTCCCGTAGATAAAAAAGTCTCCACAGGCCGTAGTTTTGGAGACCCCTGCTCTAGATTAAGACTTAGTGCCAACGTTGCCAACGCAATAAAATAATTTCCTTTAAAATATTTTAAATATTCCAAACTGTTAATGGCAAACATATCTCTACGGTCATTTTTTAAAAGTCTAAATTAGCCAACGTTGCCAACGCAATAAAATAATTTCCTTTAAAATATTTTAAATATTCCAAACTGTTAATGGCAAACATATCTCTACAACGGTCATTTTTTAAAAGTCTAAATTAGTCATAAATAAGCAGCTAAACCAATTAAAATATCCAAGCCGTATGACTGTATCCGATCCCATTTAAATATATTAAGCATATAAATATATGCCATATGATAGTCCTATAGTACTGCAATGTGGTCATATCACGGTTTAATTTATCCAACTCATCTTCATAAAAGTTTAGAGCAAACAATGAAAACATTAAATGCTAAGAATTCCAACCTGTTAAAAGCCTTAATGAAACTTCTCAATTTGTACGTACATCCTAAAGTTTTTACGGACGTTTATGCACATGATGATTAATGTCACATTTTTATGGAATGTCCGTAAATCTACGGATGGTTTGCAACCATGACTTGAGCAGAAGCGGAGAAGTTTTTTTTTCAAATATGCAAAGCAATGAAATGTTGTTGATTATTCTTAAATTTTAAACTAATAGTACTTATAAGCATAAATGCCCCAATGTATATACTGAAAATTTGACCAAGGTGCTCAATTTTAAGAGGTCAACCCAGGGGCATTTAGTCAAGGTACGCCACTGCTCATCATTAATGCGAGTGTAACAAAATGTAAATCTTAGCTAATGATCAGTATTAACTTTTGGTATCCTGGTGCAAACATTAAAAAAAAAAACCAACAAACTAATCCGCATAAAAGTATAACTGATCCTAAAATGGTCAACAGCATCTTAAGAAGCAGTCAATACGCAGAAGTGGCGTTGCCATTAAAATTACCATGATTACTAATGCATTTCATACGTTGCTGAACTCAACTGGTCGACATTTTGATAATTGTAAATGAACAGTTTCGCCATATGCAGAACACATAATGACCAAATTGTGTTTAGTTCTAATTAAAATGTGAAGTAATACAATTATTTAATTTGGGAAACACTCAAAATGGTAAATAATTCATCTTTATAAACATACATGTTTTTGAGTTTAAATACAGCACAATACATTATTTTTCACCCCAAATGAAATTAAAAGCTTGGTGTATAGGCTATAAATTACTTTCAATTGCGCATGAAGGTATAAACATTTAAACAATTGGTTCTCAACCTGTGGGTCTCGACCCCTTTGGGGGTCTAAGGACCCTTTCCCAGGGGTAAGACCATCAGAAAACACACAAACTCTACAGTGATAAAGTAGTAACGAAAATAATTTTGTGGTTGGGGTCGCCACAACATGAGGAATTGTTTTAAAGGGTCGTGGCATTAGGAAGGTTGAGAACCGCTGATTTAAGCGATTTTATTTACTTTTAATAATGTATCACCATGAGGAAAATTTTAAAATTTGTCATTTCTGATTGAGATAAAATACAATAGTGCTTCGAAATAAGTTTACCAACATCAACCATATATATACTGTAGTTTTTCTCAGTTTATAAAAAGATTTACTTCTATATTATATTTCAAAATGCTTATTTAGTAGAGTTGTTGTGTCCAGGCGCATCAGGAAACAGTGTCTGTATTTTTATGTGAGCAGGGTGCCTTAAAATTAAAATAAATATAACTTTTTGAAAATAAATACATAATTCATAGCAACTGTTGTTAATCTCATGTTTAATATTTTGCAACTAGTATTTGCATCTTGGAGGTTTTATATGCCCCTTACTGTATTTTAAAGACTGCTCTACATCTTCAGATACATAAATACATAAATCATAAATGTATTTTGTTAGTTAAGTTTCTAAATGAATTTTAATTTCTTTTAAAATTAACATTTTTTCGTTAAGTGTATTGATGATGATTCCAGCCCCTGCTATTGGCACTCGGACACTCACTACCCCCACCCACCTACCTCACATGGCTCTGCTCCTCACCACGAATATTTAATTACCCCCCAAGAAGTATATCTAACAAAATAATTTGACGATATAGTTCTATCTCGAAAAAATATTGATATTATTGAGCAACTGGTAATTAGTTGAATAACTATTTTACAAGGGGGATAACCTATTTTTCCAAGGGCGGAACCTATCAAGAAAGTGGGTTGTTTCCATCTTTGTTGATAACATACCATAACTCTCACAACGAACTACGTTGTCTGGATTATTTCTAATTAAACGATGTTAAGATGGCAAATTTCGGTAAAGATTTGCAAGATAGGTGTGTTCACATTCGATCCGCTGAACAGACGGAACATTTTACTGTAAGTTGATCCGATATTTGAACAAATTTCAGGCTATACTATTTTAAACAATTTAATTACGTACTGAAGACTGAAACTGAATAGCAAGTTGATCGGAGTCCGATTGCGGTTTTACTTTTACTGTTTACGGTATAGTTAAGCTGTGTGTGTGTGCTAGTGTTTACTAATTTAACTTATTGTATAAATCTACTGTATAGATATAGTATGTATCAAGACTAATTAATTATTTTGTATTTGGGCAAAGGCCTTGATTAGGTATTTGGAAAGGAATTTTAATTTATTTTAAATAATTAAAAATTGTCCTTTGACTTTGAGGATAATCATAATACATCATTTAATCATTTTAAAGGGTTAGCTGTTAGTTATTATAAGCTTTGCAGTTGCAATTAATAATAATAAATTATGAAAGTGCCTGCCTACAAACAATTATTGAAGGAGTAATGTTAGTAATGTGCAGTTTTGTAATAGTAGTCTTACTGATTCTAGTGATACTGATACTCTTGAAAATCATAACCATGGCCATGACATGACCATACTATTTGACTATCATTCGACTGATTCATTAACCTGGAAACTGGAATTGTATATAATTTGTTAATAGACAGGCTGCCTATCATTAACTTGCATAACAGGGGCTCGTAATCTTAACATATTTGCTGTTCCGCATCCACTCTTGATTTCAAAATTAAAAAAATAAATTAACACTACTTCCATAAAGGACAGAAAGAGGATATTTATGTTTTTATAAAGTTAAAGCCTTTAAAATAATGTATCATATAAATATATGGCAATAGGACAATATTTAAAATATCTCTTAAAGTACCTAGTTTAACTTATAAGCATAGACTGATAGAGGTCAGCAATAAATGTCAGACACAGGTGCATGCCAAGGAAAAACAGGGCACGGGACAAAGTCTGAAATTGCTGTCCCAAACTATACATGGTAAAAAGTTCAGCCCGAGTGGACCTTTCAAAAAAGATGATTTTGGTGCACCTTTTCTTTGTGAAGTACATGGGATTTTATGATTTAATTCACTATCATTCAAGGACCTTCATGTACCCATAAATAATTGTAAAGTTTTGGACCTCAAAATGACTTTTAATGTCTTGTTTTTTAATATGACAAAAATGATCACCTTACATATGAATGAAATTTGATTGGCTTTTCAATTCAAGAGGTTTAATTTGTACAAAATTTTAACAAATTCCTATGCACATATCTTACTTTCAGTGCTTAGTTGCTTAAGCCAGTAACACATGTCTGTTAAATATAATACGTTTTTAATGGTTTTATATATTCATCAAGAAATAAACTGATTAGAAAAAAACATTAATATTATTTGTGTGTTGAGCTACCAAAATATTAAGTTAAATCAAGAGCAAACTATTCAGGAACCACCACAAAAATAGGCTGTGACATAATAGAAAATAACTGGTTTAGAGTTGTCACGATATATTAAAGTTTCCAGTAAAATGGGCATTATTTTAATAGTAGTATCACATGATATTTTGAAGACATTTAATAATTTTTAATTCCAAAGGACCACTTATTTGTAATAAATTTTAGTTTTTTTTAAATAAGTAAACATATTAATATCTTCATATTTAGATACATTAAATTTTTCTGGAATATTTTTTGTAGGTGTACATTATATCAGTGACTGTTGGTCCTTATGCATGGACTGTTAAACATCGCTACAGTGAATTTCATGATCTACATGAGAGAGTAAGAATCTTATATTTTACATTTCAAATATCAAAGGCTCTGTGATTTATCTTTTTTAGTCAACAGTTAAATTTTAAAAATAAAATTGCCTTTTATAGTTCAAGAAATTAAAAATAAATATAAAGGAAACTGTGGAAAAAGATGTATGAATAACTTTAAACTTTTTTCAGTTGACAGCAAGCTTTAAGTTGGACAAAACTCTCTTGCCCCCTAAAAAGCTATTTGGCAACCAAACAGAAGCTTTCATTAAAAAACGTCAAAGAGAGTTGGAAATATATTTGCAGACCATCATTTTATATTTGGCACAACACATTCCTTCATGTCTGGCATTCTTTCTTGACTTTGACAAATATGTAAGTACATATTTATGCAATGTAATGTACAATATAAATTCACAATTAATTTAATTTTTGTAGTGAACATCTAGCCCTTAGCTATCAAATTATATTTTAAATTTTCTTTTCATTTGCATTGATAAGTTGTCTTGTTTATCTTCTAAAAAGTGTCCATTAATGTTCCTTTACATTGCTATATGGTGACATTAATTTAGTTTCACCATAAAGAAGAAAAAAAAACCTGTCTTCCTAGATATAACTATTTTACATGGCAATTTTGTAATCAATGAACTATTGAAATTACTCGAAATTACTCTAAAATAATTAGTGCGATTAAATCTAATTTCCTTTGCTGGTTCATAATAAGAAAAAATATGAATGTGATCAAAATAAAACTATTTATTTTACCAACATGACTTGCTAAAATATTAATACTATTCATGTATAGCTTTCCAAAAATTAGTTATCTGGTTGTTTTTTTTTCTTTCTTTTGGATCACAACTTCATGTTATCAGTGCATTTAGGTCAGGTCAGAATAGCTTGGATGAAATGGAAAATTATCAAGGTCCATAATACATACCGGTACATGCAAACTTGTAGGATACAAAAAAACTGTACAAAAATTCCCAGAAAACCATACGAGATTGTGAAAAACTATTGAAAAATAATCAAAAATAAAAAATTGATAACTTTTTCATCATTTTTATCGTTTTGAAGCATAAATTAAAAAATGAATAATCTCCCCTTCGCTGCGTGCACATTCAAGTATGCTTACATTGTCATAAAGATATATGACATCTTTTAAATGAAAATAGCTTATTTGAAGTCTGATTATTGTTTAAATTTGAGTTTTTTATCCTTAACTGATCTATATCAGTTTTATTAATGACAGTTGATGAATTTGATAGCAAATTAGATGCAATTAGACATAATTCTTCAGTAAAGCGTCTGGTCCTCCATGGAGAGGTTGATCATCTTCATCCTCTCCATTGTCTGCATTGAGTATGCCCTCAAAATAATCCTAGTCATTTAATTGATAGTAGTATCAAATATATTTAATTAATAATATAAATTAAAAGAACACTGCGGTTCCTGTTAAGAATTACACAAATGGATTTTTAATTATGTTTTACTACTACTATGCTAATGTAATATTAAGAATCGATATCGATGAAACCAGGCTTTTTATAAATTTAGATGGCCTAGGATCATTAATTTGTTTGAATGGACCAATAGGATTTTAGCTTCTTATCGTCAAACGTTTAATTTATTGCACCACCAGCTTTGAACCTGTATCTTGTGCAAAATATTTCTTTTCTAAATCTAGTAAAGAACTGTACAAAAGTCTGTATGGCCAGTCGTACAATTTGGGAAATGTATAAAAATTGTACAAAGTATGGGTAAACCGTGCAGGTTGGCATGTCTGTTACATAAAAAAGTGTGAACCAGAATTTAGAAATTTGGGAAGGGGCTTGTAGGCAGATGTTAAATATAAAGAATTAACTAGTATCATTGCATGACTTTTGACAAAGAATCTTTTGTCATTACATTAAATTTAGAGTTGGAAGTAGGTTTGGGGAAGAAACATTTTATACACATGTACAAGTACAATTGAATGTTTTGAGATAAAGCAATTCATTGTTAATATTGTTTGATATTAGAAAGATTTAGTTCACATTTCTCGGAAATTTAGGATGGCTGTTGTGGAATAATTATGTCTTCTCAGTATCTTTATAAACTTTGCCCTACAATGAACACATGACCATGCCTCAGTGCCACTACATAACTATGCAAATTGACCCAGAAAACCTCAGTGCTGTCTCCCCAAAACAATGGGTCTAAAATAAACATATTGGGATGTTACCCAGAACAAGAGTTTATAAAAATAGATCTTGTTTGTTTCCAATGTTTAAAAATCAAGCAGTTATTATTAAATATTTTACTTTGCTAAAACATCTGTTGTGTTGACATTGGGAAATTGCTGACTTTGCATTAAATAATTGTATACAAACTCTTTGAGAATAATAATACATTGAAATAATGCAATGTTATTTGTGTCTTATATCTGAGTTGGGTTATTTACAAATATTAGAAATTTGGGAGTTTGTATTAAGTTACCATTTGTTTGGTGGGGGACAGTGTCAAATGATCATTTGATCCTATATGATCCATGATGAGTTATGTGATGTGAACCGCTCTCTAGACCACATGTGATGTCTAATTAGTATATCAAAACAATGGTGTTATCATTGCAGTGAATTGCACTAGTGGCAGTGTTCACATTTTTCAATGTGAAATCAGTTTTGACCCACTTTTATTTCAGCTACAATAAAGAAAAGAACTCTTTCTTTATTTCAGTTATTGAACTTAGTAATTAATTTCACATGAGAATAGACACTAGCTATAGCCTGAACTATTACAAGATCTAATTGTATTTCTGAAACTGAATTAAATATAGTCTTTATGATTGACCCCAACAATAAGCATACTAGGTAGAGAGTAACGATTCAGTTAGGACTCATCTCTGTTGCCAAGGATTATTACAAGGATTTCACAAACCCAAAATCTCCTTTCTTATGTTATGTATTTAGTATTTCAGTCAACAAGAATTCCCAAAGTATGTCAAAGGTTTTTCCAATTAAGTTCCCCATCTTAGACTTCCCTTATAATGTTCAAAAGCAGTATAAAAAAAAAGATGAGGTCATGTCTCAGCGAATCCTGGATCTATTGACACAAATGTACTTTAACCAGGCATTACTATTTATGACTTCCCTGTAAATTACCTGTATAGTTTTGAGTTGGTCTAAATATCAGAACACAACATATGAAAGAGTTTGAAAATAATGAAATTACGACAAAAAAAAATATGTTAAAAGTTAGATATGGATTTAAAAACCAATGTCTATAGATTTGCATATTAAAAGTTCTAAAAATGGTATGCATGAATTTTCATAAAATTGGTGTAATATTTTGTTCACTCTCAAGGCATTTGAACAACTAAATACCCAACCTCCTTGCATAAACTGTTTTGAAGAGATAGCTTAGCAAACCTCTAAATTTTAACCTCATGCCCAAAAGATGATCTGGTTACATGTCAGTCTAATTTAATGACAGTCTAGTTACATGATTGAAAGAAACGTGACAGATCCCACTTAATAATGATCTCGCTTTATATTATTCAGGAAATCCATGGCATTACCCAGGCCATGGCGGAGGATCTCTACAACAGAGGTAAGCTGACTGCAGAGCCATGTAACGGAGAGCTGGGGGTTTTCTTACACAGTCTGATTTATGTTTTATTAACTTCATGATTAGCCCTCTACACTTCTCAATATCAAAATCTTATACATTTATTATTATTATTATTAGCATGAACAAATTTGACTTGATGGGTTGCCCTAAGAGTATTTTGGTCTATTCATTGATAAATTCTAAAACATTTGATGCAACAGGTGGGTTTTTTTTGTTGGTCTTAAGGTACGTTCACACTGCAGGTTTGTTGTAGTGACAAATCTAAGTGATGAATCCATTTTGAGAATCCATGACGCAGATAGCTCATGAAGGTGCTACACTGAGGAAGAACTACTATGGCATCTGATGCAGAACTTCTGTTCACATTTATCAATTTTAAATGTATATGCTAGCGCAATGGTCAGCAACCTGTGGCTGCATATGCCTCTTTAAATGAATAAAGTCTGCATTTTTCTTTAAATATGATTTTACCAATAGCCTTCTATGTAATTTTAAAAATTCTTTAATTAATTCCATGTTTTTAAAATAAGACATTGTTCATCTATAATATTTTCTTGTCTGGCCCACTCCAAGAAAATCGAACTTGAAATTTATTTCACATATTTAATCTTCAAACTGCAAAATTTGGGTACTATTGAATAAAACTGTAATATATATATTAAAATTTGTAAAGAAGTCAGCTGACGTTAAATGCATCTTGTATTTTTGTGACCAGTCCATTTTCTACCAGTTCCTTTAGTACTAACCTGTCAGCTGATGGCAAAACATGTGCATTGATATAAATAGGACAGGATTGTTTCTGTATATTTCCAGCCTTTAATTTACTGCAACACTCAACCAACCCCTGAAATGAAACTTGTTGGCCCCGTTTTTGTTTCAGCAAGTAGCACTTGGTCACAGGAAGTTGAGAATCCTAGTAACAAAATCTGCAGGGTGAAAGTACCTTTTGATAACAGGCACAACTAATACAAACTTTGAATGCATGCTATTGAGAACCAAAATTAATATTTATTGACACTTTGTGAAAAATAAATAACCAAATTTAGTAACTTCTTTCAAATTTGTTTTCATTTTTAAAATGAATTTCGGCAACCAATCTTAAAAATAACTTGTTGATAAAATATTTGTGGTTTGACTTACCAACAGGTGAAAATCTACTCCAGTCAAGAGAACCATATGAGGTTACTTCTTTGCAGTTGTATTCTCTGACAGAAAGACTTAAACTTCCTGAGCCTACTTGTGGTATGTAGTAGTTTGTTTGATTTTGAAATTTTGATTTCATACCTAGAAACATCCTTGTTATATCCCTGTAGATATGAAATAGTAGAACAGGATGTGTGAAAGCTTGAAAGGGAAAAAAACAGGACACTCTTGTTTCCGATGCCCCTTCATCAGCAGACACAAAACAACAAGAGACAAAAGAGAATGAGGAAAAAATAACACTTAAAAGAAAATGGTTAGCAGTGGTCTGGGGCTGGGCTTGTTACCTGTGAACCTGTGGGAGCCCTCATAGATTCATTGCTTTATTTCAAGGCAGACAAAACTGGAATGACATGTTTAGGTCTGGGTGCATAGTCACAAGGGATCCATGGCACCAATTTAAAAACTTAAGAAAGCAGATTTTAAAAATAATAGTATTTTAGCTTGTTTTTTGTGGACCTCAGCCAAACAATTACACATTGTAATTATGTTGTAATTATGAAGATTTTACTTATGTAAAAAATATGTTTTTAGTTAAACCATTTCTGTTATGAAACGTTTATAACAAATAATTTTTTCTTTTACAGACAGTGGAGATGTGAAGAAAGATTTGGGTCATATACTTGATTTCATCACAAGAGCAAAACACTTAAAGGTATTTATTCCATGTTGGCTCTAATAGATTGAAACAATGAAGCCTTTCTGGAAAAGCTTCAGTGTAGGCCAAGTGTTCATGTTAAAATACAATGATCTGTTATTTCAGCCAAGTCGGATTATCCATACCACATAGTGGGCAATGTGGTCAGGGTTCTTTGAACCTAAAAGTGGCTTCCATGTATGATATTCTTTACTAAAAGCCAGATGCCTTAATCCATACCTGGGTACAGCGTTTACATTTTGTAAAGAATACTTATTTGTACCCTATAGTAGCAATCCATTTACAGAATCTGGTTGCCAGTTAAGCTGTCAATGGAAATTGACAAAAAATACATGAAAAGGCAGTAATAAAAAATTGTAATATAATGAAGCTAATCATATTTTTAGTTTCTATACCATTAAGAGATTATATTTTCATCTCTCATTTTCATGTCTTGAGAGAAACAAAATTTTAAAAAAAAATAAAATAAAAAATATATATGCAAGAAAGCATTTTTTAATTTAAAAAATTGGATAATTTAATCTATACATCAATTTTTCATTATGAATAAATAACTTTTTGACTAATCTTAAAGTGGGACTTCTGCATCTATTTTTTAAACACTTTCCCTCCCCCCTCATATATAGGTTATAAGCAGTAAAAAACCAGTGGGTTCCAGTAACATTGTGATGAGCAAACTGCCTTTTGACTTAACATTATTTAAATCTTTGCTAACACTGGAGGTAGGATCATTTTATTGAAATTTTATTTTAAACTATTAAAATACAATATAGGAAAACATGCTGCACTGTATATAGGAACTATGTAACATTTGAGAGAATAAAAAATAAACTATTTGATATTTAATTTTTAGAAAGAAATAGTCTAGTTTACTGACAATGAAAAGTTAACTGCCTCTAAAAAAAATTCTTTTCCCATTATGATCAGATTTCCGGCTGCAATTTTAGGTTGGTCAATGGCCTTGAAACTGTGAAACAAACTCTTACAAGATTTGACGTCCATGAATCCAAATCTTCTATAAAGGTTTGCATGCACCTTACAGCAAAGTTATTTTTTTTTTTTTTACTCTTCTTTATGGACATTGTTTTATTTAAGAACTGTAACTTAGTGCTGAATGTGACATAGCAATTGTCATTTCTCAAGATATTGTATTTATAATTTATTTATTTTTTTGTAAAAACAAATCTCATTTAGCTACATTACGTCTCTAAATATTATTTTCTTACTTCATTACATAATATTGAGATACTGGTAATTGTGAATATGTAACTGGATTTTTCATGCATCAAGATGAATGATAATTTCCATTAAAAAAATAAATTTCTATTAAGTTTCAATAAGATTTTATGTCATAAATATCCCTAAGAATATTTTTATATTATGTAAGGGAGTTTTTGAAGAAGCATAGATTATAATAATAGTAACAGCTGTTGGGACTGTGAGTTTAATAACTGTGTACAACAGCTCATCACGGTTGAAAGAGAACATATTTTTTAAACTCTACAATCTTGTGCTTTCTTACGCACAGGAGATTCTTCTTCAAGATGCTCCACACTGGAAAGCTGAGGATGGCTCTTTGATTGTTGGCTACTGGGACCTAGTCTTGGTGGCAGACTTCAGCCATAATTCTTTCTCAGACATTCCTGATTGCATTGTAAGATTTTTTTAGCAACATCCCCTCCTCCGACACTTCAGATAATAGTATCTGTAAAATGCTAAATAATATATTGATGCCGCATGATGTTTTGTGATTTGTTTAATTAATATATGAAAGAGTCAAGGCTTGTAGTAACTAACACACATCACTTGTCACCAGCAACTCATGCCCAACATTGAGAATCTGAACCTGAGCCACAATGTGATGGAGAGCATACAAAATCTTCAGTGGTTGAGTCAGCTGACACACCTGGATCTGAGTAAAAACAACATCCGACATGTGGACTCACTGCACACTAAGATGGGCAATGTCAAGGTTGTCATACTGGCCCATAACCGCTTGGAGAGTTTGCATGGTATGCTTTTCACTTTTGATCAGTTGCAATTTCATATTAGGTAAAATTTTGACAATAAAACCATATCTTTTATTTATCCCCCTGTACTGATGACTTTGAACACAGGAAACAGTTTGAAATATTTATTTTATTTTTAGGTTTCAGCTTTAGTTGAGAAAATTAATTCATTCAATTTTTTTTTTTTTTTAAAAATCCATCTAATCTTTCTTTGTCTTTTAATTTATTTTTAGGTTTTGCAAAACTTTTCTCACTTGAAAAGTTAGACGTTTCTTACAACAAAATTGTTTCTGTAAGTTAAAAAGATTTTTCTATTAAAAATGTTGTTCTCTTGTCAGCTCCCAAGGCTGTAAAGTTTTGACGTCTTCTAAGAGAACAAGTTGAAACATTTTTCATGAGTAATTTAAATGTTTTTTAAAAATTATTATAGTTCTTCAGTCCTGTCTTTGCATGTGTATTTAATCAACCTAAAATTTATTTTACCCATATCGCTTGGTTTGTATGTCTCAGATTGAAGAGCTAAAATATGTCAGCCAGTTGCCATGTTTGGAAGACCTGCTGCTGGTGGGCAATGCAGTGACCAACACTCTTGATTACAGAACAAAAACACTGGAACTGTTTGGTGACAGAGTCCGAGAGGTTTTTATCTATTTAACACACATTAGGATAGAAATTATTATCAATCCATTTTTGCATATTACCCTTAACTAACCTCATATATAAAGTTTTTTTTTTTTTTTTTTAAATGAAGTAAATTCCAAACTAAAGAACACGAACAGCGTCTCAGAGGCTGTTAATCCAGCATAGTATGAACTTCTGTTTGTGTTCATGTGAGTGAAACTTTGTGGCCTATGTAGAGTGCACTCACCCAGTAGTTCTTATTGTCATTTAGGTTGTACTTGACAAGCAGGTTACAGATCAAAAAGAGCTGGACACAGTTGCTGTATTGCAAGCATTGCAGAGAGCCAAAGATGTCAAACTAACCATGAGGCCCAAGAAGGTAGCTGTCTGCAGTTCTTTTATGGTTTAACTCTGTAATCTATGAAGTAAAATATTTTTAAATTGAAAATTAATAAAAAAAAACATTAATTAAAACTTTAAATAAAAGCTGAAACATATTGATTGTTCAATGATAAACTGAGCTGTGAGTTCTTGCTTTGATTTGTCACAAAATGCTATTTCAAGTCTTAATTCAGTCTAATTAATAATGTCTTATACTAAAATAGCCTTATCAAAACTAATTTTAAAGGATAGAATTGTATTCAAATATAATTTTTTTTGACATATATTAAATAAATATTGTCTTTATCCCAATCAAACTTATTTGAGAATTTTATCCGTACATTTTTTATATTAATTTAGGACCAGATTGAAGTTACCGGCATAAGACTAAGAATTATAAACAATTTCTTTCTACACTCTTTAATGAAATCCCTTATTTACACCCCCCTCCCCAATCCTCCCAGAATGCCTCAGCTGTGAGTCTTTCAGAATATAGTCAGGGTTCACCCACAAACTCTCTCACTGATAACTTGGAAAGTAAAACAAATCGCAACGACTCTCCTGGCCCAGGTGAGAAATTTGCCAAAGCCATTTGAAAAAATGTCTCAGATTTTTTCCCCCCACTTACCTTCTAAGTAACTTCTAATGAAAACTGATCACAAGTCACAAATGTTTACAATGTTATTTACATCAACATTTACAGTTTTACGTAACATGTACAGAATTTAATTTTGAATCATTTTCATTACATGTGCCCTTTTTATCCACACTTGCTATTGCATAATTTTAAACTTACTCTTGCTGACACAGTTTTTTTTTAAACGTACTCTTTGTGTCACATCAGTTTTTAACTTACTGTTGCTGTTAGATCATTTTTAAACTTACTCTTGCTGTTAGATCATTTTTTAAAAACTTACTCTTACTTTCCCAGTCATTTTTTGTTTGATTCTTTAACAATCTGTTCTTACCTTCCATCAGTTTAAATTTGCATTTTGTAAATACTAAAGTTCTGTGTTAGAAAATTTATTTTTGTTGATGCTAATTTGACATATTGACTTGAAGTCATATTGGTAAAGGTACAATGAAATTTTATCAACAAAAGATTCGCATAACAAGAGCTGAACATATCCATAGGTGTTATCAGCAGATCAGTGCCTTCTGTAACAGACTGGTCAAGAAGGGAGTCCAGGGATCCCCCTCGCAGTAGTAATCGGAGCCCTAGTCCTTACAGTCAGGTGCTTGTCTTTTTAAAATAATTACTTTGTTAAACAAAATACGGCCTTCAATAAATGACATTTTAGGAAATTTATTTTTAAAATTTAAAGTTTGTGTTTGGTTGAAATGTGAACATTTTTGACCATGGAGCACAGAGATTAACAATTGTTTTACCTTTTTTTTAAAATTATACTTATCGATCGTTGATCTAATTTAACCAACAATGGGGTTCATATAATCGTTGGTTCCAAAACAAATAAGAACAGTGGGGGGTTTTGGCAGAATAAATACCTAATTATTTTGTTGAGTTCGGCAAACCTGTTATTAAAATGACAGGTTATCTTTAAAAAGCAATTTTATAAATTTTTTAATAAGGTAGATATTATTTAAATTTTTTCATTCATATTTTAAACCTTTCGGAACGGAGCCTTTTTGGAGTGTCTTTGCCAAGAAGAAGGAACACTTTTTCACAAGCTCGTAACTCAAAAAATGTATAAAACTATATATATTCTTGTAGGAAATGGAATGAACTAATACAAAAAATCTTTCTGAATCCAACTGAAATCTCAACATTATTTAAATGAGCTGTCCTGATTTGCATGCGTGTAATTTTTTTGTTACACTTTTTTGTTAAACATGACTTACTTGTGTCATTTCTGTGAATTTTTTGATGGATGAAGCCTGAATAAGTCCTGACACTTGTGTTTTGGGAATCAAGACGCATGGAGCCCTTTCAGGAACCTCTGGCCCATGGTTCTACTCCTTTTCCTGCCCCTGGCTATTTTTCGGTTGCTACAGACACTCACTGTAACAGGAACCCATTTATGACCTAGGGACCTTCTCTTGAACTGGGTGTTACTCAGAAAGTTTTCTGCATACCTATTGGTCTCTCCTACAAATATTTGATTGATATTTAGTTTAAAAAATAGCATAAAGTACACAAGTGGGTTGCTTATACCTTAAGGCATATTTGTAGGTCCTATATTTTCTAAAAACTCAGAGGGGTTATCTTTATCCAGTTTAGAGCCTCTAATAACTAATACTAAACCAAGGGCTCACATCATTATCATCTACATCATTATCATCTACATCATTGTTTTAATCGTCTTCACTACTTTCCTGGTTGTTTTCATCAGTGTCAGATTGACAGCTAGAATATCAGAATCACTCTAGGTAGTTTGATCAGTGTCACTGTCAGTCATTTTGGAAGTTTACTATATTACTTGCAATACTTGGTAGTAGAACCAGCCAGCCCATCTCGAGGCGTGAAATATTGGGCCGATGGATCTGCCATTCGACCCTGGGCCGATAGTGGGCCCAGCCATCCCAAGAGGGTTAAACTCTCTCTTACTACATGATCTAGTTTTGTGTAACTCTTTTTTATTATTCTTATTCAAGTAGTAACTGCATGAAAGAACTAAATTTTGGGTTATCAGCTTTTTACACTTAACATTGTCATCAAGGCATCAATCTGTTGTTAATTATTTGGACCCCTAAATCATGACACTTTCTATGGATTGACTTAATATTGTCATCAGGGCATCAATCTGTTGTTAATTATTTGAACCCCTAAATCATGACACTTTCTATGGATTGACAAGGCTTAGCCAAATGATATATGTTGTGTTTACAAGTCATTAAAAATGTTGCATAAGTCATGAAGCCAAGTGTCTTAACTTTCAAGTCAAATTTGTTCTTCTCATATCACCAGGAGTCAGTTTCCTCACACAGTGATACCCATGAGGGAGAGGTGGGACAGATACCGGAGGTCCATCCTTTTGAGTTCTCCCAAGTGCCCTCATCTCAAGGCACTGCTGGTCAGCCGGTTCAGCCCAGCTGCAAAAACTTAAACAATAGCAATGAGGTTGAAGACACTTTTGAGGAAGAGATAACTCACGAGCTTGTTCCGGAAGCCCACCCATTTGACCTTACCATAGAAAACCCAGCATCCTTACTGTCCACCTCCCAGCAGATGTCCACCTCCAGGAGGAGTCTTGACCTGGGTCAATCTCCTCAAAAGTCATCGACTCTTTCAATCACCCAGAAGAGACAAAATGTCTCATCACCCCTCAGATCCATATCACAAACACCAAGCACGGCATCAATGGTATTGAAATCAGGGTCAGAGCCACTAGAGCCAACAGCATTATTGCCATCTCGGGACATGTCAAGGTCTTTGCCAGCTAATTCCGGGGCAGCGGAAAAGAGGTGTGTTATAGAAAAGGTATTACTTGCCCATTTGTTCCTTTCCTGTTAGCATGCAAACGCATGTGTAATGGCTTTGTTTGGGATTGAAAGGCTTGCTGATCTTCAGGATCGATGTGTTCTGACGATGTGTTCTGACGATGTGTTCTGACGTGCGTTATATTAGATTAGAGCATTAAAATGAAATTATAATTTTTTTAAATAGATGTATATGGCACTGAAAAGCTACATTCATTGCTAATTTTTTGTTTAAACGTGCAAAATTGATATTGGTTTGGCAATTAACTAATGGCTGATATTTGTTTGGGAATTAACTAATGGCTGATATTTGTTTGGAAATTAACTAATGGCTGATATTTGTTTGGGAATTAACTAATGGCTGATATTTGTTTGGGAATTAACTAATGGCTGATATTTGTTTGGGAATTAACTAATGGCTGATATTTGTTTGGGAATTAACTAATGGCTGATATTTGTTTGGGAATTAACTAATGGCTGATATTTGTTTGGAAATTAACTAATGGCTGATATTTGTTTGGGAATTAACTAATGGCTGATATTTGTTTGGGAATTAACTAATGGCTGATATTTGTTTGGGAATTAACTAATGGCTGATATTTGTTTGGAAATTAACTAATGGCTGATATTTGTTTGGGAATTAACTAATGGCAATTAAATAAATTAGCATATCAAGTGGAGCATTTTGTTTTAACGTTTCTTTCAGAAACAAATTATTTCTTATGTGTTTAAAATTATTGAAAGTTCATTTCTTTAAAGTTTTATACCCACTAGAGTCAATTAATGAGTTTAAAAACAGGTTTGTTGCTATGTTTTTTGTTGTTTTTATTTGCTTTTCAGTACTAACCTTCAATACTCATTTGCTTCTTTCAAAGTAACATATTGATTAATACAAAACATGTTATTACCCTTTTTATGCAAAGGTTTTTTATTTATTTGAACTTTTATTCTAAGTTCCAATTGGGTTATTTTCCTTTAAGTATTAAAATTAACCTCCATTTCCCAACCTCCATCTTACCCTTGTGTAGACCTCTTGAGCTGTTGATCTTGGCAGATTCACAAGGATTGACAAATAAACCTTGTGTAGACATCTTGAGCTGTCGATCTTGGCAGATTCACAAGAATTGACAAATAAACCTTGTGTAGACATCTTGAGCTGTCTATTTTGACAGAGTCATAAGAATTGACAAATAAACCTTGTGCAGACATTTTGAGCTGTCTATCTTGGCAGATTCATAAGAATTGACAAATAAACCTTGTGCAGACATTTTGAGCTGTCTATCTTGGCAGATTCATAAGAATTGACAAATAAACTTTGTGTAGACATCTTGAGCTGTCGATCTTGGCAGATTCACAAGAATTGACAAATAAACCTTGTGCAGACATCTTGAGCTGTCTATTTTGGCAGAGTCATAAGAATTGACAAATAAACCTTGTGTAGACATCTTGAGCTGTCTATTTTGGCAGATTCATAAGAATTGACAAATAAACCTTGTGCAGACATTTTGAGCTGTCTATCTTGGCAGATTCATAAGAATTGACAAATAAACCTTGTGCAGACATTTTGAGCTGTCTATCTTGGCAGAGTCATAAGAATTGACAAATAAACCTTGTGTAGACATCTTGAGCTGTCTATTTTGTCAGAGTCATAAGAATTGACAAATAAACCTTGTGCAGACATTTTGAGCTGTCTATCTTGGCAGAGTCATAAGAATTGACAAATAAACCTTGTGCAGACCTTTTGAGCTGTCTATCTTGGCAGATTCATAAGAATTGACAAATAAACCTTGTGCAGACATCTTGAGCTGTCTAACTTGGCAGATTCATAAGAATTGACAAATAAACCTTGTGCAGACATTTTGAGCTGTCTATCTTGGCAGATTCATAAGAATTGACAAATAGACCTTGTGTAGACATCTTGAGCTGTCTATCTTGGCAGAGTCATAAGAATTGACAAATAAACCTTGTGCAGACATCTTGAGCTGTCTATCTTGGCAGAGTCATAAGAATTGACAAATAAACCTTGTGCAGACATCTTGAGCTGTCTATCTTGGCAGAGTCATAAGAATTGACAAAATAACCTTGTGCAGACATCTTGAGCTGTCTATCTTGGCAGAGTCATAAGAATTGATGGGATAATCCAGAGGAACACTAAATTTAACCTTCATGGACAATGTTTTATATGACCTTTTTTCTTCCTACTCATATATCTATGAAAATCTAACTCTATTACTGAACTTATGTTTTTATACATAAATTTAGATAAGAAATTTTTCTTCAGGTCGATATCCTGCCCACCACAATGTCTGCCAAGACCAATTATATTTGTTAACTTAAATGTTTTCCCAACATTTTTTACCCAACCCTGACAGGAAAATAATCTACTCACTTCAAGCAGTTCAAAAACACAATATTTTTTTGGTAGCATCCTCTACATTTTTTATGTTGATCCCAATCGTCCTGTGTTAATTCTTTATAAATCTGCGGATCTAAGATGCAAAAGGAGCCCCATTTGCGTCAAAATCAAAAACATTAGAATGTGTCCCCAGCTTTTGGTACGCAACTGAGTGTAATGGACTTTTCAGACCCTGAGCATTGCCTGACTTGATCACATAATCCTATGACTGTTTTTTAATCTTATCAACTGGTTCTGGATGTAACCCTGATATGTCCCATTCTTTCCTTTGTATATTTTAGTTATTTGACCTAGTTAAGTTTCTAAGCATTGTTAATCAGTATGAGAAATATGTCAGCCCTGTTGAACAGACCCAATTAAAAGCTTTTACATTTATCCTGTAATTCAGTACTCATTTAAATTCTTGGGTCACAGAATGATTACTAAAACAATTATTAACTTTAAAAAAAATTAAGTCTCGATCTTTATATTACTGAAATTTTTAGGCATAAACATAATGATCAACTCATAATTCTTTAGTTTTTTAAAAATTAATAACAACCCCCCACCCCCCAAAAAAAACCCCAACTATTTTTTAAAAATTATTTGAATGTTTTTTTTTAGATATTTAGACATAACTATTTCTAACAAATATAATGTTCTGCTTGTTGTCCCCAGGACACAGATGTCAAGCTACAATGTAGCTGACTTACCAACAAAAGCTGACCATGGATTCGTTCTTTGGCTGAGTGAACAATTGTTGACAACAGGGGATGTAACTCCCACCTACCCAGGGTCAGACAGACACAGCTGGGAAAAAGAATCCATTCTTGACATTCTCTGGTGTTATGCCGAGCAGCTGTCCAAACCTGCCTTGTTGCACCCGTGCTGCGTTGTCCTTACAAAGGATAAAATCTTCATAGAAAAAATTGTGTGGCTTGACTCCAACTTCCCTGGAGTCCCTGAGCTTGAACCTTTCAGCATCATCCCCATGGGAAACCTACAGCAGATTGTCATTGGACAGTGCTGCTCATTTGTTCGTCTGGAGGAAGCTTTCGTTGGTCAGGGTGGTACTTTCACATTGATTGGTGTGGAGCCCCAGGGAATCAAGAGGTTTGTTAACAAGCTTCAAGCAGCCTGTCTGCATTTGTTCGTTAACAGTGGTCCTGAATATGTTAACCTGACTCTTCAATCAGACCTGCTGAAAATGATTGTGTCTAGAGAAGAAGAGACCCTGAGAATGGCATCTGACAGGCTGGCTGTGGCGCTGTTGGTGAGGCTCAAAGGGAAGAGCCATTTTAATTTTCTGGTGCTGTCGGAATACAAGGTGTATTGTTTGGACATTGTGTTTATACACTGGCCCCCGACATCTTTTGAAACCAACCCAAAACATTCCATTACATTCAATGTCCTGCATGAATATTCCATTGTGGACACAATTAGGGACATCAAGATTCACCCCACACAGGAAGCAATGTCTATAAATGCAACAAATTTGGAGTTTGTGCAATATGAGCTCACATTGGAGCTCTCTGTTTTCAGTGAACACACAAAGAACACCTCTCCTGCAGAAACATCTCGGTCAGTCACTGACCAATCCTTAATTAGGTCATCCATCACAGTTGGTGAGCACCCTCAGAAGAAAAACACAACCATCAGTTACTTGTTCCCATCGGCCGCCCAGAGAGACCTCTTTCTTGACCGCCTGTCCAACCTCAGGGCAGAGCAGGCCCATAGGATGTCTCCAAGTGTCAGGGAAGAACCAGAAGGAGGTAATGAACTTGTTCCATTGAAAGATAGCGGCAGTGTTGGAAAAGTGTGGTCTCTGAGTGAATCTGAACCAAGAAAGCCAGACTCCAAACAAACATTTCCGGAAGCCACAACTGCAGTTGCTACTCCTTTGTCATCAGCATTAAACACTAGGGTGACTGATTTCAAATCATCAAAAATCCACTCCAACAAAACATCAAAGATATCCATCTCAAGTTCTAGTCAGCTTATCTTTAAAAAGTCCCCATTGCTGAAAGATATAGAGAGTTTGTCTATCAGTTCCAGCAATTCAGCATCCATAACGGAGATAGACATTTATGATGACTACCACAGCCACTCCTCGCCAGACAGAAGTTTGTATTATTCTACATCCCCCAGAGATGACCTGTCTGTCTCACCCATGTCCAACTTTTCTAGAGCAAGCATCAGCCCACCTCTTGGGCAGCAGGAACAGGGGAAAAAGTCTGTGGTGTATCCCTCAGCAGAAGACGCTGCTACCACTCAGGTGCCTCATCACTGTAAGATAGACACTAAGGCTGACTCGCTGCCTTCAAGCTTTGATTGGAAGCAATATTACTTCAGACCTTCCTCCAATGTCAACCCAGGGCATGAAATGACATCAGGGGAGAGTTCAACCCTTCAGCACAGAACTCTAGATCACAGAATAGGTCTCTCACTGCAGATACCAAAGTTATTGGAGGACATTGAATCAAGTACAGAATTAGATCAGACGCCCAGTATTGAAACAGAACATGAATGTTACCTTAAGCAGTGTGTAAAATCTTATGAGCTCTTCCATCCCTTACCAACAAAACTGAAACCACTTTGTCTCATGAACGGCAGAGAACTGAAGAAATTTTTCCACACCATGATTGCGCAGAACTCTCCTGATGTGCAGGAACACCTCGCTGAGGAGCTCCATCATGTGTTGTGGGCCAATATTGTCCCATACACAAACCCCAAACATGAGATCATCACTCTGGTCATGCTGAGCACACATGGCATCTACTTCGTGTCAGACAGCAGCCCCCAGCACTCACGCCAAGCCAGACCATCTTGGATGACACACTCGCGTAACCAATCCGACTCAGCCATCACATGGAAATCTGGTGACAGTGACGATAATGCATCAGGGAAAAAAGTGGTGAAAGCGTTTTTCTCCTTTCGGCACAGTGATATACTACAAGTCAACATTGGATTGTTTGACCAGTGCGTCCGTCTCACCGGGACCAATGAGAAATCTGTGTTCACGATAGCCACCAGAGACAGCTCCGCCACCCACACTTTTGTTCAGAAGCTCAAACACATACTTTCAATCAGAGTATCCTCCCCTATGGCTGACAAAACCAAGTCTGAGATGGAGCAGGACTTTTATGTGGACTCTTCTCAGAAGGTCAAGGCCACTCTTGAAGGCTTTGTGTACACCCATCCCAGTCAGGTCACCTTCATCTCACCCGGTGAGGAAGCCGTGCAGGATATTCTGTATCTAGTCAACAAGAGGGTCAGTCGTGAACACACCAAAACAAAAGGCGCATCCACCTTATGGTTTTACATGCAGTGCTACCAGATGCTGTCTGATATTCCTGATAAATCTGCCCCTGTCAGTGTCATTGTAACCCAGACCCATTTCTGCCTGGCCGAGGAGGACATTGTCACGTACCCCCTCCCAGATTTTGTCAGGGGGCTCCCTGAGAACCCTTGCCACAAGATAGTCGAGTGTCGTCGCATTGACTGCTTGAAGAGAGTGACTCTTTACCACGGCAATCACCACTGGATATGTCTGACATTCACGGATGAGGTGGAGGACATTGTAGTGGATGTCTCAGTGGAGCATTTCAGCCCATCCAGCAAGGGACGCCTGAATCCTAACCCAGAGTTCACGCTCAAGTTTTTTGTTCAGAGCATGAAGGAGAGGGACAAATTTGTCAGAGTTCTTGAGAAACTCTGGAAGCAGCTTGTCTCTCAGGTAGGGCGAATTCTGGATGTTCACAAGGTTTAGAAAGCCGCTTGTAAAGTCAGATGCCATTCAACACACAGACGCACCACCAGCACAAGAGAAAATAAATAACTGGATGCTTGTTTATTTAGACTTTAAAAAAAAAAATGTGATATTAAAAATATGGTGACCAGCAGTGACCAATGAATTAGTTCTTGAAAGTATGATGTTTGGCATGTGCGGAATAAGTGCTTGCTAACAATAAAAGTGCAGAATGTAAAAGATTGTGATATATCTCACCAAAATGGCTGATCTTTAGTACAGTGTTTCTTTGTTGTTTTTTTCCCCATTATTTCTCATGGGTCTACAATAGTCTACTTGCTCATTTATGATAACAAATACATTTTATTTACCCACTTTTGTTTCAGTTAAGAAAGTCAATTTTTATTTTTTCTATGAGTGACGAGAGAGAATTATGTACCACCAAAAAAAAATCCTGCTCATAATTTTAATATGCTTGTATGTGTACATAAATAATATTTATATGCTTGATAATATTATCACGTAGACCTGTGTTTAACTGCAATGTTCAACTTGCTTTAATAGTCACTAGATACCAGTGAGTAGATCTACTAGGGCCCTGGATGATTGAACAGCCATGATGTTATTTGGGTTTGCTTGTTGCTGATGGCAAGAACTTGTTTTCAAACTCATGAACGTCTCTTCTCCACAAATTACCATCTGAACTACACCTGATAATGTTTAATTTGATGCCAAAATTATAGACAAGGAATAGATGAATCTGGACACCTTATTCACTTGAAGTTGAAGTTCAATAATTGTAAATTGAGAATTCATCTTAAAATTTGCATAATTTTGTAAGGGTAAAAAAAGGGTATTTGAAAGCCTTTTAATCTTTTGATTTTTTGGCATAATTCATTGACATAATTTTACAATGGCTATTGTTTTCATGAACCTAGGTTATTTGACCTTTTTTATTTTGTTATTAGTCACATTATTTATGGTCAAAAGATGTCCAAGCTTTTAATATATTTTTTTAATGAATTGTTCCTTTTCCAAGAAAGTGGCTCTTATCAAAGATATGACTATGAAATTCGACCTTTATTCTTGAACACACAGTTAAATTGTACATCTAATGAAATCTGAAGTGGTAGCACTGTTATTAAATAATGAGGTGGTGCCATTTTATCATTTAATAAACATTTTTATGTAAGGTAATTCAAATTTTCTTACGGCACACTAAATATATCTAAATCTTAACAAAAAATAAGAGAGGGAAAAAAAATGTTTTTGAAGTATTAAATGTATGCAATTTGTTGTTTCTTTATTTCATTCATTTTTTCATTGTCATTAAAAAGATTTAATGGAAGGCCTTTAATTTATTGGTTGTTGTATGCCTCCTCTGTTTTGAGGGGGCATTTCTTCACAGGTCTAGTTTACAATACAAATAAGGGTTCTCATCACATTTCTATAGTTCTACAAATTTATAAATAGAAAATCGGAATTATAAATTTTTAAAATTTGAGAGCCCACAGTATCTCTTATTCCTACAGTGCTAATGAGGGCAGTTCCTTTTTGATAAAAGATGGATGTTTACCTTAACTTGAGATTTTTAGAGTACCTAAGTGGCAGGGATCTGCTTCTCCCCATAATTACTTGTTTTGAATAAGGAAACCAGGAAATTGTCTTTCATTTTTGTTTAAGCACAATAAATCATGTGATACCGGTACACTTGTTACTTGATAACTCATTACTGCTGGGTATCACCATGGACAAAATGAAGAAACAAATATTCCTTCGTGACCATCTAGAATTTATGGTAAAGCTTGAAATTAATATAACATAACTGTTAATATCTATGTGGTTTTTTTTACCTGTAAGAATACATAACTGACTTATTGGAAATAAAGGTTTCTAACACAGAAGATCCTTTGCTATTTTTTTAAAAAAGGTACTAATTTCTTTCTTTTTTAGTGCCATTAAGAGATTTTATTTTAACAAACATTTAGCTGTTCAAAATAGCTTAAATTTGTGTGTATTAATCTTCATATTCATTAATGTTGCCTAGCCATGGGCTCTAATAAAACTGTTAAAATTATATAAACTGATAATTAGGAAATGTAATAAAGTCATTGGTAACTATTTATAGCTTTTTTCTCCCTGTAATTTCAATTACACTTATTTTAAACTATTTATTACTACAGTGTGTGTTTTTACAGTTTTTCAAGTTATTCATCATGTCATCAGTCAAATGTTTGCAAGATAACTCATAGTCACAAGCCTTTGAACACATTAGAGTTACCAGACTTGTATATTTCAATTGAAAAGTAAACCTGTCATTCCCACAATGTTCTACTTGCATACTGCAAATACCTGCTTTTTTTAAATATATTAAAAACTTGTGATCAAAGTATTTAATTTTATCAGATGTTTTTGTTGAAAATTTGAAGTATTAAAGGTATGCATCAAAGAGAAATATTCATAATATACCGGTAAGTTACAATGAGTGTTGTTTTTAGCCTAAAATAATTATCCCACATAACAATTGTTTTTATGCCACAGCAGATCACACATGGCGTGACATGGAGCTACTTTATTCCATTTTCATTGTAATATGCACCTCTAACTTACCAATGTATGAAATATGTGAAAGAGGTAAATTAATAGCATACACATTTTTACCATTCTTCTAACTTAACATTTTCTCTCCTGAATTTAATAACTATCTGAATACTCGGTGAAATAAACTCTTATGTTTTCTTACACCTTACCATTGCCCTCATGATTCGGAATGCAAACTACTTTTATATGTTCTCATTGTAATAAAAGGCTATCTTTTGAGGAATCTAATGTTGTTATTTGCTTGATTAGGTTGGAAAGTAACAATAACAACAAATGTAACAAACAATATGTACATATTAGGAGCTCAAAAATTATACCTCAATATACAAAAATCAAATTAACACAATTTAAATTTTAAAAAAAATAGATTCAATTCTGAATATCATAAATGTAAATTAACCTACCAGCAATGTAACTGTATCTTTTACAATCCAAAAATACAAATACATATAAGAGCAAAGTTTTAAACTTGGCTCATATGTCAACTTATCAACTCGGAACAAAATTTCTGAACCACTTTAATCATAAAATTAACTAACATCAAAAATAACTAAAATTTAAATTTTAAAAAAGCCATGAGAAAATGTGAAGTCTGGTAATACTGCCTTGTGGTTAAAAATGTCATATGGTAAGACTCCATTGAAGTCAAACATTATTTTAATCTAACACAGCGGTTCTCAACCTGTGGGTCGCGACCCCTTTGGGGGTCGAACGACCCTTACACAGGGGTCGCCTAAGACCACCTGAAAACACATATACTCTACAGTTATGAAGTATCAACGAAAATAATTTTGTGGTTGGAGGTCGCCACAACCCGGAGAAATTGTATTAAAGGGTCGCGGCATTATAAAGGTTGAGAACCACTGATGTAACATGTTGTAGTAAACAAATTTACACTGAATTTAGTAGACAGGATATTGCATTCTGTTTTTGGGTTTAGTCAACTATTGTATTTATTCTTTTTGTTTTTTGATGGATAAAGTAATCTGAATTTTAAAAAAACAAATCCATTTTGTCTTTTATGTCACAATCTTTCAGTTTGAAGGCTTAACACATTTATCCAAGTACTTTGGGGTGATTAGGATAAGGGTGCAATCCTGAAATAACAATGATATAAGTTTTGTTGGGGTGGTATAGTTATAGCCTGGTAACTATTACTATTTATGAAAATAATTTGGGACTAATTTATTATTTAGAGACCCAAGCTACTAAATAAACTGCAAAAGACTTTTTCTTAAGGGAAGGTATGTGAAATGAGCCATATTAGCAAATCTTTTAAATTAAAAAAAATTCTTTAGCAATAAATTACCAATATATTTACACATGGATGATTATCTATACAATATATTTAAAGTGTTGGATATTCAACACTGGTCAAGACATTTAAAATTAGACGAACATTTAAAAAAAATGTTAGCATTCAAATTATTTCACATTGTTCTCAGCATTTGGCTTTACAACAGTGGTTCACAAATTGTTTTTGCTTCAGGGATCTGAAACTTTACTTGCAACTACCCAGCATTTTTATTTAAAAATAATATATAAGTAAAATATCAGTTCAACTCCAGACAGTGATTTATTCACAACATTCAACTTAATATAAGAAATTGTTTACATTGTTGTAAATCTTTGCTCTTTCACACCGTTATAAACTACTGGTTTGATATAACACTCAGAGCAGAAAGGGGCTTAAACAGCTGTCTTTCTTTTCATAATATAATACAAGACTTTGACTTCTTTCCTTGCGTTGCCTGATTTTCTGGCACTTTCCCTTGTTTTTCCTCAATGTATTTTATCACAGACTGACTTTTGACATATCTTGCCACTTCATAAGCTGTTTTACCTAAAATTGAAATAAAAATGCCTTTAAAATAAACCAGCTCAACAAAGTGTAATTATTTATTTAAGGATTAAATGAAACTGTTTTGTTTATCAGTAAGGCAATGGTATTAATGCACTTGTAACTAGAGCTATTCGGTTTTGTGCCCCCTACATTAAAATTTTATTGTTAACATTTTTATTTCACATCACAGATATGGACCCCTTAAATATCTAAGGCCCCCTGCAGCCGCAGGAGTTGCAGGCCCCATGTGACGGCTCTAACTATAGCCCATTCAACAAAATAATTATTATTGAATTTATTGCATACCATTTTTATTCTTTATTGTGTAGTCAATATTATGATCCAGTAATAACTTGGCTGTATTTCCGTAATTTTTTTCTGCACAAATGTGTAATGCTGTATTGCCGGTCTGAAATTAATAAAAATTATTATAAATCTACATAAAGGCAAACATGTAAAAGTAGATATTTATTTATTGAATTCTTTTAATTTATAAAATTTATATTTCTTAAATTTTGTTTGATAAATTATCCACTCTGGCCTTCAATTATATTTCAGTAGGTCTGTAAATATTTACAGTTTCAACTTTGCTATTGATGTCAGCTCCCTCATCAATGAGCCTTGAGATCCTGCTGTTACGCTGAGCTTCATCTTGTAACAGAGCAGCTTCATGAATTGGTGTCAGACCAGGCTAAACATAAAAAAAAACCATTCACATAAGAGTTGTACCATTACAAACATATGATGACCTGTAATATTTGTAGATGTAAGGGGGGAAAACTGTTTTTTTTATATGAATCAGTTAAAAATTTAAAAAGTACCTTTTACTACATTACCGGGGGGGGGGGGGGGGGGGGATTTTGTCATTAATTTATCTTATATATTCTTTAATCAGAACTTGAAGATGGGGAAAAGTATGTAACAACTAAAAGTGAGTAACTAACGTGATATGAGACCCTAAAGGAATATGAAACTTTTATTGATAGTGTCTGAGAAAATATTACTCTTATGAAGAAGCACACAAATCACTTGAACAACTTACAAAGGGAAGAGCATCAGTTTCTGCTTTTGGTGGAGTTGTTCTCTAAAGCCAGTTAGAACATCAGAGACATTTAAATGAAGTGAATAATAATTAAAAGTCAATATTTTCTAAATAACTTAATTTGGCTATCATTTTTTTATAACATGAATGAAAAAGGTTTGTAGATAAACAGAAAAAAATAAAAATAATTTGATTCCTTCCATTGTCTCTCCTTCCATTGTCTGATCTACACCCAGTAATCCTCACAGCACATGTTCAATTGAAATATATAATTTTATAAAAACTATTTGTTATAAATGGTATAGATCTTGTGTGTTTTATTCAACACTTTATTTAAATTTTATTTAATATTTTGAATGTTAAACAGAAGTCTTATCTTTGCTGTTATTAAAGGTTAAAACCAATACAAACGTTTTACATAAAAGGGTCTGGCTATAAATAATTAATATTTTAAAAAGAAAGTTCACAAGGATTAATGAGTCATGTCTATGTTAGTTGAAGCAAAATTAAGGTAAAACCTTCAAATTAAAATAAAAAAAAGATAATTAAACTATCACCTGATCTTCTCTCACAGTTTCTCACGAAAACATGTTAATTTATTTGCTAACCATTGCTGTTGTGGTTCAGATACAATTTTAAGAATATATTCTTCATCTTTAATCGTTAATATTTTATTTTTATTTCATCATTTTCAAAATGTTATAAGGGCAAAGTAATAAATGTTAATAATATTCATTAGTTTTGTAACCTTTCACTTAAATTTTAATTTGCTTTCATGAAGTAACAAGCTCTCTGATTTATTTTTGTTCTTGTCTTTCATGTGCAAAAAAAAATTTGTTCAGTTTTTTAGACATAAATCTATAGCTGTAATAGTTGCTTGTCTTAATACGATAGAACCAACAATTTTAATTTAATTCATAATTGGATGGAACAAATAGTCATGTAAGCAAGGAGGGAGGCAGAGAGGCAGGGAGACAAATGCTCTTATTTAAAATGCTAGCATGTCAAATATGATTAGGGCAAAGAGAAAAATTAATTTGATTTTTTAAAACAAAAATAATAATTCAAGGCCTTTTAAGTTAAAGGAATTATTTTTATTTAAAAATCTATTATTTAATTTAATATATCTAATGAAAAATAATCTTTTAAAAAACTTTTAAAAGTCTCTAGAACAGGAGTAGGAGTTCTTTAATATTGGATTATTGTTGCACTATTTGAGTTTTGAAAATTCATTACAAGTAAAATGAGTGCAACAAATAAATAAAGCTCAGAACACAAGTTTATAATAGAAATTCTTCATATGAGTACATTTATTGAAATTAATTAATTTCTTTTTAGGCTATGACATGCATCAGTTGCCATTAATAAAGTTAAGCAACACATGGGTGATTGTTTAGATAAAATTATTATTTAAATGCACACTTTTCTATACCTCATCTTCTTCAGGAATCGGTGAAAGATCTATGGCTATATCAGGAGAAGGCATCGGTGTAGGGGTCTCAGTCTAATTTATGTTTTATTTAAGAGTATTGTGAAAATGCAAATTATGGTATAGTTCTATTCATGGCTTTATTAATCTTAATATGCAAAACCAATACGCAGGGATGATGTGTTCAATTAATTTTTTGCATTTCCAACAGCTAACTTACTGTACAAGCAACTTCCACCTAGTATAAAGCTAAAAATACTTTAAGTTAAAGTTAAATATAATAGGCATGTTGGCAACTGTATTTATAAAATATTGTAAAATTTTCTATTTAGAAGAAGCTAGAGAATGTGAAAAACAAAATAAGAGCATTAAAAAAATTAGGTAGTGATAACTTTTTTTAAAAGAAATGTGAACGGTATGCTAGTTAAGAAATTTATAAATATTTTTTCACAGTATTTTTGTTTTTAAGCTCAACAAATGTTCCTTGTGTATGGAATTTTTCTCAATTTTTTTTGTTGTTTTTTGTTTTGCAAAGATTGCAGTGATATTTAATGGTCTTTATCTCTGATGAAGGACATAGAAATAAAATGGCTTACAAATCAGTTTAACAACTGATATCCTTTATTAGTAATTTCATTATGTTGTACATTTAATCATCATGTAATCAGCAGTGAAACTACAGTTAAAAAAGAAAATAAAAGAAATGTAAAATGAGACTTCCTACTATATACAAAATATTGGAGAAAATATGTTAAAAAATAAATGAAGTTAATTTTTTTCTAAGGAAAAAGTAAAAGAAAAATTTAAATTATAAGAATTTTTTCCTTTGCAGAATTCTACAAAATATTTATAAAAATATTATATTTGTGCATTCCAAATAAGTGTTAAAAACATATTTTTCTTTTTTGCTAAGCTAAAAAATAAAGTAATTATAATGGTGTCAAGTTTCAAGAATATTTTAATTATTAGGCTGCAAGTAGACAATAGTACTGCACTCAACATGATATCATATTTAAAATGGTATAAATTACACAGCCTGACTACTAATTTAATAATATGTTGCCAAAAAAAATTATTTGAGATTAACTTCAAATAGCTTCCATTAATTAGGATTAGATATAAGTTAAATCTCGTTGAATTGAATGTATTGAACAAACTAAATAATATACATGAATGCAGCATTACTGTCCCTCACTTTGGTCTCTTGATACCTAACTTACAAGATCTAGATTTGAAACTAGTTTCTTATCTGCACTAAATTCCTTAAATACAACAATTTTTCTTGATTTTTTGGGCTGTTAAAAATAAATGCACTGTTATAAATGGTTGTAAATGCACTTTTAATTTTGTAATTTGAAAGTGTTGACAGAACATAATCATACCTTAAAATTAAAACCATAAAAAGTTTTAATTGTTTAAAAAAGCAAATACAGAGTTTATATTCTTTTATTTAATAATTGTTTATTACATCCACAACCTACTCAGAATTACATCTTTTTGGTTGGCCTATTTTCAAATTAATTTCTTTAACATGTTATAAAAGCAATAATACATTATTTTATTTAGAATACAGTGAACACATTTTACGTTTAAACTATTTCAGGACTACTCGGTAAAAATCCCACTATATTTATTATTATCTCAGTTCATCATATGCATATATTCATATATTGATGAATGTTGTTATAAATAAATGGACTGATAAAAGTTTTCTTAAAAACGAATCAGTCTTTGTTTTGGAAACCTTTCTTATATTGGCAAAGGCAATTTTGTGTAAACATAAATTAAAAAAAAAAGATAAAAAAAGCATCACTTGTAACAAGAAATGTATAATTTGTGGATGAAATTATATGTCACTGTTTTAATTTTGTAAATTGTAATTAATTAAAGTAAATACATTTAATGACAACTTTTCAGTTTATGCAAACAAATACACTGTATAGACATTTTGAAGATATTTTTCATAAACATTTAATAAAAAATAAATATCTGAAATGAAAGAGCTTGAGCGATGACAAACCAATTTAAAAGTAAAAATATTAGGACTTATCCTTGTATCAATCTGTAGAACTTAAATTTAATCCATGTAAACAACAGGTAACATTTACCTTCTTTTTAAGAGCAGCTAACACATCTGAATATTCTTTCTCTTCTGCAAGTTTAAAGGCATCTTTACCATCCTGGAACAAAGATTTTCAACTAAAAAATTATTAATTCAAATTGCTACACTTTATATAACACTATTACATTAATTCATTTTATTTTTAATGAAAATTTTATAATATTTGATCCATTCATTACATTCTATCTCTCATTTAAATATATGTCAATCTATGAGAAAAATAGATGTTTCAAACTGAATTAAAACTAAGAAAGGTAATAAAAAAACTTAATTACAATGAATAGAAAAACATTTATCTCAATGAATTTACATCAAATTTAGTTTTACCAAATCAGCTATGTCGGTCTCTGCTCCCCACTCCATCAACAACTGAACGCATTTTAAGATTAGCCCACGTGCCCTCAACTTTTGTGATTTGATGACTAGATTGAGGGCAGTGTCTGATTCCTGAATAATTTGTAGATTAAAAAAAAATGTGTACAGACATAATGGACTACAGCTTGCTTAAATAATTTGTATGGACATAATGGACTACAACTTGCTTAATTAATTTGTATGGACATAATGGACTACAACTTGCTTAATTAATTTGTATGGACATAATGGACTACAACTTGCTTAATTAATTTTGATTTGATAAAAAGTAAACTATAAATTTCAGAGAATTCCTCTAAAAATTCATATCCGTACATTTTTAAAAAGAAAGCTAAAATTCTTACTGAAGTTTACTCCTCTTATAAAAAAAGGAATTTAAAAAAACCTAGCAGTATCATACACCATGGCTATAGGGAATATCTACATGTCCCACAAGCTCCCCGTCCGTCCGTATAGTGCTTGATATTTTTCAAAAAATTGAAACATTTTGATTTTTTTCATACCTCATTTTTCTAAATTTTTTATCATAGTTTTATAACTTATAACACTTCACAAGCTTAAAGCAAGTAGGCCTACTCAGTATGCAACTATATAATAAAATCAGAACCTTAAAGGAATCAATTCCTTTTAAAAGATTATATTTACATCAGTATTTTTTAAATATAAATTATTGCAGAATAATGATCAAACCCACAACATTTACATAATCAGCTAGTCACCATAACTAACTGGGGTTACCAGCCATTACAAATGTTTTTTATATTTATAAACATGTATGTAAAGTTTTTACATTAATGATGGTTAAGTGTTATACCAGCAGCTTTGTATTTTGCTTCAAAACTTTAGCTCTAAATTAATTAGCTTTCACAAAATAAATATTTGAGAGGTCAAACATATACCAGGGTACCCAATGTTAGCTCTCAATTTAACCCAGAGAAATTTTAACTCACAGATGTTGAAAACTGACACAGGGGCAAACAAGGGATGTGGTGAGCAAAAGCTATATCTGGTGCATAGTCTGAATTTAGGCACCTGCTTCTACCCCCCAAAATAGATATTAATACACATATTTTGCATGAACAAAGACCTTTTTGGTGCCTCTTAAGATGGCACCCGGAGAGGGTGTCCCCTTTTCTCTCCTCCTTTTTACACACAGCCCTGGAGGTAATAATCATATTGAAAGTTATAGTAGGAGTGGAAGGGTGGGTGAGGCTGTCTCAGGGGCTGAAATCTCCCACCACTGGGGGAGTGGTTGAATGCTGGTTGGGAGTAGCGCTGGTGCACTGAGGAAGACTTCATGAGCTTTGGTTTGATAGTTTGCTGATATTCTTAAGTAGATTAGATTAGTAAGAGTTACCTCATCTTTTAAATTGACATTAGCCCCAGATTGTAGCAACAGTAATAAAGTGTCATAAACAGGCAAATTACAATGTGTGACTGCATAGTGGATGGCCCCAGCTCCATGCTGAAATAAAAAATAATTATTAGAAAAGTCAATGTTACGTCAAAAGAATAATATTTTAGAAGAATCAAGGAAAGCCTAGCTCTAATTAAGGAAAATAAAATATAAGTAAGTAAATAAAATTAACCTATTTAACTAATTTACATAGTGCTGAACTCTGATGTTACTTCTAGGGACATGATTATTATTTTGTGAGATGAATAAAAGCATTGCAGCACAGGTGATTTTTAAGTTAAGTTTGGCCAGTAGTCAACAATAACCTTGTTCAATGTATTTGGATCACCTCCTAGCTCTAGGCATTCCCTCAATTTTGTTTCATTACTTTCTAGAACTGCTTCAATGATGTAAGGCTGAAGAGTGAGAACATGCTTAATAATTATTTGATCATATTACATTAGAGAAATAATCTAATGCATTGTTTATTTATTTATTTCCCCCTAATCTTGCAAACTCTTAAAAAAATGATCCTAGTTTTTAAGTTTTCCCTTCATATGGAAAATGTAATTTGACCACAGCACAAAAAGCTTTTATCTTCTAATGATAATATAAATGCTACTTGCTTTGTTCCCTTTTCCCTACTCCACAGGTTTATTATACAAGCAGCAGATCCGTAATAAAAAAGTGGCTAAGGCTCAACAAAAGATACAAGGAAAGCATAACATTTTATTTCTATCAGTCTCCTCTATGTCTCCATAGCTAGAGGTGGATGTGTAAGAAGATCTTGTAATGGATTTAATGGAAAATCTAAGGGTTTTATCTAGTGACGGATTCATTGTTTGATATAATGGTGGTTTTGGAGATTTGATCTAGCTCTTGATTCTTTGGTGGATTTTTTGGTGATGGATCTAGCAGCGGATCCAGAGGCATAGTACAAAAGAAACACTATTGATGCTTGTATAACTTTTCAAGAAACCGTTCACTGTTCCCTAGTCACTTTTTTCTAGAACTGCCGCTGACCATATATTTATGTATATGATAGTTTACCCCATATTTCTTCTTACAAGTCTGTGTGTAATATTCCTTGGCCTGGTCAGGTGGCATTGTCCCATCTAATGTACTGGCCAGCTCATACTGACCATTGGCAATAGCACAGTCATAAGGTGTTCTTAGTGCCTAAAAGGAAAGAAATGTAACATTAATATGTGCTGTCCAATATACTTTGTTATATTAATAGAGGACAGGATATTGTAGATTAGGTTCTCTCTTTTTCTCTCTCTCTCTCTCTCTCTCACTTTCACCTCTCTCATCCCCTCTTTTTTGACAGTGGAATATTTGAGAGCTCACTTGTATTAGGCAAGACAATTTCTAATAAAATATAACAAAATTCTCAGGAAAAAAAATGGGGGAGGGGCTTAGGGTCAGCAAGAACTTTGGTTTGAAGAGCCTCAATGACAAAAAGATTGTTTGCCAGAATACTTCCTCATAACAAGGTAGTTCATTATAAATGGGTGCATATGCAGTGGCGTAGCTAGGGTTAGTGACGCCCGGGGAGGGACAAGCTTTTTATTGCCATCTTCCAAGAAAAAACCTCAGCAGTAAGCCGAAAATGCTGCTCCTCAATAAAAGGGAAAAAAGTGGCGCCCTGGGTGTACCACCCCCTCCGCACTAAAAGGGAAAAAAGTGGCACCCTGGATGTACCACCCCCTCCGCACTAAAAGGGAAAAAAGTGGCACCCTGGATGTACCACCCCCTCCGCACTAAAAGGGAAAAAAGTGGCACCCTGGGTGTACCACCCCCTCCGCACTCCCTTCCTACGCCACTGTGCATATTACACCATGGTAAAATATATTAGGGTACTTCATGATTCCAGAGAATTTTCACTTCGTCTAGTATCGATTCTGAATAAATAGCTAGTCTAATATATTAAATATATTAGTCCAATTTAAAATTTAGCAAAATCAACACGTGAATGTTAAAATACCGTATAATTTCACAGACGTTTGTTTAGATGTGGTACATAATAATTTCTTCGATTGGAGCAAACTGGTTTTTAGAATGACACCGTTATTATTATCAGCAAAAATGGTTTCTACAGTTACTAGAATTACACAAACTCAAATATGAGAATATATCATTTGGTTGATTATGGCCTACTTTATTTCTGATGGTCAAGTCCGCCCTCTTCTGCAACAGCGTCACTATGGTGTCTATGTCGTGTGGGAACACACCACACACAACAGCCAGGTGCAGTGCGGTGTTGCGCTCGGCCACTGTCTGTGCGTTGATGTTGGCACCGTGCTCCAGCAGTACCGAAATGACGTCACACACATCTTTGCGGCGACTCAGCACCGTCACGTGCAGTGCCGTCTGCCCATCCTAACAAAGAAACGCAAATTAATCACACACACACACACACACTTTTGTATGATCTAAGGACAAAAGTGAAATTTTTTTAGGTGTTGTCCATTAATTATGTCAACAATTTTAACGCAATTTTTTAACCCCCCCCCCCCCCGCGCCTGTCCAAATTTCAATGACCCTCCCCCCCATTAAATTATGTCAACAATTTATACCCTCCCCAAAAAAAATTAATTATAATATAAATACATTTATAAATACATTTGACTATGTGCTGATGTATTTAAATGACACAAAACTGTAGGAAAAAAAAGGGGTTACCTGTTTAGCTTGTTAACAATTTTAAAGGTTTTTACACTTAAATTTTATAATGCAGAATCAATTAAAAGGTTGTTAAAGAATAAATATCATTGTTTGTGGAAGTATAAATATGATTATTATCAGTATAGCTGATAATTACAGTATAGTTTCAAGCGGCTATAATCATCCCATGGAATAGCCAGGTGTTGCTCTATCGTAACAATGGGCATCAAAGAAATCATTTGGGTAGGGCAGGGGCACCCCCCCCCTCCCGTGAATTTGCAGGCTTTATTTAAATTGCTATGTACTGTGGTGCCTCCAGTAATAACAACAAGCCGACCAAGTTTTGGTTTTGCCCCCCGACTGAAAACCCCCTGAAATGACGCCCCTGGTAGGCATAGTCTGTAGTAGCTGAATTATCAATTTCATCTTGCGGAACTGATATAACAGGCAAATCAATATCATCCTCATCTAACAATTCAGCACTTAAATTAGAATCATTGTCGGTGTGAGCAATAACTGCCATAAGCTCCCTCTATCTCATTGTACCTACTCGCACTGGTCGAATCATTTTTTTGTTGAGTAGCAGGTGGTAATTTCTTATGGTCAAGAGGGCATTGTCGGTGCTGTTGAACTTCAACGTGACTCGTGATGCAAAATAGATGTTACAGCTTTTTCATATCCGTTCAAGCAACGATGTTATTATTGTTACTCAAGTTACTTTCCCTTAATTCTCAAAATATCGTATTCCTACACTATCAATATCTATTATCTTGAATGCACATGGCACTTGAACCTTGTCCTTGTTCCATACCTACAACATGATCGCAAACATACCGCCCTATATAGTCATTTGCGAGAAACAGAATCTACAGGCGAAGAGAAGCCAACTTTTGACTTCTCTTGCACTAACAAAGTGTGTTAACATTCTGACCAGCCATTAGCAGTGCACAGACAGACACACATTAAATAAATCTTATATTGTTAAAATCCTAAAATTAAATAACCATTTACACTCATTAAATTTGCTTAAATAATGTAGGAGCCAGTCAATTTTTAAGATTAACATTTTAATAGAGAAAACATGATTGTTGACGTCAACGAATTAACCCCCCCCCCCTTGTCAACAGCTGTCAAACATTTCAAAACCCCTCCCCCCTATTTTGTTGACATTATTAATGGACGCCCCCTTATACACACCAAATATCAGTGCATTCTGATTAAAAATAATACCGAAGATGTTAACTCAATGATGTGGATATGTACATGTAGGCATTTGTTAGCATGAGACATGTAGGCATTTGTTAGGATGAGACATGTAGGCCTTTGTTAGGATGAGACATGTAGGCATTTGTTAGGATGAGACATGTAGGCATTTGTTAGGATGCGTACACGAAGGCCTTTGTTAGGATGGAAATCTTACAATGAATTCAATTTCGAAAATAGTTAGACCACATCTGTTTAAAACCCCATTGTGAGCTAAGAGTATTTTCGGTAAACTTTCAAAAGATTGTTCCAATTAGCCGTCTTCATCATGCATGATTACTATTATATATTGTTTTGTGATGATCCTTTTAACAAACTATAGTGAAACCTGAAAATAACGATAAACCTTGGGGCCGAAGCAAACGTTTATGCTTCTTGCAGGGATGGTGCATAGGTGCAATATGCAGGTTAGCCAGTGTTAAATTAGTGTTCCGTACCAGGTTGAGTTGGTGCACAAACCGCTATTTCAAGTTTCGTTATTTCCCCGTCTTACTGTATATGGGTCATGCGAAAATATGTAATTTTGTTGCCCTTATCCAAAAGTTCTAGTCGACTAGTCGACAAGATAACAACAACAAAAATAACAGTTTTAAAAACAATATGGCCTCTACGCCTCCGGTTAAAATGTAGTTTTAACAATATAGCCTCTACACACCTGGTTAAACTGCAGTGTTGTTCCACGAGGACTTGACTGAAGGCATGAGATGATCTCACCCAGACTTCCAGACTGACAAACTGTGTGGAGCTTATTATGGTAGCAGGAGACAGGACAGACATATATTTATGTAAATACAACGAAGTTGTAGGATAATGCATGTTTGTTGAGAGACATGTCTGTGGAGAGACATGTTTGTTGAGAGACGTGTTTGTTGAGAGGCGTGTTTGTTGACAGGCGTGTTTGTTGAGAGACGTGTTTGTGGAGAGACGTGTTTGTTGACAGACGTGTTTGTTGAGAGACGTGTTTGTTGAGAGACGTGTTTGTTGAGAGACGTGTTTGTTGAGAGACGTGTTTGTTGAGAGACGTGGTGAGCTCATTTGCATGGGTACGGGAGGTAGGGTGGGGTGTGGATGTTCGTGTGACGGGTAAGTTGTGGTGATCGTGTTTGTATGCACCCAGAGCACGTTATGTTGTTGGTTGTTTTTTTTTACGGAAGAAGAAGGTGAATTTTTACTGGCAGGGAGTCTTTCAGTTAGGCGTCATGTTTTTAGTTGCGCGAAAGATGCTTTGTTGAACTTCTTAGTGGTTCTTGAGGGTAGAGAAAACGATATGTATATAACCAGTAGTGTAATTTTCACAAAGTGTTCTTTCCTTTGTGTCCATGGGTAGAGCAGTTTGAGTCAGCAACAATTTTTGGGTTAAGGGGCCATTTTTATAATTCATGTATGGTAAGAACATATTTTGAGAGCTGAAAGTCATTATAAATTCCGTGAGCTCCTCAAATGAGGTAAGTTTCCAATAACATTTAAACAACAACAAAAAAAATGCTGACAGCTGCTTATGTTGCTGCTTCGTATGTGTATGTATGTGTGTATGTATGTATGTGTGTGTGTATGTGTATGTATGTATGTGTGTGTGTATGTGTATGTTTGTTTGTGTGTGTGTATGTGTATGTATTCATGTGTGTGTATATCTATGGGTCTCTCTCTGTGTGTGTGTGTATGTGTATGTATTCATGTGTGTGTATATCTATGGGTCTTTCTCTCTGTGTGTGTGTGTATGCGTGTATGTGTATGTATTTATGTGTGTGTATATCTATGGGTCTCTCTCTCTCTGTGTGTGTGTATGTGTGTGTATTTATGTGTGTGTATATCTATGGGTCTCTCTCTCTGTGTGTGTGTGTATGTTTATGTATTTATGTGTGTGTATATCAATGGGTCTCTCTCTCTGTGTGTGTGTGTGTATGTGTATGTATTCATGTGTGTGTATATCTATGGGTCTCTCTGTGTGTGTGTGTGTGCATGTGTATGTATGTATGTGTGTGTATATCTATGGGTCTCTCTCTCTGTGTGTGTGTGTATGTTTATGTATTTATGTGTGTGTATATCTATGGGTCTCTCTTTCTGTGTGTGTGTGTATGTGTATGTATTCATGTGTGTGTATATCTATGGGTCTCTCTCTCTGTGTGTGTGTATGTGTATGTATTTATGTGTGTGTATATCTATGGGTCTCCCTCTCTGTGTGTGTGTGTATGTGTATGTATGTATGTGTGTGTATATCTATGGGTCTCTCTCTCTGTGTGTGTATGTATTTATGTGTGTGTATAACTATGGGTCTCCCTCTCTGTGTGTGTGTGTATGTGTATGTATTTATGTGTGTGTATATCTATGGGTCTCTCTCTCTCTCTGTGTGTGTATGTATGTATGTGTGTGTGTATGTGTATGTTTGTTTGTGTGTGTGTATGTATTCATGTGTGTGTATATCTATGGGTCTCTCTCTCTGTGTGTGTGTATGTGTATGTATTAATGTGTGTGTATATCTATGGGTCTCTCTCTCTGTGTGTGTGTGTGTATGTGTATGTATTTATGTGTGTGTATATCTATGGGTCTCTCTGTGTGTGTGTGTGTATGTGTATGTATTTATGTGTGTGTATATCTATGGGTCTCTCTCTCTGTGTGTGTGTGTATGTTTATGTATTTATGTGTGTGTATATCTATGGGTCTCTCTCTGTGTGTGTGTGTGTATGTGTATGTATTCATGTGTGTGTATATCTATGGGTCTCTCTCTCTCTGTGTGTGTGTATGTGTATGTATTTATGTGTGTGTATATCTATGGGTCTCCCTCTCTCTGTGTGTGTGTATGTGTATGTATTTATGTGTGTGTATATCTATGGGTCTCTCTCTCTGTGTGTGTGTATGTATTTATGTGTGTGTATAACTATGGGTCTCTGTGTGTGTGTGTATGTGTATGTATTTATGTGTGTGTATATCTATGGGTCTCTTACTCTCTGTATGTGTGTATGTGTATGTATTTATGTGTGTGTATATCTATGGGTCTCTCTCTCTCTGTGTGTGTGTATGTGTATGTATTTATGTGTGTGTATATCTATGGGTCTCTCTCTCTCTCTGTGTGTGTGTGTGTGGAGAAAACGTAGACAAAAAAGTCGACGACGTTAGTAATGTCCATAAATGGACATAACATTTTCGAAAAATATTCTATTAAACAAATGGAATGACGCTTTTCAAAGTAATAAAAATTTGAAGTATTCCACCAATCAACCGTCTCGACATTTAGTTTAGACTAATGAGATCATATTTTATCTTCTCAAAGTCTAAACCAGTTTTCCATTTTAAAACGGGAGATTTAAAATAATGTTTCGCCAAGTTTCTAAAAAAAAATTAAACAATTAATTTGTGATTACACGACGTGATCTTCAGTCACTGGGACGATGCTTTAAATAGAAACTATAATCGTGGTTACAGTGATGCCAAGCTTAGATATAATAATTATTAATCATATTTCTTTTTAGTTGTGTCATTTCATTTATGCATGGATATCAGATGTACTCAAACTTTTGATAAAATTAAATTTTTGAAATATGTTTAAAAACAATTTTGTAGCCTGAAACTGGGCAAGTTCATGACAATCGAAGACAAAGGTCCAAAAAAAAAAAAACCCAGTGTCAGTAGCCAGTAGTCAGTAGTCAGTAGTCAGTAGTCAGAAGTCAGTAGTCAGTAGTCAGTAGTCAGTAGTCAGTAGTCAGTAGCCAGTAGCCAGTAGTCAGTAGTCAGTAGTCAGTAGACTACTATCCTGCATGGCCCGGTAAAAATAATTCCAATGGTCACCTTGCATTAGACGCAATCGATAACATTCATGACCTGATGGCACCACACAACACGCCACCGGTTATATTTAATTAAATAGGTCTCCAACAGTTTTAGTTTGTTTATAATTAATGGAATAACCCTATTTGCATAGTTGCATCTTGTATGTCTTGTTGATAGTAGCTAACCACTGGCCTTCTGTTCGGATTCTCCAGCTTGGCATTATAAACGCCACAAGCCGTTGACTTCCCCCTATTTTCCACGCACGTGCATTTCCTATTGAATAGGATTTCTCAACATCTTTGTAAATAACATCTGTGCTAAATATTAACAACATTTTCAGAGTGTATTAAAAACTTTGAGCGGAGGCAAAAAAATAGTTTAGCCTAATCATACGTTGGTTTTTTTTAAATTTTTTTTTTTATATGACCAACGTTTGGGCGGCAAGAGAGGATATCAGACGGATGGAAACTCTGTTTAGGACCATCGCTGGTTAAACACAAAACAAAGTCAAAACAAGTTATCAATCTTTCGATACGAACATTTTCAGTTAAAAATCTTCTGACTTTTATCAATTTGTTTACCATCAACATACGTTTGTTGGTTTAAATTCAGGTATGTTAATTAAAGAATACTTTCAAGTTTTCAGCAGCGACGGCGATGTTAGAAGCAAACGAAGACAGGGACAGTAGATTATATATCACTATATAAAAATATAACTATCATACGCTTGAGTCCATTATTACTATATTACAGATATAAAAACGATCAGGCGTAAGAGCATGTCTACGAACCATTCATTCATTCTATGATGGGAATTATTTTTTGACGCCATAACCCCTCCCGCCACGTCTTGAGTATTAAACACTTCCTCGTACCTGTTCGTCCTCCGAGTAGTCAGAATATCGGCCTTTCGTCATAGCTTCAGTCGTCAGCTATATTATGCCAGAAGACATGAGTGTGGTCAATGACTTTAAGCCATAATAAGGCATGTGGGTTGCGATCTGTATAGATGTGGAAATGGTTTAGGTCCTCAAGCTTGTGTTCTGTGAAACGTCCTTTTGTCTGTTGATGTTCTATTGGTGGTCTATTGATGGTCTATTGATGGTCTATTGGTGGTCTATTCCCTGGAGAATTCACATGACAAAGATGAAAGCAACTCACAAAATCAAACAAATATTTTTTTTCTATGTGGACCACGCACTAAATCACAACTTATTTATCTATGTGGACCATGCACTAAATCACAAATTATTTATCTATGTGAACCACGCACTAAATCACAACTTATTTATCTACTGTATGTGGATAACACACTAATTCGCGACTTATTTCTCTTTGTACGCCACATTTCTATTCAGCACCCTATGTGGACAACGCACTAAGTTACAGCAGAGTTCCCAAAGCGAATTGTCCACTAAAAAACAATATATTTCCCTATATTTCTCAAAGTTAAACACGGAAATCACCAATAATTTACCTAACACCGGGTGTTGACAGGCATTAAGGAACCGTAATCAATCATTCTCCCATTCACTATAGGAGTTGCTAATAGAAATGTTTATGTGTGTAGTTATTGTTGCCCTTGGTTCCCCACTTGGGTCGGTGTAGGCTTGTTACTCTTAATGGGGCTTCTCATTGTTTCAGTTTTAAAACGGTTACTTAAGACGACCGTTGCGTAGACTGACAAAAATACTGGACTTCGACTCCAAGAATTTTAAATCCTGCATGCGACGTGAGGCCAGATTTTTTCGACTTTTATTTGAAAGATTCTAAGAAAATCCGAAAGACTACAACCGTTTTTAACCGTAAATTTTTTTCTTTTTTTTTTCTTTTTATTTTTTTATATTTTTTTATATTATTCAATAAAAATCAGGGGCGTCCTTTCACGTTTTTTCAGGGAGGGGTGGACAAAACCAAAACTTTGTCGGCTTATTAAGTTGTCTATTACTGAAGACGCCACAGTACATAGCGATTGAAATAAAAACCTGGCTATTCGGGGGGGGGGGGGGGCAAATGCCCCACCCTGCCCTACCCAAATGACGTCCCTGGTAAAAATCCTTACCTTAATCCGGCTTGGGACCGAGTGCTGTTTTTCTCTAACTCCAAATATCTGAGGCAATGATCGTAAGTTTGTTAATCCCATGAATTAGTAAGCTTCCTTTTCACATACTTCTAAGATGTACAGTGTAGGCCTACATTTGACGCCACCATTAAGTATTTAGTTTTTATCTTGAAACTCAAGTAGTAGGCGCCTTTTTACTAGACACTTCTTTATGCTGTTAGACACAAAGCAGTGTGTAAACTATTAGTACAAGGCAGTGCAAGTGTATTATACTTGAATGCTATCATAACAACTTGGCTAATTGAAGGTTATCATAACAACTAGGCTAATTGAATGTTATCATACCAACTTGGCTAATTGAAGGTTATCATAACAACTAGGCTACTTGAATGTTATCATACCAACTTGGCTAATTGAAGGTTATCACAACAACTAGGCTACTTGAAGCTTTCAACCAACGCAACCCCAATCTCTCTCCCTCCCACACAAACTATCTTAAAACATGTTCCGTTGTGTGACAAGGAAATACCTGCTGCAATCGTAATTTAGCTAAAAAGAGTTACTGGGTGATTTGGGGATAAGTGCTGTCAAATAAAAAGGGGCAGGACAAAAATTACAGCTGATACCACAGGCTGGTTTACAAAGAGATCCCACCCTCTCCTTTTTATTGTACTCGGAATGAATACACACCGAATGAAAAAAAAATCCTTAGATGCAAGACAGGATCTTTGTCGTGAAACATGTACATTACAAAGAGCTGTACTTGAAAATAGTAATATGATAATTTATTTTATCATTATTCAGTATATGTTTTAATCGACAGTAAAAAATGAAGAAGAATTGCTCTAAAGTTGCTCCCCGTAGAGATCATGCTCCTCTAAAGATACATTCACACGTCATAGCATTTTCCCCTAAAGACACACACCCAGGTCTCACCGACTCCTAAAGACACACAGATACAGATCATGATTTTCATAAGGCAGATTCAGATACCATGACACACGTCCCATGTCCCCTAATGATATAAAAATCACCTTCCAGCAAAGGAAATTCTGAGTTAGTGAGTAGGAGCTTCTCAAACACATAGCATGGAGCATGACGGTGAGAGAATATTTCCCAAAACTCACTTTACCATTTCTCACAAATTGGCTTCAGCTTACTATCATTTTGAGCTGAACTAAGTCCTTCATCCATATTTGTAAATTTAATTTGATTGAATTTAGAAACTATTTCTGATATACCACTTGCATTTTAATCAATTCAGTACAGACAATATAATGACGGAGTTTGAAAAAATGCGATCTATGAGTTTTTTTTAGAAACCAGGGTTTGCTGATGAATAGCACGATGATTGATTGAAACACGTCCGACTGTTTCAAAAATAAGCAACATTCCACGTTTGTGACCGGTCATTGAAGGTGCTCCATTAGTTGCAATAATACGTTACTAAGTGGAGTTAAGAACTGTTAAATAACAAGAAATGGTGCCGACCCCAGCCCGGGTAATCCCATTGTATAATATGTCTCCAGCAGTCCTGTAAATAAAACTCGATCCACACTGTCGTCTGTCACAGAACGCAGTTAATGCCAGAAGGAATTGATATTTTTTTAAATATTGATTGATTTTTTGGAATGTCAACTCAACTAGAAGAACTGCAAACTCTGTTGACTTTGGTATGCTACCCAACTTATCTTTCTGTTGATATGATATATAACTTATCTTCCTATTGGTATGATACACAACTTATCGTCCTATTGGTATACTAACCAACTTATCTTCCTATCGATATTATACATAACTTATCTTCCTCTACGTATAATATATAACTTATCTGCCTATTGGTATGATGTACACAACTTATCTTCCTCTAGGTATAATACATAACTTATCTGCCTATTGGTATGATGTACACAACTTATCTTCCTCTACGTATAATATATAACTTATCTGCCTATTGGTATGATGTACACAACTTACTTTCCTCTAGGTATAATACACGACTTATCTGCCTATTGGTATGATGTACAAAACTTATCTTCCTCTACGTATAATATATAACTTATCTGCCTATTGGTATGATGTACACAACTTATCTTCCTCTAGGTATAATACATAACTTATCTGCCTATTGGTATGATGTACACAACTTATCTTCCTCTACGTATAATATATAACTTATCTGCCTATTGGTATGATGTACACAACTTAACTTCCTCTAGGTATAATACATAACTTATCTGCATATTGGTATGATGAACATAACTCATCGTCCTTATTGTTTGCTACACAACATATCTTCCTTTCAGCCAAGGCTACAAAACTCAGAACTTTTGTTAAGATATGTTGTCAAATGTTGTTCCCAGATTGCTTGTGAATTTCCAGATTTAGCAATTAAAAATTCCATGTGATAGGAATCGCGCCATCTGAAGATTAATAAATGACGGACGCCATCTATCTGTGTTTGGCTAAAAAAGCATTACAATATATATATATTTATATAGATGTTTGAAATTCTAGGGCTCATTTGTAATCTCAATTGATATACTACTTGTGTTGTCAGCTAAATGCGCCTACGTTTAAATTTATTTTTTTGTTAATGGTCGCTGGTACTTGTGTTTGCAAGTTAGATGTAAAGTCTTTACTTTCTAACGATATCAGTCTGATATTCTCCTGTATCAATCTGATGTTTCTCCTGTATCAGTCTGATGTCTCTCTTGTATCAGTCTGATGTTTCTCTTGTATCAGTCTGATGTTTCTCCGTATAAGTCTGATGTTTTTCCTATATCAGTCTGATGTTTCTCCTGTATAAGTCTGATGTTTTTCCTATATCAGTCTGATGTTTCTCCTGTATCAGTCGGATGTTTCTCATATATCAGTCTGATATTTCCATATATCAGTCTGATGTTTCTCATATATCAGTCTGATGTTTCCATAATATCAGTGTGATGTTTCTTCTATATCAGTCTGATGTTTCTCCCGTATCAGTTTGATGTTTCTCATATATCAGTCTGATGTTTCCATATATCAGTCTGATGTTTCTCCTGTATCAGTCTGATGTTTATCCTATATCAGCCTGATGTTTCTCATATAACAGTCTGATTTTTCTAATATATCAATCTGATGTTTCTCCTATATTTGAAGCTGACGTTCAACACAATATTTAACCTTTGTTAAAAAAAAAAGAAATATATATTTATAAGAAAAGTCCAGACATGTCTTTTTTCAAAACACTCAGATCCAGATGAGACGAGGTTGTTGTTTTTTTTTTCGTCATGAGTGCGTACATTAAGTAAATGAAACTAACCAGCGACAGTGGAAACGCGAAATTGTTTCGTCAAACAAGTGCACATATTTTTTAGAAAAAGAAATTTGGGGAATTAAAAAAATAACAATAAATAAAAGAAAGTGTTAGAGATGCTGGCAAGATCAACAACCTTCTTTATGAATGTTTCAATGTGAATAGAAACTGTGCCTTCCAGGGCGTCACCAAAGATTTTTGCCTTCCAGGACGTCACCAAAGATATGTGTCTTCCAGGACGTCACCCAAGATTTGTGCCTTCCAGGACATCACCAAGGATTTTTTCCTTCCAGGACGTCACCAAAGAGTTGTGCCTTCCAGGACGTCACCAAAGAGTTGTGCCTTCTAGGACGTCACCAAAGATTTGTGCCTTCCAGGACGTCACCAAAGATTATTGCCTTCCAGGACGTCACCAAAGATTTGTGCTTTCCAGGACGCCACCAAAGAGTTGTGCCTTGCAGGACGTCACCAAACATCAGGTAAAAGACAAAAACCGCAAAAATTGCTTCACGTTGTGAAGTTTTGTTGAATTATCGCATGCAAAGTGAAAGTTTGATTTACAGAGCGTTGCAAACATTTAGAAAGTGATTTGGATCGACAGTCATTATCAGTGGTCAGGAGGGGTGGGGGTGGGTGTAGCAGAAGGCGAGGAGTCGTAGGGGAAGTTGTCTGGGCAGGGTGCATGGAGGAGGGGGCCCTCTGTTGTCTGTGCTTCCGTTGTTTTCCACGGATTATTTATAGTTTTAATTAGAAAACTAATTCTGATAAGATTCACCAACGCCCCCTTTGGGAGTCCCAGCTCTCCTTAAAATTTACCAAGACCTTCAGCGTACCACCTGGGAGTATCCCAAATTTGAGAACTTCTGATCTTGACTATACCACGTTAATGACATGACTCTATTGTAAATGGTCGTGACTGTAGTTCATACCTATATTCACCTGGTCTACCTTCTTATTCAGTCTCAAACAGCGTTGAGGTACATTGTCTGTGTGTTCCGTGCTTGTCAGAGGCATTCTCTCAAGGTATCGAATACCTGCCCGACACTTCTTCGTGCTATTGATCGGCTCGCGTGTGAACTTCGGTGCTTCAATAACACTACCTTACGATGTGATTGTATTAGTGATATCGATTAGAAGGTCGCCTGGCGATAGTTAATAGTCTAATTATTGGGCTGTACATCTGGGAGATCTTAAGATTACGCTCTGTTTTTAAAAGGGGTGTAACTAAAAAAAAATAATCTTTACCCTAGAAGACTAACCACCGAATCCCCCTCCCCATTGATTATTAGGTATATAATATAAAACCATTATTACCATTCTATGGTGCAATTATTGGAAGCCTACTGAATTTCAGTATTACTTGTTGGTGTGGGAATTCATCGTCTGACACCAAACACTGATTAAATAGACTGATCAAGAAAGCTAGTAATATCATGGCATACAAACTAAACATCATTCAATTGAAGAAATATTTGTAGAAAAATTCTGTTAGAAAACTAAAAAAACTTGGAGGATACATCCCATCCTCTTCACACCAACTACTATCAGCTCGATCATGGCGAATGCTTGTCCTCTAAGTTAGGACCAACTGATACAATAATTATTTTGACGAAGTGGCTATTCGTACAAACGTCTAGTCCTTTCAATTATCTTTCATTTGATATCAAATTTTGTCTTACAAACTCAACAATAATATTCTAAATAGTTTTTTAATCCCAACCTCTCACTTCTGGTACTCGGGTGCTAATAGTCGCAGCCTTCTTTTTGATCCCTGGTCAGTCAGAATTTACCATCGTGTTCCCCCAGCGGTGACAAAATCTTAACGACCCCTACTTAAGTTATTTTTGCCACTAAGGGAGTTGAATATGTTACAATGAAAAATAATCCATTTATTGGGATCAATAAAAGGATCTTATCGTATCTCATTATTTTGGATTAATCTTTAATTCACCTATTAATCTTTGCGCCATGTCCAGTGGGAATTAAAGGACGAAGCTGGAAAATGATAGAGAGAAAGGAATATATACAAAAGATGCCACAGTAGATATTGAGTATACGTGGGTGATTTAAATATTCCATAGAGAAGTGGGGAGAGAGATAGAGAAAAAGAGAGGGAAAGAGATAAAGGGAGAGAGACAACAGAGAGAGAGAGGGGGAGGGGGTGAGAGAGAAAGAAAGAATGAGCGATGGGGAGAGAGAAAGAGAGAGACACACTCAGAGAGAGAAAAAGAGAGAGAGACTTGAAGAGAAGCAAGGGTAAAGAAATATTGTGGGGGAAGGGGAAGAAAGTATCAAGGAGAGAAAGGTGGATAAGGTGGTCAAGCGGAGAAGAATGACGTAGAAAGTGAGACTTATATTTGTCACGAAGTAAGACAGAGGCGGGGCCAAAGAAAGACACAATAAACAAAGCTATTTGCTAACAAATAGAGGGAACTGAATAGAACACAAATATCAGGAACGAGAGACAAAAAAATGAGATTTGAATGTAAATAAAGTTATAGTAAAGTACAAAGAGTACATCACGCTATCTTTGAACAATTGTACCCCCTCGCCGCTGTCACAATCAGTCATACATCTTGGAAGTCCCGCTCTCACACAAAAAGGTACGTCACACTTACAAGCTAATAAATTGTTCCAAAAAAAACCCAACATTTACATGTAATTAAATAATTAAAATTTAATCTAAAACACACTTCACCGTTAAAATATTAAATTTTTAAACAAATTGATATCTTCTGTTTTAATAAATCCATCACAATATAAAGTTAAACATCACTTTCAGTTTCACGTTTTATATTTATGATAAACAAAATAAGTTAAAATTTCGACGTCACTCCCCCCCCCCCCCACCCCTGGGATCACAAATTGTCACATTTTCATAGACCCTCTCACCGCTACGGAGCGTGACTTACTTTATTAAAGGCCACAATATTTTCACTTTGGAGCATTTCACGGAGATCTGTTCAAAGGACTTGACTCACTACTGAGATCTATTCAAAGTATTTGACTCACTTTCCCATCCCAGGTTAGGAAACAAATGTTTAAGAATCACTTGACTTAATCTTACTTTAAGACTTAAACGGAAGGATACATAAATATCTCTTTAAAGTAAGTCGCATACCCACGCGGTACTACTTTCTCCGCCATCTGAATATATATATACTTTTATTGACTGAGTTTTGTTATCAAAATTTTGTTAGCACAATAGACCTAATCTTAAATAAAATACCTGAGAATTTTAGTTTCAATGTATTGCTATCGCATTTAGAAACATCACAGCAACAATTAATGACAACACAATTAAATAACTCACGCCATGAAGACAATCAGGGACTGGAACAAGCTTCCCAATGCAACAGTTGAGGCGACTACACTAGACACATTTGCGGCTATTGCCTCCTGTCTTCAAACCAGTGAATTATCCCCTTGAAAACCACGCACAGTAACATCGCGAACCCCTCTGAAACAAAGGAGCCATAATGATCAATTCATTGATCGTGGGCCCTCAAAACACAGAAGAAGTATAAATAAAAAATGTTAAAATTACATACCACTCTCAATTTTAACAAATTATATAATAATTCCGACTCAACGCATTTAGCCTCAATTTTGTGTCACAAATCTGTCCTCCCCTCTTAATTTTCAACGAATAAATAATTGAATCTTGCAAACTGTTGATTAGGTTATAAATCATTAGTCAAGCAAATCTTAACACGTCACAATATCATACGAATGGCTTGACTCGAGTCATTTAAATACGTCTATATAACCAAACTAGGAAATGATCGCTCCATTGATTCTGGCGAGACAGTCGACCCAAAGAACAAGTGCTTCTTTTATTTCTATTACCAAATCAAACACCGATCGAATAACCGGTTGTGTGCCCTCCCTCACCCCCCTCCCCCATTTTTCGGCTCCAGTATTCTAGAGTCGTGCCAGCTATTGAACGTTGCAAGTGTGTCTGTGTAAAGATAAAATGACTTCAGACACAATGTCCATAGGCTTGTGTCGCATTCCATGGAGCCGGGTCTTCAGCACTTGGGCTAATGACACGAAGTATCAAATGTGTTGTACTCTATAGAATGTAGGTCTCGGTAGAATTTTTGTTTAAGGGGTGGAAGAGGAGCAGGCTAAAATCTCAAATGAAGATTTAAAGAAATCATTACATTTCATGTAAGACCTTATTATAAGACCCTATAATAAGACCCTATGATAAGCCAACTTAGGATTTTCAAATATTGATAAAAAGTCATTTTTTTTTTCTCTCTCACTTTTTGTGCGTGTGGGAAACATCGAGTTGACCCCTGACTTGTATGTCGAAAGATTTAATTATAGTCGTTTTGATTTAACCTTATTAAAAAAATCTCTACTTTGTACACTAAAAACACAAACTGAACTATACCGACTCATTCTCACCCCCCCCCCCCCCAAAACAACTCTCGATTCTGTTGGGTGCAGAATCTATCTACCCCTGTCCATGGCTGAACCGGGGTAGATGGAATTTGGGTGGGTGAGGTCCAGCTTTTTACCTATTGTTTTAAAATGTATAATTTTCTGTAATTGCTAATTTTTATGTGAAGCTAATTGAGCCTAGGCTGGGGTACTGCGCTAGATAAAACCACCTTTATATATATATATATATATATATATATATAATATCAAATACACAGTTTTTAGTATAAATCCTTTATATGCATTTTTGTTTGCATTTAAATAATTGTATGCGATTTATCATTTATGTGACTGTTCCCCCTGAAAGAGGAAAAAAAATTGGTGGGGTTGGGAGTGGGGCTCGAAATTTGAAAGAATGTGTTGTCATCGGCAACAAGTCTATGTGCCAAATTTCAGCTCGATATGATGACGGGTAGTGGGTCAATTAGCCTTCCGAACATTTGCAACAAAGAAGCATGAACAAAATTGGCAGAAGGGCCAATACTTACTGGGCAGCCGCGTCTGCGATTTAAGGACTTTTGCAAAAGAAACACGAGGGAAGCTAGCATAGAATTCAACGAATGTGAGATGCTCCCCGAGCACTGTTTCAGCTGGCGAACAGCAGTGTATGAAGGAGTAAAAATGTAGACAATGTGCGAAGCGAAACACTTGTAACAAAAAGAGAATTATGGAAGGCCAAATTTAACCAGGATTCAGGAGTCAAAGTTCTCCTGCGAGAAGTGAAGCCGAGACTGCCATTCCAGGATCCGCCTTGCAAGCCATTTTATGAAGTGTCAATAGCTAATACATCGTCTCGCGGAGACGGAAGGATGCCATAAATATAATTAACTAATAATTTTAAAAAATGTCGCCTTGGGCGGTGTACCCCTCGTCACTCCCTCGGTTCACCACTGATTCAATGTCAAGTCCCAATTTAAAAATCATAATCACATAATACAATACATACCTCCCTTTCAAATTTTCAAATGATTGCTCCCCTTTATTTACAATAGTTACAGAAACTAATTCTGTACTAAAAATAAAACAAGGAAAAAAAGATGTAAAATGTTAACTTTTGCTCAAAACCAAGGCCTCGGTATTGAAAAAAATAAAAAGAAACAATAAAAAAAACTTTATTGCTTAAATTAAATATTTAACCTTATACTCAACACTTTGAATTTGAATCTCAATCATGTAATGTATAATAATAGGCTGTTCAGAGTATTCAAAGTAAGCAAAGTTCATACTTCATACGATACAGATACAATAGTTCCATCAGTCATCACTCATTCGTTAGAAGTTAGACCCAGTCTAAGACCTAAGGCAGGCAGATAATTTTCCCCAAACTCATAGGAATGCTAAATGAAAATTAGCTACAGGCTACGGCGCCTACGGTTATATCAACATTCGTGAGGTGAAAAAACACTGGCTGACTGGCAGTGACTATGAAAGTCTGTTTTATAATATTATTAATTAATTTTTACTTTGATATTGTCATTAACAGTTACTTTGAATCTTCCAGACTTGATTTTTTAAAGATAATATTAAGCTGCTTTCAATATTTACAAAATATAATAAAAAAACAAAATTATTAAATGTATTATTAATACTTTATATTATAAAAAAACAAAACTAATTTACATTTAAAGCTTTAAATTTAAATGAACATATCAAGGGAAAAAATGCAAAGTGGGCACAGCTAATGGAGTAAAAATATATAACCTTAGATACGCAACCTAATTTTCATCAAAATAAAAAAAAATCAAATCAAATTTCAAATATGGATCCAAAATTTAATACCTATTTAATTATATTATCAGACTAAAAATATTTACTTTTTGTAATCGATTAATTGTTTATTTTTAACTACAGCCAAACAAATTCACGGTCATATTCTAATATCTTACATTACAGGAAGATATTATTTATCTAATGAATAAATTAATGGATTCAAACAAGTAATGACTCCATTACTTAATGGTAAGTAAAATTCCCATTAAGTGATAATTTTATATAAATGATACCTTCTATCTACTTTCTGGAAGTTTCACTTGATAGCAATACTAAGGAAGGGAGTGTATGTGAATAAGAAGCATGCCATTTTACTTAAAATATCAACCAAACTTTTTTTTCTTTTGTTTAAAATTTTACCAGATTCCCATTATCTTCAAGAACTGTCATCATGCCTTGTTCAAAACTTAGCTCGTTTGTTAGAGACTAGGCCTAGAGACCCCATAGAATTTTTGGCCCTGTCATTGAAGCACTACAGGGTAAGAATTGAAATAACAGTTTATACCAGTCTTAATCTTCAAAGCATTTGATTTTAAAATATTTGTTATTTGTTTAGGTCACAATAAGTGAAATCTTGTCTTTGAATGTCATGATGAATGATTTATTGTTTGGGGAAATTTTAAGTTGTCACCAAAAAAAAGTGATATAATCTAGCACTCAAAATTGTAGACTAGAAAGAAAATTAAATATTTATTGATTTCCAATATAATTCAACAAGTGAAATAAAAAGGGAGAAAGGAATGTGTAATTAAGTCAACATGCAATAAAACCAATATATTTGTTCCAACAGAGAATCCACCCTAGACTAATCCACTTTGGACAACCTACTGATGGCCAAACTGAAAAGAGTAAGATTACTTCCCTTGCTACTGTTTTGGATGAGGCTTCCTCCAAACTGAGCATTTCATCAAAAGTGACAGAAAACAAACTGGCCAAAAAAATACACCTCGCCAACACCAATGAAAGTGACTTGATTGATGAAGAAAACATTGACTTGAAACACAAGCTATTTGTCCATGGAGAGTTTCTAACTGTCTCTGCTATGATGGCAGATTTGTTTGATGATGATGATATTTCTTGAGTCACTGACCCAGTAATCAGTTAATGTCTAGCTGATGTTTTAGTTTACTTTGTTGGCTGTTTAAAGAGCTCAAGCCTCAAATCTGAGAGTCAATTATTGATTCAACTTATTTGCACTCTACATTATTAAATAAAATTTATATAAGTTGTATTTTACATATTGTATTTTATATATTTTATGTTAAAGCCTGTTTATCCCAAAGGTCAGGATTTGCTGGCAGCCCCAGACGGTCAGCATACACATCCTGTGTCTCAATAACCTCCTTGTCCAACCACTTATATTGTAAATGTGAGATTTTTATTTGCTGATGTTATTCACATTTAATTAATTATATGTAAAAAGTGATATGATAAAGTTTGTTTTTTTGTTAAACATGAGAAACTATAATCATGACTAATTATGTGTAGCTTTTTGTGTGGAAATGTTTAACTTGTATTTAAGCTTTTTATTATATGTAAAATGGGAATTGTATTAATGAATTTTATGTTTATTATTGTCTTTTTAATAGTTTTTATTGGCAGGAATGATAACTATATTAATTTTTTTAAAATAATCATTACTGCCAATAAAAACTATTAAAAATAATTAATTATTAAAAATAAAGAATATTAATTTTTTTTAAATCTTTATTTTTACTTGATTGTACTAAAATTAATCATTAATTGAAAAGCAAAATTGTTTTAAACACCAATTGGAGTAACAGTAACAGGGTTTATGAGGAGAAAAACAAAAACATACTGTAAATCTTAGAACTGCCAAAAAGCAATCACAACTAAAAGTTGCTTTACCTTGTCAGCAAATACTTTTTAATTTGAAGTGCATTTATGTTTTAAAAACTTGTGCTAAATATTTTAAATCTCTGTCAGTTTGCTTCTGTACATACTTTTTATGTAACCTAATTATTAAATCACAGTTTAAAAGATAAAAACATTTGACCTTATTTTGATGGTGAGGTAATGTTTAGGATACAATTAATAATTATATTTAAAAAAAGAAATGTCCATAATAACCTTCACCTTCATTCCCTACCTCCAAATTACTAATGCAATATGTATGGATTAGATGAATATTTAACAATTAGAGAGAATTTTCATGTACACTTGAACAAACGCAAGAAACTTTGAAATATTGAGAGTATTTGAATTTGAGAAAAGTAAATAGAATACAAAGTGCAATGAAGCTGACACAGATTTAGTCTGTGTTCAATATTTACATTTTAAAAACTTGAGTATATGTTGGATAAATGGATGGATAGATAAGCATGTGTTAGAAAGAGTGTTGACAGTGAGAAGGGAGGGGGGAGAGAGAGAGAGAAGGGGAAAGAGAGAGAGGTGGGACATATACAGTGGGACAGAGAGAGAGAGAGAAAGATACACAGAGTTATCAATACTATAATATTGGGTATAAACTCATGCATCACCCAGGGATGCTATGACACAACTAATATTGCTGCCATCGTATTCTACCACACCATCTCTTTACCTGCACCAGATGTCAGACACATTATAATTTCCATTAAAATTATTACATTTTTTCATCTCACAATCACCGTTCTGTTATAAGGTGATATATACCAACCATGATTCCATAATATACTATTTAAAGAATGTATCACGAGGGATGCAATCTTATCACATGTGTTAATGTTATCATTTGCTTCTTATCAGATTAATGTGTAATGTGTTTACAGTTGTCACTGTCCGGCTTTCACTTTAACTCATTTATATAACTATCACTTAAATATATAATGTTTGTGAAATTTAAATTATTTTTTTAGGCCTTTGTGAAAATGACTGGCAACAGCATTCTAATAATAATGATAATAATTTCAGTTGAAAGGGAAATGATAATGAATATGAAACGTCAATCCAGAGACACCATTAGAATCAGAGTGATAAGCAAGCTAATGCTTGGAGGGGAATTGTTACTTTTGATGGGCAGAAACAAAATATTTTTGCATAGATTAAAAGAATACCTGAAAACACCCTCATCACCTTCTCTTGTAATTTTTGAAAGCCTTAACACCATGATTGTCTTCGAGAGCACTGAACTGAAAGAGTTAAACATCTGAAAATCTAATAATCATAATAATTGTGATATTGAAACAATTAAGATTCAGTTTTGAAATTTAGTGGACACAGACATTAAGATATCATGTGAAACGAGATCCAAAAGACTTATATCATATAGTAAATAATTAAGGCTATTTTAGTGTGAACAAAGTACATATCCCATGGACTAATATATTATGTTGAGCATTTTAGTTCAAGAAACAGACGATAAATGTACTAAGAAGAAAGTTGTTTAAAAATGATATATTTTTATTTATTTACTTACACTATAGCAGCCAATATTTGATTCTGACAATTGCATATTGTCTTTATCAATATAGAACGAGTCAATAAACAAAACAATTATTAACAAAATCATCAATCTGCTAAGATTTAATTACTAACAGTGACTGCAATAAAATCTGACATTAAGTTTTACAAGAACAAGTTGATCACTAGATATGATAATCCATAAATCGTTCATAATTAAACAGCTTTAAGGATTAACAAAATAAACACAGAGCACATCACTTGCTGCAAATGCACACAAGAAGAATATATTGTTTTTATATATGCTGCTTTTTAGATTTCTTAACACCCCGTAATATAATTGAAATTATTTCAGGATCAATATAGTTCAGGTGGAAACAACAGTATAAATAATTGCATACGTTTCTGCAAAGTGAAAAGTTAAGATGAGTGCCACACTAATCAACAGAAAAATTATTTTATGTTGGAAGCTCAAGGGAAAATTCCATAACTGTTATACATAATCTCATTAAAAACCATTCATAAACTTGCATAAAAAGGATGAAAATTAAAATTTTTGGTTGAGTGGGAATTTGAGATCATGTTTACTAATGTGTGCTTGTAAGCGTAATAAACAAAAAAAACAACAACCCACTAAGCACATTAATAAACCACTAAAAAATAGTTTTAAGTTACATTAATAAGTGTAAGTACATAGAAGCACCTTATTGACTGTAGTTTTACAAAGTCAATATTGCAAGTTACTTGTAATTATACAATTTCTTCAATTTTGAAAATTTGATCTAACTTTCACTGAAATTAAAATATTGCAAAATCAATGTAATTAATTTAAATAAATATAATTTTTGTCTATTTGGCATTTACTTCATTTAGAAACAAGATTTTCTAAAAATTGTTTGGTGGTTTTAAAATAAAGTTTGAACTTTGGAAATATCAAGAAATCATAAATTAACAATAGTGATAAAATATTAAAATGAAGTATATTAAAAAAAATGAGTATTTTACACAGAGATAAGTACATTAAATATACAGATATAATTGTGCCCAATGGAAGGTAAGAATGGAAATGAAATTATAAAAAAATAAATATTTGAGTACAGTTCATTGTTTACATCCATACAGCTCAAACTTAATGGCTGAAATAAAACTTAAGAATGAAAGCTCTATATGAAAATAATGCAAAACAAATTGTACATTCATATTCATGTCTTTGAGATGACACATGATGTAAAAAGGTTATTGTTTTTATATATCAAAAATGTTTTTCTCTTTTAAGATTTGTAGAAAAACTATTTATAACTACTACCGGTATATCAAATGTAGACTAAATTCTACTATCTTGAGTATTTTTAAGTTAAAGTTAAATTTCAACTGTCTGAAAGTTCATCAAAAATTATATATACAATTTTTTACACATATTTTATTTCACTTTGTACATATATGTGACTTACAAGAAACCCTTAAATTTTAATTAAACGATAATAAAATCAAAATTTATGAAAAGGAAATAACTTATAAAAAAAAATTATTTGATATAAAACTTCATTTATGACTGCAGTAACTACATTACACTTGAATTTTAAAGTAACTTTAAGATTAAATTATTTACTGTTTATTAAGAAATGATTTCATTGACTAGTTTAAGAATAACTAATACCAACAAGAGATCTGAATACACATTTTGAATGCACAGAAAGTAAACATAATTGGGAATGGAAATATTGTGATTACTAATATTAATATTGTATAGTAATCTCCAGTAAATTACTTATTGCACTTGCAATGGTCTTCACAGGATTCAAAATAAAGACTACTTATCCATTCACATTTATAAATAATTCCTTTCGTCCCCACATTTCCTGATATTTTTAAGTTGATAATAAAATACATTATATTTTTGAAAACATTAATCTAAATTTTTAACTATTCTGAAAGTATATTTTATGAGTAACAAAATTTCCATTTTTATTTACTATTTACAACATTGTAACAATAGCAAAATGAAGGTAACAACAGGATTAAATAAGAGATCTTCTAAAGAAGAAATTTCCTTAGCATTTTATACTAAACAACTACCTGTGGTTTTTAAGTAATGCAACTTTGTAACAATGACACCTGAGGTAACCTGACATAATATATTTTTTTAAACATTACTCTGCCTTTTGAGCTTTTCTCTTGGGAGATAATGTATCTGTGTCTCTGGACTCTTGAAAGTTCCAATCAACAGGGTTAAAGAGCTGCTCAGTTTTCTTATAGCCCCAGTATGGTGTCATGACAAATGTGACCAAAACTAGGTTGGTGTAAAGAAGTGCAAAAATGGGTGTGGACATCTTTGAGTATATATCATCCCAATGCTTGTAGGTGACGTACCAAAGGTAACACTCCACCACGCTCCGCAGATGGAATGTGTGGATCAAAATAAACTGATTAATTTTCCAGATTGTGGAATTCTCCATGCCTGCTTTAAGAAAGACATAACAAAGACACGAGAAAGGTGTGCTCATTTCTAAAATCATACCCTTGCAGCCAAAGGAGTAGTTTGAGCCGGAGTTGATAGCCAAGCTGAAGGCCACCAGTGCCAGACCATGGTGCATGATGAGCATCTTTGAGAAAGTTTTAAAGGCTACATCTGATAAGAGTACAGCTGATAATTCAAAGATAAAGAATCCTACTGTCACGCACATTGCAAAAGAGCTTGTTGCATTTTTTCCAAAAACTATATCACGATCAAGAACTGTGGATCTGAAGATTGCGTAACATCCTATTAAGATACCGAAGATTCCATAAGCACCTCTGACTATTGCCAGGCTCATAAAAACTTGGTGTTTCAGAATAAGTCCACGAAAAGCTTTAAATAAATTGCAGAATAAAAGTGATCCAGAAAATAATGCAGACACAAAGAGGAATGTGCCGGCAATGATGTATGCTTTTATATTTCTGTCCCCATAGTCCAGCTTTAAAAGCCCTGGATGGAAATGCTGTAAAATTTCTTCACTTTCAATAACTTGAATTTGTGAGAGTACTTGATCAGTCTGAGCCATGATGCCACGTTACTTTTCTTTTTCTATACTGCTAAAAATCTGAAAATATAACCAAAAAAGAAGTTAGCAACAAGTGTTTTTAAATGGAGATATTTGAAGGATTTGTTTGGTGACCAAACCTTTGGGGCCATCCACATATAATGCTACTCAGATTTCTCAAATTTTTACCCCTGCCCCCATGGTCACAAATAGCCTATACAAAAAATATCTCTTTCCATTACTGTCTTTTACAAAACCTTAAAAAAATCAAATTACTGCCCCTGTGTCAGAAACATTTCAAGGCATATACGACCAAGAAAATTGTATTTGCTGCCATTGCTAGTTGTTGCAGCATTTAAAAAAAATAAATTTTAAAAATAAATTGTGATAATGTAAATAAAATGTTTTTTCTGGTGAATTTTTTTTGCACATTACTTGATTACTTGTATTTGTCGTAGTTTTTTTCCACCTTTTTTTAACAGAAACTTATTTAAAGAAATAAAAGTACAATAACTAAATTAATTTTAACTATTTTCATTCAAAAATTTTTTTCACAATAAAATTTATCAGGGTATGGGGTGGGGGTTGTGAGAAATGTTTTGAAATTGAGAGGGGATGCAGTGCTGCAAATCGCTTAAGAATTCCTGCCCTATAACATTTACTACGATCTTTATGAATCAAATTAAAATATCAAAATTCATGAAAATGAATATCCTGATTTGCATAATTTATGCACACAATTAAAAAATACTCAGAATAAACATGTCTTACTTGCAGAATTTTGTTACATTTAATGATTGTTGAAGCCTAAATAAGTCTTCTTACTGTTACAAAAGCACCCAATTGGTTAACACTACAGACACAGACAGCCTACTTGAAATTGGCACACGTTACTACATTATGTGGGATAGTGGAATACAGATTGTGAAGTTTAACTAAGTTTACTTTATTTAAGTTTAAGTCTTTGTATTGCTTGTACTTGTTGATAACTCAAGTCTCAGGCGCAGGTCTTTACTAAGTCTCGACACCAACTTGATGAGTTAACTCAAACTAAGATTTGAGTCTGAAGTAACAACCACCTACTTAAGTTAAAGCAAGACTAAGTTAAAGTTTAAACAATGATTAACTTTAAGTTAATATTTAAGTCTAAGTATTGGTATTTTGGTTAACTTTTGATTTACGGGTCCCCTTGGCCCTTGCCTTAGTTTTCTATGGATGAGTGAACTTCCTAATGTTTAGTCGCGGATTGTTACTGTTATGCCCGATGGAATGTTTTTGATAGATGACTTTTTGATAATTTGATACTAATGGTGCTGCGATGTCTCACACGGCCACCATCTTGGTTGCGGGACCCATAAAATTAAGAATAAAACGTTAAAAAATAATGAAAAAATTTCCTAAATGACTAAATGTATCCCTAAACCTAACCTAAACCCTACAACGGTAAATTCCAAGAATTAGTTCCACGATGTCTCACACGGCCGTCATCTTGGTTGCCGCAACCCGTAAAATTAAGAATAAAACGTTAATTAATAATGAAAACATTTGAAGACCTCAAGGGAAAAAACGGCAGAGTCACATTTTTATTTTTTTTTAGTTATCGCCCCTGGCTAATAGACAATTGAAAATAGAAGGTGCTGAATTAAGTTTCAAGTAGAAAAAATGGCTAAGTCCATAAGAAAAAGGGAAACGAAAAATCCGTTTACAATGGAAAAAGGAGCATAGTCCAATGTTTACAATGGAAAAGAAGGCAAAGTCACTAATATCATGTGACATTTATAGTCACGTGACTTAAAGGTCCAATGAGAGGCAGCGTTAGGGTAAACAAATTTTCAAGATGGCGACTGAATGGTTTTCTCTAAACTGACAAACGGAAGAAAAAGTTAACAAACAGAGCTGAATTTTTTAATTTACTACCTTAAGAAACAAAGCAAATTATTATAATCTCGATAAATTGGATTTAAAAAATAAAATTTGTCTTTTTTTATCAGATTATACCCTTGTTTTGTTATATTCAGTTAATTAATGTGTGCGTCTATTTCTTTACTTCTACTTCTACCCCGTCAATGTATCTCTGTTTTTGTTCTATGTCTGTCTCTCTATCTCTGTTTGCTATAGGTCTGTCTCTCCCAGTCGATCTATCTCTGTTTGTTATAGGTCTGTCCCTGTTTTTTTATAGGTCTGTCTCTCTCCCTGTTTTTTATAGGTCTGTCTCTCTCCCTGTTGCTCTGACTCCCCTGAACTCTCTATCTTCGAGTTTCTGTCTTGCTATCTCTGTCTGTTACTCTCTTTACTTTACTCTTTAATTCCTATAGCTATTGCTAGAGAAAAAACAACTAATATTGGGTCAAAATTGTAAGAAGCACACCAGAAACTTAGAAAGAATGGTTTTAAACCCGATTGTCAGGTTAAAGTCTTAATAATTTTTTTTTTAAATGATAATTATTGGCATGATCCACATTCTTATACTTATAGTAAACAAAAGAGACTTGCCTAAACGTGAATATTGACTTATAAAATAGTTTTATATAGATATGTAGCAATGATAAAACCTTTAAAAACTACTAAAAGGGAAAAAACGGCAGAGTCCATTTTGACCCTACTCTCTACTATAATGAAATTAAGCATGTTACATTCAAGATTGAATTACTTAATCTATTTAATAATTCAGGAAAGTGGACACACTTGTGAAATGCATTTAAAAAATTACATTTTGTTAACACATTTTTAATGTCCAGTTTTGAACTTTAAAAATTGAATATCTCAAAACAACAAATATGTGACCCTGCCGTTTTTTCCCTTGTGGTCTTCATTTCCTAATGTATCCCTAAAGCTAACTTGAACTCTGAACCTTAAATCTATCCCTAAACCTAATCTGAACCCTAAATCTCTAAAAAAATATATACCTAAACCTAGCCTGAACTCTGAACAATCACACTGGGCACTAATAGTGTGAAATAGCCCCTAAATCTATCCATAACCTGAACCCTAAATCCATACTTAAAACTTAAAGTTTTACGTTAAACCTAACCTGAACCCTAAATAATGACGCAAGGCACTAATAGTAACAATTAGCCGAATTTTTAATAAATGATTAGGGACCTTATTTTTTTTCATATATCATAATTATTGTGTTGATTAGTAGTTAAGCCTGGCCTATCTCCCCGCCCCATTTTCCGTCTTTTTTTATTACAGGGCCCCCATACTTACCAAATTATTAAATTCCATGGACTATAGTTGACCCATTTTTCTTGTAATATGAGACTATTCAATTTTTTTTTCTATATTGTTTAAAGTAATCTATGTTGGGCTTGATCTTTATCAAAATTAAAAAGTTGTAAACACAAGGAAGGAATCGAGTTTTACTGTATAACAGTTCGCAGCAGTAATAGCATCAGAGAAAGGATTGTTTTTTTTTTGTGCCAGGTGTTTAGAGACTCGATAAGATTAAAATAATATCATAGATAAATTTAAAAGCTGAAAAGAATGCAGATAGATAACAAGTTCCGAGTTGGAATTATATTTAAACTGAACAAAATACCAATGGATATATTTCAGGGACTAAGACTTAATAGCTTTATTAAAGGAATGCAAAATATCACTACATCTAGTCTAGTGAATGAATAACAATCTTATCTTTTTACTATGTTGTGCCGGTCTGACTTAAAATGCATTTGATTTGAATAAAAACAGCTTCAACTCTGGCACGGGGCTAATTGAATTTTTGTTACACTGCCTGCTCATCTACATAACAGGTTTTTGTTGCATTGTGCACCCCTGGTAATTTTTTCCTTATCCTGTCTTTATATAAAAATATGATGCTGTTATAACACTCATAATACATGCTGTAAAGGCTACGTCATATAGGTCTAAACCAGTGTTTCTTTCAGGCATACCTCCGGGGGGGCACTGCCCCCCCGGAGCAAGTCAAGTGCCCCCCCCCCCCGGGAGAAAATGTGTAAGAAAAATTATTTTTAAAAAAAAATAATAATTTAAATTTAATTTTTATAAAATTTTTTAAAGTTATTGAAATGTGTGCCTTTAATCGATTACAATTATTGGAACAAATAAAATATCGCTTTGTTCGATATATATTGATGATCCATAGCGTTTAGGTTAATCTTGTTACAGGCTCGCAGAAATCGATTATAAATATCGTATTGTTTTGAAAATTGGCCGCTCCTGATCATAAGCTAAATCTTACTTTTTCTGATTCGCAGATATCGGTATCTTTTATTTAATTACATTTTGCAGCTGCAAAAGTTGAAAGACTTTTTAATAACCCTGTATTAAACTAACTTTTCATCGATATAAATGTCTGTAAATTAAATATAGTTCTTGCTAAGAAATAAACATGTGCAATCTGTTTTGAAATTATATTGTATAATAGCATCATGCTTTAAAAAATCATTTTTAGCTAACATTTTAATGTAGTAGATTCCATAGATGTATTCTGACATAGATAAAATGAAAATTGAAAAAAATAAAAATAATAATTTTAAAACAAAAAATTAGGAATTTACCGGTTACATACAAATTTCATCATAAATATTAAATCGAGTGTTTCTAATTTTTTAACACAGTTTCGGGAACAGAGTAAAATGATTTTTTAAAAAAAATTGTGTTTATTTATTAACTCCCCAATGACTTTTCTCTGTTAATATAATAATAATAAACAATCTTCCCCAGCTGTTTGAACTATTTAAAAGAAAATATTTTAAGATGATAATCCAGTTGAAAGAATATAATATATATTTAAACAACGAATAAAAAAAATCGAGCATTTCGATTATCTTGTAAATGCCATTTTTGTAGTAGTTAAAAAAGATTATATGGAATTGGTAAAAAATTGTTTTCAAGTATAATATCGAAGAGGCAAGTTGTAATGATCTGAAGCAAATTATAGTAGTCTAAATTTCTTAATTAACATTTCAATCAACTGAATATTGAGAATTGAAACTTTTATAATTTATACGAAAAAAATCACACATTAATAAATGTATGAGTCTTTTGTAAACAGTTCTTGACTTCTGAACAATTATGTCGGTTACATATGATTTATAAATAAATACCAATTTTGAAAACCCATAAAGATATAGTCTTTAGCCCTTTGTACAGAAAAGCTTTTTTTCTTTTTGACTTTGGTGAAACTTGGAAATATTTTGAAATAAACGTATGTTTTTGGTTTTTCTTTTTCGTTCAAAATGTAAAAATATTTTAGCATTTCTTATTTGGGATGGATACCTTTTTTGGAAGGAATTCTTTTTTCTTAATTTTAAAAATATTTTGTAGTAAATTCATTATTTTTATGTAGTTGATCCCTAAAATATTTTAAAATAATAACTTTAAAAATGCATTACTTTTCAATTTAAAAAAAAATGTTTGCCTACCACACTTAGTCAAGCAGAGACGTCGCTTGACTTTTTATGGCACCCGTGCTACTTTTCGGTTTTTTCCTTCCCTACCTAGCAGTAAAAGTGGATAATTTAATGTAATTACAGCCCAACTTTAAGCCCCTAAAATATACGAGGCCCCATGCAGCTATGTGGGTTGCAGACCTCACACGATGGCTCTTAGGTCAAATGACACATAAAATCTTAACTAGCATCTCTCCCGTTGCTCTACAGTTAAGTGTATAATAATGCGAAACTAAATTTAACTACGGTATTTTAAAAAAAATGCATTCTTGCATTTTGAACTTATCAAAAAATTTCCGGGGCCTATAAAGTTTTAAGGGGCGAGTCTAAGGAATATCTCTCGATAAAAAACATACCATAAGGGCTCCCAACTGGACTGAATTTATTTAATATTGTGCTGGTGGAAGAGTTAGTGATGTCCTGTTATTATCGTTATTTCTAGCGCTTCCCACCCAAATATCAAAAATGTTTACATCAGTGGCGCTTCATCCCATTTAGGGCCCTGGCCTGCTCCACCACATTCTTCCATTGGGATCGATCCATCGCTTTACACCTCCATGTGCGAACCCCAACCCTTGTAAGCCCTTCTCTACATCGTCAATCCATCTCAGTCTTGGTCGACCGGTGAGCGTCTGCCCCTAGGTTTCTGCCTGTAGATGGTTTTTGTTGCTCCAGAATCCGGCATCCTTTCAATGTGTCCTGCCTAGGGCAGTCTGCCTTTTTTTATATTGTTGTGACTATGGATGGGTATTTGTACAATTGATATAGCTCTTGGTTTGTACGGATTCCCAAAACAAAATTGTCTATCATCGGGTCATATATTTAGCAGGTTCTCTGCTTTTCTGGTAGGAACCAAGTCTCACTACTGGTCTTGTGATAGTGGTGTATACTGCCTTCTTTGTTCCCTTAGCGAGATTTTTGCTTTGAAGTAGCTTTTGTAAATTGAAATAAGAACGGTTGCATGCTGTCATTCTTTCTTGCACCTCTGATTGTATTTCCTCTTGCTTATTTATAGACCCCCTAGATATTTGAAAGTAGCTACCCTCTCAAAGGCGCAGATGTTCATATTGATGAAGTCATCAGTGCGTATTTCCTGACATTATCATAAATATTGCCTTCGCTTTATTTACATCAAGACCAGCTTTGACCGTCACATCTTCAAGTTCCCTGAAAGTTTTAATGATATCATCAATGCTGTTTCTACCAAGTAGCGCTATATCGTCTGTGTAGGCCATGTATTGCAGTGGCTGGCTTTATAAAGTTCCTTATGGTTGTTCTGTACCCCCTCTCAGGTGCTCACACGTATGTTTCTAATGGTTTTTTTCTAAAGTGATGTTGAAAATGATACACGGATTTCAACGTCTGAGGCCCAGATTGATTGGGAACTCCCTCAAGTACTCCTTCTGTACTTTAATTTCTACTTTTGTAGTTATCCATCGTCATATGTATGAGTCGGGTAAGTTTGGTAAGGACTCCAAGTTCCAGCACAGCATCGTTCATGTATTTTCTGTCTAAGCTATCATAAGCTGATTTGTAGTCCACATATAGTTGGTGTATGTTGATGTATTCTTAGCATTTTTCTACGAGACATCTAACAGTAAATATATGAACGTTTGAAATGCCCCTTCACACATTATCTTAAAGATACATTGAATACAGTGCATGATACCCTCACGCAGTTACTCTTGTAACCAGTGAAATACCCTCATCAACACCAGGCACAGAAACATTGCAAATCCCATCTACATTCATAGGAGCCATAATGATCAATAAATTGATCGTGGGCCCTTAATAGACAGAAAAAGAAGTAGAAAAATTTGCACCACAAGGCATCACTGCATTTTGAATTTATTATTTTTAAATTAAGGTGATCCCTGCCCTCACTTTTGCTCAAACTCTTCGTATTCCTCAATTTCTGCTACCCCCCCTTTTTTTTTTGTCCTTGAAGTCGATCAATGTGACTACCGGGTTGAATCTAATCTTGTGTCAAATGATTTTCTTCGGCGCACCACAACCAGAATGAATTTAGTTTATGTATGGCACTGAGCGCCATAATGCCTCCCCTGACGCTTGAAAAATTATTTTCCCCGATCAAATGAAAGTCTTATCAAAACATTCGAATCATGTATACTCCAAAATGCACCTCTTGATTGTTAAATAATCACACATTTTCTGCTGCCCTACTTCCCGATAAAAATAATTTGCCATGACAGCCGAATTTGGTGCTGATATATACACTTCCCAGCGGCGTGCCTAGTGTTAGCGCCACCCTAGGTGGGTTAACTTTTTTGCCACGCTACCTTTCTCGATAGAAACTCAGCAGATGTCCGAAAATCCCGCCGCTCTATCTAAAGAAAAAATGACACCTGGGATGTTCGCCCCCCCCCCCCACTTCTACGTCACTGACGTGAGTCTTTGATGACAGGGGACAAGATTCATTTTTACACCCCCCCCCCGGCTAAACTCTGAAACCTATTATTTTCTTCCATTAACACTTTAGACCATAGGATGCCCCCGATAGTCTGGCGCCCGGGGACATATGTCCCATCTGCCACCCCTTAGCTACGCCTCTGGCCACTGAAAAACTGGCACTGCCCCCCCGAAAGCCAAAAGTGCCCCCTCGGGGAAAATTTCTGAAAGAAACACTGGTCTAAACTGTGGTATGTTGACAATGTTGTATATAATAAGCTCACACCGGGAAAAAAAAAAAGTATTTTAATTACACTGATACAGGGACGAACTATTGTACCATAATTTAGAAAACGTGAAAAATTAAAGGTTGAGGAGATAGGGCCTACTCGAGACGCCTTCTTCCATGTAGGCTTACGGACAGACGCCACGGCAAGGCCTGTGAAAATAAAACCTGATCTCATTATATCTTTAACATAATCTATAGGCCTATATTTTTAAGGAGTCAGATATGCCTTCTTCTATGCCCTTCTTGGCGTACAGTGTGACCGAATGTAATCTAGCCCTATCAGTGCTACCAGTAATCAGGTAATTTAAATGAGCCTAGTTATTACCATTTAATGTAATTAGATTTCTTTAAAATTCTGAAAACAAAAGGGTAGGCCCTACCAAAAGCTTAACTCCTAACTCAAACTTTATAATTTAAAAAAAAAAAAAATTCATCTATGCATCCCGTGCATATTATAAAGAGTATTGGGACTTATAATGACTGACCAATCAGAGTGTTTGGGTTATGGAAGAACAACAGTTTTTGGGAGTTGAGCAGCCATAATAAAAAAAAAAAAAAATAACTGATTTTAAATCAAGTTTTCGTACATAAGATTTTGAATTGAAAAAAGATGTGAAATTATGATAAGAATTTAAGTAGGCCTATATTTCGTATTTTTGAAATATTATATATTTCTTCCTTTGGATATTATTGTGAATGTTGAAATTAAAATAGTCACCGATCACTGTTTGAACCGAAACCTCTCGACTATAACTTAATATAGCAGTGAAAATAATAAATTAATGTCGTTGAGGTTATATATTTAAAAAAAGAAAAGAGTAATAAACTATTTTTGGTCTTATTTCAAACTAGAATTAGGCCTACCTTTCTTAACACCATGATAGGCTAAATGAAATCTACAAAATGTGTGCATGCTAATGTGTACGTCAGATTAAACAGCAGCACACTGTCCTTGGTCTAAAACCCTTTTACCACGGGGATTGACTTTATTGACAGTGTACATAATAAATCCACGGTTGGGTGATCACATTTCATTGAGATGGAAGGTCCCCTGATTGAACTGTGTGCAGCCAAATCAAGCTTGACGACCCACTATATAAATTCTACAAGGAACCGTATTCTAAGAGTGAGAACGTCTATCCAGATCTAATTTCTTGACATTAATATTATGATATATTTGGACATCTTTGACGAGTTTCATTACTCCTAAACATAATAAAGCAATGGTCGCTCCCTATTTTAAAGACATCGTAATACTATGTTAGCACGTAATACTATGTTAGCACGTAGTACTATGTTAGCACGTAATACTATGTTAGCACGTAATACTATGTTAGCACGTAATACTATGTTAGCACGTAATACTATGTTAGCACGTAATACTATGTTAGCACGTAATATTATGTTAGCACGTAATACTATGTTAGCACGTAATACTATGTTAGCACGTAATACTATGTTAGCACGTAATATTATGTTAGCACTTGTTTCAATATACTTATTTATTCATACTTTAAAAATGTGGGCTGCACACCTATTCTCAAATAGGCCTGTCATGTAGTCCTACATAATAATGTTAGTAGGAATAACTATTATTATTATTATTACACAACCATATAAAAGCGACATATTATACATACGTTTGACAATTGAATAGATTAATTAGAAATATCATGAAAAAATGCCAATGCCTTAAACGCCCTATATCTCTCGGAAACAAAATCATTTGATGGATTTTAAATTGAGTGGTAGGAAGTTCAAAGTTGACCGAAAAAGAGTTAATAAAACAGAGCACATTTCTGGACACTTTGAGAAGCCCTGGCCTCTACAATGAAATACAGTTTCGTCTGAGGCCATGTACTGATTAAAAAAAATATATGCCTGCGTGGCTTTTTCTTTCAAAGCCAATCTTAATTACGCCATTACTCCATTGACGCGTTCAGTCAAATTGAATTAAGTCACAGCAGCATGTTCATCATATATCTTATACATGATTTATAGCCAGCATTAGTTGCTGAAAATCTGTAATGAAAGTCTGTGTTATGAAAATCTGCACTAAGAAAGTCTGTGTTAGGAAAGTCTGTACTATGAAAGTCTGCGTTATGAAAGTCTGTGTCGTGAAAGTCTGTGTTATGGAAACATTATGTTGGTTTTGTTTTATGTTCATCTTATTATTATATTACATTTGCTATTGTGACACACAGCGTGACACAAAGCGTGACACACAGCGTGAAAGACAGCGGCACTATAGAACTGCGTGTAAATAAGATTGTGATTGCGGATTGTGATTGTCATTTTGAATGTGATTGTGATTATGAATGTGACTGTGAATGTGATTGTGGATGTGATCGTGTGTGCAAAGTGAGTGAGAGGGCGAACAAGAAATAATTCTTTCTTCTTTTATGCAAACGAATCTTTCTGTGTTATTTCTCCATTAAAAAGTTTAGAATTACATTAAGAGCTTTCCTCTTTTCAGTGGTGGCGGTTACGCAAATAATTAGTTATGTGGGCACGTAGAAAACACACTCCTTCAAATTGATGGTTAGAAGGTGCTCTTTGAGTGAGGGGTGTGTAAATAATGAACTGAAAAAACTACTATTACAGCAACCAAAATAAGAGTTTCCACCATAAAACATTAAAGATAAATTAATCCAAAATTCACTGTAATATGGAGCTAATAAGTTTAGTCGTTGATAACCGTATACCCATGTCGAATACAAAGCAGCACAACCTGTCAGAATATTGGAGTATTGAGAGTGCACACACTCACCTGACTGTTCCCTCGCTTTCCCGTAGAGTGTGTTATAGTTGTATTTACATGAAACAATCACCGAACGTAATCAGGACCCGTTGCGATCAGCTTGAGTGGCAAAGTACATATGAAAGCTGTCTGATAATCAATGCTAGATACACTGCAGTGACCTGGCTTACGAAGGGCTTAAAATATGGGCGTAGAGATAAGTTTGATAAGCGTCGGTTTAATTAATCGGAGTTGGACCGACACAAGACCAAATGGACCAATGCGAGTACTATATGGTCCGGTAAAGTTATAGCTCTTCTTACAATATTTTAGAATAAGGCCATAAAGATGATGTCACTTTAAACAAAAGTGCGCTAATGAGGCTACGCCATTTACCCACCTTGTAATAACAGACCACCTAGTGTAGACACTTGGGCCCCTTGCTATAATGCATAGCATTGAAATGCATTCAGTGGAATTTAATAACAAAGCGAAAATTCATATATTATTCCAACCTTGCCACCTAGTCAGAGGTGTTTCCAGATATTATGTGTTCAGAGGTGTGTTTTATATTTAAAATGTTGAAACGCATGCTCAAATCACGTGATTAAAAGACACGACGACGCTGTTTTTAATGGCTTTGCCCCCCTCCCCCCACACACACATTAAGAACGTCTCCAAAATATTACGTCAATAATGCTCAAACACAATACAGCTACAATGTTGTAACACTATTTGATAAAATTCGCACAAATGAGACATGAAAAAAAACAAACAATAACATTTTTCTGTTACCCGGTAATATAATATTTTAAATAGTCGCAATTTGAACAAGAAAATCAACGGATTGAAAACACCCCCCTCCCCACACAGGAAGCTGCTGTTTTAAGCTGGTGGATGGCACAGACGACTTTGAGCGAGACAATTATTTCTCATCGAAACCAAAAACTCTGTGCACACGCCCCTGATTTAACTGCATGGTACTTATCGCGACGAAGATTTCAAAGATACCACACTTGTCGCTATCACTGGGCATCACTCGAATCTTGTGACTGATGCAGCTATTTTAAAGATGATATCAACACGCACACACACGTGCACACACACACAAAAACACACGCACACACAAAACATAAAAAGAAAAGATAAAATTTTTGTTCAAGTGCATCGAGTGCATCTCAGAAAAATCTTTGTATTCTACAAGAGAAGTCTTCCTTGAATTGGAAACAATAACGCATCTCGGACAATCCACCTATTTCATATAGTATACACCTATGGTAGCTGTTAAAAGCTTATCATCCTATATGATATACGTATTTTTACTTTTCAGAAGCAAAGGCGTGTAATCTCAACCCATTTTTTTTTTCAAATTTTTTTTTTTTATAAAAATCATGTCTCCTTGCTATTCGTCATGAAGTCTTGCCACCCCTGGTTTTCTTCTATTCTTACATTTCCTTCACAGAAGAGGTCTCTTAATCTGACCAGCCCTTGTGTGGGCCTAAGGCAACTAATGTGCACTTTGATAAACTTCCCTTATTTTCTCGCATTTTGAATGCGTCGTGCGTTTGTAAAAGATGTTTAGTTACAACCACTACGCCTTCTCTGTCTCAAAAATGCTTATAAGTTGGCCAGTTATTGTAGCCAATAGAAACAGTATTCATAGTTGACCATTATTTTCGCTCGTACCAAGGTGATAGTGAAGGGGGGCCGTGTTTGAAAAAAAGGGTGGCAGAATAATTCCAAGTAAGATTTAAAAAGATGGCACCAATTATCAAAGTTAAATTTTTTTATTGTAACGAATTTAATTTCGGCCATTAAATAAGCGTATTCTGTCAACGGAAGGGAAATTAGGTCAACCAGTTAGTGTTTCCATAATGAGAATCACCCCCATGTTCCCTAGAAGGTGTGGCATTCACCTCTACGAAGTCCGCGGGGAACATCCTTTAAACTGAATAACATCGAAACTTCAGTTCGCTGACTGTATAAGATAATGGATGCATATTCGTAACGAATCCATGTTGGACAAGGCTTGACGGAACCAGATATGCGAGCCAGGATGATTTGTTCTAGAAATTTCCGGCCATAGTGTACGAGAATCCAGATTTGTATAGGAATGAGCGGTTCCCGACGGAATTCACATTCACTTACAAATAGATCAGACTTTCCTTTCTGTTGACATAGTAGCTTTCCAGAACCAAGTAGCTAGGTTGTGTATTTTTATATTTTTTATATCTCTCTCGGGATTGTTCATCGACCTTTTTTTAAACACCTTAACAGTTATTAAGTTTGAGGGAAACTATTGCTCAACATTGAATTATTCTTCCTTCGTGGAGAGACCCGTTTCCGGAAACAATTACAATTGCCCAAATATAATCCTTTTCGCTTGTGTGGACACGTGGCGGCTGGCGCTAACCACCGTTGGCAAACAGATGTGCGCCTTCAATATGCGAGAGTTTCAGTACTCAAAGTTTTAGCAGAGTTCGCTAGCTAAAATTATTCATATCAAAGATTAGTTTATGGTTGGCTAAAATTTAAAATTTTACACATGTTTTTCAAGTTTTTCTTCAGTTCAGCTGTTGGGGAAATCTCACTAAATAAAATAAGAGCAAATAAAAAAAGAACAACTTATTTATAAACAAGCACGATGAGATCCTTTTAGTCTTGATGCCAAACCATAATATATTTTCTGATAAACGATGTAGCTAGAACATTACATAGTATGTGGGGTACTTAATTAAATTTAAAAAAAAAATCAAAATTCTTACTTCTGCTGTTGTGTAACTCTACAGTTAAATGTAATTATATAGATTTTAACTTACAAAATGTGGCTTTTATAAAAATATTGCTAAATTCCATTTCTTCGGATTTTCTGCAATTATTATTATGTACGCTATGAAGTGGGTTATCACAATTTTAATTCAATGTTATTTCCTCTGCTCGTCTCATCAACTTGTTCAGCTGATTATAACATGTATTAAACTTAATAACACTTCGTCAACGCAAAATTTGTTGCATTTTGCATAAAATTGTCGGTTTAAAAAAAACCAACTAAAAAATCATATGAAATGTGGACAATGTAGACAATAGCGGAAAGGAAAAATAAAATAGTTTTTCTCTTACAACCCCTTCCATAACCCTAACAAAACGATTATTCGAGTATTATTGAAATGAATTAGATTGAAGTCTCATGTATTAAAGTGAGGGTCTCTTTGAAACAGTGGCGTAGCGAGCTTAACTCGCGCCCGGGGCACAATACCTTTTTAGCGCCCCCAATACCTTTTAAGCGCCCCCCCCTATTCGAAAACCATACAATATTATAGTAAAATATACCATTTGGCGCCCCTTTGTGAGTAGCGCCCGGGGCATTATCCCCCTTTGCCCCCCCTCACTACGCCACTGGTTTGAAACAGATTTAAAAAAAATGTCACGTTTCGCATGATGTCACGAATTGTTAATTGTATAAAATATCACTGGCATCGGCATGCAAATAACATTATCAACCAGTACAGTTTAAGGAAATATATATTAAAAAATATATATATTAAGGCATTCGACAGGGTTTGGCATGCTGCTTTATGGGGCACCACGAGGCACTACGACATCAACACAAAACTAACCAGAATGATATGCAGCCTCTATGATAAGGCCACCAGTGCAGTCTTCTTTAACAAGAACATCGGAGAATGGTTCAAGACCACGGTTGGAGTACGACAAGGCTGCTTGCTCTCCCCCATCCTGTTCAACATCTTCTCAGAGAGAATTATGTCAGATGCACTGGAAACGCATGTAGTGACAGTCAGCATTGGTGGCAGAACAATCACCAACCAACGCTTTGCGGATGACAAAGACGGACTGGCTGGAAGCGAAGAAGAGCTAGCCAACCTAGTAAAGCGTCTCGACAAGACTTCATCTTCCTTTGGCATGCAAATCAGTGCAGAAAAGAAAAAAATGATGACAAATAGATAGCACCACTGGCATTGCCACTGAAATTAAAATCGGGGAGGAAAGATTTGAGACAGTTGGCAGCTTCAAATACCTCGGAGTACCACAATAGTCTCGGAAGAAGGCTCCAAGCCCGAATTGATGGCCAGGATTGCGCAGACCACAACAGCACCAAACAGGCTCAAGAAAATATGGAACAACAAAAATATAGCCCCCAGCACCAAAATGAGGCTGATGCGCTCATTAATCCTCTCCATTTTCTTGTGTTCCTGTGAATCCTGGACATTACCAGCAGAACTTGAAAGGAAAATAAAGGCGATGGAGATGAGATGTTTCAGAGGCATTCTTGGCATCTGCTATAGAGACCATATCACCAATGAACAAGTAAAAGAAAGGATTCGTCAAGCTATTGGACAGTACAATGCTCCTGGTGTATGTAAAAAAGCGCAAACTTCAGTGGTATGGCCATGTGACCAGAAAACAAGGGCTCGCCAAAGAAATCTTGCAGGGCACAACTAGAGGAGGGAAAAGAAGAGGAAGACAGAGGAATATATGGGAAGATAACATCAAAGAGTGGACGGGATTAAAGCTAGGCGATGCTATGAGTAGTGCAAAAGACCGAGAGGAATGGAGAAGGATAGTTTTCATGTCATCTGTGGCGCCCTAACAGTCCAAGGACTAAGGGACATGATGATGATGATAATATTAAAAAAAAAACAAAAAAAAAAAACAAAAAAAAACCACTCGTAAAAAAAAGCCTCAACAAAAATTGTTTAATAGGAATCAAAATAATTGTCACTTGAATAAATATCTGTGTACAGCAACGAAATTAGATGTTAGCAATAAAGTGATAATGATAGCCTCAAATATAAGAGAGAAAAAGGGGTGGATAACATTTATCAAACACAATTTTATTACAACGCACAAGCTGTTAATCTCAGCTTATCAACAATAGCATGATTATGTGTGTATATGTGTGTGTGTATGTGTGTGTATGTGTGTATGTGTATGTGTATGTCTGTATGTGTGTGTGTATGTCTGTATGTGTGTGTTTATATATGTTAGTGTGTATGTGTGTGTATATGTGTGTGTGTGTGTATGTGTGTGTGTGTATGTTTGTATGTGTGTGTTTATATATGTTAGTGTGTATGTGTGTGTATATGTGTGTGTGTGTATATGTGTTTGTATGTATATGTGTGTGTATGTGTGTGTTTTTGTATGTGTGTATGTGTTTATGTGTATATATATATATATGTGTATATATGTGTATATATGTGTGTTTGAGTGTGTATGTGTGTGTATGTGTATGTGTGTAATTGTGTGAGTCTGTGTACTTACTTATATTGTGTTTGTTTACCAATGTGTTTGAGTTTACTCGAGAAATTATGTGTGTGCTTTTTGTGTGTGTATGGCTGAATGGGTATGTATGGCTGTATGTGTATGTATGGCTGTATGTGTATGTATGGCTGTATGTTTATGTATGACTGTATGTGTATGAATAGCTGTATGTGTATGTATGGCTGTATGTGTATCTATGACTGTATGGATATGTATTTGTGCTATTGTGTGTATGATGCTACGAGTCTATGTTTATGGACACGTGTGTGTTTATGCGGGTATGTGTACATATGTGTTTGTGTGTGTGTGTGTAACCAGGTGAATGTGTGTTTATGTGAACTTGTCCTGCATTGAGTATACCATACTAACCCGTGACTTGAGTGCAACTATGTAAGCTATGCACGCAGAAGTCGGACAATGTATAGTACATCACGGGACTGCCATGGATTGCATCCTATCTCTGACCACGATATCGCCGGGGACACGTGACGTTCTCAGTTTGAACGGTTTTCACAAAAAGTGATATCACATAAAAGTTTGTGTGTGTGTGTGTTTATGTGTGTGTGTGTGTTTATATATGTGTGTGTGTGTTTATGTGTGTGTGTCTGTGTGTGTGTGTTTATGTGTGTGTGTGTGTGTTTATATGTGTGTGTGTGTGTGTCTGTGTGTGTTTGGGGTGGGGATGTTGGTAGGGAGAAGGCTAAATGTACATTTAAAATTTTTCCAGTTAGCTCCCCGTGGAACAGTTTAATTTACTAGTCCGGACCCAGTGTAAACAACAACTGTACCCGGTTAAGCCCTATTGATATAACTGTACCCGGTTAAGCCCTATTGATATAACTGTACCGGGTTAAGCCCTATTGATATAACTGTACCCGGTTAAGCCCTATTGATATAACTGTACCCGGTTAAGCCCTATTGATATATATGTACCCGGTTAAGCCCCATTTATATAACTGTACCCGGTTAAGGCCCATTAATATACTTTACATTTTAAATTAATTTTTGAAACTATATTCTGCACAGGCTTTCTTTGCGTAATGCATTTTTAAAAAATAATAATTTATTGGCTCGATTTGCCATTTGTTTTGTTTGTGGTGGAATCTTGCATCTCAATTTTGACCAAATATCCTGAGCACCCATGGAGCTGAAACCTTGATCACCTACCCCCCCCCCCCAACCCTCGTTGACATTAAAACGTTTCATGGTCAGTAGGTCATCAGTGACCTTCACTTACCCGTGACTCTGTCTTACATCTCATATTTTGACCCATTTCCTGACGTCCACTTTAGATGCAACCTTGTACACCTTCCCAGTCCCGAGGAAAATCATTTCATGATCAATAGGTTACTAGTGACCTTCACTTACCCTTGAGTGACCTCCATCTTGCATCATAATTTCGACATTATTTACACTCTACCGAAAAGTGTGACTAAATTAAACAACCCATCAAAACAATGCTTTTCGCTTAACTTGTTTATAAGCATTTGTGTTGGCATTTGTGTTGGCATTTGTGTTGGCATTTATGCCAGTCTACGTGAATTGTCATTTACTTGTTTTGAAGCTCGAAAACAAATATATAAAAAAAAGTTATTATCATTTAAAAAAAAAAATTGGCAAGGGTCTTGTTATAAAGTTATCTGATAAATCAGAAATTTAAATTAAAAAAAAAATTAATAATTAATTTAATGTTCGGTTTCTCATTGCAAATATGAAAGTATACATGAACTATTTTTAACCCAGAACTACTCCCGAGAAAACGACATCCAAAATCAGAAATAACTAGGTTAACCTTCTTGGACCCAACTGATGACGTCTACAACTACGTCAGCTGTCATCAATCTCGAGTGCACAATTTTTTTTCAACAGGGTTCAGCCCCCCCCCCCCCATCCCCCCAGGACATTGGTACTGATTCTCCGCATATTCGTTCAACAGACCAAGCATGAAATGGGTCGAGGGGTTCTAACTTGGTACTCTTCGCCCCCAATTCGCTCGTCTGTAATTGACTTTAAAAAAAAACACATTATCAAAAGAAGTTTCCAGTTAAATAAAATTAAAATGGGTGGGTGGGGGGGGGCCTTTATGTTTCATTGAAGAAGCTACAGTAATTTATCAATATACACTCTCGACAAAGTCCCCTCCCCCTCCCCCCAAGTTCAGACCCCCATGGGTATTATTTATCTTCCCTGCAGACAACTGTCCACAATTGAATTCCTTGTGACAATTGTTCCAGAACTGATGTCAAAATCCCCCCCCCCCCCCGGTTGTCCAAAGTTGTTTCAAGAATGGGATCACGGCAGGCAGTTAACTGCCAGCCTAATCCATGAGAAGTGAAACATTTGTTTAAATTTGTTTGGCTGAAATAGAAATTACATTAATTTTTAAACGTTTTTAATTGCGGAAATTTTTTTTGTTTGTAGTCTGCTTATTTCCTTTAAAAATACTTTTATTAAAATACACACACATAAATAAAAAAAGAAAAACAGACACTAATGAAATTGTAATCAAGACAAGAAGAAATCAATACAACTAAAAGAACAAAAACTTTAGATAAGATAGATTCTTTATTTAATCAAATATATGGAAGTGTGTCTTGGATTACTTTGTACACATTCATTCTTAACAGATGGAAAAACATTCTGAAACAATAATTCAACTAGAATAACTTTAGCGTAAGACATAAACAAAATTCCTTAACGCATATAAACGGCCAAAATGTGACTTTATTATTGACAATCTTGACTTTATTATTGACAACCTTTTCTTTATTATTGACAAAGCTGACTTTATTATTGACAACCTTTTCTTTATTATTGACAATGCTGACTTTATTATTGACATTCTTGACTTTATTATTGACATTCTTGACTTTATTATTGACATTATTGACTTGATTATTGACATTCTTGACTTAATTATTGATAATATTGACTTTATTATTGACATTCTTGACTTTATTATTGAAAATCTCGCCTTGTTTTGTTGACATTCTTGATTTAATTATTGACATTCTTGATCTAATTATTGACGATCTTAACTTTATTATTACAATCTTGACTTTATTTCTGACAATCTTGACTTTATTACTGACAATCTTGACTTTATTATTGATTTTATAACAGCCGGGAAGGTAAGCTGGTAAATTCTGACAGATTGGGGAACAAATGAATTTCTCTGTAGCATTTGGTCCTTACGTTGAGGGAAAAAACTCGCACTAATTTAGCTGAAATAAAGTAACTGCGACCAAGAGGGTGGGATGTATGCCACAGTGTGTATTACTTTTCTGAACTCTATTTAGCCTTAAATAGTTCTTCAAGAAAACGGCCAAAATGTGACTTTATTATTGACAACCTTTTCTTTATTATTGACAATTGAGTTTTTTGTGTGGGTGAGAACGAAGAACTCCCACACCAACAGGTTATATCAGTACATCAGTATACTGAATATCAGTAGTCTTCCAAATGTTTTACCGTAGAAAAGTTTAAATAATTTGTTTCTTAACGGCAAAATTTTATGCATTTTTAAGAAAGATAGTTTTGATTGAATCTTTAAAATTGAATTTTAAATTTAAATGAGGCAATGGGGTCAAATCAAAAACAGTCTAGAGGACGCACGAGTCTTCGAAAAATTTCTTTAAATGATGAAAAGCACTATATTGTGGTCAGTTGATGCCAACATAGCACTAAATCGTGGTCAAGTCATGCCAACAATATAATATATTGTGGTCAGGTGATGCCAACAAAGCACTATATTGTGGTCAAATGATGCCAACAAAGCACTATATTGTGGTCAGGTGATGCCAACCAAGCACTATATTGTGGTCGAGTGATGCCAACAAAGCACTATATTGTGGTCAGGTGATGTCCACAAAGAATTATATTGTTGTCAAATGATGCCAATAAAGCACTATATTGAGGTTAAGTGATGCCATATGAAATTTGACAGCCATAGAGAGTATTTGTTGACATACTTTGCTTAAAAGCCTGTTCCCCCCCACCCCTTTTTCGTTAAAGTATGCCAGAAAACACGATTAAAAACGACCACATCTTGCTGATCAAATTTAAAAACAAGAAGAGATACTCTGAACTGAACTAAGGGAAGTCCCCCCCCCAACCACAATTATCAGAGCCTCATTAACCCATAAACGTTTCATTTCAAAGTTGTTCCCGGAACGTGCACATGTTCCGTCAACATAGTGAAGTAATTGGCTACTTTTTCAATTATTCATTACATATTAAAGTAGTTAATTGATATCTTGGGTGAGCTGTTGCTCAAGGCTTCTTATAAAAGTGCACAATTCAAGAAAGGAAATACGTCTTCACAACATTTACACTTACCAAAGCGTTCATTGATTTTAACGAAGGACGCCTTCTTTTATCTGCGCTGAGGAGGCTGGAAGATCCTAATTTTCGCCGCAAACCAGAACAAATAGCACCATTAGACCTTTGTTTATAACATGCAGTAAAATAATTAAATTTACATCTGATTTTTTCCATCGGAAAAGGTTTTACATTTAAGTAGCGTATTCATCCATCTAGTGTGTTAACTTCCAACGCCTGTCGTATAGGAATGTCTCTTCGTTGAATTAACGTCGCTCCAGAACCATCTTGTAGATTTAAGGCCGCACCCACCCCACCACTTTCCGGTTTTGTGCCTCCTGCAATTAAAATACAATATTTAATTTTTATTTCCACATCACAACCTTGGGGGCACGTAAATATCTGAGGCTTTCTGCAGCCGTTGGGATGTCATGGGCCACGCTACGGATCCGCCTAGCTCCACCAAAACTTGACATCAAGCATATATGTAAATATAATGACGTGTTTGCTTGTTGTACTGCACAAATCTTTTTCGGAAATTATATTTTTAACAAGAAAACTAATTATTAAGCATTGAAAAAAAAGGGGGGTGGGAATTTTGTATTTGGTTATCTTGTAGATAAGGATAATTAATTTTTAAAAGAAAACCAACAACATCGATACACACAAATTGTAGGTTTGAAATTACGTAGAAAGTTAAAAAATGTTCTTAAAACAAATAAAATTGTAATGTTCTCACTCAGCTTTTATTGTAATCATTAACGTCTCGTCAACAACTTCAAGTAATTCGTATCAGCAACAATGGCAAAAGAAGGGAAAAAAAACAACACACATTTTAAATCAATAGTTTTATTTATATTAATAAATAAAATAAATAACATCGAGGTTCATCGTAAAAAGTGAAATGGTTAAACTATTTAAAAAAAAGAAAAGAATCGACATAATCAGATCAACCTGGTACATTAACAGACTAGTCAACACTTTTGGAAACAGAATGTTTGATTTTAAACCAAAACCTTTATCATCGACTCCGTAAACATATTTCAGTCAATATTGCCAAACGTTCTTAAGTACTTTATTTTAAACTAGCGAGAACCCGGCATGCATTGCAATGCCACTCAATGAAAAAAGTGTGTGTGTTTTAATTAAGTTTTAAATTATTTTTTAAATAGAAAATATTTATTTTTTTTTCCGTCTGGTGCATACACAAATAAATTAAAAGTTTTTTTGACGCGTGAGCAGGTAATATACAGCTGTACACGTGGGAAGCATGGATTTTCAAAATTTAGTCCACACACTTGCAGCCATTAATCCACCTATGAAGTAGCTCTGTTTTAAATTATATTTATATAGTTCGAATATTATTTTTTTTAAATAAGGCCCCCGGCCCCAAGCGCAAAATTGTAAAATGGTTGTACTTATGTCAAACACAAACTGAAATATCGCTGGTATTTGATTCATTTCCATCCACCCATGCAACAACACTGATTGAAATTATATTTGTATAGCATATATAAGAAAAAAATAATGAATAGTTCAAAATGTAAAAGCTAATTCAGAAACCTTTGCTGCGCACAACAACTTACCAAAGTTTTATGGCAATCGGATGAATGGTATAGGAACGCATACGGAAATTATCTTTAGCTCTTAAAAGAGGGGAAAAAACGAATTTAGGGCCACGGTCCCAAAGCGGAATATTGTAAAATGTGTGTAATAATTCAGAAGCATTTACGGGAGTGAGTACAACAACTCACAAAATTTTCATTTTTTGTGGGTTTATTGTATAGAAACGCATACGGGACATACAGACATACATTAATTTTATATATGTTTGATAAAGTTTCCCGAGTAAAGATTACGTTTCAAAAATATTTTGTCTATCTGTTTGTCTATCTGTTTGTCTATCTGTTGTCTGTCTGTCTTTTCGTCTATCTATCTATCTATCTATCTATCTATCTATCTATCTATCTATCTATCTATCTATCTATCTATCTATCTATCTATCTATCTATCTATCTATCTATCTATCTATCTATCTATCTATCTATCTATCTATCTATCTATCTATCTATCTATCTATCTATCTATCTATCTATCTATCTATCTATCTATCTATCTATCTATCTATCTATCTATCTATCTATCTATCTATCTATCTATCTATCTATCTATCTATCTATCTATCTATCTATCTATCTATCTATCTATCTATCTATCTATCTATCTATCTATCTATCTATCTATCTATCTATCTATCTATCTATCTATCTATCTATCTATCTATCTATCTATCTATCTATCTATCTATCTATCTATCTATCTATCTATCTATCTATCTATCTATCTATCTATCTATCTATCTATCTATCTATCTATCTATCTATCTATCTATCTATCTATCTATCTATCTATCTATCTATCTATCTATCTATCTATCTATCTATCTATCTATCTATCTATCTATCTATCTATCTATCTATCAATCTATCTATCTATCTATCTATCTATCTATCTATCTATCTATCTATCTATCTATCTATCTATCTATCTATCTCCCTATCTGTCTGCCTGCCTGCCTGTCTGTCTGTCGGTCAGTCTGTCTGCCTGCCTGCCTGCCTACCTACCTGTCTACCTACCACATACCTACCTACCTACCTACCTACCTACCAACCTACCTACCTACCTACCTAACCACCTATCTACCTACCTACCTACCTACCTGTCTGTCGGTCTATCTATCTATCATGTATCAATCTATCTATCTGTCTCTATCAATCTATCTATTTATCTATCTAAGAAAATCTTAACCCATCACTCTTTTGAAATTAAAATTTTCACTTGTGCAAAATGAATGGGTATGGATATTTATGGGCATATTTATGTGAAAGTACTTACGTTTTTTTAACGTCATTGATTTTCCTAATTGGTAAAGTTAGAATATGGCATCTATTTTTCAAGATATTGTCGTCCACGTAAAAATGTACACACCCTATTTCCTACGCCCTGATATATATGTACCTAAGAAGGTTAATTATTTAACAATTTTAGTCTGAGGCGTTTCTTGTGCTGCCTTGAGCAAATGAAAGTATCGTTATACTTTCATTTTCTTCTCAAGTGTTTTAAAATAATAATAAAATCATCTACGGGTTTGTAACCTCTTTCATTCCGCAAGAACAAACGTTGTGCATTTCATATGCTTTGTTATTTGGATGAATGATACGTTTATTAGTGAACACGGTTTGGCTATGTATTTTCGCTTTCCTGATTGAATTAAACAGTATTTTATTATTAAAGGTAGATTTAATTGTTACGTATTTACTACTTTATAAATTTCATAAAAGTATATATTTGGAATGAATAAAAAGTAAAAACGTATTAAATGTTAAAAAACAAATATAAAGTTGTATTTAATTGTAGTAAATTTTAGCAATTTAAAATGAAATCAAACTTATTTATTAATTTTACTTTTAAGTAGGGGAAAATACATTATCAATTTGGACACGCACAGCTACAATTCAAAGAAACTGTAGCTAAAATTGGCAATTCGCGCTATGACGTCATTTGTGTATTTATTTAAATCAAATTAATTTTCTTTTTATTTCGTATTATTAATAACACATTAAAGAACGCACTAAAAACAACAGATTTTGGGCTTTCCAGATAAATGTGATTTCGGTGCAATACTTATATCATAATTTTTTGTTAAATACTTTTTTTCATAACATTTACATTCGGATACAATTTTTAAAATAGTTCCATAGTTGTTACTTTACATCTCTTTGTAATTTTTAATAATAATACTTTTTCTAAACTAAAAGCGGAAATATAATATTTTTTTGCGCATGTAAATTTATTCGATTTCCATAAAATAATCGAAAATAACTATGATTGTTTTTAATAATCCGAATATATCAAAATATTTTCGGTTCTTTTGAATTACGTCAGTATAGCTCATTCTTATATATATATATATAGACATAATTGTGTGTTTTAACACGGAATATACTATGATATTTTAAACAAAGTCTGAATAGTTGTTATTGAAGTAGAGAAATATTTTCTAAACATGTTTTCATGACGATTTTGATTATGTGCAACAGGAATTAAATCTTGTGGAAAAAACAACAACATCAGCAAGAGGAAGACTGTTCATAACCTTTTTGCAGGGCCAATCCCCTCTTGGTTTCAAGACATATTTCCCTCTTGGTTTCAAAACATATTTCCCTCTTGGGTGCGGGCATTCCTGCCAAGAAACTCTAATTTACGTATATAACTATGGTCATTTAATTTTTTAAAATTTTTTTTGGATTGTGGCTTAGATTCACTGTATTTCGGTCATGGGAAGGGGAGGGGGCATTGTGTGGATTTAGTATGTTTTGTGATCTAGAAAATATTCTTGATATCCAATCTGGACGGCGCAGTGCATTATTTGTAAACATGTCAAAATTAAAAGCATAATTAACTTACGCATATTAATGAACAAGCCATGTTTAAACATTTTCTAAAACATTTTCTAAAACATGTTCTACTATATATATATATATAGGTTCGAATCATTCGGTTAACGTAAAATGTTTTGAACTCCGTTGTTGTGTGTACCGTAAAGCGCGAAGATTGCACAAGAGAATGGGAAAATGACTCAGAGTGTCTTTGTTTTCAATTCAGGAACTTCATGATTTTTTAAAAAATCACCATTATTCCTGCACTGCGTTAGTTTTATGCCAACACAAGGGGCTATGCCTTCATTGTCTAATCTCTGATACACTATATATTAATACATTGAATAGCATATTGTCTTTAATAATAAATGCCAGCTTTGTGATTCAACATGTTAAGAGAACTTAGCAGTTTAGACAAATTCAGGTCAATATCTTTACATTAATTTAATTTGAAGAATGCATCGAAGACCCAAGTGACAATGACAGCAAAAGAACATTACAATGGCAAATGAACCAGCTTTAAATCGTAACACATGAATGAAGCATACTGATCTCATTGACAAAGTCCAAGAGTTTTTATCAAAACAAAATATGAAATTATATGTGCAGATCAGAGATAGAAACCCACTTTACTATAGGTTAGAAAATAAACTTATTCTTAAAAAAATTATTAAAAAAATACCTGCTCTTCCCTCATGGCCCATTAAAATATTCTTTAAGTTATTTCAAATTGTAAGTCTAAATAATCCATGTTTTTGTGTGGTTGAAATCATTTACAAAACGGGAAAAAATATTTTTTAAACAAATCTAATACCTAAGTAAGACATATGATATCAATGTATTTTCAAAGTTAGGGACGGAAGAGAAAATTGCCGTTTAGTGCTGGACCACAGGATAACACGAATCGAAGCTAGGATCAGATTCATTCTAAATGGCACCAGAATATTTATTGATCGTGTTTTGTCTATTACCATTATAATTTAGATATCTAAGCTTTTGTAAGTATCATTCTAATTTAGATATTTTAGTTTTTGTAAGTATCAATATAATTTAGATATATTAGATTTGGTAAGTACTACTATAATTTTAATATCTTAGTTTTTTAATCCCTCATATTCCTTCCTATTTAAAATGGTCTTAACCATATTCAGCTGTTCTCCCATAAAACATATGGTGTATCATAATACTTTAGGATATAGGAATGTTTAACATGTCAACTTAATAAGAGGCAGGACAATGCAGATGTCTCAAAACAAGAGAGGTTAAAACAAATATTTGAATACAATAATTTTACTATCAAATAATAAGGCACATCTAAATGTCATGTCTAAACCTCTCTAACGTTTTTCTGCGAAGCTTCTTCATTACTACTATGGCCGCGCTTCTGATCTGATTGTTGAGAAGGCCATAAATTATCGGGTCTACGGCGGCCGTGCTGGTAGCCAGGGCTGAAAATACAAACAACATATCGATCTTTACAGTGTCACCCCAACCGGAAGTCTCCCTCAACACGAGGACGAATATCGGAAGTGGCATCCATAAACAGACGAAGCAACAGAAAAGAAGTCCGACCTTGAGCGCGGCCTTGAGCTCCACCCGTCTCCTCCCCTGCTCTCTGTTCTTAGGGTTCATGAGACACACAGCCCCCTCTATCTGTCCGGCGCTAGTGTCCGCTTTCAGCATCTCAACCCTAACCGTCCCGTCCATCTCAACCACTTCAACCATTTTACCGACGTTGATTTTGTCTTTGGGTGAGGTAAGTGCTTCAGCAGAGTTTTGATCCGTTACCTGCGTAGCTTCAGGAGTCTTTTCACTACCACTGCATTTAATTCCTACACTGCATTCTGTTGGTGGAACGATAACTGCTGCCTTCAGGGTGGCGGGCACGGATTGGTCAGTTGCACTGGAGTTTTGAACACATTTCGATGATACGCCGTTGACAATATCAGATACTTTGTCAAACATCACAGGAAGTACGTTACTTTTCTTAGGGGAACCGTCCCAGGGTCCTTCTTTGGTTGCTCGTGGATCAAATTTCAGAAGGACTTCACCCCTGTCGACTGCATCATTTTGAATCTGGCTCTCCACTGACAACTGTCTGTGCTGCTCTTGTTTCAAAACCATTTCTCGGACCGCAGTTTCAGTCCCCGTGTTCTCTTTGTCCGACGGGTTTTGAGAAGTGCTGAAGTTGAATTGCTGAAGCATACCTACAAGCGTTGAAATGTATTTATTTTCCTGTCTCCGAGCCCTCGTCGTATACAGAAAACTGGAAGATTTGGAGATGATCGTAGATGTGGTGCTGAGGCCGCTTACGTCGGATATGGATCTTCGGAGCAGCGATCCTTTCAACTTTGAGTGTTTCAGCAGATCAGCGTCATCAGCGTTTCCAACTCTTGTCATGTTTAAAGTTGACTGGGGTAGGGAGTGAGCGCCATTCTCAGTGGAGACGCTTAACAACGAGTCTTTGGGTTGATTGGAAGACGAGGTGACCTTTTCCGGGAGATTGTGAAAACTCGCTCTCCTGTGATTTGTATGTTTGTACACACCCGGATTCATACTTTCATTGGAAGACCAGTTACAAGTAAAAACACTGTCTTGAGCGCCGATGCCAAGTTCCTTAGAAGCCAGTTTCGAGGCGTTTCCAGGATTCTGGTGTGTCGAACTCGACAATCCAGATTTAAAGTCACCGAGATTGGACTCATGTGATATTGGTCGCGTCACTCGAGGCTGATGGCAAGGGGTCGTAAAGTATTGTGGATGACGAGGTACATACGTCCCTCCCTGACTGACTTCCATCGGTTTTATCCCTACACATTCTGGAGACAACAGCTCCGATTCTGGTGACACAGTTACATCAGCCGCCACATTAAGTTTCGATAACTCATCGAGTGACGGCTGTATTCTTATAATATCTACAACATGTTCTGTTTTTGAAATTGCTTCATTACTACCGCGGACAGCTACAATTGAACTGCTCTCAGAAACGGACGCTGCGGTGTCCACCGAAGTACTTCCGGTCCTCTCACACTGCAAATCCTCCAAGCTTTTATCGTACAATTTGACGTAACTGCAGCCTTGCTCCAGGTTGTCCATGTCATTGCGCATTCTAGTTTCACTTTGATCTCCATGTTTACTATTCGAACTATCGCTGATACCAAACTGATCACTTTTCATATTTCTTTGACCCTTTGTTGCTTCTCTTACAGGCTTGGTGCTCAGACCGTCGTTGTGCTTCGGTGACAGGGTTATCCGTGCACCCTCCCCACCGAGATACGGAGTTTTCACTACGTCTTCCGCCACGGGCTGGATCTGGTTGGCCTTGTACTTGGCCACGGAGTGTTGGTTCAGCTTGTTGGTCTGCTGACGTAGGACCATGACGATGAGACTGTAGCTGACCGCAATGGCGAGCACCGACAGAAAGGTCAAGGGGATTTCGATGTAGACTTCCAGGTCGCCGTTTCTGCTGGCCTCCCCGGGTTTCCTGCACCTGCAGTGGAGATGCAGCACGGTGTCGCAGAAATACCTGAAATAGTAGAAAGTAATTGATAATGTTCTTGGGCAATGCTTGCCAAGAGAATACTATGAAATGGTTCGTCTATTTCGTAATTGATTTTAATTCATTTTTGAGCTTGTAACTCGTTGCTTTGATGAAAAGATTAACAGAAAACTATTGCTTCGTTAAATGACGATTATTCTGTTCAAAATTTTAAAATAAGTTTGTGTTAAAAGTAAAAAAAAAAAAATTCAATAAATATATAACGTAAAGGGAAAAAATGAAATGAGTTAAACAAAGTATGGGAAAGTCTGAAAAGAGGAATACAACAAAATGGGGGGAAATGCCTTGCAACCACTCATGCGTCTTCATTAGCATATTTGTTATGGAGCTGGTCGACATTATAAAAAAATCACACTTACAAAACGACCCATTAAGATCGCTTGAGGCTTTATATTGGTTCATTTTATAAGAGGCTCAACAGGGTATTTTATCGACGTTTCAATCGATGGGCTAATAGTCTAGTTGACTTCTCACATGATCGGTTGTAGCTCAACATCTCTGTCTAGTTGACCTCTCACGTGATCGGTTTTAGCCCAATATCTCGGTATCTTTGAGCATAAGTCTAGTTGACTTCTCATGTGATCGGTTGTAGCCCATCATCTCGATATGCGCTATCAAAATAATCAGCGACATTGTTTCCAAATATTTTATGGGACGAGAGGGGCGCTGCGCGCCATGGTTGCACTCATATTTCCAGTTTCGTTTGCCTTCTGTTACCGACCTTGTGTCTGTAAACTGAATTGAAAGCAAACAAAAAAGTTGTGGATGATTGCGTGAGAGGTGTCCACATTAGACATAACAGGGGAGCTCTTGATGACATAGAGAGCTCTTAGTTCTGTTGTCAGGTGGCGTGCCATTATCTGAGCAAACAAGACCAGTCGACAATTGCAGTTCACGTTGTCATGGAACTGTGAAGAGCAAAACTGACACGGGGGAAGGCCGTAATTGGATTCTTCTTTTACATTGACGGTGTATTAATAGAATAATAACATGACATTGCAACATACAATTTGCAACATACAACATGCAATTTGCAACATGCAACATACAATTTGCAACATGCAACATGCAATTTGCAACATGCAACATACAATTTGCAACATGCAGTTTCAAAATTGTCATCGTTGATGAAGTTACATAAAAAGTTACATAAAAAGTTACATAAAAAGTTACATAACATAGCAATATGAAAATGAACCACCAAGAAAGCTATCTAAAGACAGTTGCATGGAAAATTTAATTATAAATCATAGCATAAAAACGTAACCTAATAACATAAGATAGTAGCCTATCTGTGGAACATATGTATTGTAGTATATTGTTTGAGCACACCATTAATGAGCCTAATACATGTGCTTGGTTTATGGATTTCTTGTAGTGTTCAGAGCATCTCAATGTGGCATGGGCCAATGGACTTTTTGAGGCCTCCTAGTCTAACCCTTCTAGAACCTGCGTCCAAGAGTGACGTCAGAAAGGCGTCCATTGGAGAAAACAGTACAACTCAACTGGAGATGAATGGCGTTCCTCATCTCAATGTATTTGAGGAGATTTGCACGTCTTGAACTGAATGTGGCAAAGGACACGAAGAGATGGTTGACAAAGATACACATACCCGCTTTCCCCACACACACAGCGAGAAAGGAGAGATAGAGGGGGAGAATGAGAGAGAGGGAGAGCAATGGAATAATATTATAGTAATAAAAGAGAGCAGAGAGAGAGAGAGAGAGAGAGAGAGAGAAAAAGAGAAAGTCAATGGGAAAGTATTACAGTATTAATAAAAATGGCTGAAAGAGAAAACCAAAAGAGAGAGAGACATAGAGAGAGAGAGAGAGAGAGAGAGAGAGAGAGAGAGAGAGAGAGAGAGAGAGAGAGAGAGACATTGGGGGATAGATAGATCAATCTTAGAAAATGTGGAAGCCTTATAATTTCCTGAACAGAGATAATTAAAAAGAAAGAGTTTTACTGAAGGAAGTTGCCAAGCAAAGGACAGATAGAAAAATAACGTGTGTGTGATGTATGTGATGTGTGTGTAATTTGTGTTTGTGTGTGATGTGTGTGTGTAATGTGTGTGTGTGTGTAATGTGTGTGTGTGTGTGCTGTGTGTGTAATGTGTGTGCTGTGTGTGTAATGTATGTGTGTGTGTGGGTGTGTGTGATGTGTGTGTGTGCGATGTGTTGGTGTGTGTGACGTGTGTGTGATGTGTGTGTATGTGTGAAAATGTTACTTGACGGTAAACTACTTGACCTAATTTACCAGAAACGTAACACTTTGATGTGTTCCACTCGGTTCCATGACATCGACTGTATTATCTGCTGGTCGACTCGCATGGGTGGTAACCACGGAGGCGTGTAGTATGTCGAAAATACCCAGTTATTACCTCATAACGGTTCTAACACATTTCAGTACATAGCTACCAATGGCATCGTCTGAAATGTCTGCAGTATACATATTTAAATCGCTCAGTTTATATTGTGTCAAGTTTCTTCAATTTATATCCTAGGCCTCACTAAGGATCTTTTGGGGGGAAAAATCAACGCTACGTCCCTGCTACGTCCCTGCTGTAAGCCAGGCGCGTTGCCAACAAGCAGCACAGATAAACTGATATCTATATGAGTAATTTTACTTCATATAAAAGTGTTCAAAATTAAACATTTTTAAAAAATGAATTAATTATAGTATACATGTCGCAAAGGGCCTCTTCATCATCATCATCATTAGGTCCCGTAGTCCTTCGACCGTTGGGGCGCCACAGATACCATGTACACCCATTTTCTCCATTCCTCTCGGTCTCCTGCTCTACGCATAGCATCGCCTAGTTTTAATCCCGTCCATTCTTTGATGTTATCTTCCTATCTTTTGCTTTGTCTTCCTCTTCTTCTCCCTCCTCTAGTAGTGCCCTGCAAGATCTCTTTGGCGAGCCCTTGTTTTCTGGTCACATGGCCATACCACTCAAGTTTGCGCTTTTTAACAGACGTCAGGAGGTCATCGTATTGCCCAATTGCCTGACGAATCCTTTCTTTTATTTGCTCATTGGTGATGTGGTCTCTATAGCAGATACCAAGAATGCCTCTGTAGCATCTCATCTCCATCGCCTTTATTTTCCTTTCAAGTTCTGCTGTTAATGTCCAGGACTCACAGGCATATAAGAAAATGAAGAGGCTTAATGAGCGCATCAGTCTGGTTTTTGTGCTAGGGCTATATTTTTGTCGTGGTCTGCGCAATCCTGGCCCTTAATTCGGGCTTAGAGCCTTGTTCCGATACTATTGCTCTGATGTACTTGAAGCTGCCAACTGTCTCTAATCTTTCCTCACCGACCTTAATTTCAGTGGTGATGCCATTAGTGCTATTCGTCATCATTTTGTGTCTTTTCTGCACTGATTTGCATGCCAAAGGACGATGAAGTCTTGTCGAGACTCTTTACTAGGTTGGCTAGTTCTTCCTCGCTTCCAGCCAGTCCGTCTATGTCATCCGCAAAACGTAGGTTGGTGGTTGTTTCCAGTGCATCTGACATAATTCCCTCTAAGAAGATGTTGAACAGGTTGGGGGAGAGCAAGCAGCCTTGTCGTACTCCAACCGTGGTCTTGAACCATTCTCCGATGTTATTGTTGAAGAAGACTGCACTGGTGGCCTTATCATAGAGGCTTCTTATCATTCTGGTTAAGTTTGTGTTGATGTTGTAGTGCCTCATGGTGGCCCATAAAGCAGGGTGCTAAACCCTGTCGAATGCCTGCTTGAAATCTACAAAGACGTGGTATAGGTTTTGTTGTTGTTGAGCATATTTCTCACATAGTATCCGGAGGTTTAGGATCTGCTCTTACTATTACAATAGGTAAAACACGCTCTGGGTGTCACTTTGTGATAGCTGTGTGCAAGCCCCAGGCTATACGATAACTCGCTCACAGCCATAGAAGTGAAATGTAGCACGACACTGTGTGTTGGGCCCTAACGTCTTGATTGGTAACTCATGTGCGACGAGTGACCATCCCGTGACCAACACGTGACGCTGGCGCCATTGTTCTTCTGTGTCCAAATCGGGCAGGTCAGAAGCGACTCGCCTTTTTTAATTTTAGTGACGTCTGGTATTAAGCGACATTTGTCCCAGACTTATCTCTCGTGTTTATGGAATACTTGCCATGCTTTGGATAAGGTTTAAAACATTCGTTACCCAGAGTTATCCACTTTGCCTCTTGCTAGTTATTTATAATAGGAAATGAGTGAAACAAAGTATGGGAAAACCTGAAAAAACGGAACGCAACAAAACAACGATCGTGTCGACAGTAAGCCTTCATCAGCGAACAAACAACAGTAAAAACAGGATTTAAATTTTTAAAAAGTAGCACTAAGCTGAAAAGAAGCTTCCAAGAGGGCAGCAAAAGAAATGTGACAAAAAATAAGCTGGTAAGAGATTAGATACTTCTTCTTCTTCTATGTTTTGAGGGCCCACGATCAATGAATTGATCATTATGACTCCTATGCATGCAATATACTATAACTCACACACACCCATAGAAATATGGGTGTTATATATACTTATCTTGTGTTACGCATAGTTATATTTGGACACTGTGTATAACTTGTACTATATAAAATTATGTATCTTTTCAGATATTGTCCTTTTCTGTTTCAGGCTATAGCATACTCTCAGAGCAAATAAAAACGATAGTGCTCAGGGCCTAATTTTTTTCGGATTTTTAAACTAAATTTAAAACTGCATTGCCACCAACCAATCCCCCACTCTTACATTTACACCCGGTTGACGCAAAGTGATGTTAGTTTTTCACAATTCAATATTGTTTTTCTTTAATGCTTCTTTTGTGTGTGTTATTGTTGTTAGAAAGTGTTTATCAGTATATCATTACATTTTGTGGACCACTGTTTTCGTTTAGTACTCTCATCAACATTTGATCAGTGCAAAGAAACCTGACGCGTCTATAAGCCTCTAATCGAACAAAAAACGTCATGTTCTTATGGCCTGACTGGAATTGTTTAATCAAATTCAAGGAAGACAGAAAATATCACACGGCACTCTATTCCTTTTCCAAGCACATGGATACCGATGGTTTTGGAAGGTTTTTTGATGTGACGCCAGCTGAAACAGCGTAATATATATATAAAATATCATTTAAAAAAATATTTTTTTATCTGAGTCTGTAAAAATTGGGACTACTTTTATAATGCTCCGTATTGAAATATATATCTTATAGGTTTTATTTCACCATATTTTTTTTAAACCTACCGGTGCCGAGGGTATCTTTGGGTTGGCACTGCAGAATAGCTCGTAAACCCGTGGTCTTTGTTAGGAATGCCTCAAGGGAATCAAAGAAAAGACGGACTACAAAACGCATGGAGCGAGGAGCTCTACAGAGAGAATGAGAGAGTGGGAAAATGAGAGAGTGAGCGAAAGGAGAGTGAGCGAATGAGAGAGTTAGAGAATGAGACAGTGTCAGAAGAGACAAAAAGTTGAACGAGCCTGACGGCCTGAATGATTAAGACAGAAGAGAACACAATGGAAAGAATGAGTCCACGGCTTTGTTTACAATGAGGATCAAACAAGGCAGAGAAGTGGACGAAAGAAGACAGCCTGTATCTCCGTACAGCTGTAGAGGATATATTATATCAAGAAGACAGCCTGCATCTTCATACAGCTTTAGGAGATATATTATATCAAGAAGACAGCCTGTATCTTCATACAGCTTTAGGAGATATATTATATCAATAAGACAGCCTGTATCTTCATACAGCTTTAGGAGATATATTATATCAAGAAAACAGCCTGTATCTCCGTACAGCTGTAGAGGATATATTATATCAAGAAGACAGCCTGTATCTTCATACAGCTTTAGGAGATATATTATATCAAGAAGACAGCCTGTATCTCCGTACAGCTGTAGGGGATATATTATATCAAGAAGACAGCCTGTATCTTCATACAGCTGTAGGGGATATATTATATCAAGAAGACAGCCTGTATCTTCATACAGCTTTAGGAGATATATTATATCAAGAAGACAGCCTGTATCTTCATACAGCTTTAGGAGATATATTATATCAAGAAGACAGCCTGTATCTCCGTACAGCTGTAGGGGATATAATATATCTATAAAAGAATGAACAGGAGAGTCGATGTCATGGAACAAGAGGGATAAACCATAGGCATTGGTGAATCCATATGGGGTTGGAGGCTGTCGGATTCCGCAAACATCGGTTTGAAAACATAAATGATTAGAAAGAGAAAACAAACAGTTTTAAAAGGAAACATTTAATTGCCTCAATGTCAAAATTAATTTTAAGTAATCACTACCAATTATGACATGTCTTTTTTACCCAAAGCTTTTCTTCAACTTCACTATGGTTTATGATTTCAACAGCCTTGTTATGAGTCGTGGTGGGGCATGTTATTGACACAATCTTAATGACATATAATTTTACTACAGATATTCTAAATCTACGCAATTGTTAAGGACAAGAATAGTTTTTTGTCTGCTGACATATTTTTTCTATAAAACAGATCGTTAATACTAAAACGCTGATTTTTTGTTTCTCTATATAGTGAAGTCACTTCTTTAAGATCTGTTTGTGGTTAAGTCCCTTCTTTAATATCTGTTTGTGGTTAAGTCACTTCTTTAAGATCTGTTTGTGGTTAAGTCAATTCTTTAAGATCTGTTTGTGGTTAAGTCAATTCTTTAAGATTGTTTGTGGTTAAGTCACTTTTTTAAGATCTTTTGTGGTTAAGTCACTTCTTTAAGATCTGTTTGTGGTTAAGTCACTTCTTTAAGATCTGTTTGTGGTTAAGTCACTTCTTTAAGATCTGTTTGTGGTTAAGTCACTGCTTTAAGATCTGTGTGTGGTTAAGTCACTTCTTTAAGATCTGTTTGTTGTTAAGTCACTTCTTTAAGATCTGTTTGTGGTTAAGTCACTTCTTTAAGATCTGTTTGTTGTTAAGTCACTTCTTTAAGATCTGTTTGTGGTTAAGTCACTTCTTTAAGATCTCTTTGTGGTTGAGTCACTTCTTTAAGATCTGTTTGTGGTTAAGTCACGTCTTTAAGATCTGTTTGTGGTTAAGTCACGTCTTTAAGATATGTTTATAGTTAAGTCACTTTTTAAAGATCTTTTTATGGTTAAGTAATTTCTTTAAGATCTTTTTATGGTTAAGTCACTTCTTTAAGATCTGTTTGTGGTTAAGTCACTTCTTTAATATCTGTTTGTGGTTAAGTCACTTCTTTAAGATCTGTTTGTGGTTAAGTCACTTCTTTAAGATCTGTTTGTGGTTAAGTCACTTCTTTAAGATCTGTTTGTGGTTAAGTCAATTCTTTAAGATCTGTTTGTGGTTAAGTCAATTCTTTAAGATCTGTTTGTGGTTAAGTCACTTCTTTAAGATCTTTTGTGGTTAAGTCAATTCTTTAAGATCTGTTTGTGGTTAAGTCACTTCTTTAAGATCTTTTGTGGTTAAGTCACTTCTTTAAGATCTGTTTGTGGTTAAGTCACGTCTTTAAGATATGTTTATAGTTAAGTCACTTTTTAAAGATCTTTTTATGGTTAAGTAATTTCTTTAAGATCTTTTTATGGTTAAGTCACTTCTTTAAGATCTGTTTGTGGTTAAGTCACTTCTTTAATATCTGTTTGTGGTTAAGTCACTTCTTTAAGATCTGTTTGTGGTTAAGTCACTTCTTTAAGATCTGTTTGTGGTTAAGTCACTTCTTTAAGATCTGTTTGTGGTTAAGTCAATTCTTTAAGATCTGTTTGTGGTTAAGTCACTTCTTTAAGATCTTTTGTGGTTAAGTCAATTCTTTAAGATCTGTTTGTGGTTAAGTCACTTCTTTAAGATCTTTTGTGGTTAAGTCACTTCTTTAAGATCTGTTTGTGGTTAAGTCATTTCTTTAATATCTGTTTGTTGTTAAGTCACGTCTTTAAGATCTGTTTGTGGTTAAGTCACTTCTTTAAGATCTGTTTGTTGTTAAATCACTTATTTAAGATCTGTTTGTGGTTAAGTCACTTCTTTAAGATCTTTTGTGGTTAAGTCACTTCTTTAAGATCTGTTTGTGGTTAAGTCACTGCTTTAAGATCTGTGTGTGGTTAAGTCACTTCTTTAAGATCTGTTTGTTGTTAAGTCACTTCTTTAAGATCTGTTTGTGGTTAAGTCACTTCTGTAAGATCTGTTTGTTGTTAAGTCACTTCTTTAAGATCTGTTTGTGGTTAAGTCATCTTCTTTAAGATCTGTTTGTGGTTAAGTCACTTCTTTAAGATCTCTTTGTGGTTGAGTCACTTCTTTAAGATCTGTTTGTGGTTAAGTCACGTCTTTAAGATCGGTTTGTGGTTAAGTCACGTCTTTAAGATATGTTTATAGTTAAGTCACTTTTTAAAGATCTTTTTATGGTTAAGTCATTTCTTTAAGATCTTTTTATGGTTAAGTCACTTCTTTAAGATCTGTTTGTGGTTAAGTCACTTTTAAGATCTGTTTGTGGTTAAGTCACTTCCTTATGATCTGTTTGTGGTTAAGTCACTACTTCATGATCTGATGCTGAGGCATGAGTCTATCTTTTAGCGTTAGTTTTTTGTATTAGAAAAATTGACATTTTTCCTCAACTATGATTTCTTCTAAGTAAGCAAAGAAATAGAACTAAGAAAATTAGAATTTCCCCATTTTGTTTAAGTTTATATAATTTTATATTTTTCTTTTTTTAGTGACATCTGAAGTTTTTACGGACTTTTAACGGACAAGTCATTTGAGGCCAACTTTTTACGGACAAGTCGTTTTAGGCAAAATTTTTTTACGGGCAAGTCATTTTAGGCCAACTTTTTACGGACACGTCATTTTAGGCCAACTTTTTACGGACAAGTAATTTTAGGCCAACTTTTTACGGACAAGTCGTTTTAGGCCAACTTTTTACGGACAAGTCATTTTAGGCCAACTTTTTACGGACACGTCATTTTAGGCCAGCTTTTTAAGGGCAAATCATTTTAGGCCAACTTTTTTACGGACAAGTCATTTTAGGCCAACTTTTTACGGACAAGTCATTTTAGGCCAACTTTTTACGGACAAATCATTTTAGGCCAACTTTTTACGGACAAATATTTTAGGCCAACTTTTTACGGACAAATCATTTTAGGTCAACTTTTTACGGACACGTCATTTTAGACCACCTTTTTACGGACTATTCATTTTAGGCCAACTTTTTACGGAGTAAAATTAAGGACTGATGGCAACCCTGCAATGGTTTTTTCTTCCAGTTAGTTGATGCTGGACTTATTGGGGTTTGGGGTTGGGGTTGGGGGTGGGGGGGGAGTGATGTTAAGCGAAAAGGAATCTTTATAAAAGTTTAGAGATTTTTTTCTTGAAAGTGTGCCGTCAATTTTAATGGAGGACCTCTCGTATAACTGTATAATAGTAGAGAGGGATTTGCTGTGACACACGGTTTGACGTATGTGTTCAGTAGAGGATACTACTCCATGGACGCCCAAATGGAATGCCGTGTGTCACGGGCAAGAGAGCAGCACGCCTAGCAGAAGTAAAACAACACCATATTAATGGAGCTGAATCACTTCTTCAAAGACTAAATTATCGTTTGTTAAAAAATGTACTAAATAATAAATAGAGGCTTCGACTTGTCATCAGAATGATAAATGTTGCAGCCATCACTTTTTTTCAGTTCGATTAGGTTATTGGACAATTCTTCTGCTTTATGGAACTGTTTACTGTGCTCTATTAAATTATTTAGCTGTCTAAATTGAATAAATAAAAAAAAACAAAAAAAAACAAGCTCTTGGTCTGGAGTTCAATCCCCATCAAAGCCCAGACAAGCCAAAACATCCCCAGCACTCTGGGAGGATTGGGACTCGTTAACTTTGGACGGCAACTCATATAAGAGAAGGCACCCGCTGAAATCAAATCCGGAGATGGACTCCGGTGAACATGGACACAATGAATATTCCTGCAACTTCTGCGACGCCCATTGTCCCAATCTGTATCATCCACATATGATTTCCCTTGGTTTATCAGGTGTCTGGATGGAGGCTATTTGCATATAATATAAAAAATATTCCTTCTAAAACATATAACATCGATAAAGAGCTCGTCAGGTTTCGAGTAGTTTAAATGAAGTCATCGCCAGCTGACCCATAATAGTTGATTAATGTAAGTAAACGTTATAATTGCAAATTTAAATGCGTTTGAAAAAACGTTGAATGAGGTTCAGTATCAGATTCAATTATTTGGAAGCCTAGGTCGAACAAGTCAATAAATTGTTGGAAGCCTAGGTCGAACAAGTCAATAAATTGTTGGAAGACTATTTCGAACAAGTCAATAAATTGTTGGAAGCCTAGGTCGAACAAGTCAATAAATTGTTGGAAGACTATTTCGAACAAGTCAATAAATTGTTGGAAGACTAGGTCGAACAAGTCAATACATTGTTGGAAGACTAGGTCGAACAAGTCAATAAATAGTTGGCCGAAGGACAGTTAAGAATTTGTTTAAAGAGTATACGTTCCAACAGTCAACCCAACCACACAATGCGTGTGTGTAATCAACAAGCGCTGTCAAGCTTTCTCAAAATTAAGACTCCAAAAATAAGACAACAATTTCGGTAACAATCATACATCAAAGTATATAAATTAAAATGTAATAGCCCATGACAGAAAAGTCAGTGAGTGAATTAGAGCGAAATGCCACACCTGCACAATTTCGATGCTGGGAAAATAAAACATGTCCGCACTGTCTACGCACATCGGTTTTAAATATCAGTTGATTGTTTTAAAAAAAAAATGTTTTAAAAATAGATAATTGATTTTTTAAAAGAAGCACTTACTAGCGACTCTCGACCCCCGCACACACACACACACACACACACACACACACACACACACACACACACACACATTTCACTTTTCTGTGGGATCGTCACAGTTCAATACACTGGGGTGACTAAAGTTTGGGACGCCACGGGTTGCTCCTTTATTTTGGCCTCCCTCACCCAAACCCGCCCCCCCGCGCCCCCCCCCCCCCCCCGCAAATATATAGCATACAAATAAAACTAGGCTTTCCCAAACTGCAGAACCCCATCTAAATGCAGTGGGCCGACACTGACGTCCACAAAAGTGGGCCGACACTGACGTCCACAAAAGTGGGCCGACACTGACGTCCACAAAAGTGGGCCGACACTGACGTCCACAAAAGTGGGCCGACACTGACGTCCACAAAAGTGGGCCGACACTGACGTCCACAAAAATAGTGGCATGCGTGCTGGACCGCAGCTCTACCCCGTGTTCCTAAGAGCTCATTGGGATCTAATGTGCAATACATTCTAGATAACCCCATCGGTATAGTCATTGCTCTTATTAATTTGATTTTGTGACAGGATAAACAAACAAACAATTTATTGACACCTGCCCCCCCCCCACTTTTTCCCCCAAGCAATGTGTTGTTTTAATTGAATGTGTAGAACAGGCCCGCACAACTCAAAATGTAAGGCGGGCCGTATTACTTAAAGAAACACTTGTGCGGGCCGAAAGATAATAGGACAGCGGCGAAAGCTATTAAGGAAATAATAATAATAAAGAATATTTCGTTAATTCGCGGGCCGCTAAGTGGGTCCTGGCGGGCCGCTAAGTGGGTCCTGGCGGGCCGCTAAGTGGGTCCTGGCGGGCCGTATCTTGTGCAGACCTGGTGTAGAATGTTATTCAATATTGTGTTTAAAATGCAGACAATTGAGTAAGCCGATGTGTTCAAAATGCTCCCCTTACCCTTTACCCCCCCTTTCTCCCCTACCCTTTTTTTAAAGTTCGCATTTTACTACAAGACCAAATTATTCAAACTTGCAAGTGTGCAGACATTTAATCCTTGCAGCCAATTTTTTTTAACAAAAAAGGATTGAGAAATTTGTCGATGACTACTGACAACTTTCATTGTTTTGTGCACGTAGTCCATGACATGGGATGGCACTCTTGTGGCCGACATAATAAAAGTACGGAATTACATCCCCTTGACCAATGTATTTTTAGATTACAATTGGACCTAATGACGTGAGGCGGAAGTAATGAGGCCGCCATGATAGTCCCCAGTGATGATGGGGAATTTCTCATTTATTTCCAGAAGTGGAATTTTTCCTTTTTTAATTTTTTTTTTTTTAAAGAAAAAGAAAGTGTTCAATAAATGGATTCATTTTCTCCGACAGTCTTCACGCATGTAAGCCAATTTAGGGGCAAATCACCTGGGGTGATTAATGTGTTTATCAGATGAAAGACAGGGCATTACGTGCTGTGCCAGCATGTTGACGCGGCGATGCCTTTCAACGTGAGCAGTGTTAGTACTCGTGGGCAAGGGGGGGGGGGGGGTCATGTTTTGTTGGTTAATTGCCAATTTTAATCCAGTTTGTATGTTTGAGTACTTGACCACGTTTAATGCACAACTTGACCACGTTTAATACACAACTTGACCACGTTTAATGCACAACTTGACCAAGTTTAATGCACAACTTGACCAAGTTTAATGCACAACTTGACCATGTTTAATGCACAACTTGACCAAGTTTAATGCACAACTTGACCATCTTTAATGCACAACTTGACCAAGTTTAATGCACAATTTGACCATGTTTAATGCACAACTTGCCACCTTTAATCACAACGTAAATCATTTTGTGGGGTGCATCACCCCTCTCCCTTTTTTCTAAATTTAGTTTAGGGGCTGGATAACGGTTCAAACGAGGAATTAAGTACAGAGAGAATTTGTGTTGTTGTTCTTATCAACCATAGTCTCATTGGTTTATTGCTGTATTGATCTGTCGACGGGGTGGGGTGGGCGAGGCAGCTTTAGGGTTGACAGGAAGGGAGACAACTGTGTGTGCACTCAAAACATGCAGATTTGTAATGAGATGGACAAAAAAAAAAGATGTTTGCGTTTGTACTTTGTTGAGCAGTCCTCATTATAATTTAATTGGTAATCCTTTTCTTCGCCAAAAAGTTTTTTTTTTAAAGAACACCGCATAATAAAAAAAAACTGGTTTAATAAGATATATGGAAATATAAAAATTATAGTTAACTAATCAGGCAATCTATTGTGAATAAACTGTAATCGAAATAGCCTCAGAAATGCAATGCTATTCATATTTCCTAAGGGTGTTGAATTTTTCAAATATAATTCGTAAGATTATGTTCGCAATTATTAATCATAGATGCCATTATTCAAAACAACGAACTGAATTAATTGAATTAACGAACATTAATTTGATTTTAATTTTCTCATAATAAAATAAAATATTTAACAAAAAAACATCTGGACGACATCCCAGTGATCGTTTAAATCAGATAAAGGGTTGAAAACCCACCACCCCCCACCCCCCCGGCCTTTTTTTCTCACTAGAAATTGATATAAGAACAAAACTCCAATTTAATATGTTGAAGTTGAAGTGTCTAGGCAGTAACGCTCTGGGGATGGTAGGTGGTGTAGGTGGTTATAGGTGGTGTAGGTGGTGTAGGGGGTGTAGGGTGTAGGTGATGAAGGGGGTGTAGGTGGCGTATGTAGTGTAGGTGGTGTAGCTGGTGTGGGTGGTGTAGGTGGTGTAGGTGGCGTAGGTGGTGCAGGGGGTGTAGGTGGCGTAGGGGTGTTGGTGGCGTAGGTGGTGTATGTGGCGTAGGTGGTGTAGATGGTGTGGGTGGCGTAGGTGGTGTAGGGGTGTAGGTGGCGTAGGTGGTGTGGGTGGTGTAGGTGGTGTATGTGGCGTAGGTGGTGTAGGTGGTGTAAGGGGTGTATTTGGTGTAGGTGATGTGGGTGGTGTGGGTGGTGTAGGTGGTGTAGGTGGTGTTGGTAGTATAGGTGGTGCAGGTGGTTTATGGTTGCAGGTGGTGGGTGGGATGTAATTGATGTATGATAAAGTGGGTGGGATGTATGATAAAGTGGGTGGGATGTATCCTCCTTAATATTGTTAGTTTTACTAATGAATTTGGCAACAAATTATTCTTCAAGCGTAGGCAGTTTTGTTTGTGTGATTTTGCTTGCCTTTTTATGTATTTCCATTTGATAAGTAAACTAACAATAAACTATCTATAATCTAACTATAAAACTAACTTGGTCTAACAATTAACTAACTACAAAATAACTATAAAACAACAACAAACTACTAATAAACCAACTATAAACCAATTATAAACTAACAATAAACCTACTATAAACTAAGAATAAATTAACTATAAACTAACTACAAAATAACTATAAACTAACATTAAACTAACTACAAAATAACAATAAAATAACAAAAACTAACAATAACCAACTATAAACTAAAAATCCAACTATAAACTAACATTAAACAAAATTTAAAGTAACAATAAACTAACTATAAACAACTACAAAATAACAACAAACTAACAATAATCTAACAATAAACTAACAATAAATTGACTATAAACTAACTAAAAAATAACAATAAAATAACATAAACTAGCAAAAAACCAACTATAAACTAACAATAGACTGACTATATACTAACCATAAACTAAGTATACCACATAAGGCAAGGTGTGTGAAGTTCTCCGAGTGGTAAACTATACGTCAACTAACAACGGTCAGTCGATGATCTCACCTGACAGACAAGGCGCTGATTACAGCCGAGATGACCGCTATCACGACACTGACAGCCACGGCCCTTCTTCTCGCCTGGATCTTGGACACAAGGAACGGCCTGGCGATGGCCTGGTACCTTTCGATGCTGAGCGACTGCATCAGCAGCAGACGGCTGATGTCGGTGAAGGTTCGAATGAACAGCTCGGCGCCCATCAGATGGCTGGCAGAAGCTGTAACGAAATTAGTGGAACCGTCTTTTCACATATCATGCCATATCCTGCTTGTTTACTGCCATAATTTTCTACTGCTTCACAGGAGGGGCGATGAAATGGGTGGAATAGGGAAATAGAATGAGAAAGAAAGAAAACGTAATGGCCCTGGAGTTTGATTTGATGACGTGTTTTATCAAGTCATTATTTAGAACAGGCCTGCACAACATACGACCCGCGGGCCACATGCGGCCCGCCAGCATCCACTTGGCGGCCCGCTAAGTAACGAAATGTTCTTGATTATTATTATTTTCTTAATAGCTTTCAGGCTGTCCTATCATCTTTCGGCCCGCGCAAGTTTTTTTATAAAGTATTATGGCCCCAAAAGTTTTTCGTAAAGTTTTACGGCTCGCCTTATATGTTGAGTTATGCAGACCCGATTTAGAAGATGAGTAATGTTTAAATCGTTATGACCTTAATACAGTAAACCTTCAAAATATCATCTCGATCTTTTTTTTTCTCCATTCGGATTTTTTTTTTTTTTGCAGCGCACCTTGAGAAATCTATTTTAAACCACCTTTCAAACTCTACCAGCCTTACCTTCCCCCGCATGAGCTCTTTTCTCCACGTACACCCTCAGCGGCAGCAGCAGTGCGCACGTCAGGAAGTCGATCAGCCCGATGCTGAGGAGGTAAGTGTTCATGGCTGTCCTCAGCGACGCCGTGTAGCCGATGGCGGCGCCCATCAATCCGTTGCCCAGCACCCCGACGACGATGGTGATGGTCCACAAGACGAATGAAAACGCCACGACGCCATCTGACGGTGGCAGTGAGTCTTCCCAGTGGCCGTCTTGTTTAGGCGGCTCGGTGACGTTGAGCATAGTTCTGTGGCTCACATCTGCACCCGTGGTTTAGCGCCGAGTGTGGCGAAGCGGGTGTTGTCGAAAGCACCACAATGAACACATCGACATAATCGAATCAGCAAGATTTACATTTTTTTTTTTGGAAACCTGGAATGACACATTCTTTAGCCGGGGATAATTCGGAGCAGTAGGTGCAAACGCTTTCAAGTACCACATTGTCACTCCTCTCCATCGGTACTCAGTAATCAGATCGACTCGCCCTTGCCGGTCTGTTAACTTGGATCGCAGCACCACGTAAGACCAGCTCGTTTCAGAACTGAAAACGTTTCAGTTTTGACAGAATGGCAGTGACAGCTTTTAAAGTTTGATCGGGTATTGCCTGATTGGATCATTTTTAGCACGAGCTTTTCCATCAACAGTCTTCCTGTCACCTGGCAAACGTCATCTTGGCAGAGAAGAAAATGCCAGGTCACAGCCGCATTCGTCCCTTGGACGACACGAAACTTAAATGGTGAGTGACAAGTGTTGATGTAGCTCACTCTCGGCGAAAGGTCAGCGCAGAAATCTGGAGGGAAAAAAATATGGCGAGCACAAATTTTAAATATCCGGTGTATTTGGATGAGCTTATTTATACTTTATTATTTTGTGAATATATTTTTCGGATTTAATCATTAATCATTAAGAAAGTTTGAGCTCCACATGTTTAACAAACATTCAAATGCAATGTAACGGTCATTACATGCGCATGCGCAAAAGAAAGGGAAAAAAAGGTTTTAAGCAAAGTAAAAAATGATTTTCGTTTAAAGTAAGTCTTGTTGTTGGGAGCAGCCGTTTTATGACAGAGGCCACCAACGTTGAATGCATTATGAGGATACAGGCCGACACATCATTGGCAAGTGGTAACTTAAAACAAAAAGTACAAGATATATTCAATTTATTGATTTGAATTTCAATGTTGGAAATATTTAGCTAAAATGTTTGAAGTTTTAACATTACAGATTTTAAAGTAACCAACTTAAAAATTAAGGCTCCTTAGTTAACATTGTTGTCAAAAGTGATAGAGCACTGTTTACTTGGATGGAGAATATGTTTTGACAGGCTGAGGTGAGACAAAGTTGTAAGTTTGAAAGTTTTTCCTGAATCCGACCTTCAACTGCAGGCACGGGCTACAATTAAACCACACGACCACAAAACACGACCACAAAACACGACAACAAAGACGACCAAAAAAACGTCCGCAAAAGACGACCACTAACACGACCACAAAACACGACCACAAAGACGACCAAAAAAAACGTCCGCAAAAGACTACCACTAACACGACCACAAAACACGTCCACTAACACGACCACAAAACACGACCACAAAAGACGACCACAAAAGACGACCACAAAAGACGACCACAAAAGACGACCACAAAAGACGACCACAAAAGACGACCACAAAAGACGACCACAAAACACGACCACAATACATGACCACAAAACACGACACAAAAAACACGACCACAAAACACGACCACAAAAGACGACCACAAAAGACGACCACAAAACACGTCAACTAACACGATCACCAAACACGACGACAAAAGACGACGACAAAAGACGACCACAAAACACGCTCTCAACAACAAGTGAAAGCCTCAAAAAACACATACGTCATTACTTCACTCAGTAGCACACGTGACAGAACATGACACGCACTCAATTTCACACGCACTCAATCACACACACACCCACCGATTCAAATCCAAGCTATCCTCCAAACAAAATGAGATTTGTTCAAGCCAGGTTGTACCCAGCACATGTAAAATCGTTTAACTAGTTTTGTCCGACCGATCTCACCAGAGCCATGACACTGTGTGTTGGTGACGTGAGTTCTCGAGCGTTCCAGATGATCGTTGTGATCAGACAGACGATCGCGCACTGAAAGCTAATTACGACCAACTTCAGTGGTTCTTAATCTGTTCGCTCTACCACTCACCCTCATACATGCCATCTTTATAAACGTATCGACCATCCTTGGTACCTGCAATTTTCCCCTACATCAATATCATCTCATCATTTGCGTTCCCGTTAAAACGGTGTACCAGATGTATGCAATTTAGTTTTCAGATAAAGTCATAATATCTCACAGGAATGAGACCCCGTGAAGTGCAATGACGTAATGGTAAACTCGTACTATTGGCTGAAGGGAATTTAAAAATAACTTTTTGTTTCTGACAATGAATAACAAAAGTGGGCGGGGTCTATATCTATTTGACTTTGACTTCTGGTGTCGGGATATCTTCTTTTTCTGACAATGAATAAAAAATTGTGCGGGATTTATATCTATTTGACTTTGACTTTTGGTGTCGGGATATCTTCTTTTTCTGACAATGAATAAAAAAATTGTGCGGGATTTATATCTATTTGACTTTGACTTTTGGTGTCGGGATATCTTCTTTTTCTGACAATGAATAAAAAAATTGTGCGGGATTTATATCTATTTGACTTTGACTTTTGGTGTCGGGATATCTTCTTTTTCTGACAATGAATAAAAAAATTGTGCGGGATTTATATCTATTTGACTTTGACTTTTGGTGTCGGGATATCTTCTTTTTCTGACAATGAATAAAAAAAATTGTGCGGGATTTATATCTATTTGACTTTGACTTTTGGTGTCGGGATATCTTCTTTTTCTGAAAATGAATAAAAAAATTGTGCGGGATTTATATCTATTTGACTTTGACTTTTGGTGTCGGGATTTGCCAGAGATTTCACTTGTGCGATTTGTCGGCGATGCACACAATAATCACATAATACGCACTCCTGATCTTTTTGGGATTAATCTGATCTATGGATGCAGGGGCGTTTCTGAATGATGGGTGTAAGGGTGCATCTGACTAGTGGGCGTGGGCGTGCTTATGAACTATGGGTATGGGGGCGTATCTGAATTATGTGTGCAGGGGCGTATCTGGCTTATTGGTGTAAGAGGGGGGCATCTGACTTACGGTAATAGGGGTGTCTCAGTCTTATTGGTGTGAAGGCGCGAGCATATCATTACCATTTCAAATTAATTAAATTATTACTCATAAAATACGATGGGTTAAATCCAAAGTAATACTAAAAATAATAAAAAGATTGAACATTATTAATCTTTGCTGCAACTTTGTTTTAAAACTATTCCCTTGCTTTAAAAAATTAGTATGAAACTACATTTTTTCAAAGTTGAGGATCCATTGTTGTGGTCCTGGAAGAAGCTGCTCTTTATGTGTCACACGCCACGCAGGCGTTAAGATATCAAGTACTGATGAGACGAAGCAACACAACTGATCATTTGATATTGATTTTCGCCAGCACCGAAGAAAAAAAAATGGCCAAAAATGCCAGTTGCTTTTTAAAATTTTTTTTTTTTAAAGAGTATCTTTAAAGATTTGTATTCACAACTCGTTCAGAAATTTAACTAACCTTTTCAAAGCTCATTAATATAAAATATGTACATTTTAAAAATGATTATCTCTGTTTGATGACGTGCTCAGACATGCTGTGTTCTGTCAGACATGTTTAGTTCTGTCAGACATGTTGTGTTCTGTCAGACATGTTGTGTTCTGTCAGACATGTTGTGTTCTGTCAGACATGTTGTGTTCTGCATTGAGAAGACACCACACGCGCGTGAAACAAATATTTGGTTATTTGTTATTGGATAAACTAAAAATGCATAGGGGTCGGGAATACTTTTTCTCCAAATGGAAGCCTGTATTCTTTTTTTTTTAAATCGTTATTTTTATACCAACAATACAATAAGGGCAATATACAATATTCGTAAATTACGTCACTAGAAATGACCTTTTCAGACCCCCTCCCCCTCCGCCCCGTCACGAAGTGTCACACATTCTTTAACCACCCCTCCCTGTCATCTGGCAGAAAGCTTAAATTTGCAAGATTTGGCATCGTTCCACCCACCCCCCCCCCAACTTCCCCGTCAAATGTCAGGACACTTAAAGTTACAAGAATGAGATTAGCGTTTCCCAAAGTTTAATTTTGGTAGACCACTGGACATTTCACCAAGGACATTAAATATGGCAACGTATTTTAATCCGCAATCAACAAATTAGTTAGGAATCTAGTAACCATTATCTGTTACTATCTAATGTCACCAGGAAATAGTTGTACGTGTTAAGGCTGCTTTAACATGTAAGGAAACAAATTAAAAAAACAGACTTAAATAGCAGTATTTTTACTTAAATAGCAGTATCTTTACTTAAATAGCAGTATCTTTACTTAAATAGCAGTATCTTTACTTAAATAGCAGTATCTTTACTTAAGTAGCAGTATCTTTACTTACGTAGCAGTATCTTTACTTAAATAGCAGTATCTTTACTTAAATAGCAGTATCTTTACTTAAATAGCAGTATCTTTACTTAAATAGCAGCATCTTTACTTAAATAGCAGTATCTTTACTTAAATAGCAGTATCTTAACTTAAATAGCAGTATCTTTACTTAAATAGCAGTATCGTTACTTAAATAGCAGTATCTTTACTTAAATAGCAGTATCTTTACTTAAATAGCAGTATCTTTACTTAAATAGCAGTATCTTTACTTAAGTAGCAGTATCTTTACTTACGTAGCAGTATCTTTACTTAAATAGCAGTATCTTTACTTAAATAGCAGTATCTTTACTTAAATAGCAGTATCTTTACTTAAATAGCAGTATCTTTACTTAAATAGCAGTATCTTTACTTAAATAGCAGTAACTTTACTTAAATAGCAGTATCTTTACTTAAATAGCAGTATCTTTACTTAAATAGCAGTAACTTTACTTAAATAGCAGTATCTTTACTTAAATAGCAGTATCTTTACTTAAATAGCAGTATCTTTACTTAAATAGCAGTATCTTTACTTAAATAGCAGTATCTTTACTTAAATAGCAGTATCTTTACTTAAATAGCAGTATCTTTACTTAAATAGCAGTATCTTTACTTAAGTAGCAGTATCTTTACTTACGTAGCAGTATCTTTACTTACGTAGCAGTATCTTTACTTAAGTAGCAGTATCTTTACTTAAATAGCAGTATCTTTACTTAAATAGCAGTATCTTTACTTAAATAGCAGTATCTTTACTTAAATAGCCGTATCTTTACTTAAATAGCAGTATCTTTACTTAAATAGCAGTATCTTTACTTAAATAGCAGTATCTTTACTTAAGCTTTACATAAAAAATGCAAAACGAATGTCTGAGGAAAGAATATATTTGCTAACAGTGACCATTTCTTTAGAGATGTGGAAAAACTTTTTATTGACTTGCAAAGCAAACCGTGGCTCGATTGTACACAGTGCTACTCTCCTTAAGATGCTAATCTGGCACCAAGCGTTAGCTTGCCAGGCTCATCTTGGTGCGCAACATGGCAGTTTGCTAGGATTCTGTTGCTGCGCAGCTAGGCAGCTTGCTAGGCTTCTGTTGGTACTTAAAAAGGTGCATTATTTTCTTTGCTAAAGACAATCTCGATTTTTGAAGGTTTTTATTTAAACGATACCCAAACAAGTAACTCTCTTCCCTCTCTCTACCCCCCCCCCCCCCCCCCCGGGTCCATGTTTTAATGAGTCTACTGTGGACCGGCAACGTAAAACTCGCGGAACAGCGCCGGTCCGTGGACGACTATTTGGGGAACATACGGCATGCGGCCCAGCAACAACACATTTGCGGCCCGCGATGTAACGAAATATTATTTATTATTTTTTTTTTCTTAACAGCTTCCCTTCGTCCTATTTTCCTTCGGTTCGCACAAGTTTTTCATAAAGTATTACAGCCCGCTTTACATTTTGAGTTATGCAGGCCTGGCTTAAATTATACTGTTTACACAATATAGCAAACACTTTTTTATATAGTTTATCTTAAAACTGGCTAAACAGTGTCTCTTTATATTTTTCGATTTTAGAATGAGATAATTTACAGAAAACCTTATAAAGGTAATAAGATCCTTACAGACAAGAAATCTGAAGTCTTCAAGATATTGTGTATCAAAATGCCATCATCAGAAACAACCGAGATGGCCTCGCGTTTCCTTAAGCTTAGAGCCATGCAGGCAAAATAATAATAGTAATTAGCTGAATAATTGGCAGATGATTTCATGGACACTGAGACAGTTTCCCCCGCCTATCACGTGTTGCCTGATTGTGGCAGGCGTATTGGATGACATGGTAAAAACAGGGTAGAAAAAGGAAAATCAGTGAAACAAAGTATGGGAAAACCTGAACAAAAGAACGAAACAAAACAACGAACGTGTCGGAAAGAAGTCTTCTTAAGCCAACAAGCAACAGTAGAAACAGAATTAAGAAAAAAAAATAACACATAATTGAAATGTAATACCGGTATCTGTGTGTACAGCAAGAGGAATTCGTTGGGTTTTTTTTCGTTCTTTATTTATTCTCCAGGTTTTCCCATACTTTGCTCATTTCTGTATTAGATTACATACATTGATTGTGAGTTACAGGAGATGAGTTGAAAGACACACATTGAAATGCATAGTAAAATAGCATTGGATGCTGTGTGGATGGAGTGTACATGTTCTTCAATATTCTTGTTTTTTTTGGATGACAGTGTAGGGGGCATTTGTCGAATGTTCTACAACAGGGGTCTCAAACTCAAATTATCCGGATGTACAGTCTGCGTGAGACTAAGCCACATCCAGTATGTCACAAAATGTAGCGATTACAAATTCAATAAAGTACGACTGTTACATTATGCTCAAAATTTATTAATAACAAATAAAAACATTAAGGCTTCATTTTCTTCCTCCGACTTTGTTGCCAGAGACCTGGCAGCACTTCTTCTTACACTGCAGAGCAACATTTGGCTTGAATGAGGAAGCAACTGAGACCCTCAGTATAGCTTGAAGATGCTCATCAGTAAGTTTGACACTGAACTTTGACTTGTTAAAATTCATAGAGGAAAAGAGCTTTTCACATAGATAGGTACTCCCAAAAAGGCACATGATCCTATTGTTTAGCATCCTGGAAATCTCAGGGAAGGTGGAGGGCAATGCTCTCATAAATTTTCCATGCGGGTCTGTTTTTCCATTCACAGCCCTGCACATAGTTCAGAATTGCACTGAAGATCTATCAGCTCCATTTGAGGTAGTTTTTTTCGGGTGTGGGGGGGGGGGGGGTCATCATCTAAAATGAAGGAGAAAGATTCAGCAAAAATTTGAAAAGTGGCTCTGTGTGTTTTGAGGTCTGCAAAGATGTCCTGCAATTCGTCCTGTAGCTTTGCAATGACATCAGTAAACTTACTACTTTGTCTTGCGTGCCGCGAGTTTGAGACCCCTGCTGTACAAGTACTGTGTGGTTGGGTGTGTGTGTGTGTGTGTGGTTCTGTGTATGTGAGTGTGTGTGGCGGGTGTTAACAAAATAGTTTTAAACATCCCTAGTAATTAAAATCCCAGGACGTAGGCTTATAGTTCATAATTTGAAATAAGGAAAGCCATACTAAATAAATTCTTATTAAATCGATTCCTTTTAAAATTGGATGTCAGCTAAATAGATTCCGAAAAAATAAAAAGTAAATAGATTCTCATCTACACGTTTTGCGATTTTATTTGTTTCATTCAGTAAGCATTTGATGAAATTTCACGGGACAAAATGATTTTTTAATGTAGTCATTGTAAAAGTGTGTTAGACCCTGGTGTTATTTAATTGCATTGAAATAACCGATAATTAACTGGGTCTCCCACAAAGTGCGCTATGTTCTCCAAGCTTCAGGGGACAGAAACAGGGCATTAGTGGGAAAACAACTCATTTCTTATTTCAACTGTGAAATGAAAGTTGTTTTTTTGTTGTTTTTTTTTAAACTTTTGTTTTTTTTATCGATCGTTTGTATTTATTTTTTGTGTTAGAGCAAGTTTGTGAAAACAGTTGGAAAATAAAGAAAAACAAGAAATTTTTTTTTGTTTAAATGACCTCTTGGAATCTACTGTCCTTGAATGAAATGTCTGTCTACGACTTCTGCAGAGGTCCTAAAGTTTTAGAAAGCATAAGCCACAAAATAAATACTGAGCTTCAAATCTTGTGAGTCGTTGGGTGTTTATTCTAGACCAGCGGTCCCCAATATTTTTTGATACCAAGGACCGGTTTTGTAGTAGAAAATTTGTGAATGGACCAGGTGGGGGGGGGCAGGTTAAGCCCCCATGGCCTGGTGGTTGTGAACCCCTGATCTAGCCTATTAATCAATAATCTTTTAATTCTAACAATCGAGATTAGCAACAGTTATCCTACAGCCTATGGCGAGTTATTATATGGTCAATAAAGTTGTGTCTAACACAAATCAAGTGGTCCTCAAATTTTTAGACACGAAAAGTATCAAATTGGACAAGAATATTCTATGGAGAATTTAAATTAAGAGCGGTATAATGACAAAGATGTTACCGGCATAAAATAATCTTGTCCACGTTACCAATAGAAGTTATTTAACCTATTAAAAAACGCGCATTTTTTTACACCAATGTGACAGAGTGGCGACCACTTTGTTTAGACTGGACTCCCAAGCACCGTGCATGAGAACCGTCATCGGATTTGAGCTATATTTTATGTCAAAGGTCAGACAGATAGTTAGTTCACATGAATCAACATATCACAAATGTAGACGCTCTCATTTCCCTACATATTTAAATTATTGGAGGCAATTATGTATGAATAAGACGTCTAGGCCAAAAGTTAGATGCACGTTCAGATAACTCTGCACTTTTAAAACTCACTCTCAAATTCGGCATTGATGTAGCATTTTTTTCGATCGCTTTTAATCTGTTTTTTTTGGTAAATTTGTTTGCTTGATATATTATAATTTTCGTCATCTTTGAGCTAAAATTTCAATAAGTCCCGCTTATACAAGAGAGCTTATACAAGAGAGCTTATACAAGAGAGCTTATACAAGAGAGTTTATACAAGAGAGCTTATACAAGAGAGTTTATACAAGAGAGCTTATACTAGAGAGCTTATACTAGAGAGCTTATACAAGAAAACCTATACAAGAGAGTTTATACAAGAGAGCTTATACAAGAAAACCTATACAAGAGAGCTTATACAAGAGAGTTTATACAAGAAAGCTTATACAAGAGAGCTTATACAAGAGAGCTTATACAAGAGAGCTTATACAAGAGAGCTTATACAAGAGAGTTTATACAAGAGAGCTGAGATTTTTTTGTGTTGTTTCTGGAAACACTTTTTAATCTTTCAAAGTTGGGCTGATCTGGATATTTAAACACATTGTTAAGCTAATCTTAATTGATAATAATTTTAAACCTTTTATTACAAGGAAACATCATTATTAAATGTAACAGTCCATGAATATTTCGTTCACCCAGTTACAATCGTAAGATGATACTCTCCGAAAACAAATGTGCTTTTTTTTTTTTTTTACATTTAAAAAATTTTAATATTTTTTTATGAATAATTTTTATGATTATTTTTGGTCAATGGTGCCATGTTTAAAGGTAAAACTTATACCTGGAGCAACATCCAACATTGCCGCTGGTCACCGATGAGCTCAAGAGGAATTTCAATAAAAGTGATCATAATTTATTTCGATATATCTACCTTCCTCATTTCAGGACAGACAAATTTTCGTAACGTGAGAAACTCATTTCCTTTTTTGGTAACTGAAAATGTTTACATGAGAATACTAATAGTAGACTATGGTATGTTGTTTTAACAATTCTATCAAACTTGAAACTCGAAGATGCCACGCCACGTATACAAAGTGAGCGTATTGAAAGCAACAACGAGCCTCTTTGCACACATTAACTATGTAACACTTCATGAGCAACCCTACCAGAAATATGATCGCTAATGAAAGCAGATGAATTCAGCTCTGCAATGTGATACGGTGTTGCCCTGAGCGTTGTGATATCAAATAGCACCATGCTTGTCAACGTGCCGTATCTGGCCTTATATTGATCAAAGTAGCATTACCTGGCTGGCCTGATAAAAAAAATTATGTATCGAGATTCTGCCGTTACAGTTGATATTTAAAGTCTGCAGTTGCTGTTGATATCTAAAGTCTGCAGTTACTGTTGATATCTAAAGTCTGCAGTTACTGTTGATATCTAAAGTCTGCCGTTGCTGTTGATATCTAAAGTCTGCAGTTACTGTTGATATCTAAAGTCTGCAGTTACTGTTGATATCTAAAGTCTGCAGTTACTGTTGATATCTAAAGTCTGCAGTTACTGTTGATATCTAAAGTCTGCAGTTACTGTCGATCTAACATGAAGAAGACAACTTATATTTTATGTGCCCCGTGCATGTCAATGCCTGACCAAGAAATACCTGACCTACAGGTGACCAACACATGCCTGACCAGCAGGTGACCAAGACAAGCCTGACCTACAGGTGAGCAAGACATGCCTGACCTACAGGTGAGCAAGACATGCCTGACCTACTTGTGAGCAAGACATGCCTGACCTACAGGTGAGCAAGACAAGCCTGATCTACGGGTGAGCAAGACATGCCTGACCTACAGGTGAGCAAGACATGCCTGACCTACTGGTGAGCAAGACATGCCTGACCTACAGGTGAGCAAGACAAGCATGACCTAGGGGTGACCAAGACAAGCCTGACCTACAGGTGAGCAAGACATGCCTGACCTACAGGTGAGCAAGACATGCCTGACCTACAGGTGAGCAAGACAAGCCTGACCTACGGGTGACCAAGACAAGCCTGACCTACAGGTGAGCAACACATGCCTGACACTGAACGATTTCACATGTTATCAATCGTTTAACTGTATGGTTGAATAAATCTATATATAAACCATTCTGAATCTCATCAAATAAAGCTCGTCAAAAATAGACATCAATTTTTAAACAAAAATCTGGTCATCATGTTTTCGATTATTTAATATTTGCACCACCAGTTGCACAACTTCTAGCAACTGCAATGTTGATGAGCCCCGAGGGCGGGGCAGAAGTGGCGGGGTGGGGGGGGGCGTTGTTCAAAGCATGTATAAGCAGCGAGACGGTGCGGTGCGTCTTTCCAGGGGGAAAAAAAATTAAAATCCTAAGGTGGCTATTATTATGAACCAGCGGTTGGGGGAAAAAATCGAAATTTCGTTTCCCAACTTTCATCGCAATAAAATCTTTTTTTAAAGTTAAAGTAATTGCAACAATTACAAATAATTGCAGGATTTAAATATTTTTTTGCCTCAACAGCAAAATCCGCTCAACCTTAATTCTATTGGAAGTGTGAAGAAAAACAGCTGTAGTTTTCTTTTTTCTTTTTGTGTGGTTATTTGTGTGTGTGTGTGTTTAAATCGAAAGTACAAATGATTGATTTGTGTTTAATGTCGAAGCTCAAAAGTCGTTATGTAAGTATAAAAGAGTACATTTTTAAAAATAAAGAAGTCAATAAAAAGTTGCTTTGCAATTGAATTTTTGAACGCAAAATTGGCAGCAGAAAAACAAGTATATACATATGATCGCGGTTTAAGGCAATGTAATAATTTAAGTGTAATATAAATGGGGGCAATAGATACGTAATATTAGCTGTAAGTTTTGTTTTAAACAGAGCCGTCTCGTGCCCTTTTTGCCCCCCCCCCCTTACAATTTCTCGGTGTGGAGCCCCCTGCATTCAAAGTAAATAGTTTTATTCCACCCCACACCCCAAATTTCAATCATGATGATTGCCCCTTAAATATCGTATGCCTTCCGCAGATGTTGCCGGGCCCACACATTTAAACATTTAAACATTTTCTTGGTAATGTGAAAAGAACCTTCCAATCGATTCCCCCGCTCTGACCGATAGAAGATACTGCTGGGTGCGGTCCATGGCTTGACATTTAAATAGTTGTGGAATGGTGGGGCGAATATACATGTGTTTTGTTTGATTTAATTAATGTATGTTCATTTTTAAGTTCATGATTATGTTTGTTAAATTGTATGTACAGCGTGGTGAGCCCAGCCCTAGGTTGAAATAATAATAATAAAAAATATAAGCAGTTTAAGTGATATGATACAAACACAGTGACAAAAAACCTCTTCTTTTTCTGTGTATCATTCGTTTTCATAGGAGTCTTCATGAGTGAAAAAAATGATCACATCTACATAAATCCATTATCATAAGCCAAAACGAACAATTGTAAACCCAGAAGTGGAATCAAAACTCGAATTCGAAATTTAATCCGCTATCGAAAACATCAAACCATAGCTGAATATTCATCCGATTTTATATTTGGCTGGATGCCACTTAAGTATTCTATCACGTGACACACAGTCGTGTTCTCTGTTAAATACCCCTAGGAAACACCATGTTTACTGGTCCTCGATGAGACGTGTCCATTGACCGCCTCAAGGACCCCATCTCTTAACAACAGATCATCACACACCCCTCCCTCTTTCTCTTGACTAGTTAGACGGACAACATTAGGTTGTTCTGTTAGGGGCTACGAAGATGCTCCATTATATAAGTGCCACGGATGGGAATATATGGGAGATAAGCAATACGGTAGTTATTACTTATATAATATACAGAGTACAGGGACTTGAGAGAAGAAACTGACCAATGAGAGAAGAAGGAAAGCAATGGAAATGGGTTGAAATAAAATGGGAGTCGGTTCATGAAGTTTGTTTGGAGAAGATTGAGCTGAGTTTCTAGTGTGTTGATACATTATTAAGTAAAGAAGTGAAGACGATTATCCAGAAGCTAGTACTTTTGAAATATTGAAATTCACATGATATTCGTTCGTTCAAAGTATGTTCGGATTTTCATGAGATGTGTTTCGTATTGTGATTGCGTATAGTAAAGTAGTCATCACTATTTGGACCACTTCGCCTCTTGTATTATTTACAACATAATTTTTTTCAGTGACAATAATATATGTACGCCCAGAACCTTCTTATACAGGGAACGCCCGATTTTTGTTTGGGCATTTGAAGTGAGATAAGCCTACATGTAAAGAACAGTGTTTCTTTCAGAAATTTTCCCCCGGGGGGCACTTGACTTTCCCCGGGGCAAATCTCCCCCCCCCCCCCCGGAGAGATGCCTGAAAGAAACCCTGGTAAAGAACACAGCTCTTCTTCATTTTATTCGCCGGTCGCATACGGCCACTTTTTATAAGTTAGCACGCATTTCATTATTTGTTGGTAATTGGAGATTCCTGCGCATGGCTTCTCATATGAAGTAATGTTTTAATAACATGTCGACCTCATTTGTTGTGACCCGTAACCATGATATCGCCATAGTTAAACTTACTGCCATTTGCCTGCATCTTTAAAAGGCTCATCGTGTGCAACACTATCCACAAAAGGATCATACTTTATATCGCTAGAGTAAAGATACTGCCATTTGCTTTTGTCTTACATGGACTCCCTGTGTGCGACAGTATACTATTAGTAGGCAATTTTCTAGCATTTTTGGTTAACAAATGCATCGAATACCCCATGGTGTCCGTGCTTAAAACAGGTACGGGATATTTGCAAAATAAACATATTGTTGTTCTACTTGATCCCCTCTCTTCTCACATAGAGTTGGAGCGCAAAAGTGTGTACTTATCATATAATCTAAACCAACCAAACAAAATGTATTTAATAATTGAACAATAATAAAGTTTAATTCTATTTTCACTTTTAATAAACTTGTATTGCATGTATCGTTATTGCTTGATATGTAAATGAAACGTCTGTCATAGTTTAAATGACATGGAAGACATTCCTTACCTTAAGTTATCCCACTTATTCATTGCTAGTTACGTATACTACAAGTGTGCATTGCCAGTTACCTGTACTACCTGTGCATTGCTAGTTACCTGTACTACCTGTGCATTGCTAGTTACCTGTACTACCTGTGCATTGCTCGTTACCTGTACTAAGTGTGCATTGCTCGTTACCTGTACTACGTGTACATTTCTAGTTACCTGTACTACCTGTGCATTGCTCGTTACCTGTACGACCTGTGCATTGCTAGTTACCAGTACTACCTGTTTCATAGCTAGTTTTGTGAATTAAAATATCTGCCATGATTTGTTTAACCTGTACAATTAGCATCTTTTCAGGAATTGCTTTTTTCTCTCTCTCCTGGTTTTTAATTTGAAATAAAAAGAAGTTACATTTTCTCATGCCTCATTATCTCAAGGCCTCATTGTCTGAAGACCCCATGGTCTCAAGACCTCATGGTCTTAGGACCTCAATGTCTCAAGACCTCATTGTCTCATGACCTCATTGTCTATACGTGTAAAAAATGTAAACTCCCATTGACCACCACTACTCGGCTACTTATAAACCAACAATTATTTTTAAAAAAAACTGGTATCACAATGCTATCAATGAATAATAAATCAGACAAGGAACTTTACAGTTGACATGAAATTATAAAGCTAACTTTTAATTATTAAGTTTACTTTTAATTTCATACCGTCCCTTGAATTATAAAGCTAAAGCCAGATTTATAACCCCACGTCAGAATCGTAAACGGATTTTAATCAGTGCTAGGTTCAACTGTTATACATAGATATTCTATGACTATCCTCGCTAAACTGGCCTGCTTTTATAAACACGAAGAATCAGTCTTAAAAAAATAATAAATTAAAAAAAAACGAATTTTGCATTCATCATTAGCAGTCGTTCATGCTCGGTAACGTCGGAGATAGTTTCTGTAAGACTTGCATGATGCGCATATTTTATTCATCATCTGGGATGTGAACCGGCTTTGCTACTGAATGTGAATATAGGATGTTAATCAACATGCGTAGAGTTTTCTTTTCGTTCTCTTTTCTTCCGCAAATAAAATTTAAAAACTTTATTTTAGCATTAACAACGAATCCCGCAAGGATTCTAAATATTCAAAATGGGGGGACCAAAGGGGGGGGGGGTGTTGTTACGAGCAGGATATGAACTCTTTCAGTATTTTCATATATTTTTATATGTGGATGAGACTTTATGTTGCCGTGGCTAAAATAGTAAGTAATACTAATTCACATAAGTAATATATGTACAGCATCCCCATAAAAATGTCAATTGGGAAATGACGTCAGTGGGCCATCGAGCGTGAGGTCTTGGTGCCCCTACTAGTGCACCTCCACACGGGCCAGACGCCGGGTTTTCCAGCCGCCAGACCGTGCAGCGGCACGCCGGGAACCTCCCCGGCCTGGACCACCCCTTACCCACGCCCGCTCGATCAGACTCACGAATGGAAGCTTTCCCCGCCCGGGAATATCCGGTCGACCGAAAACACAGCGCTGAAAGCGTCCGCAACCGACTCTCCCATGCTAATGGCTATAGCAAACTTTCGTGTTACACATGCTGATGGCCATCTGCACATTAGCCTAACAAACAAGACGCCAACATTTCAATCACACCTTCAACTTAGAAATTTATACATTTATGAATTAAACCCTTATATTCCAGTAACTCCCAATTATTCTTAGGTGAGGTCCACCAGGGTTTATATCTTTAAACTTTAAACTAATGGGATTTTAACATTTAGAACCATGTGCATAAAGAAAAGATATTAACATTAGAACAATGTGCATAAAAAGATTTTAACATTTAGAACCATGTGCCGAAAGAGATTTTAACATTTAGAACCATGTGCATAAAGAAAAGATTTTAACATTTAGAACCATGTGCATAAAGATATTTTATTATTTAGAACCATGTGTATAAAGCGATTTTAACATTTAGAACCATGTACATAAAGAGATTTTAACATTAAGAAGCGTGTGCATAAAGAAAAGATATTAACAGTGAGAACCATGTGCATAAAGAAAAGATAGTAACGTTTAGAACCATGTGCATAAAAAGATTTTAACATTTAGTACCATGTGCATAAAGAACAGATTTTAGCAGTTAGAACTATGTGCATAAAGAACAGATTTGAATAATTTGAAACATATGCATAAAGAACAGATTTGAACAAATTGAAACATGTGCATAAAGAACAGATTTTCAACACATTTATAAGAACTCAATATATTTAAACATAAGCTTAGTTTGTATGTTTCTACGAATCAATTTAAGCGTCAGTTCACACGATCACATTTCGCGTCAAATTGTTGTATGAACGCACTTGTGCGTGGTTTCTTTTTAGGGGGGGGGGGGGGGGATTTGATCAAATAGTAATTTGAAAGTTGTGACAAGGCTTCATACACGAATTGCAACAAATTCGTGAGGGAAAGTTTGATCGTGTGAACCGACCCTAAGTGGCACAGTCGAAAATGGAACAAGTTGTAAAATTGGGCGCACATTTTGTCTGGCTTAGAGGGTATAAGAGGAATTCTGAAGGCAGGGCGGCAATCTGGTATGGTATAATCTTTTACAAGAGTTTATTGGAAACACTCTGTGATATTTTAGTGTCAAAATTTTACTTTAAAAAAAAAAAAATGTTCAGATTAAATGTACAACATTTAAATAATTGTTGCATTCAATATAGTCATTGCTCTCCTATATATTATTTTAGTTTTTAAACTATTCTATTTATTGCATGTGAAAAAGGACGTGGGATTTGATGAGTGGACGCAGGATAAGGGATGGTAATGGGGGGGGGGGGCAGGAGGGAAACCCTTATAATTGAAGCTCAGGTGTCGTCTTGTTATCTTAATGTGTGCCATTTTATTTTGCTCCGGTATCAGCTTCTTCATTAACTGTCTGAACGCACAGCCAAAGCAAATATGATGCTTTTCATTAAAAAGCGATTTCAAACAATAGGAAAGTTTTTGACGAGCAAGCTAAGCGTGCATTTTTCTAAAAAGGAAATTAATGAAGCAAATTATTAATTAACAAAACCACAAAACATTTTAAAAAAAAAAAAAAAAAAAAAACAACAACAAACAAACAAACAAATTTGGAAGCACGTAAAAAGGTATAGCAAAGATATCCTAACTGTATCATCTCTAACTTTGAAGAGCGGTCGATTTGACCCAAAATTACAGGTATTAAAATAAAAGAATCTGCGTACAAATTTTCATGGAAAAAACAGATTTTACTGAGAAATATTCCCGGACCAATGCCATTAAAACTACGGGTTTATACGACGCTGCAATGGAATGAAGTCACGTGATAGATAAATCTACGCACACGGTTTTCTGGAAAAAAAGGGACATATTTTTTAAATCATTTGCTACCAGCATTGATTCAAACACATAACGACATTTAAGATTTCATACTGAGCTTTTCCCCAGGGTGAGAACTACCCCAACCCGACCCCCCCCAACCTGGCATATACCGAAAAATGAAATGGCAAATTGTATTTTAATGAGATATTCTCTTTGACTTGTTCAGTGTTTGGCATTCCAATGTTCAGAACTTTAAGCGTTTTAACTTTAAAAAATGGTTTTAAAAAAGTGACCTTTTATTGAAATGTCATGTTTGTTGAATTATGAAAATGGAGATCGTAGTTCATTTGTCATGTTATTTGTAGTGTAATTAAAATATAATAATACAGTTTAAATAATTTTACTTTTTAAAAAAAAGAAAATGTTTGCATAATGACTGGAAGAAAAAAAAAGAAGATTTACAAGTACCATGACTTTTTTGTATAAATCAATTTGAATGATTGATGATGATGATAGTGATGAATTAATACTTTTATAGCGGGATTCCGGTCGACAAGTCTCAGGTGTCTTGCCGGTTAGGAAGCGTTGGCCACCGACCCCCTCAACTTTGAACTGTTATTTGAGTGTATGTTTCACTGCGCTGCTTCTCCGCGAGTTCCTGGAATTTTTATTGTGTCAATACCGTCTACGGGACTTCATCTCCGGGTTTGATTTCAGAGTTTGCCTTCTCTCTTAGACCAGTTGCCTCCTCTCTTAGACCAGTCGCCTTCTCTCTTAGACCAGTCGCCTTCTCTCTTAGACCAGTCGCCTTCTCTCTTAGACCAGTTGCTTTCTCTCTTAGACCAGTTGCCTTCTCTCTTAGACCAGTGGCCTCCTCTCTTAGACCAGTCGCCTTCTCTCTTAGACCAGTCGCCTTCTCTCTTAGACCAGTCGCCTTCTCTCTTAGACCAGTTGCTTTCTCTCTTAGACCAGTTGCCTTCTCTCTTAGACCAGTGGCCTTCTCTCTTAGACCAGTCGCCTTCTTTCTTAGACCAGTTGCTTTCTCTCTTAGACCAGTCGCCTTCTCTCTTAGACCAGTCGCCTTCTCTCTTAGACCAGTCGCCTTCTCTCTTAGACCAGTTGCCTCCTCTCTTAGACCAGTTGCTTTCTCTCTTAGACCAGTCGCCTTCTCTCTTAGACCAGTGGCCTTCTCTCTTAGACCAGTCGCCTTCTCTCTTAGACCAGTCACCTTCTCTCTTAGACCAGTTGCCTTCCAAGTAAATCGAGTCCCGTCCACCTGGGGTGCTGCCGTTGTTTTAGCTTGGGGATTTGAACTCCAATCCACAAGCTTTACATCGACTCAGTTTAGACCGCTCGGGAACCCAACCAAAGTACTCAAAGATGGTATGCTATAAATAGTAGCACGGACATACCAAGCCCAAACCACCCGCATTGGTTGAATTGATGGAGACAACACAACGAGATGGGAGACGAGCATGGACCAATGTCTTCTTTGTTTGAACCACTGACAAATATAATGGGTTAAGTCCTAATGACAGAGTTACATAAACCTACATTTAAAGCATTCAGAGTTGTATGAGGTGGCCATTAGCAGTTTGTATTTAGTGGGATAAGGTGGCCATAAGAAGTTGTTATTTAGAGGGATAAGTTGGCCATTAGAAGTTGTTATTTAGAGGGATGAGGAGGCCATTAGAAGTTGTTATTTAGTGGGATTAGGTGGCCATTAGAAGTTGGTATTTAGTGGGATGAGGTGGTCATTAGAAGTTGTTATTTAGTGGGATTAGGTGGCCATTAGAAGTTATTTAGTGGGATTAGGTGGCCATTAGAGGATGGTATTTTGTGGGATTAGGTGGCCATTAGAAGTTGGTATTTAGTGGGATGAGGTGGCCATTAGAAGTTGGTATTTTGTGGGATTAGTTGGCCATTAGAAGCTGGTATTTAGTGGGATTAGGTGGCCATTAGAAGTTGGTATTTAGTGGGATTAGGTGGCCATTAGAAGTTGGTATTTAGTGGGATTAGGTGGCCATTAGAAGTTGGAATTTAGTTGGATGAGGTGGCTATTTGCAGTTGGTATTTAGTGGGATGAGGTGGCCATTTGCAGTTGGTATTTAGTGGGATGAGGTGGCCATTAGAAGTTGGTATTTAGTGGGATGAGGTGGCTATTTGCAGTTGGTATTTAGTGGGATGAGATGGCCATTTGCATTTGGTATTTAGACATTTGGCAAATTTAAAGTGAACACAACCAACAAAAAAATAGAATATTATTCGATGAACACTGAAATAAATGTGTTGAGTTCTTGATCACGTTAAATGTGTTCGTTTGAAATTAAATTTAAAAAAAATTAATTATGACAAGATGGAGAAACAAATTGCATTGTTAAATATCGCTTTTTATAGGATACAAACCATTTGAAATATACCATTAAAAGTTTCTCCATCATTAAAAAAACTAATTAATTATAATCTGTATTTCTTATATTTTCAATAATCTGAGCCACTGTCTCAAATATTCCCATGGTTCTCTTAGATCATGTCAAGGGGCGGCCATTAATTACGTCAACAAAATAGTGGGGGGGGGGGGGGGGTGGGTTTTGGAAATGTTTGACAGGTTGACAAGTGGGAGGGGAAGTTTAGATTTTTTGACGTCAGCAATCATGTTTTTTTTCTATTAAAATTTCAATCTTATAAACTAGCGAGAACCCGGCATGCGTTGCATGCCACTCAATGAAAAAAGTGTTTGTGTTTTAATTAAGTTTTAAAGTAATTTTTAAATAGAAAATATTTATTTCTATTTTCCGTCTAGTGCGTACACAAATAAATTTGAAGTTTTTTCAACGCGTGAGCAGGCAACATACAGCTGTCCACGTGAGCAGGCAACATACAGCTGTCCACGTGAGAAGCGTGTATTTTCAAACTTTAGTCCACACACTTGTAGCAATTGATCCACCCACGCAGTAGCTCTGTTTTAAATTATATTTAGATAGCTCAAATATTTATTATTTTTAAAATAAGGCCCCCGGCTCCAAACGTAAAATTTTAAAATGGTTGTACTTATGTCACACACAAACTGAAATGTCGTTTGTTTTTGATTGATTTCTAGCCACCCATGCAATAGCACTGAATGAAATTATATTTGTATGGCTCATATAAGAAATTTTTTTTCATCATTTTGGATTGATGGTATAGAAGCACACACGGGATATACTTATATATGTATAGATATAGTTTACCGAATTAAGATAACTTTTTGCAATTATTCAAGGATGATCTGTCTGTCTGTCTGACTGTCTGTCTCTCTGTCATTCTGTCTGTCTCCCTATCTGTCTGTCTCTCTGTCTGTCTCTATGTCTGTCTCTCTGTCTCTGCCTGTCTATATGTCTCTCTGTCTCTCTGTCTGTCTCTCTGTCGCTCTGTCTGTCTCTCTGGTTATCTCTCGTTCTCTGTGTCTGTATCTCTGTTTCTCTACCGGTCTATATGTCTCTCTGTCTGTCTGTCTCTCTGTCTCTATGTTTGTCTCTCAAGCTGTCTCTCAGTCTGTCTCACTGTCAGTCTCTGTCTCTCTGTCTATCTCTCTGTCATTATGTCTGTCTCACTGTCTGTCTCTCTGTCTATCTCTCTGTCTGTCTGTCTGTCTCTCTGTCTGTCTCTATGTCTGTCTCTCTGTCTGTCTCTCTGTCTGTCTCTCTGCCTGTCTCTCTGTCTGTCTCTCTGTCTGTCTCTCTGTCTGTCTCTCTGTCTGTCTCTCTGTCTACATCTCTGTCTGTCTGTTTGTCTCTCTGTCTGTCTCTCTGTCTGTCTCTCTGTCTGTCTCTCTGTCTACATCTCTGTCTGTCTCTCTGTTTGTCTCTCTTTCTGTCTCTCCTCTGTCTCTCTGTCTGTCTGACTGCCTGTCTGTTTGTCTGTCTGTCTGTTTATCTATATATCTACCTATCTATCTATCATCTACCTATCTACCTGTTTACCATCTACATGCCTGCCTGTCTCCCTACCTACCATATTACTATTTTTTGCGCATGTAAATTTATTCGATTTCCGTAAAATAATAGAAAATAACTATGTTTGTTTTTAAGAATCCGAAACGTATCAAAATATTTTCGGCTCTTTGGCGTTATGTCCCTATAGCTCATTCTTATATATATTTAATCGTTCTTACATTATTTTAAACAATTTAATGAGTGCAAATAGTCATATATTTTTAGGCTTTAACAATATAAGAGTTATTTAATGTGTGTCTGTCTATGCACTGCAGATGCCTGGTCAGAATGTTAGCACACTTTGGTAGTGCAAGAGAAGTCAAAAGTTGACATCTCTTCACCTGTCATTTTTCTCTGTATCCACTGCCTAGAATGATTGACACATCATTGTACACGGTGTTCAATTTAAAAAAAAAACACCAACTCATCGGTGTTCAATAACAGCTATACTAACACATAGACAGAGAGTCAGAGAGAGCTTATGTCAATTATTGCTCAGCAACTCAGAGACAGAGAGAGCTTATGGCAATTATTGCTCACATCGACAATGCTTCTATTTTAAGTGCTGAATGGTTAGATAAGGATCATGTTGACTTGTCTGGTATATCAGTTCCGCAAGATGAAAATGATAAATCAGGTACTATAGACTATGCGCGTCAGGGGCGTCAGGTTTTTTCATGGGGGGGGGGGGGGGCAGAACCAAAACTTGGTCGGCTTGTAAAGGTTTATTACTGGAGACGCCACAGTACATAGCCATTTTAAATAAAACCTGCAAAAGGGTGGAAAATGCCCCCATGCCCTACCCAAACTATGTCCCTGATGCCAATTGTTATGATAGAGCAAAACGTGCTATTCCATGGGACGATGATAGCAGCTTGAAACTATACTATAATTTTCAGCGACACTGACATTAATCATATTCACACTTCCACAAACAATGATATTTAGTCTTAGTCTTTAACAACCTTTTAATTGATTCTGCATTATAAAATTTAAGTGTACAAACTTTCTAGCTTGTTGATTAAAAAACTAAATATGTTATAAAATGTTTGCCTACAAGTTTGTGTTATTAAAAATACATCAGCACAATGTAAAACGTATTTATAAATTTATTTATATTATATTTCTTTTTTTGGGGGGGTTGGGGAGATGGGGTATACAAATGTTGACATAATTAAATAGGGAGGTTCATTGAAAATTTGACAGTTGTTGACGAAAGGGGGAGGGGGTCAAAAAATTGCGTAAAAAATGTTGACGTAATTAATGGACGGCCCTTAACAGCACGAGAAGCGTCTAAAAGAAAGCCATTAAATCCCGAACTTTGAACTCTTGTTTCTGTCATCTGTGACATTAGGCACCGACCGTGACCTTTTACTTGATAAATAATGACAAGATGGAAGAACATTAATTTTCAAATTGCTTTGTAACCCAATGCAATCACCACTTCCATTATGCTTTTAGTGTTCAAATGCTTTCAATGTATCGGGTGGAAGGATTGAGGCGACCATTTTCTAGCCTTGACAATACGATTATTGATTCAATTGCTCCGCGACCGTCATTTACAAGTGTATGCTGACAGACTGACTGTTAATATAAATAGTAGCTGTTTGAAGAAAGCCCGAAGATGTGGGGGGCAAGCGCCCTCACCGTATTTCTAAGTAAAAGCTACGCCCACTTTGATTAGTCAATGTCTACGGCTTCATGCAGTTGTCAGTGTGGTCACTTGTCCGTGTGTTCACTTGTCCGTGTGTTCACTTGTCCGTGTGTTCACTTGTCCGTGTGTTCACTTGTCCGTGTGTTCACTTGTCCGTGTGTTCACTTGTCCGTGTGTTCACTTGTCCGTGTCGTCACTTGTCCGTGTGTTCACTTGTCCGTGTGTTCACTTGTCCGTGTGTTCACTTGTCCGTGTGTTCACTTGTCCGTGTGTTCACTTGTCCGTGTGTTCACTTGTCCGTGTGTTCACTTGTCCGTGTGTTCACTTGTCCGTGTGTTCACTTGTCTGTGTCGTCACTTGTCTGTGTGTTCACTTGTCCGTGTGTTCACTTGTCTTTGTCGTCACTTGTCCGTGTGTTCACTTGTCCGTGTGTTCACTTGTCTGTGTGTTCACTTGTCCGTGTGTTCACTTGTCTGTGTCGTCACTTGTACGTGTGTTCACTTGTCTGTGTGTTCACTTGTCTGTGTGTTCACTTGTCTGTGTCGTCACTTGTCCGTGTGTTCACTTGTCTGTGTCGTCACTTGTCCGTGTGTTCACTTGTCTGTGTGTTCACTTGTCTGTGTGTTCACTTGTCCGTGTGTTCACTTGTCCGTGGATTCACTTGTCCGTGTGTTCACTTGTCCGAGGGGTCACTTGTCCGAGTGGTCACTTGTCCGAGTGGTCACTTGTCTGTGTGTTCACTGGTCCATGGGTTCACTATTCCGAGTGATCACTTGACTGTGTGTTCACTTGTTTGGGTTCACTTGTCCGAGTGGTCACTTTTCTGTGTTTCGTTGGTCCGTGGGTTCACTTGTCAAGTGTTCGGTCGTCTTGTGGTCAGTTGTCTTAGGTTCACCTGTCGTGCGTTCAGTTGTCCGGTCATCATCTTCAATGTAAGTGATACCGGCACCGGCCCAAGCATGCTAAGACTGCGCTAAAGGTCGACATTTTTTCTAAAGGTTGTAGAGTATTTTTAAAATGGCAACAAATAGTGTTTTTTTAAAAATTGATTCAGGTTTAATAAGATCGTCGTCACAACTTTCTTGGCGCCCGCGGGTGGAGTCTTACCTCGCCACTTATCACAAATCTGACTCTGGTCAACATTTTATTGGGTAGCAGTACCAGTTGCCAATTCCTTCTGGTCCTTCAATGTACAATCGTGATAAATACTGGTCTAGAGACTTTATTAGGTACATTCACGAACATTTTATTTTCGTGGAGAAAAGAGTATATTATGTTGGTGAATATCATTTCCACTTTCATATCATTTGTTGGTGTCATGGTTTGGCTGAGTAAACATGGATCGGATGACGTTACCGTGAATTGAGAGGAAATAAAATATTCAGAGTTAAAGTATAACTTTTATGTTAAAAACTATATCATTGGGTTTGTTTTAAAGAGCACAACTCAACTCAGTGGAATTGAGTTAAAAAAAAACAAAACATGATTTGAAACCAACCCAAAGTGGTAAAAGTGGGCGGCAACCACGGGCAAGCTACTCGGTTTTACAAAAATTTGAACGTAACCCATACACGATCATTTTAAAAAGAACGAAAATTACAATTTAAAAATGTACATGAAGTTTCTTTTTAAAAAGAAAGAAAAACACAAGCAGGAAAAAATTCGCAATTTCCAGTTGATACATTACAGACAAATCTTGGATTTGAAGATTGGAAAAAGAAATTGACGTTTGTGATTATTGGCAAGCACAGTGGCATTGAAGAGATTGAATGGCATGAAAATTATGGAGAAAAAAAGATGTGCAGTACATCTGTCCATGAGGCGCCTCTCTTTGTATTCAGAAAAGATACGAATCGTCGAGCTCTCCGTGTACGGAGTCACATCCGTGCTACCCCCTCCCACTTTGGGACTAAGCCATGTGGGCGTAGCCGTTGTAAAACTTGCCCTTTTTCTCCTCCAGAACCAACACATTTCCTTCACTAGGAGCAGTTTTAAGATCAAGGACAGTTTCCTTTGTACAAGTCACAATGTCATCTACGCCATTGTTTGTGTACCCGCTGCTATATTTCGTATCTGGGAAGACTGGACCACGTCTCTGTACTGAACACCTTCGAAAAATCGCCCAAGATAAACAGTGTTAGAAGCCTGCGTTCCACCTTTGATGTTTATGGTTTGTGGTTATATGTCAGTAGTGTTATAAAACCTACAACTTTGATGCATTCGAGATCGCTACGGGCTCTAAATGTTCACGGGACTGAACTTTTATCCATTGAGTTGAATACGTTTTTCGTTCTCCTTATATTATTTATGAATTTAAATTTCCGGAGAGGAAAGAAAGTAACAGGCAAAATAGTCACAGAAAAAGGTCACAGGAGGAAAAGTTACAGAAAAAAGTCACAGGAAAAAAAAATCCCAGACAAACTTTTATTTACAGTAATTTTATTTCAAAGTCAATTTAAATGTTTATTATTGTCTAGTGACTTCTAGTGACTTCTTTCTGTGACTTTTTTTTCTGTTACTTTTATTTCTACAATCGTTCCCGTACAACAGACAACTACAACCGGCTCAGCACTGATATGTAAGTATTTGTCTTTAAATTAAATCCAACACCCGCATAATTGAAATTAAAAAAAACCACTCCTGTCTGTCGTCTCTGACGTAGGGCTCAGTTTCATTTCAGCTTTATAAATAATTCTGTAATAGTTGACTCCCATTGGCCATGACTGGCTTAAACAAAATTTGACAAAAATGGAAGAGTTATTATTGTAGCACAACAGAGATAATAGGGAGGGTAATGCTAAGCTTTTAAATGAGCTTGACTTTGAGAAACATTTCGTTAAAAAAGAAAAACCGGATTGTGTAGTTAGCGGTTCTTTAAACAAGTCAAAAGTTTATACAAATTGAATATTTACATTATAACCAACTCGCGTAGACATATGCATTCTATAATTGAGTAAATGGTTCCATGTCGACTTCACCTTCCACATTCGATGTTTGTTTAGCTCCTATTCACTAATTACACTGAAGATGAAGTATTTACAAAGAGCATACAAGGAGCAAGCAAAGATTTAAAAACTGTGTATGATTTTTATATAATTTAACTGATCTAAACTTATTACGAAAATCCATATTTAAAATATATACTCAAATTAACATAGATTTTCATGACTTTTCCCAATAATCTTCATCAAAGTCTTTGATACCAGAGTTATTTAAAAAATACACTCGCCATTTTGTGTTAATGAAAAGTTGGTTGTTGAACAAAAGATGAACAATTAACACAAAAGAAATGAAAGGGTTAACAAGAGCGTATAGATTATTGAAATTGTACAATCTATAACAGTAGCGTCCGACTCAGCAATAAGAAAGTATTTAATTAAACGTGTACATTGGCATTCAGTAACAGTAGACCTATAATTCAATATTCTCAAATAATAATTATCTACATATTTATGTATTTATGGGTGTAAAGTTGTGTCCAATCGGCGCGCAAAATATAAAGCACACAAGTTAGCCATAATTGGGATTCTTATAAAGTGCGTTGCAATTATGCCTGTTTTGTCAAGGAACTTAAGTAGATGGGAAGTTCACGCATTGCTGCCTGTCAACTCCGCTGTTCTTCTGGATTGTTTAATTCGTCAATTTCTTTCACACGTTGGAATACGTCGTACTATATTGAATGAACTCAAGTCCTTTTCATAATAATTACAACTTTAATACCTTATTATATACACAGGCCTTAATTTCCATAGACACATACATATAGCGCAGCTCGCTATCGGGCAGAAATAAAACACATCTACTTCCACAGCCGCACGACTAAAACTTACGTCACAATACCGTCTGGACAATACGTCACAATCCGCATACAAATACGTCACTAAGTCAAGCGCGGGAAGAGCGTTCACTAACGTAAAAAACTCTCGAACACACACTGTGCTCATAATTTTTAAGTAGTAAGAGCGCTGACGATATATTTTAGCACACACCAACTAGCATTTCAAGAAAATGACCTCAACGACTTCATCGTTATCCCAATGTTCCTTAAACAATCTCACAAACTTATCGATCTCATTGCAACCCTGCAGAGATGACACCATATATGAACCATGGTTGCTAGGAGTTAACTCCTCCGTCCGTGTACTCCTAGCGGTACTCGGCTCTCTCGGAAACATCATTACGATCAGAACGTTCTTCCGCATGGGGATGTTTGAAACCGTAAACTTAACACTGGCGTGGCTGGCTGCTTCGGACCTCTGCTTCCTGGTGTCCGACATGACCAGCGCTGTAGCTGTGATCTTCAGCACCGTCGAGGTGATAACCAACTACAGACTTTGGTTCCGTGTGGACCCGAGAGCCGTCAACTCAGTCGTCAACAACATCGGAAGCGCTTCATACGCCAATACAATGCTCATAACGACGTTCGTCACCGTCGCACGATGCTTGATCGTGGCCAAGCCTCTGAGATTCAGAAGTATTCTATCATTGAAAACTACATACATCATTTTGTCCATCTTTTCATCCACCTCTTTGACGTCTATGATGATATTGTTGTCTTATTTGAGTGTTATACCTATGTACGACTCCAGAATCGACTGGGTAAGACCGATGCTCTGGTTCTCCCCTAAGCGGAAAATGGCAAAGGATATTATATTTGGACTTCGCGACGCATTTTTACCATTTGTCTCTCAGATGTGTGTCAGTGTATGTGTCTTCATCATGGCCAATTGCCTCCGAAAAGCTTCACATTTTCGATCCCTGCATACCACAAAACACCGAGAGGTCAAAGAAACATACGTGAACAATTCTTCGACTGCCGCAAAAGAGATACGGAAGTTGTCGACATGCAACAGTCTTGCAGCAACCGAAAACTCACGCGTAGGCAAGCTGCTTGGCCAAGAGCTGAAGATCGTCCGACAAATGCTAATCATAGCATCTGTATTTAGCGTGTGTAACATGCCGAAGGTAATAGCCAATCTTCTTGAAATCTTTTTGCCAGGCTTCTACTCTGGTCAGCGCTACCATGTCTGGTACAGTATCTCCCAAATCATCAGAGAATTCTTTCAGACGGTCAACGCCACGGTGAACTTTTGGATTCACTGGAGCTTCAGCTCCAAGTTTAGGAAACACTGCGTTTCCAAATCTGCCAAGTAACAACGCTTGGAGGGGGTGGGGGGGCTGTGCTAATCGGAGGGGTGGTGGGGCGTTTAACGCGACCCGAAATCAATGGGCTTACAAAAGGCAACTATTCACGCAAAATATAGGCATACATATTATTTTAATGTGTAAGGTTGGTTTTTGTTTTGGGTTTGGGGGGGGGGGGGGGAGTGGTGGCATTTTCAGGCTTCTTCCAGATCGCTTCGGCTCTGGTAGGATTTGTTTTGACACAGATACATGTTGATGTTGTTGTTCGTCCGTCAAATCGACTAGGACCATCCAGTCATCCGGTTAAGGGAGTGGGTTACGGTGGGTTCGTAGGTGGCTTGCCAATTCTATACGTGCTCGGAATAGTCTGTGGCACCGCGGGCAGGGGATAGTTGGTGCAGTCGTGGATTTAATAATGTTCTTTCGGGCTTGCCTGCGTGTCTCAATGGTGGCCATCCTACTGACCACTGATCTCCACCTGACTCTGTCCTGAGCGGTCTGCTCCCATTTAGTAGTGTCGATGCTGAAGGCTTTTAGTGCCACTTTCAGTGAGTTTTTGTAACCTTTTTTTTTGACCACCTTGGGAGCGCTTGTCTGTCGTGAGTTCACCATAGAATATTTGTTTAGGGAGTCGCTGATCTTCCATACGGGAAACGTGTCCCATCCAACGGAGTTGATATTGCATCAGGATGGTGAACCACAGATACATACAGTTACAAACTAATCACATATTATATCGGCGGATCTCAAACTGTGGGTCGCGACCTCTTTGGGGGGTCAAACGACCCTTTCACAGGGGTTGCCTAAGACCATCAGAAAACACATATACTCTTCAGTTATAAAGTATCAACGAAAATAATTTTGTGGTTGGGTGGTCGCCACAACATAAGGAACAGGATGAATGGGTCGCGCCAATCGAAAGGTTGAGAACCACTGTATTATATGATCAAAACAAGACGATTGTTTTCGAAGTAGACAAACACATAATGGAAAAAGGAAAAACTACTAGAGAACAGGTTGGTTTCGCGCCCCAGCCCCCCCCCCAGCCCGCCACATCTCATCTCATTTGATCTGTTGTGTTGGAGATAAAACGGATATGTGTTCTTTAAAAAAGTTGAGATGAAAGATTTCAGAGAAATTAATCTTTCAACGGCAATCATTGGCTAGGTTATTACACGCCACAATAAATGGCTAGATTGATGTGGTTTCATTTGGCTTGATGTGGTTTGATGTGGTTTTATGCCGGTTTTATTTTATCTCATGTGGAAAGAAGTTCAGTAACGGACGATCAAACGGTGACTTCATTTACCACAAAAAAATGGTGTTTTTCATTATAACTTTTTTCGATACAGTAGCCAAAAGGAATTTTCACCATTACATTATCTTTGGTCTACAATCATTCTAATGACGAAAAAAGAAATGTTAAAGGAATTTAAGTCATTAAATTGAAAAATAGGCCAAGGCATATATTGTAACACTTTTTCTTTCCTAAAATTTTCCGAGGTCATTGTTTGTACATGTAATTCCACATCCCCCCCCCCCCCCCAATCCCATGTCACTTCTTTCCTTTATCATTTCGTTACGAGTTCATCATTACATGTGTGTTTTAACCAAATGATTCCATCATGCCAACAACAAAACCCAACTTAATTTTTTTAGAGTTAATTTTCGATTATTATGTACGTTAATTTATTAGCGCGTAAGGACTACTTCTGTAAACGTAGAGTCATTCACAATCAAGCAATTCAAATTAACTCGTTTCTTTTTAAACGTCTTTTTTGCTTGTTAATCTCATTGTAAAGGACATTTGCGCACGTTTTCTGCTATGAATGACGTCAAGTCAGCGATACGTCCTACACTGATGTAATTGCCATGAAATATACTGGCTGTGAGTATGGCGATAATACATATGGCGAGCAAGGGAAAGTGAGAATGACAGAGACAACCGAAACATTTTCTGGTTAGACAGTAAATGTGGTGGGAAAACCGTCAGAGGGGAGGGTATTGAGGGGTGGTTGAGGCGGGGGAAGGGGTCACTTGATGGGGTTCACAGCGATTGGAATGGTTGGATGACGGAGAGAGAGAGAGAGAGAGAGAGGGGGGAGAGAGAAAGAGAGAGGGGGAGAGAGAGAGAGAGGGAGAGAGAGAGAGACATAGAGAGAGAGGGAGAGAGAGAGAAGAATTGTGTAAGCGTGGTTTGGGGTAACTGATAGTTGGTGGGGAGAATTCAGCGGCGTAGCGAAGTTTGGTGCCTCTTTGGGGGGCCTGCAAAGTTTTTAGCCCCCACACCGCTTTCCACCCAAAACAACGCTGCATTAGGCCGAAAATGCCACCCCTCTCTATAAAGAAAGAAAGGTGAAGCCAGGGACGGACCGCCCCCCCCCCTTCCATACCCCTTCCTACAGTAACTATGAGAGCTAGCAACAAGTAGTTTGCCCCGGTATTGTAGGATTTGGCGCTAGAGATTGTGAGTGAGAAAAGCTAATGCCTCTTATTTTTAAACCTATCGCTTTGTTTAAATCTATCGCTTTGTTTAAACCTATCGCTTATGTTTAAACCTATCACTTTGTTTGAACCTATCGCTTATGTTTAAACCAATCAACAGCCAGTGCAGTATCATGCCAGGGGCTACCCACGAGTAGTGCGGTCAGGAAAAATAAAGTAGGGTACTGGAACTCATTACTTCAACATTGGGCCTCGGAGTCTCATCAATTTTAATCTGTGCTAAATGACTCGACACAAACCCGATGGAGTCTTAGATCTAATGATAAGACAAGTGAGAGCCAAATGGCTCGACACAAACTCGATGGAGTCTTAGATCTAAAGATAAGACAAGTGAGAGTTATGATCGCAAATAATGACGGACATCCTTTGGCGTAACAATGTATTACATCACCACAGACTTCAACTTTAAGAACACAACAGCACATGTTATTTATGAAAGCAACACGGCCATAAGATATTACTAAGTGTTTGTGGTTTCTCCACATATTCCTTTACAAAATCAACTCCTAGCCAGTGGAGTAGGAGGGGGGGGTGGCGTAATTGTTGTCCGCCCTGGTCGATACTATTATTTCTTTTTTTATGAAGGGGGCAGCATTTTCGAACAACTGAGGAGTTTTGTTGTTTTGTTGTTTTTTTTGTGTGAAAGGGTGAGCGGAAAGAAAATCTTGGCCTGCCTCGGGCTGCACCAACCCTGGCTACGCCACTGCTCGCGACGATTCAATAAATTAATCTAATTATAGTTAGGCACGTCTAAATGAGGTATTTGTCTGCGTCTTCATTATCTACGACTCAAACCATGCCATCCAAGGGCAGATAGGAGCCTGCCGTCAAAGGGCAGATAAGGAGCACTTGCTTGCAGTTTTAAGCCCTTATGCAATCTTGTCGCACGCCTTTAGAATGTTATTAGTTTATCAGCAGTCAGGGGCATCATTTGGGTTAGGGTAGGGTAGGGTGGGTGTCATGGTCATGGAATCAGTGGCAGTGTGTGTGGGTTGATTTGGGTGAAATGGGGTATGTGAGCGAGGTAAACGATTGTCATGTCACGGACAGGTGAATGACTTGTGTGATGTTTAAAGTATAAAAGGGGGGTTAACTGTTTCGTAGGGGGAGAGATATTATTATGTAGAGAGAGAGGCTGACATGTTCACGAACGAGCTGTGTGTGTCCGAGTCTGACAGAGACCTATTGTGAACGAATGATTTGCTGTGTACCTCCGGACTGTGGAGTTGGTGTTACGTGTATATGCATTGCGAGATGTACTGCAGAGAATAAAGAGCATTACCCAATCGACTTATTGTGTTGTGCCTCGGACTTAATAGATTTATTTAGTGTACTTGAGAGAGAAGCAGAGATATCGTAAATGATCGTCAGAGTAGAGTATAGTCGCACTCTGCCGCTCGTCGACCCTAGACAAACATCATGAGCCATCATATTCTGACAAGGGACCAGAATATTTGACAGTGGGCATTTGCCCCCCCCCCCTTTGAATTTGCAGGTTTTATTTAAATTGCTATATACTACGGCGCTTCTAAATATAGACAACTTAAAAAGACGACCACGTTTTGGTTTCCCCCACCCCCCTGGAATGACGCCCCTGTCAGTAGTATTTCTGTTATCAAAATACTTTTTTTAAAAATCCTTTAATTTTCAATAATAAATTATGTGATGTTAGCATTAGATTAATCTTATCGGATTAAACAGTTGCAGATATTCTTGGTTTCCTTAACTTTTTTTATGATCCTCACATACATAATAACACAGTTTAACATATTGAATCACACACACAATACTACAGTTTAAAATATTGAATCACATACACAAAACTACAGTTTAACATATTGAATCATATACACCATACTACATGTGAACATATTGAATCACATACACAACAGTGGCGTAGCGAGCTTAACTCGAGCCCGGGGCACAATACCTTTTTAGCGCCCCCAATACCTTTTTAGCGCCCCCCCCCAATTCGAAAACCATACAATATTATAGTAAAATATACCATTTGGCGCACCTTTGTGAGTAGCGCCCGGGGCATGATGCCCCTCCTTGCCCCCCTCTCACTATGCCACTGATACACAATACCACAGTTTAACATATTGAATCACATACACAACACCATAAATGAACATATTGAATCACTCCCAGATCGGTGATTGAACAAAATTAAATTATAATTGTTTTTAATATTAGCTAAGCAAGTGGTCAATTATTGTTATAATTTAAAGTGCTAGGATAGCAACCTTTCAACATCACATAGCAATGTCCTAACCTTTCAACATACATTGCAATGTCCTAACCTTTCAACATCACATTGCAATGTCCTAACCTTTCAACATCACATTGCAATGTCCTAAACTTTCAACATCACAAAGCAATGTCCTAACCTTTCATCATCACATAGAAATGTCCTAACCTTTCAACATCACATAGAAATGCTCTAACCTTTCAACGTCACATAGAAATGTCCTAACCTTTCAACATCACATAGAAATGCTCTAACCTTTCAACATCACATAGAAATGCTCTAGCCTTTCAACATCACATAGAAATGTCCTAACCTTTCAACATCACATAGAAATGTCCTAACCTTTCAACATCATATAGAAATGTCCTAACCTTTCAACATCACATAGAAATGTCCTAACCTTTCAACATCACATAGAAATGTTCTAACCTTTCAACATCACATAGAAATGCTCTAACCTTTCAACATCACATGGAAATGCTCTAACCTTTCAACATCACATAGAAATGTCCTAACATTTCAAAATCACATAGAAATGTCCTAACCTTTCGAAATCACATAGAAATGTCCTAACCTTTCAACATCACATAGAAATGTCCTAACCTTTCAATATCACATAGAAATGTCCTAACCTTTTAACATACCACAGAAATGTCCTAACCTTTTAACATACCACAGAAATGTCCTAACCGTTCAAAATCACATAGAAATGTCCTAACCTTTCAACATCACATAGCAATGTCCTAACCTTTTAATATCACATAAAAATTTCCAAAATAAGGACTTGTTAGATAGCGGCGGAATTTAACCATTATTTGCGTCCTCGTGATATTACGTTTACGCCACCATTTTGATTACCCTTTTTTAAAAAATTACCTTATGATATGAAATATATAGGTACAGTATCCATCAAAATTCTGAATTATAAAATATCAATTTCAGAAGTGTAAGAGTGTTCATCGAATTTCAGCTTTGTAGCATTCCTTGACCAGGGATACAAGCGACACGGGATGCTCAATTTCAACTAGTGATGTAGGAAAGTGGGGAAGGGGGTCAGCCCATCCTTGGCGGATTTCGCTTAATATGAAAGGCTAGTATTTCCAGCCCATTGCATACTTTCTCCGTGGACGGGGCCGGTCAGAGGCTTGTCCAGCCCCTGGTGGCTCTTACCATAGCTACCACGCCCATTCAACCAAAACACATAAACTAAAAAAATAAAATACAAAATTTTAAAACTAATGATCCTGTCTATGAATTTCTTGCTTCTGCCTTGTATACAATTATTTGAAATGGAAAGCGTTTAACATTTTTCTGAAAGCGATCCGAAAATCAGCCTGTGAAATCGGGCGATTCCTTTATAATTTCCGCTTCCCCACAGAGAGCCGAATCAACCGAAACGACTGAATCCCTATCATTTACACAATTTGTGGCCACCAAGAAGTCGCTGAACCGATAAGTGTACCTGCATGAGCCGACGATTCGCCGAGAGATTCGCACTCGATCAGTTTATGGAAGCAGAATTTGATTGAACGTTTTTTTGTTTTTTTTGTCATGGCCTCTTCTATTATCAACTGCTAGATATGACATTTTAGGTGAGGATTAGCTAAACGGTTTTGCCATTAAATCCACATGGGTGCCTATTCACTCTACCTGTACCCATTCAATCTACCTGTACCCATTCAATCTACCTGTACCCATTCAATCTACCTGTACCAATTCAATCTACCTGTAGCCATTCAATCTACCTGTAACCATTCAATCTACCTGTACCCATTCAATCTACCTGTACCCATTCAATCTACCTGTACCCATTCAATCTACCTGTACCCATTCAATCTACCTGTACCCATTCAATCTACCTGTAACCATTCAATCTACCTGTACCCATTCAATCTACCTGTACCCATTCAATCTACCTGTACCCATTCAATCTACCTGTACCCATTCAATCTACCTGTACCCATTCAATCTACCTGTACCCATTCAATCTACCTGTAGCCATTCAATCTACCTGTACCAATTCAATCTACCGGTAGCCATTCAATCTACCTGTAACCATTCAATCTACCTGTACCCATTCAATCCACCTGTACCCATTCAATCTACCTGTACCCATTCAATCTACCTGTACCCATTCAATCTATCTGTACCCATTCAATCTACCTGTACCCATTCAATCTACCTGTACCCATTCAATCTACCTGTACCCATTCAATCTACCTGTACCCATTCAATCTACCTGTACCCATTCAATCTACCTGTACCCATTCAATCTACCTGTACCCATTCAATCTACCTGTACCTATTCACTCTACCTGTGCCCAAGCAAACTCCCTAGCACTAGATGTCATCATCTTAGCACATATCAGTCTGAGTGGTGCCAATCTAACCGTAGCACAGATCAGCCTGAGTGGTGCCAATCTAACCATATCACCAAAGCCTCATATTATGACATGATCTTTGTCTGATCAAGCCCTCGAGGCTTAGTGCCAAAAAAAAAAAATTTACGTCACATTTTCTATAGGCATCTTTTACCTTCTCGGTAAAACGTGAGGCTCAATGAATAATTATCAGAAGGCCATATTATCTGTATTGCACTCTCTAGTCTCTATCGTATGAATTGTCAATCAATATCATTCTCAATGAATGGATCCGTGGTGTAATGGCGTGTCCAGTAGCGCGATATCTGAGACTCTCTAAAATACCGCAAGTGCGTTTGGTGCATAATATTTTCTTTTGTTTTACGTAAAAGGTCTCAATTGAAATAGTATGTTATACATCTGTGGTGTAAAAGAGGGTGGGACGTTAAAATGTTAATACAGTTGTACAAAAAAAAAGGGGGGGGGGTATATTTTGGAAAAAAAATAAGAATGAGCCGATTTTTCTTTTACTTTCATTTATTTGGAGAACACGTTGAATTAATTTTCGTTTAAATTGGACCTACCAAGAGATAATTTTGAATTCAGCGACCCAGTGTGTTATGATTGATTTATACAACCTCATTTGCACTTAAAAACGGGAACAAATTGATAAAGAAATTACATATAATAAATGAAAGAACACACTATAATTAATGAAAGTAAGCCCTATAATAAATGAAATAAAGCACTATAATAAATGAAAAAAACACTATAATTAATGAGAAACGTGATTAGAATTTCGATGAACACCTCCTTAGTCAAAATATAAAATAGCGCCTTCCATGCAGTTGACTTATTCAACGACTTGTGGAAACTCACAAAAATGCTCCCCTGACACACATATAATCACGCACACATACACAATCACACAAACTCATGCACATAACACACAACCACACACACAAGCACACACAAACACACAGCTACATACACGCACTGCAACAGACACACACACACAACCAAACCCACTACCATACACACACACACATCACCACACTGACACAGACACACACGCACATCCATACACATCATTTACACACATCATTTACACACATCATTTACACACGTCATTTACACACAACATTTCAGAAACGGTTTCAAACTAAGATATGAACCTGGTCATTTTGTGAGAAACAGACGTATGAAAATAATTATTCTGTGAGAAAAAATATGTAGCTGGTCATTTTGTGAGAAAGAGACATATGAAAATAATTATTCTGTGAGAAAAAATATGTAGCTGGTCATTTTGTGAGAAACAGACGTATGAAAATAATTATTCTGTGAGAAAAAATATGAAGCTGGTCATTTTGTGAGAAAGAGACATATGAAAATATAAGTCATTACGCATGAAACTAGTTATTCTGTGAGAAACAAAGATATGAATATTGTCATTTTGTGACAAAGAGATATACGAAACTGATTATTCTGTGAAAGCAGACATATGAAGCTGGTCTTTTTGTGAAAAGGAGACATATGAAACTATAAGTCGTTGCGCATGAAACTAGTTATTCTGTGGAGAAACAAACATTCAGTGGCATAATGAAAACGGGCCAAGCAGCCATCTCTGTGACCTGGAGAGCATGTCATTATACCACAAACACGAAACTGTCTAAAATAACTCGCTATTTGTGAAGAATCAATTTAAGACCGTCAATAGATTCTACAAATAAATAAGTTGTGTCCAAATTTGCTCCCATTACGCGAGATTATATAGCTTATCAGCCAGCCCTGAAGTTAGACGTGACGTCAATTATTAAAACACTCTAATTTTTTTTAAAAATCCTATCTCTTAAAGACTTCTTTTTGTTAGAGGCATTCTAAACAAAAATAATGGATTTTCCCCCCATAAAAGCAATTATGTGACACAAACAAGTCATATCAATTAGAACATTACAGCATTTTATGCTAGGATGATTGAACAAGTGAAGAATTTTTCTTATCAGAATAAGCGGTTTTTTGGGGGCGCTTTTTTGCTAAAAAAAATAAATAAAAATCAACGAATCTAGATCAGGGGTTCTCACATTGTATAATGCAAAAGTGCTAAACTATATTTTTAAAGTAGCACGACTTGTAGATTTTGTTATTGATTAGGTCTCCTAATGATGAAGTGGCGTGGTTAGCTCATGGGAAATTAAAGTGACTGTTTAGATATTCAGACTTTAGCTACCACAATCAAAGTGACTTTGTAGATATTCAGACTTTAGCTACCACAATCAAAGTGACTGTGCAGATATTCAGACTTTAGCTACCACAATCAAAGTGACTTTGCAGATATTCAGACTTTAGCTACCACAATCAAAGTGACTGTGCAGATATTCAGACTTTAGCTACCACAATCAAAGTGACTTTGTAGATATTCAGACTTTAGCTACCACAATCAAAGTGACTTTGCAGATATTCAGACTTTAGCTACCACAATCAAAGTGACTGTGCAGATATTCAGACTTTAGCTACCACAATCAAAGTGACTTTGTAGATATTCAGACTTTAGCTACCACAATCAAAGTGACTGTGCAGATATTCAGACTTTAGCTACCACAATCAAAGTGACTGTGTAGATATTCAGACTTTAGCTACCGCAATCAAAGTGACTGTGCAGATATTCAGACTTTAGCTACCACAATCAAAGTGACTGTGTAGATATTCAGACTTTAGCTACCACAATCAAAGTGACTTTGTAGATATTCAGACTTTAGCTACCACAATCAAAGTGACTTTGCAGATATTCAGACTTTAGCTACCACAATCAAAGTGACTGTGCAGATATTCAGACTTTAGCTACCACAATCAAAGTGACTGTGCAGATATTCAGACTTTAGCTACCACAATCAAAGTGACTGTGCAGATATTCAGACTTTAGCCACCACAATCAAAGTGACTGTGTAGATATTCAGACTTTAGCTACCGCAATCAAAGTGACTGTGCAGATATTCAGACTTTAGCTACCACAATCAAAGTGACTGTGTAGATATTCAGACTTTAGCTACCACAATCAAAGTGACTTTGTAGATATTCAGACTTTAGCTACCACAATCAAAGTGACTTTGCAGATATTCAGACTTTAGCTACCACAATCAAAGTGACTGTGCAGATATTCAGACTTTAGCTACCACAATCAAAGTGACTGTGCAGATATTCAGACTTTAGCTACCACAATCAAAGTGACTGTGCAGATATTCAGACTTTAGCTACCACAATCAAAGTGACTGTGTAGATATTCAGACTTTAGCTACCACAATCAAAGTGACTTTGTAGATATTCAGACTTTAGCTACCACAATCAAAGTGACTGTGCAGATATTCAGACTTTAGCTACCACAATCAAAGTGACTGTGTAGATATTCAGACTTTAGCTACCACAATCAAAGTGACTTTGTAGATATTCAGACTTTAGCTACCACAATCAAAGTGACTTTGTAGATATTCAGACTTTAGCTACCACAATTAAAGTGACTGTGCAGATATTCAGACTTTAGCTACCACAATCAAAGTGACTGTGTAGATATTCAGACTTTAGCTACCACAATCAAAGTGACTTTGTAGATATTCAGACTTTAGCTACCTCAATGAATAATAAATTAACGGGTGCATAAAAACAGTGCAACGTTTATTTCATCAGTTCTTATTAAATAGAAAGCGTTTGTATTTTCTAAAATGTGCAACGTTGTGACACTGCTCCTGACTAACAGATGGCAATTTTAAATAAATACATAGTCTATATACATTAGGTTCCCAACTGCTTTTCTCTTTTTAAGATCAGAATAATAATCAACCTACTGCACCATTTAATAAGAATGCATTTTAAAAAAAAAAATATTTTTTTCTTGATGAGACTTAAAAGAACGCAACAAAAAAATATATTTATAATGTTATCGTGAACAAAAATTTCGATTATCATGCCAATTCAATTTTTTTAGTTCTAGTTTTAGAACAAAAAAGTAAAATAAATTCTGTGGATTTGGAAAAAAAAATTTGTCAAGTATATCATAGAGATAATTTGTAATTTATCTTAAAAATATTAAAGTAGTTTGAAATTCCAAGTAATCATCTCAATCAACTGAATATTTGAAAATGTATATTTTAATTTTCATAGGATTTATTTCAGATAAAATCACACATTAATAAATATATATGAGGTCTTTTGTAAAAAAAATTCTCATCTATTTCAGCATAACTATGTCATTCTTTTGTAATTGATAAAAATAACCTGTTTTAAATACCCATTAAAATTAAAAGACCTTTCTACAAAACATTATTTTTATCTCTTTTTGATTCTGGGAAAACGTGGAAATATTTATTTATTATATGTAAGTTGTTCGTTTTTTTTGTTTTTATTTTAAATTGCTTTAAACATATAAAATATTGTTAGCAGTGACTTTTGTGATGGAGACCTTTTTTTGGGCGCATTTAATAAATGCATTTATTTCTTACGTATTTTACCACCCCAATAACCACGAGGAAACTTTTAAGTACCCTATGACTTTCTTGTAATCGAAAAAAAAAAAACTAAGTACTTGTATATTGAGAGACTCCATGCCAATTTTTGGTTTAGTCTTGCCCCTGCCCCCGGAATTAAAAGTGTATCAATTAAAAAGTGTCCGCATCACAACTTTGAGCCCCTTTAACATCTAAGGCCTTCTGCCGATGCAGGCTTGAAGAACCAATATGACGGCTCTGTGGGCAAGTTATACCAACATTTTAAACAAGCATATCTCCGGCTGCTCTGCGATTCAGTGTAGAACGGTACAAAACTCAATTCAGTTGAAGTTACGAAAACGTTTCTTGGTAGAGGCTCGGTGAGCCCCGTCTCCAGACCATGCCCCCGCTTTTACTTGGGAATCTTCCAGCGCGCACAGTTTCTGCTTGCCGCTTTCCCCACGTCAAGCAACGTGAAACCATTGGGTTGTATCAAAAGAGTGTGCCAAAGCATTACACTGGGGCAAACCAAAGTAAATTCAGTTTATTTATGGCACTGGGCACTATAATGCCAAATGTGCATGCTGATAGATGCCCTTCCACCCTCCACGCTGTGCGCTTGAAAAATCCTTAAACTCACTAACGTAGTTTAATAGAAATGCTGAATTCAGGAATTCGCAAAAATGCACCTCTGGATTTTGAAATAATTAAAACATTTCTGGGTACCAGCTCTCCAGACCCCACCAACCCACTTCGCTCATATGCCATCAGTGCATTTGTCCGAAAATGCTGCCCTTCGACAGAAAGAAAAAAATGGACACCTGTGCGGATAACCCTCTCCATCCCGCCCTTTTCCTATGCCTCTAATACCCAACCTAACATCTGTAATGTCTGTCTGTACCTCCCTCCCCCCCACCCCATCCCCGTTTCGGAAGAAATTGTCTGAAAGAAACAATGCTTCCACTTTCTTTCCGTTCTTCTATCTGTGGTTTAGCTCGGTACTTTCATCCATTCTTATTCTTGTATTTCATTTTTAGATATAGGTATGATGTACATATATAATGTAAATTAAATGTATAATCTTATTCATGTTTTTTTTTGTTGTAGTGATAAAAGAATTTACCGAAACATTTGAATGTGTATTTTTTCTCATCATACTTAAAACTTAACTAAATCTTATTATATTGTTTTGTTTATTATTTTATGTTTCTAATTATTTTTACTTAAAAGCTTCATTGCAGTCTAGCCCTTTGACAAAGAGATGAATGTCAAGGCCACTTCTTAAAAACAATGTCAGAAATAATCTTCATCTGTCTCAATCTTAACCGGTCCTTTTTATTTCTGCTCTTTCTGGTGTTCAAAAATATTGTTAATTTGTTAACATAAGCAAGAACCCCTGGGGGCACTGTCAACACAATAATCGTATGACTTTAATGGTTTTTCAAACTTAAGGCAGCTAGCAACAAATATATAATGACATATTCTTAATGTTCTGCCCACTCATCCACATAGATAACCACACTTAGCGCCCACTCATCCACATAGAAAACCACTTTTAGCGCCCACTCATCCACATAGAATATGCATACAAGTAATGCACTTTATAAGAATCCCAATTAGTGCCCCCCCCCCCTTTTTTTTTTAGGCTCGCAACCGCACATTTTTTCCACGCCCCTGAGCAATATTAATATTTTAATTCTTTTAAACTGCAGATTTATTTCACCAACTATTTCACCAACTATTTCACCAACTATTTCAGAAAAACAAGAGAAAAGATTACGCACCAAACGCACCAAACGCACTTGCTTAACTTATTTAAAAAACAAAAAAAAGCACAGTTATCGGGAATTTCCCTTCATCTTCCGAGTTAAAAACGGGAAAAAATGATTTTGGAGGGTTGGGGGGTGGGGCTGAAAATGTAATAGAATGTGTTGTCAAGTTTCAGCTCGATGTGTTGATGGGAAGTGGGTCAATTAGCCGATGAAAGATTTTTGCCGGCCACGAACAAAGACGAAGTTAACATAAAGGATTTAAAGATAGAACTTATCTACCGCTAATAGCAAACTCTACAAGTTACATTCAACAAATGAAAAAAGTCATGACCGATTGCATACAGCAATGCTTCATGGTGTTTTAGAATGAACCTACATTATAGCCATAAGACCAACTCACCTGGCCAACAAATCCATAAGGTGTCACAATACAATAGAGACACATAGTGAAATATATCTCATCGACGTGAGCATTTTTTTTTTATTTGACTCGTCATTTTAAAACGTCCACCGCTCTCTTCATTTTGTGACCAAAGACAATCTGGGTTAAAAAACAAAACAAAATCTGTAGGGAAGAGAGTGCCAGGTGAGTCCACGTGAGAGACAAGCGCGTGCGTTGTTGACTCACCCCACGCGTGCCTCTGATCCTGTATCAAATGCACAAACCTGGTTCCTGTCATGGTTAAATTCATAGCGTGGTTGTCATAACGTGTACAGTTGATTGGGTGGCACAACTTCGGGGAGTCCCAGACCAATAGTGAGTAGACACCCATTGTACAATAGTGAGTAAACAACCAAAGTACAATAGTGAGTAGCCACCCATTGTAATATTTTTTTTTAATTGACGGGATGGGGAAAAAGGGCTTTTTAATGGAAACACGCGTGTGTAGACTGTAGATTGTAGTCTGTAGATTGTAGTCTGTAGATTGTAGTCTGTAGACTGTAGTCTGTAGACTGTAGTCTGTAGACTGTAGTCTGTAGACTGTAGTCTGTAGACTGTAGTCTGTAGACTGTAGTTTGTAGTCTGTAGACTGTAGTCTGTAGTCTGTAGACTGTAGTCAGTAGTCTGTAGTCTGTAGACTGTAGTCTGTAGTCTGTAGACTGTAGTCTGTAGACTGTAGTCTGTAGTCTGTAGTCTGTAGACTCAATGACATCTTTGGAATAAAAAACAACAACGTGTGCGAGTTTCTTGGTAGTGGTTTTTGAATGTATAGGAGCATGACATTTTGACCCACATCAATGTCAGAGTCAGTGTTGACATCGTTAATGTACTCCCAAAGTCCTGATTAATAAATACAATAGAATAACAATATATTGACGCAAATTTTCCGTCTACTCCGTATTCACGGTAGTTATAGGGTACATCTGACAACTGTAAAATTTAGAACCGCTGTTGTACACCTGAGGATTGGCCTGACACATATCAGGGGTGAGCACCGATGTGGTAATTGAAGCCAGCGGCTTATATTTGCCTTCTCCTGGGCCTGTCAAAGAGAACAGCGCGAAGCTGTCACTGGCACCAAAGCTTGGGATGGTCCAACATGCATCAAAAAGTTGGTCTCTGCGAGCCATGGTATAAATGACCTGCTATTGTCTCTGAGAGCCATGGTATAACGACTTGATACTGTCTCTGCGAGACATGGTCCAAGTCACCGAACTGCTCTAAGTAGGGCAACAAATTGTAAGGCTTTGGTTCTCACGTCGTAAAAATTCGATACCAACTCTGTTGGAAACCTTCGATGGCCTTTTTTTTCAAGTGGAAGTTGGGGATTCACTAAGGGTGGAACTTTTTGTTTAATTTGAGAGGTTGCATTTTCAGTCCACTGCAGAGCTTTTTCGTGGAATAGGAAGGAGGGGCAAAATTCTTTTCCCATCGTGGGCAGCAGCAATCATTGCTACGACACTACTTGTCTCTGTCTGCACCTAAGATGCTCTAGAAACACTTGCAAACACACCCTGTTGTTTAACTGTGTGATCTACACCATCTGCCAGGTAACTTCTCCTCGTATCAAAGTAACAGACGGCGTCGGATTGATAAACACCATAAATGGAGCCCTCACTTTTTAATACCCCGGACGGGTGAGCAGAGGTGGGGGTATATCCACATTTGACAACCCCCTAGGGTTTTAGAAAAGCAAGGTATGTAGGAGCTTGTAATTGAAAGACAGGACAATAAAAGATGAACGTTCATTGTCCTGTCTTTCTATTGCAAGCTTCCACATACTTGTTTTTATATCTCCTTCACGCGCCTTGAACGGAATCCTTTTTATGGGTAATCGTATCACTACGACAAGAGAGCGAACCACCCGTGAGGGGTGGGGAGGGGGGCTTGGAGAGGCCTACTCCTGGATGTTATCGCTCGCGCACCAGGCCACATCGGCAGCCTGCACTATATATTATACACACGTTTCAGGAAACTATCACCATCAGACACTTATGATCTGTTAATGTATAGACATTTAGTATGGTGTCATGTATATTTTAAATTATCCTCTATAATAATTGATTTCTATAATAATTAAATCTTCTTTTTCAGTCATGATACCTGGTTACAATCAACAAAATAATTGATTAAACACATAGTACCAGCCACGGAAATAATTGATGAGAGATTGGGTACTTTCGGTTGACCCACCTGAGCGTGCCGACACTGGTTTCGTTTAATGTTACCCTCTGTAACGTTGTAAACAATTCACTTACGTCGGTATTGTGTGGAATAAACAGATTTCCTGCAAAACATGGCCATGAATAAGTTTAAGATAACAACTCATCTCTCCTTCTATCTCACTATTTGTCTTTCTCTTTCTCTCTCTCTCTCTGACTACCACTCCTCTTTATTTCTCCACATCTCTTTCTCTTTATAACCTTCTCTCTCTTGCTCTCTCTAAATTTTTCTTTTTTCTCCCCTTTTCTCTCTCCGTTTCTCTCTCGCTCCGAAACAGTGTGTATCTCTCTTTTATTCTGTCTCTCGCTCACTGTCTTTCTCTGTCTCTCTCCTACTAGTTCTCCGTCTCTCACATTGTCTCTCTTTCTAAGTATCTCCCACTGTGCCTCTGTGTATAGTATATGTATGTCTAACTCCACCTCTTTCACTATCTGTCTCACTCTCTTTACTGTCTCTCTCTGTCTCTCTCACATTGATTTTCTTTCTCTCACTCCCTGTCCCCCCTCTCTCTCTCTCTCACTTCCCCGCTCTCTCTCACTCTCCGACTCTCTGTCTCTCTCTAACTATTTCTCAGTCTCTCAAAATATCTTAAACTCTGTATCTTTATACGTATCTCTCGCATTCTATCTCCGTCTGTCCCTCTCTGTGTATGTATGTCTCTCGCTCTCCGTCTCTCTCTCTCTCTCTCATCCCCTATGCGAATGCACCAGCGCAATTAATTTATTTTCTTTCTCTTAGGCCTTGCTGTTTATGCAACTCATACCATCTTGTTTTCTGCAAGCGGTGAGACAATTGACTAGATGTGATTATGCAACTCATACCATCTCGTTTTCTGCAAGCGGTGAGACAATTGACTAGATGTGATTATGCAACTCATACCATCTCGTTTTCTGCAAGCGGTGAGACAATTGACTAGATGTGATTATGCAACTCATACCATCTTGTTTTCTGCAAGCGGTGAGACAATTGACTAGATGTGATTATGCAACTCATACCATCTTGTTTTCTGCAAGCGGTGAGACAATTGACTAGATGTGATTATGCATCTCACATCCCCAACCCTTGGATAAGGGGGGATAAGCCGCTTATGCTGATAATACCGATGGTATCCAATGTTAATTATTGCTGATATGAGCTTCACATGATGGTAAAGGTCATATTGCTGATATGAGCTTCACATGATGGTACAGGTCATATTGCTGATATGAGCTTCACATGATGGTACAGGTCATATTGCTGATATGAGCTTCACATGATGGTAAAGGTCATATTGCTTATATGAGCTTCACATGATGGTAAAGGTCATATTGCTGATATGAGCTTCACATGATGGTAAAGGTCATATTGCTGATATGAGCTTCACGTGATGGTAAAGGTCATATTGCTGATATGAGCTTCACATGATGGTAAAGGTCATATTGCTGATATGAGCTTCACATGATGGTACAGGTCATATTGCTGATATGAGCTTCACATGTTGATGGTACAGGTCATATTGCTGATATGAGCCTCACATGTTGATGGTACAGGTCATGAAAACGTATGTGCTACCGGTTAACTTAAACAGCCAGTTTGACAATATCAAAGTTTAAAAAAAAAAAAAACAACAAAGAGAAACACACAAACTAATCAACAAACTTGAAATATGCTCGGTTAATTAGTGCACGGCCCTGAATACACGTGCGTCACAGCAAGATCGATGATTGCTGGTGAGAACTAAAATAAATATCATCAAAGATCATTCCGAGAATCTTACTTTATTCCGTGTTAAATAAAAAAAAAATTATATACTTTTTTTGTTCTTACAAGGATTACAATGGGAAATTACGTCACTTTTTTTCCAAGAGGTGATTAAAAAAATAATGAAAATTTAATAAAATTAAAATGTGATTTCCTTTTTGTTTGATTAGAAGCGAGATGTCCGCATTTCAAAATAAATAAATTTAGAAACTTTCACTTCTCAAAATCAAAACACACAAAGTGGTGGTCCAGCAAGCTGTGGTCCAGCGAAAGGGTGGTCCAGAAAGTGGTGGTCCAGCTAGCGATGGTCAAGCTAGTGGCGGTCCAGCTAGTGGTGGTCCATCAAGCTATGGTCCAGCTAGTGGGGTTCAGTGCAGCTAGTTGTTGTCAAGCAAGTGATGGTCTAGCAAGTGGTGGTCTAGCAAGTGGTGGTCCAGCAAGTGGTGGTCCAGCAAGTGGTGGTCTAGCAAGTAGTGGTTCAGCAAGCTGTGGTCCAGAAAGTAGTGGTCCAGAAAATGGTGGTCTAGAAAGTGGTGGTCCAGAAAGTGGTGTTCCAGCTTGCGATGGTGAAGCTAGTGGTGGTCCAGCTAGTGGTGGTCCAGCAAGCTGTGGTCCAGAAAGTGGTTGTCCAGCTAGTGGTGATCTAGCAAGTAGTTGTTCAGCAAGCTGTGGTCTAGAAAGTGGTGGTCCAGCAAGTGGTGGTCTAGCAAGGGGGGTTCAGGAAGTGGTGGTCCAGGAAGTGGTGGTCCAGTAAGTGGTGGTCCAGCAAGTGGTGGTCTAGCAAGTGGTGGTCTAGCAAGTGGTGGTCTAGCAAGTGGTGGTCCAGCAAGTGGTGGTCCATATAGTGGTTGTCCAGCAAGTGGTGGTCTAGTAAGTGGGGGTTCAGCAGGTGGTGGTTCAGTAGTGGTGGTCTAGCAAGTTGTTGTCTAACAGGTGGTTGTCCAGTAAGTGGCGGTCCAGCAAGTGGTGGTCCAGCTAGCGGTGGTCTAGCAAGGAGTGTTCAGGAAGTGGTGGTCCAGTAAGTGGTGGTTCAGCAAGTGGTGGTCTAGCAAGTGGTGGTCTAGCAAGTGGGGGTCTAGCAAGTGGTGGTCCAGCAAGTGGTGGTCTAGCACGTGGGGGTTCAGAAGGTGGCCACTAACATTGACAAACGTAACTTCGATTCCTGGACGTTAAACGTTTATTTGTAATTTAGTTTTCTATTATGTGAAATATAAACGTTATACATAATGAAAACATCAATGGCTCACTTTTAGTGTAACTTTTGTCGGGATCATCACTAGTCTTTTATAATATGTTGTTACAACAGTCATACTTGGAGAAACAAAATGATTTGGATTGGGGGGGGGTGGGGTGGGGGGACCATGTTCTTGTGTGTGTGTGTGTAACACAGTGTCTTAGGAAGGGTGTGCGAAATAGACAGTCCGGCCCGGGCAAAACTTTTATTTTATTGTTAGGGCGGCATTTTCGGCCATCTGCACATTTTCTTAGCCAAGTTTAAGGTGGGAAGTGGACTGGCAAAATGTTTGTCTCGCGATAGGCGGCATTGCGACACTGGCGTAACTTTTACTTTTCGATTTTTTTCTCTGTTTTGTAAGTGGAATAATGGGATAGCAGTTTGCAGTACTTGAAATCGAAGATTTCTCTGAATTGTCTGTAGTATTTAGGTGTGATTTAAAGACCTTTGCCAGAAAGAGACCAGAATTATGGTAAAATAAATCAAGTTGGCACAAATAAAGAGAGACAATCTAAAGTTGTACTGTCTCCACGTGTTAAAACATTAATTGCCTCCCTTTATTTTCAAGCTTGGACAGGTACGAAACATCCTTGGATTCATTCGTTTCTTTATCAGCAAAATGTGTTCTGTGGGGGTTGTGGTAGTGTGTGGTGTAATGTGGTGCAGAGGAAATAGAATGCAATAAATATGTATGAATTTTTTTTTTTAAAACATCGATATAATGTTAAAAATAGAATTAATGCTAACAACCAATTTCAGGTAACATCTGCTTGATTACTCAGGATCCAATTTTTCATTACTTCACACAACCATGTAATTACAGTAACCACACATGACATCAGATACCATGTGAACTTCCTTGATTGACGTGTCATTGTCACATGATGTTTATAGGATATAATTAATGTTCAGTCCAGTCAGGGGCAGAGCTCAATAATTAATTGTTGTAGGTTGAATAAAAAGATTATATTACAGCTTTATTTTTTTAGTGGAGTTGGGCGGCAAAATTCTTGTCCCTCCATGGGCGGCTATAACCCTAGGCTACGCCCCTTGTGGTTTTGTCATAAAATCTTGACTATTATTGAAAATGTTATGAAAGGTTTTAGTTTCAAAATTTATTTTAATTTTAATGAAGTCAGTCACTGGATTTAGGGGAAAATCGTTAAAGGATTTAATTTAATTTTTTTTTAGGTCATATGATTTAACGAAATATCATAAGATGATTTAGTTACTGAATCCTTTGCAGTTGTAAACAATGTTGTTGTTTTTCAAAAGTAACTTGTGCAATGTGGTAGACACAAACATCGAGGGACCCAACATCACATCTACGCTACTCTGTCGTTGACAGTGTTCGCATCGATCCAAAGATATTTGACAAGCCGTCAGCGGTGTTTCGCCTGACCATCTATGATGTCACTGGCTCTGCTGTGTTCGAGCCATTGATTTCTGGCACGCCGGAAGTCGGGCGACGTGACGAGATTTCCTTTTCCGTAAACTCGAAAACAATCAAATCGGACATTTCTAGAGTTGAAGCTATCGGGGGAAAAATAATAAAGCAATGGAGGGACAGTTTAAGTAAAGGAGAAATGGAGGAAGCACTAAGATTCCTACAGATTTTTAAGTCCTCTATATTTTAAATTGTTTTTAAACACTGAAAGATTCGTAACGACTTGATTTGTATAAGGTTTTATGTCATTTAGGTAATCAAGTATCAATTTGAAATTGTTGGTCTTTTGAGAAGCGACAGACCTTAATATGTTCCCATTATGAAATAAATACGATACTATAAGCCTTGTTACAAATTTTAAAAATAAATTCTTATTAAAATACTATCCAGGCATAATTATATGTAGAAAATTGTCATTGCTCCATTTCTTAGTAATAATTATATGTAGAACCTTCTCATGGTTTCTTAGTAATATTTGTTAGGCTAATTGTTCCGACTTTCTTTTGAAATAAATGTGTTTGTTTGAACGGACATTTGAAAGGAAGTTGGAAAGGATTTTTTAAAGGACCTTTATTTTAAATGTTGAGTGGTGTATGAAATTCTCTTAGACATAAAGAACAATAACGAATCTTGAAAGATAAGAACAGGGTATGCTAAACTTGAATTCGTAGACAGGACAAAAGATTTTGACGTTTCGGCTAAGAGCCTTCATGGGAAATCAAGACAAAAAGAAATATAACAAGTATCAGATGACATTAAAAAAAAAAAAAACTTCACAGATTTTTTTTCTGTTGCCGGAAGTAGGATTACAGGAAGTGAAAGAATATAAATATTGGTACAGTAAAAAATAAGGTAGAGAATATTAACGGACCAAAATATTTAGTGATACATAAAATCTAAGGAATAAGAAATAAAAGAAGAAATACAGGGAAATTTAGAAACATTAGTAAGAGAGTATTTGATTCATACCAAGTGGAATATGGTACCGAAAATCTGAATAAGTTTGTTTTCCATGCAGTCCATCAATTATTTTCTTTTATTCTCTAACAAATCCTGGCATACTTTGAGAGGCTTCCGTTGGGACATCACAATAAAACGCTTTTTTTTAATTTTCTAGACAAGTGGTCTGTTGAATTCTTCCACGCTTCATGGGAAAGTGATCACCACTGTTAGCTGACGCTTCATGGGAAAGTGATCAACACTGTTAGGGGAAAGTGATCAACACTGTTAGCTGACAGCGGATTGGGGCATGCGGGTAGCTCAAAGCTTCTCATCATTCCTTCTAGGACAGTAATTTTACAGTCTTCAAATCGATAAGATTTTTATTGGCTTGTTTTCGTTTCTTTCATTGATCACGGCAACAACTGATTACAGTCAAATGGCTTATATCATGGGCGTGTGACCTAACTAATGTCAGTTTGGGAATAGGAACACACCAATGACAGTTTAGGTCATATGACTCCACAAATGACATTTTAGGATTTTAGAACCCACAAATGAAAGTTTGGGATTTCAACCCCCACCAAGGAATGTTATTTATTGGAGATTAACAAAATATGTTACAGTATCAGTTTTAATTTGTAACAAATGTAAAAATATTTATTCTTAATATGTGTTGAATGGTCGGATTGTTCCAACTCTATTGACTATAAAACCTAAGACAACGCTGTCCAATTCTATTGACTATAAGACCTAAGACAACGCTGTCCAATTCTATTGACTGTAAAACCTAAGACAACGTTGTCCAATTCTATTGACTGTAAAACCTAAGACAACGCTGTCCAATTCTATTGACTGTAAAACCTAAGACAACGTTGTCCAACTCTATTGACTATAAAACCTAAGACAACGTTGTCCAATTCTATTGACTGTAAAACCTAAGACAACGCTGTCCAATTCTATTGATTGTAAAACCTAAGACAACGTTGTCCAATTCTATTGACTGTAAAACCTAAGACAACGTTGTCCAACTCTATTGACTATAAAACCTAAGACAACGTTGTCCAATTCTATTGACTGTAAGAACTCAGACAAACAACTGAAAAAAAAGTGTATGTGTGTGTGGGGAGAGGGGGTATGTTTGAAAACACAAATGGTTGGAATTCTACCATTCCCAACTAACCCTTCGCTCCCGTCTCACTTCCGACCTCCCCCCATTATTTCTAACATCGGCCAGTGACTGTCAGGGAACATAATCCACTCATCGTCTCTTGACATTTGCAACAATGAGCCATTTATAGACACCAATTTCGCACCACCGCCTCTCTCTGTCTCTCTCTCTCTCTATCTCCCCCCTCCCCCCGAGCTTCCCGTCTCGTGCCTGGTAGACAATGGAATATATAAAGGCTGCTTCCTCTGGTACCTACATAATGTCAGGATTATCCATCATTGCCGTGTCCGGATAAATATGAAGTTAGTACCAGGACTTCAAATCGAATAAAGCCGTATAAATTATTGCTTGGGTCAATTTTGTTATTAATCAAAAACACTATTACACTAAATATTTAAACAAGAGAATAAAGTATTGAGTGCTTTAGATTCGTTGAAATCATTCCATGTTCCAATATTGATTCAATGGTGAATAAAAAATCTAGATGTTCAATTGACATCATCATTAGTATCTGAGTGGAACTTTGGGCTGCTCGGTTGATCTTTTGGCTGCTCTTTTTATCTTTGGCTATTTTTTATCTTTTGGCTGCTCTGTTGATCTTTTAGCTGTTCTGTTGATCTTTTGGCTGCTCTGATTATTGCAGGAATATACAGTATTGCTAAAGAAACTCTCTCCAATCGGTAGTCAACATATAAACGGATTAAAATCGTTTCCTGCCAATCGATCAGCGTAAGAATGTCTTCAATTCAAGATGAACTTATAATTGTATTTAAACACAATTTTTGGTTGGCCCTCCATGAGGTAAAGACATTGTAATAACCAGTCCAGCAATTGAAGATACGTAATGTGTTGTCCAGTAATTGAAGATACGTAATATGTTGTCCAGTAATTGAAGATACGTAATATGTTGTCCACCAATTGAAGATACGTAAATGTTGTCCAGCAATTGAAGATATATAATAAGTTGTCCAGCCATTAAAGATGTGTAAATGTTGTCCAGCAATTGAATCAATGGAATATGTTGTCCAGCAATTGAATCAATGGAATATGTTGTCCAGCAATTGAATCAATGGAATATGTTGTCCAGCAATTGAATCAGTGGAATATGTTGTCCAGCTATTGAATCATTGGAATATTTATTTCTTAAAAATTAAATTTCAAAACAATTGTAAGTTTGATTTCAAAGGACTCCGTAACCGATAAGAACCAAAGGGGAATCTTTAATTGTTGGGTCGAAGGTCATATGGTAATCAAAGACTGGACTCTAATATATTATGGTGATATAAAAAAAAATCTTGAATGCCTTTAATGCCATCTTCGGTTAGTCCAAACAATTAACTTTCATCTGTTTTCTCATTTGAAAGGGAGTGGACTGAAAGTCTTACAATTATTCTGTCGACACGCCTCTGGTCAGCTCTCATAGTGTCCTACAACAGCAGCGGTCTCCATGTCATAAAGTGACACCAACTATGACTCCAGGCTTTTTGTTGTACGGCTGCAACGCTTGAGTTTATCAGACCACCCTACACCATTTTATTAACGACCCAGGTGCTCATGTACCCACTCATGTGACATGTTGCCCAAGCCAGTAGAGAAATAGAGATGGATGGGGAGGGGGGAGACGCGGAAGCATTGAAGTAGCATTCGATCCTCACCCTTAACTTAGGCGTCAACAAATCGATACCATCTGTAATAGTTCTGCCAGTTGTATGCTGCGGCTCTGTTAAAGCAAAACTATTTTTTAATCGTGGGGACGATCATAATACTAAACGCAATTCTATATCAAATGAGATTTACTTATAATAATTTCGTGGACTATCGTTTTCTATTATTGTGACAATCTCAAAAGACACTCTATTTTTTCAGAGGATTAGCTATAATCTGCATTTTTTTTACATAGTCGTATAACCTCCGACCACAGCTCTGAGAGATTTTGTGAGTGCGTGTCTTGGTTATTATAGTTTGTGACATAAACATTTCAAGAACGGCTGAGCAGTGAGCTTCAATTAAGGAGTTGACGGCTTCCTGTGTGTGAGCAGACGAACAGGTTCCGCACCGGCGTTTGGGGGGAATTATTTCTTCATGTTACTGGGTAGAGCTCATTTTCACCATGGCTGAATTTCAAAATACCGGACATGTTGTTATCGCAGTTCTGTTTACAACGGTGAGTAGTTACCATCGGTTATTGTATATTGTTTGTTTTGTGTGTGTAAAAAAAGCGGGGGGGGGGGGGGTGTTTTAAAATGAGTGGCTTTGTATACTGCAGGGGTGGGCAAACTACGGCCCGCGGGCCGCATGCGGCCCGGCATTTGATTTTATGCGGCCCTCTGAGGCATTTATTAATTTTAAAAAACTCTTTGTTTTTAAGTCATATTGTTGAATTTTACAGAATTTCATGAACCGTTATAATTGTTTTTACATTTTGTATCAACATTTTTCTAATTTTCAATTTTTTTAAAACAGTCCTTGACTTTTGTCTTGTACTTGTAATTGTAATGCTAAAATGCGATTTTTAATATAGAGAAATGTTAATCGACACGTAAAAATTGTATATAATATACATGCGGCCCCCAAATAGTTTTACATATGTCAATGTGGCCCTCAGCACAACAAGTTTGCCCACCCCTGGTATACTGTGATGTAGAGAGAACGGTTAGAAAGAAATCGAGAAATTACCCTTGACTGGACTTGTATTACATAAAGGAGAAATGGTTCTCAGGCTATGGATTAACCGAAATATATCAATAATCTAAAGAAATTATAATGTATGTCACTTTAAAAAAGATAAGCAATATACCAAACGCTGCTCGGGTTAGAAAACTTTTAAGCCTATACGCGTAATTTAAATTAAGGGCTCTATCAAAAACACTTCACATAAGTACCAATCAATTTTTTAAAATTCTCCTAATTCAAATCCAGATTTTAAAATAATTCTTGCAAACATTGAATTTGGTACCAAGCCTTTATCAGAAATTATTCGAGCTGGGCAAAGCCAAAAATCACAATTTAAAGACCTATCTGCCTTTTAAAATATGTCATATTAAAAAAAAAAGTAATTCACACATGTCAAACCTCCTGGCCGTTCGTCAATTAAAATAACAGTTTTAGTTCTTCCTAGGACAAGGGCTCTATAAATATCATTCAGGTAAATATTCAATTTAAATTAAATTTTTTATCCCGGTGAATGTCATGTTTGTTTCTTTATTAAATAGTGCTCGCGTGAAGCTGTAATTAAATATAATAAAAGCATGTCTAAAGGACGCGTGAGTTCATTGGTTGAAAGATATTGATGCAGTGCATTATAAATAGGTATAAGGAGCTGCTTAAATGACATGCAGCGTAAGTCCATCTACCCCAATAGCGTTTGGATCTTTTGGTTGAAAGCCGTGTGTTTTGAAATGAGTGGGTATATATTTTGTGACTTAGAGAGAACGATTAAAGAACTTGGGGTACACTGAAACTGTACAGTAGCCTTGACTTGATCAATAGCCTTGACTTGACCAGTAGCCTTGACTTGATCAGTTGCCTTGACTTGACCAGTAGCCTTGACTTGACCATTAGCCTTGACTTGATCAGTAGCCTTGACTTGACCAGTAGCCTTGACTTGATCAGGAGCCTTGACTTGATCAGTAGCCTTGACTTGACCAGTAGCCTTGACTTGACCAGTAGCCTTGACTTGACCAGTAGCCTTGACTTGACCAGTAGCCTTGACTTGACCAGTAGCCTTGACTTGATCAGTAGCCTTGACTTGACCAGTAGCCTTGACTTGACCAGTAGCCTTGACTTGATCAGTAGCCTTGAATTGATCAATAGCCTTGAATTGATCAGTAGCCTTGACTTGATCAGTAGCCTTGACTTGATCAGTAGCCTTGACTTGATCAGTAGCCTTGACGGGATCAGTAGCCTTGACTTGATCAGTAGCCTTGACGTGATCAGTAGCATTGACGTGATCAGTAGCCTTGAATTGATCAGTAGCCTTGACTTGACCAGTAGCCTTGACGTGATCAGTAGCCTTGGCGTGATCAGTAGCCTTGACTTGATCAGTAGCCTTGACGTGATCAGTAGCCTTGACTTGATCAGTAGCCTTGACTTGATCAGTAGCCTTGACTTGATCAGTAGCCTTGACTTGATCAGTAGCCTTGGCGTGATCAGTGGCCTTGACTTGATCAGTAGCCTTGACGTGATCAGTAGCCTTGACTTGATTTAACTTGACTTGATCAGTAGCCTTGACGTGATCAGTGGCCTTGATTAGATCAGTAGTCTTGACTTGAGCTGTAGTTTGCTTACAGTGAGGGAGAGCTGCCCATAACAAACACACATCTAATAGCCTGGCATACTGCCAGTAACAAACACACATGAAATAGCCTGACATACTGCCAGTAACAAACACACATCCAATAGCCTGACATACTGCCAGTAACAAACACACATCCAATAGCCTGGCATACTGCCAGTAACAAACACACATCTAATAGCCTGGCATACTGCCAGTAACAAACACACATCTAATAGCCTGGCATACTGCCAGTAACAAACACACATCCAATAGCCTGGCATACTGCAAGTAACAAACACACATCTAATAGCCTGGCATACTGCCAGTAACAAACACACATCTAATAGCCTGGCATACTGCCAGTAACAACCATATATCTACTAGCTTTACTTAGAGCGAGCCCCAAATATCGTGTAGGCAACAAACTATAATATTTTACCATTAAATCGGATGAATTTTGCCAAGATGTGGCCTTTAAATTTGTGTTATTCATATATTTGGGTCGTATACATATTCTAGTTTGCAAAGAATCCATTACAGTTATGGGATTTATGGTTTATGATCAAGCCGATAATGTAGAATGTGTTTGTTGTACACTCCACACACCCCCACTCCCACACAGCTTTTTCCCATTGTATTCACTAAGCACGTGCTTTGCCTATTGGTTTTTTCCACCTGCGCCCAACACAATAACAAGGAGCCTTATTGGTAAGGACCTACATACTCCAGGGTCACAGACCCAATCATCGTGATCTCACTGATTTACGTTACATTGACTCAGGTAGTATGCACCGGTCCCTTGTGTTTGGTACGCGCACTGACTAAGGGTACGTGATCAAAGGCGATGCAGTCCTATAGAGGACGGACGGATCCAACACAACCTTCCAATGAGACCAATACAAGTCTTTTGTTTTGTCTCCATTCACGGATCCCCTTAGCCGTTGCAGATATGCCTGGACAGCAAGCAATATTTGACTCAGTCTCTGTAGTATTCGTTGTGTCGTTACACCTCCCTGAAAAAATATTTCATATTCATATTGAATATTTAAAAATAGATATGATTACAAAGTGACCTGCAAATCAGTGCAGGAAAAATCTGACGTCATTTAAACTCACTAACCGTGATGGCCCCCTTCCCCACTCTACATCTGGTACTCCTCTTTCACAAACTGAAAGCTACATTTCGAGGATGGCGACGAATTTGAACTGTTTGATTGATGACGTCATTTCGGCACACATAATTGATTTTGATGGTTTATTTATTAATTTCTTTTTTCTTTTAGTTGAGGGTAAAAAAAAAGGGGGTGGGTTGTTGGAAGGGAAGAGGTTTTCGGGAATGGTGAGGCAGTCTGTCTGGGGTTGTCGGGTTGCTCCTTGTCCAACTGGCAATAAGTGTCCAACCCAATAAGACTGGGGTTAGGGGGGGGGGGGGGGGGCTTGTAATAAATATCCCAAAAGGATCTAAGTAAGATATGATCAGAACACATATGTAAATGTTCAAGCCGTTGAGAGTTCTTTGCACATAAAACAACTTATTAAAAAATAAAATACATCACCGTGCGTCTTTTTAATTTTCAGATTACTTTCACGTCGTCATATCCCGCACTGATCAAAGATTTTAAGATGATTGCTGCAGACGACCAAGTCACATCAGAACTTGACCTGTCCAGACAGAAGCGCACGCTTGAGAACGAAAGTCTGTCTCGACCGAAACGTGTGGATCTCGGGGGTGAGGCAGACACCTCCAAAGATGAAGGTTCTGTCAGAGAAAATCTCGAGCAGCTGTCGAGGCAAAAGCGAACGGACGACGATGAAGGCCAATCAGAACTCTCAAGACAGAAGCGACTCAGCTTTGAAGGCGAGTCAACGCTTTCGAGACAAAAACGGATTGATACAGACGAGGGGGCAGACGTTTCAAGGGAAGGGCGGTTAACGGCTGAAGAAGGGCTACAGCTGTCTAGACAGAAAAGTTTGGAAAATACCTTAGCAGAGTCAACTCGAGAAGAAGGACTTTCGAGACAAAAACGGCTCCAAGTCTAGGCAGAAGTCTATCGGGTATGATAAGAAGGCTACTGTCCTGAAGCTTCTTCCAGCCCAAGTCGGGTCGATGAACTCTGTGAATTAAGATATATGTAATTGTTTGTGTCTTTCCTGTAAAATGACGTCAGCTATTTATGTAACAATGTTTCTATAAATATCTTCACTATATACTAAAACCTTTTGCTACTTATATTTAAATTAAAACTTAGCAGTGTGTCCTCCCCCTCCCCCCATCCACCCCCCACCCCCCCAAATTAAAAAAAAAAAATCCTTTGTTGATTGCATATCATATTTTTTTAATGTTTCAGTGAAAGATCATGACGTAAATACGTATGTAATATTGCAACAAATTAAATGAACTATTTTTGGTGTAGCTAGGTAAAATATAAATATTTAATTTTAAAACATAGACATCTTTATAATTTTTTTAATTTTCAAGATCAATGTTTTTTTAAAAAGATATATAACGTGGTAGCAATCAACATTCAACTTTATCTCTTAAAAGTATTGAATAGAAATAAGTTTTTATTCTTCAGGATGAACTTGCTAAATAGGTAAGGCCAAACGAGCCTACTTAATACGAAAGGCCGAATGAGCCTACTAAATAGGTAAGGCCAAACGAGCCTACTTAATACGAAAGGCCGAATGAGCCTACTAAATAGGAAAGGCCAAATTATTTCAATATTTTAGACAAAGTCACATGATAAAAGCTCTGTCATATTCAGTGCCACTAACACTAACAAAGTTATGAACATTTGCTACATGTATACATAAAACAATCAAAATATATCATTTTAGTCCAAATAACTTTCTGGGTAATCAAGTCACTTTCTCCATTGAAATAAAGTACCCCCCGACCCCCAACTATCTAAATGCTATTTTTTAAATCATTTTTAAAAAAAATAAGGTTGATAACTTTTTATGTAAGAGTTTAATTTACAAATTAAGTCTAATGACTCATGTTTAACCAGAAAGTTATTTGGTCGGACCTTGTCGTTGAAACTATTCAAAATCTTATGGAAATAAGAAACCATTCAAAAATATAGAATACTGCTTCCAATGAAATGACTTCACCTGTGTGGTAGAGTAGAGAGACGAGCTTTGTCCATCGTATTAATATTTTTTTATATAAATGTTAAATATAATTTTGTACTTGTAATGTCTTTTTATTTTTAGATTTGATTCAATAAAGCAAGACGAAAAAAATCCAATCTAGTTGTGTGATTTATTATTAGTGTACTTTTATTGTTAATGTTCATTCCCTGCGCGTTATTATGTGCAGAGACGCTGTACAAGCTTAACGCAATAAAACTGTTGTTAAGTAAATCCTCCAGTGTCGAAGCAGACTCTTTTTCCACATGAAGATACGTCCATTGTCACATTTCTTTTATAAATCGTGTAGGCCAACTTTTTATTTCATTGTAAAGCGTAAGCCCAATTATAGCTAAAACACAAATACATAGGCCTACTATTGAAATTATTGGATTGTTGAAAAAAAAAACATATGGCAATGAAACTTGAGTGCTAGCTTAGAACACTTTCATGACGTGATGGCTGCACGGTTGTAGCAAAGAAAGTCACTGGACGTGATGGCTGCACGGTTGTAGCAAAGAAAGTCACTGGACGTGATGGCTGCACGGTTGTAGCAAAGAAAGTCACTGGACGTGATGGCTGCACGGTTGTAGCAAAGAAAGTCACTGGACGTGATGGCTGCACGGTTGTAGCAAAGATAGTCACTGGACGTGATGGCTGCACGGTTGTAGCAAAGAAAGTCACTGGACGTGATGGCTGCACGGTTGTAGCAAAGATAGTCACTGGACGTGATGGCTGCACGGTTGTAGCAAAGTTAGTCACTGGACGTGATGGCTGCACGGTTGTAGCAAAGATAGTCACTGGACGTGATGGCTGCACGGTTGTAGCAAAGAAAGTCACTGGAAAACTTTTTATGCACCGTAATTTTATTGTTGCGTCCATAAGCCATATACATGTTTAAGATAGACTAAATATCAATAAATGAAGTGTGCAGGACAACGGTCAGTCACCTCAAGCATGTCCTGTCGCAAACGGTGTGAAGCAGGGCTGTGTCCTGGCTGTGTCCTGGCTGTGTCCTGGCTCCCACGATCTTCAGTGTTATGTATTCTGTCTGGCGCGTTCAAGGACTCCACCACGGGTTTGCCAATCCGTTTCCGCATCGATGGATCGGTCTTAAACCTTAGGAGACTTCAAGCTAAAACCAAGGTCAAACATAACACCATCAACGAGCTTCTGTTTGCGGACGATTATGCCCTCAACGCTGCATCTGAAGCCACCATGCAACAAAGCGTTGATATCTTCTCTGAGGTCTGCACCAACTTTGGCCTCACAATCAACACAAAGAAGACTGAAGCGATGTATCAGCCAGCTCCAAGTAGGCCCTACGCTGAACCCAGCATCACCATCAGCGGACAGCGCCGAAAAGGGGGTAGATAAATTTACTTACTTGGGCGGCACTCTCTCCAGAACTGCCGTCATGGATGACGAAATGAATGCCAGACTCGCAAAAGCTAGTGCAATATTTGGCAGACTCCGAAGCGCTGTATGGGAGAGGAGAGGTATCAGACGAGAAACGAAGATAATAATAATAATAATAATAAAGTTTATTTAAAAATCACGCTTCATCCCCAAAGGCTCGAAGCGCGTAAAATAAATCCGATGTTAGATGTTCGAGAGGCCTCACTGCTGCCTGTTAGGCGCACGTGAACTCCATCTCCCCATCTCCGGGTTTTCAGGATGATACAGGTTTGTGTGAATTCCGTAGGTAGGTAAAATGACGGCAAAGTGGTGCACGGAAAATGTTAAATTAGTCCAGTGCCACTGCTGAATCTGGTAACGCTCCGATGTTAGATGTTCGAGAGGCCTCACTGCTGCCTGTTAGGCGCACGTGAACTCCATCTCCCCATCTCCGGGTTTTCAGGATGATACAGGTTTGTGTGAATTCCGTAGGTAGGTAAAATGACGGCAAAGTGGTGCACGGAAAATGTTAAATTAGTCCAGTGCCACTGCTGAATCTGGTAACGCTCCGATGTTAGATGTTCGAGAGGCCTCACTGCTGCCTGTTAGGCGCACGTGAACTCCATCTCCCCATCTCCGGGTTTTCAGGATGATACAGGTTTGTGTGAATTCCGTAGGTAGGTAAAATGGCGGCAAAGTGGTGCAAGGTAGTTACATGTCGAGTGTACAAACTACATGTTTCACTATTCCGTTGTTGATTCTACAGTAGTTTTTGTTAACATATATTGCAACCCCTTCCTTTGGATTTGATGCTGTCGGTTGTTCCTTCGGCACGGAAAATGTTAAATTAGTCTAGTGCCACTGCTGAATCTGGTAAGATGAAGATCTATAGCGCAGCAGTCCTCTCGACATTGCTTTACATGTGTGAAACGTGGACAGTCTACCAGCGTCACGCCAAGAAACTAAAACACTTTCACACAACCTGCACCAGGAAACTCCTCGGCATCAGGTGGCAAGACAAAGTACCTGACACAGAGGTCCTCGCTAGAGCGAACCTACCTAGCATCTGATGCAGTCTCAACTCCGTTGGGCGGGACACGTAACCCGTATGGAAGACAACCGGCTCCCTAAACAGCTATTCTTCGGTGAACTCACGCTAGATAAGTGCTCAACAAGAGGTCACAGAAAGCGTTACAATGACACTGAAAGCGGCACTAAATCCCTTCAGCATCAACCCTACTGAATGGGTGCAGACAGCCAAGGACAGAGTCAGGTGGAAATCAGCTATCAAGAAGGGGGTTCAATCTCATGAAATCAGTAGGAGAGCCACAGCTGAGACCCGTGGTTAGCCCGAAAAAAACACATTAGATCACCAACTACAGCAATTATCCCCTGCCCGTGGTGCCAGAGACTATTCCGAGCACAGATCGGACAAGCCGGCCACCAACGAACTCACCGTGATACACACCCCTCCCACTCCTTAACCGGATGACTAGATGATCCTAGTCGATCTTGACGGACGAAAAACTTAACATAAATGCAACCAAAATTCAAGGAAGAAAAGTTATAGTAAGAAAATCTATATATATAAAAATGAATGTATGTCTGTATGTCTGTATGTTTGTATGTCTCATATGCGCTCCCACATCATTTATGCGATTGCGCCAAAACTTTAATTAGTTGTTGGCCACCTAACCGGGCATTTAACTGTGTCATTTTAACACTTATAAAATGTTCCGTTTTTGGCCGTTGGCCCTTAATTTGTTTTTTTTTCTTATAGGAGCTTTGTAAAAAATATTTCCGTCTGCGCTCCTACACCATTGATCCGAATGCGCTAAATCTTTGGTGAGATGTTGCGAGCACGCCCACAAAGGTTTGAGAAGAATTATAACTGTTTTAATATATTCCGTTTTGAGCCAGAGGCCGCATGTTCGTTTTTTATTATATGAGCTATATAAATATAATTTCAAACCGTATGCGCTAATAAACCATTCATGCGATTGCTACAAAACTTTGTTGAGTGGTCATCCATAACCTCGCGCATTTTACTGAGTCATTACAACACTTTAAAAGTATTCCGATTTTGGCCGTTGGTCCCAAAATCGTTTTTTTTTTCTTATATGAGATTTGTAAAAAATAATTTTCGTCTGTGCTCCTACACCATTTATCGAATACGCTAAAACTTTGGTGAACTGTTGCGAGCACGCCCACAAAGGTTTCTAAATTATTAGAACCGTTTTAAAATATTCCATTTTGAGCCAGGGGCCACATGTTCGTTTTTTCTTATATGCGCTATATAAATAAATTTCAAACCGTATGCGCTCCTACACCATTCATGCGATTGCGACAAAACTTTGTTGAGTGGTTATCCATAAGCTGGCGCATTTTAATGAGTCATTACAACACTTTTTAAATATTCCGTTTTCGGCCGTTGGCCCCTAAATATTTTTTTGTCTTGTATGAGCTTTGTAAAAAATAATATCCGTATTCGCTCCTACACGATTCATCTGAATGCGATACGACTTTAGTAAGATGTTTCTTTTTTTTTTAAATTTTGTGATATAATAAGTAGGTTTCTGAAGTAATACAACAATTCTACAATATTCCGTTTGTGGCCGGGGGCCTTCATTCGTTTTCCACCCTTATATTATATATATAATATTATCGTATGTATTCCTATACCATTCATCCGATTGCGATAAAACTTTGGCGAATTGATATGCGTGAATTGATGTGTGCAGGCCCGCATTGGGTTTCTAAATAAGTACAACCATTTTACAATATTCCGCTTTGGGCCGGGGGCCTTAAATTCGTTTTTTTCCCTAATATGAGCTATTTAAATATAATGTCAAACAGTTATTGCATAGGTGAGTGAAAATAAATTAAATATTAACTTTGGCATTTAATTTTGTATATGTGACTTAATAAATAGGTTTCTGAATTAGTACAAATATTTCACAATATTCCTTTTGGGGCCGGGGCCCTAAATTTGTTTATATGTAATAAATGAGCCATATAAATATAATTTCAAACAAAGCTATTGCATGGGGGGGGGGGGGGGGGAATCAATCGCTAGAAGTTTGGGGACTAAACTGCATGTGGTAGGCTCCCGCTTCGAAAAACCTTCTAATTAATTCGAATACGCACGAGACGGTAAAAGAAATTTGTATATTAAAATTACTTACAAAAAACATTATTAAAACACAAACACTTTATTTCGATGAGTGGCATTGCAACGCATACCGGGTACTCGCTAGTAAAATATGAAAATCAGACGCCTTTTGACAAATACAATATGCAATGATTTCATTGATGAGTATCACATAAATAAATTAATTGACAAATCTGCGCGTAAAACATTGTAAAGAATAATTTTGAATGTGTTATCTTTCGGTCCAATGCCACGATGAGTTCATCGATATAGTTATGACTAAACTAATTCCACAACGCCAAGGCTGCCCTTTGGGTTCCATTTTACTATGTGAGATGTGTCGGGGAGATCAGAGGCGAGAATCAAATCACAATACCTTTTGGGCGACAGCTTAATCTCGGCTCAATCACGTATAACCATGTATTGTATTGTTATTTAATCTGTAATATTTGTATTTATTTGTTTCATGCATAACAACGTAACTCATAGAATTAAATGTGTGATCATAATCTCTATACATAACTTACGACATAACACAAATAACACACACAAATTTAATCCCAAGCGAGAACCAAAACACGATCCAAAAGATGCGTCTCTTGCATGTACTGACATTTAGTCTGTAATTTAAATATTAATATGGACTTACAAATACTAAAGTTATTTAATTTAAATGGGTAAATGCGAAGGGATAGGGCAACATTTTTTTTACCATGGCCGCCAACTGGATTGCCGTGACCCGTAAAAATAAGAATAAAACGTTTAAAAAATATGAAAAATTTCCTAAATTTATCACTAAACCTAACCTGAACCCTAAATCTATCCCTAAACCTAACCTGAACCCTAAATCTATCCCTAAACCTAACATGAACCCTAAATCTATCCCTAAACCTAACCTGAATCCTAAATATATCCCTAAACCTAACCTGAACCCTAAATCTATCCCTAAACCCTAACGTCATCAGCAATATAATAATAAAACAGCAACTTCACAAGACACGCAAATGACGTCATGACCCGGATCTCTTAGCATTAGCCTTTAAATGTTTTACTGTCACTATTTTTCTGTGTGACTTTTTTCCTGTAACAAAATACTTCTCCTGCCCCGGGACCACTGACTTTTGCAACGCCACTGCTGTAAAAGCAGCCACACACCCAGAGAGAAATCAAAGCAGTAGAATACTCATTAAACTACTACAATTTTTTTAATTGCCACAATGAAATGTATTAAAAATGTAAACCAAAACAAGAAACAAACCAGATTTGTAAATGTCGTTTATTGGATTTCATCAAGTTGTGTAAACAAAGGCAGCACCTGTTCAAGAATTTCTTTTAAAAATGTTAGTTGTGAAGGAGAGAAAAATAATTTGTGAACAAAAGAAAATGGAGAGGGGAAAAAAGAAGAAGACTTAAAACCAATTTGAATAAAGTTAAAGTAAGTCAATTTTGTGTTGTAGATTCCTGGTGTTTTCTATAAACAACTCTCTCACTAAAAATAATTATATTGTTGACTGTTCTCTTAGAAATACAAGTAATCAGTTTCAGTCTTACATTTAAACCTGTGTATTTTAAAGGAGATAGGCTGTCTGATGTCTGTACAAGTACACCAGTTAGTGTTACATTGTGGAGTGGACACACACAAAATAGGTAAGAATTCAATGAAGAACAGATTTATAATATTTTTACAAATCTCTTTGGGTACTATAATAATATTCAGGAGTTTGGGGGAAAATGAGTTTGGGGGGGGGGGGGGGGGGATTACAGAAGCAAATTAATTTTCTACAAATTTAAGTCAATTCAAGTCAAATGAATTTCACATATTTTTTTTTTAAAATTGCTGAAAGTAAACAAATAAAAAAAATTATATAAATATAATTCATTCAGATTGAACATTTTAAAATAATAAACTCAAAAAAGTTTTCTGCAAAATTAATTGCGGTAAAAATAAAATTATAAAACATCACCCAGATTTATCATTGTTTGGTCATTAAACTGCCAAAAACAGTCATTTTTTTGTCCCAAAGAGATCCCTGTTACCCTGTCTAAAATAAAAAATTAAAATACAAGAGCAAGACCAATAGCAGTGTAAACAAATAAATGGCAGAGATAATTCATCTAAGGAATTACCTTTTAAAAAAAAAAAAAAAAGTAAATAAAAATTATGTACAGCATATAGGCCTACATGTATTTACAACATTGTTTCTGGCTTATAACAATGTAATTTAAATTTTATAGTTTCATTTCATATACAGGTAAAGAGTCACTGCTTCATTTATAAAACTATTGATTCATAAAAGATAATTATATCTGTATTGAGTGACAAAAAATAGCATTTGTACTTAAGTTTCTATGGTGATGTCCATAAATGATAGAACTTTTTTTTACTAAAATATAATTTTACCAGTGCTTAGTAGATTTAGTAAAAGCTTTTTCCTTTGACATATTTCTATGATGAGTGAAAGACAAACCCGAAATGAAGAGTTTGGCAGTTTCTTGTCATGTGCCATGAACTCAAGAAATGCTAGCTTAGTAAAAATGTTTAATTTATTTGTAACATTTTTTTATATATATAACTGTGAACATGAAGGATAACTCAATAGAATACTAACCCAAAAAGGGTAACCCTGCAGATATCAATAAGACAACTTAGCATGTAAAATATAACTCAGCAGATTACCCAGCATGTAAAGGATAAATCAGCTTAGATAAGACAACTCAGCAGTGACGGTGAACTGAAAAAAATCTGTCTCAGTAACTTTTAAATCTCAAAATTATCTTGTTCACTTATTTATACAAGGGCACTGATAAAATCCTACTTTATGAAATGAGGAGAAAAATAATTTTAAAAAGTCTTCTTCTCATTGTCCCCTGAATAAGCTGAAAAGGGAAAACTGATTATTGCATACAAAACGGGTTTCTGTAGCCCGATCTCAAATTCAAAGCTTAAGCACCAAAAATTCATATGTAAATTGGAGAGAATCAAAGTTTGGAGAAAATGAACTTAGATCTTTTCATAACTGACAAGGATAATAGTCATATTGTTTGCAGCTAGTATTATCACAGTTAAGTTTGAAATAATGTAGTATAATCTATGACATAGATAATTTATATGAAATAATGTAGCATAATCTATGACACATCCTTTATACAGCCTAAATTAATTTTTTTTTAACTAACTTGTTCAAAAGTCTGTAGATCATTATCATCCAATTGTTGTTTTGCCCTCAAGTTTGACATTTCTAAAATGTTACCCAAATTAACTGTTTTTAAAATCATGAGAGGGAACCTTAATCTTCTTCTTCTGTCTGCTTTAACCAAGGACGCGTCATGGGGGTGGATAGGGTTGATGGATTGCCACCAGGTGTCTTGCCTGCTGGAGGTTCAACTTGTGAATTTTTAGGATGTCCCTAAAACAGTCAATGCTTAATACCGACACAAAATAACTTTCTAAGCAAATTACTTCATTTTAAATTTTTAGAATCTAAAGAAATTCTATTTAAAAGTTTTATACATATATATTTTTTTTACTATAGAAAAAGCAACAGATTAAACTTTCATTTTATCAGAACAATGTTCACCTCACTTCACAATTAATGTCTTGATCCAACAATGGGATAAGTGCAATACAAACCCTTGCAATAAAGGATATCACTTTTTATATAATTCAATGGTAAGTTGATAAATCCAATACTAACACTGCAAAACAAGCATAACAAACGATAAATTTAATTTTAAAGACACAAAATTTTATCAATAATTTAACATTTTTTTAAAGTTAATTTTTTTCAAAATCTTTGTTTTTTTTATAATGTATGTGCGTATATCTTTTTTATTTAACATCATGAACAATTTCATTTGGTAAACCGTAACTAAATAAAAAAATCATAAATTTCTTCAAAATTACATACAAATAAATACATCATATATATATATATCTATATGATAATGTACAGATCATCATAAATTCACAAAATGTAAAATTGCAATAAATTACTTGAATGAATATATCAAAGTAAAATTTAGAAGTGAAGACGACTAGTACATAAACAAATTTATGAAACGGAAAAAATTACGTCAACACATTTGCATCAGGTGACTTGCTAACATTCAGCTTGCATTAATAGTTATGAAGTGTGCACAGGATAACAATATAAATCTTTACGACATCAAAACAATAAGGCTTGGTTTATGGGCACATGAAAGCTCATAGGAAACACATAACATTCAACATTTCAAAATAATTTTTGGCCAAGCATAAATTCAGTATCAAAACTTAAAAAGATGTATTGTTTTAAAATATGATCCTGCAACTTGTGCAGATCAGACAAGGAGCAGTCAGTTTTTCAAACACATTATTTCACAAACTTAATGTTTGTCTCAAAATGAAATAAAAAATTAGTCTTGAAAAAATGCATGTCCATCTCACATAATAACATAATGATTGTTGTTTTCGTTAGGGACTTCTGTCCATACTTATTCTTTTCTTTGATTTTTGTAGGTATAGGTAGTAGGCTTATATACATATGTATGTAAATTTAATTTATAATTATATTAATGTTTTTGTTGTACTGATGAAAGCTTAACAAAAATTGTTTTTATTTTAACAAATTATTCCTGTCTCATTAAAATCTTTTATGAACAGAAACGTGGCGCAACACTGTTTGTATGGGATAAACTTCAAGCTAAATAAGGGCATAGTAGGAACATAAGACTTCAAGCTAAAGAAGGGCATAGTAGGAGCATAAGCCGACTTCCTGTTTAGGGGGTGATGCTAATTCAGACAGAGGTTTTCAATTCCTCACAATTCACATTTTGAGATATCAGTAGGCATGGAAACTGAAAGTATTCATAATCTCCGACCCAATCAATTTCATCCAACTATTTCAATTCCTCTTGCTTTCTATACAATATTAATGCAATGATATCTTCATATTTGAAGACAGGACAAGTCAATAATAAGTTATGCCTGACCTACTTTCACATCATCATAAAATATACTTAAGAGTAATTAATTCAGACACGAGGAAGCCAAACCTCAGCCCTGCCGAGAATGGATGGCCTGGAAAAATATTGAAAAGTCAGGGATAGAATATTGATTCAATCAACTGTAAAATCAGAACTAACTTTTTACAGGGAACTTAACGCTTCATCCACTCATCATAAAATATGACTTTGTTTTGCATTCTTTCCAGTAAACTGTTGGCAACGCGTTGATGAAGTCATCAAATATCAATCCTTTTATACACATCAAGTCAAAAAAACATGCTGTTATAAGCAATTAGTTTTCATTAAACCAAATATTCTATAAACTCTGCTGACAAAGTACAGAATATGCAATATTAGTGAAATTAATATCACTTACTTCAATTACGCTTACAAGATATAATATAATACAAATAATTATAGATACAAATATACAATAAATTTAACTTTCACAATACAAAAAAATCTGCCTGCGTCAAGTTGTTTGGGACATGCTGAAATTTAAAATTATTTAATTAATCTATTTAAAAAAATGGTTTTAGCCTGAATCTTTTAAATTAAGATTATATTGAAATGATTTATTTTCCAAAGTTAAATAAACATAAAACAATATGTGTTATCATGAAATAAAGGAATGACTAATGTTAAACATTCAAATGTATCGTTCAAAGGGTTTGTCTATCATCCTGTGTATTGAAGAATGATTAGGATCAATTCATGTTAACATATTTATCAAACATTGTTGTTTGTGTTTGTTTTTTTACATTCCACAGGACAGCAGCAGTATGGCATTATGTATTGAAGTAAACAATGCAGCTAGAAGTTACTGGCTTTACAGAGGAATCCATTTGAATATATATATATATAACACATCAAACTTTGACCTAAACAACACATTAAGCTGACATTATTTTTATACAACTCTATATTAGAAACATTCTTATTAATAAATAAATAAATTAACATTTTCTGCTGGTCCTGAAAGTCAACATTGAATTGGGGTACAATTAGGTATCCCAAACTTTTTATTATTGATAAAAGCTATCAGAAGAGGGTCCAAACAGAGGAGAATTATTCTTAATTGTCTTATTGATAAAACCACATTTACAAAACCTAAAAAATGTAATTTTATAAAGCAGAGTGAAATCTTTACTTTCCAATGTAAACTTTGTTGAGAATTGTTATCACAAACAGACGCACCTCTATGAAAATATAGTTTCCTCCTCCTGGCCTAATTTGGTTAATAGTAATGAAGACAGAACTGAGATGACTTTGTTGAGGAGTGTGTTCCCTGTCCCTTCCCTTCAGATCTTGAGATGACTTTGTTGAGGAGTGTGTTCCCTGTCCCTTCCCTTCAGATCCTGAGATGACTTTGTTGAGGAGTGTGTTCCCTGTCCCTTCCCTTCAGATCTTGAGATGACTTTGTTGAGGAGTGTGTTCCCTGTCCTTTCAGATCTCAATCATCAGCATCAAACTCAATGTTTAAACAGCTTAGAAATTAAACAGACTTTACTTGTATTGTTCCCTTGCTGTGTTTAAGGAGTTTTTTTTTTTTAAATTCAAAAGACTCTGAAGAATCCAGCCCATCATTCATATGGTCTGTTTATTTTGGGTAGGTCACATTTGAACCTTCAACTCCACTATAGAGATAGGCAGCTAACATATGAGTGTGGCCTGTCAGCTCTAAACCTACTTTCTATTTAAGTCTCATTTCCTACATCTTGGTTCAGTTCCAAGGCATCTTTAAGTAGTTCATATTCAATTTACATTGTAAGTTGAAAGGCTTTGGGGAAGAAAGATTTGGCTTTTGTCTCATTGTACATTTAAAACATGGAATTGTCAGTTCATGTAACAACTGTGTTGAAAAACTTGAGTGTGGTGCAGAGCACGAGTTGAAAGCATGACTGTCACATGCACTTACTTGGAGTTCAAAGCATTACTGTGCTGTTCAAAGCATTACTGTGCTTTAGACAGAGTGTTCAAAGTATGACTGTCTTACACAGAGACAGAGCCGAGTCATTAATCACATATCAATTTCAGAAATGTGTTAGTTCATCCTGGAATTCAGACATTGAATCATTGGGGAGTGATTCTCTTTTTGTGGTTATAGAATATTCTCTGCTGTGGCGACGTTCTGACTTCGGGGAGAGCTTGTAGTTGAGGCCTTGGGTCGAGCTCTGAAACTTATCCGACTTTGTCCCGTTCAGGTTGGGATGCCATCCATTTGTTGTGTGGAGCTGATGCGGGTGAGGATGAAATCCGTTTCCGCTCTTGGTCAAGTTGACTTTGGTGCTCCCCGTGCTGAGGAAACCGCTCCCGTTGCTGTTGCTCATTCTGCGCTGGTTGCCCTCAGCTTTAGATGATGAGTCGGTGTACACGGATTTGATTGGCCCACGCCTGCGCTTGAGGGTTCCTGTCTGGAACAGCTGCACCCAAGCGAGCTTAGCCTCTGGGTTAAGGAGGCAGCGGAACACAAAGATGAGAAATCCTTGGAGCGAGTTGCAGATGCAGAAGATGTAGCTGAAGACGAGTTTGGCCTCGTTGATGGCCAGGGGACCGAAGACCCAGGTGATCCCCAGCAGAAACATGACAGTGAAGGCTCCTCTGATCTGGGCCGGTGTGATGGTCACGGTGTCGTTATTCAGCTGCTGCTGTTCATAAATTTTTACAAAAAAAATGTCAGTCAATATTTACTTTATATATTTAAATGATACAAGTTATGTGTATAAACAAGTAGGTCAACTTTAAAATGAGTACCAAAAAAAAACTTTTATCATTTTAAATTGTGTGTACACGATGAATTGTTACAGTACTTTTTGATGACATGTTACAGTACTTTCTGATGACATGTTACAGTACTTTTTGATGACGTGTTACAGTACTTTCTAAGGGTTTCCCCACTCTTAAACCCCATTCCCTTTTTTTTTTTAACCACTACCTCCTCTACCATATAAAATCATGATAAAACTATGACTAGTATAAATAAACAGAAAGCAGAAGATAATTTCCACATTATATCAACTCAGTCATTTGAAGAATTTTGGATAAAGTTGAAACTATATTTATTGCTTATTGTAACACTACCCCTTTGACCCACCACTATTATTAAGAAGCAATATTTTTAACAGCTTTTAAATTATTTAAACCGAATCCAAGTCCAACCTTCTTCCATTTACTAAAATTATGAACTGGATAATTTATTAATTTTTTGTTGCATTCAATAAATGAAATTCTTTTTTTTAAAACCTTTACCGTCAACGTGAGGATTTCAAACTGGCTTGATGAGTTACCTGAAATTTTGGTTTGAGGATAACCCGAGCCACCATGATAAACACCACAGTGTTAATTACGATAATGAGGCAGCATGGGGCAATGAGAGAGCTGTAGTAGGCTGCAGCATTGCGACTGGTCAGGAAACAGCTGCAACAAAAAAATACATCAGTATCATGTGGTGTAAAGTAAGCCTCTTGAATGTCCTGTATGTAGCATATTGGGCCTTAGTTTTAAAATTCATGTTTTTTTTTCTCTAATTAAAATAAATTGAAAGTGATCCAATTTAAAAATGACTTCCATGAACAGCTAATAAATCAAAATATTTTAAAATATCCATCTGTTGCAAAACTTAAATGTCCAGGACTAAAGAAAAATTATTTTTTAATTTTTTGTTGAACATTGTATCCTAAAACCTTTTGCTCTATTTCTGTCTCATATGTCTCCTTCCAAAATGAACCATCACAGACTAAGTTCTGATAACTGAGCTAAGCACTTATAAAATCTTTGTTTTGTCTTGTTTGTCATAAACCCCAAAAAATACCTTTAAATATGGTCTATCAACTCTTCTTGGAAAATATTCGGGTCAAATTTTTCAACAGTAACCACACTTTCAGATTGAGGGCTGACATGGAATTGGACTAAAACCACTGTTTAAAGTGTTCCTTTATTTTGGTTGTGTCAAAAAATATATTTTTTTTAAGGGCTGTTGGGAAATATTCACTTTTAAATCTTTGTGCTTGAAACTTTTAATCCTGTCTACAATCAATCTTTTAAGGTCAGACCCCCCCCCCCCCCTTTCCCCAATCTTTGAACTAAACTATTCCCATCAAGCTCAAATATAGAAATGAGTTTTTTCAAATAAAAATATTAACTTAATTTTACCATTCCTTGATGGTATTTATACTCACATTTCCTTTGGGTCTGTGTCATTATGGTAGCTGTCTATGTCTATAGCTGCTGTTATGCCAACAATTATAACAGGGACACCTGGAGGGAACCATTTTAATAATTTTTAACTCGTGTTATTGCAATGTTTTTTCGCCAAATTTATAGGCCCTGAGTCTATGACTGCTGTTCTTCATGTAGCAATTAGAAATTAAATAAACAAAAATGCATCTACTTGACATGCTTGAGATGCCATTGAAAAGCCTTGTACTGATATTTAAAGCTGTGATCTCTTAGGATGTAAATTTAAAGTATTACACTGGTAACTTAATGGTTGAATTACACTTGTTACATTTTGGTTTAAATTTCAGATACCCCAGGCAACCAAACTCAATCCCATATACCACAGGTCACCAAATACTGTATAATGCTAACATCCATATATCATTACATACCCCAGGCAACAAAACCCAATCACATATACCCCAGGCCACCAAATACTGTATAATGCTATCAGCCATATATCATTACATACCCCAGGCAACAAAACTCAATCACATATACCCCAGGCCACCAAATACTGTATAATGCTAACATCCATATATCATTACATACCCCAGGCAACAAAACTCAAAGAAATAAATCCCATAAACTAAAACAGCCTCAAAACATATATATATACCCGAGACAGCTGCTGCACACTTCAAACATTCATGCACACTACCCACCCCAGGCCACCAGACACCGCTTGATCAGGTAGAACCTCTCGTATTTACTGAAGACGGTGACAAGAGCCTGGTACATCTCTATGGCCTCCACCAGCATCCACATGAAGGCAGACAGGATGAAGTAGTGAAGCAGCAGAGCCACAATGACACAGCCGACATTACTTTCAGAAATAAAGTAAAAGAAAGTTTGTATCTTGTTCACCTATTTATTATTCATCATGAAACAGTCATCGCGTGAATAGCTTGTTATTTAGTTAGTTCCTTCATGATAATAATTTCCTTAATTAAAGTGAGTTTAATTGAGAATCTGTGTTAATTAAAAGTCAATCCCACATTCAGTAATTGCAAATACTCTTGCTCCTTTGTTATAAAGATTTTTAAAACTTATTTCACCTGTCATCATTAAATAATGTCATTTTCTAAAATTAATAACAAAATTCTGATCCAGATATTGGTAATAATTGTTTGCTTTTACTAAGCAGAACCCTTAGATATGTTTTTTTTATAGATGCATTGCTAGCAGGTTAGCTGTTTTAAAGGAATAACAATTTATTATGATGTGTCATATTACTTTCTAAGTTTTAATGTTAGGGCCTGCTCATAATTTGTGGTGCCGGCTTTAATCAACTCGTGTAAAACACGTTGTGGATTTTTATTTATATTCACTGGGAAGAACAGACCAAGATAAGATTAGAGGTGAAACAAATAACAGAATTGTAATAATTACCTGTACTGTGACACATTCACTGATCCTACTAAGAAGATGATGTTGAGGAATATCAGAGATGTCCCCAGCTGAATTAAAATCTTGCCAGATTTATCATTGCTGAGACATCTATGGTTTTTTTTTTAAAAAAAGAAAAAATATAGAAAGGTAAGTTTTTAAGTGAGATTATTAATGCTTTTAAACTCAATTTAAATTTATATTACTCCATCTTCTTTACTGAATGTAATAATATTTATATATACCTTAATTTAAAAATAATTTGAGTGCCTGACAACGTTAGACAAATAGCATAAAGGCTTCTTTTATTACTTTACATTAAAAATAAATACTTAATACAATCAAAAAAAAATTGCCACTGACTTGAAAAGGCCATAAGTCAAGACCGTAATGACCAAGCATGCCAGAGATATGCCACACCCAATGTAGGTAATGTATGTGAGAGCATCTTCATGTTCTTTGGATAATCTTTGACCGGGAGAGGCATCCTTAAATGATATATTTTGCATTATTTTCTTTTTAAATAAGGCGCATCAAAACATTCATAATTTGAAAGCAACAAAAAAAATTTATAAATATCACAAAAATTTAGCACTACTTAAGTAGACTTACATATACAATCCTGCATGTGTAACCCTCGGGTCTGTTTGGTCAAATGGTTTGTTTCTGACCATTTAAATAACACTCTATTTTAACAGAAACTCTCTGATCCATATAAGGATTGATTCAACTAACATCTTCATTAATTAGTGCTGGACTTCTCATGAACATTTTATGGTCAAAATACTATTCTTAGAATTAACTGCTTGTTTTATCAGTTTGGATTTCAGTGGTTCTAAACACTCCAAGAAAATGTGATTGATTTTTAGACATTAAGCATTAAACAAATATTTATTACTGATTAATTCAGCAATTTTTTTTAAATAGATCATCTTTAAAGGTTAAATGTTGCTAGCTAAACTTTAAAACAAAATCACATACAAAGTTGTGGTTTATAGAAATCAGTAGGCACTGAAAGCTTCACATGAATGAGTGAGTAAAACTTAATTCACCAACCATGAGCACTGCAAAACTTGTCAGATGGTCAGAATGACATGTGACATAACCAAACTCATCCTCAAATTGTATCACCCCCTCTGTTGACCAATTGGATGCTGAAAAATTACAAGCACAAATACAAAGTCGAACATTGAGAATATTAGCTTTTCAAGTTGGGCTAAATGAAATCTTTCAAAGGAGACAGTGTTTAACAATAATAGAACAGAAGAATTAATTATCTGTGAATCTTTTAGCTTTTTTTTGTTATACATGTCATTTTTTCAAACGTATAAAAATTTTTAAACAATAAAAAAGGCAATTAATAAACATATCAATAATGTTAACAATTGGTATAAATAAAAATAACATTACCAATTGATATGAGCCATAAAACTTGCATATGTTGTTGAAAATTCATTATATTGTAAATTTAAGCTCAGATACGAAGTTGATCTTAATTTTTTATAAATTTATGAATTTTTATTTGACGTATGGTATTTTACAGACTATAAGACGCACTTTTTTCTTAGAAAAATTGCCTCCAAAATTCAAGTGTGTCTTATACTTGAAATTAATATAAATGGTAAAAATTTTATTTTTTTTTAAAATTCCTTAAAAATAAAGGTGCGTCTTATAGTCATTAGCATCTAATAGTCCATAAAATATGGTATATTAAAGAGAGTAACATTGTTTGATATTAAATAAAAATATGTAGGAAACATATATAAGTGATAGTAAACTAAAAAAAAACATAATATTCAACTAACCATTAGTATCCCAAAAGACACATGTGTGATTAACACCTTCCTGAGATTCAATAAAAAAAACAAAAAAAAAACAAGGTTAAAATTGAAAAAAATATTCTTTCTGAAAATAATAAAAGTTTCCAAATGCAGTCAAATTTAAAATACAGATTCTCTCATTAGTCTGATTTTTTCTTTATCAAAAAATATTCATTCTAATTTCCTACTATTCAATGAATAATTCTACTAAATAAACATATTCTCAACAGCACCTTGGACTAATACTTGTATGACACAATTTTTTTATGGTTTTTATTAAAAAGATATATAGAACCTTACTTGAATCTTGGGCAGCCGAATGACAACTGGCTCTGACAAATTGGTCAGCTGCCTGCCACTGACTGTGGCCGATATAACACGCTGTCTGTTCAATATCAAACTTGCCAGGGTTCCATACTGCCCAAAACCTTCTGCTGGGACAAAAAGCTGTGATCTCTTATAGCCAATAAATTGCAGTCTGGTATCATTTGTGCTGCTGTTGGAATCTCCCACCACTAACCATGGTAAGGTGATGCTCAAATTATGCTGGCAAGAGAAAATAAGTAATTTTTTTTAAAAAATTGTTTTGGGTGCAAAATTTACTAAAAAGCATCATAAATAATTTTTTTTACCTTTCTTTGACTTTGAATTTAATTTTTAATTTTTTTTTTTGCTATTAATTTGGAATGAAATTTCTAATAGGTTGTGAGGACAGCCATCAAATTTCAATACATAAGAACATCTACCGTTGGAAAGCTTTGTATATATTTTAGCTTTTTGAAACATAAGTCTCTTAAGGAAGCTGGTTAAAAATGGCTGAAACAATTGTTTATAACAAGCTCAACATAATCATTAACAAATTATAACATTTAAAATTAAGCTACATTTTAAATTAATTATTTTAATTAAGGAAAATTTACAAAATTATCCCCAAAAATTTAATTTTTATTATAAAGAAGGAACACAATTACTGTTTTACTTAAATTTACACATTTTTAAATAACAGCTCATAATGACAAAACACTTAAATGGGATATAAGCACAAGGGAATCCTACCATCAAATCCAATTGGCTGCTATTGAAGTTGGTCTCCAGCACAAATGTGAAGTTTTGCTGATCATCCGTTCTGTTCAGTAGGACAGCCTTAACCTCAAAATCATTGGTTGGAATAGTTATCTCTCCATCGGCTGTGATGTTGACTTCAGATGTGTAATTGTCTAGGAACTCACGCAGCCTAAAAAATTAAGATTTATTAAAATTACAAAAAACTACAAAAATATGGTCAGATTTTATTACTTGACGACCAACCTACCACACACAATAATTGTATTTCTTTGCAACTTGGATCACTCCTGCCATTTGCTTCTGATTGTGCCTAGGTAGATGAAACTTGGTCTCATTCCTGCACTCCTCTATGTTTTTAGATATTGTTTCCCCTGCTTTATGATAGATTGAGCACAAACTCTATTTTTCAAATTAAGAAATGCATTGGTGGTCTCCCTTTTGGATTGGATCAATAAGAATATTGTAGGCCTCCATACATGGTCCCATGCAATTTAAAACAGAAGCCACCTTAGGAGAGTATGAGACACACATACCTGGTATTAGTACTGTTGAGTACCTCAGCTTCATTGCTCACAGAAACATTGGCACGTCCAAGATTTCCCACCACATTGAAGGCAATGCTGGCGTACTGTGAAATAATGCACTCATTATTTACAAACTTACTACTTTCTGTACGAAAAAGTTGCATCTACACTTTTTGAAACCACAATATTAAATAACTTTTGACTAAGTTGACTCAGTTCATTTAGATAACGTAATACTCTCAACAACCCATTGATTTGATTTTGATGACACCAACTCAAGTAAAGAACAACAAACTCAAATTGATTTTTTTAAATCATAATCTTATATTACATAAGTTGTTTTTTTCTCAAGTTATCAACAAAAAATGTTAACTTATAAAAAAATATAGCAACAACCTGTTCATAAACATTTTACCAAGCAGTGATTGCCTAAGAGTCTCAAATTCAGAAGGGGTCTGTTGTTGTTGTTGTTGTTTTTTCTATAAAAGTGTTGCATTTAACTACAAAAAAAAGAAAGTTGCAATTTTGGAGACTTGTGAGTTAAAATTTAATAATGGTATATCTCCCTGTTTTCATTCATTGTGTGCTAGCAATGTAAATCTACTTTACCTCCTTTTTGAATAGGGTTTCATTATAGAGATCCAGCAGCTCATCAGTGTAGAAGACAACTTCCTTGACAGTTAATTTTGAAGGGTCTGAAGTTTGATCCAACAAGTTATTGAGCTTCTGGGACACAGATCCAGCTTTGAAAAGATAAAATTGTTGTCTTTAATAAATGAATACGTTTCTGTAATTGTTAATTTTAATGTGAAGAGCAGTGAGCCTAGCCCTAGCTATATAAAACAACCTAATAATAATAATAAAATAGTTAATATAAACTTACACATTTTCAACTCATATAATTTGTATGATTTTATTAAGATTCATTATTTGAGATTCCTTTCATAATAACCTTAAGAACATTTGCTTTATTTGATTATAAATGTTTTATTTTTTAAAGTTTATCAAAGTTGTTGAGTCCCAAACTTTATTTAATTTTTTTTTAAAAATTATAAATACCTTATAATTATAAAAAATTAAACATTTTAACCTACTCTTATCTTGTTTATTTTCCTTCTCCTTTATAAAAATAATCTACTTGTATTTATTATTATTGTGTGACAAAAATATTAATTTAAATAAAAAAGAAAATTGTAGCTGCAATTTTTCTGGATTCCAATGTTCATGTTGTAGTAAGAGACATGAATATTACCCAGCATGCCACAATGTGTCCACCAACTTTCCAAAGAATTAAAACACACACTTACTCTGAGGACATTGCAGCCTTTCGTTCACACATATACATCCCTCCTGGTCCGCCTGACACGCCGCCCTCAGCTCACACTTGGCACCTGTCCAGTCTTGATTACAATCACATTTGTATGTTGTCTGGGACAGGTTCCTGCAAAGCCCACCATTCTGGCATTCATTGACGTAGCAGGTGTTGCGTGCTGAGCAGTCTGGGGGTAGGTATCCAGGTGGGCAGTCACAGTGGTAGCCATAGGCTGAATCTGGTATGCAGGTCCCCCCGTTTTTGCAGTCGTGCTGGAAGCACTGGTCAAAGTCTGAGCAGTCGGGTAGAAGGTACCCTTCTTGGCACACGCACCGGTAACTTTCGGCAAACTCGACCAAACACTCCCCTCCATTCTTACACGGTTGGCTGTAGCAAGGGTTGTAACCAGAGCAGTCAGTCAGGTTGTAACCAGGCTGGCAATCACATCTGAAGCCGTTTGGGGGAATGTTGGTACAGGTTCCTCCATTTTGACATGGCTATAATATAAAAAAAAGTGTTCTCAATAACAAAGTAGAGACTGGCACTTTGATTTTTACATGCAGTTTTGAGATTTTTCATGATGAACAAATTATTGAGTTAAGTGTCTGTTATACAGCTGAGTTGAATACATAACTTAAATTTTATCATTAAATTTTTCTGAAGGTTTGGAATTTTTTTTAAAATTGGCTGTACAATCTAATGCTGACTGATTTCACCCAAATATAAAAAAAACTTCATTAAGTCCCTTAATAATATTAGAAGTGTCAAATAAAAATGCTCAGTTTGCAACATCCCCCTCCACTGGCAGAAAAGTCTTTCTTTAAAAAATTTGTTGGTTTTAAGTCTTTCAGCCGAGACGTCCTTTTGATTATCCAGTGTCCTTATTGAGGCTTTCACACACCCTGGTCTTATATTATATTCACTCCTATAAGTCCACAATGATTGCCGCACCCCCCCCCCCCCCCACATTTTTCCCTAAACGGTTAGGATACCCTTGATTTTTGAATTTATGTATTTAAAAAAAAAAAATTAGATTTCTGGTAAATTGAAACTTGATGAAGAAGTGTCAAACCACTCAACTTACACCAGAGGTACACAGGTTGACATACTGGCAGTTTGGCCCATACCAGTCATCGTAGCACTCACACTGGTAGTAGGGTTTGTACTCAGCTATGGAGTTGTTGTTGACATCAAAGCTCTTACAGAAACCACCAACCCCGCACGGCAGGTTCAAACACACGTCGTAGTTGACACAGGGTTTACCAAAGTATCCATTGATACAGTCACAGCTTATAAAGAGAAATGGAGGAAGATTTACAGTGTGCTCAGCTGCTATTGATCAGGTATCCACCAATAAGTATGAAACCAATTTGTTCAAAGGAATAATTTTCCTTGCGAAAGAATTTCTGTTGGAACACGTCCTAATTATCTGTAATATTATATGAACATTAGCTGATAATATAGAGGTCAAAGTTTTACTACATGACTTGTGAAAGATTACAGTCATTCTGTGGCATTGAAAATGTATTTTAGATTAAGTTTAGAGATGCAATTCCATTATTTAACTTTATCTCATATATTGGTTCTCAATCTGTAGAATTTATTTTTTTGTCTGATAAAGGAATCTGGATTTTTTACAATCCGCCTTTTGGACACCTTACTTCATTTATTAGTGTAATATGTCAAACAGAAACAAATGGTTTTTAAAGAAAATCATTTGCTATTCATAACATTAAAAACTGCTCATAGCATTTACGTGTAAGATGTTGACAGTTGGCGGCAGCTTCCATTTCTACAATCCACCCCATAGCATGCGTTAAAGTACTGGCACTCGTTTCCACTGTAATCTGGGGTACAATTGCATTTGTAGGAACCTTTACTGTCAGCATTACAGATTCCATTGTTCTTGCAGGGTTTTAGCTGACAGGGATCTGCAGTCTCACAACGTTGGCCTGTGGTTTCAGGTTGGCACTATAAACAATATAAGCATTTTAATTAATTGAACTATGAAAGTGGTTTCTAAACATTTATTATAAAAGCCGTAATGAAATAGAATTCACACTGATCCTTTCAGAAGCTGATAAAAATATATTTTATTTTTAAAAATTGATAATTTTATGTTTTATCCTTGTGACAAAACATCAAAGTAAATAAACAAATCAAATGCTCAATATTTATTTTAGAAGCTGTAAGACTGCAGCCATTGTGCAGACAGATGATTTCAGGTCCCACGCAAAGTTGTCTGCTGACTTCCAACCTCGGTGGGATGAAAAGCAGCTGCCACACTCAGCCAAATAAGTCCTTTACACACAGATATTTAACTCAATTGCTGGGATTACAATAGTATTCATTGTAAGAAACACTTTATATCTTCATTTCTTTATTTGTGTAGGATTGTCAATTGAAGACCTTAGTGCTAAAAGAACTTAAGTCATAAAATACATATTTTGAGATAATCAAGTTCAAATTTTCTTTTTGTCTATAAATGGTGATCATTTTCATATTTTGACTTGTTTAATTAAGTGACTTGGGCACATTTTAATGTGTTCAAATTTCTGCAGTGCATTTGGCTAAACCGGATAAGAAAAAGTCACAGCTTGGATTGATTTTGACAAAAATGTGACTTAAGTACTTTTAGCACCAGGTTCTTCAATTATTTTAATTCTGACCCCCAAGCATTTTCAAAATAATCACTCAAATTATTAGTTTCCATTTAGCTTTTTTTTTTTTTTTTTTTTTTTTTTTTTTTTACAACTAAAACACAAACATAAAATTATTTATAACATTTTCTAATAAATACTATCACTGTGAATGGGAATATGATTTTTAAGGAACTAACCAGACAATGAAAAGAGTCATTGACAGGGACACAAGTTCCATAGTATAAGCATGGATTGATTCTGCATGCATCTTTGTATTGACACAGGTCTCCATAGTAATCTTCAAGACAATCACACAAAAACTCTGTGTCTGACTGGCGTTTGCACACACCCCTGCCAGACACACAGGGAGAAGGTGCACAAGGATCTTTCACCTTATGAAAGAGGAATAAATTATACACTTAACTTGACTCAACACCTTTTTTGTTTGTCTTTTAATTTTGGCTTGAATGAAAGATGATACAAAAGAATAAGACTGTGTGTTCTTTTTGTTGCTAAAACAAGTTGTGCTGCGCTTGATCGTAGGAGTCTCATTGGAAATAGAGCAGAGTGAAATTAACTCTGTATGCAAGGTTATTTCTCTTGTCTTGAATTGTGCACAAACAAAATGCATGGTCAGATTGCAGTAAACAATTGTAAACATTATGTCAAAATAAGATAATATACTATAATATTCTTTATTTAACCAAATAAACCGATAGTTTTTTTTTATTACAATCTTTGCCGGTATATAAGACACTCTTTTTGCTCTCAAAATACAGCTAAAATATGGGTGTGCTTCTTAAATGCTACTGTTTCCTCTACGCCAACAAATATGGTACATTGCACATACTCATTTTCAGCACATAAACAAATATTTGTATAAAGACAGCATTTTCAAAGTATTACAATTTAAACAAGAGAAATCTAAGTTTTTCTCAGGTAAGAATGTTCTACATAAAATCATCTAGTTTTGCATGTGAAATGACATTTAGATATTTTAATTCAGTGAATAACTCCTGGAAAATGTTGCGTAATATAATAAATGAGATCACAATGGATTCAACAGTACACCTCACCTCACACTGGTTCCCAGAGAAGCCATCACTACAGTTACAAGAATAGGATCCATTGTATCTGCTGCAGGTACCTGAATTAGCACAAGGGTTATCAAGGCACTTATCATAGTACTGGCAGTCTTTTCCATAGTAGCTACTCGGGCATGTGCAATTGTATGATGCATTATCCAGAGAAATACAGCTGAAATGTTCAATTTAAAACAAATATATATTTATTTTCATTTAATAATGAGGGGGGAGGATGTTGTTAAATTTTTTTTTTTTGTCATTTAAATAGAAAAACTATTGTGAAATGAAATGTTAAACTAAATTACAATTATTTATAGATGACAAAGGGACAACAGATTATTCTTTTTAATAAAGAAAAATGGAAAACTACAAAGGAAAAAACCCCAATTGACAGGCAGACACTTACAATCCTCCATTCTGGCAAGGGAGATAGGCACACGAGTCACGTATTGTACAGTTTTCTCCCTTCCATCCTTCATTACAAAGGCATGTGTAGCTTAGAGGAAGTCCGGGAGTTTTCTGTGAACATGACCCTTGACCATTGCAAGGATTGTTGTAATTGCAAACAGAAAAATTATAAAACTCACAATTGCGTGTGTATCCTGAAAAATAAAATGGAGTAGCATTGCAATAGTTGTTTGTTTTAACCAATATCATGTGACATGTATAGAAAAGCTTTTTATAATTCCTCAAAAATTTCAATATATTATAAGTTAAAATTGCAGATACACCTTTGTTAAAAATTATTAAATATCCAGGAAATGATTTTGAAAGTAGTGACGCCACTGCATCTTGCCATTGATACAATTTATTGTAAAGTTAGCTGGTCAAAGTAATTTAAGAACATATTGGATCCTACTTAAAAAATTGTTTTGAAACTTGTTGGTTCAATCCACATCTTCAGTAGGTGCAAGTCAAACTAAAGTCTCACTGAGCAAGTATGCTCAATAAAAGGTAAGAAAAACTTGACCCTCTCCAATATCATATGAAATTATTTATGTGGGCTATATTTTAAAAGTAGCTGCAAACTTAAATGCTTTTCAAAAAAAAAATAATCATCAAATGATTTAAACAGCTACAGAATATAATGCATCAGCTGTTTTAAACCAAAAAACAAAACAAAAAACAATTAGGAGAATTAATGGAATGTTTTTTGCTTCAGTATTAAATTAAATAATCTACCAACCTGTTGCTGTTTTGTTGAAAGTAAGTTGAATGTCCGTATCATGCACAGACGTGCTTGATTTCACACTTACTGAAAACACATAATGATCCCCAATTTTTGTGCCATTTATTAGAAAACAAGACTCTGTGTGTCCGTCGATAAAAGGAACGTACCCTGTCCTGAATTTGAAGATTGCAAAATGTATTTGTTTAAATTCTGGTAAAAGCCTTAAAAGGATTTTGATTTTATCACCCTTATTTGGATATTTTGTTGGTAGAGCCTGTTTTAAAATGGGAATACTTCCGTTATGAAATCATTATCATCGCATTTGGCTGGAAAAAATTAAAAAACAAAATAAACTATCTTTTTTCTTTCGCCTTTTCGTCCTCGAGGAACAGCAGCCGATCTTCATCGACGTCTGTGATTAGGACATAGGCCGCCTACAAGAGCCCTCCAGGCATCACGATCCTGAGCCAATCTCTCCAGCCTCCCCCAAGTGTGGCCAAGTTTCTTGGTATCCGCCTCCACTTCACGGCGCCAAGTGTTTCTAGGCCTGCCTCTTTTCCGTTTTCCTTGAGGGTTCCAATTCAAGGCTTGTCTAGTTATGCTGGAGGCAGGTTTCCTGAGCGTATGGCCAATCCATCTCCATCTTCTCTGGAGGATCTCTTGTTCTACAGGTTCTTGCTTTGTCCGCTGCCACAGTTTATGGTTGCTGATTCTGTCGGGCCAATGAATCCCGAGAATCCTTCTTAAGCAGTTATTGATGAAGGACTGGATTCTCTTCATATTCCCAGCAGTGATTCTCCATGTTTCTGCACCATACAGTAGAACCGGTTTCATTATTGTGTTGAAGATTCTGATCTTCAGTTTGGTATTTAGGTGTTTGGAGGCCCAGACATTTTTTAGTTGTTGGAAGGCTGCCCGTGCCTTTCCTACCCTTATTTTGATGTCAGCATCTGTCCCACCTTGCTTGTCCACGATGCTGCCAAGGTAGACAAAGCTCTCTACCTCTTCGAGCGCTTCCTCTTTGAGCCTGATGGGTGCTGTATTGGTAGCGGCATTGACCTTGAGGACCTTGCTCTTCCCCTTGTGAATATTAAGACCAATACGTGCAGAAGTACCTGCAATATTTCTGGTGTTCTCCTGCATCTGTTGTTGGGTATGGGAGAGAAGGGCAAGATTGTCAGCAAAATCGAGGTCATCAAGCTGGTCCCACAAGGTCCATTGAATACCATTCCGCTTCTGCTGTGTGGAAGTTTTCATCACCCAGTCAATGGCCAATAGGAACAGGAAAGGCGAGAGCAAACATCCCTGCCTCACACCGGTCTTCACCTGGAAAGCATCCGTCACCTGTTGTCCGTGGACCACTCGGCAAGTCATCCCCTCGTAAGAGTTTCTGATCAAGTCCGTGATTTTCCGCGGGACTCCATAATGTCTCAACAGTCTCCAGAGGGTTTGCCTATCCACACTTTCAAAGGCTTTCTCGTAGTCAACGAAGTTGATGTAGAGGGGTGAGTTCCATTCCAGGGATTGCTCTAGGATGATGTGCAGTGTTGCAATTTGGTCAGTACAGGATCTGTTGGTCCGGAAGCAGCCTGTTGGTCCCGCAGCAGGGGGTCAACAGTTTCTTTCATTCTGTTGAGTAGTACGCGGTTGAAAACCTTGCCTGGGATGGACAGTAAGGTGATCCCTCTATAGTTGGATCAGGAGCTTAAGTCCCCCTTTTTTGGGATTTTAATGAGATATCCCTCCTTCCACTCCGAAGGTACCTGTTCCTCCTCCCAGATCTTCAAGAACAGTGGGTGAAGCATATCTACACAGGTGTGCACGTCAGCCTTCAGTGCCTCTGCTGGGATGCCATCCGGTCCTGCAGCCTTGCCATTTTTAAGTTGTTTGATGGCAATACGGATCTCTTCTTTGGTGGGTGCGTTGCAGTCAATAGCCAGGTCACTGTCAGCTGGCTGAATATCTGGTGGGTTACTTGGCTCTGGCCTGTTTAGAAGTTCCTCAAAGTGTTCTTTCCATCTGGCTCTCTGTTGCTCCTCATTTGGTATGCTCTTACCATCTTTGTCCTTCACTGGTCTCTCTGGCTTCCTGAACTTTCCAGACAACTTCTTGATGGTAGCGAACAATTCGCGCATATTTCCTTGGTAGGCTGCTTCTTCTGCTTCTTTGGCAAGCATGTCTACAAAGTTCCTTTTGTCCCTCTTAGCGCTTTTCTTTACTTTCTTATTTGCCTCTGAGTACTCCTTTTGGAACCTAACTTTCTGCGCTCGTGTACGGCTGTTGTTAATTTCTGCCTTCTTCCCTTTTTTCTCTCTTCTATCACTTTCAATGTATCTGCTGTTATCCATTCTTTGTGTGTATGTTTCTTGTTTCCCAACACTTCCTGACATGTTGATTTGCCTGCTTTCTTTACTCCCTGCCACTTTCCATCGATCGTCTCGTCTCCTAGCAGTTCCTGTAGGACTTGGAACTTGTTGGACAGAGTGATCCTGAACTCTTCCTGTTTGGCCTTATCTTTCAAGAGGGGGGTGTTGTAGCGCAACCTATATGATGTCTGCTCAGTGTAGTGCCTTTTCAGTTTTAGTCTCAGCCGGGCCACTAGAAGATGGTGGTCTGAATAAAATAAACTATATTTCCTCAAATTTTATTTGTTAGCCAGCCCAAAGTGAGCAAATTTCTGTCAAAATTTGTATGATATGACACAGCCACAAGTCCTTTAAGTTTAAGTAACACACAAATAGTGTGGGTGTAGCTTTAGTTTCAGGGTACAGTATTCTATTATAAGAACGCCGGTTAAGGGTAGGTACAGCTAATAGACTATACTATACTTTTCAAATAAACTACTCTCTATTATGAAATGGTTTTATGGTAAGTTTATGGTTAGTTTTAGAGTAGGTTTAAGTTTAGGATTAAGTTAAGTAGGCCTATAAAGTAAAGGGTAGAGTAGAAGTAGAGTAGGTTTAGAGTTAGGTGGGTTACTTTCAGCTTTCTGGGTAGGTTTTGAAGCTGCACTATACTATAATAAGAGATTACCGCTTTAGACGAGATTGTTTTGGCTTTAGACATATTAACATATGTACCTAGATTGTTTTGGCTTTAGACATATTAACATATATACCTAAGTCTTTTAAGCAAGGGTTTAGTAAGAGTACGAATGCTCAAAACTAAAAATAAAACTTTAAAAAGTTAGGCTATGGTATGGCCTATACAATACGATAATACGGTGTAGTAGTGTGCCAATTTATATTTATGATCTTAGTTTAGCATTATTAGCAATAATAAATGGGGGTCACAGGGTAATGTCCACCCTAATACGTCGTTTTGGGGTAGGTTTATGGTAACTTATATGAAAAGACCAACCAAACCTTTCTAAAGATCCAACAACTTCGACCGTATATCCTTCAAATGTAACCCCAGGCATAGGATTTTTCCAACAAAGCGTGGTTGCTGTTCTTGAAGTTGAGATGCAGAATTTGTCTGGCTCTGGGAAAAAGAAACAGGAAACGGTTTGAATTTGTTGCATTTTTATTTAAAGTTTAGTAATTGTTTGTTAAAAATAAAATAAATAAAATAAACTAGCCTAAGCTCTAAGGCCCAAGGCCTCCGGTAAAAATCTTGCCAGCCTCATCCTCTTTTTCTACACTAAAAGTAGGAAAAAAATTTGCTTTAAAAAAAAGAACATTTTATTATTTCAAAGTACGCCCTTATTTGAACTTTATGTTGGGCTCCTATCAAAATAAACTCTCCTGTCCACGTGATTTGACCGTCCCATTTACATATCGCTCCCTTTCACCACCACCCCCCCCCCCCCAACACCCTACACTCAAAAGAGGCACTGCTAATGGTGACAGGCTCATTATTACGTCCGCCCAGTGACCAAGCAATAATTGTATTTAATAAATTTCATGTCAAATTTCGAGGTAAGGTAAAAATAAATTATGTCTAATAGCCCCACCCCACTCCTATTTACTATCTGCTTCGTAAAATGTGTTCCATTCAACGCAAATGCCAAGGTTATTTACTTTCTCTAAATATACAATTGTCTCTTATCTCGGAACCAAATACATCATTATCAAGGCTTTAGAAGAAACTTTAACTTTTTTAAAAAGCGCTGAACAAGTTCAGATTTCATTAGATTCACAAATAATAACATTATAAAAAATGATACATGTATATTTAAAATATATTTTTAATAAGAAAAGTAAATATATTGACGCACGTTTCACCATTATGATGTCTATTTTTACGGTTGTCGTGGCCGTTTGTTGGGGCGACCCTTCGTCTACGGCCGTGATAAGAAGATCCAGTGTAGAAATAGCCTCCGGGACTTGCTGTGATAAGAGTATTTGAGCTGTCCTCTTGTTGTCTGTCGCTTCTTTGTTTATTAAACTGACGTAATCAGAAGCTTGCTGAAATTAGGTTATACTTAATTTTTGGTTGAAATTACAAGGAAAATTTTTACTTTTTGGTGTGTTGGTTCTGTACACTTACTGTGTAATTTAGAGAAACAGCAAAAGGAAAGAAATTGGAGACAGTCGTGAATCCCAAGAAACATGTGTGTATGTGTGTGTTTATGTTTGTGTGTGTCTGTCTGGGGGGGGGGGAGAATAAGTTTGAAGACGTCCCTCGATATCCGCAAGCAAAGAGGTTGTCTAAGAAAAAAGATGACCATAAAATACAAGATAGGTCACCCTAATGTAGCGCTTGACATCACCATCCCAACATGCCAGAGTGTCTAAGATTCAATGTGGACAAATACGCTGTCCGTATCCGTCTACCACATGCGGGCCTGGGTAAACGTGCCAAATATTTTCCGTAGTTGAGCATGTTATAAACGTCACGTCCTGTTGCCGGCATACTTTCTGGGACAAAGGCCACAGTAAAGAAAATGACATGCAACCCGACCTAGGTCAAGTATCTCAAACCATTCCCACATTTTGTCCCACCGCTTCTGCCTTCTTCCAGTACACGTCTCCAAGTCACATCACCAGGTCACTGCTCTAGGTCACATCCCCAAGTCACATCCACAGGTCACGTTCCCGTGCATCCCCAGATCACGACGGGGTTAAATAACTCGATTGTTGTTTATAGCGTTAAATCTTTCATACTTCTCCATCTCAGCCTGACGCATTTGAGCGGGAAAAAAGGAATAATGCTTTGGAACAAAAAGTTTTGTGACAAATTGCTTTTTAACTAGATTGATAGTGTATATTACAAACACGTGTAAGGCGTCAACAATAATTAATATTATAGAGATACTATGACTTCAACAATAGCTAATTGTAGGCAGATACTATGACGTCAACAATAGTTGATAGTAGAGAGATACTATGAAGTCAAGAAAAAACCAGGTGAACAAAAACATCGTTAAAACTATTTAAGACAACAATGCTTGACTTATTTAAAATATAAAGCTTGAATTATTTGAAATATAAAGCTTGAATTATTTAAAATATAAAGCTTGACTTATTTGAAATATAAAGCTTGACTTATTTGAAATATAAAGCTTGACTTATTTGAAATATAAAGCTTGACTTATTTGAAATATAAAGCTTGACTTATTTGAAATATAAAGCTTGACTTATTTGAAATATAAAGCTTGACTTATTTGAAATATAAAGCTTGACTTATTTGAAATATAAAGCTTGACTTATTTGAAATATAAAGATTGACTTATTTGAAATATAAAGCTTGACTTATTTGAAATATAAAGATTGACTTATTTGAAATATAAAGATTGACTTATTTGAAATATAAAGATTGACTTATTTGAAATATAAAGATTGACTTATTTGAAATATAAAGATTGACTTATTTGAAATATAAAGATTGACTTATTTGAGATATAAAGCTTGACCTTTTTTTCTCCGCGTCCGAATTTACAATGAGACATTTCAGAAGCGTAAATCAAGGATTGAACCGATTAATTAAATATTAAAAGAACCTTTCAGGCTGAACTGGGCATTAATTATTTTTAGCTACGTGCATTCCAAGAAAGAGTGCTTTAACTATAAGCTTTTGAATGTTAAGCCCAAAATTCTTTCAAACAAAGTTATTAAAGAATAACTAAAAATGATTTTAACATTTTTATTTTTAAAAAATGGTTTTTGCCAATTTTTGAAGAATAGATTCTGTTCCAGTGTTTCTTAACCAGGGTTGCCCGAAACCCTTGGCGTCAGTGAGGCAGTATCAGGGGTTCAAGAAATCCGGAAAATCATAGTTTTTGCATTTCTTTATTAGCATCTTTTATCAAAGGGGTTGCGGGAAATGTTTTGAAATCTAGAAAGGGTGCGGAGCTGCAAAAAGGTTAAGAACCCTCGATCTATTCCATAAAGTCTCAATGTACGCCTCGTCTCGTTACCAGATGTTAAGTTTGACAACACGAGGCTTTTCAATCGACCCATGTTTTTAGAAAGGAGCAGTGCTCTCCCCTCCCGCAATTCACCAATGCCGCACAAGCGGTCCGGTCTGTGCCAACACCCTCGGCGTGTTTGATTAGACTCGTTCAATCTTTATGATCAATCGTCGTTGGCCAGCATTGAAATACAGCTTAAGTACTGCTCATATACACGAGTACTTTGATAGCTCGGAATGTTAATTTGTTGGCCAATTTCTGGTGATGATCGGAGATCACAACCACGGGACACGCGGGCTGCGCTCGGCCCATCAAGCACATGATTAAGAGCTTTGAACGTTGGATGGAGCTATTACATACACCAAGACAGTTATAATTTCTTAAGAGTGTTATTGTTAATTAAGGTTTTTACATTTTTCCCCTTAATGTTCTACTTTGGGAGAATGTTTCACATACGTATGATTAAGTTTCGATCTTCACATGGCATATGCCCCCAGAATGCGTGTCGTGACCACGGACCCAGGCTTAATAGAAGACTTCTGAGAACAACGTTTCTTTTGTTGGATAACGCATCCATCAGTTAGTGCAAGGGTCTCCAAACTGGTGAGCGGAAAAAAAGTCACAGGAAAAAAAGTCACGGAAAAAAAGTCACAGGAAAAAAAGTCACAGGAAAAAAAGTCACAGAAAATAAAGTCACAGGAAAAAAGTCACAGGAAATAAAGTCACAGGAAAAAAAGTCACAGGAAAAAAAGTCACGGAAAAAAAGTCACAAATTTTTCTAGGAAAAAAAGTCACAGGAAAAAAAGTCACAGAAAATAAAGTCACAGGAAAAAAGTCACAGGAAATAAAGTCACAGGAAAAAAGTCACAGGAAATAAAGTCACAGGAAAAAAGTCAAGGGAAATAAAGTCACAGGAAAAAAAGTCACAGGAAAAAGTCAGAGAAGCATTCAGTCATCAGATATCTTAAATAAATTCTGAAAAGAGTGGTGGGATCCCGTTTCCTAATGGGATCCCATATCCCATCGGGCTCCCCACCCCAAATGGTATCCCATATCCCATTTTAATCCCGACCCCAATCGGATCCCGACCCCATTGGGTTACAGATCCAGATTGAGAACCCAATCGGGATCCCGTTTCCAAATCGGAAATTGGAATTTGGGATCCCATTTGGATCCCGATCCCATTGGAATCCCAACAACATTGGGATACCGATCCCGATAGGTATCCCATTAGGATCCCGACCCCATTGGGATACCGATCCTGATTGGGATCCCTTTCCCTAAAGGGATCCTGAACCCATTGATATATTGACGCCATTGGGATCACAACCCCAATTGGGTCCCATTCCCGATTGGAATCCCTTTCCAGAAAAGGATCTCATTGGGATCACAACCCCATTTGGGATCTCGACGCCATTGGGATCCCGACCCCATTGGGATCCCGAACCCATGTAAAAAGCCTTGGTGGAACAGAGCCACCCACAAATCCACAAACCCAAAAACATTCACTGTTATATATGATATGATATATGATTTATATAATAAACACTGAAAATTAGGAGTTTCTATGATACATATTTTGTGACTTTTTTCTGTGACTTTTTTTCCTCTGACTTTTTTTCCTGTGACTTTATTTCTGTGACTTTTTTTCCTGTGACCTTTTTTCCTGTGACTTTTTTTCCTACAATCCTCCAAACTACGGCCCTCGGGTCGGATCCGGCCCGCGAGGACTGTTCAACCGGCCCGCCGACGGTACTTGAAATTTCGTTCTGGCTTGAAATTATTGTACGTCATCATTATCCGGCCCACGCTGGTCATTTTTTTTTTTTTTGTTTTTTTTTTTTTTTTGTTTGTTTGTTATCCGGCCCGCCGTGAAAAAAGTTTGGAGACCCCTGAATTAGTGCATTAAACAAGAAAAGTGGAAGCAGTTTTCGGACGCTGCTTAAAAGTAACCACTCCATATTTACCTGATGTGTTGGGGCAAATAAAGTAAAGCGCCTGTTGTAGTCCACTTTGTCATCATCTGCGGCCTTGACCTCGCCAATCAAGTCGCCGACCCCATAGCGGTACACCTCAAACGCGTAGGGCGGGTTAAAAAAGCGGGGCGCGTAGGTGTTCCTCTCTGACACGTCTATCTTTATGTGCTTGTAGTCGGCCTGTAGGAAAACAAGAAAGCGCTATGTACTTTGAAAGGTTTATTTCAAATGCCAATCCAATAAAAAAGAAAAAGGAAATCGTTCCTTTAAAGAACAGAAAAGTTAAAAAAAAAAAAAAAAAAAATACAGCATGCGCCAAAAGTGATTGTACTGAAATTCCAGCATCTGGAATGTATATATGCGTTTGTCTACACTGGAAATCTCCCAGTCACCACATGTTCCTGAAGTCAAAAGGAAGATACTTTGGGGCAGTTGTAGTTGGAAATGGGTCTCTCATAAGGGGCAACAAGTATTCATGGCTCGCAACAATGTTTGCCCATGCATTACACCATTTGGTGGATGGGGGCCGACTGTGAAAAAGTTGGCAGAACATTCCCGAGAGTCGTTTAACACGACGGAAAAATATAACGTAATTACGCAGTCTATTGTTAATAAATTTAGCCGTCTTGGGAAAGGTACTCTGTCCACGGAAGGGGAAGTCTGATGGACCAGTAAGTGAACTGACTTTCGTCGGAGACTAAACAGGACTAGACAACTGGAATACTCATAAAAATCGGCCACGATGTCCCACAATACAACATCCCGGCACGCTTATCTGACTCCGTCAAGAGTTGCTCCACTTCTATCTGGTTTGAAAATGCACATATGTCCAAAAAGTGCGGTGAACAGGGTTTTTGCATATGACCAGTTTCAAGTATGGTCGTCGCAGACTTTAGAGGAGATCACATGCGAGATTCTCTAATTTTAAACATATCTGGTCAACCAGCTTTCCCTTTCCGGTTGGCACGGTACACTTCAAGATGGTACAATTTCGTAACAACAAACCGTAAAAATGTCTTAATGGGCGCCTACTCATTAAATAATTGGAATTGTTCTGCACCTTGTTCAAATTCTTTCTCTATTCACAACCACTTACATATGAGCGAAAACAATGGTCAAGTATGAATAGGCTTACGTACTACTCAGTAGAGAGAACCATCACTTACTACAACTGGCAAACATATCTTCATTAAGACTACTGTGAACACGTGATAACGGGAGATATTGCACCGATAACAAACCCACGTACTCAGTCGAGATGCGAGTGTTTTCAGTATGGTTATTTTTGGAGCAGACTGTATTTTCATTTGTTTAAAAAATCAGTTCAGACATTCCTGCCAATAAATCTTAGCGATTAAAGAAAATAAAGTAAATCATCGAGTCATTTTAATGTAAGGTCTGGCCAGTGGAAGATTATTGATAACCATTACACAGTAAGCCTATTATAATTAGTGGATGAGGTATGAATTTTTAAAGATGGGGCAACGATTGAAATATCAATATAATTGACCAAAGCAATTAGTGGACCGTGTTATCAAGTGTAACCATTTCTACGCGACCTTCGTGCACTGTAACATTCAACATTTAATAACTTTTTTATTGAAATGAATGTTCTGTCATTAGACGATGTATTCAAATGCCTGACATGTGATATCTTTAGGTATATTTCTAAAGAGAACTGTTTAAAGTTTGAGTTCTAAACTATTGATTGTTGCGTCTTGTTTCTCCATGTTATTCCCTAACCCTGTGTTTTAGAAAACAATATTTCTAAACAATAATTGTAGGCTATACATTTTTGCGCTCAAGAATGTGTTTGTAAAATTGATATTTTATTTATATACTACATATAAAATGGAAATTCCGATATCTAATAGATTTACTTCAGTATAGTCGTCTTATACTGCTTATGAATCAAACTAGTTTATAGTTTTAATTTAATTTATTATAATTTTTTTATTGTGGGAGGGGGATGTGCACTGTCAGCTTAATAAGGGGAAGGGGCGGAAGATGCACATATTCATCTTACAAAAGAGGATGGGGCGGAAGATGCGCATTTTCAGCTTATTAAGGGGCGGTGGAATATGTGCACTGTCAACTTACTAAGGGCCCAATTTATTATTTTTGGTGGAAAGCTTTTACTTTAGTGTAAGTCATGCACTAAATATAATGTACTCTGTCATTGTGCAGCGTGTCTAGGCCTGTTATATATGTAATGTGTCGTTTTAAATATGTCATCACCCGAGCATGAACAGGGATCCTGTTAGAGAAATTAGCCGCGCATTACGTTCATGAAAGTCAAGTGCTGGCAGGTCAGAGGGTTTTTAACCTCTACAAGAGTTTACTTTGAATCCAATTTTTTTGTTAAGCCCGAACCAGCACTTTTCATTCTCAAATGAACAAAAAAAAAAGAATGGGAAGATTATAATCACGTTGTTATCTCCTAGAACTTGACACGCCACTGATGAAAATGTTAAAACACATTTTTTAAAAGGGGAAATAATAAATAAATGATATATATAATTGTAGGAAGAGTAAACAATTTGCAGGCTTGTGAATAAAAGCCACGATTCTAATAGACCAATAATTGGAATGATAACATAATATATTAACACTGGTGTGGTGTTAAAATACAGCACAAGCTGGTGGAGTGGGAAAAAAATGAATATGATAGGGATGTATCTATTCTTTGCTTATTTGATCTCACGATAATGATATGTCTATTGCCTGCTCACTTGATCTCATGAGCAAAACTCCTGAAACAAATCGTACACTAATCATGTTTATTCATTTATGTGAAATGCGCTTGGCAGGGAGAAATTATCGACCAATAATTTCATGTGAATTGGTAGCCATACATCTTAAATTGGCAATATTGAACTGATGTAGAAAACAGTACTCGTCATTAAACCCATAAGAAAAGATGTTCAAGTATTTTAGTTCAGTTTAGATATTTAAAATTTTACTTTAAGAAAAAAAAGGGAGTGTGGGCACATTTGACCCAATAACTTGCTTGTCTACAAATACGTATATTCAAGTCACTTTTATTATCAAGTTCTTGTATCGATACTAGGATTTCAATGAAAAATATTATAGATGATCACGTGATAGTCTGACCTGAATGTCAACATATCAATTATATATTATATACGAGTGATATAAACGTGCGAGGTGAAACACACAACATTGATGTTTGGTACATTGCCTGTTATGTTTTTGAACTGAGACTTTCATAACGGCTAAAATAGTTCAATATTGAATATACACAACGACGATTGCATGCAGGTTATTTCAGGGTAAGTCAAGTTAACCATAAAAAGGGTCGAAAAAAAGGGGGGAGGGGGCATGCTTATATAATGAGTAGATAACGACGAGAATGACATTGTTGGCAATATTGAATCAATATCATTTACATGCTTTATCATCGTTTTTCGATAATATAAAATTATTTTTAAAAAATAGCTGGATGACGGCAGAAAGACTTACTGACTGTTCGCCTTGAAATGTTTAGCTTTGTGCCATTCGAGACCAAGAGATTGACGTTTTGTCACATTTGATTTGTATTTAAATCACCCATATGACGTTAACAGAAAGGTGGTAAAAAGAGAAAAAAAAATGTAACAAAAATCTAAGTGAACGAGGACATACGGCACGTGTGCGGTTATCTGGTGGGCATTCAGCTTGGTGTGCACATTCTTTTCTTGAAAAAAGCGATTCCTATGGTAGTATTGGATTATTTTGGACCTTTCTTTGTTTATGTTTTTTAATATAAAAAAAACATGAGTTACATTATTTTTTAAAATGCACAATAAATATGTTGACTCTAACATGTAAACTTGATATGTCAAAAGAAATATAATAGTAATAATAATAATAAAGTTTATTTGAAGATATAAGTGATCTGTCCGTCACTAAAGTTTGTCACATTTGTTGCAACAGTGACAGTACCTTCGAGACAAACAAAATTCTGACATCAGTGTCATCACTTGTTTCACAACAGCTCCATGCGGGACGAGGTGAGTAAAACAACAGTTTAAAATAAAAAAACAACAACATTAAGACTCAAGTCACACACTAAAAAAAATACTTGTGGGCCTGTGCCTATAGTTTGAGATTCACAAGAAGAGCTTCGGCAACTTGATCATCTGACCACCAACACACACACCACCCACAACTTTCATTTTACGCAACACCAACAGACTGTCTGGTTTCCCAACCGTTGGATTTCTAACGTATCTCAACAATATTGTTTAAGGGCGTTACAACATAACTGTTTAATAAGTGGATCCTCTCCGACAGACGTCACTGGCTACGCACGGCGTGATTTAAAAGAAACACCCCAAAAAACAGTGTTTATATATATAACGTTAAAAAAATCATTTTTAAAAAATGAGAATTTAAAAAAAAATTTAGAAGATAAAAAAATTAAAATAAAAAAATCTTGGTCGAGGAGCCATTGTGATGTTTACTAATAGCTTAGTTTCGTTTTAAGAATTTATTATTATAATTATTAATATTATTATTTTTGGTTGAGCTGTGTGGTTTTTTGGAGGGGGGGGTGGAGTGCTTGACTTGATACGCATGCAAGACAATGGAATATGTGGATAAGTTGTGATTAAAAGAACACGTGCAATAAACAGGTAAATGACAGGTTTTTCATTCTCGACTAGGCTGATGTTACATGCAACAAGAAACATTAGAGAAACAAGTGAAATAAATACAAAATATAATTCAACCTGGCCGTGCAGATGTGCTATGGAATTAAGCTGTATGAATATCTGGGGTCCCTGGCAACAGCCCCCCCCCCCCCCCACGCACGTTACACCTCCAAAATAAAATAGTGGAAATGAAACATCACACCAAGACGCTCGTTTGTAACTTTAAATGAGTTTTAAACAACCGTGAGATAAAAATGTTACTACGAGATAATCATAATAGCCTTTCTTAGATTTCCCTTTATCGCGCGTAAGCGTCAGTTCACACGATCAAATTTCGCGTCAAATTGTATGAACGCACTATTTTGTGCGTGTTTTCTTTTTTTTTTTCGGGGGGGGGGGGGGGGGGATTTGATCAATTAGTTATTTGAAAGTTGTGACAAGGCTTCATACACGAATTGCATCAAATGCTTGAAGGAAAATTTGATTGTGTGAACCGACCTTAAGAAAGGACCCGACATGTTTTAGTGAGCAGTGTGAGGGTTATTTATCACTGTTATTTTTTTCATCGTAGAAAATTTATTCAGTGTATTTGGGGGCCCATATTCAGGTCTCTCCCCTCAGACACTCTGCAGGATACCGATAGGAAGTATGCGTGTGTTATGAAGCATCGATCTCTTGATAGTCACATAAAAGTGCCCAACCTTTAGTTTAAATACTAGAAATGTAGAATGTGCCCATAACTAACGTAGTCCACAGGGAATTTATCCCCGGAATTGAGAATATTTTCCAATTATAATTTCTATACGTAACTTAATTAGAGTGGAGGTTTTTGTTTATAAAGAATTGAAATTGTGTATGTTTTCTTTTCCAACACGGCTTAACAAAAAAAAATCTATAAACTGTTATTGTGTCTCCTCTTTAGCAGATGAACAAGTACTTTTACATGTCACTATGAACAAATATTTTCTATGTCACTTCTCAGAGTTAATTGTTATTTATTATTTATAATCCTTTAATGGTTAAAGAGCTTCTTGAAAAAAAAATACAACTAGTAACATGTAGCGATTGAGCACTTATGTGTATCAGAGAGTATGAGCTGAAACAGTGAGCCAGACGGACGTCATCATTCTGTACAGTAAGCATGCGTTAAGATGAGGCCATATTATAGCAATGAACCACACCATAACAGTGTAGCGTGTTAATGGCCAAGCTGACAAGTTCAAATAAATTTATTAAAACAATATAAAAAATTACAAGTAAAATTTACCAATATTTCAAAGGGGATTTGATCTGTGTTATCACAACTCTGAAAATGAGCGGTCAATTTAGAAGAAACAATGAGAAAAACAGAGAGACATGAGAAGATGACTATGACTATGAGATGAGGAACAACGTGTGGCAGATTCAAAATTAGGAGCAATATGGAACACTGTTGAAAACAAATAAGGCAATCATAACTGAAAGGGGTGTGTGGGGGGGGGGGGGATGTGGCAGCTCAATTTTTATGGGAATGTTCATCACTATGCTGAAAATGAATGTGTACAATGTCATCAAAACACATTGCCATTTACTTGAATCAATAAAAACAATATTATCTTCTTATATTCTCTCATCTCATCTTATTTTATCATTACGTACAATTATCCAAGTCAATCAATTATGCTTATCATCGCGTACATTAAACTGTTAGTATTTTTTAAAAGGCGTCCTTTAAAGGAGTAACGCGTATTTGGAAAGTTGGTACGATTTGAATTTGACATGAATCATAGTAAACAAATAGTTAAACGTTTATTCGGTGTCGAAAATGACAATATTATTTTATATTAAATTTCCTCTAAATAATTTAAGGAAAAAGTAATTCAAAGTATCTTAAATTACTTTTTAGCGATGAAAATAACAACCAGGGGAGGGGGGTGTCCCATAGCCCCATATAGCTAATCTGTAACTGGGTAATAGCTAAGTAAAAAACACAGTCAATAAAAACAGTTGATTGTAAACAAAATCTTCATGGAATATACTTTTATGCCCTTCAGACAGCATTATCCAAACTTGGCTCATTTATGAAGATCTCTATATGAATAGACCAACTATTGTATCTCTATATAGATATTGATCTCATATTTTGACCAAACTATTGTTTCTTTTAATGTCTCGAAATGTTTCCAATCAAAATTTTATACATAAAGAAATACTTAAATTTAAAAATAAAAAAGTCATGAAGTTAATGGGAAACAAATGTGGAGAAAGAAACGCACCGACTAAATTGTTCATTTCAAGTAAGAAATTAGGTTTCTTAGGGTCAGAATAAATTGTTAGAGTCAATACTTTTAAATTACTTACTGCATTATCTTTGATTGCAAACACAAAAAACTCGAAACTTCTGTCGCCGGCCTTGAAATCAATGCTTTGATTAGTGTACAGGATTCCATCGGCGCCCAGCCTGAAGAATATGGCGTCGCTTCCTCTTACTAGCCTCAGATCTGTCACACGTGCACCTAGGGAATGTATGCAAGTAGGAGTTAAGGCTACTATTTGTCGAAAGTGCACCTAGGACAATATTTGCAAGTAAGAATTAAGGCACCTAGGAAATAACACTCTTTTAGCCATTAGACGTTAAGACAAAGACCAGTCATTAGACTAATTTATGTAAGTGGGCCAGCATTTTGTAAAGATAGGTATACACTATTACTCATCATGCTGTCAGTTAGCCAGTGTTAATCTAGGTTCAATGAAAGAGTGTGCCGAGAGCTGCCTTGTCTCTTCCTAATAGCACCGTTCCACGTCTGCCACGGCTACCAAAGCGGCCGTGGGTGTTCTTACAGCGCCACCTATACACCACAAAGCTAGAGTAAATAATGAATATCTAAACGTCGTTTTACTTATCAGGCATGAACTAGATTCTAGAAATTACTCCAGTGTACCACTTAGAGAGATCTCAGTAGACCTACTTATGCAACACCCCCCCCCCCCTTTTTTCCCCTTACTTCGATCAATTTAAAAATAAGAAATGGCACTATCAAGATAAGCGATTTTCTATTATATATTCATAAAAACAAAATATGCGACTTTTAATTTGTTTTCTTTTAATTTTGTATTGGGGGGGCCCGCAAAAAATAGAAAGACTAGGGTGTACTGCCATAGTTAAAGTTATGTAGTAGATTTTATCAATCTAGGACAAATGCAACGCAGAGAAATATAGGCCTAAAATGTCTTAACCAATTAAAAGCGGGTAACGTCACGTGCAGTACATAGGTTCAGGTTTAGAAGATAGCTCAAGAACAAGCCAGAGACTTTCAAGCGATGTTTTAAGTTCACCCACCTGTTGTGTTATCAATCGCTTCGATGGTGAGCACCGGAACATCCTTCGGCGCCCGTGAGTAGATGAATGCTGGGTAGGGCGTGACGTTGATCTCTGTGACACCTGGGGCGTTGAAAGATAGGATTGATTTTTTGTTTGTTTGGTTAATTGTACATTTCGGGCACATATAGTCTGTATTCGAAAGTGTCCAAATATACGGTCAAAACTGATGAAATGTGTTAGGCCAATCATCCGACAGTGACCAGTGGATCGTCAAGCCACTTGTGCCGTCCCAATTACAGATGGCTAAACATCCACTAATCAACATTTCCTCTAATTCCTATGTGATTGTGTGTGGCCTAAATTTTGAACTGCGCGTAATTTGAGTGCGCAATGATATGAAACAGAGATCCACCTATTGGCATATCATATTAAAGCAAAACAGCTAACCGGTTCATTGGGGCTACTGCATAAACGCAACGCTTTACCGCATCCAGTACCTTTTTTTTTTTTTTTTTTACAAATTACCGGGTCAAATTAATAACATAAAAAAATAAAATACCTACACATCCAAAATAAGAATGAATTAAAAGTGCATTTAAGGTTTTAAGTGGATGAGTGCACTTTGAATTGCTTTGATCGTCGTATTACCATGGCGTGTGTGCGCATATCACACAGCTTACATAGATCATTTGTTGCGCACCGTTTGAAGAGTATGGTTTACAGACATTTTGTTTTGTAACAACATTGGCAACATGTTCCTTGCTCGTTTGATTCCGCCCCCCTCTCTCTCTCCACCCCCTCCACCCGGACATGCACCTTCGAAACTCGTGTAATTACTTGGAAACATACCCAGCTTAAACCGAGTCGAGCCAACCTTCCCGTGCCTTACTTCTAACCAACGATGTACTCTAAGCCAAACGTTGGCTTTAGAATACTAGATTTTAGCCTCTTTACACCATCTTATTGAGGAATATATGACAACAAAGTTCACGGGAGGCCTAGGCGGAAATAAAAACCTTCATTTATGTTTCGTGCATTAGCTTTTAAATCTAATGTTAAAATATACAAACAAAAATATAAAAACTTATATACACAAACTCTATAGTTTTGTTTTTTTTAAAATGCCCGCAAACAAAGCGACAAATAAAAAGGCCTATAAGAAACTCAAACTCCGAAACAATAAATTTATTGGAAGCCCGCTTAATCCTCCATCAAAGAACCCAATCTGTTTGGATGACCGGCCTAGTAGAGCTAAATGGGACTCCGTTTATCTGTTGGCAGAACTTTGTAGATGATTTTTTGTTCAAAACAGAGGTGCAGATTCAACGTATTGGTAATGGACGTTATCAGCAGCATGGATTACAGTTTATGAACAGATGGCACGTTGTTGGGGACAATTTTATTGTGAGCTGTCGTGCATTAGGTCCATATTAAAAAGCACTGGTGTAATGCACATGGGACAAAGGAATCAACGGTTGGGTGCTGCATAAAATATAGTTCTCCATGGGCCTCCTCCCCCTAAAACACTAATCTTTTTGGGCCCGTAGACAGTGATTGAAAAAATAAACATGACTTACCCAGACATGAGCTGTAGAGTAATGTCAGTGAAAACAGGCTGACCACCAGCCTTGACCTCAATCTTTCACAGACTCCCATCTTAAGACATTGGACCACACAACTGGAAGAAAAGAAAAAGAAACATTTTTGTAATCACATACAGATTTATAACAACAAACTGAGCCATGAGAACACGGCTACAATTGGTGGTTAAATTTTGGTATACGGCTTGGATTAAAGTGGGGTTGGGGCGTGCGGTTGGAGGCGTGGGGAGAATGCAATTCTCGGCCTTTGGTTTGGAGCGTGGGCAAGGGAGAATGCAATTGTTGGCCTTTGGTTTTGGAGCGCGGGGAAGGGAGAATGCAATTGTCGGCCTTTGGTTTTGGAGCGTGGGGATGGGAGAATGTAATTGTAGGCCTTTGGTTTTGAGCATAATGGTTGGGAGAATGCAATTGTCGGCCTGTGGTTTGTAGCGTGGGGATGGGAGAATGCAATTGTCGGCCTTTGGTTTGGATCGTGGGGAAGGGGGTGCAATTATCTGTTAAAATTATATTGATGCCAATAAACGTGCAGTGAAATTGAAAGATAAAGAATCTGTCAACATCACTTCCGTTTAAACAGAATGAATTGAACAATAGATCCACCAAGTGTAGAGCATAACAAGTGGCGTAGCGAGCTTTACTAGCGCCCGGGGCATGATGCCCCCCTTGACCCCTCTCGCTACGCCACTGAACATAACCCACAACATTTATCTTGTTTAATGCAAGAAGTTTATTCTTGGGGAAACAAATTCTAGTTTTGCTTTTAATATTTGTTTTCCATATATCCTTTTGTTGGCCAAAGTCAGTCAGATCTTTAAGTGAACAAACAAGGAATAAATTGTTGGCCAAAGTCAGTCAGATTTTTAAGTGAACACACAAGGAATAAATTATTGGCCAAAGTCGGTCAGATCTTTAAGTGAACAACCAAGGAATAAATTATTGGCCAAAGTCGGTCAGCTCTTTAAGTGAACAAACAAGGAATAAATTGTTGGCCAAAGCCAGTCAGATCTTTAAGTGAACAACCAAGGAATAAATTATTGGCCAAAGTCAGTCAGATCTTTAAGTGAACAAACAAGGAATAAATTGTTGGCCAAAGTCAGTCAGATCTTTAAGTGAACAACCAAGGAATAAATTATTGGCCAAAGTCGGTCAGCTCTTTAAGTGAACAAACAAGGAATAAATTGTTGGCCAAAGTCGGTCAGATCTTTAAGTCAACAACCAAGGAATAAAAAGACAGACTTCACAGCTGATTATTTCAGTATTTCGTTGAAAAAAAAAGAAAAGAAACAAAATATACATTTTCAATTGAAATCCTCAAATTAAATGACCATCAAACCAGACTGAAGAAACAATTCTTATTATACGTTAACGTGGCCGACGGATGGGATTATGTTGCTCTAAAGTGAGTGGCAGGCATTCAATATTGTTTCATTAAAAAATACACCCCATACCGAGATGATTAAAACTAAAATCTTTGTTTTCATAATGTGATCAGCTCAGTGGCGTCACGAGGGGTAGGTGTGTGTGTGTGGGGGGGGGGGGTACGGATCGCAATGGGTGATACCTTTACAGGGGTCGACACCAAATCCAAAATGCAACTATTGACAGTTTGCTCGAGTCGGTTTCATAACAGAACTCGGTTAAATACAAGAACTGGATGCCCACCAGAATAGGGTGCCACCCGAAGGAAGTGTCACCACAGTATGGTGCCCACAGAGTATCGTCCCACCAGAACAGGAGCTGCTAGGGCAGGATACGACCAATTCAGTTTGCCCCCTGAGCAGGTAGCCACTAGAAGAGAGTGCCACCGGAAAGAGCCTGGCGCTATCAGAGGTGGCTGCAAACAGAGCAGTCTGCCACCAGAACAGGATGCCACCAGAGCAGGGTGCCACCAGAGCAGGATGCCACCAGAGCAGATTGCCACCAGAGCCGGTTGCTAATCGGGTAGGGTGTCCCGAAAGCAGGGTGCCATCATAACAGGGTTTTCAAGAACAGGGTGCTACTAGATCATGCTGCCACCTTAACAGGGTATCACGAGGCAGAGCTGGGCGCCAACTGTGCAGGGTGCCAATTGAGCAGGGTGCCAATTGAGCAGGGTGTCAACATAGAAGGGTGCCAAATGAGCAGGGTTGGGAATCTTAAATTATTTTTCACAATCTGTGTGTTTGTGACTTCATGTGAGAGGAGCTTTTCAAAACTGAAACTTGTTAATAAATATTTAGCGATTTACCTTGGGAAGTAAATGGATTTCTGGTCTGTTGCCGGAAATTTAAAAAAGAAAAAAAAATTGTTAGAAAGAAAAATGCTCAACGGAAGTTTGTTCGAAATGAAATAATGTGGGAAAAAAATAATTTCTTCTCACACTTTCCAATAAATAAATCCCCTTTGAACAAATTTAATTTCCAAAAAAACTTCCCTTCGAACAAATTTCCCATTTTGGCCTTGTGATTTCTCAATTTAAATTTAATGCTGTTATGTGAATAATGTTTTTTGAGGAAGTGATTTCCTTCTTTGATGATATGATTGACATGCTTGGTGAGGTGATTTCCATATTTGATCAAGCGATCTTCATATTTGAAGTGATTTACATTTTTGATGAAGTGATTGGTGTGTTTGATGGAGTGATAGCCATATTTGATGAAGTGATTGGTGTGTTTGATGAAGTGATAGCCATATTTGATGAAGTGATTGGTGTGTTTGATGAAGTGATAGCCATATTTGATGAAGTGATTGGTGTGTTTGATGAAGTGATAGCCATATTTGATGAAGTGATTGGTGTGTTTGATGAAGTGATAGCCATATTTGATGAAGTGATTGGTGTGTTTGATGAAGTGATAGCCATATTTGATGAAGTGATTGGTGTGTTTGATGAAGTGATAGCCATATTTGATGAAGTGATTGGTGTGTTTGATGGAGTGATAGCCATATCTGATGAAGTGATTGGTGTGTTTGATGGAGTGATAGCCATATTTGATGAAGTGATTGGTGTGTTTGATGGAGTGATTGGCATATTTGCAACTGTAAAGATCAGGAAAGTAAAACCATAGAAAGTAATTTTGTTACATAGTTTTAACGATGATAACTCAAATTATGTTTTTTCTTATGGCTTCCTACTTTATGATTTAATTAAAAAAAACATATTATATGTGTTTCTGTTTAAGAATTACTCGGTGCAGTTCCGGGGGTGGCGGGTGGGTGGTTGAGATTCCAGGAAAAAAAGTGGTGGTGTCGCCCATGAGTTCACTGCTTCGGGTGACACCTACCCCGGTGACGCCTCTGGATCAGCTTAAACTAAATAAGAATAAATAAAGAAATGATTATTGCTTTTTTTTATGTTGGAGTTCAGTAGCACAGAAGTTTATCAAACACAGTCACCGGGTGGCGACTCCATGGGCTTCTGTTTTAAAAGTGACGTGGCTTTCGATATCTTATTTTAACTGATGTAGATAAAAAGTTTAATTCACTCACTATTATTGAATTATGTATTTTTTTAAATCTTGAAATACACCCCCATCCCCCACGCCCCCTCCCCCCCAAAAAAAAAGCATGAACCCCCCCCCCCCCCCCCCGCGCCACCACTTTATCTGTAGATCATATTAGACCTTATTTAATTTGAGAACCACGGCACCGTCGCCACACTGTGTTGTTCACGAGATAAAGTGCCAGCAATTCAGCTCGGATTTATGCTTGGCATTTATTGCTATGGCGGTCCGTGCCAATGTTCAGGATTTGCGAAATATTCGTGTAAAAATTGATTTCAAGAAGCAATTAATTTATATTCGCGAGGTGAAACATCAAAACCCGCCGCTCCGGATTGTGACGATACAAACAAGACATGGCTGTCAGTGAAGGAATTTCATACGCCGTATTAGATAGTGTATTTGTGTATTATGTATGTAGCATTCATCTTGCTACCTATCATTGCTACCTAGCTTTGCTACATAACATTACTCCCTATCACTGCCACCTGTCACTGCTACCTTTCACTGATACCTATATCATTGCTACGTATCATTGATACATAACATTGCTACTATCACTGCTACGTACCATTGCTACCTTTCAGTGCTACTTATCCTTTCTATTATCATTGCTACCCATCGCTGCTACCTATCATTGCCACCTATCAATATGATTTCCATTAAAAAGGGACTACTATATATCATTTACCATTCCAGCTTTTGATCTGTTTCACCAAGCATCTTCTATACAGTTATCTATTTCATCGCCTGTCTTTCTGTCGGATTATCTAACCTTTTATCTATTGGTTTATAATTACATCCTGTAGTATAAAATATATTAAATCTTTAAAGAAAAATTCTCCATTTCTGATACTTTCCACTGCCCCTAACACACTGTAGAGGTTTAACGAAAAATAAAGTTTAAGCTGCCATCAATTCGTTTTTTGTCTTCAACGCTCCCCACACCCTCTTCTTCGTATTTCTGTTATTTAGCAACTGAGTAAGATCCAGTGTTCTCTTAATTAAACTGGAAGACGTCGCTAAGATAGATCACCCCACATTCGATTGCATCTCTTTTGTAAAAATGGACAGACATGTAATCTGAAAATCTTGATATTTTATTGACTCGAATAGTTTTGGTTGCCTTCGATTTCCGTGTCCCCGTTTGTCTTGTCTACGTTTGTTGACGAGTGTCCTCTAAGGTATATTTTGTTTGCCTTCGATTTTCTGTAAATGCCTACAAGCGTCTTCGATCGTCTCCCGATTAAAAAAAATGGTTATCCTTGTAATAATGTCTTCACATGGCATCTTAAATGATTGACACATGTGAATTGTTGTTCACCAGACTGTACATCCAGTGGGCCAGACACCAGACAATTCTTTGGCTGATTGGCCTAACCGCACTCAATTACACCGTCTCAACTTTTCCATAATAGACGGTACATCCAGTGGACCAGACACTATCTCAACTTGTCTATACTACACCGTACATCCAGTGGATCAGACACCGTCTCAGCTTATCCATCTGCAAGGATGTTCATTGACAACTTTAGGAGAGCGGTATCAGACCGCGGAATTTTCCAGTTTATTAGAAACCTGTGGTCAATAAAAATATTGAGGGAACAAAATGTTTTTTTTATGATCTGAAACTCCGACCATCGCTCTCGTGTCCATCGCTCTCGTGGCCATCGCTCGTGTGGCCATCGCTCTCGTGGCCATCGCTCTCGTGGCCATCGCTCTCGTGGCCATCGTTCTCGTGGCCATCCCTCTCACAGCACAATGCGAATAGAAAAATGTTTAGAAGAACTAGGAGAGATAGAACGTTGCATCGTCCGCTGATTTGAATGAGTGAATGTCACAGCGCAAAATGCAACGTGATAGAGCTACTGACAGTTTAAAAAAAAAACAAACAAAGAAATTACATCTGATCTATGTACGACAACAGATCAAGGATCTACGGGTTTCTTTTGCTGACAGAAAATATTTGAGGTTGCTTGCTTTAAAGTTAACGTCAAGTGGTTGTGGCACTTAATTATCTGTAAATATTCACATTGCTCCGTGTCCAGACTAAACATAATTAAATGGTTGTTAAAAATTACAAAACAAATAAAAATAAGATGTGTTTATAAACTTCACACTAGCAAAGTGCTCAATGTAGACAGCAACACTTTCACTCACCCGCACTGATCACGTGATCTTTGTTCACTTTGGCCTCGAAAATTGTGCGAACCCGGTACTGTAATGAGTTGAACGTAGATAGTTGCTTGAATAGACTAAGAATGGAACTGATTCATCAACCGATTCTCGCCTACAGCTTCCACAAAATCCTATGTCGATGCCGCTAGCTGTAGGTTGGATGCATATTTCTCAACACCCCTTGTTAAAGAATATATACATCTGTCACCGGCCAGCGCCCCCACACCCCAATCCCTTGTCCCACGAAAGGATGCCAGCGTCTGATGTAAGACGGTGAATTTACAGGACAAGATAAACTACTAAAATTGGCCAGTCTCTGGGATGCAATGGGTTAATTAACTGATGAATTCAATCCACTCATCTGTCTGCTCTTCGCTTTCATCTCGCGACTTTTGTAATCCAAGCCTAAAACGCGAGAAACATAATTAAATTAATGTTCTGAGATGCTGATTTTTTTTTCAAGCCTAAACCGAGCTTGCGGTCGAGAGCAGCTTCGTGTCGGAGGAAGCAAGATTAAGTATCTCGAGATTAAAAGGTGAGAAAATTGAATTAGCGCGTGATCTCCTACCGCTAAAGCATGAGCGATGACGTATCGGTGGCGTCATAGACTACATGATCCGATTAGGATATTTAACCCCAAGAGGCCACTAGGGAGTCTTGTAATCATTTGGTTTGCTTGTGGTTAGTGATGTCGTTTAGTCTAGGGATATACACTTCTCAGCCTCCTTAGAAGTGATGGGATAGCAGGGGTCGGGTGTAATGAGAAATAAAATACGCCTAGAACTAGTTTGAGAAATCACGTGATAGGCGAAACTAGGTCTGGCCTCAGGAGCACTTTGACTCCTATATAGGTACTCAACATATTTTTTTTTAAAAATATAATACTTTTCGTTCGCAGATATACTGTAAAATGAAATCTTAAGTCGCAATTCGCGCAGATGCAAAATTCTGATTACTCTGCTAACAATTTCCAACCACATTACCCGGCCACGTTTATATTTGGAAGAGAAGATAGAAATTTCAAATTTAAATTGATGGAAATCAAATTCGGTAATAATCAAGACACATAAAATAAATGGTCCACGGATCAAAAAACAACAACAAGACAACAATATTTGGGAACCTCTGATCTAGGCTTAGGGTCGGTTCACACGATCAAATTTTCCTTCAAGCATTTGATGCAATTCGTGTATGAAGCCTCGTCACAACTTTCAAATTACTATTTGATCAAATTCACCAAAAAGTAAACCACGAACAAAATAGTGCGTTCATACAACAATTTGACGCTAAATTTGATCGTGTGAACCGACCCTAATACAACACAATTAATTAGATTAAACATTCTATATGGCAAACAAAGTTTAGAAATAGGCTTTAGTCTAAGCTGTAAGAAACATGACACGAAAACACAGACAGGAAATAAATCTCACCGAAGAAGAGCACACTTTACAAGACGCCATTTTGTGGTGATATTCACGCAACCAATAGGTGATCAGAGCACATTTTTTGTATTTTTGTATCTTTACCCAATAGCCAACTATCTCTAAAACATTCTTAGGGAGTACCCTATAATGTCAAGGATATACGGGGTCTCAAGTCATAGATCTACATTTTTGCTGATGCCATGATATTCTACTGAAAATGTGTTTTTTTTCTTACGGTACAAACATGTCTTTGAAAATGATACAGAATTTTCTCCAAAATGTAAGAACTTTATTGTATTTGTCTAATTTTCGTATTTGAGAATTTTGTATTGCTACGGTCCAGATTTTTTTTTTACACGTTTTTGATCGCTGAGGGCAACTGAGACTTTAGGGTTGCCTTAACAGCAACGGAGAAACTGGGTTGTGTTACTAATAAAAACAAATTGTAACTGGTCATGAGCTCTAATGTGGTTTTAGAATTAATTAGTAATATTGTCGCCAAGATTTACAACAACTTCGTGATTGCGTCACCGAGATTATATAACCGTGTTTTAGAGCTGTCGTGGAATGGTGTAGCTGAGTTTTAGATCTACTCTTGAAGGGTAAGGTTACAGAGCCGTTGATTGAGCGCCGGATGAAGACATCGTTAGAGATATCAATGTGGCTGCATCCAGGTGGAGCTGAAAGGTGTCGCCTGCACTGATAATGAACACGTGAAGGGCCGAAACGGAAAAGTTCTCTCGTCTGGCTTAGTGCTAAAACCAGTTCGCTACAATGATTATCGAACCTTTATAATGCTTCAATGCCCTGCCCTATGTTCAAATGCTATGTCTAATGCTACATAGTTCCATCTGATGCCTCAAAGCTCCATAAAATGCTATGAGAAACGTGTATGGTGCACACCAATATTTAGCACTAATAAATAGAACTATGCATGTAGGCCTACATAAGATTAGATAATTTATGAATTTTTGAAAATTTCTTCAAAAAAAAAAAAAAAAAAAAAAAAAAATAGCAAAATTGCTTTGATAACTTCGTACACACGTATAACAGTAATTAGCTTAACGATTTAAAACCAATTTTCTGAGACACAAAAAAGACATCCAGTTTCGTCCAAAAACTCTGACTGACTTAGTCACTGATATACGGTTGTCTGTACAACGAGAAGCAGGCTGTATAAATCCTTAGATATTAGTAAAAAGAATGCGTTTCTAGATTATTTCCGTAATTATTTTAAGATAATTTTGATTTTAATTTTATTTAAGTCGTTTAAATCAAATGACGCCATCAATCAGCTTTTTGTTTTCAGAACGATGGAAAATTCGTAAGTTAAGTGACCGAATGAATGTACATGCTGTAATTATAAAGGTCAGACCTTGGAACTTTTGTGTGAGATTTCTTCGTTTGTCGCCTTTTGACTCTCTCAAATGATGGTTTGAGAGGTCTCTTCATAGTGATAAGTAAATATAATTTTTGTCTCTGCCCAGCTCCCTTCTGCTTAAAAAATGCTTGCGTCACCAAACAAAAGCACTTACGAAGTGTACCAACTTCATTTAACCTAATATACATGAGATGTGTACTATCTGGGGTGGGTGGGGTGAATATGCATTTGTTTTTGTTTTGTCTCTATACAGCTGTTCTTTATTACATAAATGTATTTTATTTTATTGTCACGAATTATGTCTCTTTTTCTAATATTTTTATGTACAGCGCGGCGAGCCCAGCCCTAGGCTGGGGTACCGCGCTATATAAGACAACTAATAATAATAATAATAATCTTCATGTATTGTATAGATCACTGGTTCACAAGCCATGGGTTGCGACCCCATTTAAATTCCCAAAGTTTTTTCTGTCGGCGACGCCGATTGGAAAAGAAAACTGAAAAAAGATGATTTGAAAGAACTTTGTATCTTTAATTGATGTCTGATAAAATTTGAACAATTACATCGTAATGTATTGATGTCTGATAAAATTTGAACAATTACATTGTAATGTATTGATGTCTGATAAAATTTGAACAATTACATTGTAATGTACGTGTGTTTTATCTAACAGTGTTTTTAATTTGTTAACAATGTTTTGGGGTCGCTGTTCACTTTACTTCTACTACACAGAGTCACGACTAAACAGAATGTTGAGATACTGCAGAGCAGTGGTTCCCAAACTCCGCTTCGCTTTTCAAGACTCCGCGACCGCTTCAGGAAACTCCATATCACTATGAACGCCTAACCACACAGCGTTGTCCTAACGCAACGCCCCCCCCCCCCCCACACACACACACAACCACCAAATAGAAATTAATTCTTAAAAAGGTTCAACGCGTCAAAAAGGTTGGGAGCCACTGGTATAGTCTGTAAGTTATCGCACATGATAACTTATAGCCAAGCCAGACACTACACATTCTCGGAACGTTACCAAAATAGAGATATTTAAAAAAAAAATTTTTGTGGTGGGGGGGTATTGGTGAGACCATGGGGCACTGCTATTTACAAATTATGCGTACAACAACAGCTGGCTATAATTGCTATACATAAATGAACTTATTTTACATTACCCACTTTATAACTCCCAGCTGCGTGCACTAAATATTTTACGTTCATGAATTCTTGGATTTCAGAGACTAAAGGAAACGTTTTACAACTGAGAAAACAAAAATAACAACAAAAAACCTGTTGAAAGGATCACTCGATGGTTTCTTTGCTCTCTCGGACACCGAAGTAAACAAACAAGCTGTGGTGATCATGTCGATGTGACCCACAGAGAGAGAGAGGGCTCTGAGAGTTTGTTGACAGTTGCCACCATCTGGAGTCGTTACCTTAATAGACGCGCGTGACGCATGTGCCGGAACGCAAGGGGGAAATAGAAATAGAAATTTAAACCAAAAAACGCCGCGATGTAAATAAACAGAGTCGCAGTGATACGCCAACATCTGAGCATTACATCACAAGTGTCTCCATGCCATTTTCAAACAAGATTCAGTCTGAGGGGAAAAACGATCGGGGGGGGGGGGGGGTAACGATTGAGTCGGGGAGGGGGCAACTGATTGAAACATGAGTGAGAGAGAGAAAGAGAGAGTGAGAGAACGAGAGAGAGAGGCATAGAAAGTCTGGTGCAAAAAAACGGGGGGGGGGGGATGGGTGTCCCACACCGGGGGATCATTCTTTTTTTTGGGCCTCATTTTCGTTCAAAGTCTTGAACTTTATATGGCTTATTTTGTAATATGTGTTTTTCGTGAATGAGATGCAGCAAAGTCTGCCCCGGACGCGAGTTAAGCTCGCTACGCCACTGGTGGCAAAGTCTGCCCCGGACGCGAGTTAAGCTCGCTACGCCACTGGCGGAAAAGTCGGCCCCTGACGCGAATTAAGCTCGCTACGCCACTGGCGGCAAAGTCGGCCCAGGACGCGAATTAAGCTCGCTACGCCACTGGCGGCAAAGTCGGCCCCTGACGCGAATTAAGCTCGTTACGCCACTGACGGAAAAGTCGGCCCCGGGCGCGAGTTAAGCTCGCGACGCCACTGGCGACAAAGTCGGCCCCGGACGCGAATTAAGCTCGCTACGCCACTGGCGGCAAAGTCGGCCCCGGACGCGAGTTAAGCTCGCTACGCCACTGTCGTCAAAATCTGCCCCGGACGCCACAGACTCTATAGCTGCCCACTATATTTAAATATATATATATATATTATTAACCTTGTTGGGTCAAATCTTACCACATGAGCTTATTAAATGCATGACAGGCATTGTTTGTTGTCAATTCTTGTTTCAAAGTCGCCCCAGATGAAGTCAATCAATTTGTAACGTAATGCACGAGGCTAGTAACAGTTTCATGTGTTTTAAACAAAAAAATGACAGTTCGTGTAGAGAAGCTGGGTTGTTTTATTGTGTTAAGAGGGACAGAGAACTAGAGGAAGAGGGGTTGAGAAAGAGAGAGTCGGAGGATAAATAGAGAGGGAGATAGAGAGGGAAATAGAGAGACGCGGAGATAGAGACAGAGACAGAGAGAGAGAGAGAGAGAGAGAGAGAAAGGATTAGAGAAAGAGTTAACAGTGAGAGCGTTAAGAGAGAGGAAGAGGCAGAAATACGGAGAGAGGGTAGAGAGAGACACAAAATAGAGGAAAAGAAAGAAAGGCGGTCAGAGAGACAGAGATATAGGAAGACAGGTGATGTTTAATTCTGGCGTCTAAATCTGAACTGTCAAATCACGAAATCCAAAATATGGACTTGTCCGGACATGAAACAAAAAAACAACAAAAAAACAAAAAATACCCAAAAAACTTCAAATTAAGACTTACAAACTCCGAATCAACAGACAAACAAACACGACACAAACATTCCAGCGGAAATCAGGTCGAAAAGCGAATCATCATAACCGATGTCTCCCACTAAGCAGGTGAATGATGGCAACAAGTCTATAAAATATAACGTCGTGTCTAGGACAACCATGTTCTGTGATTAGGTACCACTTGTACCGCCCGGGGACGTAAACAAAGTTTTCGGGAAGGTCATGGCGCACTGCCTACTAAACACTTGAAGCAAGTGAAATACACCATCCCAACCCCAATCCCCCTCCCCCAAGCAAAAACCAAAACAAAACAACAACACTGTGGTCAAATTAGACATGTAAGTTCCAGGGCACCCATAGTGGCGCAAACTGGGGTTGGGGGGGGGGGATACCAATTAATTTAATGGTGAAGTTAAAAAAATACATTTTTAAAAAAAACGGCAAAAGAAAATTAAAAAAATTAGTAAATCTAAAAACGAAAACTTCCAATTAAGATACAAAAATAAGGAAAGTTGCTAAAAGGATTTGTTTCTCTGTGTGGGAAGATCCCCTAAAGAAATCAATTTCACAGCCGCACATGCTTGTTAAATTACGTAACAAGTTGTAGGCACACGGGACAACGGGGTACGTCCAAGTTTTCATACAGCCTGACCGGTGTTGCCGCCTACCTTTTCCAATTTGGTTTGGTTCCAACATCATGTTTGTTTTTTCTAAACACGATTCCGGTAAGTTGAGTAGGGCGAAATAAAACCTATAGTTTTAAAAAATAAAATTTATACTTTCACTCTGATTATTTTCTTTCCTCTCAATTCACTGTATAGTCGTCCAATCCATGTTTACTTGGCGAAACCATGACAACCACAAATGACATGAAAGCGGAAATGATTTGAAATAAGCTATTTGCTATTTTCTTTCCGAAAATAGAACGTTTTCATTTTTCCAACGAGGTCGTATCCCATACATGGGATTTGAGGGGGTGTATAAATGTTTGAACTATAATGAGCATTTCCTGGCATAACAATTCTGCCGTCTTGTTTTGCTTAATGATTAAAATAGAAACATGTTTGTGGTCTTGACATGAAATAGCTTTCAGCACTTGGCGTGATGAGTGAACTTAAATAAAAAAAAAAAAAAGTAACAGTAATAATTATAAAATAATTTTTTACACGGTTTAGCTTGTTCAAGGACAGGAAATACTATGAATTGATCATCATGAAAGTTACATGAAGATTTCTTGTTTCTAAGGGGGTCCATATTTTGACGGTGATATTATTGCAGCATGTGACTTGTGGACGCACTTTCATTATATCTGACAGTCTGAAACAGGTGGAAGCATTAATAATAAAACCTGATGCTCTTCATTGGGAATGGGGGGGGGGGGTGTGAATGGGCCAGTTCAAAAATTATCACTGAATAGAAGTGTACCCTCCCCTACACTTTTCATCAAATTTCTATCAGCTGCGCATAGTTTTATATAACATTTTTTTAACACCTGCGGACTGGTTAAAAGTTAAAATCAATTTGAGGACCTCTCATGCGAACCTGTAAGTAACATGTCTTTTTTTAAAAAGAAGATTATTTCGGTACGTTTTAAATTATAATCTAAAAGACGTTCTCTGTAATTTTGGAAGATAGCAAGTAGCTAAGCAGTAAACAAAATTTACAATAATATAAAATTTTGAAATATTTAGACAGCTATGTTTGTCTCTGTGTATTCTAATATAAGCGGAATTAGAACTCTGCACAACTTTTACTTCACAGCTGGCTGTGCTCTGCCTGGAGCTCTATACACAGCTTTGACTTCACAGCCTGGCTGTGCTCTGCCTGGGACTCTATACACAGCTTTGACTTCACAGCTGGCTGTGCTCTGCCAGGGACCTCTATACACAGCTTTGACTTCACAGCTGGCTGTGCTCTGCCTGGGACTCTATACACAGCTTTGACTTCACAGATGGCTGTGCTCTGCCTGGGACTCTATACACAGCTTTGACTTCACAGCTGGCTGTGCTCTGCCTGGGACTCTATACACAGCTTTGACTTCACAGATGGCTGTGCTCTGCCTGGGACTCTTTACACAGCTTTGACTTCACAGCTGGCTGTGCTCTGCTTGGGACTCTACAGACCACATGCAAGCGCATAGCTTCAATGACTGCCTCCCCATTATGGACGCAGACTGTCCTAATATGCTGTTGTGCCACGTTCGAGCCACGTAGATAACCAGTAACCCGCGGGCTTCAGGCCGAGAACCGCTGATCTAAAATGATAAACCACACTTTCAAAACGGTTCATTTCCCCACTGCAAATTGCATGTTTATTTCTTTATAATGGAATTTACCGTCATCTTCCCGTCCAATTCTTCTTTCAACCACATAGGAACCAGTGCTTTATAAAACTGTGTAAAGGTTTAATTACATTCCCACACTCCCCACCACGCCCCCACCCCCCCCCCCCCCAAAAAAAAAAGCCAATAAAAAGGAAAAACAAAAAAAACTCTCAGTCATTTAAATCAGGGGCAGATTAATCTATTACCCAACGCAGAGTCCTATGAATGGAAGAGTGATCCCCCCTGGTAGATGCCAGAGTAATAGTTTCATTTGTTGCTTTTGGGGCAGGTATGGCTGATCTGAGAAAACAATCCCTGAGACCAGAGACGTGTCAGCGATAGCTGAATTACACTTTTTATGACGTGTACCGTTCAGTGGATGGGGAAGGTGTGTGTGTGTATGGTTGGGGGGGGGGGGTCGATTTAATGAAGTTGAACATGAAAAGTTGTTCCAGGAAGATTTCCGACCGATTACAGAGTCACCGTGACGTCATTTAGAGCGATCGGGTGCTGATTAAGAAGGAAGCAACGGACGCCTGGTGAATCTTTCCATTGCCGTTAGATAGATGTCTGTGTGACGTCAAATTCAGGGTGTAACCAATCGATCGATCCCCAATACGGATTTTAATTACGTTTGATCAGCACGTCGTATATTTGACGTTTGAGCAGCACGTCGTATATTTGACGTTTGATCAGCACGTCGTATATTTGACGTTTGAGCAGCATGACGTATATTTGACGTTTGATCAGCATGACGTATATTTGACGTTTGATCAGCATGACGTATATTTGACGTTTGATCAGCATGACGTATATTTGACGTTTGATCAGCGTGACGTATATTTGACGTTTTATCAGCATGACGTATATTTGAAGTTTGATCAGCATGACGTATATTTGATGTTTGATCAGCATGACGTATATTTGACGTTTGATCAGCATGACGTATATTTGACGTTTGATCAGCATGACGTATATTTGACGTTTTATCAGCATGACGTCGTATATTTGACGTTTGCTCAGCATGACGCATATTTGACGTTTGATCAGCATGACGTCGTATATTTGACATGACGTTTACTTAACGTTTGATCAGCATGACGTATATTTGACGTTTATCGGCATGACGTCGTATAATTTACGTTTGATCAGCATGACGTATATTTGACGTTTGATCAGCATGACGTAAATTTGACGTTAAACGTTCTTGCTTTCAAAAAATTCTGAATTGAAGTAGTTATGAGCGTGCAGCGCTGGGGTGTGACTCTATCAATTATTCACTCTGTCTGTGCGTGTCTTCATGCTACGGGGGATTCGACCTTCGTCTAATGAAGAACGAGGGACCAGCTGACAGGGCGAGGATATGCTGCTCGGAATCTAGAGCAAGTTTGGTTGTGTGTCGTGCACATTATGTGACTTTATGTGACTTTATGTGACTTTATGTGTAGTTATGAGAATTGCAACACTGTATTAAAGCTTTCTTAAACAAACAAACAAACAAACAAACAAACAAAAATAAATAATTAAATCAGTGCGTTATAATTGGTGGACGTGCCATTCTCACAGTCTGGTGAGTTTGACGTGACGTAATAAGTACAGGGGCCTTTAGCCTGAGACCGTGATCGCGTCATCTTATAAACGAAAAGTCAAATTTGCAGAAAATACACATTCTCTAACATTGGTTTATACTACTATATTGGTAGCTATAGATTATATACAAAAGAGTGCCGGGTAATGAAATGAAATGAACATTTCAACACTCATGTTGTTAACTGATCACCTGTAGTATAGAGTTCCTTAACTAAGGGGATTTCATTGGTCGCTGGAAACCAAAAGTGCGAACGTTTTGTGTTGCAAAAATCAGTAGGCAAGGGGTACAGGGGGGGGGGGGTGTTAAACAACAAAGAGAAGACAACCACCAGGCACCACTATGTGGGGGTTCTCGGGTTGTAAGATTTTTCACCTGTTAAATTCATGAAACATTGTTCTGCAGACGTTTTATCTTTACTCTTTTAAAACTGGGGGGAGCTGAAGCTGCAACAATCATTACGTCGTATAACGGATGCCTAGGTGGAGCATGTGGCCGAAATTACGAGGCACACTTGTTATTATGGAGTTTTTCCTTTTCTACACCAGGGAGTGAGTTATTAAAAAAAGGAAAACAACTTTTGATTTGAATGATTTCGTCTATGGAAAATAACGTGATTTAACAACGCTGCTTGCACATGTAATGGTTAAGCTACGCTCCTTGCATTATTACTGGGTAAGCTACATTCCTTGCATCCGTACTGGGTAAGCTACGCTCCTTGCATTATTACTGGGTAAGCTACATTCCTTGCATCCGTACTGGGTAAGCTACGCTCCTTGCACCCGTACTGGGTAAGCTACGCTCCTTGCATTATTACTGGATAAGCTACATTCCTTACATCCGTACTGGGTAAGCTACGCTCCTTGCACCTGTACTGGGTAAGATACGTTCCTTGCACCCGTACTTAATGTTTTGCTTAACACCATTACGCCTACCCGTGTACGTCACGGTAATATTGACCCATGTCAAGGCTCACAGCATCAAAAAACGTTTTCAGTAGTTTCATAAGTCAAGGCACTCCACAAATTTGATGATCTAAAGAGCCATGTTTACTTTTGTCCTTCTACTTTGTACAATTACTTTCATCTTTAGTAAAAGTAATAACAGCCTAAAACATAACAGACATCTATTTTTATGAGAGAATTTGTCATCAAAAACGAATAACGTGTTATCTATGAACAGTGAATAAGGGCGAGGTCGCGTAACAATCACAGAACCCCTGACAGGGGAGACGCTTTCGTCACATTTCTACCATCTGTATCAACTCAGTGGTTCTCAAAGAATGTGCTGCGGCGCTTTGGCGTCCTACAAGATTAGCTAGATGTGCCGCAAAAAAACGAATCTTTGTGATTTTGTTGGTAAAAGGATTAAAATAATTGCCAAGTTATGCTATAGCTTGCCCCTAGAAACCGCTATGCATGATAGTGAGCCGTGGATAAAAAGATATTTGAGAACCACTGGTCTAACCCTGATTTCTTTCTTTCACAACGTTTACTCGTCTGCCGCGCGTCTACTCCCGCCCAAACATTGTTATGTGCACCACACATATGATGTTCATCGTCCTCCTCATATGCTGATCTCTTTATCTCGAGATCATCTTCCCCTCCCATCCCCGCGCCTGTATGTTTCCCCATAGATTTTCCTCATTGTAACAACTGAGGCAGACCCAAGGTTTACATCATTTCATCACACTGTAACAACTGAGGCAGACCCAAGGTTTACATCATTTCATCACACTGTAACAACTGAGGCAGACCCAAGGTTTACATTGTTCCATCACACTGTAACAACTGAGGCAGACCCAAGGTTTACATTGTTCCATCACACTGTAACAGTTGAGGCAGACCCAAAGTTTACATCATTTTATCACACTGTTAATGTTTAGTCATCGAAAAGTCCTTAATTATAATTATTATCATTGTATTCATAAATATAATATACCGTGGGGTATAAAGTATTTACACTGAATGAGCTGGAGTCATTGTCAAGATTCCATCATTTATCCAACACTGGGACTGGGTTCGATGTCAAGATTATCCCATTTATCCAGCATTGGGACTAAATTCAGTGTCAACATTCCCTAATTGCATTTACTAGTAACGAGAAAAGCACATGCTGTTTCCCCTTCGTCTATCCCTGGGGTCAAGGTCACGAACCTCACATATTTTTTTTCAGATGCTGACTAACTTCCTTCATTCGCACGATGTGATGAAATTATGTTAACATGAAACTAAGAGCTGCAGTACACCCATAACAATTAAACTATACCACCCCCCACACCCCCCAACCCCCGTAAGTCTATCTAAGTCTGCTGGTCGGTTTAATTAGACACAATATAGCAGCTTTTCTGTGAGCCTGCTTCTAATGACTTCAGTCAGACTAATGAGCCAAATATCTTATTATTATTTGTTTTAGGAGAGAAGGGAAAAAAAACAAATGTTTTTCTGTTATTTGAAATGAATTTATTTATCTTGAAAGCCACAGGGCCACTTGGTTTATTGATTTCAATATTTACCCAAGATCCTGCTGCGCTCAACACTAACAAAATCGTATCCGGAAATTTGATCGAAAGAAATTTGGTCGACGGAAAATTGATCGACGGAAATTTGATCGAACGGAAATTTGGTCGAATCGTTTTTGTAATTTATACGTTAAAATTTTGCGTCAAATTTCTTTTTGAACGCATTATTTTGTTTTACTATATAGTGTAGTGCGTTCAAAAAGAAATTTGACGAAAATTTTAACGTCTGGACTGAAAAAAAGATTCGACCAAATTTCCGTTCGATCAAATTACCGTCGATCAATTTTCCGTCGACGAAATTTCTTTCGATCAAATTTCAGGTAACCTAACAAAATACCACCAAATGATCACCGTCAGAGACGTAAATGTTACAAAAATATTTTCGTTCCAAATCGCGGAATGTTTAGACAATTGTTTAGCAAGAGCCACCGGGTCCGTAATGAATTGATATAGCTGTCAGGTATTGATCCAAGTCATTCAAGAGGGAGTTCATCTACAAGCGGAAGTGTTTGTCAGTTTGAAACAAAACGAAACATTCTTATTTTTTGTTGTTGCGGTTTCTGTTTGTAGGACGTAATCAAAACGTACAGTTATTTACTCATTTCCGTTTACTAACTTGTTTGTCTTCTTCAAGAAGTGATATTTGATAATACCAAGATCAAAACAATTATTTTTTAAAGAAATTCTCCTATAAGTACAAATTTGCAGCATTTATTAAGCTGCAGATCGTTATGTTCTACACACGGCTGCACATTTGTTCTGTTCTACATTCGGCTGCCCATTTGTTATGTTCTACACACGGCTGCACATTTGTTATGTTCTACGCTCGGCTGCACATTTTTTCGGTTCTACATTCGGCTGCACATTTGTTATGTTCTACACACGGCTGCATATTTGACTCAGTCGTAAGATTCCACACCAGCTCATTATTATTGCCGTAAGTTGTCTTCTAAGAAAGGCTTTTAGCCCAAACGTTCCTCTTCTCTTACTGTCCTGTCTCTCTATTTCAAGTTTCCCCATACCTTGTTCTACTTTTTCCTGCTGTGATAATACTACTTCGGGAATTACGGAGTTTTATAAAAAATATTAATAAAATTGAATAAAAGCAATGTGTTTGTCTTTATCAAAAGCTTCTTCAAACGTAAGAAAAATATTAATGCCCCTTTTTTAAAAAGTTCTTAGAAGTGATAAGTTTCTTCTTGCCATGGACATAAGTATTTGCTGTAAAGATTCTGAAATAAAAGTCCACCCATTTATATGAGACCTGCACTTACGGCTCTTAGAGTTTTAGTTTGACTCTCACGAACAAAAGTTCGGTCCGCTTCACTTGAAGGGTGCTGACATGGTTTGTTGTATATGCTGACCTACTTGAGGTTTAAGTCAGCAATATCTAATTATCTAAGACTGAGGTCGTCAACCTTTACCTTTTTTCTTTTTTTTTTTTTGAGTGAGTGAGAACAGGGTCGTAGAAAAGGGGGGTTTGGAGGGGTGGTCAGCCCCGGGCTAAATTGTTTTCTTCATAAGGAGGTGCTGCTTTTTTCGGCCAACTGCTGGGGTTTTATCATAGAAGAGGGCGGTAAAATTCGTGGCCCTCCCCTGGTTTAAAGTAGCTACGCCACTGAGAGAGAAGCCATATGGATTACCCATATCTGATAAGAAAAAATATTTTGATGTCACATGCCATTAAGATTGTAACAAAAAAAAATATGTAAAAAACCGCATCTATTCCTTCAAGGAACCCTGAGTTAACGACAGCTGAGTTAACGACAGCTGAGATAACGACAGCTGAGTTAACGACAGCTGAGATAACGACAGCTGAGTTAACGACAGCTGAGTTAACGACAGCTGAGATAACGACAGCTGAGATAACGACAGCAGAGTTAACGACAGCTGAGTTAACGACAGCTGAGTTAACGACAGCTGAGTTAACGACAGCTGAGTTAACGACAGCTGAGTTAACGACAGCTGAGATAACGACAGCTGAGATAACGACAGCTGAGTTAACGACAGCTGAGATAACGACAGCTGAGTTAACGACAGCTGAGTTAACGACAGCTGAGATAACGACAGCTGAGTTAACGACAGCTGAGATAACGACAGCTGAGTTAACGACAGCAGAGTTAACGACAGCTGAGTTAACGACAGCTGAGTTAACGACAGCTGAGTTAACGACAGCTGAGTTAACGACAGCTGAGATAACGACAGCTGAGTTAACGACAGCAGAGTTAACGACAGCTGAGTTAACGACAGCTGAGTTAACGACAGCTGAGTTAACGACAGCTGAGTTAACGACAGCTGAGTTAACGACAGCTGAGTTAACGACAGCTGAGTTAACGACAGCCGAGTTAACGACAGCCGAGTTAACGACAGCCGATTTAACGACAGCTGAGTTAACGACAGCTGAGTTAACGACAGCTGAGTTAACGACAGCCGAGTTAACGACAGCCGATTTAACGAAAGCTGAGTTAACGACAGCTGAGTTAACGACAGCTGAGTTAACGACAGCTGATTTAACGACAGCAGAGTTAACGATAGCTGAGTTAACGACAGCTGAGTTAACGACAGCTGAGTTAACGACAGCTGAGTTAACGACAGCTGAGTTAACGACAGCTGAGTTAACGACAGCTGAGTTAACGACAGCTGAGATAACGACAGCTGAGTTAACGACAGCTGAGTTAACGACAGCTGAGTTAACGACAGCTGAGTTAACGACAGCTGAGTTAACGACAGCTGAGTTAACGACAGCTGAGTTAACGACAGCTGAGTTAACGACAGCTGAGATAACGACAGCTGAGTTAACGACAGCTGAGTTAACGACAGCTGAGTTAACGACAGCTGAGTTAACGACAGCTGATTTAACGACAGCAGAGTTAACGACAGCTGAGTTAACGACAGCTGAGTTAACGACAGCTGAGTTAACGACAGCTGAGTTAACGACAGCTGAGATAACGACAGCTGAGTTAACGACAGCTGAGATAACGACAGCTGAGTTAACGACAGCTGAGTTAACGACAGCTGAGTTAACGACAGCTGAGATAACGACAGCTGAGTTAACGACAGCTGAGATAACGACAGCTGAGTTAACGACAGCTGAGTTAACGACAGCTGAGTTAACGACAGCTGAGATAACGACAGCTGAGTTAACGACAGCTGAGATAACGACAGCTGAGTTAACGACAGCTGAGTTAACGACAGCTGAGTTAACGACAGCTGAGTTAACGACAGCTGATTTAACGACAGCAGAGTTAACGACAGCTGAGTTAACGACAGCTGAGTTAACGACAGCTGAGTTAACGACAGCTGAGTTAACGACAGCTGAGTTAACGACAGCTGAGTTAACGACAGCTGAGTTAACGACAGCTGAGATAACGACAGCTGAGTTAACGACAGCTGAGTTAACGACAGCTGAGTTAACGACAGCTGAGATAACGACAGCTGAGTTAACGACAGCTGAGTTAACGACAGCTGAGTTAACGACAGCTGAGATAACGACAGCTGAGTTAACGACAGCTGAGATAACGACAGCTGAGTTAACGACAGCTGAGTTAACGACAGCTGAGTTAACGACAGCTGAGTTAACGACAGCTGAGTTAACGACAGCTGAGTTAACGACAGCTGAGATAACGACAGCTGAGTTAACGACAGCTGAGTTAACGACAGCTGAGTTAACGACAGCTGAGATAACGACAGCTGAGTTAACGACAGCTGAGTTAACGACAGCTGAGTTAACGACAGCTGAGATAACGACAGCTGAGTTAACGACAGCTGAGATAACGACAGCTGAGTTAACGACAGCTGAGTTAACGACAGCTGAGTTAACGACAGCTGAGTTAACGACAGCTGATTTAACGACAGCAGAGTTAACGACAGCTGAGTTAACGACAGCTGAGTTAACGACAGCTGAGTTAACGACAGCTGAGTTAACGACAGCTGAGTTAACGACAGCTGAGTTAACGACAGCTGAGTTAACGACAGCTGAGATAACGACAGCTGAGTTAACGACAGCTGAGTTAACGACAGCTGAGTTAACGACAGCTGAGTTAACGACAGCTGAGTTAACGACAGCTGAGTTAACGACAGCTGAGTTAACGACAGCTGAGATAACGACAGCTGAGTTAACGACAGCTGAGTTAACGACAGCTGAGTTAACGACAGCTGAGTTAACGACAGCTGATTTAACGACAGCAGAGTTAACGACAGCTGAGTTAACGACAGCTGAGTTAACGACAGCTGAGTTAACGACAGCTGAGTTAACGACAGCTGAGATAACGACAGCTGAGTTAACGACAGCTGAGATAACGACAGCTGAGTTAACGACAGCTGAGTTAACGACAGCTGAGTTAACGACAGCTGAGATAACGACAGCTGAGTTAACGACAGCTGAGATAACGACAGCTGAGTTAACGACAGCTGAGTTAACGACAGCTGAGTTAACGACAGCTGAGATAACGACAGCTGAGTTAACGACAGCTGAGATAACGACAGCTGAGTTAACGACAGCTGAGTTAACGACAGCTGAGTTAACGACAGCTGAGTTAACGACAGCTGATTTAACGACAGCAGAGTTAACGACAGCTGAGTTAACGACAGCTGAGTTAACGACAGCTGAGTTAACGACAGCTGAGTTAACGACAGCTGAGTTAACGACAGCTGAGTTAACGACAGCTGAGTTAACGACAGCTGAGTTAACGACAGCTGAGTTAACGACAGCTGAGTTAACGACAGCTGAGTTAACGACAGCTGAGTTAACGACAGCTGAGTTAACGACAGCTGAGTTAACGACAGCTGAGATAACGACAGCTGAGTTAACGACAGCTGAGTTAACGACAGCTGAGTTAACGACAGCTGAGTTAACGACAGCTGATTTAACGACAGCAGAGTTAACGACAGCTGAGTTAACGACAGCTGAGTTAACGACAGCTGAGTTAACGACAGCTGAGTTAACGACAGCTGAGTTAACGACAGCTGAGTTAACGACAGCTGAGATAACGACAGCTGAGTTAACGACAGCTGAGTTAACGACAGCTGAGTTAACGACAGCTGAGTTAACGACAGCTGAGTTAACGACAGCTGAGTTAACGACAGCTGAGTTAACGACAGCTGAGTTAACGACAGCTGAGTTAACGACAGCTGAGTTAACGACAGCTGAGTTAACGACAGCTGAGTTAACGACAGCTGAGTTAACGACAGCTGAGTTAACGACAGCTGAGTTAACGACAGCTGAGTTAACGACAGCTGAGTTAACGACAGCTGATTTAACGACAGCAGAGTTAACGACAGCTGAGTTAACGACAGCTGAGTTAACGACAGCTGAGTTAACGACAGCTGATTTAACGACAGCAGAGTTAACGACAGCTGAGTTAACGACAGCTGATTTAACGACAGCTGATTTAACGACAGCTGAGTTAACGACAGCTGAGTTAACGACAGCTGAGTTAACGACAGCTGAGTTAACGACAGCTGAGTTAACGACAGCTGATTTAACGACAGCTGATTTAACGACAGCTGAGTTAACGACAGCTGATTTAACGACAGCTGATTTAACGACAGCTGATTTAACGACAGCTGATTTAACGACAGCTAATTTAACGACAGCTGAGTTAACGACAGCTGATTTAAGAAATATATTTCAAAAGAAGTTGTTATTAGTAAAGAATTAGGATCCATATGCGCATACGACGGTACGCCCCGGACTGCCCTTCTTTTTTAGGTCAAGGGGCGGTTATTTTCGGACAACCTGTTAAGTTTTATCCATGAAGAATTGGGTGGGGGGATCTTGGCCCGCTGCTGGTCGCACTAACCCCTGCTACGCCACTGCCTAGAAGTAAACCATCTAAGTAGAAGAGACATTATAATATGGAGAAGTTTGATCACAAATAATGGCTTCAAGATGGGGGAGCCACTAAATGGCGGAACTGAATGGAGAGGAAAAACTCTACGTACATGGCTGTTTTATTGGCTTACACGGCGGACCATATTTCTGACATCGTTAATCCGCTACTAGAACGCCCACCGACCCCCAAGTGCCGGGCAATATTGGTTTAGTGACTGTAGTGTACACATTCACGTTGGGTGGCACACACTGTAGTAGCTTTGTGTACCCAGAGTGCACGCCATGATACAGTGTAACTTATGGCAAATGTTTAAATGTAACAAGATAGGATCATGATACAATGTAACTTACAGCGAAGTTCGAATGCAACCAGAGAGGTGCATGCTAAAATGTAACTCGTGTGAATTAATGTAACAAACACGGATCATGGTACATGTAGCTGGTAGCGTCGCACATATTCGACTAGTAGGTAGAGACTGACCTAAAGTGATTTTCTGATTTTCGGCCGAAACCGAAACTAGGCCGAAATATTAAAATGACTTCCGGCAGAAACCGAAACCAAAAGCTTAGCGAGACTTTCCACCTATACCGAAATTAAACCGAAAGTTAACTTTTCTGTTTCGGCCGAAGCCGAGATTAAACCGAAATTAAATTTTCCTTCAGGCGAAAAAAAGATCAAATGGCAACTTTCGGCGCCGAAACCGAAGCTGAAATTCGGTCGGTCTATACTAGTAGGTATGACGATACAATGTAACTTACGCGACGTATTCACAAGTATTATCACAAGCGAGAATGATAGTATCACGCATCCTAGAGCTAATTAGCAATAAATTAATATACATGGCACAAAGTACCTTTTTAGCGAGATGTATATTAAAACCAACAAGGAACTCAACCAATTTAATGGAATAATGTGAGAGAGGAAATACTTAAAGAATAGTTTCATTACGTCTAGGTCATGTGTGAAAGTTCAAGGGACATCACTTTTCCAAGGGGTGAAGAATTATGTGGTTTGCTTTTCTTTTTTTCTTCTTCTTTCTTTTTTTTTTTAATGAAAAAAAAGGGGGGGGGGGGGTCTATTAGTGTGAAAATAAATCTTCCAGTAGCCAATGGACATCAGTTTTTAATGGATATAGCAGCATTTTTTTTTTAAAAATAAAAAAGCTTTCTTTCTTCTAGCAAATCTTTCCTTGCTTAATTCATTTTAAGATATTTGGAGAAAATTGTGTTCTTTGTTTAATGCGTTAAAGCTCGTCTCTGAAAGAAATATTTATTTTTTTGTACATTTTTTTTTTTTGCATGTGGTAACACCTGTCGCAACTCACTAACACCTGGAACAAACCATAATAATCATGGTTTATTTAAACTACTTAAACCAATGAACTCCTTACCCACTGTCAGCAGCCCCACACCCCACTCGGAAAGCACAACCCCAATAATTGGGTTTACGTCATTTGAAGCAATGTTCCACAGAGTAATAAACAATATGGTCGTGAATCATTTGACAAACATTCAATATTATTTAGAGGAGAGTGGGGAGAAAAAATTGAGAGGGAGAAAACGGGAATTCCCAACTGCGCGTTAAATTCCTGCACACCATCGCTCCCATGCAACGTGTCCAAACCTGACCTAAATGGAATGTTTACACTGGGATTTTATCGCAATGCCACGAGCAAAGCTAAGAATTATATCTTCTTCACGGAGTAGCCGACCCTGGTGTTTGGTTTTCTGGGCCACTTAAGCTCCCCTTCGCTTCCCCCCCCCCCCCACCCAAACCAATCCACCCTCACACAGACCAAACGTTGAGGGGTCCTACCTTTCTGGAATGTACTACGACTGTATCGTACTGAATCGATTCTTCATTGCGTTTCTAGCACTTGTTTTTGTTGGTGGCGATGCTAGCATGAAAGACCGAGTGTGAGCGTTGATGTGAGGTACCTTGGCCGTCTCGAAAGGCCACGGATTCTGCCGCTTGCCCTTGAAGCTTGTGCAGGATGGCATGATTTATTTATTCTCTTCGATGCACATCATTAGTTGAGATGACTTTGGGCTTTAGGAGAGTGACTCTGTACCACGCTATAAGACCTGAACTGTAGTATGAACAGCACACACAGTGACGGATTTATGTTAGAAGCTAAATAAGCTACGGCTTAGGGACACATTTTCTCACGGGGGCCTACAAAAATCCTTTAAAGTTTCTTTTTCCTATTTTTTTATTTTTCTTTTACCTATTTTTGTGTAAACGTTGTGTTATCTTAAAAATTGAACTTTTCACATGAAATATTTATAATTTTATAGTGTAATTTATAGACCAAATTTATATTGTAATTTTGACCAACAGTGGCCGTTTGTTTACCCCTAAACCTAATTAGGATACTATATCTAGGTTGAATCTCAATACCAACCTATTAACTCTCCTTTCCAATGTTGCCACTCTTATGTTTTCTGCTCTTATCTATGTCTATGTTTCTATGTTTTTTATTAAGGAATGTAAGTTTTTTTTTCCTTCATCGCAATTAATTCATTTAACATAATGTGTGTAATACAATATATTTTGTGCATTATTTCATGGTTTTCAAAAAGTTTACAAAATAGGTATCAACTTTATGCATCACTACACTCGATTTGGCATGAACCCTCGGAATAGTCATATAATTAACGTACATGACTTGTCACGTCCAATGGAAGCCTGTATTTGGTGCCGGGCTGCTATATATTTTCGGCAACATGGTTTATGTTTTGCCTGAGTGGCAACACTGGTCCTGTTTATCGGCAAATGCCCACAATTCATTTTGACGTCAAGATTTCTGCTAAATTCGTGATCACATCATGTGATTCCCGTATTACTTTGTGTAAGTTGTTCACTTAAATGTAATGTACAAAGAGGTAATATTTGTATACCATGCACGTGATGCACATGTACAGCTTTCTCTAAGAGACAATTTCCTTCATTCCTATCAAAGACATTATCGAGGCAAACGTAACGAGCAACGGTCTACAATTATGTTGCAATTAAATTTTCAATTTTTTTAGTCAATTTAGACGATTTAAAGGTACAGCTACGTCAAGCAGTAGACTATGTACAGCAGAATTATCCTGAAAAACAAAATTTTCAACACAAATATATGTATCACATCAAATTTCAAGACAAGATAGAGTTCGTTTTCGAAAATGTGGAAGCAATATGACGACTATTCCTGTGTTAAATGGTCACACATCGTGCAGGACAAAAGATTCACTCATTAAAAAGACCAAGTCCTGCCATTGGCTTAAAGATTCACTCATTGAAAAGACCAAGTCCTGCCATTGGCTTAAAGATTCACTCATTAAAAAGACCAAGTCCTGCCATTGGCTTAAAGATTCACTCATTAAAAAGACAAAGTCCTGCCATTGACTTAAAGATTCAATCATTAAAAAGACCAAGTCCTGCCATTGACTTAAAGATTCGCTCATTAAAAAGACCAATAAGCTTTACAAAAGAACACAGTGGCATTCAACTGGTAACACTTCTCTTGACAAGTAGTCGCCCTCAATAACACTTGACATGGCCCATTTCACAAGATTGAACGATTATGTTTTAAAGTGAGAGCACAGTCGATTTTTAGCTCCATTTAAACGCCCACGTTCATATATTAACTCCCCTTAAGCGCCCCCATTCATGCATTGACTCCCTTGAAGCGCGCGCCCCACCCCCACCCCCGCCCCTCACTTAAACCTCTTACGAGATGATGGCAAATCTGAATGGCTTGCATAGACACGTGGAGTTGATGATGTAACGCGTCCACTTCCGTTAATGGCGACGACATAATTAACACATATGGGTTAAAAGCAGTTCTTTTATCCCTGTTGAGAGTTTAGAATAGGGATACTTAGACATTTTACGTCATTGCGCGTGATGCTGGCAAGCTGTGCGGCCGTGACGTAGTAATGTCTAGCTAGATAAAGAAGAAACTCTCGTCGGTTGAGACAGGGGGTGGGGGAAGGGTCAATACCTGAGATTGCCAAAATCCCTGAAAACCTGCCTAATAACAACTAGGTAAAAAATGTATTAACATGTATGAAGATAGCAATGATTTTTTTTTTATCGGGTCTTAGTTTTGGTTACACCGCTGACAACGAGCCTGGCCAACAAAGTGCAGATCAAACTTGAGGGCGGACACAAAAACTGGCGCCCAGATATGAACTTTAACAAGCCCTAACTATAATCCATCTGCGGATTCTTGACCTTCATCATAACACCAAGATTATTGTCATATCCTTGACCGGCCCAGCCAGAGTCCACATGTCCGGCTGAAAAATTCAAATATGTCGTAACCCGGCTAAGATCCCTGGCCCAACATGACGGCATCTACTGAACATGTTTTACATTGCTGGCACATCTTTCAATGGCCGGGGTCCAGTCAAGGTGGGGGATCAACAACAGCTTCTGTCAGGGATGCGAGAATCAAGATGGGGAGTGAGAGAGAGAGAGAGGGAGAGAGAGGGAGATAGGGAGAGAGAGAGCAGAGTCGTCACTTGACTTTTGGAGACCGCCCTCCAGGTTTGATATGATGCCCACTGCATTCTAAAGTGACATGAATTTTTCCATAGCTTGTGACCCTTAATATATAATATATATTCAGGAGGTCCTCTGCAGCTACATGGTATCTAGTGTCCACCCGAAGGCTTTGAGTGCCATAATTGTAAAATGTCAATATAAATTTATGGACAGTCCTAACAAATTAATCTCTAATGATTTGTGAAACAATTTAAGTCAACGGTCAAAAACACACATTAAAATAATGATATATTGACATATTTTACAAATCTTCGAACAAGAAACAAAATATGAACTCTCCGCGTTTGGAAACTCTTCTTGTTTGACTTAAACCACAATACGATCATTATCGGGAAAGATTCAACACTGATGAAAAGTTTCACTTGAAATTAGAACTCTACTTTAGAATCCGAATGCCTTGCACCTTCTTCATCTGTTGTTCGTGCGTACATTTTCCCCAGCTTCAACCATACGGGCCACCCATCGGGGCCATTTATACGGGCCACCCATACGGGTCACCCATACGGGCCAGCCACAAAGGCCAAGCGAACTCTTTTTCGGACGATTCTTTATCGGAAGTTGTCATTAAAGAATCTTGGGATTTTTGCTGCTAATTTTTAGGAATTTGTGTCCATTTTCTGTTGTTTTCTTAATATAATAACAACTTAAAGTATTCACCATGGGTCCTGAAAGGTGTAGTTAGGAAAATAAGAGTAAGAGGACATTGGTTATAGATACAATGGAAGTTGAGAAAGATCTCATCGATATGCATGAAATAAGTACACGTGTGGCTGATCCTGCTATTATGGTCCGGATGCCTTACTGGACTGTGCACACGATTTTTTAAAATAAAAATTCTATCAAGGCAGCTGATGTGGCGAAAGAGGTTACGGCACTGACCTCTGGGAGATTGAAAAGCATGGTAGGGATGGAATCGAGATCCTCTTATAGTTTGGATTAATAAAAAAAAATCTAGCTGGTGGGGCAGCAGGGTTTGCAGGGCCCATGCCACGGGTCTGAAAGAGACGGAGAGAGAGAGAGAGAGAGAGAGAGAAAGGGGGGGGGGAAAGAATGTAGGAGGAAAGAGATAGAGAGGTACGTATAGAAATGAGAGATGCTGAAGGAGAAAGGGAGAAAGAGAGAGACTGAATGAAATATAGAGAGCGATTGAGAAAGAGAGAGAGGTAGCTTGGGAGAGAGAGATATCCAAATCTTTTAATAAAACTCATTACAATTTCACACGTTGTGAACGTGTTTTTAAATCGGGACATTTCGAGGGTCGGGGAAATTGTTTTGGCATAACGCAGTACAAGGCTTTCGATGTGTTCTTATTCGCGGCCGATGGGGTCAGTCGCGTAAACCCTTCACATACCTTCCTACACCACTGGATGGGGTAGTGTTACAATATTTAATTCAAAATTCGCTCTTTCAAAATCTTATGAAGAGACAACCCTCAGCAGTGTAGCTTTCCTTTCAATTGAGAGCCCGTGGGTCTTCAGAAGTTACCTCTCAGGGACTTGTTAGTTTTTTATATCTGATATCAAACCAGAAAGCTAGCGTGACACTAGCAATGTGTTTTCAATGAAAATGTACATTTTTGTTTGAAATCAAATATTTAAGTAGTATCTTTAACAGCCAAACTTTGGGTCAAAGCTGAACCAAAATGTTTTGGTTTTGAAATAACGCTTAACGAGCTGGGAAGTAATTAATTTATGCATTGTCGTAGCTAGGGTTACCACGCAGCCAGGGACGGGGATAGCTTTTTGCTGCCCGTTCTTCAACAAAAAAAAACAAAAAACAACCCAACTATAATTAGTCGAAAGTGCAACCCCTGGTCATGAGAAAAGAGTGTTGCTTTAAGAGCACAGCAACCCCTCCGCACCCACATTTCTGCGCCACTGACTAGGCCTATACCTTACTTCATGATTCGTATCAAATTGACATGTTTCATATAAATCAGACGTTTAGTTTACGTTCGTGAACGCTTAAATATTTTTTAAAAAAAATTATGAACTTGTAATTTACCTACGTTTTCATGAAGTATTAATTTTCCCACCCGCTGAAACTTCATATTTTTAATACAACGGATCCACAAAACTCTGTATGTTGATTAGCACATACCGACATGAAGCAGTAATGAGCTGTCTTCCGGCGCCTGTCCTGTGATGAACTTCTTACACCCAGTTATAATTAGTCCGAACGGAGATATGTCTTATTTAGTGCTAATTATTCTATGGAAGATCTTCCAGGCAGTGAAGGAGAAACTGACCGGATGTGTGAGAAGAAGATAGGAGAGTTGATATGCGGGAAGAATGTGTTTGGAGTGCGGGGGGCGTGTGTGCGTGTATAAGAGTGAGTTACAGGAGAGGAGGGGGGCACGCGTGTGATTGATATGATAAATGGGATGAGATGATTAGAGATTTTAGGATGGCATGATTGAAAAATGTGGTGCTTGTTAGAAATATATTACTCTAAAGCTCATCATAATGCATCATCCTGTATTTTTTATGCACGCCGACTTAGCGCTCGGTTTAGATTTCTACAAGACCTTGTGATTCTGTGGCGTTGAGGTTCACCTAGTCATATATATATTTAAAGTGGTGTGACTGCTTCCAATTCACACAACTGTCATGTAGAGGACTCACTAGAACGTATTGTTTAGTGTTCAGCGATAAAAGTTTCAATTTTTAAATAGTATGTTTGATGAGAAACACATCCGGGAACTATTGTCGTATATTATTGGTTATTCTACCTCAGTGGTCGGCCAACCTTTCAGTCAAAAGAGCAAAAAAAATCTACAGCAGGACGATTAACAAATTTGTGAGAGCCAAATTTCTTTTCAAGAACCTGTCAAGAACCATGTTTTTCGGAGTCAAACCCGATTTGTGGCCGGCTGGCCGAGCCGCACCCAGGTCTCTAAAGAGCCGCACGCGGCTCACGAACCGCGATTTGCCGACCACTGTTCTAGCTGAATTTTAGTTTAAGAGAGCTTGTGACACACCTGAAAAACTTTGCGGTTCCCCCGCCCACCTCCAACAGCTTTACGACATTGAACAAATGGCCAGTTCGGTTAAAGGTGATTCAGTTCCAGACATCGTAGTTTGTTTTATGAGCATACCTGTCTTAAAACAACGTCTCTATCAGGTGTCGAGGAGAGGGGATAAGCTGGGGGAGGGCAGGCTTGGGGCATCAGCTTCAGCCACTCCTTACTAATTGCCCAATAAGATACGGACAGAGATGCCCCCAGAAATCGGGAAAATCCAGCTCTCTAATAATTATTCGTTTACATCTGATATATACATAAACATAAAAAAAAAACATTCTTATCTCTTGGCATATTACTTTCACATATACCACACACATGAAAAGCTGTCAGAATTTTGAACTCTGAAATATCGCAGATGATGGTGGCGAGCAATTTCGGACGGCTTTTAACAAACAAACAAAAAAAGAATTAAAACAGAAGAAAAAAAGACATTTAAAGCAAACAGACAGGTTGTTGTTTTCGTAGAAAGGTAGAAATAAAAACAGGAACGAAACAAAAAGTTTATTTACTTAACTGTAGAACATCGTCATTACATCAATCGACTCGAGTTACACCGCAGTGGAAGAAGAAATCTCAAACTAATCATAAGATAATGTTTTGTTGCGTAAGCAGTTTTAAAAGTATCTAAGAAATTTGTTAGGGAAATCAAATATTTTGATATTTCATTTTTTCATGTTATCTTAAAAGTTTTGTGGTCAGTCAGTCAGTTATTTGAAATATAAGCATTAGTTGGCGTCATCAATAAATGGGTTAAGACAGCGGTTCTCAACCTGTGGGTCGCGACCTCTTTGGGGGTCGAGCGACCCTTACACAGGGGTCGCCTAAGACCATCGGAAAACACATATACTCTACAGTTTTGAAGTAGCAACGAAAATAATTTTGTGGTTAGGAGTCGCAGCAACACGATGCACTTTATTAAAGTGTCGCGGCATTAGGAAGGTTGAGAACCCCGTGGTAAAGAGCAAAATAATCAGAGAACGTGATTTTCAAAAATTAAATATTTTTATGAGAGCGGGTTGTCTCAGGAGCGAAATAATTTTGAAATAGTCAAAATTAAGGACACACTGCTAATTTTATAGTTGTGGCACTCTTGAATCCACGAGCACACTACATGCCTAATAGTAAGTCAAGCCGTCAAGAAGGTGTGTCAGACGTTTCGAAAACCAGCTCAGTACTTGGGGGCGGGAGGAGGTGTGCTGGGGGGGCGAGGGTAGTCATAATGAAAAATATACGAAACTTTATAGGCTAGTGATGACCTGATGAATGCGCACCAAACAAGAACTATGCACCTCGAAAACCCAATCAAAATTACTCAACAGCCATCGCCGTTAAATTTCTTTTTTAAAATAAAATATAAAAAAGATAAATAAAAACTTAAACGATTCACCAGAGTTAGGAAGATGGAAGAAATGGATTTTCTCGCCACGTGTCTTTTCAGGGAAAAGCCCTTAAGCATAGTGCTTAAATACGCCGCTGTTTTACCATCGGTTGTGAATTCAAGAAATTATCTAAACGTCTTTCCAGCTAATTCAGTTTGTTGAAGAGGTATTTGTGTTAATTCACGTATTTCTGTTTTAAAAAATATGTGTCAATTCAATAAGGTGTCTAATGGTGGCCAAATATATAACACCATCTTCAAGCTCTTGAGCTCATTAGTAAAACATCAGAGCTGATCTTGTTTGTGATTTTAACTCAATATCTTCTTATCCGCGTGGCTTCCGACTATTGAGGTTTTAAAAAAAAAAAAGAAAAAAAGACTTTCAGGTGAAATCTCCTCTGAGGCGAAAGTGAGAAATGAAACCATAGTCTGATCGAAAAAATTATTTTGGGGGAATTTGAAACTCCATTTATACGCTAACAATTTTTAGTCTCCATCTATGACAAATATTTCGCTATTAATTAATGATGACAATAAACACGATTTTAATCTCTGTAGTTCGAAATTAATATTTTAACAACAAATAAATAATTTAATGATTTATTTTTAAAAATAACACAATATATATAAATAAAACCACTATTGCCACCCCCCCTTACCCCCCCCCCCCAACCAGTGCATATCGAGGTGGTAGCGTCTTCGCATCCCCTGGCTTCGGCACTGGTTAAAAAAAACAGCACCGTGAAACAGCATTTGCCAACATCTTCACTCTTATGATCACAATGTGTTAAGTGGGAACAGCTTCGGTTAAAGATCAGTCGGGTTAATTAGGTTTACAGGCGGAACGGCTGGACCATGGGAGAGAGAAATTGAGATCAAACGCCGTGACGTAAGTTTTGAAGAAACGTCTCAATTGTAGCTCATGCTAAAGCTGCAACTATTCTGGGCGCTGATCTAGGCATAGGGTGATGACAGTGAATTTATGAGAATGCTCTTTCGTTATAGGGGGGCGAGTTTATGGCATGATGATGTGATGATGGGTGTGACGACGGAGGGATCACAGCCGTTGATGGCCGTGCTTAATATAGAATGCTGGTGATTAGACATGTGGGAGTGTTCGTGTGCCGAGTAAGGGCTGTGGTTCGAAACCCAATTGTAGTTTGAACCTGATCTAAAGGGTATTAAAATGTAAAGTCACCACAAGTCACCATATTACCGGAGTCTCCATTTTATCACAGGTCTCCATATTACCACAAGTCACTGACATTACCACAAGTCACCGACATCACCACAAGTCACTGACATCACCACAAGTCACTGACATCACCACAAGTCACCGACATCACCACAAGTCACTGACATCACCACAAGTAACTGACATCACCACAAGTCACCGACATCACCACAAGTCACTGACATCATCACAAATCACCATAATACCGGAGTCTCTATTTAATCACAGGTCTCCATATTACCACAAATCACCGACATCACCACAATTCACCGACATCACCACAGTCACCGACATCACCACAAGTCACTGACATTACCACAAGTCACTGACATCACCACAAGTCACTGACATTACCACAAGTCACTGACATCACCACAAGTCACTGACATTACCACAAGTCACTGACATTACCACAAGTCACTGACATCATCACAAATCACCATAATACCGGAGTCTCTATTTAATCACAGGTCTCCATATTACCACAAATCACCGACATCACCACAATTCACCGACATCACCACAGTCACCGACATCACCACAAGTCACTGACATTACCACAAGTCACTGACATCACCACAAGTCACTGACATTACCACAAGTCACTGACATCACCACAAGTCACTGACATTACCACAAGTCACTGACATTACCACAAGCCACTGACATCACCACAAGTCACTGACATTACCACAAGTCCCTGACATCACCACAAGTCACTGACATCACCACAAGTCACTGACATCACCGCAAGTCACCGACATCACCACAAGTCACTGACATCACCACAGTCACCGACATCACCACAAGTCACCGACACAACAAGGCTACCAACAACCAAACCCTACGTGTTTACACTGACGGACCATTCGTAAATGATTGGCTACTGTGGCGGACATTAAAAAGGTTAATAACTGGCGGACTATGTTCAAGCTGTGAAGGAAATAGCAGAACAAGGTATATGGAAGCTTGAAATATACACAGGACAATTAAAAGGAGAGAATTTCGGCAAAGAGCCTTCTTCGAGAGACGGGGCAAAAGAAGAAACAAACAAGAAATAGAAAACAGTTTTAAAAAGGACATGTTTGGTGTCCACCGTGTTGGCTCTGTTAAGACCGGAACTTGGGATTTCAAAAAACATAAATATGTGTTCTATCCAAAAGAGTACATGAAGTACAGGGCCGGCCTTAGGCCACTGCAACCTATGCGACCGCATTGGGCCCCGCACTTTCATAGGCCCCGCCCCGAATTTATTGTCTAATACAAAATCTTAATTTTCACTTATTTTCCTTATTCCTACCCAGACTGGGCCCCGCGCAATCCATTTCGCATAGGGTCCCTCAATTGTTAGGGTCGGCCCTGATGAAGTACATCTATTTCCGTATGATTAGTGTTTAAATACGATTTTAACGGACAGAAATGTTTGGAAATATGTAAAATATAAGAATTAAGACAAGACATACCACTTGGTCCAGTGATAAACTGTATACATGCCACTAGACACTAGGTGGCAACTGGCAAGAAGAGCATGAAAAAACGGTGGACATTTCAATATCATTTTTAAATATTTTATTTTAATGAAAAGAAAGCATCAGATGATTAATAGTTTAATGAATATCTAAAGTTCAAAGTAGGATTTTTATTAAACAGACTTTATAAGAACATTTCCTATCGCTACAGTAAGTGTCAACGACGAGGAGGAGCAAAAGGAGGGGGGGGGGTGGAAAGAGGGCACGAGACCAGGTGTTCGCTCACTTTGTCCGTCGCCGCCCCTTCCCCTGTCCTTGTTTATAATATCTCCATTCATTATTTCACTATACCACGTCCACTTAACGCTGTGAGAATAAAATGCTCAGGTGAACATCCATCCATCCATCTCCACGTCTGCCCCCCCCCCACACACGTACGTACGCACACGACCCCCTCCCCCGACACACACACACACAACCCATCTCTCATGTTTACATAACATAAACCAATTTTTGCCCACTCACAAGATGACTGAAATGGCTGAATTAATGGTATGAATATTATGGCGTCCCGGTATGTGGAGGCCTACATTTATATAGAAATGGTAGGCGTATGGCGTCCTTGTGTGTGGAGGCCTACATTTATATTGTAATGGTAGGTATATGACGTCCTGATATGTGTAGGCCTACATTTACATAGTATGGCCGTGCTGAGTACCGATTTTCAACTCTTGAGCATCAGCGAAACATCTAGAATATTGTGATCAGAGATGTCTAAAATATCTTTAACATTGATCATGTCAAGTGTAAGATATACACAAAATGTGTTAAAAATAAGATCGGTGGCTACGTGACCACTTTCAAAACGATCGTTCATTGTCTGTTATAATTGAGATTTCTTGAGATGTATTTCACTTGCACTTTTAAACATGAAAAAAGCACCCTGCTTCTAAGGCGATGTCACACAACGGTTTGAATGGGATAGATAGATAGATAGATAGATAGATAGATAGATAGATAGATAGATAGATAGATAGATAGATAGATAGATAGATAGATAGATAGATAGATAGATAGATAGATAGATAGATAGATAGATAGATAGATAGATAGATAGATAGATAGATAGATAGATAGATAGATAGATAGATAGATAGATAGATAGATAGATAGATAGATAGATAGATAGATAGATAGATAGATAGATAGATAGATAGATAGATAGATAGATAGATAGATAGATAGATAGATAGATAGATAGATAGATAGATAGATAGATAGATAGATAGATAGATAGATAGATAGATAGATAGATAGATAGATAGATAGATAGATAGATAGATAGATAGATAGATAGATAGATAGATAGATAGATAGATAGATAGATAGATAGATAGATAGATAGATAGATAGATAGATAGATAGATAGATAGATAGATAGATAGATAGATAGATAGATAGATAGATAGATAGATAGATAGATAGATAGATAGATAGATAGATAGATAGATAGATAGATAGATAGATAGATAGATAGATAGATAGATAGATAGATAGATAGATAGATAGATAGATAGATAGATAGATAGATAGATAGATAGATAGATAGATAGATAGATAGATAGATAGATAGATAGATAGATAGATAGATAGATAGATAGATAGATAGATAGATAGATAGATAGATAGATAGATAGATAGATAGATAGATAGATAGATAGATAGATAGATAGATAGATAGATAGATAGATAGATAGATAGATAGATAGATAGATAGATAGATAGATAGATAGATAGATAGATAGATAGATAGATAGATAGATAGATAGATAGATAGATAGATAGATAGATAGATAGATAGATAGATAGATAGATAGATAGATAGATAGATAGATAGATAGATAGATAGATAGATAGATAGATAGATAGATAGATAGATAGATAGATAGATAGATAGATAGATAGATAGATAGATAGATAGATAGATAGATAGATAGATAGATAGATAGATAGATAGATAGATAGATAGATAGATAGATAGATAGATAGATAGATAGATAGATAGATAGATAGATAGATAGATAGATAGATAGATAGATAGATAGATAGATAGATAGATAGATAGATAGATAGATAGATAGATAGATAGATAGATAGATAGATAGATAGATAGATAGATAGATAGATAGATAGATAGATAGATAGATAGATAGATAGATAGATAGATAGATAGATAGATAGATAGATAGATAGATAGATAGATAGATAGATAGATAGATAGATAGATAGATAGATAGATAGATAGATAGATAGATAGATAGATAGATAGATAGATAGATAGATAGATAGATAGATAGATAGATAGATAGATAGATAGATAGATAGATAGATAGATAGATAGATAGATAGATAGATAGATAGATAGATAGATAGATAGATAGATAGATAGATAGATAGATAGATAGATAGATAGATAGATAGATAGATAGATAGATAGATAGATAGATAGATAGATAGATAGATAGATAGATAGATAGATAGATAGATAGATAGATAGATAGATAGATAGATAGATAGATAGATAGATAGATAGATAGATAGATAGATAGATAGATAGATAGATAGATAGATAGATAGATAGATAGATAGATAGATAGATAGATAGATAGATAGATAGATAGATAGATAGATAGATAGATAGATAGATAGATAGATAGATAGATAGATAGATAGATAGATAGATAGATAGATAGATAGATAGATAGATAGATAGATAGATAGATAGATAGATAGATAGATAGATAGATAGATAGATAGATAGATAGATAGATAGATAGATAGATAGATAGATAGATAGATAGATAGATAGATAGATAGATAGATAGATAGATAGATAGATAGATAGATAGATAGATAGATAGATAGATAGATAGATAGATAGATAGATAGATAGATAGATAGATAGATAGATAGATAGATAGATAGATAGATAGATAGATAGATAGATAGATAGATAGATAGATAGAGACATAGAGGGATGGATAGAAGAGTGTATGATACACTCAAACAGTTACTCTTGTAACCAGTGAAATATCCTCATCAACACCAGGCACAGAAACATTGCAAATCCCATCTACATTCATAGGAGCCAAAATGATCAATAAATTGATCGTGGGCCCTTAATATATAGAAGAAGAAGAAAAAATAAGATGGTGACATAGCTTCCTTTTAAATTGCCTGCGCTCAACAATAATGCAGCCCTGAGAAGGGAATCACTCCTCACCTCTCATCTTAAATAATACAGAAAGTTAAATTTAAAAATAAGACGATTTCTTTTAATGCTTCCTATTACTCGTTTGACGATTCAACACTGTTCAGTGATACAGCAACAGTTTATATAGACGAAAATAATGATTTTTAGAGCTCCCTGAAAGACATCTGGGGTCTTCAATTCTAGTCCAGGCAGACATTGATTAACCGAATAAGGTCGAAGGGGTCAAAGTTAAAAAGGAATGCCAAGACCCTGTAACTAAAGGCCGATGCCAGAGTGATTAAATTTTAATTAGCTCTTCCTTTTGTTAGAAGTGATGATGATGGTTGAGTACTTTTAAAGCACTTGTGTCCATGCTATTTTAACATGCGCCCACGGCGCTCTGATGACCTAAAATCTATTTAAAGAAAAAAGTCTTTAAATGGTTCTTAAATGAATTTATATCATTTTCAATGTCCCTCCAAGATTGAGGCAAACAGTTCCACAATTTAAGCGCACTAGCTTCAAAAGAGCGCACCTCGTATGAATTCTTTGTGTACATCCACGATGGGAACTCTAAGTAAGGACTGTGTTGAAGAGCGCAGGTTATGTATGGATACATTTTTAGAAATCAGTTTTTGAAGGTGTACACATGCAGAGCCTTCTATACAGCTAAACGCCAGTCAATGCGCTCACTCACAGGAAGCCTATGGAGATCTTTAAGAACTGGGGGGATGTGGTCAGATTTCGTTATACTCTCGATACAATGCGTGCTGCAGTATTTTGTACCTTCTGGAGTCTCTGAATTTGGTTTTGAGGTAAACCCCACAAACAACTGTTACGGTAATCTAATCTTGATTGGATTAGAGCTACTGCCACGGCATTGGCTCTTCTCTAATTAAGTTGAGGACGCAGCTGACCCAGAGCGTGACGATGAAAGAAACAATCCGTGACCACAGAACTGATATGATGGATCACAGTAAGTTTACTGTCAGTGTAGAAGGTCTCTAACAGTGATGGACAAGGGGATCCCAGAAGCACGAACTTTTATCGATACGATAGAAACCTTCCGAATTTTGGCATCAGAACCACACATAATCGCTTCTGTCTTATCGTCATTTAATTTTAGTCTGGTTGATGGCATCCGCAATTTCGCCACAAGTCAGCAGTCCTCGACAGCTTGCACAGCAGCAGCACAGCCCAAAGGTTGATAGATACGAGTAAGGTAAGGCGTGCACAAGAAAAGAGAGAAATGGGGAAGCAGACAGACTGGCAGGCTACATACATCAGGCGGTCAGCAACGATTAGTTAACATTGTGCCTAATTAGGATTTCACGTTCATTCCGCGTGCAGTCTATTAATCAAACTTATTAAAATTAATTTGAAAGTCTTTTTGTTAAGATTTCTTCTCGCCGTAGGTTGCCGACCCCTGGGTTTATAGTGCCAGTGTGTCAGCAGATGTCAACTAGCTGAATGGAGGGGAGGCCAGACATGTTAACAGAAATACGGAAAGAGCCCACAGGCAGGCAAAATGATGGGACGATACAAGGAGTTATCAATGCCGGACACGGAGTATAATTGCGTGTGCATAATGTGCCATGAGGTCATATGTTATTATGACGGACATACATAATGGTGGGCATTGGTTGCCAAGAAAAGCGGAGGCCGAGAGAGGAAAGCTAACGGACTGGATGTTGAGACATTTGAGTTGCCGGACATGCTCAGATATCAGATATTTTAAGAAAATGCTAAGCAAAACTGTACCTTTCTCTAAAAGCATGAGCTAAACTCACTAGATTGTTGTCACAATCCTACCTGACAGACACACAGACACAGTAGCAAATTTACTGAAACATAATTGTCAGCTGGTCCGACACTTGTTGAGCACAGCCATCATCCAAACTGACCTCCTGGTTCATACATTTAAAAATTCAGCATCGTGACTTTTCCCACCATTCCCAAATGAAGGTTTCGTCACCTGTAGCTGCTACGGTACATGAAAGTAATCAAACCTGTAGCTGCTACGGTACATGAAAGGAATCAAACGCGTGCACTTTTTTTAAAAATCTGTAACACACAACGGCACACAATAAAATTATATTACTTTCAACAGTTGATAGCAAAAATGCTTCATTCTAAACAAATAGCATTGTGTTATAGTGTAAACAAATAGCATTGTGTTATAATGTAAACAAATAGCATTATGTTATAGTGTAAACAAATAGCATTGTGTTATAGTGTAAACAAATAGCATTGTGTTATAGTGTAAACAAATAGCATTGTGTTATAGTGTAATTTAAAAAGTATAAAGTCGAAAAATGTTTAAGCACCACCGTAAATTCCGAAGGGGAAAGAAACAAATCAAGTTAATGTCTAAACAAAACAAAAATCCTTTAAATTAATGCAACCCGCCCAAAACAACCTTCACTCACAAATATTTTTTTTCTAAAGAAAATTCATTTAGTTCTGCTGTTTAACTTGTAACATATGTAGTAAAACTTGGACTCTAACAGACGTGCACATGGCAGAAAACCAATTAAGCACATGGGAGAGGAAATTTCTCCGGAAAATACATGGACCAACAAAGGATGAATATGGATGGAGAATACGAACCATCCATGAACTTTTACAGTCTATATCAGGATCCCCACGATAGTAACAGAAATAGAAAAGGGGCAGGCTACGCTGGGCAGGACACTTAGAAAGAATGCCAAAATGACAGAGGCGTAAAGAAGGTACATCACCAAACCCCCAGTTGGAAACGGCTCAAAGGCAGACCTAGGTTTAGATGGATGGATGGTGTGGAAAAAGATCTACAGCAGCTGGGAATCCAAGCATGGAAAAGACAAGCATTAGTTAGGTCTGAGTGGAAGGGGGTGGTGGGGCAGGCCAAAGCCATGGATTGATTGATGAATGGTTTAGATTAAACATTCTGGGGATCCCTGTTTAAGATTCCACCACTTTATGTTTCGACGCACTTCCTTTTTCTTATGATGTCACAAGTAAACATACGTCTCCATCCGTCTACACACTTTCTCCTCTCTTCCATTTACCCCTAGGAGTATTTGCCTTGTCATATTTGTCTTAAGGCACGGTACACTTAAAAAAAAGAGGGTATATTTCTTCTTTACAGCGGGATTTAGGAGTAAAAATAAGTGTTTAAGGGTATGGAAGAATGTGTTCAGACCTTCCTTCCCTGGTTAACACATCGTTAAACACAGCTGAGATTCGATGCGGATTTCTTGGGGGGGTTGTTGGATCCCGTTATGTAACTAATGGCTATGGATGACGACATGGGATGAGAGGTATAGAACACATGAGTTGGGAAAAGGACCTGCGAAAAATGTTTTCAAAACTTTCTTTGTAAAAATGAAAAAAAATCCAAAAAAAAAACAACAAAAAAACAATGTGGATAAAAATAGCTTTTGGAGCTCAAAGTGCAAAGTTGTGTCGCAATTTGAAGGAGGTAAACAATAAAATAATATAAATAAAAATCTCTAAAAATTGTAAAGTATTTTATGCTTTTTAGTGCGCTTTTATCTGTAAGTCTTTTTTCTGTTTGAAATCTTGTTTTATTTCCTTGTTTGAGTTTTTAAATAGAAATGTTTAAATTATCGACATATACATATTTTTTAATGCAATGCTTACAAGATCCAGGTCAAAGTGACTTAACTCTTAACCTAGGCATAAAACTGAATCTTAAAATGTCCAGCATGTAAAAAAAAAAAAATTTTAAATTTGAAACAAATTTTAAAAAGTAACGCTCCCTCCACAAACAAGATGGAAATGCGAGTAGGGAAATAGTATCAAATAATAAAGGGACATCAAAGCAACCTGTTGGTGTTTTCTTACGACGCAATAACTTCCTTCTTACCTGGCCGTCTTTTGTGACAGCAGTACATCAAAAAAGTGCTTTATTCTGCTTTTAGGTTTCTACTTTATAACCATACACGTGACGAATAAAGGTAACACAAAATAATTGTAGACTTCATACCCATTTAAAAAATGATGTTTTTGAACATTAGTGAGCATTATTTAAATGCGTTCCCATCACATAAGATACTGAGACCCTCTGTAATTGAAACGTGTTACCGTCATATAATATATATTGAGACCCGCTTTCAAATCACTCCTGTGATAATTAACAACATATTGACCTCCTGCCCCCTTTCCCCCTCACCAATGCTTTAAAAAATTATTTTTTTACATTCATGAAAGACACTGTATTTGAAGAGACCAGACCGGGATCCACTTCCTAAAACATCAAGTGGTGGCCCAGGAAGGAAAACAATTATTTACTCAACGGTTGCATACAAACCTTTACCGACCGCTTGAGAACCCTTCACACTCACCACCATGACCGCTCCCCTAAGTATCTCTATTTCTCTGACCAGTAATTCGTATTTCAAATACATTATAACTTCCAAACGCTAGAAACGCCTATACTTTACAATATAAGATCAGCTTTTAAAATACGGCTGAGTGTTAAATGTATAATATTATCATGCTTGAAAACTTTAGTTATTTTTGCCGTTTATGAACAATTCATAAAAGTTTTTATTTATAACTTTTTTTTGGTCTCATTTTTTTATGTATTAAACTTGGAAATATTTGGGAAGGTAATTAGTATACTTGCTTTTTGTGACGGTCACCGTTTTGTATGGAAATATAGACTTTAAAAAAATATTAATGTGGGACTTTAACGAAATAAATAGTTAAAATTAAAAACATATTAATAAACAACAGTACTATTTAGTAACGACTTGAAATATAATATTTGCATCAACACAACAAGGTAAAGAGAACACGAACTATGTTGCTCTACGAATGTGCAGAATCGTGGAAAAATTTAGGTATGGCCCAAAATGCATCCGTGCATCATAAAAGTATCATATCTTAAATTTTTTTGGAAAGGATCAATGGCCCCTCCTCTACCCACCTCCCAATCAGAACTCCTCCCCGCGGATTCGCTCGAGAGCCATTGATTCCGGCTGTATCCTCCTCCCTGATGTCGATCACTCATGCAGTAAAGGGTGAAACTAAGTCGGGATGAAAAGATTACAGTGGGTCGCGTCAAAACCGTAGAGAATTCATGTCATGTATGGCCCATGGTACCAAAATTCCTGATTTGCACGCTGATAGTTACCCTTGGGTGCTGGGTAGCCGAGTGGTCTAAACAGAGCAAATCTCAAGCTGATGGTCAGGAGCTCAGTCCCCGCCAAAGCAAAAACACAACCAGCACTTCGGGTGGATGGGACTCGTTAACCTTGGACGGCAACTCATCTAAGAGAAGGCAACTCTGAGATGGAGTCCCGATAGGCGGATAACATTGATACAATGAAACATTTCGGCAACTCCTGCGACGCCACTGGTGCCAAGCTGTATCATCCACATGATGTTCCCTTGGGGTCATGTCATCCAGCGGCGTGGAGAGATGCGATTTGCTATTTGTGAACCAGCTAATAATCCTATAAGAATAATCCCAGGCCTTGTGGATTTCGTCCTGCGAATTCCATACCATCGTCACCTTGTGACGGATGGATGCCAGCAAAAAAAGTTACCCTGACCCCACTCCTAAAATGTCCTCGTCCCGGAATCACATTTTATAAAGGAAACACCACCCCAGACTCCTCGCTATTTGCTAGGTATCGGCACCCTCGCCTTCTGCCCATCCACTCTACTTACTATGACAGAGTCCTTCACCTTCTTAAAAAAACAACACTGGATGTTTGTAGTTAAGGTGTTTTCTGGACTAAAAATATACTATTTTCTTTTAGCTTTATTTCTATAGTTGGGGTAAATAGATTCACGGGGTACAAACTTAGGTTGGACCTAAAGAATACTCTCAAATAAGATGATTTCTTTTACCTTGGGCCCAGGGGTGGCAGTTATGGGTCTTCCTGGTCGCCCATCTCGGTCAAGAGCTCCGTGCTCAGTACCGCTTCTGGCGATTGCTTGTCAGGTCGCCCCATCAGCGTAGCTAGGCTAAGCGCCACCCTGGGCGGGCCAAATTGTCGCCTTCCCTTCCTACATCAAAAACTCTACAGTAGACCAAAAATGCCGCCACGGCCATAAAAGGAAAAAAAGGACGCCCGGGGGTGGACCAAACTGTGCCCCCTCTGCCCCGATTCATAGGGGCAGTGAGTGACATGTGAGAAGAACTTTGACAGACAGCTTTGGTTTCGGGAAGTAGCAGAATAAGATTCACACAAAAAGTAGAAAGTGGTGGCGGGGGGGGGGGGGGCTGTTATAACGTACACGGAGGCACTAAAACAATATTTGTAATTTTTTAGAGTACATATAAACATAATACATTGTATATATTTGTATTAAGTTTACAAATGTGAAAAAAAAAACATAATGGCCGCTGGTGAAGTAATGTTGGCAAAATGTCACTTTTTATTTAGAGTCGCCACTGGTTTATGGGGCGGTTTGAAAAAAATGCTCGTTACGAGTAACTTGCTCTTGCCTGTGTAAAGAAGGATTGTCACCCTTTAAATTAAACAGACTTTGATGTTCGCACAGACTAGACCTGTAGACCTGATTCAACTCGCAAACCACCTCCTCCCACATCCCACATCCACCATGTCTTGGCAACAGGTTTGTTACAGATTCGACATTAATGTAAGGGATCGTTACCATGACAACTATGAAAAGACTCATTTAAATGTACATATATATTTTTTCAATCCTGTGAAGCAGCAGTTCTCAAACTGTGGTACATGTACGTGTTTCGGGTAGTAAACTAAGATGTTACCAACGAAAATTATAATAATAATATACCTGCAATTCGAATGATGAATCACGAACAAGAGGGTAGATTAATTGTTTACGATTCCTTAAAGTGTTACCTTACCCCAAACAAATTTGAAAACCACCGCTGTAAAATGCTTTGTATGATGGGAGTAAAGTTGCGGCTGAATCGCGTTATGTTGCAGTTTGATTTTATTTTCACTGCTCCAAAAAAGTCTTTAAAAAAATGTAAGCATCCATAAAACGAATATAAAATATTTTTTTTCACAATTTGCTTTTCAAATTCTATGAAACATGGGTCTGCAATCCTCTTACTGTGCACCAGCAGGATATATTTTTGCCTCCGTCGTAACACAACCTGTAATTCTACCTTACACGACACATTTTTATATAAAATCGTAAAATTGTGTCCCGCCTGGCACGCGTGCCGTAGGTGCTGGGCCCTTAGTAGAGAAGGCATCCTTCGCATGAAGATCCTTACACAAGAGGAAGTACGGTATATGCAACCTTCGCATGATGATCCTTACACAAGAGGAAGTACGGTATATGCGCAACACGAGAGATGGAATAATTTCCAACCGTGCTCGCTAACGGAGATGATTCCTCATTCAGTTAAATTTTCCACTGAATTAATTGTTGGTAATTGTTGCTTTCCTCTCAGATATCAGATCAAGGGAATGTTGGGAAGGGAAAAAACGAAAAACAATTTTTTTTTTGCCAACTCTTTCAAAAGCACACAAACGCAAAAAAAAAAAAAAAAAAAAAAAAAAAAAAAAAAAAAAAAAAAAAAAAAAAAAAAATTCTCGGAAAAACTGATTAAAAAAACTAAGTTCCCTAATGAGGCCGTACCGGACTTGTCCACTCCGGTTAGCACTTTTTTATATTGTCGGGTCGCATTTTCTACCAACTGCAGATGATTTCCGTGAAAGTGGGGGTGGCGCTAACCCTAGTTATGCCAATGGTTATATACTTGTTCTATATATTTTAATATTTAAATATTTTCTGAAAACAAGAACATGACGCTAACCGACGTCAGTGGATTGTCAGTTAATTTTAACCGCAATGTCTCCAGAGGAGTGAGTCGTCTGCTGGGAGTAAGGGGCAGACCCCGACCCTGACCCTGACCCCGTACTCGACCAAAACTCGTGTCAGAACAGTTAAGGTTTATACGTTATTCGCAGTTACGCCCTTCATTTAAGATTGTCCCTACCTAACTGATGCTCCATTGACAGTTACGCCCTTCATTTAAGATTGTCCCTACATAACTGATGCTCCATTGACAGTTACGCCCTTCATTTAAGATTGTCCCTACATAACTGATGCTCCATTGACAGTTACGCCCTTCATTTAAGATTGCCCCTACATAACTGATGCTCCATTGACAGTTACGCCCTTCATTTAAGATTGTCCCTACATAACTGATGCTCCATTGACAGTTACGCCCTTCATTTAAGATTGTCCCTACATAACTGATGCTCCATTGACAGTTACGCCCTTCATATTAGATTGCCCCGTACATAACTGATGCTCCATTGACAGTTACGCCCTTCATTTAAGATTGTCCCTACATAACTGATGCTCCATTGACAGTTACGCCCTTCATTTAAGATTGCCCCGTACATAACTGATGCTCCATTGACAGTTACGCCCTTCATTTAAGATTGTCCCTACATAACTGATGCTCCATTGACAGTTACGCCCTTCATTTAAGATTGTCCCTACATAACTGATGCTCCATTGAGTTGAGACTACATTCAACAGAGAGCTCTGTTTAAAACATGCATACAAGCAAGTTGTTGGAGTAAGGAGCAGTTGCCAGATGTGTGATCAAATGGGTGTCCAAGAAAGTATCACCTTCATGAACGTTAACGAAACCTGGATAGTTTTATGGCCTAACAGGGTAAAAAAACTGTGTGTTTGTGAGGAGGGATAGGGTGGGTACGCGGATACCAATGCATCCATTCGTACCTTAAATTTAATTCCAGATTATTTTTTCTTCACGGACTTTAAAAAAATCAGCCGAAGACTAACTCGTTGATTGTTGTTGGGGGGAAAAAAGGGGTAAAATTGAAAACTGTAAAATAATATAACATTACATTGCAACATCATTGATGATATCATAATATATATATTTTTTTTTAAAGTTTGATTTTGGTCGAGGACAGGGTCAAACGGACTGTTTGAATTATTGGAAGCGTCTCAAACAACATGTTCCATTTGAACGATTCCCACGCCACATCAGAAGAAATAAGAACATTACAGACGCTGTGGTGAATTTTAACACGTCATTGCAGAGATAGAAATCTTTCTCGGAAGCTGACAATTGGGGAAATCCCCCTCTGACGAACATCACAACAAGGGGTCGTGTGCGAGTTGTAAAGGGGGTGGGGGCGTACCATTCTGCCATCTGTCACTGCAAGCAAGGAATCCCCATCAAAAGGTACAAAGATATGGTGTGAGGACACAGTCTGTAAGGGATGAGTTTTGAGGGTTTTCAGAAATGTATTGAAAATCTCTTGTGCACAAAGACGTGATATTTAAAAAAAAAAAATTTTTGTTTACATTTCTTTATAAAAAGTGTCCCCTTCCTTATTGCCAGTAGCGTCACTAGGGTTGGTGTCTCCCAGTGCGGTAAGCTCATGATCACAAACGAATCCGTCTCAAAGGAACTCTTATAAATTTGTTATTTTTCATTTGCTGCCTCACCCCCCCCCCCCCAACCTTTTTAACCGCCGGAAGGTTTCATCTGGTGACGCCCGCACCTCCCGCACCCCCCTAGTGGCACTTCTTGTTACTGTTAAACTAAAAATGTCAATTAAAGTCCAATACACTATGTTTTTTTTTAATTTTGTAAATGCGATAATTAACCTCATATGAAGTGCGATATAACTATATGCCAAATCGTGGCCGGACTGTTGGTACTTTAAAAAAAAAATATATATCCTCTTGGTCTGTTGAACTAAAATATATGAACAAAAAATAAAAATAGATTACACATAAAAATAAAAGTTTTATCATTGACCCGCACCGTCATAAAGTTAAAAGTTAAAATGATGAGAGCGTTAATCTAAAACTTGCACGCCACTTTCAAGTCAGTTGTCTTTCGGTTTAATGTCTCACATTTCATTGTCTGTCAGTATGCCATCTGCCATTCAGTTTTCTCCCAGTCAGAAGTCTCTCTGTTAGATGTCTGTCAGTCAGTTGTCTGCTAGTCAGCCTATTTTTTTGGAAGTTGATGAAACCAGGTGGCCGTCCACGCCATTATGACGTCAGTCCAGGAGGTCATCCCACTTACTGAAAATAAACAGATCTGGCTAAATGGTTCTTTCTGGTCGAACTGTGAGGTATTTTATAAAGACTGTTGTTACCTCGTGTTCTGAGCCTGCTTCGGCTCGATTTGATCGAGCGCTGCCATTCAGCCCAGTCCGTCCAGCGTTCGATACATTGCATGCAATCGAACATTCTAGAAATTTCGCAGAGGTTCGAGAGTTAGGAATCATTGAATTAGGGAGATTGTTACAGATCCTGACTTTAAATCTCGTATGGAAGAGAGAGGGGGGAAGAGAGAGGGTGGAAGAGAGAGTGTGGAAGAGAGAGGGTGGAAGAGAGAGTGTGGTAGAGAGAGGGTGGAAGAGAGAGGGTGGAAGAGAGAGGGTGGAAGAGATATAGTAGAAGAGAAATGGTATAGAGAGAGGGTGGAAGAGAGATAACGAATTAGAGAGAGCGAGGGGGGAGAAAGGGAGCGAGAGGAAGGGAAAGAATGTTTGTTAGAAAGAACGAGTGAAGTGAGAGTGGGAGAGAGAGAATGAGCCAAGAGAGATAGATGGAGAAAATGAGAGAATGTGTGAGGTGAAAGAGAGAGAAAAAGAGAGGGTGCGAGAATGAAAGAGAGAGTGAGTTTAAGGGAGAAAGTCAGTGTGAAGTATAGAGAGTATGAGTGACATGAGAGATAGAGAATGAGAGAGATAGAGAGGAGGAGAGAGAATGAGTGAGGTGAGAGATAGAGAAAGAGATAGACAGAGATGATGAGAGAGAATGAGTGAGGTGAGAGAGAGAATAAGTGAGAGAGAATATGAGACACATAATGATAAAGGCGAGAGAGTGGGAGAGAATATGAGACACATAATGATAAAGGCGAGAGAGTGGGAGAGAATATGAGACACATAATGATAAAGGCGAGAGAGTGGGAGAGAATATGAGACACAGAATGATAAAGGCGAGAGAGTGGGAGAGAATATGAGACACATAATGATAAAGGCGAGAGAGTGGGAGAGAATATGAGACACATAATGATAAAGGCGAGAGAGTGGGAGAGAATATGTGAGAGAGAATGAGTGGGGTGTATATGTGTATGTGAGAGAGAGAGGGAGACATAGAGAGCGGGTAGAGATGGGGGTAGAGACCGGGAGAGTTGGAGAGAGAAAATGATTGAGATTGAAACCTGGAGGACAAATACGTTCTTAAAATCGTGTTGTTTTTTTAACTCCAGAGTTGGGACTTGGTAAATATATAGGAAAGAAAACTCACGGTTTGCGTCAGTGAGATCAAGAAAAATAAATCTTTTGTAAACAATGTTATCCAGTCTACACGGTTAATGAGTGGGTCATGTACTATAATTTCTTTAAATTTTTCTCTTTAAATACAATGCTTTATTCAAATTTAAAAATTGTTTTTTCTATTCAATGTAATAGAAAAATTTGATTATACGGCGATGGGGGGGGGGGGGGGGGGGGAAGGGGTTCCAATCTTATAGTTCGTCCCCGGGCTCAAAATATAGCTACGCTTCTGTCTCACATAGTAAAGGAACAAAAGGAAAGCATGGGGCATTGTACTGTGCTACTAGTTTACTGATAAGACTATCCTGACGAAGCATCAATGTCTTCAATGTGGTCAATGTGGCGTTGGACAGAGAGATATAAATATTTATTTGTGCGCCGATCCTGTCAGAATTTATCAGCGTGCACCCCCTACTGTGCTCATAAAAAGTATTCAAAATTATTGTTTACATTATTTTACTTTCAAACGTGTCCATTAATTTATTTAGGTGATAATCGTCAATGCATAGACATTTTTGAAAATAAGTTTTATATTCATTTTTGCTATTTTCTTCCTATCACTTTTCTTCCTGTGAGTTTTGGTTCCTTCAACTGATGTTTAGTATAGCAAAAACATTCGTATCGACTCACAAATAAAATTACGGTTGATAAAAATATATTTCTGTGTTTTTTTTCCTGTGCCTTTTTTTCCTGTGCTTTTCTTCCTGTGCTTTTCTTCCTGTGCCTTTTATTCCTGTGCTTTTTTCCTGTGCTTTTCTTCCTGTGACTTTTTCTCGTTTGACATTATTTCCCGTGACTGCATTTCCCCCAATAACCAATATATAAAAGTCACGTGCAGCCCTGACAAGGTTGCTATGACCTGGCCATGAGGGTTGCTAAACCCACCAATGGCTACATTACGTTTATTTTTAAAAATACATTTATATCTTTTAAATTTATTTTTGGCGGGATTTGGGATGTGGTTTTTCTTTCGCAATAAACGTCACAGAGACAAATGTCAGATCAAGTCACAGGTTCCCTCAACAAACTCAACAAACCTGTTTTCTTACACGCGTTGTTTGGTTGTTGCCCTGTCAGCACTCACGTGACAGGAACATCAAAGGAAACATCATTTTTTATAGAAAAAAAAACGAGGATTGACGAAGGTGAAGGTCATTTGCTTCATTATTTTTGGAGATTCACTGGCAATTAGACTTACAATCGGAACCGTAAGTGTAAAAAAATATATTTGTTTGGTGACTTTGTCAAGTTTTGCTCTCATCCCGTGACAGGAAAATTCAAAATTTAAAATAAAAATAAAAATAATACATTCACAGAAATAATTCCCAGCATCTGTCTGTGGGTCGGGCCAAGCGCAAGCAAGGCGCTGAGGTCAATATTTATATTACATAATCGTTATTTTTGAGATCCTGAACTTAAAGCATGATGAACGAAGCTATGGATGTCTCACCAAGTACACAGTGGCGTAGATAGGGTTATATCCCAGCCAAAATTTTTGCCGCCCATTTTCGCGAAAAAAAACCCAGAGAAAAACCCGCTGTATTTAGCCGAAAACGCCGCAGCCCCATACAAAGAAAATAAGTATCACCCCCTACGTTAATTAAATTTGATGGAAGTTTTTAAAAAAAAAGAAAGATTTTTTTCATCCTGTAAAATGTCGCTTTTTGCTTTTAACTGGTCATACCACAACCCACACCATAATCTTTAAATAAATATATAGATATATATATAAATCCCTCTCTAAATCCCTCGCTCTGTCTAAATATCTCTCTTTCTCTCTAAATGTCTCTCTTTAAATCTCTCTCTCTCTCTCTTTCTATCTCTCTCTCTCTCTCTCTCCAGTTGTCTTAAAAAATTTGCTGCCACCCCCTTTCACGAAAAAATTGCATTTGTACAAAATTTCCACCCCTCACTATAGAGAAAAAAGTGCTACACGAAGCGTAGCGCCCCCCCCCCTTTCCTCAACCCCACTTTCTACGCCCCTGTTCCAGTCTATTATATAACTCATTGTGTACAGAGTAGGCGAATCACTTCAACCCTCACCCGTACCCCCAACCTGCTTGAATAACACCTCACTACCTGGGGATAAATAATGGCTTCCATCTCTCTCCCTGCCCCCTTCACTCCCCCCACTACAATCTCTTCATGTTTTCATACTTCGCCCATGCCGCCCACTTAGGGGTGCCACCTAACGTCGCACAAGTCGAATTCTTGACATAAATTTATGTTTATGTACTTTTAGCTTAATAGTCTGATTTTTTTTAAAGGTTTGTTGGTAATCAAGGAACATTCCACAGACGGATTCCATAACAGTTACTCAGATTTATTCTGTCTCGTAATGTTCTGAAGAGTCTCATTTGTTAGTGCTCGCGTGTATAAATACGCTGCAGTGGCTGGTAATTGAAAACTTAATAAAGATTTTTGAATGGCTAAAATTTTTAATTTTAATTTGATTCAGAAAAGTTTTGGAATAATTGAAGATTTTTTTGTTATAAAGTTCCGCACATGTTCATGCAGTGGCCTAGCCAGGCATAGTACCGCGAGGGGCAAGACAAGTTTAACAACAGATGCCTGCCTATACTTTGACAAGACTAAAAATGTTTTGGCTACAAGGGTTCAAAGCATGTACACAATTCCAAAAAACGAGGCCAAAGATACCTAAAAACAAGTCAAATGTTAAAATGTAAGCCGCAGAGCTTCCCTGATTTCAAGTTGCCAGTGTTCACAGCGGAGATTTACACGGCTTGATGTTTTCCGGTTCTTCGAGTTAAATCTTGCCAATCAACATTCACACGTTCGCTAATTGAATTTCACGTTTAAACACGTTTCCTGCTTCTTTCACACACTCACTGTCATTAACCTACACCCGCCCTCCTCAACCCACTCCCCCACTCCCACCACTCTTACTTAATATGCACAAACAACACAGTAGGTGATGAGGAAAACATTAGGGCCCCTTGGAATTCCGCACAACTAACATAAACTGCGCCCAGAATGATAAGGATAATGATAAAGATAACGTAGTTAATGGAGATGTTTTCTGAACCAATCGCTCATGTCTTCGTGCCTAAACACGCTCGTCAATAGTGTACCTGGGTTCGCGTCCATTGCACGGATGACGGAATATCGCTCGTGGAGTTATTGTGACAACAAGAGATTTAGCGTTTCATGTCTTAGCGATGATCGTGTAGGGCAGTGGGTCGGCAAATCGAGGCTCGTGACCTGAGTGCGGCTCGGCCAGTCGGCCACAAATCGGGTTTGACTCAGAAAAACATGGTTCTTTGACAGGTTCTTGAAAAGAAATTTGGCTCTCAATATTTTTTTTAATCGTCCTGCTGCTAATTTTTAGCTTTTTTGACTGATAAGTTTGCCGACCACTGGGACAAGGTGAACTATACACAATCTCTAACTCGGGCAGGTATCACGTAAACCTTGTGAATTTATTTTTTAATTGGGGTTTCAGTCTTTAAAAGATGTCCTCATGTTCGGGCACTTATGACTCGAAAGAAGAACACCGTTTGAGAATCCCTGCATACAGCACCCGGGACACGGCAAAGCAGGTAACTGTCCGGAGCAACAAATTTCTAGGGGCGTCATTTTGATCCCAACGAAATTGTTGAACACTATTCACAGAAAATATATTCTACACCAATGAAGAATATTAGGCTCCTGATCGACTCTGTTGATATGCTTAGTCCTTCTTACAAGCAAAATAGAAGACGGATATAACAGCTGGCCTATTGAAATGAAATAATTTGACAGCACAAACCAAATTTTAGAAAACACTAGCGGCGCTTGTTGATGCAAAATTTTATGTAATGTTTAACGTCCAGCGACAAGAAACCATGACCTCTATGGGGCTGCAGGGGTGGGGGGTAGCTAGCTTAGCTCAGTTTAGCTCTCAGTGAAGCTTATAGTATGGTCTAACACATACGTCTGACTCACAAGATGAAGGTGAGAGTTGCTTAAGCATCTCTCTACAGGAGTGGGTAATGGGAATAAAGTCTAGTTAATTCTTTAAATGGTTAGTATAGTATGACTGACATCAATCTAAGCGAGGGCTGTCTAACCCCCCTCCACCCCTACGGGCCTTTGTCCGGGCACTGGCCGACCGTGGGCGCAAGTGCTACAGGAGCATACGCAAATGTGCCCCGGGTTAACCTACCCCCAAACCTTAATATAGTACAGCTCAACCGTTGTGGCGACAGGGTTGAGGCTACGGAAATCACCAAGCTCCTCCACAACCAGATGGTAGCCGTTGCATTTCTACAAGAGACCCTTCTGAAAAGCAACCATTGCACATATCAGGCTTTTTTTTTCTACCGCTGCTTTGGCGTAAAGTGCCAAAAGGTTGATAACGCTCATGAGAACCCCTCTCCTAGCGGGAGGATGTAAAAATCTTGGAAGGACCAATACCTGACAATTCGAGTAATTAAGGCCGGTAAGTTCTTCACCATGAGTAATGTATAAAATACACTTAAGAACACTTTGCGCCTACCCATTTTTGGCACAAACAACTTAAAAAAATATATTATTACTGGAGATTTTAATGCCCGTGTAAGGAATAAAGGCTATCCTAAAAGCAACGTCACGGGGCGATATCTGGAAGAGGTCAAACTCTTTATCAATTTTATCAGACTGTAGAGCAAAGGCAGCGCCCCAACCCTGCTCCACACAGGCAAAAGTGCCACGTTCCGCCCAGATCCAACCCTAGTGTAAGCTGAACTAGAAACAAGGGTCCGTTTGGAAGTGCAGCACCACAGACCTATCCTTAGAACAATCTCACTATGGTTATAAAAGGCAAGATTCGCTAAGAAACGTTTTGCTTTTTTTGTGTGGGAAAGTCAAATGGAACATATTCAGGAAAGAATAGACAGCGCGGCTAAGGGATCAGCTGAGATTTAGGAGAAATCCGAGAATAACGATGTTAATTACGACAACCTCGTGAGAAGCTACATGAGTTTTGGCCAGTAAACCCATGCCTGGAGCGTGTAGAGACAGCAAGCACCGAACGTTCTGTAATAAAAGGTTAAGAAGACCAAAAACGTAAATGAAAGATGGCCCGGGCTGAGGCTGCCAGAAGTAAGACTCTAGCACCACGTACTACTTACAACAAGCTGCCAGAAGTACGACGCTAGCGGCTTGTGCTACTTACAAGAAACTGCCTGACTTACGACACTGGCAGCTCGTGCTACTACTTACAACTATACTGACGGACTTAAGACACTAGCAGCACGTGCTACTAACAACAAACTGCCAGACTTAAAACGCTGACAGCTCGTGCTACTTACAATAAACTGCCAGATTTAAGACGCTGGCAGCTCGTGCTACTTACAACAAGCTGCCAGACTTAAGCCACCAGCAGCACGTGCTACTTACAACAAACTGATAACTAAATAAAAATTTAAGAAAGCCACTAACTCAGGAAACGTTAATATCTTTGGCCATACGGTCTATTAAAAATTATGTTGACTGTCGACTAGATTATTTCTACATAGGCTGCATCAGTGATTTTGGTACCACCCTGTTAATTATTTGTTCATGTTCTGTGCGTGCGTATTTGGTGATGAGAGTATGTGTGTAGATGTTTCTATGTGCTTTGTATTTTTTGACGTATTTGATATGGGAGTAAGGGTCGGTTCACACGGTCAAATTTCGCGTCAAGCATTTGATGCAATTCGTGTATGAAGCCTTGTCACAACTTTCAAATTACTATTTGATCATATTCCCCAAAAAAGGAAACCACGCGCAAAATAGTGCGTTCATACAAAAATTTGACGCGAAATTTGATCGTGTGAACCGACCCATAACGTTGTTGAAAGTGATGTTTTAGTGTTGATAATGGAGTGTAAGTAATGGAGTTGGAGAGTGAGAACGGAATGAAAGAAGACGCTGTATATTTATTACAGAGACATTTGTCAAATGAATCATTGGTTTACACAATATTTAAATTACCCATAGACAACGAGGCTATTGAAATTTTAATTCCAGTTCGTTACAGACACAAAGGCCAGAAAAAAAAAATGTGTCCCGTTAATAGTATAATTGTTATGATGCATATCAGTTGATTTTTAGTACATTCAAAAGTTGTTTAGTAACTGCAGGCTATAAAAGTCGGAGTTGTTCTAGTTAGAATTAGTCTCCGCCTTTGCAATACATCCATCCAATCACATGAGCTTTTAGTGCTCTATATAAAATCCAAAAAAATAATTATGAGTTATTGTCAGAATTCGACGGCTATTTTAGGACTCATTTTAATTGCGTTACCCATTAGCACCTTTTCAAATTATTACTAACAGTTCATATTAACCTGAAAATGTGTAGGCTCACACATTAAGCACTACCTGGGTGAACCAATATTGCCCCGCCTTCGTGTGACAGTAAACAAATGATTGTTACAAAGATTGGTTACGTTGGTCTTACAAATAAGCGCCGAATTTCAATGTTATAGAGCGTAGTAAACGCCTCTTTTTATATTAGAGCGTTCTTGATGGTAGAGTTAACAAACATGTCCTTCACGAAGTACGGTCGATAGAGTACAGTTTGAGATTACCTGATTTAATAACACAAATTTGATTTATTACTTACGATATGCGTGTGTGGTATCAGAATGTATCCAAGTCCAGGCAGGTGGGAGTGAAAATAGGGTAAACGACACGTGTGTTTAATGTGCCGTAGTATCACTTTTACTTTAAAGTGCCTTATCTTCTCAACGATAAAAAATTATGTTTTTCTTCCATCAGCTGAGACCTGCTTTTTAAAATCCAGTAGGATCTGGTGTCACAAGAAGTTCATATCAGATCGCAAAAGTGAATTCCATGCAGTTTCAAAGTTGACGCTTTAAAACTACGCTTAAAAAAAAACAATAATTTATTATCCTAAAAGCAACAAAGCAAAGCAAATTAGCCTGAATAGAATTAATTATCAAATCCATGAATTTAAAGCAATTAAAACAATGAATACAACTTTCTATGTTTTTACCACAAGGATAAAACAATAACAAAGGGATTTCTTTTAATTTTCCTTAGAAGTAAAAAATTCACATTTAAGAAATGACGTCATCAATACTCTCTTTGTATGAAGTCTTCAATTCCTTAATATAAGAACACTTCGAACTAAAAACTCTCCAAATAAAATAAAAAGCGCAAAAGAACTAAAAAATAATATAAATATGAGGCATCTCTGTTATTGTTATTATATGACGTAATATCCGATATGAAAAACAAATTACTGCGTCACAACACAGCACAGAAAAAGGGTCCCACTGCAAATGAACCGAGCAACTGTATAATCTCGAGACCCGAGTTCTCTCTCACTGCTGTAGCTTACGTTTTGGTGCGGTGTCGCGCGTACAATCCGTACCCCGTTCCCCGCTCAACTTCCGCCAAGCGGTCCATTGTGATTGCGTCGTGCACCCCATCACACCCCCCCCCCCTTCAACGTTGTCACTGCTCCCCTTTTACCGCCACACGATCTAATACTCCCCCGCCCCCCCCCCCCCCCCCCCCGAAATCCGTTTGTTTCCGGGGCAAAGTTTTGGTGGCTCTTTCCCCGCCTTTCGTTCACGTTGGCAGATTATTAATATATGCCTGAAAGGCCGAAAGGGGGGGTGGGCGCTTATGGTGTAACTGGTTGTCACAGAGATAAGACATATCCCAGGAGAGTTGATTTTTTTACAACTTTTAAAATATAATGGTGGGGCGGGGGTGGGGTAGAGGGTGCCGGCTTTGGGGTGGGATCTTGAATCGAAACTCTCGCCTACATCGTCTTAGTGTTTTAGTGCCTTATTTTATATAGGTCATGACCACAGCGTGTTTCGTGAGGTGAATGAACAAGTTTAAATTGTGATTACATTAGCAATTTAATCGACAATCTACATAAGAGTTTTGTTCTGCTTTTGTGTTGTGAGGTGAATGAAAGATTTTAAGTTGTGCATTATACATTAGCAGTTCAATTGAAGATCTCATAAGATCTGTTCTACTTTTAGATTGAACAATGGGGGTTAGTTGGAAAGAGAAATAGTGGATGGGTGGGTCAGTGATGGAAAAGTTCATGGGGTTTTCATTAAATGACACGTCTTTGATAAGTGGAGTGTTCAGATGAGAAAATTTTATAGGATAAATGAAATGATGGATAATGGTGGATCTGCTGGACACTGCATTTGAGCTCAATTATGACTTAGTTTCTGAAGCACACGTCTCCAGGTTAAAAAAAATGTAATTCAATATTCAATTATCTCAGTGCCACCCCCGCCTCCCAGATCGACAGCATCCCCGTAGCGTGGTCTAGTGGATTTTTTTTTTACCTCTTAAATGTGGAGATCTGCTGGAATGAACCACATTGGAGCAAGGACTGGAGTCGATCTTTCTACTTATTTCAACTTCGGCGTACCGTTAATTGAGTCATTGTGGTGTGATGAAAATTATTTTAAGAACCGCTGTAGTATTCCACCAAATGCAGTGGCCAAAGAAAAGCAAATCGGTTTTAGAATTGTTCGTGTTTCTAAAAGAACATCAGTTGTCCTGTTCAGTATTCTAATGGTAATGATAAATTTAACGATAATGTTAATAGTTATCGTCAAGGCAAGGTCGCCTCAAGATACCGGTCGCATTCAAAAACGATCTTCCAAAATAGGAAACATCATTGCTTGTGGGCACCACGGAAGAAAATTAGAAAGTGCAATAAGGAAGATTTGGTGATCTAAAGAATAGAGAAAAGAATATCATCGGTTGGTTAATGGTTCATACTCCCCAAATACAAGGTAATGAACAAAAATAATTTCATTGTTCACAGGCTGGCCAATAAACTAATTAACTAATCCACAGTTTGTTTTCCTTGCACAAATGTATATGATTATACTTAGAATGGGTGCAAAGGTTAAGCTTCCCCGGGGCGCCAGCAATCGTAGGGCCAGCCCTGCGTCAAGGTCTAGGTAATAGCTCATCACCAAGTTAAACAAATATTTAACAGAGAGAATTTTATGTTCGGCGTATGATTTAAAATTAATGGGTTAATATTTTATTTTATTTCAACAATATTCTATCTATAGTGAATCTTACCTGTCTATGGTTATAGAGACGACAAATTGATTTGAGGCAATTGATAGTTATAGTTACTGTCATGTATTGCGCAGACTTCTCCAGATCTGGTCACACTTGTTAGTGATGTAACTAGGGGTTAGTGCAGCCACTTTTTGCCTTTCCCTCCACGAATAAAAAAATATAAAAAACACCCGAACTTAGCCGAAAGTACGGCCCGCTCTTCCGCGTCATTTTCCTACGCCCCTGACACTTATTACTCGATTACGGTTCACCGTTTGAGAATGATCGTTGGTAAAATTTTGCGAAGTAAAAGTAGCGAAGACCTTTTGGAAAGTTGCAAGGGTTGCTTGCTCTGTGGCGGGATTTCCCGTAGGCTGGGATGGGTAGAATCAACACTACGGCCCGTGACACAAACCTGCCGTAGTGAGTTATGCACATGGTGTGTCCCCTGTACGTGTTCTGGTGTGTCAATAAGAGTCAGTGCTACACACCGTTTTTCGTGTTCAAGGTTTGGTGTTACATCTTATTAAGGGAGGTAACACTTGAAGCTGATGTTCCATTGTGACCATAACGCTAACACATAACATTATTACCATTTCACCTTGCAGTTCTCATGTTTTATTAATGACACCCCCCCCCTTTTCCACATATTTTCTACCTTCTAATCACCTTAATTTAACTAAACAATCGCTGTGGGACTTTGTTTAACAAGACAACACATCAAGATCTCCTCGGAAAGCCCCCACGTGTATAAACTCCTCGGCTAAAGATTCTCTCTCATTCACAATCAACCCGGTTTGGGATAACACATCCCGTCACGCCATGCGAGCAATCATAGTTTTTACCAAGTGGAGGAGATTTATTTTGTATGAAGTATAATATAGCAGAGACAAGCAGTGTGGAAATATAAAAAAGTGTTCAGAATAAGATACTGAATGCCGAAACTTACAAAGAACAAAAACACGGGAGCGTAACAAGCGATACGGCCCAATGTCTGAATGGGACAAGATTCGTTACCTGATCTCCATAGGATAACATCCATTTGCCACCCTCTTTATTTTAGTTGCATATTCATATTTTGAAACATAGGCACTTGTGTTGAAACATAGGCACTTGTGTTGAAACATAGGCACTTGTGTTGAAACATAGGCACTTGTGTTGAAACATAGGCACTTGTGTTGAAACATAGGCACTTGTGTTGAAACATAGGCACTTGTGTTGAAACATAGGCACTTGTGTTGAAACATAGGCACTTGTGTTGAAACATAGGCACTTGTGTTGAAACATAGGCACTTGTGTTGAAACATAGGCACTTGTGTTGAAACATAGGCACTTGTGTTGAAACATAGGCACTTGTGTTGAAACATAGGCACTTGTGTTGAAACATAGGCACTTGTGTTGAAACATAGGCACTTGTGTTGAAACATAGGCACTTGTGTTGAAACATAGGCACTTGTGTTGAAACATAGGCACTTGTGTTGAAACATAGGCACTTGTGTTGAAACATAGGCACTTGTGTTGAAACATAGGCACTTGTGTTGAAACATAGGCACTTGTGTTGAAACATAGGCACTTGTGTTGAAACATAGGCACTTGTGTTGAAACATAGGCACTTGTGTTGAAACATAGGCACTTGTGTTGAAACATAGGCACTTGTGTTGAAACATAGGCACTTGTGTTGAAACATAGGCACTTGTGTTGAAACATAGGCACTTGTGTTGAAACATAGGCACTTGTGTTGAAACATAGGCACATGTGTTGAAACATAGGCACTTGTGTTGAAACATAGGCACTTGTGTTGAAACATAGGCACTTGTGTTGAAACATAGGCACTTGTGTTGAAACATAGGCACTTGTGTTGAAACATAGGCACTTGTGTTGAAACATAGGCACTTGTGTTGAAACATAGGCACTTGTGTTGAAACATAGGCACTTGTGTTGAAACATAGGCACTTGTGTTGAAACATAGGCACATGTGTTGAAACATAGGCACTTGTGTTGAAACATAGGCACTTGTGTTGAAACATAGGCACTTGTGTTGAAACATAGGCACTTGTGTTGAAACATAGGCACTTGTGTTGAAACATAGGCACTTGTGTTGAAACATAGGCACTTGTGTTGAAACATAGGCACTTGTGTTGAAACATAGGCACTTGTGTCGTATTGTCTTGCATATTCATTAAAGCCACAACTATCTTGTTCTGAAAATTTGTGGGAAAAAAAAAGTTAGGCACTTAATAAGTCATGTAAACGAATTCTGATTTCACAAAATAATTCCATGCAATATCTATTGGTATATTTGTTTTAAGCATCTAGCACAATTAAAAAACATTTTTAAAATTTAAAAAAAAAAAACTTTAATTTTTTTCTTATAACAAACAATAGTATTTTTTTTTAGTACAAACAAATGTTGACAAATTTATCTAACATTCAAATTAAAAATATTGTCTAAACTATGTGTCAAAATTTTAAAACTTTTTTCAAACTAAACAGCCAAGAATTCGAATATGCCGCTGCTAATGTAAATGTGTGACGAGAAGAAGGCTATCATATAAGTTCAGTGAACATCTTCGGGATATTTAACAAAACAAGCCAATGCCGTTTCAAAGGAGGTGACAACAAGGACACATCAAGATGTTTCCATCACGGCTCTTATTTCTTGTAGATTGTAGCAATACTACAACGAGAGTGAAGAATGAAAACAAATTAATTCAGATTTTCGACACTATATCACTATGGAAAATCAATTTAAAAAAAAAATTCTTAATAGCGATCCTTTATTTCCCTACATTTCTACTATCAAATATCACTGCTTAAAATTTAACATTAATAATACTTAGCCTTTTTTACTGTGATAGTTTGAACCACAGGATAATGCGGCAGAGGCTCTTCCTCTACAAAAAAAAAAATCAACTTCCATTTCTAAAAATAGCATGGGGTGTTTCCTGTTCTGAACATTTAGCTACATTGGTTTACTGAGATCTTCCAACGCATACGTTTTATTTTTTAACTAAAAATGTAAATGCTTTTTTAATTGTATTGGTATTGCCTGCTGAAGACGACTTACAGCCAAAACGTCCACTCGATTGTCTTGTATTTTATAGTCATGCCTAAGCTAATTATTTTCTAATATTTATTTAATGTACATTGCTTGAAAACAGTCTCTCAAAAATAGGCCACAAGAAAAGTCTTGATATTCTCTACAGCTGATTTTTAGGCTCCGTAGTGACCGTGCACATAATAAATAATGTGCAGGGGCTGCGGGAGTGGGGGTAGGGGGTTGATTATCATTGTGTTATATTGTGTTATATGGGGTGGGGTGGTAGTGAGCAATTTTATTTAAAAGATTTTTTTTTTGTTTTTTTTTTTTTAAAATATTTTTATCTTTGCAAAACTTATTCTTTTTATATTGACAAAATTAGCCTTGATGCTTAACAACTAAAATGTATTTTTTGCTAACAATAATTTGCACACTATTATTAGTATTATTATAAGAAGTTTTCTATAGCGTGGTACCCCAGCCCAGGGCTGGGCTCACCACGCTGTACATAAAATTTAATAAACATAATCATGATCTTAAAAATTAACATACATTAATTAAATAAAACAAAAGAAATGTATAGTCACACCAACAATTCCATAACTATGTAAATGTCAAGCCATGGACAGCACCCAGCAGCATCGTTAATCGGTCAGAAAAAGGTGGGGGGGATTGGTCAGGATAGTAGAGTCTACAGAGATGTGTTTTGAGTGCAGTTTTGAAGGCTGTGATGGTTGGTATCTTGCGGATGTGAAGTGGAAGAGAATTCCATTGTTTGGGGGGCACAGAAAGAGAAAGATCATTCACCGTATATATACATGTATAAGAAAAGTAAAATTATGTTGTTGTTTTTTTTAACTCGCTTGTTCCTGATTTAAAAATACAACTTAACTTTATTCTGCTTTATTTGGGGGGGGGGGGTTTAAGGGGTGTGCTTGAAATATTATAATACATATAATTTTCTTGTGCTATATAAAATGTGCGTGGCACATACCACATTAGTAAAGGGAACTTTGAAGAATCGCTTGATGTACCCATTTACGGAGGACATTAAACTTACTAGCTTCATGGAGGCAGCGGTCCTTAAGAGTTAGGTAAGTATCTCCAAGTCTCTTTACTCGCGTAGGTGGTACATGTTTTTTTCCTTCTATAAATGATTTCTAAATAATGAAATGCTCCACTATCTATAGCGCTTCCCAATGTGTGCCGCGACAAGATTACAGATTATACCTATTTATTGCCTGAGTGTATCATTTTTTGTGTCAACTTTTAGTTCAAGAATACCATTTCTGTACACTTTAATGAGTGATTATATTATAGTTTGATTATATTTATAGATACTCACAAAACTATTATCATAATAATTATTATCAATAATTTTGTTATCATAATAATAATCATAGTAATACAAATGAACATAGTAATAATACTTATTATCATTAAGTATAAATGTTGCTATTACTGTGTGCTGGTGTCCGGTGCTAATCTATACGCTGCGTCTTCCATTTTTTTGGTTTGTTTATATAAGTCTAAGTGTTCAGTGTTATTTTGTTACCATGGTTAACGTGCCGTTATACATGAAAGGGACTTTCGTCTGCTAAGGTAGGTGAAAGGACGAAGCGTAAAGTAAAGTTTGTTATATCATGCAATAAGGGTTCAAGATGCTTGTGTGTGTCTGTGTGCTTGTGTACACACAAGCACACAGACACACACACCTGGTCTGTTTAAAACAACAACAACAACAACAAAACACTCGTTAAAGCTTTTCCAAGCCTGAAAGTGATCGTATTACTTTTTAAAAATTATAATTTAAAAAAAAAAAATTCTTTCTTTTGAGAACCGCTTTTCTACCATTTAGGTCTTAAGTAATCTCTGTAATGATTCAGGACTTCTCCCTTCAGGCCTACGTGCAAATAACTTAAGAGCCGGGGGCTGTGGACACTCGACTTAGACACGGAAATGGCTTCCGTTTGTTTACTGCGGCTGCCCATCTGCGGATTTTGAAATTACAACCGAAGCACCTCGCAGAAATGTCCACGTCTGCAGATTCGCTAGGAGTTAAAAGAGACGGAGTTCATTATTGAGACCCAACTCGAAGTCGAGCTGAGATTTAAATGAATGTTTGTTTAAACGCCTTCATAGATAAGATAAGACCGTACAGTCTGTGACGTACTTTTCTGTTCGACTTACGTGTTTACGTGAGTTAGTTTCTTAGAGAATTTATCTAACAAAATTATTAAATGGAATTCTGCGTCCATGGATTAATTTTTGTTTAAATGTCAATCAAATAGATGATTTTGATAAAACCTCTCAGAACGGATCCCTTTAGTGACTAATAGTTACATAATTCCTTATCGTGACTGACTTGGCCTGTCAACTGTTAGAGTTATTAATTGATGAAAAGTAAGAAAACACTATTACAAATCTTTCATCATTATCATCACTACAGATCATGTTGGGCTCTGGTCTGCTCCACCACATCCATCCATTCGGATCGATCCATGGCTTTCCGCCTCCGTGCGTGAATCCTTGGCTGGTGTACGTCCTTCTCTGCATAGTCGATCCATCTCAGTCTTAGTACATAGTCGATCCATTTCAGTCTTAGTTCATAGTCGATCCATCTCAGTCTTAGTTCATAGTCGATCCATTTCAGTCTTAGTACATAGTCGATCCATCTCAGTCTTAGTTCATAGTCGATCCATTTCAGTCTTAGTTCATAGTCGATCCATCTCAGTCTTATTTCATAGACGATCCATCTCAGTCTTAGTTCATAGTCGATCCATCTCAGTCTTAGTTCATAGACGATCTATCTCAGTCTTAGTTCATAGTCGATCCATCTCAGTCTTAGTTCATAGTCGATCCATCTCAGTCTTAGTTCTTGTTGATCCATCTCAGTCTTAGTTCATAGTCGATCCATCTCAGTCTTAGTTCATAGTCGATCCATCTCAGTCTTAGTTCATAGTCGAAGTATTATTAGTTCATAGTCGATCCATCTCAGTCTTAGTTCATAGTCGATCCATCTCAGTCTTAGTTCATAGTCGATCCATCTCAGTCTTAGTTCATAGTCGATCCATCTCAGTATTAGTTTGACCGGTGGGCCGTCTGCCCCTGGATTTCTGCCTGTGGATCCCTTTTGTCCCTCTACAATCCGGCATCCTCTCAATGTGTACTGTCCATAACATTCTTCCCTTTTTATTGTTACGACTGTGGGTGGGTCTTTTTGCAACTGATGTATTCCTTGGTTTGTACGGATTGTTCACCAATCATTGTCTATAACAGGGACATGTATTTTCCAACTTTACATCTGTGTATCTTTAGCGGCATTTAAACAAAAGAAACTCTAGCCATTGGTCGCTTCATTTTGTTGTTGTTGTTTTATCATTTAAAAAACTGAAGTTCAGCAATAAGTTTTGAATTTAGACAAAATTTATAGAACGTTAAAAATCTATTTTTCTCAGTTCTACTCCCCACACCCATAAAGACCTCATCTAAGTATTTAAAAAAAAAAAACTTAAAGACCTACCAACCTGTGTGGTCACTGTCATCTCTAGATAATGCAGACTGGTAAGGAAAACTTCACACGTAATTCTGTGATGATCAAAAGCCGTACTACACTGTGTGTGGCAACGTTGAGCGGCTCAGATGTGAAGGTCACAAGTTGACCCCATCGGATGATTAAAAAGGCTGCTAGGGAAGGCAGGGACCACAGCGATGAAACAAACTGAAGACACCGGGTAGATTTTCTAGTCATGGGTGGGCCAGAAATGGGAAGTACTGTCTTCTGATTAAATCATTCATGGGTGGGCCCGAAATGGGAAGTACTGTCTTCTGATTAAATCATTCATGGGTGGGCCCGAAATGGGAAGTACCGTTTTCTGATTAAATCATTCATGGGTGGGCCCGAAATGAGAAGTACTGTCTTCTGATTAAATCATTTCAAAATAAGTTTCATTTCTAAAAAATAAATAAATAACATTGTGTTTCCCTGTGTGTGTGTGTGTGTGTGTGTGTGTGTGTGTGTGTGTGTGTGTGTGTGTGTGTGTGTTTTAATTCCTCTGATACACTACGAAAAATCTCACGATTGTTGAACTCTTATTACGAAATACGGAATGAAATTGTCGACGCGTATTTCTATGATGACAGGGGGACAGGGGAAGATAGAGAGAAAGGGGAAGATAGAGAGAGTGGGTGATAGAGAGGGTGAAGATATAGAGTGTTTGGTAGGGGAACATAGAGAGCAAGGGAGAGGGAAAGATAAAGTGATGATGGGGCGGAAAGATAGAGAAAGCGAGCGATGGGAACATAGAGAGGGGACGAGAGAGAGAGGTTGAGATGGGAATATATAAATGGAGAGGGGAAAATAGAGAGTGGAAGAGAGGGAAAGGTAGAGAAAGAGAGTAGGGGAAGATAGAGAGAGGGATAGGGGATGATAGAGAGGTGAAGATATAGAGAGGGGGACAGGGGAAGATAGAAAGGGATAGGGAAAGATGGAGAGAGGGAGAGAAGGAAAGATAGAGAGACGGGAAGATAGGCGAGAGGGGGAGAATAGGGTGTTGACACTAAATAAAGATGGAGAGAGGGGGAGAAGGAAAGATAGAGAGTCGGGAAGATAGGCGAGAGGGGGAGAATATGGTGTTGACACTAAATATTAATTAAACTACTTTGTTCTTAGGACGTGGCAACATAAAGTTTTGCTTTTCATTCGTCCAAACGGCGCACGTGACGTTTTCTTTATTAAATTTGTTTCCTCGAGGTTTATACCTTAATCATTACAAAGGTACGACTTCTGGACTTTTATGTGGACATCGAGCTCAATTGAGAAGGTCTAAATAATCGACATGGATACAATTGTGATCAGGAGGGCGTGGCTTTGAACGTCCATCTGTCAACATCAATACATTTTTAACTAATCAGCCCCCACTTCCCTGCTTGCGTCACGTCAACACGTGTCTTCTACATAAATCTGTTACTCTTCTTCCAGACTGGGTCAGTGTGACACCGGGTACCAGATGTTCCCGGAAACGAAAGGTATAAAAAAAAACAGTCGTGTTTATTATCCAGCCTGGGACGAATTAGAGGGCGTGGGGGTTGTAGATTAAACGAAATAGAGAATATAAGGTTAGAGATTAAACGAATTAGAGAATATAAGGTTAGAGATTAAACGAATTAGAGAATATAAGGTTAGAGATTAAACGCACGTAGATATTGATATTTACGTTAATTTGGCTTGAAGTTCGTTTGTATTCTTGTGGCGGTGATGTGGTAATTTTGGCGGGGGGAGGGGGGAGCGAGAAGGGGAGAATAATGATAGAATAATTGCTTTGAAGATACATTATTGTGAAGTGAATGAAGAGCTCGGTGTGGTGTTTAAATGTTTTGAAATGATAGTAAACGTGATCAAAGCGGTTTGAAGGGTGTTAGGGTTACGCGATGGATTAGGGTTAGGCGGTGTAAATAATGTAAAAGAATGATACAAGTCCATCTAGTGGTCGGGGTGGTTTTATAACAAAGAATGTTTAGTTTCGGAGGAAAAGTGCTGGAGGGCAAGTGCTAGAGGACAAGTGCTGGAGGACAAGTGCTGGAGGACAAGTGCTGGAGGGCAAGTGCTGGAGGACAAGTGCTGGAGGGCAAGTGCTGGAGGAAAAGTGCTGGAGGACAAGTGCTGGAGGGCAAGTGCTGGAGGAAAAGTACTGGAGGACAAGTGCTGGAGGACAAATGTTGGAGGACAAGTGCTTGAGGACAAGTGTTGGAGACACGTTTTGGAGGACAAGTGTTGGAGGACAAGTGGGACAAGTGCTGGAGGACAAATGCTAGAGGAAAAGAGTTGGAGGACAAGTGCTGGAGGAGAAATGCTAGAGGACAAGAGTTGGAGGACAAGTGCTGGAGGAAAGTGTTTTATGATATCAGGAAGATAGCGACCAAATCTCTTTTGTAAGATATGGGTCTATGTTGTATGTTATGTATAGGTCGATGTTGTAAATAATCTTTGGGATAATGTTATATGGATAGGGCAACCTATTTTCGGTTTTCGACGTCTGAGCCAGAAGTTACCATATTTTAGGCGTTGTTTCAGTTTCGGCCGAAACAGAAATGTTTCGGATGATTTTCGGTTGCGGCTGAAAGTGAAAGTGTCTTTCTTTCTTTCTGTCGGCCGACATTCCGAAATCCATTGTTGCTCGACGTCTTGCTGTCATGGTATATTATTTGAATAATCCTCTTAGAACACTGCCCCCCGGGATTCCGGTCGACAAGACTGTAGTGACTTGCCGATTTGGAAGCGCTGGCCACCGACCCCCCTCGGCGTTAACCCGGGGCACATAACCACCATTGCGTGTCCCGCATGGCAGACAGGGACAAACGTTGCTGGACAAACGGCTCCTAAGGGCTGCCACCTGTGATACTTCACAGGGGGAAGAAAAGGCAAACACAGAAATATTAGGACGTTAATTTACCATCCCGGCCCCTAGCAAAGTGGACTGCGGACGCTTTAAACGCAGCGTCTTCGGTCGACCAGATGTCTCCGGGCGGGGAGGGTCTCCGTCGGCAAACCCGATCGAGCGGTTGCTGGTGGGGACGCTTCACGCCCGGGGAGGTCTCTGGCATTCCCCCGCACGGCCAGACATCGGGGAAAACCGGCGCCTGGCAGGTGTGGGTGGGCGCCAGGGAGGGCATAAGGAGCGAGAGCTCGACGGCCCTCTGACGCCATTTCCTAATGAGACACTTCTCAGAACACTGCTCACGGCTGCACGATGACGTATTTGTCCAATATTTGGGCTTGTGATAAAGATAAATAGTTTTGTGTTAAAAAAACTAATGGAATGGTAACTATTTCTAGGCTTTTTGTGTTTTATTTTTCTTTTTTAAACAATTGAGGAATCCCAGGAATATTCAATTGATTCATTTGTGACCATCATTTTGATTTATCATTATCATGCTCATGAATGAGTTCGTAGGAAAAGATAAATAGTATTGTGGATAAAAAAAATCTAATGAAATAGTAACATTTCCATTAGTATTTTTGTATTAAATAAAAAAAAAACAAAAAACATAAACATATTAGGGAGCCCTAGGCTTATTCAATTCATTCATTCGTCACTATTCATCATTATCAGGCTCATAAATGTTGTCATTGACAATGAAATACAATATTAAAATATAACACCAAATTAACCATGTGTATGGACACAATTGTAAAGAAAGAGAATAATGAACCTTAAGTAGTAATTTTAAAAAAATATAATTATTTATTTCAATTTTGTTTAATTAGGCGTTAAGTAGCCTTTGAATCATAAGCCTACACACATGTGCATGTAGCAATGTTTTGTATAATAATTATGTAGTAGGTCTACTGTATTATTATACTACAGGTGAATCAAATTTCCATTACTTTTTTTATTAGGGTCAAATATAAAAATAGCCTACCAATGATAATTGAGGATAAACAAAAAAGATTTTTTTAATTAAAACTAAAAAAAAAATTAAATGTGGACCAATAACAACGCGTGTTTCAACCAAGATGTATTGGTTGTCCGAACAAAGAAATCCTTTTTAGTGGGCGATACCATTAAACAATAGATAGGCTAAGCTTTCGATCGATACCAACTTTGTCTAGGTAGCGTTGTAGTTATATTATAAAATGCAAATGCCGCCTACGAGTATATTTTGCACGAATTCCATCGTCCCCCAAATCAAATTTTTAACTTATCATACTAATTAGAAATACATTTTTAACAACTTTAAATAACTTTTAATGCAAAGATAAAAACCAAAGTATTCCTTGCATGTTTGCCTCGTAGAATTCACAATAATCTTATTTGTTATTGAAAAGTATACAAACATTGATATTCCTCCCACCCAGAACCAAAAAACCAAAAAACAAAAAAAAAACATTTTTCGACTTGGGCAGAATTCGTCCGAGTTCCGAAAAACCTAAATCTTTCGCTTTTGGCCGAAAGTCTCGTTTAGCTTTTGGTTTTGGCTTCGGTTTCAATTTTAACTTTCGAAAACCACATTCGGTCGGTGTCTAGTTGTATGTAATATATGGGCGAATGATGTTTGAAAGATATAGACCTATGTTGAACGTAACAAATGGGTTAATGTTGTATGTCAGTAGGGAGTAGTGTTGTATGTAGATATGGGCTAGAGTTTCAATTAAAATATGGTCCTAAAGTTCGAGGAAGTCCATTTTATAGAAAATGTAGCGAATTTATTGAAGTCACATTTCCTCACTGTGTTTGTTGCTACATTTCCTCACTATGTTTCTTGACCATTTCCTCGCCATACTCGTTAACAATTTCCCCCTGTGCACTTGCCATTCAACTTCTCTTAGTCCGAGCTTTGAAACCATTATATTTATGAGACGATTTCTCACCAATCCATCCATCCATCAATCCATCCATTGCTAGTAAATCCAGCAGTTTTAAAAAATTTGATGATTTCCTGTTTAGCAAACAGTTAAAATCCTCTTATCTAAAATGAGAAAATATGGTGATTTAAGGAATGAACGTATTCAAACAAAACATGCATAATGTAAAAACATCAAAACCAAACATGAGACTCATTATTTATACAAGGCTGTATAATATTAAGGCATCGTTAGATATTTATCTGCTAACGGAATCTCAAAAACAAAGTTCTGGCAATCTAAAATACCGTATATATTTAGAAAGATGTATTTTGGATCCTTTAGATGAAATACGCTTAGATACACTTTGCTTCATTGATGCTCCATCGATTTGTGACTATATTATATTTTCAGTTCTGTTACACAGTGTGATATTTTGTAAATCAGGAACTATCGATGTAATGTATACATTGAATCACCGATTGAATGAATATACCATGCAAATCAAATAACCGAGTGCATTGGTCCACCAGGTAAAATTCAATCACTTCTAACATTCCCCATTTCTATCAGAGTCGTTTTTAGGGTTGCTGTCACCCGGTAGCGGTAAACTCATACCGTCAGCGGCCCCCACCCCCTTTTTACCTCTTCTGGGCCCGCACCGAGCAATTCTTAACTAGACCACACGGCATCGCCGATATTATTGTTTGTAAATTGCACCCTAAAGAAATAAAGCACATACCAAACAAACATAAATATTGAGGTAACACTGTTGAGCAAATGCAAGAAAATTACTTTTAATGAACTTCAAACTTTACCGTAAAAACTTTTTCCCTTAGTCTTTAAAGATTAAAACCCGTCAAGTACACTTACTTCATAGAATTCAACATGTTTCACCTCATCACTTTCAACTGGTACAACTGCTGGATCAATACGATTGCTAGGGCGAATGCGTTATAGGTGATACACACAATCAACGATTATACTTAAAAATTGAAAAGTATATATAATAACGCGTCAACATGTAGGCATAGAGTATTAATAGATTATTAAGCTCTGAACAAGTTTTTAACTTTTATTGTCAAAGTTATCTATTCATGCCACCCCGTGGAAGGTGACATCCATAGCCTTATGATGTATACACCTGTGCAAATATCCTAAGAAACCCTTTCACAATTTCCCTGCCATGACTAATATTGTAAAGAATAATGAATGAAGAATTGCGTTTGAGCTGTTTGAAGGAAATAGAAAATTTTATAGAATGTGTTGTCATCGGCAATGAGTCTATGTGCCAAGTTTCAGCTCGATAGCTTGACGGGAAGTCGGTCGATAAGCAGTTCGAATATTTTGCCACCCAGCCAACCACACAAAAAGCGAAGTTAAAATAAAGAATGCTTAAAAAGTGATTCAAAATAAAGAAAAAATGCAGATTATTGGATTTTAAAACAAAATTATAAAATCATGCATTCATAACTGAGCCACAGGCCTCAAGACATTCCTAATTATATGATACTTCCATCAGCCTACTCACTTGATGTCAATTTATCAAATTATATGTTTGAAACGTACGTGTTTCTGTGGATGTATGCGTGTGTGTTCGCGACTGCCTTGTGATTCGTGCGCTCATTAGCTGTTCTGGCAATATCACTGTATTTTTTCCGAGTGGTCAACGAGACCTAGCGGGCATTCACCTTGGACAATATGTGTTATCCATGTGTTGAAATGCTTGTGTCTGATGTCAATCGCTGGATGTTGTCGCTTTTTTGTGTGTTAAATGTTATTTGTCGCAAGTTGGACAGTTTATTTTGAAGTATTTTAGCAACATATAAACCAATGCCCGCCCACCCCCTCCCCTACCACACAATTATGCAATGTATTCCTTGATGTCAAGGAGTCGGGAAAGTAACTAATATTAATTACTTTAAACACAATTATGGATATAAACTCTGCCAAGAACGAAAAAAATATTTAAAGTAAAAATAGTTGAAAGGAAACACTTGAACATTTCCGGTAAATGGCCGCCAATCTGCATTAATTTGTTGAACACTTCCGGTGTGCGTGTAAACAAAGCCTGTGACGTCGGGAAGCGATCTGGTGGAGTTTTCTCCATCAGACGCCCGTTGGCTTAAATAAATGTCGGATCCAATAACTGCAGCAGCTTCTTTTTTATGGACCATGTCATTATCCTGAAATCGATTTACTCTTCTGATTCGTACCATTTCTTTATCTTTAGATTTTAGCTTTCTGTAATGAGGGGTGTTGTTAAGGTGGAGTAATGTCAATTAGTGTATTTCTGATACAAAGGCAGGTGTCTGAAGTTAGTATTGATTAACACGAAAGGGAAGGGCCTGACTATGACTAGACAGGGCACCTGAAGTTCCCGATGTAGGAAGCAATAGAGATGACTATTTTTAGACCATTACACTTGGGCAAAGGTTCTTAGCCTGTGGCCATAGCACCCCATGGGAGGCTCATCAAAAGTGTACAGAACGTTCATCCATCTATCCCTGTGGCGCTACAGCCCATGTAGGGCTTTGGCCTGCCCCACCACCTCCTTCCATTCAGACCTAACTGATACTTTTCCATGCTTGGATTCCCAGCTGCGGTAGATCTTTTCCACATACTCCATTCATCTTAGCCTAGGTATGCCTTTGAGCTGTTTTCCTCTGTGGTGTTGGTGATGCATCCTTTCACTCCTCTGTCATTTGGCCCTCTCTCTCAGTATCGCGCCCACTACAGCATATCCTTTTTTTAATCTCTGCAACTATCGTTGGATCCTGATATAGAGAGAGAATGCAATCGGGGGATGAAATTTCTCGTATTTCTTTTCTGGAGGGCTCTTACACTTTCCCTCTATATTAGTTGCCAGCTTTCCAAGCTGGAAGAGCTTTGGCTAACTTTTCTAGATTTTTACGAGACGCAGTATACTTCTAGGCGCTGTACAATTTGTGTTCATACATAAATATTTGCATCTTTCGAGAATTATACTTGTTTCCTTGCTGTGCTATAAATTAATACAGTTTTGATTTTGTATATTTGATTTCATTCCCTTTTTAGCGTATTGTTTAACAAATCAGCAAAATCTTTTTTTTAAATTTTAAATATTACATTTTCACAGCCAAATAACGTTAAGTAAGAAATTGTCTGCTCGCCGGTGATATGTACCCATTTTTTTCTTACTTTCACCAATAACAAATTGTATTCACAGCACTATTTAAAGATATCTATACTAGATTGAGTTACTTATTTTTACATGTTTAAGTCTGCTCATTAAGGTTGTAAATTTATAAAATACATTTTTTTTACAATTTTCCTGTGTCCCAATGGACCGTTACATAGTTTTGAAGATTTAATCTGTGTTGAAATTCAGCTCGTTAAATGAACAATACATAACAAAGGAATGAAACCCAATATACAAAGAAAACGATAACGAAGCTAATGATAATATGCACAATCATTGAACAATACAAATATTAATTTACACTTATATAAAGCGTTCAATCTTGCAAAGATATAACGTCTCTTATATGTCATGACAAAATATCGTTTCAGGATAGGAAAGACGCTGGACTTGATAGCGAATTTCCAACACTGACTTAAACTTTAACCTAATTACATCTAACCATATGTTTTTTGTTATATTTTTAAAAAATAAATATATATATTTTGATTATTTCAACCCCTTGTAATTGAAATATTTCTTTTAAGAGTTTCTTGTACTGACCCACCAATTTTAAAGATAAGAATGAATTGTTCGTTTTTACATAGAATATTTGCAATATAATGATTAACTCTAAAATTTTAAATTTATTCATCAGCGCACAGCCGTGATGACTGGCTGACGCTACGGAAAGATTGATAAAATATAGTAGACCATTGGTTCCCAGCCTTTCTTTTTACCTCTCGGAACCTTGTTTAGGGTTAATTTCAACGGGGCGGGGGGGTATGGGGTGCATTAGTCTTATTATTTGTCTTACAAGTTAATGGTGTTTAGGAGTTTCCGCAAGGAGCCCTTCAAGTATGCACACGACGCCCTTTGGGAAATTATGTCTCCACAGATGTAGACGTCTTCAGTAGACATAGAATCATATTTTTAGGCGTTGTCTGTTACCGTGTGATTTTGGATTGTTAATTCGGAAACGCGACTTTGATGATGTGGCGCCGGAACTTTGATGATGTGGCGACGGGAATTTGATGACGTGGAGACGGGAATTTGATGATGTGGTGACGGGACTTTGATGATGTGGTGACGGAACTTTGATGATGTAGTGACGGAACTTTGATGATGTGGCGACGGGGAATTTGATATTGTGGAGACGAAAGTTGATGATCTGTACTTCACGAACAGGTTGGTTTTTTTGTTTTTTTTGGGTGTGGGGTTGGGGGAAGGGGTTGGTTTGGAGCAGATGTAAGAGCCATGAATGGGTTCGAGACTAAGTATGACATTATAATAAAAACGCATGACGAAATGTTCAGCTATGCTCCTTAAGTAATCAGATTCTGAGATTTTACTCCTATTGCACAATCTTCTTTTAAGAAAAAGACGTAAATCAGACTTGAGGTTTCTTGAATTAATCACTCTATTTTATCCCAGAAACGAAATGAGAAAACGAAATGAGAAAACGAAATGAGAAAATAAAATGAGAAAATGAAATGAGGAAACGAAATGAGAAAATGAAATGAGAAAATGAAATGAGGAAAGGAAATGAGAAAATTAAATGAGAAAAGGAAATGAGAAAACGGAATGAGAAATGGAAATCCGAAAACGAAATGAGAAAACGAAATGAAAAAAACGAAATGAGAAAATGAAATGAGAAAATGAAATGAGAAAATGAAATGAGAAAACGAAATGAAAAAAACGAAATGAGAAAATGAAATGAGAAAAGGAAATGAGAAAATGAAATGAGAAAATGAAATGAGAAAACGAAATGAAAAAAACGAAATGAGAAAATGAAATGAGAAAAGGAAATGAGAAAATGAAATGAGAAAATGAAATGAGAAACCGCAATGAAAAAAACGAAATGAGAAAATGAACTGAGAAAAGGAAATGAGAAAATGAAATGAGAAAACGAAATGAGAAAAACGAAATGAGAAAACGAAATGAAAAAAATGAAATGAGAAAATGAAATGAGAAAAGGAAATGAGAAAACGAAATGAGGCAACTAAATGAGGAAAAAAACATATCAGACGCAACCCCCTCCTCCTCCTCCCATCCCACTTGTCTCAAACTCAACGATGTTAAAGATATCGAGTGCATACATCATTATCCCCTCCCCCCCCCCCCCCCATCGTGCTATCCCAGTGTGCCCTTGTCATGGGCCGGTGAACGGAAGCCATAAACGTTTGTGTCAGGGTGAACTTCGACTTAGTGTTTCAGTTCTGGAGACTGACATTTAATCGCAACGAATACAGGATATTCAACACTTCTGATCTGATACAAGTTTTAGTATTAAAGCTATAAGAATACAGCAATCAGGGTCGGGGAAAACCCGAAGAAAGACTACAGCAATCAGGGTCGGGGAAAACCCGAAGAAAGACTACAGCAATCAGGGTCGGGGAAAATCCGAAGAAAGACTACCAAAAAAAAAAAAAAAAAAGATAGGACGTTTCGGCTGAAAAAAAAGCCTTAAACAGAAACAAAAATGGGAAGGTGTAAGATTGGGGGTGGTGGTGGTGGTGGTTGGGGGAAGACAACAAAGAATAAAGAATAACATAAAATATAAAAAAAAAACACAACTTGGATATCTTTGGATATGTTTGGATATGTTTGGATATGTTTGGAGTAAGGCGGCAAGTGTCAACGCAACTGGTGGCAGAGTTTATAATGGACCTTTCAGTTTGCCAACTAGTTGTTAGGATTGTTCGCTTTTTGTTTTTTTAATCAGATCATTCTTAACAACTTAACGTACATGTTCATCTTTGCACATGTTCATCTTTAGAACCTTTTGGCCTTTTCTTTCGTGTGGGAATATATTTATACTATTCTCAATTATCATTTTAGAACGGTATGCATTATTATTAAGTATCCGTTCGTTGATTCATTCATTCATTCATTCTTTTATTCATTCATTCTTTCATTCATTCATTATTTATTTCATTTATTCATTATTTCATGCATTCATTCTTTAATTAATTAATTCATTCATTCATTCATTATTTCATTCATACATTCATACATTCATTCATTCATTCATTCGTTCATTCTTTCATTCATTCATTCATTCATTATTTCATTCATTCCTGTGTTTATTGATTCATTCATTCTTTCATTCGTGTATTTATAGAATCATTCATTAATTATATTATTGCAAAAGCACACTTGTTAAAATGTATCTATCAACTAATATTATTGTTATGTAATTTTCTTGCACTTCACGCTGGTGGCTTATGGTTACGTGCTTTATTACTTTATACCTTCGGTTATGAATGTACTCAGCCAAGCAAATCTCCCCATTCTTAGGTTAGCCTTCAGCGCATTGACAGTTCTTGGTATTCACACCTAGAATAGGTCAGCTAACATTTTGCAGTCACCCTAAAGGATGTTTGAAATCTAATGTTACAAGCGGTTTCCTGTATATTCAACATGACCTTGGATTTCTTCACCTTGACAGTTTTATTTTAAACATATTTCTGTTGACTTGATAATGGGCATTTAAAAAAAAAAATCCTTGAGTCAAACTTTACATATTTTCATCATCAGTGGCGCTACAGCCCATGTAGGGCCCTGGCCTGCTCCCCCACATCCTTCCATTCGGATCGATCCATGGCTTTCCGCCTTCATGAGCGAAACCCCAGCTGGTGTAAATCCCTCACCACATCGTCGATCCATCTCAGCCTTGGGCGACTGGTGAGTCGTCTCCCATTGGGTTTCTTCATGTATATCACCTTTGCTGTTCTACATTCCGGCATCCTTTCAATATGTCTTGCCCAGCGCAGTCTCACTTTTTTTTTATTGTTGCGACGATGTTAAATTTTTGCCAAATTTTAATCCAGCGGTCAGTAAACGTTTTGATAATGTTGTGCAAAGGTAGGATTTCTAATTCATTCAACAAGCCAAATACTCATATGTCTACATTCCCAGAAACATTTTTATGTCATTTATTGTTATTTTCGTGTTGTTCCGCATGGCATTGAATATCGCACTGGGTGCCACGCTCGGCACGCGTGCTGTTGGTTGTCGACCCCTGTTTCAATTAACGCTGACGAGTCCTCCATTTACCTAATCTGGGTGGTGCACTACGTGGAAAAGTTTGAGAAGCACTGCTGTAGAGCTTGGAACAATTTAGCAGTCTCCGCCTGTATGTTTACAAGCTCCTGATCTCCCAGCTACCAGCTGATGTGACCCACATGATAACTCGCCGTCATAATAACATTTGACGTCATGTATGATGTCATCGGCCATAATGTTCTGGGGAGGAACAAAGGGACAGAATTCGGGCACGCGCTGAGCTTCTGTGATGACACATTGTGTTGAGTAACTGGAGATGAATGCTTTGTAACGCCCCTTTTGTCTAGTTCTGGTTCTGAATATTAAGGATTTTGCATCATCAAAAAATAACACTCCAATTATTTTATCGTAATATCCGTATCTCGAAACAGGTATGCAAAATTTGTGATTTTTTTCTCTTACACGTTAACTGGGATAATGAAATAGAAATGACATGTCTTTGAATTTTGTCCTGTGTTTATGAGTCACGGGTAGTTGTACAATCCAATTTGCTTGTCAAGCATGTAAGCGTACCCGAGCTCCACTGAGGTTGGCGTGGTAAGAGGTAAGTAACATGACCAGAAGGTGTTCTAATGTGTATTTGAAGGTGATGAGTTGTTCAACAGGTTTACTGGGGTGAGCTGAGATGGATTGGTGTAATACGGCGATGTACATTGATGTCTTGTGATGCACTTGGATAAACAGCGCTTGACTATGGTAAACAGAGATAAAGAGTCGTGACCTTAGGTGTACAAACGTGTACAAAAGTTAACAGAAGTGTGCAATGGCCTTCAGGCGAGTACAGATGTGACACGAGGTGTTCAGATATAACGATTTCGTGACTGTTAGTCTATGCAAATCACCACAAAAAGCCACTAAACTATTGTTAATAGGTTAAAGAAATTACATGTATGTGGTATCTCTCGTCCAGTTTCATTTCTCGTGAAAGACAACTGAATTTGTAACACCCATTGCTGTCTAAGGTTGAATAGAACACCGTCAAATCACAAAGGTGGTCAAGTACTATTGCATTGGACTGCTGCTGTTTGTTCAGACACGATTTTCTGAGGAAATAATTGTATCACTATGAAATCATTTTTTCTTGTGTTTGACTATTCAAACATGTACTACATTGTATAGAACTTTTTTGACATATTTACCCATCATATTATTTCTCTTGTAGTATAGCTGCTCTCATACAGTGCTGCTGCTAGGGTCAGTGCCACCCGGGGCTGGGCCAAGGTTTTTATTTCCGCACACCAACCAATCACTAAAAAACACCTCTAGAGTTGACCGAAAATGCGGGACCCTCCAACCCACCCTTCATACGCAAGTCACTTCAACTATGTGTCCTTCTGTTTCACTAGTAATCATAGATTCGAAGTGCAAGGAAAGTGCTGGCAGATTGCAATGTCAATGTTATGCTCTCAGCGTGGCTCCCGTTTTTTTACGTCTGTCCATTTATGCTTCATTACTGAATGAAAAAACCCTTTCTACAAATGCATTTAAGGTTGGAATTCTAAGCTAAAAAAAGTAAATATGACCGTGTTTAAGTTTGGGAAACTTCTTTTAAAATTTAGCATGAGAGGGAGAAAGAAAGGGAAACAATCGTCTTAAATGAAGGGGAATAAAGTCACTCGTAACATGCACTGGGAAAAAAAACAACGTAAAGCTGAATTCAAAAACTTAAAAAAAATTTTTTTTTTAAAAACACAAACGAAAATCTGGGAAACCAAAGTTTCAGATATTTTCTGCAATCTTAATTAAGTGATGACGCCATTCTGCCATGTCTCCCCCTCCCCAAAAAAACTTCCCGAATGTAACATTTCACGTCATACTGGATTCACTGGTATTGAATATGCATCCTTCGCCTCGAAGCGCGGGTTAAGTAAGAAACGGTTACTTGCTTCTCAGGCTGTCAGGACCCCGCATGTCTCTTGCAGCAGTTGTCTTAGACAAATATCGTGTTTGTTAGACGTTAGCAGCAGTAGTGACAAGTGTGGCGGTTTTAACACGTCTGGCAGTTGTAAAAAACGTATACCAGTTGTAGCAAGCTGTAACCGTGAAAAACTCAAAGATAATGGAAATGTAAAGCAATTACTACAAACACAAAAAAACAACAACCGTAGGATCGAAAATGGTCATAGGTGGGTAAAAAACACGGACATCAAAAACACAAACATAAGCCGCCCAAACCAAACATAAAACACATGGATTTACTTCTCAGTCCCAGCCTCAGAAACACCACTACAATTATGTCTTTAAAAAAAAACCATAGCTCGAGGCGTGAGGTCAAATTAGGGCCGCAGCGATTTGCATCAAAGCACATGCTGGCAGAGTATCAACCCCTGCTGATATTTGACACCAGCGTGCGTGGTGTGTGAGTCAAGAAAGTGCACATTTAAACAACACAAAAAATGAGATTGTACGTCACTTGCCAGTGGTGGGATGCAGTGAGTGAAGACAGAGGCAGATGGCATGGTGGTTGATTTCATGATATAGCCGTTCACGGTGGATATCTCCACGGTGAATTTGTGCACGGTGGATGTCTTCACTCTTGACGTTTTCACGGTGGATGTCTTCACTGTGGATGTCTTCACGGTGGATTTCTTCACGGTGTATGTGTTCATGGTGGATGTCTTCACGCTTGTTCTCTTCACGGTGTATGTCTTCACGGTGTATGTCTTCACGGTGAATGTCTTCACGGTGGATGTCTTCATTGTGAATTTTTGTCCATTCCATGTCTTCACAGTCGTGGTCTTCATGGTGGTGGTCTTCACGGTGAAGCTCTTCACAGTTGAATGTTCTATTATGCAAGACTTCCCAATGATGCGTTCACGGCGAATGGCTTCACCGTGGCTAGTGAAACAAAATTCAATGATGCCACTACTCGTACTTCAGTTCACCAATAATTTCGGCATTCGTGCCATTAGCAAAAGCTTCCCAAACGTTTGGTGCCACAAACTGTTTGTGCTACACCTCCCAAACTGTTGATGCTACAACATATTGATGCTACACCTCCCAAAGTGTATGTGCAACAACTCCCAATCTGTTTGAGCTACAACACCCAAGCTGTTTGTGCTACAACTTTCAAGCTGTTTGCGCTACACTTCCCAAACTGTTTGTGCTACAACTCCCAAGGGGCTGAGGGATTATCTATGGGTGTGGGGACGAACTATACACAAACTTTAATTTCGTGGGAAGTGGGGGGATGCTTGTATTATCAGACTAGAAGTTGCTTTCCAAGGACAATACACTCTGAAATGCCATAGTTTGAACGTATGCCAGTACTATCAAGGCGATGCGAGAAGACAGCACTAAGAAATGGGCAGGTGAGACGCTGAAATATGCCACGATCTATCAAGTTAATTAAATGATTTTATCGTAAACGGGTACATCTTTGTTAACACGGCAAATGGGCTGGCCCGCTCCGGGGCGGAATTAATGCAGGTACAGCACTGATTTTACACGCCAACTCCAAAAAAAACCGAGCCCCAAATGTGTTACAAGAGGGTAGGGAGGATGATCCCCCATGTCACTTGCAACCATGAGTTCTCGCCTTTCATGACCAACCAAACAAGGCTTTTGTGAGTTGAACAACATCACTTGGAGTTGAAGAGGAGATAGTTGGATAACGGAAGTGGCGTTAGGTAAACAGAGCACCGTCGGTGGACACGGGACACAAGAGCCTGCCATTGTTCCCGGAGCAGACGGCTGTATGTTCTGTCTGCCAGCGGTCAGATGTATGCGTGCTGGGGTTATCAATCAGAGAGAACCTGGTGTTTGGAGTCAGGCATCCAGGAAGTCTAAGTAACATTGACCAATGTCTAGTTGTCTGGATGTCTAGGTAACATTGACCAATGTCTAGTTGTCTGGATGTCTATGTAACATGCACTAATGCCTAGTTGTCTGGATGTCTAGGTAACAGTGACTGTCTAGTTGTATGGATTTCTAGGTAAAATTGACTAATTTCTAGTTGTCTGGATGTCTAGGTAACATTGACTAATGTCTAGTCTCCATGTTCAATTAACATTGACTAATGTCTAGTTTCTGGATGTCTATGTAACACTGACTAATCTCTAGTTGTCTTGATATTCAATTACCCACTATATAGTTGTCTGAATCCCCTGATTACTATGCAGTCCTGTACATGGATTCTATGCTACGAACGAATGAAGAGAAGTTATAGAAATGTAACCTTCACCCTGGATCAGCTGATGAAGCGTGTTTGGTGGCATCAAGAAGTTTAGCTATAGGTGTTAGATAGTGTTTGGTGGTATCAAGAAGTTTAGCTAAAGAAGCTTCGTGGTGTTTTGGGTATGGACTAGACATAATTATTTCTTACACAAGATTTTTGTAAAATCATATTTGGAGTAAGACTTGGCCTAAACATCACTAACTGCTGAAACATTGTCATGAAAATTCAGCTTAGAGGAAGAAGACATTTTTGCTTAAAATATTTTATGGGTAACAATTCACTTCACATCTGTCTATATCCTGATACAAGATTAGGAATAAAATATATAACTATTTATTTTTTTTTTAAAAAGGTAACAATTTTAAATCAAAAGTAATTGCTTGCACCCTTGGCACCCTTACGCCCTCCCAAACTGGCATCCATACCCACCCAACCTGGCATCCATACCCACCCTACCTGGCATCCATACCCACCCAACCTGACCTCCATACACTATCCACTTAAAAAAGAAAATGGCTCTGTTGAGAAGAGCAGGGTTTCCTCTATGACATTGACATTCCATTTATTATCAACGACACTGAAATAATTTCATTTCTGACATTTAAATTGTTAACACCCCAAGTTAAAACTGATTCTCACATAATCGTATTCCAGACTGTCAGCATTCATCTTAAAGTTGATTGTTTCCTACTGACCTCTGCTTTAAACACACTCACACACACATTCACACACCAACTGACGTTGATTTATCTCGAGACGGCTACGCCTTTCCGGACAGAACAAAGTTTATTTATTCTCCGTTAAAAAAAAAAAACGACAACAAAAAATCTAACAAAAAACGAAACATTTAAAACAAGAATTATTGCTATATTCCCACAGCAGCGTATCCGTCCGGGGCGGTGAGTGTGGAGGTAAAGGGTGCGGGGGGGGGGGGAGTGTGGTAGTACAACTTGACATGCGAGGCACAATGACCTGATGAACTCACCAATGTCAGCACCACGCTAGGGGGAGGGGGGGAACGGAAATTGTGGGGTGGAGGGTACAAAAACAACTACACACAAACAGGCGGAGGAATGAGGGATGGGGGAATGAAAAAAAACATGCAACTAAACAGATTACTAGGGGAGAGTACAACTGTGGAAACAACACGTGAAGTCGTGTCTCCAGGCAGGTCTCCAGTATCGTAGTCGAAGAACCGGTTCTATCTGGGTCAGAGCATCGAATTCAAAGTAGTTGAGTTGGGTTGTTTTTGGGCGGAGTAAGTGGTTCTGGATTAGGTCGGAGTGGTGGGGGACAACGTGTTGTTCGGACTGAACATTCTAAAACTTTTAAAAAGAAATCTCCTAAACAAAGTTTGTCTGTATGGCACTGAGCTTACTTTTTTTGTTTGTTGTTGTTGCAATTCCACCGCCCTGTTCTTTACCGCGTTGTCTTGTAGGCGCCCCAACAGAGAGGAATGCCGGGACGTACACAAATGAGCATGTTTTTAAAAAAAAAAAAAACTTATTGAAATCATTCCTATGAAATATCGCATTTGATCACTATCCTAATAATTAACGCACTGTTGGAAAACATTTTTTTATTTAAAAAAAAAAAAATAATCATAAAAAATAGTGAAGATTAAAACCACCACAAAAAGTAACGAAGCAGAAGGTGTACACTAAGGTGTACACTAAGGCAGTGCTCCGAAATCTTTTTTCCTTGATGTCCGCGTCACTTTACGATTAAAAAAAATAATTTAAAACTACAATTAAAATGATTCATCTTTGTTGTTTTCACACAAACCAACATTTGACATGTGTGTGTGTGTGTTGTTTTCACACATACCAACATTTCACATGTGTGTGTGTGTTGTTTTCATACATACCATTTGACATGTGTGTGTTGTTTTCATACATACCATTTCACATGTGTGTGTTGTTTTCATACATACCATTTGACATGTGTGTGTTGTTTTCATACATACCATTGGACATGTGTGTGTTGTTTTCATACATACCATTTGACATGTGTGCGTTGTTTTCACCCATACCAACATTTTGAAATGTGTGTATTTTTTTAAAAACGTATTTATATACGTGAAAGTAACATGAACGCGTATATCAACAGACCAGAAATAATCACTTTCTTCATTGTTTCTACACAACTGCTTGTGTCCATGTTTGAACTGATCATTTCATCCTTTTTTTTTTACCCACTACAGATTTAATACAAAGAAAAATTCTCATTTATACACGCAATGAAAATACTATTCTGATACAAAAAACAGCACGGACAGTTAACTGACTTATGACGTGGGTGCTGGGGGGTCGAGCAGTGCACTGGATCCAATCCCCAGGAAAACGCCTAGACAAAAAAAATCACCAGCATGGGACACGTTAACCTTGAATGACAACTTCATCTATTAGAAGGCAAACTCTGAAATCAAACCCGGATATGGAGTCCCGTAGGCGGGAGGACATTAACACAATGACATTTCCGACAACACCTGCGACATTCACTGCTGTATAGTGAGACACACAAGACACTCTGATGGTCATCTACTAGAGTGAGACACACAAGACATACTGTGCTGGTTATCTACTGCATAGTGAGACACACAAGACACACTGCTGATAAACTACTGCATCCTGGTCTATTTCCTGTCGTCTTTAACGGAGTCTTCCCATTGGATCAAATAGGCAATAACGCGGTAGTGGGGCTAACGCTTTGATCAACTCTCCCTCACTTCAAACAAAGTACAGCTCAAGTCAAGGCTACTGCTCAAGTCAAGGCTACTGCTCAAGTCAAGGCTACTGCTCAAGTCAAGGCTACTGCTCAAGTCAAGGCTACTGCTCAAGTCAAGGCTACTGCTCAAGTCAAGGCTACTGCTCAAGTCAAGGCTACTGCTCAAGTCAAGGCTACTGCTCAAGTCAAGGCTACTGCTCAAGTCAAGGCTACTGCTCAAGTCAAGGCTACTGCTCAAGTCGCAAAATAGACTTGGTCATCTTCGCGTGCGAAGGACAAACAACGACATATGACATAATGTCAAAAACAACTAGATCAAGACAGAAACAAAACGAAATAAAAAAAAAATGATATATAATTATTTCGCAGCATATAGACGTGTTTGACTGTGTCAAGAAATCAGATCAAAGATATTTGATACACTCAGTCTCGACAACAGATGTTAAACGAAAATCAGTTTCCGGTTTTCGATATTGAAATTAAAAAAACTGGTTGTTAGACCTTCACAAACCGGTTACCAAATATTTTTATCATTTAAAGAAAATCAAGATTGGAAAAATAATTTTGAAAAATCTTTAAAAAAAAAACAACTCAAAATAAAAAATAAAATGATGCATAAAATAGAGAGAAATCGGTAACCCGGAAATGCTAGATACTAGCCCATCCCGCACATGTCCGGACCCGAAAAATTGATGGAACCGTGTCATGGATTTATTGTGTAGCTGTTGCCATGTGCTTTGTTTTGGTGACGTATTGGTTACGAGACATGACGTTGTTTTTTTTTTGTGATGGTTTTGTAGATGGTAAATGCAGAGAGATAGCGTACAAGTACATCTGTTACCACACTGAATTATTCATGGATCGTCTTATAATAATTTGAGTGCTTAATTTAATTCTTCGGATTGTTGATTGGTTGTAATTCAAAGATAGTAAAAGCTTAGAGCAGAGTTTTTCCATCGTTACATAAAAATGACTAATTACCGCACAGTGCATGCAATGCCAGACTTGGTTCCTGGCAATTTCGGCCGATATTTTTATATTACTGGTTTAGAGAGTGCATATCACAGCCAATGAGGCAGAGTTACCTAAAGCATTTAATTTGGGAAATTTAACGTAGTAAGATGACCTCCTGGTGAAGCGCAAACTTGAATGGTATTGCCACGTGACCAGAAAACAAGGGCTCGCCAAAGAAATCTTGCAGGGCACTACTAGAGGAGGAAGAAGAAGAGGAGGACAGAGAAAAAGATGGGAAGATAACATCAAAGAATGGACGGGATTACAACTAGGCGATGCTATGCATAGGGCAGAAGACCGAGAGGAATGGAGGAGAATAGTTTTTATGTCATCTGTGGCGCTCCAATGGTCCAAGGACTAAGGGACATGATGATGAACTTTTTTAAATGTCCTCTTTTGTAAAAGACGCATACATTGATAACTCAAAGGAATTGTTCAGCATGAAGATATTTGAAGGATGATAACCTCTTTTTTTAACCTTAATAATCCAAGCTACAAACAGAGGCGCAGCTAAGGATGGGAAAATGGGGACATATGTCCCCAGGCACCAGACTAGGGGGTGACAAATGTTCTTTGATGTTCTTTTATTGATAAAAATATTGGGTTTCAGAGTGGAAGGGGGCCGGTAAGTGCGGGGGGGGGGGGGCGCGTAAAAACATATATAGTCCCCGGGCCAAAAACTCTCAAACTACGTCTCTACCTACCAAGAGGTTCTGATGCTTAAGGGGACAGAATTCTTGACGAATACTTCATCAATATATTTGCCTAAGGTCACGACCCTTGGTTTCTATTGACTAGCTAAAAGTACGCCAGGTGAGTGCAAGGTAAAACAAATAGGTGTATCTTATATTGGTCTAAGGCTGGGATATAATTTACCCCTTAAAAAGGTGTTAATATATTTAATATAGTTTGTCTTTAAACACCAAGGTACAAGAGAGTAAAAAAAAAGTGGGGGAGGGGGGGGGGGGGTCCAATACAAATTCATCTAAAAAAAGGATGAAAGATAGACATGTTCAAACTATGGCCAGGACTCATGAATGCGGACTTCAACTAATGATGATATGTCCGGAACATTCCAAATTATTGATTATTATTATTTTTCGTTCTTTTTGTTTGATGTTCTTATTTATTGTTTTTGTTCTTTAGATGTTGACCTTTCATTAATTTATGGAAGCAGTATGCACAAATGAAACGAATGCAGGAAATTGATCTTAACTATAGCTTCAGGTTTTGGAATATGTAGGCAAGAGAGCGAGGTAAGAGGGGAAGTGGTATAAACAATTGGTGGGGAGTTGTAAAGTCTCGAGGACAGCGGTTCTGAGCCTGTGGGCCGCGACCCCTTTGGGGGTCGAACTATATCCTTACATATGGGTCGCCTAAGACCATCGAAAAACACACATTTACGAAGTAGCAACGGCAACAATTGTATGGTTGGGGGGGGGGGGAGGGGTCACCACAACACGAGGAACTGTGTTAAAGGGTCGCGGCATTGGGAAGGTTGAGAACCACTTATCGAGGAATACATGGTGCGATTTTTGGTTGGAGTGGAGTGTTTGGGATTGAGAGGCGACCAAAAAAAGGGGGAAGCGTGTGTAAAGGGAGGCACTTTGGTTTGGTCGATGTGTTAGTTAGTGTTAACATGTCGTCGGGTGATATCTCATTACTTATCTCACCACTGAGTCGACTCATTGCTTAGTACGTCACGAAGACCACCTTAATGAACGTAAGATTTCACACACACACAAAGGTGTTTTAAACAGTTTTTGTCATTAGAAATATAATGAGCAGAGAAAAATTTCACAAACCAGTTTTAGTAGCAATAGTAGTCGCCACTGGTACTGGTAGGAAGACCAATTCTTCGCCCATTATCCGCCATCTGTATTCCTTTGTATTCTCTTTTCCCCACATCGCTTACGTCCAATCACTTCTTACATCACATTTTTTAGTTTATCATCATTGACGAAACGTTCGATCTTACTGTATTTGTGTAATGGCTGTAAGATCGTAATGTTCTTGTAATGGCTAGCAATGTGTACTGTGATAATCTATGCCCTACCTCATCGCATGGGTCAGCGTAAACACTGAACGAATACCGATACACTAACTCTAACCGGTTAGTTGTGCAACAAAACGTTTATTCTTCACAATTAACAATAAAGTATTCATGTATATATTAATGAAGTACCAGCCTAACAAACTAATCAACATCCTCTTGTCTAACGGCCATCTACATACCACGATAACAAAGACTAAACTAAGACTTCATTTCCCCTACCCAAATACGTCACAATATTGTTTCACAATATATACAGCTACACATATAATCTCTAACTAAACATGTTTTATGTACCAACATCACAACAGGGAAATCATACCCTCGACAATCATTCTTATTTAAGCTGCTATTTCCTTTTACCAATTTTTTCTTTCATCCACGATCTTTTCATCCACTTTCTTTTTTCATTCTCTTTCCTTTCATCCATTTCTTCTTTCGCCAGTTTCATTTTTAATCTACTTTCTTTTTAATCTACTTTCTATTTTCATCCCTTTCATCCTTTTCTTCTTTCGTCCATTTCTTCTTTTGTCCATTTCTTCCAGTGGCGTAGCGAGCTTAACTTGCGCCCGGGGCACAATACCTTTGTAGCGCCCCCCCCCCTATTCGAAAATCATACAATATTATATGTAAAATATACCATTTGGCGCCCCTTTGTGAGTAGCGCCCGGGGCATGATGCCCCCCTTGCACCCCCCTCACTACGCCACTGATTTCTTCTTTCGTCCATTTCTTCTTTTGTCCATTTCATCTTTCGCCCTTCTTTCATTCACCCACTTAAGCCAGAACTTAGGCTGGAAAACCCAACGCTATAATTTTGGCAAAAGCCTCCCATTACTTTAAAAAAGGGCCACTTGTGAAACATGCATCCAACATAAGACAAGTTGTACATGGTACGGCCATGTGAGCCACATGTGTACACGGTACGGCAATGTGGGCTGCATGTGAAAACATTTCTGTGCTTTGAAGACCACAAACTAGAATAGAACGATTGTAGGAAAAAAAGTCACGGGGAAAAAGTCACAAAATATGTTTCATATAAACTCCTAATTTTCAGTGTTTATCATATATATATTTAATATGTATATATATAAATATATATATATATATTATCTATATATATATATATAAGTGAAAATTAGTCGGTTTGTGGCTTTGTTCCACAAAGATTTTACATGGATTGATGGATCTTGACCAAATTTGGCACATTATCCATCATTATCCAGAATTAAATACTGGGGGGGGGGGGTATGAACTTTTTATAACATTCCGTTTGGGGCCGGCGGCCCGAAATGTCGTTTTTTCCTATATTAGCTATATAAATAAAATTAACAACAAATACTCCTACACGCATAAATGGCTCTTGACCAAACTTAACTTTGTATATATAAACTTTATTATCCATATACAAATACCGAATAGGTTACTGAACTCTTAATATTCATTCTTCTGGGGAGGGGGGGCACTTCATTTTTCGTTATATGAACTATATATACCAGTATACTTAATACTCCTACATGAATAGATGGATATTGATCAAATTTAGTACACATACACTTGATTATCCATATTTAAATACCGAAGGAAAATGGTATCCTTCTTGGAAATGGGATCACATGGGATCTCAATTAGGTCAGGATACCAAAGGGGTCGGAATCCCATTCGGATATGGGATGCCATTTGGAAAAGGGGTTCCAATGAGGTTGGAATCAAAATGGGATCCTAGCAAAATGTGTGTCTTTTTTCCAAGACTTATTTTGCTGTGACTTTTTTTCCGCTCACCAAACTACCATGCCAGGTCTGGAAGGCCCTAAACATAATATTATCCACAAAAAAAACAATACCCTCTATCTCAAGATGTTATTAACCTTAACTCACCCCCTTAAAATAACAGCAATTTCCGTCCATTATATAAGATACCTTAACAAAAATGGAGCTCGGCCTGTACCTCTGCCCAAATCATTTGTGATAAAGAGAATAAGAAAAGGTTGGGATCGCAACGGGGTTCGGATCCCATGGGATCCTTTTTGGGAAGGGATCCCAATAAGGATCGAGATCCAGTTGAGTTGGGATCCCACTTGGGTCGGAATCTCATTAGGAACAGGATCCCAATGGCTTCCTTTTAGGGAACGGGATCCAAAATCAGGATCAGTATCCCAATGGGGTCCGTATTACAGTGGGATCGGGATAGCAATGGGTTCAAGATCCCCATTAGGATCCCATTTGGGAAAGGGATCCCAATCGGGATCGGGCTCCAGTTGGGGTCGGGATCCCATTGGGGTTGAAATCTTAATGGGGCCAGGATCCCAATGGTACTCTTTTAGGGAACGGGATCCAAATCGGGATTGGTACCCCAATGGGGTCCGTAAAACAATGGGATCGGGATACCAATGGGGTCGGGATCTCAATGGGGTCAGAATCCCCAATTGGGATTCCACTTGGAAACGACCCGGAATGACGAATCGGAAGCAGGATCTCAAGGGGATCGTGATTCAAATGGGATCCCACTCGGGATCCAAATGGAATCCGATTTGGAAACGGGATCCCGATCTTGTTTTCAGTCGGGAGCGGTAACTCATGGGGGCTGGATTACGATGGGATATGGGATCCCAGTGTAGTCGAGATCCCGATTGGATATTGGATCCCATTAGGAAATGGGATCACAACACTCTTGTCAGAATTTATTTATGATATCTGATGACTGAATGCTTCTGTGACTTTTCTCCTGTGACTTTTTTCCCGTGACTTTTTTCCTGTGACTTTATTTCCTGTGACTTTTTTCCTGGGACTTTTTTTCCCGTGACTTTTTTCCTGTGACTTTTTTCCCGTGACTTTTTTCCTGTGACTTTTTTCCCGTGACTTTTTTCCTGTGACTTTTTTTCCTGTGACTTTTTTCCGCTCACCAATAGAACACCCGTCCGCGTTTCGTGTTCTGTTTAACGAACTTAGACACAGTCATATTAAATGTGTAGAAACAAATGTCTTCTTTTCCGTTACTATTTTATGTGTTTAAACACTTAATAGAAGTTAAATTGAATGAACTGATTTACTATGTCATATTATCATGGCGCGTATATAGGTTCTTTCATATTTACCATGTCACGTTATCAAGGCGCCTATTTTTCTTTTATATTATTATTTCACGTTATCACGGTGCCAAGAGATCTTTTATATTTACTATGTTCTGGTATCAGGGCACCTACAGGTCTTTCTTGTTTATTATCCTGCGCGTTCATACTCATCCAGTAAACATCAGAAGTTAAAGCTGTTTTCTTCTTCTTTATATTTACTGCTCCGGGACGCTGGCCATTACGGCATCATTTCATCATGGCCATAAAAAAAAACCACGAATAAATGGTATACATAATTATTTATTTGCACTCACTGCACATAATGATACAATGATAAAACATCGACAAGTGCAACATTCTAACAACTAATTTGTTTTGATTTGATTAAGACGTAGCGCTTTAAAATTAAAAAAAAAATTAATACATTTCGAATGTGAATTCATTTCTAGGAAGAAAAGATAATTTCAAATGTCTGTAGATATCTAGGAGGAAAAGATGATTTCAAATGTGAGTTGATTACTAAGAAGGAAAGATGCGCGAATTAAAAGAGGAATTTTACTTGCCATACGCATCAGACTGTCGCATTATTTAACTAAACGAGCCGCATATGGCCCAAGTGCAACGGGTTGACCATCCAAGGACCGTGGGTTGACCACTCAAGGACAGCTGGTTGATCATTCAAGGACATTGGGTTGACCATTCAAGGACAGTGGGTTGACCATCACAAAATTGTATGAACATACGAGTTTAAGTAGTATATGCATTTTGTGTTGAACCTTTTTTTTTATAAAATGCATATGTGTATCTCTTATTATTTGTTGCATTAGCGTCAGATTCTAACATTAGTAAAACATCTCGTACTTTTTACCAAACCAAAATCAAGAGTATTTGTTAAGGGCTCCAAGTATTTGTTATGTATCTATAAGTATTTTGCAATTGTTGCTTTCCTTCATTAATTTAAATATTCCTGTCAAGTCTTAAGAAGTTGAGATTCTTAAAAGTTATTTGCTATATTACAGGAGACAGCACTTAATTAGCAGTTAAGGCATCTCAAGAATTCATAATTGTAAGAAGAATCAGGAAGTAAACTTTTGAAAAGTAACTCTTCCTTTTACTTGCCCCTCTATCCCCCTCATTATTTATCCCGGCGACCAGCCACCATATCCCCCATTGTCTGAGACCCCAGGTCTGACGGAATATCCACAACCGTTTATATGTTAAGCTATGGAGACGCGCTAATTATAATGGTGGACGCTGGCTGGCTGACTGGCTGGTTGGCTGGCTGGCTGGTTGGTTGGTTGGTTGGCTGGCTGGCTGGCTGGCTGGTTGGTTGGCTGACTGTTGGTTGGCTGGCTGGCTGGCTGTGGATTCTAGCGTAAATACTCACAGCAAATCTGCGTGTTTAGAGAAAAGTTATCCAGCTCTCCAACAATGAGACGCAGCACTCCAACAAGGAGATCCAAGAAGCGGGCATACTAAAAAAAATGTAATTCAATTTTGTTGTATTTTGGATTCGACGCTGTGTGAAAGTGTGGAAGTGTACTCGTCTGTACACGCAGAATTCCTTGTCTGTACACGCATAATTCCTTGTCTGTACACGCATGCAGAGTTCCTTGTCTGAAACTTACCTTGGAATGGGATGATCGGATTAACTTTCATTGGCTGAGAGAGGGGAGGGTTCATTCACCCTCAGATTATAGGGATTTCATTGCATGATTTTGCAGAGGGCAAGGAGTGGGGGTGTGGGAGGGGTGGTGATCAGAGATATTTTTTGTGTGAGATTGACATTTTCAACATTACCAATGCTCTGTAATGGAACTTTTCTCGCGTCCTTGCTTCCGGTTCGGCACGGGCTGCACCGATGGCTTTGACGTCTGCACCCTAGCCACGGAGCATAAGCCATTACGTAATGAAGACAGAGCGGCACCGGAAGTGCAGGTGGGAATAAAGTAATCATTGCAATATGGCCGAGGGGCATTTAATTATTTAAAAAAATAAAATAACAGTTCGTGATAAATCATTTTGTTAAAAGGCTTAATGAAACGTTGATTGAAAAGATACGAAAGATAAACGGCCCGTGAAACCATTTAACTTAAACATGTAAGAATTCAAAGTCGGCTTCAGAACGTGGAAAGGGAATACACGATAATTTATATAAATGATCTGTGAGTGGGGGGGGGGGGGTGTTTGCACCCTCTGCTTGATATGGGGAGGGGGAATATTCTCTCCGCTCGCTCAGTTGATTTCTGGGAATTCATTTTTTAAAAAAATAAGTCCGGTCAACAGGAAACTATTTTTTATGGGTGTGAGAGTGTTGGGGGATCACTTTTTCTTATTGTAAATAAAGGGAAAACTTTTGGGAACGGATTTTTTCTTATTTGGTGCTCAGTTTTAACACGTAACTATAGTAATCGCTTTTTTACGTGTGTCGTAACATGCTAGATTATCATACTTCAGATCATTATGTTAATATATATTTTAGAGATAATGAGAGAAATATATATATATATATATATATATATATATATATATATATATATATATATATATATATAGAGAGAGAGAGAGAGAGAGAGAGATATGACGGAGTCAGAAGTTGTATACAGCGTTTACAAAGCACATTAAGTTGGGCTAGTGCATACAATAGAGACCGACCGAATGTAATTTTCTGATTTCGGCCGAAACCGATACTTTGGCAGAAAGTTAAAAATAACGTACGGCCAAAACTGAAGCCGAGACCAAAAGCTTAACGAGATTTTCGGCCTAAACCGAAGCCGAAAGCAAAGGCTTGATGAGACTTTCGGCCTAAACCGAAATATTTTTATATTTTGAAATTCGTTCACGCACTTATTCTGCTTACATCGAAAAATTATGGGGGAAGTATTAATAATAACATTTATTAAAAATGAGAGCAACGTGAATATTAATAAATAAACATCTAATAAATAATTTTGCCTTTACTATTTTAATTGAAAAATAATTATATTGTTTAAATATTTTCATTACAGTAGTATGGTAAGAGAAAATTTGGAGCCGGTGTGGGGGGGGGGGGATTCATGCAAAATAGACCCTTAAGTGCCTTTTGCTTTCATAATATAATTACAACCTGGAACATATACCTACAATAATTATTGTTAATCTAATAGAGCCCATTGTCACCTAAATATCACGACAATGTTTCGCATTTATAATCACACTAATGCTTTGTGTTTTCATAAACAGCTGGCAAAATATCCATGAATTAATAGTTAGCCTAGTAAAACACACTAGTCTTTCCGTGCTGGTGATGTGATTATTTCGTTTGGCGAACTACCTCCCTTAACCATGTCTCATAAGACTGTTGTCTTGATGGGTCTCGACGGAAAATCGAAAAATACATCTAAATTAGTCCCTACAATCATAAAAGTAAACAGGTCTGCAGTAGGCCTATTACACAATCATTAAACAAACCTGTGATATATGCACACTCTTGTGATTTGCCAATAACAATTTTTATGAGCATGATAATGATGAATACAAGAAATGAATGAACTGAAAAAGCCTAACTTCCCTTAATTTTAAACAATCATAAAACAAAAATAATAATGGAAATGTTACCATTCCCTAGAAGTATTCAAGATTATTCCCCTTTGCCAATGACAACATTGATGGGCATGATAATGATAAATCAAAATGAATATCTCTAAAGAATTAATTGAAAACACCTAGGGGGCAAATTTTATTTTCGAAAAGATTAAAACAGAAATAATGATATAAATATAACCATTCCATTAGTTTTACTTCCACTAAACTGTTTACATTTTCCGAGGACAAACTGAAGTTTAATTTATTTTGGAAATAAAGGACAAGTAGGTCATCATGCAGCAGGGAGCAGTTTTCGCAAGCAGTGGCGTAGCTAAGGAGTGCGGGGGTGCGGACACCATCTTAGGGGTGACACCAAGTTGAAAAATTACATAATTACATGGTACACACTGCTCGGTTTAATCAAATTGCATAAAATGATAAATGTCACAGGGTGACTGTTACTGGGGCGGCAGGACATGAGAGAGTTCCATTGTTAGGGTAACGTATATGTCACAAATGACTGGGGCGGGGTACAGGACAGAGCTCCATTGTTAAGGTGACTTATAGGATGGACTTAACTTGCTGTAGTTTTGGGAAGGCATTGATAATACTTTCGGGTTAACGACGGAGATTCCTAATTGACCTGGAATTAGAAGACATTGATAATTTGGGTTAACGGAGAAAATTCCTAATTGACTGGAAGCGATAGGGGTCATATTCGATATACAATGAGAAAATACACTGTAAAATAATAGTAAGGATGATTGTCGTATAGATACAATTACTCAAATGACATTATGAAGAGTAATAGTGATTCACAATACAAGCAACTCTGAATCATCCAAGCGAGACGCTACAATTCGACGAAGTGGAGTCTTGCAAAACTGTCGCCCCTCTACAGAGTGAGTCTGTCCTATGGTCGTGATTTTTAGCGGCCCTCGTTGTCTCTATGTACTGGAATCTGCACACACACCATCACGAGTTTGTGATGATTAGTCAACGACACTAAAAGGTGGCTATTCCTGAAATATATGAATAAATCACCTACACCAAGTGATCTATGCTAGGCCTTATCTGACTACTTACCGTAGACTTCCAAAATACTAAACCTCTACATAACGTAACTAGCAGTCACACGAACTACCATAAAGATCCTCCTTACACACACCTTACATACACTTACATCTCTAAGTGGATAATGTGGCTAAGCTGGTACAAGGTAAGTCTGTGTCTGAACGCTCGCGAGAGAAGTCTCATGTGTGGGCTGTAGTGCTCAGTGAAACTACAAAATGAGGTGTCCCAACTTATACCCCTTCGTTCATCCCCAAACTTCTTAGGTGGTCCAAGAATGCTCCGTCTTAACACATTCCTGACCCCTATCGTTTCCAGTCAATTAGGAATTTCCGTCGTTAACCCAAATTATCAATGCCTTCTAATTTCAGGTCAATTAGGAATTTCCGTCGTTAACCCCAAAGTATCAATGCCTTCCCAAAACTACAGCAAGTTAAGTCCATCCTATATGTCACCTTAACAATGGAGCTCTCTCCTGTCCCGCCGCCCCAGTAACAGTCACCATGTGACAATAAACAATCACACATATATTTTCTACACATGTAACAATCCAAGTGTGTGCTTTATTAAAAGTTCAAGGCTGATGCGTCATAAATGAGATGACCCAATAATAAAGTCAGAAAAACACCGTTTTGACCATGATTAAACTCCGATTGAAGTGTTCGGTAACTTTCGTAAGTGACAGGAAGCCATATGTATCTAAATCTTTCCATTGATACCAAATACGATTCTAAGTATCCTACCTGAATAGAATAGGTAAAATATTTTGAAATCTTAAAAAAGACTTACCCATTTATTGGATTAAAAAATATTTTTTTTTTGCAGAATGTACTCAAGTCTTTTTGAAAATTATTGAAATAAATTTAATTTTTAAAAAAAAATGGTTTTTGAAACCAAAATATCGAAACCCATAATTACTCAAAAATAATTCTTTTCGCCGACTCATCACTAGCAGCACCCCTTCACATTTGAGCACGATAGTAATACAGCATATTATTAGTACATGCTGTCTGTGATTTCACTTTTAAGTTCTACCTTTACCTTTGGGATGATCTACTCGAGGAAGTCAATCTTACACAGCAGTGTCTGCAGTTGAAAGTCTTTACTCTTGACAAAGTGGTAACCAACCAAGAGGCCTTAATATTGTTACTGCACGAGAAGTTCTGTCACTTGGTGGAACATGCTACTGAAAAGGCACTTCTAAACTCAGACCAATGTGGACTTTCAGTAGAGAGAAGATTTAGTTTCAAGAAGAGAGTGGCAGAAAAAAAATTATTATTAAAAGATGCCTGTCTCTGCGAGAAAAAAAAAACAATAGGAAGATGCTGGAGTGTTTTGATCGCTTTCATTCTGAACCCCAGATCAAATCATCAGCGATAAAGAAAGCAGCAGCTATTTGAGGCCGTTTAACCCAAGAGTCTAATATCAGCAAGTGAAGAAGAAATATGGATGTCCTTTTAAAAACTAACCCTTTTCTACGATGAGTTATCAGAATATGAACTTTTAAAAAGAAACGCCAAGGGGCTTAAAGGTAGCTGATATTGAGTTTCACAAAGTCACGGACTGGTCAACATTTCATGTTTTAAAATTCATTGCTGAATGAGACATAATAGAATCTCTTCCAATAATCTCGCTAAACCTTCAATTGAAGAGCTAACTTGCAAAATGCTGTATACATTTTTGGGGTTTTGAGATTATTCAACTTTTTACAAAAAAATTACACACTTCAAATAAAATCATTTTTAGAAAAGAATAGAATAGGAAATGATGTGTTTCGTTAATGATCTTTGCCTTGCCCCACTTGGTTTGCTCTACAAAAAGGTACCGATTTTTCTTTCTTTTTTTTCACAAATGGTGGATACCGCTTTTTGAAAATAAGCTCTTCAATTGTTTCTTGCGATGAGCGTGTCTGTCGCTTCATGTGAGCAGAGCTTTTCAAAACTAAGGCTTATCAAGAACTATTTAAGTTACGATCCATCATGGGAAAGTCAAGGCTTTCTCATCTAAATCTACTAGCAATTTAAAGCGACACGGTGAAGAATATTGATTTTGATAAAGTGATTAAAAGGTTACAGTTCTTAAATACATTTACCTCCTGACCATCAAATAATTTGCTTTTATTCTTGTCATTGTTATACTCTGGGCCAATTTTAACAAGAAGAAATCCATCGTGAAAGTCGGGATGGGGTGACAACATGAATTAACCGCAACGGGTGACACCAACCCTACGCCATTGTTCGCAAGTATTAGTCATAAAACATACGACAGCAAGACGCATGGCAAGTATATGGCAATAATGAATATCGGTTTTGCCGACCTAGAGACAGACAGGCAGTCTGACTTCTGGTAGATGACCAAAAATCTCAATCAATTTCGACGCAACCGAAATTAGACCAAAAGCTAACTTTTCAGTTTCGGCCGAAACCAAAACTAGGCCGAAAGGGATCAAATGGCAACATTCGGCGCGGAAACCGAAGCCGAATTAGGTCAGCCTTTAGTATACAAACTATAATTTTAATAAAAGTCGAGTTAAAAGCTTAGATTCAAGGTTGAGTCAAAATAAAATTTTCAAAATATTTTCTTAAGATTAGAGATGATCTTATTTCCCCCCCCCCCTTTTTCTTTTCAGCTTCTCTGGAGTCATAAAAGTTTGTAAAGCTGTGTAGCTAATCTCGCCTCTTACTCTAAGATGACGCATAGAACAAACGCTTTGCTTTGAATCTCTTACTCTCTCCTTCGTCGTTCATTCTCTCCCCCTCTTGCCCTCTCCAGCTCCTCTTCCATTCTGTCCCTACTCTTATCTCTCTCCTCCTCTACCACTCTCTCCCTCCTCTTTTTTCTCTCCCTCCTCTTCCCCTCTCCCCTCCTATCCCAACTATCCTTCCTCTTCCCTCCCTCCTTCTCTTCAAAAACTATTCCTGCTCTTACACTCTCCTCCTCTTTCTCTCTATCCCTCCTCTTCTCCTCTCTCCCCCTCTTCTCCCCTATCCCCCTCTTATCCACTCTCCCTCCTCTTCCCCGTCAACCTCCTTCCCTATCCCACTCTAACCCCTTCTCATTCACCCCCAAGTCTTAAACTGTAAACGGTAAACTCGGGCGTAAATAAGCGATATTTCAACCATAATATCTGGCCTTTCCCCCCACCTGTACCACGAAGTTTCCCCATTTCTCGACTTATTCAACTAACAACACATTAGACGGCTTATTTTCCTTCCCTTGTTGGGTGGGGGGTGTCCTTAAACTGGGCGGTGCTTCTGAACATTTTCACAAATAACCTTCCTTGTTTGACCCGCCCATGCCAAGGACAATAACTATGTAATACAAAATACTCCTCCATTTTTTGTGTTGTTTTCTTTAAAATTTGTATTGAGGGGAAGGGGGGTGGGTGGGTTTAAAGACAATGTTGGTACAAACGCGCGGGCACACAGGTTATCTTTCTCATCTAAGCAGTGAACAGTTCTCGCCCCTTTGTGTTCAACCCCTAGCTGAGCAAGGTATCTGGTCTGTCCGTGGGATTGTACCCACACTGTCTTTTGTATGTCCCACATCACAAGCAAATCCATTGTTGCAAGTAAGGCCAAGAAGTCCGGAGCGGTGCTGGTTTCTGGTTACAACTTCGTATTAACTTTAAAAAAACAACAACAACCTCCAGGTTGGATTCCCGGATTCAAGTCACCGGTGGGTTACCGGGGGGGGGGGGGGGGGTTGTGGGGGCGTCACTTTCATTTGGATAAATAAATATTGTTTTTGAAAGCGTAATAGATACGATAGATGATGACCCTTTCACCAATCGTTGTTAACCCTCCATTACCCCCACTTGTCTCACTCAATCTGAATAAACATTACCACACACTCGAGCGACTGGAAACTTGAGATAATGCGGTCTGGCTGAAGACTATCCTTCATTCTGTCATATCGCTAATTGTAATGGCTTCTTACTTAGACTGGCTGGACGAATAAAAGACTTGGCAGTGCTGGGTTGAAGAGGATACATATTTCAGTTAAATTGATCATTGAAACTGAAACATGCTTTTGATTTAACCCTAAACATTTCAACTAATGACGAGTGCACTGTTGGGCACCATTGTGCACTGCTCCCAACCCAATCCCTCTCACATTACCTTTCCCCCCAAAAATGTGCACCGCTGCCCCCCCCCCCCCCCCCCTTTGTTGAATGCTTTTGTTTTATATTTTAATGAAATGTCTTATTTCAATGACATGTTAAAAGATACAGCCGGTTCCTTTGTGGAGACAATACTAAGAGTAACAATGTCTAGGTAAAGGGTTCTTAAACGTTTGCACCATGTCTTGATTTCAAAACATTTCCCATAACCTCTTTTTGGATTACTATCCCCGCGACCCAAAGCTAAAAATGCAAATGTACCTGATTTCCTGGGTCTTCCCGCACCCCGCTGACACTGTCTTTCACATCCCGTCAGCTGGGAATGCTGGCACCTATGGTTAGGAACCCCTGGTGAAGCTATTGTCCAGACACTCTGTACTTTGCATGTACCTCGACATTATTGCGTGCGTGTATGTATGTGTATGGGTGTGTGTGTGTTTTGTGTGTGTGTTATGTGATGCACCAAAGGATCTGTTTATTTTCTGTTAGATGCCCGTGAATCAGCTTGTAAACACTTGCTGTGATTCATAGCCACTGAACAAGTGATTTATGGCCCGCGATACAGATCGTCGCAGATTTGGTGGTGAGCAACGGAATCGGTGTCAGCGAATAGGTCAAGCAGTGAGTCTCAGATTTGGTGGTGAGCAACGGAATGGGTGTCAGCGAATAGGTCAAGCAGTGAGTCTCAGGTTTCTCAAGACTGTGCGTGTTCACCGCAAATGTCAAGGATTACAGGTGGATCGGAGTAGAAAAAACTATCGATGATCGAATTTTTTATGTAGCTGCATGTAAAAGCCGGATTAAGGCCTTCGAGGACTCTAGGCACAGCCAGAAAAAGGGTCCCGTTAACGAACTGACTTTGAGTTTCGACTTGGAATTCAACGTCCCTACTCGCACCAAGGATTCTCAAGCTTTTTATTAAACGTGGACTCTTTTTGCGGTAGACTAAAACATCTTAACGCCATCAGTATATATTTCTTATCAGAACTTCACGAAGAGCTTAATGAAAAGCTTAGCGAAGCGCTTCATGGAGAGCTTAATGAATAGCTTAATGAAGAGCTTTATTAAAAGCTTGATGAGGATCTTAATGAAGCTTAATGATGAGCATAATGAAAGGATTAAAGGAGAGCTTAATGCGGAGCTTAATGAAGAGCTTAATGAAGAGCTTAATGAAGAACTTAATGTCTCACTGAAATTTGCCCACCTGAAATCCCTTGATATAAATTTATACATTAAAAGAAAACCATCAGTGCGCTGCTCGTTACTTCAATTACATAAGACCATTTTTAAAAAAAATTTTTTAAATTTTCTTTACGTTTGTTGGAGAAAGAAAATCGTTGAAAAAGACGGATTGTTCGCTCACTTGTCACAATATTGTTGAAACCTGCTAGCGAAATAGTCCCCCCCCCCTCTCCTCCTCCGCGCCCCCTCAACATCGCTTCGCTGAGAATGTTTCACCTGTGGATTCTGTAGAATGTACGGAGCTGTTAAGACAACAAGCAGGATGATGCAGTCAACTTTCACACCAAACCGATCAGACGGGACTGTGCGCGCAGCTCATGACAGTGTGGATGCAGTGCAGTGCAGGTGCGCTCTCTTCATGAATGCCCAGCGTTGCAGTTTTTTCTTGTTTTGGTTTTTGGATGTTGGGTTAAAAGTTATCAGAGGTTTTTGTTTTTCTTCAAAGAAGAGTGTGTAGCATATTTGGTTTCAAGTGGTATGACTGGCTGCTCAGTAAGTCAGATAACCCGTGGCTGGGTGCAACTCGTTTACATATGACGACTGAGTTATGGCTAGATTGTCTGCGGTTGAGTGCTGGCTAGATTGTCTGCGGTTGAGTGCTGGCTAGTTTGCCTGTGTTCGAGTGCTCGCTAATTAGCCTGTGGTCGAGTGCTGGCTCGATTGTCTGTGGTCGGGTGCTGGATAGATTGTCTGTGGTCGGGTGCTGGCTAGATTGTCTGTGATTGAGTGCTGGCTAGTTTGCCTTTGGTCGGGTGCTGGCTAATTTGCCTGCGGTTGAGTGCTGGCTAGTTTGCCTGTGTTCGAGTGCTGGCTAATTAGCCTGTGGTCGAGTGCTGGCTAGATTGTCTGTGGTCGGGTGCTGTATAGATTGTCTGTGGTCGGGTGCTGGCTAGATTGTCTGTGATTGAGTGCTGGCTATTTTGCCTGTGGTCGGGTGCTGGCTAATTTGCCTGCGGTTGAGTGCTGGCTAGTTTGCCTGTGTTCGAGTGCTGGCTAATTAGCCTGTGGTCGAGTGCTGGCTAGATTGTCTGTGGTCGGGTGCTGTATAGATTGTCTGTGGTCGGTGCTGGCTAGATTGTCTGTGATTGAGTGCTGGCTAGTTTGCCTGTGGTCGGGTGCTGGCTAATTTGCCTGCGGTTGAGTGCTGGCTAGTTTGCCTGTGTTCGAGTGCTGGCTAATTAGCCTGTGGTCGAGTGCTGGCTAGATTGTCTGTGGTCGGGTGCTGTATAGATTGTCTGTGGTCGGGTGCTGGCTAGATTGTCTGTGATTGAGTGCTGGCTAGTTTGCCTGTGGTCGGGTGCTGGCTAATTTGCCTGCGGTTGAGTGCTGGCTAGTTTGCCTGTGTTCGAGTGCTGGCTAATTAGCCTGTGGTCGAGTGCTGGCTAGATTGTCTGTGGTCGGGTGCTGTATAGATTGTCTGTGGTCGGGTGCTGGCTAGATTGTCTGTGATTGAGTGCTGGCTAGTTTGCCTGTGGTCGGGTGCTGGCTAATTTGCCTGCGGTTGAGTGCTGGCTAGTTTGCCTATGGTCGGGTGCTGGCTAATTAGTCTGTGGACGAGTGCTGGCTAGTTTGCCTGTTGTCGGGTGCTGGCTAGTTTGCCTGTGGTCGAGTGCTGGCTAGATTGTCTGTGGTCAAGTGCTGGCTAGATTGTCTGTGGTCGAGTGCTGGCCAGATTGCCTGTGGTCGAGTGCTGGCTAAATAGTCTATGGTCGCGTGCTGGCTAGATTGTCTGTGGTCGATTGCTGGCTAGATTGTCTGTGGCCGATTGCTGGCTAGTTTGCCTGTGGTCAGGTGCTGGCTAATTTGCCTGTGGTCGAGTGCTGGCTAGTTTGCCTGTGGTCAGGTGATGGCTAGTTTGCCTGTGGTCAGGTGATGGCTAGTTTGCCTGTGGTCAGGTGATGGCTAGTTTGCCTGTGGTCAGGTGCTGGCTAATTTGCCTGTGGTCGAGTGCTGGCTAGTTTGCCTGTGGTCAGGTGATGGCTAGTTTGCCTGTGGTCAGGTGATGGCTAGTTTGCGTGGGGTTAAATGTTGGCTAGTTTGTTGTGGTTGAGTGCTGGCTACTTTACCTGTTGTCACGTGGCTAATTTTTCTGTGGTCGAGTGCTAGGTGGTTTCCAAAAGTGAATAAGTAAAAAGTATTTACTTCTAGTTGGTTTCTAGGTCCGTGTTATTCAACCTTGACTTGTGGAGTCCTGTTTGGATTGAGATTCTAAATGGGAGCTCTTTATGTCAATTCTATGAGAGTTACTTGTCGAGCACCGGCTGGGTACCACTTATCTAGTTATAAAAGAGCTTACACGAAAGGTGTTCCAAAGAAATTTGTTCGACGGGAATTTGTTCGATCAGATATTTGTTTGAAATTAAATAATGAAGGGGGGAAATTGGCCAAAATATATGTTATTAAAATAGTTGACATTTTTTCCATCTCTTACTTGCACTCATCCTTCAAAACATTTTTAAAAGTACATAATATCTCCTTTCAACAACTTTCAGTTGGAAGAAACGTCCGTTCGTAACATAGAAATTTTTTGGATATGTCTAAGAGATGCTTAAATACAAACAGATGAGTCTTTTTTCTCAGACCAATTATCTTTTGTAAAGTATAAAACCTAAACAATCACACAGAGTCAGTTTTATTTACCGGAACAATTTAGTTTTCCAATTCAGTTTTGAGAGTTAAAAAAAAAAAAAAAAGAAAGGAAAATATATGTCGGAAACAATTTGTCAATATTTGTTTTGATTTTTAATTTCTTAGCCTTGATTAGAGAATTTAAATTCTGAAATCAAACCTGGAATTGCAGTCTTGTAGCGGCCCAAAGTCTTTTTGCTGATTGTTGTAAAAAAAATTCCCCAAGCCTCCCTTTATCCCCCGATGTTTCCATTCAAGCCAAGGTGCATGCATGTTTTCAGTAAAAAATCACTGATTGCAGACCCCAATCTCAGCGACGGCCCCTAACACTAAACACGAATCGTGTAAATATTTAAGAAATTCTGCTTCCGATGTCGGCAAATGCCGCGAGTCAAGAAACGATTGGGGGAAGGTATTTTCTTCGTTTTTAAAAAGTTGTTTAAGGTTAGTGGTTAGAATGTGGAGATGTGTTGGGAGAAGATGAGTAGAGAAGGAGGGTGTTTGCGTAGAGGTTCAATTGATTTAAAGAAGAAGGAGATATGTAGATACAGGGGAATTTAGGGGAAATTTTGGTAATTGGGAATTAGATTATACTTTCAAGAGATACATATCAGAGGAGGGGGAAATGAAAGCATAAGGTAAATACCAAAATGTATTAAACGCTGGATGCGAAGAGGAGAAGGAAAATGAGGGAAGGCCGGAACCTATTTGAACTGAGGGAATATAATGGAAGGCCGGAACCTTATCTGAACCGAGGAAATAAAGTGAACAAGAGAGAGAAAAGATTTATGGAAAGAATAAATAGCTTACTTAAGATTTATGGGAAAGTGCACAAAGATTGTGAATGATGGTAGTAGAAGACGAAATGATGAAGATATAAGAATTAAATTCGGTAAATAAGGGAGTTTTTTTTCGAAGGAAAGTTGTGTGCGTTAGTGGGGCGGAAAAGGAGGGGAATATGCATTGGTCAAACTAATAAAATGACTGACATGTTGAAGAGGCAGAAAGAGGAACTGGAAACATTAGAAGGACATGGTACAAACTGTTTACTGTGCTCAGTAGTTTCTGGCAGATCTGCTGATTGTGGCGACTGAGTCAGTGTGTGTCTGCGAGTGATGTGGATGAGTGGAGGGTGTGTGGGTGAGTGGAGGGGCTGGCTGGTCCGTGCCACTAAGGAGAAGCTTCTGTCTGCATGCCCTGGTTTGTGTAATGTGGAGATCGGTCATCACTGAATGGCAGTGGAATGAGTCAATGCCGCCGTCGGGTCGTTGAGTGCATGGGAAGACATACAGACGAGACTGGTGGCCACAGCAGTTCCAGATCTTGTGTGTTTTCCTATTATAGAACTTTAAGAGATGATGGCGCTTGGTTTCCGGGGATAAAACTGTCACAGGGTTAGGTCTTCGGACCATTAAAGCTGTCAGGGTATGTCTTAAGGTCATCATTACTGTCATGGGGTTAGGTCTTTGGATCATTAAAGCTGTCAGGGTATGTTTTAAGGTCATCATAACTATCAGGGGGTAGGTCTTCGGACCATTAAAGCTGTCAGGGTATGTCTTAAGGTCTTCAGAACTGTCAGGGGTGGTAGGTCTTCGGACCATTAAAGCTGTCAGGGTATGTCTTAAGGTCTTCAGAACTTTCAGGGGTGGTAGGGCTTCAGACCATTAAAGCTGTCAGGGTGTGTCTTAAGGTCATCATTACTGTCATGGGGTTAGGTCTTCGGATCATTAAAGCTGTCAGGGTATGTTTTAAGGTCATCATAACTGTCAGGAGTGGTAGGTCTTCGGACCATTTAAGCTGTCAGGGTATGTTTTTAAGGTCATCATAACTGTCAGGGGTGGTAGGTCTTCGGACCATTAAAGCTGTCAGGGTATGTCTTAAGGTCATCAGAACTGTAAAGGATTGTATGTCTTCTGACATAAACTAATCGCAAGCCTCTTCCCCCCCCCCCAACTTTTTCTCGACCATAATAGCTGTCTTGGTAAGTCTAGCTACAATAGCTGCTAAGGTTGTAGGGCTTCTGCATAGTAGGTCAAGTTTGGTTTGCATTATTTTCCGGTCATCAGACTGTCAAGGATTCCTTGTTTCGATAGAGTGAGCAGGTCCTTATTTTGTAATTAATGGTAACCCCCATATGCAAAGACTGGTAAGTCGGTTACGTTCAGATTATGATCTCTCTCCGTTGGATTTGACCCAGGGGCGTGGCTAGAGTAGATGCCGATTGGGCCGCGCAAGGATTTTAGCCACACGTACAACCCTTTAGCCACCAATAGTCGCAACAATAAAAAAAAAGGCAGACCGTACTGGACAGGACACATTGAAAGGATGCCGGAAAGTAGAGCAGCAAAAGTGATATACAAGCAGAAACCTAGGGTCAGACGACTCACCGGTCGCCCAGGGCTGAGATGGATCGACGATGTAGAGAAGGATTTACTCCAGTTGAGGGTTCGTGCATGGAGGCGGAAAGCCATGGATCGTTCCGAATGGAAGGATGTGATGGAGCAGGCCGGGGCCCTACATGGGCTGTAGCGCCACTGATGATGATGATTACATTGAAAAAAAAAATTTGGCCTTAAAATCCACCCCTCCATATAAAGAAAAAAAGTGACGCCCGTGGCGGATCTCCTCCCCCATCCACACACTTCTATCGATGACACTGACTTAAACTGTCTGCATGCTTCGACAAGTAGGTCTATGAGTTGCGGTTGTATCCCTGAATAGTCGATATCGCAATAGTATGTTATTGCTGGTACGCCGCATATTTTGGGGGGAATTGTTAGGCAAAGATTTTTTCCTAGCATCACGAATCTTTATCTGATCAGTTGAACACATCCAGTTGTATCTGTCTGCAGATGTTTCATACTGAAGTAAGATTGTACTCTGGTTTTACTAGGTCTCAAACAGTTAACATCCAATGATGTCTTCTGACGCTCAAAACAAGCGGTTTATACATTTCTTAAGGTTTATCCTTTTTTGTTTTGTTTTTTGGTCAGCATATTTCTGGGAATGCTTTGATAGTGTTAGCACATGTATCAACATTTATTGAGATAAGGGATGTGGGGAAAGTACATTTTTTCAGACACTGGTCTATGACACATTACAAATGTTCCAAAGTAAGATTTATTTTACTCTTTAAAAAAAATTTTAAACAAAAATTGACCGTACGATTAGAGCGAAAGAATATCGTCACTTCCTGTAACAATAAACAATAATCAGTGTCTACGGTCCATACATGTAATGTCACTTAGGCAAAATTGGGAATTGATGCAGTGATCGATATGGAATCTTAGTCATGTTATTATTGACTATTGGTTTGAACGAAGAGTAATGACACCCACCCTAAAATACATCCCATCCCTCCTTCCCCCCACCTCGAAACTATGTTTTTTTTTTTGAAATAATCGATGTAAGCAGTCACAACTCATAATATAATCGATGTAAGCAGTTACAACTCTTAGAATAATCGATGTAAGCAGTCACAACTCGTAATATAATTGATGTAAGCAGTCATAACTCATAATTTTCTTATTTAGAACTTTCTACAAGTTACTTTATTTTATGCACCTTTTTCTATTCCATTCGTGATCTCGCCTGAATGTATTTGTATAGTTCTAGATCTCGGAAAGTATACATATGTTCCCCCGCCATCTCTTATATTTTGAAGGTCTATAAATAGAAATTCAGGGAATAAGATAGTTTAGTTCTAACAAGTTCCAGATGTAGATCGATAGATAAAACAACAGAAGTGACAGTAGCAAGTAACAGAAACGAAAAAAGTACATTCATTGTATGGGTAAAGTGTGGGGTCTGAAGAAGACCGTGCCGCTGTACCTTCTGTTAACACAACGCAACAATTCAAACATTGATTGTACTCATTATGTAAATATGTTATCCAAGTTTCTATCAGATTATATTTGACAAAAATCTACGTTTCCAAAGTTTACACTTTCAAATGTGTAGTCGTCACCTCCCCCATAGACACAGATGGCCTTGACTGGCATGAACTTCTCCTGTGTCAGACAGACGTCAAAATATTATCTCACTTTGCATCAGATGCAGCAACGCTCGACATATGGCAAATGTGCAGGTTCATCCAGATTTCACAGACCTCTACCACTCCCCTATACATTCTGCCAGCTCCCATACATTTTGTTGTTGTCCCCCCCCCCCGTTTTGCCCCTGCCACCATCTATCTTTTCCTTAACTCTGCCACCTACTAATACGATGATTTCCCCACCAGGCACCCCCCAAGTGGCTGTATTAACATTAATAATGTTCAAGCATGCAAACATTTGCCACCTTTGTTATAATAGACGGAACTAAAAAGAAAATCAAAGACAACAACGAAATTGTAAAGGGGAAATGAGTGGTGTCGGTTGGGAGGGGGGGGGGGGTTAGCTATATTTCAAGTTTGCGTTTTTTTAAACGGTAGCCATCTTAGATTCACATTTAGGCAATAAATTTTGTATTTTATATGACGAAAACGTGACAAGAAGTCAATTCCTCTGCCCAACATTTCTGATGACATACTGCCTGTTCTGACTTCTCTGGAAGCCCACATCACTGCCAGATAATCCTGGTTTCAGTCTGAGTGCTCAGACAAAGCTAGTACAAGAAATATATTTAAAGTTTATAATAAACTAGCCGATATACCCGGTGTGGCCCGGGATTGCATTAGGACTCCGATCCCGGTGGCCTACAGATCCCATTATGATACTGTTCTCTTTGGGATCCCGTTTCATCTAGGGACCCTCCTTTCCAATGTTATCCCATTTCCCGATTTGGTCGTGACATAGATTTAGCTTTTTAAAGATATCGAACTTTCTGGAAAATTCTAGTTTGGATATTCTTAGTTTTAAATACACCGATATCTAAAAACGGACAGTGCAGTGTATTGCTATCACGTTAGGCCTATATCCATTGTTATAAGGGATGACGTATTTTAAGACGCTTTGCCCGCCTTCCACGTGCATGACCTCTTTCAAGTCGGTCCTGTGTTGGGGCGGCTAGAAAAAATATCCCTTTGATGATACTTTTGTTTACTATCATCCGTTTCTGTGGAACATGATAGAACGATCTAGAAAATGTGGGAAGCAGTAAGACTGTGTGTTCCATTTCCAGAATGATCATCTGAAACTGCCTATAAAAAGGGCTGACCGATAAAGAGGGGGAGATTTTCCTTTCCTTGATTACGAGGCATGCTATGTGTCATTATACTTTGTTGTGTGTAGAGATTCTTATTTCCTCGTACAATTTTGTGCTCCTTGTATTTTGATATACAGTACCGGTACCAGCAAATCTGTAAGTTTATAATTTCAATCATATTTCACTTGCTGTTATTATTTAATTGAAGTTCACAAATTAAAAGGTTATTAATTGTAATTAGCTCTGGCCTTGATTTTCGTATTTGGTATTATTTTTAAACGTTGGTATCGTTCTTTATTATGGACTGTTTCTGAACGAGCCATAGACTAAAATTAAGAGATTAAATTCTCCATCTATAACGGTCCGTAATAAATTGTGGGCATCGTCCGGGATAGAGGCCCCAAAGTAACAATTGTGGGTTTGTTTTTGGATCTTTGAATCCATATTTGTATTTCTCATTAGCACCAATAACAAAATTGGTTTGCTTGTTCTGAGATATATTTGAATCCATACCTTTTTATTAAACACCAATTATAAATTGAGTGTTTGTGGATTTTTGACCCACTGTTTTCTTTAATTTACTAAGATTAAAATTTAGTATATGATACCATATTGTTAACGATACCAACAACAGAGCTAGTTGCAATTTTTTAAGAAAGTATATTTTATAAGTGTGTTCATTAAGTTTAAACTTTTATAAAACTTAATGTTGTATTTTGCCTGTGTCAAAATGGATTTTGATATTGATAATCCATCAGTAGAGGCATTAGACCAGTGTTCTAGAAGGGATCTATTTTCCATTGCTAAAGAGTTAGGAATAAGTGTAGCTCATTCAGCAATAAAAAAGACTGTAAGAGATATGATCATTGTCCACTTCGTGGATGAGGATATGTTGCTTGAGGATGAGCTGGCCTCAGTCGCACAACCTCAAGATCCTAGTATGGAGCTCCAACTGAAGCTTAAACAAATGGAGCTAGATGCTCAGAGAGAGAAAGAAGAAAAAGAACGAGAGCTTAAGCAAATGGAGCTAGAGCTAAAAAGAGAGCAAGAAGAAAAAGATAGAGAACTACAAATAAAATTAAAAGAAATGGAAATTAAGGCCCATTTGGGAGCGATGGAAAATAGACTCACGTCACCAGCCGGTCAGGGTTGCGATGCAATTAAATTTGCAAAAGTAATACGGAAATTTGCAGAAAAAGAGGTGGATCAATATTTTGCACAGTTTGAAATAACTGCCCAAAATTTTAAAATTCCTGAAAACATGTGGTCTACCTTACTGCAACCGGCTCTGACTGGCAGGGCAGCCGAAGTTTTTGTGTCCTTGAACGCAGAACAGCGTGGGGATTATAACATTGTTAAATCCTTAATACTTAAGGCTTATGAATGTGTCCCCGAAGCATACCGTAAAAAGTTTAGGGAGCTGTGGAAACGTGATGGCCAAACTCATGTTGAGTTCCTCCGGGAAAAGGAACGACTCCTGGATAAGTGGCTACATGCAACGAACACTGACACAGACTTCAAAAAGTTCAAGAACCTAATTCTGATGGAAGAGTTTAAGAATTGTGTTCGTGAAGAGGTACGGACACATATTGCAGACCGTGGCGAAGGTGACGCACATACGGCAGAAGTGTTAGCTGATGACTTCACCATCTCACATCAACTCTCAAAGAACCCATTTGACACCAGAAAAGACAGGCAAAACAAGGCAACAACATCGACTTACAGCAAACCTCCGCAAAAACCACATAAGCCCGGTACAAAAGAAACGAGTGCAAAAGAAACATGTGCCTACTGTAAAAAAGAAGGACATACGAGGGATGAGTGTTGGAAACTCAAGAAGAAAACTGAGAAGACCACACATCCTGGTACACCACACAAAGTCTCTGCTTGTACGTCTCGTCATACATCTGGAAACACATTTTCAAAAGTCAAAAGTTTTGGCTCTCCAGATGTCCATACAAACTTCAAAGAGGTTTGTCACAACTCATCAAAGAGTTTCAATATGAACAATAAGGCTAGTTTTACGGACTCCAGCCAAGTTCCTGCTTCGACTGCGAGTTTTATGAGCTTGTCGCCAAGATCCTTTTGCTCCGAGAAGAGGTCTACCTCCAGAGGGCTTCTTACTGAGGACTTGAGTGCAAGTTTTGACGACTCTACACAGAGTTTTACTTCCTCTACCCTAGCCGAATGTTCTCAAGACTCCAACAAGAGTTTGCCTACCAAGGTCCACAATTCTACATCAGAAAATACTGATGTCATACAAGACTTCATGCCTTTCATATCGGAAGGATTTGTATCACTGCCAAGTGATTTTTCCAGTCTACGACCAATCAAAATCCTAAGAGATACAGGTGCTTCACAGTCCTTATTACTAGAGGGTATACTTCCCTTATCTGCATCAACTGCTACCGGAAGCAACATACTGTTAAGAGGCGTAGAACTAGGATGTATTGATGTACCTCTACATCTCATCCAACTCAAATCAGACCTAGTTTCCGGACCTGTGGTTGTAGGTGTCCGACCAACATTACCATTGGACGGCATCTCGTTGTTGCTAGGCAACGACTTAGCTGGTGGGAAGGTGATAGCCGAACCCATCGTAACTCAAGAACCCTGTCTCATTGAATCTTCAGAAGAAGACCCAGAAATATATACAGCATGCGCTGTTACCAGGGCAATGAGTTTGAAGATCTCCAAAGAAGAGAGTTCACCAAAAAGTAATAAAATTCAATCTGAAATTGATCTGGGAACGACCTTTTTTGCCCAACTGAATGAAGAATCAAAGGATCACAAAACACCAACTCGAACACAGCTCATTGAAGAGCAGAAGAATGATCCAGAAATCATTAAACTTCGAGAGAACGCTATGACCGAAGAAGAAGCTGAGCAATTCCCTGTTTGTTATTTTTTACAAAATGACATGCTTATGAGGAAATGGCGACCTCCAGATGCCAAGGCTGATGAAGAATGGAGGATTGTTCACCAGATTGTAGTTCCTGCACTTTTCAGGAACGAAGTCCTTAACTTAGGCCATGATTCACCACTTTCAGGCCATTTGGGAGTGAACAAAACATCATAAAATCACGTCACACTTCTTTTGGCCCAAAATAAAGAAAGATGTGGTGGACTACTGCAGATCATGTCATACTTGTCAAGTGGTAGGGAAACCAAATCAGAAGATACCAGCAGCTCCTCTTCAACCCATTCCAGCGTTTGAAGAACCTTTCAGTCGCGTCATAATAGACTGCGTTGGGCCCCTGCCAAAGACAAAATCAGGTCACCAATACTTGCTGACAATCATGTGTGCATCAACAAGGTTCCCAGAAGCTATTCCTCTTCGAAATATCAAGACTCCGAACATCTTCAAAGCACTGACGAAGTTTTTTACATTGTTTGGTCTTCCGAAGTCTGTACAGTCTGACCAAGGAACCAACTTCAAGGCTGGACTATTCAAACAAGTGATGAACCAATTGGGTATAGAACACTGCTTGTCGAGTGCGTATCATCCTGAGTCGCAGGGAGCACTTGAGCGATTCCATCAGACATTAAAGAACATGATGAGAACGTACTGCCTAGAACAAGAGAAAGACTGGAATGAAGGGATCAACATGCTACTGTTCGCCGCAAGAGAAGCAGTTCAAGAATCACTTGGATTCAGCCCCTTCGAACTGGTGTTTGGCCATACGGTTCGAGGCCCCCTTAAACTTTTAAAAGACACGTGGATGTCATCGACACCCACTGAAGGACTTTTGGACTATGTCCTAAAGTTTAAAACTAAACTTTTTAACGCCGTTAATTTGGCTAAGTCACATTTGAAGGATTCTCAATCCAAAATGAAAGTTTGGTATGACAAAAAGTCCAAATTCAAACAGTTTGCTTCAGGGGACAAAGTGCTTGTACTTTTGCCAATACCAGGACAGGCACTACAAGCTAGATATTTTGGTCCTTATGTAGTTGAGTCCAAACTTAATGACTTAAATTACATTGTGTTAACACCAGATCGTAAAAGAAAGAAACAGTTATGTCACATTAACATGTTAAAAGAATATGTAGAAAGAAAATGTGATGACAATTGTCCATCCTCAGAAACTAATGTTAACACAATCTCAACTGTAACTTCAGTACCTAAAGTAAATGTTACTGAAATATTTGACAGTGTCCCAGAAAAAGTTGGTCATTACAAACTTAGAAATTCAGAAATACTGGCCAATATTGATCAGAAACTTGAACATTTGTCATTGTCGGAAAAAAATGTTATCAAGTCTGTTATTGCAGATTTTGTTTCACTTTTTCCTGATGTCCCTAATAAAACCAACATTGCTGTACATGATGTTGACATTGGTAATGCAGTTCCGGTCAAGCAACACCCCTATAGGGTCAATCCGGAAAAACTTGAAGTAATCCGATCTTTAATAAAATACATGCTTGAAAATGATATAATTGAACCAAGCTCTAGTAACTGGAGTTCTCCATGTATTTTAGTCCCAAAGCCTGACAAAAGTTACAGGTTTTGCACTGATTTCAGGAAAGTGAATTCAGTTACAAAGTCTGATTCCTTTCCGATTCCAAGGATAGACGATCTTATAGATCGAATAGGCGATGCAAAATATGTAACCAAGATAGACCTACTATCAGGTTATTGGCAGGTTCCTCTAACTGACAGAGCAAAAGAAGTCTCTGCTTTTTGTACTCCAGATGGTTTATACCAATATAACGTAATGCCGTTTGGAATGAAAAATGCCCCAGCTACATTCCAACGTCTAGTTAACAACATTATTGCTGACCACGAAAATTGCAGCGCCTATATTGATGATGTAATTATTTACAGTCAAGATTTTTCCAAACATGTAAACCAATTAAGATCTCTGTTTACAAAATTCTTGCAGGCAAATTTAACTGTAAATTTAAATAAGTGTGAATTTTGTCATGCAACTGTGGAATATTTAGGTCACATAGTGGGTCAAGGTCATGTAAAACCTGTTCAAGCTAAGATAAATGCTATTGCAGCACTTTCACCACCCACTACTAGAAAACAGTTAATGAGATTTTTGGGAATGGCAGGTTACTATAGAAAATTTTGCAAAAATTTCTCAGTTATTGCTTCTCCCCTAAGTAATATGTTAAAGAAAAATGCAAAATTTCATTGGTCAGATGCCTGTCAGGAAGCATTCGAAAACATTAAAAGAATACTAGCTAATGCTCCTGTTCTCATTGCACCAGACTTTAACAAACGGTTTAAATTAGCTGTAGATGCCAGTGATGTTGGCATTGGTGCAGTTCTTTTTCAAGAAGATGACCACAGTGTAGATCATCCTGTTTGTTATTTTTCAAAGAAATTTAACTCCCATCAGAAAAATTATTCCACTGTAGAAAAAGAATGTTTAGGTTTAATTCTTGCTCTACAACAATTTGATTTTTATGTCAGTTGTTCCTTACATTCAGTACTTGTTTTTACTGATCACAATCCTTTAACATTTTTGAATAAGATGGTCTCCAAAAATCAAAGATTGTTAAGATGGAGTCTATTTTTACAAGAATATAATTTGGACATAAAACATATCAAAGGCAAAGATAATGTGATTGCTGATACTTTGTCCAGAAATTAATTTTCTCTGCACAAAAATTATGTAGTTGATTATAAGCTATTAAGAAGCTTGTTTAATATTTTTTTTTAAAGTAAGAAGTTTATTTTCTTGTACTTGTTTAATGGAAAAGAATTCCATTTTTCGAAAAATGAAATTTTTTCTTTTAAGAGGGGAGGTGTTATAAGGGATGACGTATTTTAAGACGCTTTGCCCGCCTTCCACGTGCATGACCTCTTTCAAGTCGGTCCTGTGTTGGGGCGGCTAGAAAAAATATCCCTTTGATGATACTTTTGTTTACTATCATCCGTTTCTGTGGAACATGATAGAACAATCTAGAAAATGTGGGAAGCAGTAAGACTGTGTGTTCCATTTCCAGAATGATCATCTGAAACTGCCTATAAAAAGGGCTGACCGATAGAGAGGGGGAGATTTTTTTTTCCTTGATTACGAGGCATGCTATGTGTCATTATACTTTGTTGTGTGTAGAGATTCTTATTTCCTCGTACAATTTTGTGCTCCTTGTATTTTGATATACAGTACCGGTACCAGCATATCTGTAAGTTTATAATTTCAATCATATTTCACTTGCTGTTATTATTTAATTGAAGTTCACAAATTAAAAGGTTATTAATTGTAATTAGCTCTGGCCTTGATTGTCGTATTTGGTATTATTTTTAAACGTTGGTATCGTTCTTTATTATGGACTGTTTCTGAACGAGCCATAGACTAAAATTAAGAGATTAAATTCTCCATCTATAACGGTCCGTAATACCATCAATTCACAAAAAAACTAAAGTGTTATCTAAGCCTATTGACCTATAGAACTTTCTGGAACATTCTAGATTAAATGTATTATCCTCCCCGAACTGTGTAAAAACAGTCTTTTATTAGTAATACTTATTCTTCGAATACGAAAAATTATACGACTAAATGAATGTCTATAACTATAGTACATTTAAGTTAAAAGAGGGGCCCCGGGGGCCCATTCCATAATTATACCGAATTAGTTTTGCCTGAGATCGGGCCCTATAATAATCATTCAAGTAAGTTATGAAGTTAAAATTTTAAATTTGTCCCATTAAAATCTATTGAATAATGCCATAGATATAGCGTATTAAAGTTATCGAACTTTCTTGAAAGTTCTAGATTGGATATCATTAGTTTTAAATCCACCGATATTTCAGTACGGACAGTGAAGTGCATTGCTACCGCGCTAGCCCTATACCCATCAATTCACGTAGAAACTATAGTGTTGTCTAAGTCTATTGGTATTTATATAGCTTAAATTAGGAAAATGAAATGGGGGCCCCGGGCCTCAGAAGGATGGATATTAAGAGTTCGGTATTATTTATTATTTGAGTATGGATAATCAAGTGTATGTGAACTAAGTTCAGTCAAGATCCATCAACTCATGTAGTAAATATTAAACCTATCGATATTTATATAGCTCATATAAGGAAAAATGAAATGGGGCCCCCGGCCCCAGAAGAATGGATATTATGAGTTCAGTACCCTTCGGTATTTGAATATGGATAATCAAGTGTAGGTGTACTAAGTTTGATCGATATCCATCCATTCAAGTAGGAGTATTTGTTTGAACATTTTTTATATAGCTCATATAAGAAAAAAACGAATTCGGGGCCCCCGGCCCCACACGAAATGTTATTGAAAGTTCTCAACCCCTTAAGAGTTTCTTCTGGATGATGATGGACATATGTGCCAAGTTTGGTCAAGATCCATCAATCAGTGTAAAAGCCTTTGTGGAACAGACAAACCCACAAACCCACAAACAAATTTTCACTTTTATATATATATATATGATATGATATGATGATTATGCAATACATATGATGGGATCCCGTTCACCGATAGGATCGCGTATCCGATGGTTTCCAGTTTATTGTTGGATCTCGTTCCTCATTAGGATCCTGTTTCTCTATGGAATCATGCTCAGTGCGATTTTGTTCGAATAAGCTGTTAGATAAAATTATATATCCTCGTAGAAAATTATAGAACATTCTGGAACAATCTAGATTAAATTTAATATTCTCCATGAAACGTGTAAAAAATTACTTGTCTACGTAATTATTTATCGAATGCGAAACATTATACAACTAAATTGTACTACAATAACTATAGTACATTTGAATTGAAATAGGGGCCCCGGTGGGGGCCCATTTAATAAAGTACCGTTTAAGTTATGTCTGAGATGGGGGTTATATAAAAATAATTTAGATAAATTATAGAGTTAAAATTTAAAATTTGTCCCATAAAATCGGTTTAAAGATGCCATAGATATCATCATCATCATCATCATCATCAGGTCCCGTAGTCCTTCGACTGTTGGGGCGCCACAGATGACATGTACACTATTCTTCTCCATTCCTCTCGGTCTTCTGCCCTACGCATAGCATCGCCTAGTTTTAATCCAGTCCATTCTTTGATATTATCTTCCCATCTTTTCCTTTGTCTTCCTCTTCTTCTCCCTCCTCTAGTAGTGCCCTGCAAGATCTCTTTGGCGAGCCCTTGTTTTCTGGTCACGTGGCCATACCACTCAAGTTTGCGCTTTTTAACAGACGTCAGGAGGTCATCGTATTGCCCAATTGCCTGACGAATCCTTTCTTTTATATGCCATAGATATAGCTTTTTTAAATTATCGAACTTTCTAAAAATTCTAAATCGGCCCTGAATGGATTGGATATTATCAGTTTTAAATCCACCGAGATTTCAATACGGACAATGAAGGGTATTGTTACAAAGCTAGGCCTAGATCCATCCAAAGATTATATAAAGAAAAATTAACTGGGGTCCCCAGCCCCAGAATGATGGATATTATGAGTTTAGTACCCTTCGGTAATTGAATAAGAATAATCAAGTATATGTGTACTAACTTTGGTCAAGATCCATCTATTCAAGCAGGGGTATTTGTTGTTAATTTTATTTATATAGATTATATTAGAAAAAAAACGAAAATTGTTATTGTTCACACGTTTGGAGGAGTTCCTTCTGGATAATGATGGATATATGTGCCAAGTTTGGTCAAGATCCATAAATCCACGTAAAAGCCTTTGTGGAACAAACCCACAATATATAAATTTGATATGCTTTTAAATGATACTAGCGAGTACCCGGCATGCGTTGCAATGCCACTCATCGAAATAAAGTGTCTGTGTTTTAATATTTTTTTTGTAAGTTCTTCTAATAAACACCTTTTTTTAACCGTCTGGTGCGTATTCGAATTAAATAGAAGGTTTTAAGAAGTGTCAGCAGACCACACGCAGCTGTCCGTGTGGGAAGCATGGATTTTCAAAATTTAGTCCCAAAACATATAGCGGTTGATCCCCCCATGCAATAGATATGTTTGAAATTATATTTATATGGCTCATTTATTACATATAAACAAATTTAGGGCCCCCAGCCCCAAAAGTAATATTGTGAAATATTTGTACTAAATCAGAAACCTATTTATTAAGTCACATATACAAAATGAAATGTCACAGTAATTCCACCCACTTATGCAATAGCTCTGCTTGACGTTATATTTACATAGCTCATATAAGAAAAAAAAAAGAATTTAAGGCCCCCGGCCCAAAGCGGAATATTGTAAAATATTTGCACTTCTTTAGAAACCTAATGCGGGCCTGCACACAACAACTCACTGAAAGTTTATTGCATTCAGATGAATAGTATAGGAACTCATACGGAAATTATATTTAAATAGATCACATTAGAAAGAAAAACTACTATAGGGCCCCGGTCCAAAACTGGTAATTCTTTGTAAAATGAATGGGTTTTGATATTCATGGATATACTTTTGTAAATGTACTTACGTTGTGTTAACGTCATTGATTTTCTTAATTCGTAAAATGAGAATATAGCATCTATTTTTCACAACAGTAATATCATTGGATTTAAAGATATACAATTGTACACACCCTATTTCCTAACCCCCATATATATGTACCTAAGAAGGCAAATTATTTGTCAAATTCATTTTGTCAACTCCCCCCCCCCCCCCCAAACAGAGTTTTAAAGAAATTAATAAAATCATCCACGGGATTGTAATCCACTTACTTACGCAAAAACATTTTTTTTGCATTTCAAATGCTTTGTTCTTATTTAAATGAGTGATAAGTGCATTAGTGGATGCTATTTGGATATGTAGTTTCGCTGCACTGATTGCATTAAACGGCATTTTCGTATTAAATGTATATTTAAATGTTAGGGTTTTTAAATAATTTTTTTTTACTAATTTATAAATTTCATAAATGTATATTTTTTGGAAAGAATAAAAGTAAAAATTTATTAAACGTTAAAAATAAAAAGCAAAAATTTTATTTCATTTTTTAAATTGTAGCAATTTAAAAAGCAATCTATTATATTTATTAATTTTACTTTTAGGAAGGGGGAAATACATTATCAATTTTATTAGGCGCGGTTATTAAATCAGATAAATTTTTGCATTGAATAAATAGACAATTTGAATTCTGACGTCATTTGCGTTATTATTTAGAACAAATTAGTTTTACTTTTATTACGCAATATTTGGAACGTATTTCAAAAATGCACTAAAATCAACAGATGTTTTGGTTTCCCCGATAAATGTGATTACAGTGTAATTCTTTGATTATAATTTGTTTTACTAATTTTCATAACTTTCAACCACATTTAAAATGTTTAAAATAGTTCCTTAGTTGTTACTCCAGATTTATTTGTAATTTATATTATTAATACTTAAAATTTTATTAAAATTAAAGCGAATATACAATATATTTTTCGCATTACCATTAAAATAATAGTAGAAAACTATGATTGTTTTAAAAAATGGGAATGCATTTAAATCGTATCGGTTCTTTGTGAGTTACGGTCAGCATAGATCATTCTTATATAATAGATGTATTACTACATCATTGCTATTCAAAATCACAACACATTTACAAAGCTATATCTGATTTTAAAATACGTCACAAAATTAAAGCTTATTTATAAAAACAACAAAAATACTCTCTACACTAAACATGCAAAAACGTGTTTTCTCTGCTCTTGCTACAAATTGATGTCTGTTGGCATTTGTTCAAGGGCGGTCGAGTTGATAGCTCCGTTTGAAATTATTTTGATAAAGTTTGTTTAAGAAAACAAAACGAATTTAAGGACATCGGCCAATGCGAAATATTGTAAAATGTGTTTTTCTAATTTAGAAACATTTGCGGGAGCGCACATATCAATTCACCAAAGTTTTTATCGCAATCGGATGAATGGTATAGGAATGCATACGATAATTATATAGATAATAAATGGTGGAAACGAATTAAGGCCCCCGGCCACAAACGGAATATTGTAGAATTGTTGTATTACTTCCGAAACCTACTTATTATATCACAAAATTAAAAAAAGAGAAACATATTACTGAAGTTGTATCGCATTCAGATAAATGGTATAGGAGTGCATACGGATATTATTTTTTACAAAGCTCATATAAGAAAAATAACGATTTTGGGGCCAACGGCCAAAAACGGATTATTTTAAAAGTGTTGTAACTACTTCAGAAACCTAATTACTATGTGACACACACAATTTAATGTCGCTATTTGTATTTGATTAAAAATCTATCCATCCACACATTAGCTCTGTTTGAAATTGTAGTTGTATAGCTTATATAGGAAAAATAGAACATAGGGCCCCTGGCTCAAAAAAGAATATTTTAAACGGTTGTAATAATTTGAAAAGCTTTGCGGACTTGGGTAAAACATTTTACTAAAGTTTTATCGCATTCAGAAGAATGGTATAGGAGCGCATACCGAAATTATTTTGTAGAAAGCTCATATAAGAAAAAAAAAGAATTTGGGGCCAACAGCTGAAAACGGAATATTTTAAAAGTATTGTAATTACTCATTAACATGCGCGACTTTATGGACAACCTTTCAAAAAAGTTTTGTTGCAATCACATGAATGGTGTAGGAGCGCATACGGTTTGAAATTATATTTATATAGCTCCTATAAGAAAAAACGAACATGGGGCCCCTGGCTTAAAACGGAATATTTTAAAACGGTTCTAATAATTTAGAAACCTCTGTGGGCATGCTCGCAACATCTCGTCAAAGTTTTAGCGCATTCAAATAAATGGTGTAGGAGCGCAGATGAAATCTATTTTTTACAAAGCTCATATAAGGAAAAAAAACGATTTTGGGGCCAACGGCCAAAACGAAATATTTTAAAAGTGTTATAATGACACAGTAAAATGCGAGAGCTTATGGAATACAACTCTCCAATGTTTTGTCGCAATCACATGAATGGTGTAGGAGCGCATACGTTTTGAAATTATATTTATATAGCTCCTATATGACAAAACGAACATGGGGGCCTCTGGCTCAAAAAGGCTCAAAACGGAATATTTTAAAACGGTTGTAATAATTTAGAAACCTTTGTGGGCATGCTCGCAACATCTCGTCAAAGTTTTAGCGTATTCGAATAAATGGTGTAGGAGCGCAGACGAAATCTATTGTTTACAAAGCTCATATAAGAAAAAAAAACGATTTTGGAGCCAACGGCCAAAACGAAATATTTTAAAAGTGTTATAATGACCCAGTAAAATGCGCGAGCTTATGAAATACAACTCTCCAATGTTTTGTCGCAATCGCATGAATGGTGTAGAAGCGCATTCGGTTTGAAACTATATTTATATAGCTCATATAAGAAAAAACGAACATGGGGCCCTTGGCTCAAAACGGAATATTTTAAAACGGTTATAATTATTTTCAAACCTTTGTGGGCGTGCTTGTAACATTTTTCCCAAGATTTAGCACATTCAGACGAATGGTGTATGAGCGCAGACGGAAATATTTTTTTACAAAGCTCGTATTAGAAAAAAAACGAATGAAGGGCCAAAGGCCGAAAACGAAATAAATGAAAAGTTTTTTAATGTCGCAGTTAAATGCCCAGGTAGGTGGACAACAACTCACCAAAGTTTTGTTGCAATCGCTTGAATGGTGTGGGAGCGCATATGAGACAAACAGACATACATACATACATACATACATACATACATACATACATACATACAGACATACATTAATTTTTATATATATAGATAAGATAGACACGCACATTCTACATTTAGTAAAAGCCTCAGATAAAAATATGTGGATACTACTCCCCCCCCCCCTCTTGAGGGGTCGTTATCCATTCATAGGATTCGCCTCCGCGTGTTTGAACTTGTTCATCGTTCCAGGCACCTCGAAAGAATGCCAAGCACTCACTCACTCCAGACAAGCGGTATCATTGCTCGTTTCATGTTGTCTTCATTCTGGTCTATCCAATGCCATGACGTGGCGTCTCAAAGCATCATTACCAAAGTAGTTAATATGATAATTTTAAAATAAGATTATTCATATTTCTTCACTAAGTCATTCTTGACAATTCCGACCGGTTGAAGACACCTGGTGACGCTTGGGAAAAATAAGGGGGGTGTGGTAGGAAGCTGTCCTCTCCAGGTGGCACTTTGTCTGGTAAGGGTGGGTGGCATTTTCAACCAAATGCAGAGTTTGTTTCGTGGAATAGGTGCGGCAAAAACTTTGGCTTGCGTGGGGCAGCATTTACTCTATCTAAGCCACTGATAAAACAACCGCTCCAGTCCACACATTCTTTCTTATATATATATACGTAATACATTTAATATTTTATGTATTTAACAAAATGTCATGTTTATATCTGTAATATATTCAATGTTAATTTTGTTGTGTTTTTAAAAAAAATAATATAGTACAATAATACTACACAGTTTTTATCTTGTTCTATTCCACCTGTTATAACTTTGAGAATAACATAATTTACTCTCAAAGTAATAACTTGTTTCCATTTAAAGTTATTACAGTTACTGCACTAGCTAGAATGTCAATGAAAATTTGAAATAAAATTACTTCTATTTTAACAACCCTTAAAAAGAAAGTTTTTCTTATAAATCCTTTATAGGCATTTTTGTTTGCATTGATGTCATTGGACGTGATTTATCATTGATGTCATTGTTGCAGCTGATTTTTGTTATGGGGATTGTTTTGATCAAACTCAGTGCATGTAAAACCTAACAAACCAAACATTTAAACCCAAATACGTCCTAAATACAAAGCACGCAGCATCAGCCGCACGATTAACCGCTACATCAAAGCACTCACCCAATGAACAAGTCATATTTCATTCGTATTCTCTTTAAAAACAGGAGATATGATTTTTGTGGGTTCGGGGTGGATGCGGAAAATTTGATAGAATGTGTCGTCTTTGGCAAAATCTCTATGCCAGTTTTCAGTTCGATAAGATGACGGAAAGTGTGTCAATGAGCCGTCCGTATATTTTGCAAAAAAACAAAAGTGAAGTTTAATCAAAAGGATTTTTAAAAATGGCCAGCTACGAAGTGCTCTCCATTCCCAGTCAAACACTAAAACTACGGGTGGGTAGTAGATAGCGCCATTAGCAACATTTTATTCTAAGTTATCTCCACTTGAATGTCTAGCTTCACCCCCACATCTGGGAGGCTACGCTGGCCTCATGACCCCACGTGTGAGCATCTCTGGGTCAAAGGTTACTGGAATCCATCGAAAGTTTACTTCTTTCAAAATTCTTTTTCGTAAAAACACGAAAAAGAGAGTCAATACGATTAGGAATTTCTTTAAATAACACATCAGCACACTTCAACTAGCTATGTACGACGTCGCAGCACCACATTACTACCTCACGTAGCCACTGTGGCAGAAACTTAGAGATTAATTTAAATTGTACGCGATGAACTAGTAGATACACCGGAGTGGTCAAGAACCTTTTAAACATTTTCAAATACTTTGCTTCGTTATTTTACATAGCCTGCATACACATATTTCAATGAATACATCTACTAATGTATATATGTATTGGGGGTTTTTAATATATTCCTGAGTACTTACTCCGTAAACTTTAAACGTTTCCCGGAGCAGAGCACTTTGAAGTTATTGTTCCTGTTTCAAACTTGTCGGTCGATCAAAGACATTTCGTATTCAGTGAAAAGTTATGTTGAAAGTTTCCTGACATTCAAACTACACTTTTTACACTATAAACATTCAGGTCCCTTGTCATGTCTATCTTTAAAATCTACGTGGCCTTTACTTGGGTGGGGACAGTTCTGGATGGCCTTATAAAGATCTAGCGCTTTGTCATGTCTATAAAACTGGAAGGCTGAAATTTAAGATGGAGATTTACGCTATTCAAAACTCTCAGTCATACACAATATCATTTTTGTTTTCAATGAGGTATTAAAAGATGAAACATATCAAAATTTCCAAGATAAAATAACTACCAAGACATTAAGAGTTAATGGTTTTTAAAAAAAACAACAACAAAAAAAGCCCTCAAATTATTTTATCATTATATGAGTTATTTTGCTAATTTTATGTGACTACAAACGTTCAGAGATTATATTAATATGTTTCTTTGTTTCCTCTACATAGTGTAATTAACTTGGATTTTTAGTATTTACCCCACCCCCCCCAAACAAAAAAAAAGGTATCATAGATTGAGGGATAAAGTTATTGTTGTACTCACTACTAGGTTCACGAGATTTGGGTCTTCTCAACAGTAAATATGGGTGGGTCAGAGAGAGAGAGAGAAATTATTTGTCTGCAGTTTACATCTGCGTCGAGATCCTTGTACCACTTAGTCAGGGGTTCTCTCCTCGTCAATCTGCATAAGGACATGTGACATTCAGGTGATCTTTCCCATAAAACACTTATGGTTCAATGTACAGGACTGCACACCAGTCACCAAGCGACGACCTGAGAAGCAATACTAGTATACCTTTAATTCTAGTGTACTTTACAATGTCACTGAGAGGCGCTGTCGTTGTTCACTTTGAGAATCCCTGATATATCATGCCTTTAATTTGAGTGTACATGACATTATCACCGACCCCACTATGTCGCTGTAGCCTGACAGGCGCGTGATTCTACAACATACATATTTCCGTAATTATTGTTGTAACAATCTGCTATTGTGCTAAGAGTTACTTCAGGGCTACTTCCGGCGCCGGATTAGTGTTGGTCTAGTGGAGCGCATATTCATGCATTCCATTAGTAAGAACATATCTTGTTTAACAATTCTGTTTAAGAGAGAGAACACAGACATTGGGGGGAATATGATTTAAATAAATCGATAACTTTAAATAAAAATATTTTAAAATCTACTGCTTTAAGTTAGAATTAAAGCAACTCTCTAGTGATATATATATATTTGTTTAAATTCGGTGATTTCCATACATGTCAAACAAATCATACCAACATCGTCCTATTGGTTCAGCTAAAACGAATCTATAATATATACATGGTTATATGTAACGCCTGACAAAATTTTTTACATATATTCTTTGACACGTTTTATATATGGGTTTACTGATAGCAAGGTCTTCAAAATTTAAATAAGTCTTCGTCTGCAATCATTTTTGACTGTATTCTTGAGAAGACAAAAGAGGGTTTTCGTTGGAGGTATATTAATAAATAGTATATTTTTATGATGAAGCATCCCGTGCCATTTGTGAAGGATCTGACACCAATGCATGAAATTCACATTTTCGATCCTCTGACGCCTACTGCTGGTTTAAGCAATGGCAAAAGAGCGCTGCTTCTGGTCCATCGGCTGCTTGTATGAGATGACTGCTAGGTCAGGTATCTAGTAGTAATCTGCCCCGCTTTAGGAAAAATAGTCTAACTTCCATTTAAAATATAGTGCGTTTAACAATATTGCAACTCTGGTTATAAAATACTTCCCCATTCTAAATCTTGATTAATACAAAAATCGTGTAGTTCATAACAATTGAAGTTTTTATTCTCTTATTAGTTGGAGTTTTTTACTCTCTAATTAGTTGAAGTTTTTATTCTCTTATTAGTTTGAGTTTTTACACTCTTATTAGTTGGAGTTTGTATTCTCTTATTTGTTGGAGTTTTTATTCTCTTATTAGGTGGAGTTTTCATTCTCTTATTATGTAAAGTTTTTATTCTCTTATTAGTTGGAGTTTTTTACTCTCTAATTAGTTGAAGTTTTTATTCTCTTATTAGTTTGAGTTTTTACACTCTTATTAGTTGGAGTTTGTATTCTCTTATTTGTTGGAGTTTTTATTCTCTTATTAGTTGGAGTTTTTATTCTCTTATATGTTGGAGTTTTTATCCTCTCATTAGACGATTGCGTTGACACATTTTTTTCTTTCAGCAAGTTTGCAGACAAGCCAACGTTTTGTTTCAATCCTATTCATTAGCAGGATTTAATCAAGAGTTTATTGAATCTTTGTCTCTAGTTCCGTGAAATCAAATCTGTTGACGTAAAGATGCACGTGACAATGCCTGCACAGTTGTCACACCGCACAGGCAGATCAAGGTGATTGGACAATACTATGTTCGTCCTTCGTTTGCGAAGATGGCCAAGCCTTCGACTTGAGTAGCAGGCTTGCCTTGAGCTGTATTTTGTTAAAAGTGTGGGAGAATCGCTCAATTCCTAAGCCTCACTCTCTCGCCCTTGCCTGTTTGTTCCAATGGCCACCCGATATTACGACATTATAACGGGGATAACGGGGCAACACAAGTGTAAAGAATCGAAAACTCAAATAAATCAATGTGTGATTGGGACCCACACAAAGCAGCCATTATTGGGTAGGAAATGGTCTGGCTCAGCGGTAATGGGACTGGCTGTTTGGAAATGCTATGAATAAGGTTTGGTATTAGCCACTGATAGATCTTCTGAACAGATATGAAATCAGTGGAACTGAATTAATCATATTTTTTTTTTAAAGTATAGTATTATATTCTTGGTATCAAAACTGCTTTTCACCCCCAGACTACATTTACTTCAGACTCTACCCAAGTATTGTCTTTTTTGGTACTTATTTTCAAACGGTATAACAATAATTAAGCAAAGAAACTACACGATCTTTATCCCCTGAAAACCATTTTCTAAATAAATGTTGACTGCCGATTTGTCGAAAGTTATTGCAGCCAGAAATTCATCCAGGGGTTGCTAAGCGGCTTCCTTTACCTTTCTTTTTTTTTTCTCCATACTAATTTCTGAACCCTGATATTAGCTTTGTTACCAATCTGAACTAATCCCTTGGGTCAAAGGTGTCACTGCACTGCTTGCATTGCAGAAGCTGTCCCTGATTTAACAGGAACGGTGCTACTTGTAATAGCAATTCGTTTTTAAAAAAGTGTTTAAATGTTTAAAAATATCGAAACTGAGAAATAAAACTGAAAATATTTACGTAGTCCAACTTAAAATGATAATGTGACTACTTGGCCGCCGTTTTTATCGCTCAGTGAGATCGTCCCCATATGAAAATACGGCCTGTGGTTATCGATGTATTTATGTATTTACTATTGCGTCATAAATGATATCGTCATATATTACTAGAGTATATTATAAGCCAGTGGTTCTCAACCTTCCTAATGCTGCGACCTTTGAATACAGTTTCTCATGTTGTTTCGACCCCCAGCCACAAAATTATTTTTGTTGCTACTTTATAACTGTAGTTATATGTGTTTTCCGATCGTCTTAGGCGACACCTGGGAAAGTGTCGTTCGACCCCCAAAGGGGTTGCGACCCACAGGTTGAGAACCGCTGTTATAAGCGAACATCCAAGAAGATCAAAATGCATTACAGTTAAAAACATAAAGCAACAAAAGGCATCATTAAACCTTGATCTATCTGTCACGGAAAAATTGATTGAGTGAGTTTCCATAAAATATTAAGGGACACTTCTAAGGTGTAATTACATTTTCTTACTCACCAAAGCCATATGACGCATTGAACCTATTGACACAGCTTTATTGTGATAGTAATAGAGTATTACTTTTTTTAATGGTTCTATCACGCCTTCAATAACCAGAGTAAAAACCAGTATGTCATGAAAATTGCTGGGAGGTTAATGAAGAAAATTAGTAGAACACTGATGTGAAGATGTGCAATGCTCATTTTGATGAAGTGGCAGACGTCTGCTCTACGCTCCAAGACGTAGTTGCGCATCTTTTGTTGCATATTGCTGCGTTTGTTGGTCGTCTGTTCTGATGTCAGGTTCGGCTGCTGTGTCAATGCCAGGCGAGCATTGACCAGGTCACGATCTTATAAAGTTGTTCGATAATTAATTAAGTCTGGGGCTCACATGCAGTTGAGACTGTTTTATTTTAGTTGTTCAAAGGGATTAATTGAACACGACGGGGTGGTTGCGGGATCCTAAGGTCATCTCTCACCAACCTCGGACGCACATAGTTTAAACACGGCACATGTACTTATCATATGGACACACCAGATACATACATACGTTCTCTTACACTTATACTGTTCACACACCGGTGTTACACGCAAAAGATTCCTTTATCATATGCATACATTGTTTACACACAATACTCATATTTAATAATCGTATGCACGTAACCATAATTATCACACAACACATTCGCTCGTCATAAGCATACACCGTTTACACACATCATATGCGAACTTGAAATACACAACTGAGATAGACACATCTGAGATAGAAACATCTAAGATAGACACAGCTGAGATAGACACATCTAAGATAGACACATCAGAAACAAAAATAATATACGTTTATCTTTATGATGTTTTTACGACATATAATTATGCACATAATTAATTTATCATTGATGCCAATAAGTAACACATCATTTATGCACATACGTCACGCATCATTCTTGTACATGAGTCACACATCATTCATGCACATAAGTCACACATCATTCATGCACATACGTCAAACATCATTTATGCATAAAGTCACACATCAGATCGCACATAAGTAACACATCATTCGTGCACATAAGTCACACATCATTCGTGCACATAAGTCACATATCATTCGTGCACATAAGTCACACATCATTCGTGCACATAAGTCACACATCATTCATGCACATACGTCAAACATCATTTATGCACAAAGTCACACATCAGATCGCACATAAGCAACACATCATTCGTGCACATAAGTCACACATCATTCGTGCACATAAGTCACACATCATTCGTGCACATAAGTAACACATCATTCGTGCACATAAGTAACACATCATTCGTGCACATTTCATAAACTAAAAATTGGATTGAGCATTTGTTGTGGGATTTTTTGTTTCTCGAATATTTCGCTTCAAATTGAACAATAAAAAAGTTTCTGAGCTTGTCTCACAGACAACTAGCGATCACTCAATCCTCTGAAACGGACTCGAGTGTTGTATCCTTGTAAATATAAGAATTAAATTCTCTCCGAGGACAACTAATCCCCAAAGCCACGCATTAAGCAACAGTAGATCTCAACATATCTGGCTGATGAAAATTTCCACCACTCATTTGGACGTTCGTCAGTTTGTCTGGCACAGTCAGTCAACTGTTCATCGAGGGCCGGCACTCAAGATGTCAGGAATGAACAAACAACACCGGCAACACATTATATCGTGGAAGTAGAATTCTATTTTAAATAGATATTAAATAGATGTTTGTCAACTGCCATCACTCTCATACCATTGAAAAGTGTACTCAGCATGGAAATGAGAGCTTGTCAACTGCCATCACTCTCATACCATTGAAAAGTGTACTCAGCATGGAAATGAGAGCTCATCAAGATTTTGAGAAGTACTCTGCGTTGTTGTGTCGATATTTCGACCATGTCCCTATTGAATTGTATTTCTCAAACGAAGTGGCTATTGGTACCCGGGTACCAGAAGTGATAGGTTGGGATTAAAAACGATTTAAAATGTTATTATTGGGTTTGTGGGACCAAATGAGGTATCAAATGAAAGATAATTGAATGAACTATACGTTTGTAATCTTAATTTTTCAGTTTTACTAAAATAAACTACCACAAATGACATCCGAATAGCATTGAGTATGATGATACCCGGGTGCGAATGGCGGCGCTGCGTGTCCGAGTCCATTTCGACTAATGATATTCGGATGTCATTTTAAGTAGTTTATGTTAGATAAAATGAAGAATTACGTTTAAAAACGTATAGTAATTTCAATTATCTTTCATTTGATATCCTCATTTGGTCTTACAAACCTAACAATAATATTTTTAATATTTTTTTTTTAAATCCCAACCTCTCACTTCTGGCACCCGGGTACCAATAGGTGCAGCCTTTCTCAAAACGATGAGACATCAGCTTATCGCTCACGGTGACGGTTCCCCTAAATGTTGTGTGTCCATAATTTGTGTTTCTTCAGTTTTTTTATGTTCTCCTTTTTAAATAAGATGTTCTCTTGATAAATAACTTGATAACTTTCCTTGATAACACCGAGCTCAAAAAAGTAATAACAATAACAATTTGGTCAATCGATTGTGCCCATTGAATCAATGATCTTATTGGACAATTCAGGTATATGTGATGTTACATATCCGAATTCGAATTGTCAAATAACTCTGCAAACAGCCTGCCGGTCCAACACCGGAATGGGTCCGATCCAGGAAAGCCGTGTCGATATGGTCGGAGAACAAAAGGTCTTTTTATTTGACACGTCCAAAGTCCTGGCTCAGATCAATTCACGGCAGCGGCCAATCCATATTGGATGTTTGATTCAGGTGTGACGTACCTATGGTGTCTTGTTGAGCAGAGATTAACTACGTGAATGGGGACCGTGATTGGGGTTGGGGGGGGGGGCATGTTTGAACAGTGGTATCAAAATTTATTGAAACAAGTGGCTTTGTATGGCTTTTCCTGGACTACCCCCCCCCCCCCAGTGGCGTAGTTAAGGGGTTGCCGCCCGGGGTGGGCTAACCTATTTTACGCTCCCTTCCAAGAAAAATAAATACATTTGGCCGAGAATGTCGCCCCTCATAATAAAGAAAAAGGTGTCGCCCGTGGCGGACTGCCACCTTCTCACCCCCTTTCCTTAAGCCACAGCCACCCCCTAGACCAGTGCGCCGCAATCTTTTATCTTCGCGGAACTCCTTGACCCTTCCCAGTTTTCCCTCGTCACACCAAAATTAAAACATGGGGGGTGGGCGGGGGTGGAGTGGGGAATTGTCTTGTTATTTTTAAAAAATATATATCTTATAGACGTTAACACGAGCCTGTAGATATTTTATACTAAATAATATAACTTAACTTAGTATTCACTTTCAATTGTAGATTCAGGGATGGATTAAAGCTAACTAACGTCCTAAGCACGGACAAATCTTGATGACCTCTCCTTTCCACGCTGTCCCAATCCATGTATAGTTGTCGACCTATGCGAAATGAATATGACCTTGACCTTTCTATAATGAATATTAATTTTTGCTACTGTTTATGTTTCTTAAGCTCACAGCAGCACCGACTGTCAGGGCCTGGTGCATGAAGCATGTGCTTAGTCTTCTTAATGGTTAATACGGCCCTAGCGCCTTAAGCATGTGCTTAGTCTTCCTAAGCCAGTGGTTCTCAACCTTCCTAATGCCGCGACCCTTTAATACAGTTCCTCATGGTGTGGCGACCCACAACCACAAACTTTTTTTCGTTTCTACTTTATAACTATATAGTATATGTGTCTTCCGATGGTCTTAGGTGACCCCTGGGAAAGGGTCGTTCAACCCCCCAAAGGGGTCGCGACCCACATGCTGAGAACCGCTGCCCTAAGCAGATGCTTAATATTGCCCTATATATATATATATATATATATTAATAGAAGAGACGTGTACGGAAAACAATATTTTTCAAGCTGCCTCTTCTCTAATATAATTTGTTTTCTTTTTGTTGACATAACTGCTTTTAAAAGGCTTCGTTGTAATTATTATTTTAAAAAAAAAACACTCTTAAATTGTTCTTTTAAATTCCAAAAACAACAAAAATATATATATTTTTTAAAAATACTTCAAAGACTGACCGTAGCTCACTCAACTTGTTATTGCCAAAACGCTTCAATGCAAGCTAAAGATGAATATTTTTTTTAGTATTAAAAAACAAAGATGTGATTGTGCAATAGATTGTTCAAAAGAAGTTTTGAGTGATCGTGATGGTAAAACAGTGTCTCAAGCAAGTTCAGCGTCTTTTGTACTTGGAGGATTGAAATGAGAGGGAGGGGAGTAGGGTTTTGCAATGACGTGAGGGTCAGTTCAATAGGGACATGATCGAAACATTGATACCACAACACAGCGTGTAATATGCACTGGAAACGTGGATCAATGATTCGATTTATCATCGGCCCACGACGGTACGACTAAGTTTCAGCTGGTATATGTCATTGTGTCTCTATTGAGAGGCACTCATCACTGTACAAAGGCTATAGTTTGGCAATCGCGGTAAAAACACGAAACTTGAACATTTCCATTCACACGGTCAGTTTTCAGCTGAGGACCCAACGTCATGAATGGATTTGATGGATTTCATGGATATGAGATTCCGTGATTTATGCGGTGTGACGTGCTCAATCTTTGTGAGTTGGACTTTGTTGTGAATGGCGTAGTGAATAGTTGTTTATGTTCTGTCTTCGCCCCATCAACTGCCCTTGGCATTGATCTCTTCTTCATGACACAAACTGGTCAATGTGCTTGAATTGTTTTAGTGAGAACCTCTGGTTAAAAGATTTTTATTTTAACGTGTTTTTTTTCCTACAGAAGCACAGTATGAGGACCTCTGCTGGAATGATTAGTTAAATGCCGGTCAACATACAGCTACTGTGTCAGTGTTTAGCACCACACTGTGTCAGGTTTGGTGCCAAACTGTGTCAGTGTTTGTTGCCACACTGTGTTAGTATTTGGGGCCACACTGTGTCAGTGTTTGGGACCGCACTGTGTCAGTGTTTGGTGCCGCACTGTGTCAGTGTTTGGGGCCGCACTGTGTCAGTGTTTGGTGCCACACTGTGTCAGTGTTTGGTGCCACACTGTGTCAGAGTTTTGCACCACAGTGTGTCAGGGTTTAGAGCCACACTGGATCACAACTTAAGACAATAGTGGGAAAGGGTTTGGGATTAAAATGTGTCAGGGGAAGCATACATAGCAGACACTTGACTAAATGTGTCAGGGGAAGCATACATAGCAGACACTTGACTAAAATGTGTCAGGGGAAGCATACATAGCAGACACTTGACTAAAATGTGTCAGGGGAAGCATACATAGCAGACACTTGACTAAAATGTGTCAGGGGAAGCATACATAGCAGACACTTGACTAAAATGTGTCGTGGTCTTCCCAATCAAACAATGGAATTTTTTTTTACGTGAACCTTTTCATGAACTCTCCCCGCATCCATCGTTCATATGTTCCTTAAGGTTTGGTGGAGGAGCACATATACCCATATGAATTACCTGCTAGAAAGATATGCTCTTGGTTGCCTAAGTTTACCTGTATTTGTCTTGCTTTTATATGTATTGAGTCCAAGCTGAGGTGAAATGGTGGCTACATCTTTTGTCTTTTCCAGCACTTGTTGCTGGTTGAGGGACAGAAGGGCACTTCGGTCAGCAAAGTCAAGGTCATTCATTTGCTCCCATGCTGTCAACTGTATCATGTATCCCTTTCCTCTTTTTTGTAATGGATATTTTCATTATCTAGTCAGCTGGCAAGGATGAATAGAAAGTGGGACAAGAGACATCTGGCTCCTGTTTTCCATTTTTAAGTCATCTGTGAGTCTACCTTCGTGGACCACCCTGCATGTCATCTGTGAGTCTACCTTCGTGGACCACCCTGCATGTCATCTGTGAGTCTACCTTCGTGGACCGCCCTGCAATTCAATTCTTCAAAAGAACTCTGAATGATCCTTAGTTTTTATGGTACCCCATAATGCCGGAGACATTTCCACAAGGCTGATTGCACAAGGCTGTCAAAGGGACTTTCTAAGTCGATAAAATTGAAATATAGTGGGATTTCCATTCGATGGACTATTCTACAATGATTTGTAGTGTTGCAATTTGATATTTGCATAATCTATTTTGACTGTTGATCCCTTAGCTGCATGTTGACCTGGTCTGTCATTCTATTCAAAATAATTCTGATACAGACCTCTGCCCTTGCATTTTACTGTCAAACATTTCTGTTTGACATGTAGCATTAATGATACTTAGCTTCTTTGACTGTGACAGTTAGCACCACAGAATAATGTGGCAGACACTATTTAGTTTTTGAACACATCAACTTAAGTTTCTAAACATAGAATAGAGCACTTCCTGTTCTGAACATTGAGGCTACATTGAATTTACTGAGATCTTCGAATATATGTTTTATTTTTTAATTTAAATTTATCTCTTGTTAATTATATCGCATTGCTTGCCGTAGAAGGCATCTGGCCAAAAAACGTCCAGTTTATTGTCTTGTCTTTTATTTTCAAGGCTAAACAAAGCTTGTCCCACTAATTATTTTGTTGAAGGGAGCCTCGTCCTGCTTTTCATTGTTTTACAACTAACATGTTTACCTTTCATTGTTTTACAACTAACATGTTTACTTTTCATTTTCAATTCCGATGTAACGAGACAAGAGCAGTTGGGTTGTTGTTTTGACCACAATCTTACGGGCAGGGGTGGGAGAAGGGGGTACGGAGGTGGTGGTACGCCCTTTGTTTAGATTGAGGGGTGGTATTTGAGGCCTAAGTCCAGATTTTTCGTGGAAGGGGGTGGCAAAAAAAATTTGCCCTCCCAAGGGTGACACGCCACTTTAGCTACGCCACTGCTCACGAGGCCTTACGCGATTACACTTTAAATCTACCAAACAGCGAGCGACGCTAAAGTCATTTGGCCGACTCGTCTTTATTTAGATAGCCGGGCGTTTCCGTATTTTTATACCGCAGTGGTGGGTGGCAAAGTAATATGCAGGCGTACATTAACAAGGACGTTAAAACTGTAACTGAAAGTTTTTTGTCAGGTTGCGTATTTTTGTTAAAAACGGGAAAGAATGACCTCCTGACAAAATTAATAACAGAATATTAAATGTAATGTAAGCTTCAGTATCTGTGTATGCGGAAAGGTGATTAAAGAAAAGTTTATATTTTTGCCTCAGAACCATGAGATGCTAATGTTTTTTTTAAAAAAAAACGTTGACATTTGCAGTGGTCTCTAACAATTGAGAAAAAGGTGTGTCTTCAATGTGGTAACGTATTCTAAGATGACTTCACTATTGATAATCATTTCCCATTTCTCCTATTCTCCCCAATCATTAAGCTGATGCTAAAGGGATTGTTGATTCAATTTCGATCAATTTCAAATTCAATGATTATTTAAATTTTTTATTGATTTTTTTTCTTATTTAAATTTTTTTTTTTTTCGAAAGCTGAAGAATATTTAGCGTCACCAAAAAGATGTATTAAATTTGAAATCTCATTAGTCTATATAATGTGAGAACCGCTGTGTGCTACCTGTTACATAACGAACGCTTGTTGCTATCTCTCTAATCTTGTGTTTGTTAACTTTTTGCAGACAGCCCGCCTGACTGGCATCTACTTTTGTTACTATTGGGTTACAAGGACACAACCATTTTGTCTACTCTTGTGTTACCCGCACGGGCAGGATGGGCGTCGGAGCAAGACTCGAAATCGGAATTTCCTATTGGAATCGATTTCTCAATAATCCGATGAGAAAATGTCGTATTGGAGGGCGTAATAAACTAAACTTTTTTTATTTAAAAAAAAAATCAGACCTGTTTACCCTCAAACTCTTAAAAGCGTACACAATCATCACAAAATCTTTAAATACATTATCTTAATAGTAAAAAATTAACATACAGTATATATAATGTGTACACCTCAAAATCGTACACTGTACGCCAAAATCGTAAGAGTAAACAGGTCTGCTATATTATAACATCACAATCGATTCTTTTCAAATGGGTGATATAATAAATCCCGAAATCGAATAGACTCGTAAGATTCGTAATCGTGCATGTTTTTTTGAGACACCGCATATTCGGTTTCACTAATGTTCCAGACATGCCCCACCGATCACAGCCAAAGATTTCGCAAAAACAATAAACGGCCTGGGGGGGGGGGGGGATATTATGTGATACAAATTCAAAAATGTTTCGAATACATTCACGAGCGTGTCAGAACGGATTGTAGAGTTTTGATAAAAGGATTGGATGGATTGGAGAGTTTGGATCAACATAATTTTTCGGGTGCTGTCGGATAAATGGGATTTGTGGGTTTAAGGGTTGTAGGAGATCAAACACAGAGATCCCCGGCAAGATCGTTAAAGTGGTGTGATAGACACGCTCTGTCGGTGATCATCAGTGGAAAGTGGAAGTTATCGTGTTGGTCAAATTGGTGTGATAGTCACGCTCTGTCGGTGATCATCAGTGGAAAGTGGAAGTTATCGTGTTGGTCAAATTGGTGTGATAGTCACGCTGTGTCGGGGATCATCATTGGAAAGCGGAAGTTATCGTGTTGGTCAAATTGGTGTGATAGTCACGCTGTGTCGGGGATCATCATTGGAAAGCGGAAGTTATCGTGTTGGTCAAATTGGTGTGATAGTCGCGCTGTGTCGGTGATCATTAATGGAAAGCGAAAGTTATCGTGTTGGTCAAATTGGTGTGATAGTCGCGCTGTTTCGGTGATCATCATTGGAAAGTGGAAGTTATCGTGTTGGTCAAAGTGGTGTGATAGTAGCGCTGTGTCGGTGATCATCAATGGAGAGTGGAAGTCCTGATCAATGGGACTGGTATTTGTGATTCAGAAGTTCTAAAATCATGCGATTAGCAAACACTTTGGTCGTTGTGTTCTTGTCAACTTCCTCAGGTTTATATGTTACCCTCTGTTTCCTTTTTGTTCTCCTTTCGCAATCAGCTGATAGTCTTTCTAGTATCATCCCATGGTTTGTGGTGTAGTTTCTGTATGTCTCAACCAGCTGATAGTCTTTCTAGTATCATCCCATGGTTTGTGGTGTAGTTTCTGTATGTCTCAACCAGCTGATAGTCTTCTCGGTAATCATCCCATATTTTGTGGTGTAGTTTCTGTATGTCTCAACCAGCTGATAGTCTTCTCGGTAATCATCCCATGGTTTCTGGTGTAGTTTCTGTATGTCTCAACCAGCTGATAGTCTTCTCGGTAATCATCCCATATTTTGTTGTGTAGTTTCTGTATGTCTCAAGCAGCTGATAGTCTTCTCGTTAATCATCCCATGGTTTGTGGTGTAGTTTCTGTATGTCTCAACCAGCTGATAGTCTTCTCGTTAATCATCCCATGGTTTGTTGTGTAGTTTCTGGTTTTACTATAACATTTAATGAACACACGTCTTGAAATAATTAAAAGATGCTCCTGCTTGGTTCTTATTATATTTGTTCAATGGAGGTGTTTATTTAATTTTGTTTATAGTATGTGTTGAGAACTGCATTGTTGTGTTGCTGATCGTGAGAGTGTTTTGTGAGTTGTAAGTCGTGAGGTCAGAGCGTGAAGTTGGTTCGTCGTGTTGAGCTTTTAGTGTATGCTGGGTGTTCGTCTGGTGATATAAAATGGCAGTAAGCTTTTATATCGGAGGAGAGAAGCGAGATGATCCGAGAATCGTGAGAGTCGAGAGACCAGAGAAGACCGTTAGTTTAGTCAAGAGTCGATTAGTGAGATAGACCAGAGCAGAGCGTAGTCAAGAGTCGAGTAGTGAGAGAGACCAGAGAAGATCGTTAGTGTAGTCAAGAGTCGAGTAGTGAGAGAGACCAGAGAAGATCGTTAGTGTAGTCAAGAGTCGAGTAGTGAGAGAGACCAGAGAAGATCGTTAGTGTAGTCAAGAGTCGAGTAGTGAGAGAGATAGTAGTTTTGTTAGATTCGCTGTAGGGCTTGCTGACTGAGGATACTGTGTTCCTGCAAGATGTATTTGTGTAACAAGTAAATTTTTGTTTAGTATATATGGAAATAAATACAGAATTTACAATGAACTCTTCAGTGGTTGAGTTACTTAACCAAGAGAGAGAGAGACGAGAATGAATCAAGCAGGTCTGACATAAGGTTAGACTCAAATCTGTGATACTAGACAACAAAGGAAGTCTGTAGAAGAATGAAAATATATTTATGAAAGAAGATTATGCTAAGGGTTTTTCTATTTGATGAAGACACTTTGATACATGTTTTAGAATCATTGCTTTGATAACTAGAATAATTAGCTACCTTTAAAATGTCTAAATTTAGGAATAATGCTTGGAAATTTTCGAAATGAATTGTAGTATGGAATCCTGGGAACAGTCAAGTATGGAAACCTGGGAACACTTAAGTATGAAATCCTTGGATCACTAAAGTATGGAATCCTTGCAACACCCAAGTATGGAATCAAGGCAACACCCAAGTATGGAATCCTGGGAACACCCAAGTATTGAATCCTAGGAACACCCAAGTATGGAATCAAGGCAACACCCAAGTATGGAATCCTTGCAACACCCAAGTATGGAATCAAGGCAACACCCAAGTATGGAATCCTTGCAACACCCAAGTATGGAATCAAGGCAACACCCAAGTATGGAATCAAGGCAACACCCAAGTATGGAATCAAGGCAACACACAAGTATGGAATCAATGCAACACCCAAGTATGGAATCAAGGCAACACCCAAATCGTTTTATGAAACGTTTATTAATTAATACTGTTGTTGGTTTTTTTAAATGCTCAAAGTCGTTAGCAAATAACCAGGGTCTCAATACAGAAGAGCATAAAAAACGTGTATAACTTATGCACAAAGCACCGTCTTCAAAGGGAATGACTTAGCATGTGGCCGATTGGTCTTAAGGCATAGAGAAATCAGGAAATTACTTTTATTTCCTGATTGGCTGACGGAACGCTTATCTAACACAGTATATAGCTTTCATAATATAGTCAGATGCCTCTTCGACCAAATATCCTATATACGATATAGAATATCATCCATTCGTCATATCTACTAAATGTTATATCTATAAAATGTCAAATAATACTAAACTACTCTGTTCAAATGTCATATCGACCAAAATATGCCGACCGAAAATCTTATGTGACACATTGTGATATGAACAAACATCCTATCGAACTCATCTAATGACGACGAAATGTCATATCGACCAAAATATGCCGAGCGATAGTCTTATGTGACACATTGTGATATGAACGAACATCCTATCGAACTCATCTAATGACGACGAAATGTCACATTGACCAAAAATACACCAACCAAATGTCGTAATGGTAGTATAGCATTTTCTATTAGCTAAAAGTCATATCGACCAAATATCATATTGCAGATATACGCCGACCAATAACCATATGTAAATAGTTATGGAATGGTTGAAGCAAATACGCAATTGTTTATTTTTATTCAATTAATGTAAATTAATTAATTTTTAAGTTCATTATTATGTTTGTTAAATTGTATGTACAGCGTGGTGAGCCCAGCCCTAGGCTGGGGTACCACGCTATAGAAAACTACCAATAATAATAATAATAACATCAGCGTATTGTCAATATAGAAAGTGATCTGCACGCATGTTTTGCTTTCGTCATCGTGTTTCAATTTAGAGACGCGAAACATGTGCACGCGTGGTACTGTCGTCATCGTGACCTCGCTCTTGATGTTGGGTGTACAGCGCTCGCAACTAATTGCTTCATTTACTCGCTGTGAAAGTAACCCATCCAGCGAGGATGTACGGGGATCAAAAGTTGTGCCAAAACTGTTAATTATTTGAACAACTTCTACTAGCCTAAGGGCTTGCATACGTGGAGATGAGTTAGCGACTTACGTGCATATACGGAGCATGTTGTGAGTAAAAATAAAGAGTAAATGTAGGTAACCGATCGGCAAATTTTTATTAGTTGGTTAACTAAATTAATAAACTACAAAAATGTAAACTCAATACAGCAGGCAGGGACATCATTTGGGTAGGGTAGAATGGGGCATTTGCCCCCCACAAATTTCGTTACAAATTAATTTTGAAACTTAAATCTTCAGAACGAAACAAATAAAAATAAATATTTCAAATAACCATATTTAGCTCTGAAGCCACATTGTTTGTAACTGTGTCATGTATTTAATAAGTGTATCTTGTAACGAAAAAACTACACGCATTAAGATCGTGTCTTTTAAAATGAGATGTGAATACATTTTTTATTTCCGGTGAAGCACGGGACATTGTTAGGGAGCTATTTGTCCTAAATTTATCCTTATCCCAAGACGTCCCTCCACCTAATCCCGAGACTTACCTCCCCCTAATCCCGAGACTTACCTCCCCCTAATCCCGAGACTTACCCCTCCTTAATCCCGATACTTCCCTCCCCCTAATCCCGAGACGTACCTTCCCTTAATCCCGAGACTTTCCCCCTTAATCCCGAGACTTACCTCCCCTTAATCCCGAGACTTCCCTCCCCCTAATCCCGAGACGTACCTTCCCTTAATCCCGAGACTTACCCCCCTAATCACGAGACTTACCTCCCCTTAATCCCGAGACTTCCCTCCCCCTAATCCCGAGACGTACCTCCCCTTAATCCCGAGATTTACCCTCCCTAATCCCGAGACTTACCTACCCTGGGCAGTGGTGGAGTCGGTTGGGCCTGGGTCAACACTTTCTTAATTGGACAGATTAAAGACATGAATTTTTTTAATGCGTGTCATTGTATGAACCTACATGGAGTCTTTTGTTTACGAGGGAATATTACGATATTTGCAGAAAGGCATGTCAAATCGTCCTTCAATTGGCCTCAGTGGCGTAGCTATGGATGGGAAGCCCGATACGAGCAAAGATTTTTGCCACACAGCTTCCACGAGAAGAAAAAAAAACTTTGCAGAGGAATTTGCAGTTGCACAAAAATTCTGCCATCCTATATAAAAAAAGTACCATTCAGTGCGAACCGTCCCCTCCGACCCCCACCCACTCCCTAGTACGCCACTGCTAATCTTTTTTTTCTACTATGATTTTATCAAAATATTTTATTTAAAAAAAAAAAAGTTAACGAAAGAGCTTTTCACACAAAACAGAACAGATTTGTTTAAAAATTTTTTTTATTTTTTTTAAATTTATATAGTGCCAATTGATAATCGGATTTTTTTGCTTTATTAAATGTGTTTAGTGCTAAATATTATGCTATAATTTGTGCTACATCCGATGCTTTAGCTCTATATCTGGTGCTGTAACTAGTGCTATATATGGTGCTAAATTTAGTTCTATACCTTTAAGAAACTATTTAGTTTCAAATTTAGCACTCTAATGAATTATTATTTGAGTTTAGTTGTTGTTTTTTTTCATTTTAATAATATAATTTTATTAATATAGTTGTTTTCGCTTGTACAGGATGGAACACGCAAATTTTGGACATATAACTAAAATTTGATAGAATGTGCTGTCATGGGCAACGAGTCTATGTGCCAAGTTTCATTTCGAGAGCTTGACTGAAAGTGGGTCAGGTAGCCGTACGATAATTTTGCCTTAAACACAGGAACACACGAACAGAAGCCAATTTAACATTAAAGATTTTAAAAGACTTGAGGTTCCGCCGGTATCGTTCAAATTTCCCTCAATAAAATCAGGAGAGAAGAAGTTTATGAAATAACAAAAACTTAAAGGCGTTTTATAGTTTTTACATTGAACAAAAGAATATTTTCGTTTTTTCCCTGGCAGGTGATAAAAAGTTTAGGAGAAAAAAAAGGGTTGGGGTAGCAAATTTTGGAGCCACCCCCGGGCTGGCCATGATTTCCCGGCCACCCCATTCCATGAAAACAAACTCTGCAGATGACCGAATATCCGCAACTCAATATGAAAAAAAAACGATTGCCAGCCCGATTGGTCTGTGTATTTTCCTACGTCACTTGGTGGGGTCTATTAGAACATACAATATAACATATTACTAGGTGCTATTTCATCATTGATTTTCAAGGTGTATGTAAACCTAACAAATTTTTCTGTCTATTTATATTAGAAAAAATCATGAAGTACATATGAGATAGGATTTAGCAAAACTTTGGGAGAAAAAAAAAATTCCCAATTGTTAATTGACCTTTGACTGATATAAAATGACTGTTTTAAAACTTACAATGGCACTTCGCATTGACTGTACTAAAGTGTTATAAAAAAAATAAAGGGAAATAAACCGATATATATTTGTTGTTTTGTGAGAACATTATGTTTATCTCCCTTTACTTTTAATTACCTAAAACTGGAACATTTTCATAGCAGTCCCAATTAAACTTGGACGTTTCGTTAGATCCGTGAGCTGCGTGGAGAAGAGAGCGGCTGCAGCTTTGATTTCAGGACCTATCCATATATGAAAGCATCGGATTTAGCTCCTTTGGTACTGAGAGATGCAAGGCTCTTTGACTTTGTTTCTGTGGTACAGAGAGATGCACGGAGGCTATTTGATTTAGTTCCTTTGGTACAGAGAGATGCAAGGCTCTTTGACTTAGTCCCTTTGGTACAGAGAGATGCAAGGCTCTTTGTTCAGTGGAAAACGACCAACTAGTTTGTATGCGCGTGTGGTCAGCAAACGTCCGTTACAATTGTCCTAAAGGACTTGTCCGTCACATTCTGTTAGAACTTTAGGATGTCCGTTTTAAAAGAGACATGTTACACAAGGAAATACAATAGGTAATCTAAGTGATTTCTTCGCGCTGGCTTAAAAACTCTTATGGTCATAATCATGAGAAATTCAGAGCCGATGAGAATGTCAGATACAATAAACCAACATTGTTAATCACGTGACCTAAGACAATTAGATATATGCAAAGAAACATAGTCATGCCGGCATGAGTTTGTTTTATTTAGCTACATAAGCTTTACATTTATATTTTATGTTAAAAATGTTTTGCTAAAATATTTTGCATGTCCATAAAAAATGCGCACATCTATAATGTGTGTACGTAATTTGCTCATTTTTTTTTTTTATTGTTTATAAATTAATTAATTTTAAAAATGAATTTGGCAACACTGTTCGTGATAATAATTAAATGTGAATAATAAGAATGTATCAAATAAAACTCGTCCAGATACTAAGTTATTGGATCAACATTCCCTTATTGAAACTTAAATAACAGACTTTACGACATTTTAAAACAAAAACACATCGGCAAACACATAGACTTCCAAGAACATAGCATGAAATATGAATGCGATATAACATTCATCAAGTAACTTCATGAATATTATGCAACTGTTGAATCTAGTTTTACAAAACCAACTGTTAGGCAGTTATTATTCGGTTGAATAGGTTGCTTTTGTTTTATCCGTTCTTGGTGGGCATTGCAACAGTTTCTTCTTCTATATTTCTATATTTTGAGGGCCCACGATCAATGAATTGATCATTCTGGCTCCTATGTTTCAGAGGGGTTCGTGATGTTGCTGTGCGTGGTTCTGAAGTGGGATAATTCCCTGGTTGCAAGGGTAACTCAGCAATGGTGTTATGAACTGGGGGTTGGAAGGCAGGAGACATAGACGCAATTGTGTCAAGTGTAGTCGCCTCTACTGTTGCTTTAGGAAGCCAAAGCACACATAACGAGAAAGCCTTCCTCATTCCGATAGATTTCTTTGTTGTATTTTTTGGGGGTTTGTTTTTGCCTCGTTTTTCTACTGATGTGTCCTTGTCATCAGATAGTACACAACGTAAGTCACCCAAACCAATAACAACATCAAGATATGTCGGCAACCTTGATTATTTGCAAGCGAGGTTAATGTTGTTGTAGTCCCCAACAATTAATTGCTTTGGTGATAAAGTACATTGCAGTGGCGTCTATTAACCTTCACTCCGAATGGTGGAAGCAACTCCGTCTCGCACCCACACCCCAGACCTTGGGCTTGGTAAGTTATGTGTGTGGGTAATGCCCCACGTGGTTTTGATGTTTTAATTCGGGAGATCACTAAGAATGTTTGAGATGCAAACATTTATCGCCTAAACATTTGTTAGCAAATTAGTGTACATTAATTTTAAAATATTGATTGAGTTATAAAAGTTTACAATTTTTCTAAAAGCTCAACAATTCTTCACATTTTACGCAAATCAAATTAACAAATACTGTGATTATTTTTTTTTAAATCCAGTTTAATAAGCCTATAATTTTTAAAATTCTAGTTTAAATCTTAGATGTTGTAGTTTCATAGAGCTGCTGGGTAGTCATGTGGCCGAAACGCGCGTCGTTCCTTTCTAGAGGGTTAGTTTGCAATTCGCAGCCTAAGCTTGACTATTTAAATTACACTATTTTCGTCTCCTAACAACTCTCAAACCCCATTTAAAAAAATATAATAAACCTAATAGAGTATTTGAATTGCTTTCTTTCCAATATTAATTTTGTTACCTGGAGAAATTCTAAAGCAAACGGGGTAGGGGGTAGGGGGGTATTCCTCTACCTAACTCATGTTTGAAGCAACTGCTTTTTCCCTCTTCCCCCCCCCCCCTTGTGTAGACGCCCCTGTTGCTGTAAATAATATACGTACACTCACAACAAGTGAAACAGCTTTCACAGGAAACCTATCACCATATCCTGATTAGTGTAGAGGGTGCTGGGGTGGAGTGGGAGATGGGGGTGTGATAAATTATCTGGACCTGTCGCTGAGCGGGAAACATCGTTAAGAAATAATAGTCCTTAAGAGAAACGTGTCAACAAGGGACGTAATGCTGAGTCACGTTAGACTACTCGAAATTAACGTGACACTGAGTCATTAGCAGTGGGGCTTTTCTAAAAATACGCCCCATTTTTGTCTTTTAATTTTTTTTCAAAGCATTTTCGTCACTCAACAATGTTAACACGGGTGATCTGAATATGTCATATCTGACATGGGAGCAAGACCAGAAGGTAATGGTTAATATATCAGCTGGAATGGGTTAAGTTAAAGGTTAGGGTTTAGTTGGAAAGAGGAAGTGGGTAGACGGCAGTAGAATTAGGCGTCTACGAACAGTACCAAGTCTGATCTGTCTACTGGCAGTACACAGTATGACCTGTCTACTGACAGTACACAGTATGACCTGTCTACTAACAGTACTCAGTATGATCTGTCTACTGACAGTACTCAGTCTGATTAATTATTGCTGTTGAATTAAGGTAAATGTTGAAGCTTAGTTAATTTTTTTTACCTCATACAAAGGAAATTTAAAGAATGGTTGCATGCCAACTTCTATAGTGTTATCAATGCACATCTTAACCACGAATGTTTTTCGCAGCGCGCAGCTGTACACGTGAACACTAGGCGCGCAAGATGTAATACACACAGTAGCTGCACTCAATGGGATTATTTAAGCACAGGAGGCGAGTTTCTTAAATAACACACAATACCCTAGGTGACCTTGACCTTGTATGGATGCACACACAACAATACCCTAGGCGACCTTGTATGGATGCACACACAACAATACCTTAGGCGACCTTTTATGGATGTACACACAACAATACCCTAGGCGACTTTGTATGGATGTACACACAACAATACCCTAGGCGACCTTGTATGGATGTACACACAACAATACCCTAGGCGACCTAGTATGAATGTACACACAACAATACCCTAGGCGACCTTGTATGGATGTAACGCTGTGTTTAATAGGCGCGCGAAATATAATTTCTCAGAAGTTAGCACTTATTCGGTTTCTTATAAAGTGCTCTCGAATGCCTGTTTTGTTAAGTAACTTAAGTCGTTGGGAAGTTCACGTCTTGGCGCCGCCATTGTTTGGCTGGTTGCTTCCAATAGAGAAGAAGAAGGGGTTTTACGTGTAGTGTATCGAGTTTAAATCTGACGTACTAATAATAAGCCAGCGTGCTTAAAGCCTAGATCCCAAAAGAAAAAAATAATTCTTTATAAAGGAGAGGCTCCCGAACAGGAAAACCGAACTCCAAGGAAACAGGCTTTGAATGAATCTTTTTAAAACATCGCTTCCTGTTTTCAATGTGTCTTCAAAAGACGTTTGAGAGTAAATAAGGTACTTAGTTTTGATGTAAATGAAAGTGCGTTTCTCCTTTATCTACAGGAATTAAACATTTGACATGTCGTCAAGCGACGGCTTTATAATTCCCAGCAAATCAGTTCAATGACACGCCCCCCTCCCCCCCCCCCCCACCACGAATTGAAGCCCTTGTGGCTAGGACAGTTTTATAAATAAACCAGCAAGTCGCTCAGGCGTTTGTTCCTGATTCACTTAGTTTTGACATTGAATCAGTCATCCCATTGAATCAGTCATCCCATTGAATCAGTCATCCCATTGAATCAGTCATCCCATGGAATCAGTCATCCCATGGAATCAGTCATCCCATTGAATCAGTCATCCCATTGAATCAGTCATCCCATTGAATCAGTCATCCCATGGAATCAGTCATCCCATGGAATCAGTCATTCCATGGAATCAGTCATCCCATGGAATTCGTCATCCCATGGAATCAGTCATCCCATTGAATCAGTCATCCCATTGAATCAGTCATCCCAAACAATTAGTCATCCCATTGAATCAGTCATCCCATGGAATCAGTCACCCGCTGCAGTTGAGGATAAACGTTACCGACACTTGGCCCGTCCAACTCAGCCATGAAACTCAAAACAACAATCCTCATACCATCCAATTCTACTATACTTCTCTTAATAGCGACTATTTATGTACAATTGGGGTGGTAGGAGGGGCTTCGTATAGATAGGAGCAACATTAATATAACACAGACTTCTGCGACCTCACATTTGTGAGAAACTCAATCACATTCATGAAGTATTCCAACTGCTCCATGACGTTTTCTTTGCAGAGCTTCGTCATCTTACACCAGTGTGCAAAAAGACTTTAGAAACTTTTCAAGGGACGATATCCTGCATTGGTGAATGGGTTCATATGAAATGTATATGTTTCACGACTTTGCAATCACTTCAGCAAATTCACTGGAGAGTTTCGAACACAGAAACTAACTGATAAATGATATAGTGAATGACATCAATCTGGGTTTTAACTGGCTTAAGACGACTGACAAGACCGATTCCGTTTTTGGGTTAAACTGGCTTAAGACGACTGACAAGACTGAGTCCATTTTGGGTTAAACTGGCTTAAGACGACTGACAAGGCTGAGTCCGTTCTGGGTTAATCTGGTTTAAGACGACTGACAAGATTGAGTCCGTTCTGGGTTAATCTGGTTTAAGACGGCTGACAAGACTGAGCCCGTTTTAAGTTAATCTGGCTTAAGACGACTGACAAGACTGGGTCCGTTCTGGGTTAATCTGGTTTAAGACGAAGACGACTGACAAGACTGAGTCCGTTCCTACGTGACATTTCCGGGCTGTTACTGGTTCGTCGAAAAGTCCATTTTTATTTCGCTTAAGACCGTTGGAAAACACATATACTCTATAGTTATGAAGTAGCAACGAAAATAATTTTGTGTTTGGAGATCGCCACAACACGAGGAACTGTATTAAAGGGTCGCGGCATTTGGAAGGTTGAGAACCACTGATCTAAGCAATGGATTCGTCGGGTTGACTTTCAATAGGGAACTAGGGCCTAAAACGACCATATATTATCTAGCGGTCTGCTTTAACACCAATACAGCTATCCTGCGAGCACAGGCACCTGTAAATGAATGACCAAAGCATTAAACAAGTGGAGTATAGGAAAGGGGGTTGGTCCACATGGGCGGCTCTTTTTTTTTCTTTCGTCTTATGAGGGCTGGCATTTTCGACCAATTGTAGTGGGTTTTTTCGTCATGGGATGAGGTGGCAAAAAGTTGGACATACATGTAACCTTATCAGTGGCGTAGTTTAATACCACACGGGGTGTTACAAGAATGTTTCCGCCGACCGAAAATGCCGTCCATCTACATGAAGAAAAATTGTGACCGCCCCTTCGCCCCGCACCCGCCCCCCACTTGCTACGCCACAGAAGCTTATCTAATCAATGATGGCTGTTTTTTTCACTCGCGTCTTCCTTTGTTGGGTCGTGTTACAGCCCGGCTACAAAGTAGTTACGAATTAGGGCGAAGAACGATCACTCTGCGTGGTTGGCAGTGAACAGTTATCTCTAGATGCGATACTTGACTTCCGAAGTGCTACATCATTTGTGGCCACCGTGTTACCCTTATACTTACAAGATAGCACACCAACATTTTAGTGGTGATCTTTTTTTTTTTCCAACACCGACCGTTGTGAGTTGAAAGGTAAGTTTGTGTATACTAGGTACTTACAGTGTGAGTAGCTTCATATCACTGTGTGATACGAGAAGGCACAACTTGGCACTAGCGCGTCAAATGTGTTTCCTGCACTGACGGACCAATATTATGATTCTCTACAATAAGTGTGCGCTGTGGTGTTTCCCCATTTCATTACCTGCCGCCCTGTGCCATCTTACCGAGTTTCGCAATAGTAAAGACGTTTTACCCCCGTGAACTGATTCAATGATAACAATATATTTTAGAAAATCCTATCTAGTTTTTTTTTATTATTAGCATGCCATGTTTGAGGGCTATTGTTAAGATCATCACCATCCCTTCAACCCTCCCCGAACCGAAAAAAAAACAAAACAAAAGAAAATTATAAAATTATTTTATTTAATTATATATTTATTTAGTAATACTCCCACCATTTTTACTAGCGCCATACTCCCGATAAGGCTAAATTAAATTTGGTAACACCAATAAAGATAGCTCAGGTATACACAGCACATTTTGGATTCACCGAACTAATAGAGACCTATATCTCTTATGTATATTTTGTTTCTGGTGTGGCTGCTTCCATTTCACGACCGGCCCTCCCCCTACTCAACCTGTTTTTTTTTTATTAATAGTATTGAGTGGGGAAAGAAAATAAAAAAGCGTTCATGCATCGTGCGTGATGCGTGGTGGTTGAACACGGGTGAAAAGGAATAATTTTTTTCGGAGGCGACTATTATATTAATCAATAAAGAGACACGAATGACTGTATGTAGGACTGTATGTAGGACTGTATGTAGGACTGTATGTAGGACTATTGTTTAAAGGCTGGCAGACAGGGTGTAGTACTGTCTGTAGGGTTATTGTTTAAAGGCCAGCAGGTAGGGCGTGGGACAGTCTCTAGGCCTACTGTTCGAGAATAATAAGTTATAAAAATAGCTGCACCCGATTCATGCATTGTATCATTTAATTGGGACAGAGGCTGTTTGAAATCAGCTATTCTCGAATAACCGGAAACTCCCACGGATGATAATTAATTTTACAGTGTACGGTGTACAGAAACTATCGGCGTGATATCAGGGTCCCAAATGCATTGACTGGCACGCAAAATCAAATCCCTGGTCACTTTTATTTTTCGTACGCGTAATGGGCTATATTTATATATTAATTAACAAGCATGCTGCTGGCATCATCCCAGGCTTGTCACAGCATCTACCGTACGTGTCTAGTTTGTACCTGGATTATGCTACAGGGGTCGGAGTTTCTTTCCGGTGCCGTCATACGCCAACGCTCATTGCCATTATAAAAGACACGGGATGCTCGGATAACCGACGCGTCAAATAATCAGCGTTCGGAAAATTACCGATCGGCTGTATTTAAGAAAGATCTGGGCTACCGGATTTTAGATGAAACAAAATGTCTATTTATGGGTGTTACCAAAAAATTTATTTTAGTCTTGTGGACATATATTTACTGAGTCCATTAATTTAGATCCTTGGTTAGCGAATTGCTCGGAATCGCAAATGTTTTTTTATGGTGTTTTTAGAAAATCTTTCCGCCATTTCAATTCTTAGTGTATCCTTATCCGAGACACCCCCCCCCCCTCAACCCACTAGTTACAGTCACTTCCGGTTGCAACTACTTTTTGTCGTGTGTCTCCGTCCACGCACCCAGCAAACATCATGTCCGGTCTACACACACTCTCACTGTCCACTTGGCGCGCTAGCGCTAAGTCCACTTCAGAGAGAAGGGGGAAATCCCATGGCTAACATAGGTCCGTCTTGTGGCTATTTGGAAAGTCGTCCGTCCAACCAATCAATACCCAACCATGTTTAACGTCTTAAAGTCGGCGGACGTGAGTCTCGACACTTTCACTTCCGGGAGAGAACAAAAAAAAAATATATTCTCTCATCACACAATTTAGGCATTGTAAACAGGCCTTCATAATCTAGGCATTGTGTATGAAAACAATGTAGACATTCTCTATAAACACAATGTAGACACTGTGTATTAAAAAAAATAAACTATCGAACTTGAACTTGGCTATCTCCCTTATTTCTGTTTCGTTTATGAATGTCTTATCCACATCATACGTTATAAACCAAATCAGTCAACTAGGAATGAAGGAATCGTTTTAATCAACATTTAATGACGCATTTAACGTGTATAGACAAATACGTGTTATAATAATTTGTAAAAAAGATGTGTTTCGTCAGCTGGGAAAGAATAAAGGCAAAAGAAAATTGTGCGAATAGCTTGCATGTATATATATTTTTTTCATTTTAATAATAAACTTTTTTTTTTTTAAATATATAATCTTAATTTGTTTAAAGGGTTGTGTGTTGCAATGACCAATGGCTATGTGACGTGTTGTGTGTTGCAATGTAAATTTTTTTTTTCTCATTCGGAATTACAATCAATATCGTAACGGAGCAATTTTGATATTACCCTTAATAAAAACAACCACCGACCATGCCACTAAGAAATACATTTAAAATGACACTTTAAGAGGTGAAACGAATAAAAATCGTTTCTTTATGTAATTGGGTGTTGCGTCAATGATAAATTTGAAAGAAAACACGGCCGCAAAGAGGTGACACCAATGGCAGTAAAATGGTGATGATACTTTGTTGGTTGACCTCTGACCTCCCGGCGAGCAGTGAGTTTTAATGTCATCGGTAAGTGTGTGTAAGGGGGGGGGCAGCAACTGGTCAGAAAATCTGTTGCATGAAGATAAATCACGTGGACCGTGACCTACATTTTAAGTTGTGTACATCATTCATGGCGTCTCGTCTCAGTGACATTAAAGTTGAACAAATAGGAAGCCAGGTTTCTATCACAAAACATGTCGGTCGGGTGTTTCAAACCTTTTAAATAGTTCGTAACCCCCCCCACCCCCGCTAATTGTTTGACTAAGTCTGGCGACACCAACAAGATTAACAATGCAATTAAAATTGAAAAAGGGAATTATTTTATTTATTATCCCTTTTCATTGTACCCCTTAATATGCCATCTTGCAACCCCTGTGGGTGGGTATGAGAGACCCCAGGTTGGGAAACCCATGAACTTCAGTCCAGATTTAACCAACATTAAATGACGGGTAGAAATTCAAGAAAAATCATTTTCAACTTATGGTTTGTTACCTGGAACTTTCTTCTGGGTAATGGGTGTCTTACCCCCCCCCCCCAAAACCCAAAAAAAACACCCACTTTAATTATTATTTTTTTAAATTTGTTTAAAAGTCAATATTGTGCTTTTATTAGGCTCGCCAAGCTGATTACGTATTTACAAGTGTAGGTATATCAATAATTTAAAGATAGATTAAAAATAATAATACCATAGGACAAATAATTTTCTAGGTATGTATGTATGGTTGGAATGTCGCTTTGAATAGTGCGCTCAAAATAAAAGTAGCTAGTCATTCATTGGTATTCTGATAAAAGAAAAATTTGAAGAGATTTTGGAACGTCTGAACTTCTCCAAAACATTATAGTGCCCTCTTTTTAATTTAAAGTTTTTTGTGAACTTGGGGAGAAAAAAAAGGGGGGGGGGGGAGAGTGGTGGATTGTAAGGTGTTCAATATTGTCTTCTTGAAAGAAACTACTCGGTATGGTTGAACTTTTAAAATTTATTTTTGAAAAAAAACAAAAAAACTTTCTTTTGGGAGGGGGTGTCATGGCCACTGTTTGCCTGGCCCCAGGGCGCACTAGGCGCCTTGCCCCGTTGGGGTTGGCAAGCCACGCTACGCCTCAGGGCGGGGGCGGCAGTTCATAAGATGCAGTCAGCTTATGAACAGTTGTTTTTGTTGTTCATATCATCGTCCTGTACCGTGGTCCCATTGCAGATAATAAAGACATCTCTCCACTCACCACTGATGTTAGAAACGTCCAATCTTGCCCCCCCCCCCCATCTATCTCGTGGAATATCTCACTCAACATTTCCACATAGCACCCTAACACTGTTCCTTCATCCGGTCACACATCTCATATGTTAACACGTACCCGGGGCACACTCAATTCGTATGAGGGTGAAACTCATTGCTTTCGAAAATTATTATTTATTTCCTCGAAATGCCTCACTTTGATTTCGACTCCGACACGTGTTGTCCCGCATGGATTGCTAAAACCTTGTTTTCCAACAAAAAAACTTTATTAATATTTACCGACTTATACATGCCCCCCTCCCCTCCCTTCCGCCCGCCGCCGGACACTTTGTTTAAGCAATAAGTTTCCATTGATCGTGTATACTATACACGTATATTACATTTTTGCGTACTAAATGTCTGTAATTCAGTGTCTATAATAAAATAAATGTCAGGAGAGCTGGGTGCTTCATTTTTGCCATAACTTCTCGCTATATACCTTTCAGGTGGCGCCATCTTCACGTATTCATATGGTGTTGGATGGTGGCAAACAATTCATATGGTGTTGGATGGTGGCAAACAATTCATATGGTGTTGGATGGTGGCAAACAATTCATATGGTGTTGGATGGTGGCAAACAATTCATATGGTGTTGGATGGTGGCAAACAATTCATATGGTGTTGGATGGTGGCAAACAATTCATATAGTGTTGGATGGTGGCAAACAATTCATATGGTGTTGGATGGTGGCAAACACGCAAGAACAGGTGTATAAGGCTGGCGCAATGATACTGATACAAGTATATAGATGACGCTTGACACTATTTTCAAAAGCGTTTAATGGCGCCGAAATTCTTTGGTTTTGACGTCCAGTATCTAAGTAGACCAGAACCATTTAGCAGCATTGTAGACCAGAACCATTTAGCAGCATGGTAGACCAGAACCATTTAGCAGCATTGTAGACCAGAACCATTTAGCAGCATGGTAGACCAGAATCATTTAGCAGCATTGTAGACCAAAACCATTTAGCAGCATGGTAGACCAGAACTATTTAGCAGCATTGTAGACCAGAACCATCTAACATCATTGTAGACCAGAACCATTTAGCAGCATTGTAGACTAAAACCATTTAGCAGCATTGTAGACTAAAACCATTTAGCAGCATTGTAGACCAGAACCATTTAGCAGCATTGTAGATTAAAACCATTTAGCAGCATTGTAGACTAAAACCATTTAGCAGCATTGTAGACCAGAAACATTTAGCAGCATTGTAGACTAGAACCCTTTAGCAGCATTGTAGACTAAAACCATTTAGCAGCAATGTAGACCGTGGATGATTCAAAAGGTCTTGAATCCGATCCACCCCCAAACCCTTGGGGGGGGGGGGCGGGGGTCACTGATGCTTCGTTTAACAGTAAAACAGAAGAAAGGGGCCCCTATCGAGCTATGGGGCCCTTATCGCAGGGAGGGGCCCCTGGGCACGGTGTTTAAATGTAATGATTCTGCCAGCATCCCCTCCCCCTTCCCCCATCCTCTTAAACTGTTATAATCTTGATTGTCATAACATCTACTCCAACCACCAGCTCTCACCAACTGTAACATTTGAGTAGAAGGTCAAGGACGTGTTCAACCACCGTTATTGCTGCAATGGTGAGTGTGACAGATGAGGCGCCATTGTCAGGCCATCGTCCGTGAACTTTAAGGCTAATTCTAAATTTTTTTCTTATCGTTTAGAATTTAGATCAGTATGTTGACTTAATACAGATGAGTCAGGTGAATGCTTCCGTCAGCACTCATCGCTTGCTAAAGTTGTACACCACTATAGGTGCACACCGTGGATCTTATCTTCAGAAAACCAATCTGATCTTCCGTCCGTCTTACAGTTAAAAAATACAATAGTTCAATGTGGTGGACACTCACGGGTTTAGTGACGTAACTGAAGGGAGTTTCTAGGATGATTTCTGTTTGGCAGTGCTGAAATAGCTCCCTGTCACATAACATATAAAAATAATGATCTAATGATCTAATGATCTAATGATCTAATGATCTAATGATCTAATGATCTAATGATCTACGGCACCTACATGTTTCATAGATTCCCAAAACTTAGTTTGAACACATGCTACCACGACAAAATATGATCTCAAGAGAAGTGAGAGGGAGTAAGAAAAAGGGGGGGGGGGGAGACTTTTTTTTTCCTCTCATGAAGGGAATGCATTTTCGATCCAACTAATATTTTTTGTCTTGACTAAAAAAAAGGGGGGGGGTCGTGACAAAAAGCTTGGCCAGCCCGAGTGGCACCAACCCTAGCTACGTCACTTCACCCCCCCCCCCCTTTCCAAGGCCGGCCTTTCTTGTCAATAACGCTACTGCCCACAATAAATCTGCCGCTGAAGAAATCCCCCTTAAAAGTTATTCATCAGTTTCTTTATTTCTTTTGTTTCAATCTCTACACCACAATTTCCACGATGCACCACAATGTCCTGTTTTCGGCAAGCAACTGGGTTATCTCTTTAACATCACATAGAAATACTCGGCCCTCTTCATAACTGAATCTCCCTGTCATTAATAACGTCTGCTGATTGTTGTCTCTCTCCACCAAGGTCCATGAAACTACCAACAATCAACTGTGACAGCTTATTGTCTTATCTGCCATGCCTCTATCGGAGTCAACCGCGCGAACCACCACTTCCCGATTACAACCCCGAGTTCACCTATTGTCGACTTGAGGGTGTGCGTCGTACCATTCATTAACATTGTTTTCATAGTTGAGATAACAACTTGTTTGCGTTTTTGATCATTGCTGTGGGGCCGTGGGTTCAAATCTTTTCCCGTTAATCTGGTTAATTTCCCACTCAGTGACATGGGGGGGGGGGGGGTGTGTGTGTGTGGAAGGGTATATTCATGCAATTTAAGAACTCATAAAAACCTTACGACTAACTTTTTAAAAATATTTTTAATACTGAGGGGAAAAAAGTGTGTGTGTGGGGGTGGGGTTGTTTGTTTCTTTGTGTTTTTAGTTTTTTAGGGGTTTGGGGGGGGGGTTGTGGTTGGGGGGTGGGGGGGGGGAGGGATCTTTTTTAACTAGATGTATTCTGTTTGGATAATTTAACTGAACGCCAAAATTATATGCATAAAATATCAAATATTGTCTATTGTAAGCCCTCTAGAATTAGTGAAGACTTGAGACACCTCTGCACAGATGTGCGCACGTCAAGTCTGATCAAATGTTTCAATCCCTGGGTTCGACATAGCAACATCACCATGTACTTAAGAATCGATTTCAAATGACTGACCCTTTGTGCCAACACTTGTTAACAACGCAGTTCAATTTGTTGAACATGTAGCAACGATCTACTTTGGAGTTATTTACCTATCTGATGTCACGGTATCATTTCACTGTCTATGTCCTCTCTCTCTTTCTCTCTCTCTCTCTCCCGCTCTCTCTCTTTATTCGAATACAGCTATATGTTTATCACAGATGTGTCTACTAGCGATAACAATAGTTTTGTTTGTTCCGTCAGTAAAGTTGTTTGTTTTGCTACTTACTACAGTGGCGAGTTATTTGCTGATTTTTATTTAACCCACTGTTTAAATGTTAAATTAGACAATTATATCTTAATTGATAATTATTATTTACTAACGCCTTCTCATCAAAAGTTCTATTTAACATATTACATCTTGCTTGCCTCACTGATATACCTGCATCTTAGGTCCTTTGTCCCCCCTGACAGTGTGGCACTGGTTGGACCATTCATCCTCTCTCCCACTAGATAAATTGAAACTACTTGACGTATTGAATTTCTTACATAGAACTTTCTTCTTTCATTTCCCCACGGAGAAAGGCTTACTATACTTTTTTTCCTTGTCTCATTCCAAGCTGGACCGCACCTTGTGTTGTAGTAATTCTTTTCTCTCATTATCTGTCAATCTTTTACGGTTGGTTTTTTTATTTACCTTTATCCAACCCGCTAAGCTGCGCACATCTTATGTAAAGTAATTGACCTAAACAACAGTTTATAGTTTTTTTAAAATCTTTACGTTAACTGAAAGTTTTTCGTGGGTGGCTTGCTTGCGATTGACTCACTTCCCGTCAGGCTATCGAGCTGAAACCTGGCACATGACATCGTTGCCAATGATGACACATTCTTTCAAACTTTCAGCACCACCCTGAACTACAGCACCAGAAAAAAACGCTTTTCCTGGTTTTCAGGGTGTGTCATCCGGTGCGGTCCGCACCTTGTAACCACCTAGTGAGGCTACTAGATCGTGTAACCACTTAGTGAGGCTACTAGATCGTGTAACCACCTAGTAAGGCTACTACATCGTGTAACCACTTAGTGAGGCTACTAGATCGTGTAACCACCTAGTAAGGCTACTACATCGTGTAACCACTTAGTGAGGCTACTAGATGTCGCAAATATCTTGATATAAAAAATATCAGCAATATCTCTGCCTATTATCCCTATGCTATCTTTCTTTCAGTGACGTCGCGCCTGACTCGTATCGAATGCTGACTCCAGAGCGTCACGATGCACGTGCTACGGAGAGAGTTTCAACTGAGGAAATTGTTCTACTCTTACCGGAATGAGAGGGTCTTTTACTGTTGCCAGGTGAGTCTTTCCTGTTCAGAAAGTACCCCAAGGTCGAGTGTAAATTATTTAAATAGATACATTGCTTTAGACTAATAAACTTATTTAGTTAGTTGAATTTTTTTAAAGAGATAAAGAAAACTTTCTATGGGTAATACATTGTATTGTGCTAGTTTCACAAAAATCCTTGTGTTTGTGAATTTCATTATCTATTTCTTAGGTCGGTGGCTTTAGTGGAGGGAGGTGGGTGGGTGGAAAGAATCAGCTGTTCTGAAATGGCCTTTTTACTATTAACGCTCGACGCAGCAACATAACTGCGGCCCCTTTAATTATTGTATCATTTGGGACTCAATTCTTTCATTACGTATTTATAAATATTTATTCTAAGTACTAGGAATAACCCACCAAACAATGGCGGCAGCCGTGACTGAAATTCCCACTTGCTAAAGTTACTTGATAAAAACTTGCATTTACGTAAGACACTTTATAAGAATCATTTTAGTTATAACGTCTGGGAATTTTATTTTCCGCGCCTATTAAACACAGTGTTAAAGATATACATTCATTCCAAGGGAATTTATTTTATTTGTCTCTTCTTCCTATAGATATTCACATGTTTTAAATAATCACAATTATTAGCCAACGTTAAATTTCTTGATTACTTCCCTTTCCACATTTCCAAAACAAGCTATATTTTTTTTTGCAATTATTTTATTCCGCCATTTTTTAAAACTTCACAGTGGCGATGGCCCCGCCCGCTCTTTGTGACCATCAGAATCCTGCTCGCCTTGTACACCGTGTATGGCCTGGTCCATCTCATCGTCAACTTCTACGTCAACGAATCTGACCCAAGGGAAGATGAGCGGACACTGGTCAACAACACGAGTGTCGGACGGGACAAGGCCATTGTGAAGCCGATCATCGTCTTCTTCACGGTCTGGTCCTACATCTTGCTGATGGTTCACATGGGACTGGCCGCTGTTCTAAGCATCGTCTTTTACAAGTAGGTGGTCTTTGCATCGTGTTTTACACGTAGGTGGTCTTAGCATTGTCTTTTACAAGTAGGTGGTCTTAGCATTGTCTTTTACAAGTAGGTGGTCTTAGCATTGTCTTTTACAAGTAGGTGGTTGTAGCAATTTCTTTTTACCATTAGGTGGTCTTAGCATCGTCTTTTACAAGTAGGGGGTCTTAGCATCGTCTGTTACAAGTAGGGGGTCTTAGCATCGTCTGTTACAAGTAGGTGGTCTTTGCATTGTCTTTTACAAGTAGGGGTCTTAGCATCGTCTTCATCTTTTACAAGTAGGGTTCTTATCATCGTCTTTTACAAGTAGGTTGTCTTAGCTTCCCCATTCTCCGCGCAGAAGTAGAACCAGCAGTCCAAGCACTCCAAATAGGAAAAGCCGCAGGAGTAGATAATATCCCTGCCGAGTTAATGAAACGGAGGAGAAACAATGATAAATGCCTTAACCAATATTTGTAACAAAATATGGCTAACAGGGGAATGGCCCAAATCATGGACCCAATCTCTCATCACCCTCCCCAAGAAAGGCAACCTACAGCTATGCCAAAACTATCGCACCATTAGCCTAATAAGCCACCCAAGCAAGGTCATGCTCAAGGTCATACTGAACCGACTAAGACCATATGCCGACAGAATAATTGCTGAAGAACAGGCGGGCTTTAGGCAAGGCCGTGGCGCTACTGAGCAGACCCTAAACCTCCGGATACTATGTGAGAAATATGCTCAACACCAACAAAACCTATACCACGTCTTTGTAGATTTCAAGAAGGCACCCGACAGGGTTTGGCATGCTGCTTTATGGGCCACCATGAGGCACTACAACATCAACACAAACTTGACCAGAATGATAAGAAGCCTCTATGATAGGCCACCAGTGCAGTCTTCTTCAACAATAACATCGGATAATGGTTCAAGACCACGGTTGGAGTACGACAAGGCTGCTTGCTCTCCCCCACCCTGTTCAACATCTTCTTAGAGAGAATTATGTCAGATGCACTAGAAACGCATGTAGGGACAGTCAGCATTGGTGGCAGAACAATCACCAATCTACGTTTTGCGGATGACATAGACGGACTGGCTGGAAGCGAGGAAGAGCTAGCCAATCTAGTAAAGAGTCTCGACTAGACTTCATCGTCCTTTGGCATGCAAATCAGTGCAGAAAAGACAAAAATGATGACGAATAGCACTAATGGCATCACCACTGAACTTAAGGTCGGGGGGGAAAGATTAGAGACAGTTGGCAGCTTCAAGTACCTCGGAGCAATAGTATCGGAACAAGGCTCCAGGCCCGAATTAATGGCCAGGATTGCGCAGACCACGACAGCACTAAAGAGGCTCATGAAAATATGGAACGACAAAAATATAGCCCCCAGCACCAAAATCAGGCTGATGCGCTCATTAATCCTCTCCATTTTCTTATATGCCTGTGAGTCCTGGACATTAACAGCAGAACTTGAAAGGAAAATAAAGGCGATGGAGATGAGATGTTACAGAGACATTCTTGGCATCTGCTATAGAGACCACATCACCAATGAGCAAATAAAAGAAAGGATTCGTCAGGCAATTGGGCAATATGATGACCTCCTGACGTCTGTTAAAAAGCGCAAACTGGAGTGGTATGGCCACGTGACCAGAAAACAAGGGCTCGCCAAAGAGATCTTGCAGGGCACTACTAGAGGAGGGAGAAGAAGAGGAAGACAAAGAAAAAGATGGGAAGATAATATCAAAGAATGGACGAGATTAAAACTAGGCGATGCTATGTGTAGGGCAGGAGACCGAGAGGAATGGAGAAGAATAGTGTACATGTCATCTGTGGTGCCCCAACGGTCGAAGGACTACGGGACCTGATGATGATGATGATGTCTTAGCATTGTCTTTTACAAGTAGGCTGTCTTAGCATTGTCTTTTACAAGTGGGTTGTCTTAGCATTGTCTTTTACAAGTAGGGAGTCTTAGCATCGTCTTTTACAAGTAGGTTGTCTTAGCATCGTCTTTTACAAGTAGGTTGTCTTAGCATCGTCTTTTACAAGTAGGGGTCTTATCATCGTCTTTCAGAAGTAGGTTGTTTTAGCATCGTCTTTTACAAGTAGGTGGGTCACATCTAGGGGTGGTGTTGGAGCCGGTAGACATGAGCACATGGGTAACATCTCCGGCTTCCCTGCAGAAGACCTGTGTTTAATAATTGTCAACGATGCGGGGGATTGGTTAAATACTGGGAGTAACGCAGTGCCATATATCTGTGGAAGAAGTACTTCTATTGTGGCGACCGTTACTCTCTAAGTTTCTGCCTGTCGATGCCCCGTCGCTGTCTAGTCCATCGCAAGCACATCAGTTTTCTTGATGTTCTCCACATTCATGTTACATGGGGAGATATACCCCTTTCATGTTATGTGGGGAGATATACCCCTTTTATGTTACATGAGGAGATATTCAACTTTCATGTTACGTGGGGATATTCCCCTTTGAATCATGTGAAATTTCTGAGAGGACGAGTGGAGTAATCTAATATAGGCGTAGTAGGCCATGTCCTGTTGTACATCTGACGTTATATTTAAGTATCGAGTTAGTCAACAGGCCCTTATGAATATGTTACATTTAATCATCTTATCATCATCATAATCATAATCATCATCATCATTACAATCGTCATCAACATAATCATAATTATTATCATCATCCCAACCTATTGGTTTCAGTGGAAAAAAACGACTCAGTTATGAGACGAAATAACGTTCCGAAAATTGTGTTTTTATAAAACATGTGACTTTATGTCATATAATTAAAAAAGTTTAAATTTGTAGCCGTTGTGTTTTTAAAAGCATTACTTTACAATTTATTTCGTGTAACTTTAAAGTCAAAGAAATAAGCCAAAACCATTATGACGTTAGACTCATGCTTGGGTGAAGGCTAGAGTCATGCTTGGATGACTGAAACTCTTTTAATCTCCAATGTAAAGACAAGTGTTTCTTTTGTTTTTTGTTTTTGTTTTTTTAACAAACCAAACAACGAATGGCAACCCAATTTAACACGGTATACTGGCTAGTCTTATAAAACTTTGAAGTCTAATTTCGTCCACACCTTCTGTTACAGGCGTGCCGAGACCGACATCACGAAATTGAAACTCAGGCCGGTCAGCATCTGCGAGAAGCAGACTGGCGCTGCTTCCACCGAACTCTCGGAGCAGAGGAAGACGAGCCCCAGCCTGGAGAGCCAATCTTTCACCTCCAACGGAGGCGGGGGCGACAAGAACCACGTCATCGACAAGACGTACGTCCCTTCCGGCGTCGCCAAGGAGGTCAACTCCATGAGCCTGTCGGTCTCCGTGGAGAGCGAGGAAGGAGGTGGCGCCGCCAAAAACGGGAACACCGCAAGTCGGCGCCTGTCGTCCTATGAATCGTTCCGCCGCTTCAACGACGAGAGTATGTCGATGAGCACCCCGTTCTATTTCCAGATATCGTGGTGCCTCTCCGACATCGTCAGCACGTCCGCTCCCATCGTCACGGTGATATTCTTCACAGCCTTGTACCCGCTCGTCAAAGACCGCCCGGCTGAGGGGCTGGATCTTCAGAACACCAACGTCCATGCGTTGAATTTCGTGTTTGTCGTTATAGATCACCTGATAAGCCCTCGGCCTATCAGACTGCTGCATTTCGTCGCGCCGTTGATTTACGGATGTGTGTACATCATATTCTCGGTCATATATTGGTCGACCGATCACGTCAACCACGTGATATATCCCGGCGTGCTGGACTGGAACTATCCGGGGGTGGCGGTCGGGGTGTCACTAGGGTTGGCCATTGTCGCCATCCCTTTGCTGCAGGTTTCGTTCTTCGCCTTGTATCAGCTCAAGTCGTGGATTCACAAACGGCTGTATGACTGCTCTTTCAATGGGGACTTGGATTAGTTTGGATTATCATTGCAATCGTTTCAATCATCAGTTAAGTGTATTATTAAGATTTTAGGGGGATAGCCTTTCGCTCCCGTCAGTAGTGCAATGGAGAACTATGTTATTATATGAAATTTTGTTTTGAGATAATAAATGGACATGGCAGATAATATTCAAACGCTGAAGCACAGTATGGCGGCTATTTAACTTGAAACTTAATGTTGGCATAGTTTGAACCCAAATGTTATTGTAAGGAAAAGTCAAAGTTATAAGACAAAACTGTGTCTGAAGCTAAAATTTCACAAAGAACATCTGTAGGGAAGTTTCGTTCCAAACACTAGTTTGAAATTGTAGGTCAACGGTTGGATACTGCAGAATACTGGAAGAACATTGTCGAACACTAGCAGGACATTGTAGGACAATGGTGGGATTCGGCAGAAAACAACGGGTGTAACATTTGAAGAGAAATGATAGGACACTGCTAGGATATCGCAAAACACTGGTAGAACATTGCAGAGCACTAGTGGGACATTTTAGGACTTTGTAGAGCAGCAATAGTGGGTCATGGTAGGACAGTTGTAGATAGGCGTCTTTTATTTAATGTGATAACTGACTTTATGTCTTGTGTGTGTGTGTGTGTCGGTATATTGTAGACACCCTAGTTTGACCGTGTGTCAAGCTGGCTGCAACATCTCAACTTTGATGGTAGAGGATTTTTCATCTCTTCCCCCAGACTAGCTGCCTTTCTGTGATTGGGAATTCCATTTACCCGTTGGGTGTGTATTGTATTGTTAAAAGTAACTCGATAAAAATCAATCTAATAGACATCTTCAGTGCGGAGATTTTGACAAATACATACTGTAATAGGGTTAGTTTACTTGGAAAAAACAGTTTCTTTGGAAATAGTTTGCTCTCGCATTCTCGTTGTAAATCTCTCCCAGAGACAACATTTTAGTTCAACATCTTTAATACATTATTCCATACATTTGTGAGGGAGTGAACATTTACTTAGTGTGCTTTAACAGTAAACTTTTAAGGACATATTTGTACTGAAACCGATGACCGGCAGGATTGGGAATGATGACGTGGAGGGGTGGGACTGATGATGGGGACGGATGGGAAGGACGACGTGGAGGGATGGGAATGATGACGTGGAGGGATGGGAAGGACGACGTGGAGGGATGGGAAGGACGACGTGGAGGGGTGGGAAGGATGACGTGGAGGGATGGGAAGGACGACGTGGAGGGATGGGAAGGACGACGTGGAGGGATGGTAATGATGACGTGGAGTTTGGGAACGATGACTGGGGGGATGGGAATGATGACGGATAGGGTGGGAATGACTCATAACCACCAAAATACCAAAGAATTGAAGGCGATGAATGATATTCAACCTCTTCTAATTAATTTTTTCTCATAACTAATCATGTTTCTTAAGAGTTCGACTAATCTGCTGCTACAAAGGTTCCTTATCATTGCTCTGAGTTCTGTTGATAAAATGTTTCATTCTAATCACAGAAATCTAATGTTGGCCAGAATGTTCACGTGCCTCCAGTTACCAAGTAAATATTTGTAAATACGTCATAAATAAAAGCATATTTTTGTACGCCACATTGTTGAGGTCGTTTTCTCCTTCATTGTTTGCAAAGTTTAGACCAATTTTATTTGTACTGTGTTACATTTTCGGACTATTCAATAATTCATGAAGTTGTATATTTAACCGTATCCGGAAATTTGTTGGAAAGAAATTTCGTCGACGAAAAATTGATCGACGAAAGTTTGATCGAACGGAAGTTTGGTCGAATTTAATTTTCAGTTCAGACGATCCAATTTTACGTCAAATTTCTTTTTGAACGCATTATACTATAAAGTAAAAAAACTTTGAAACAAATTTCCGGTAACCATATTTAACATGCTGTTATTTATTAGCTTAAAATAAAATAACTTCATTGTGTTCACACCGCAAATCAATTAGCGTGTGTGTGTGTGTGTGTTTGTTTGAGTGCGTGCGTCAAGCTCGGCAGGGGGAGGGATTAGGATGGACGTTAAAGTATAAAGATTTAAAAGAGCAGTAAATGTTGTAAGAAGTGAAATAGTCAAACTCTGTGCCCTCCCTTACCTTCAAAGGCATCCGCTCTTCTCTCAACGACGATCTCATAAGATGCACCACCATTAACTGCATTTGTCAATGATGATCCAATAAGATGTACCACCAGAAACTACAGTAGTCAATGATGATCCAATTAGATGTACCACCATAAACTACAGTAGTCAATGATGATCCAATAAGATGTACCACCAAAAACTACAGTAGTCAACGATGATCCAGTAAGATGTACCACCATAAACTACAGTAGTCAATGACATGCCATCAATGAAGTATCTCTAAATTTAACGTATAATTTAATGTCTTATAAATGAATTAAATGACAAATATGATCATCGAGCCACAATTGCATTTCGCGAAATTGATTACACTAATCTCTGAAAGTTGAGTAATTTGCCAGGGGTGAAAAATGACATTAGGGGCATGCAGTGGCGTAGCGAGCTTAACTCGCGCCCGGGGTACAATACCTTTTTAGCGCCCCCCAATACCTTTTTAGCGCCCCCCCCATTCGAAAACCATACAATATTATAGTAAAATATACCATTTGGCGCCCCATTGTGAGTAGCGCCCGGGGCATGATGCCCCCTCTTGCCCCCCTCACTACGCCACTGGGGGCATGACTCACGAATACAGTGAAGAGGAATAAGCCTTATGATACAATATCAAATAAGACATTTTAAAATCAGCGAAATCGAAAGATATTTTTGGGCAGTAAACTAACAAACATATTCTGGTGAGGGTCTGAGATTTCTCCCTTGTGACCCTGGCTAGTATATTATCTAACAGATCCGTCTGCTCAGCTGAGCCATTCAATATTTTCCTCACAAAGGGCTCTCCCACCACCCTGGATTCCCTCGGAACATCTAGTGAGGGACATTCGGTCAGCAGGTGCGCTAATGTTTCCGGACAAGGCTACAATGCCGACAGGTAGTGACCTTGTTGTTACTAGCCTCCAGAAGTATGTGCCGATCGGGCAGCGCTCTGTGAGCATCTGCGTCACTATGCTGCCTGTGATCTAACCCCCACCGTGGCTCTTGTCTAATAGGAGTGAACAAGTTAGCATAGACACCTCTGGCAGTCGTGTTGTCTACCCATTGCCTGTACCATTTCGTCTTGAAATGGTCTCCCAGCCAGTTCTTGATTCCCAGATAAGTTACTGGTACTAAACTAATTTATTTAACCCCAAAAAAAACTATTTAGTTTTGAAAATGTATATCAAATAAATATCAAATTATATTAAGTCTTTAACGTGTTGTATGCAAATATTTAACAAATGATAACACATTTTTTGCAAGATAGGTAATCTGTTTAACAAATTTTAAAAAAAAACCAGATGAAATAAAAGATTTGATTAAAACATTTGTTTAAAGTAAAAACTATTCTGGAATTTTTTTAGGAATCTCTTCGACCAAGTGAGGACTGTGTTGTTATTGTTTCAGGGAAATTATTACAAGAATTCATTTATTTAGGGAAATTATTTTAAACATTCGCTTTATATTTTATACATATGAATTATTGACAAAGGCAAGACACTCTTTGAGAACAATTGACGAAGCCGCGACAGTCATGTTTTTAGAGCTACTATTAATTAGATTGGTGATTTCATCAAATTGAAAAAAAAAATCATTTATGATAGATCTTTGTGGTTTTTTTAAATTTTAATTTTTAACGATAATTTGTGCTTTAAATTGACACAGAAATTGATTATAACAATGTTTAGGCTGAAATAAGATTGACATTACAATAAACGATTTTTATAGACATTTATAGGCTAACTGGAACCAGTTATTCATTAAAAGAAACTATTATATCATTATTTTATTTCTTCACAAGGCTTGTATCCCTAATAATTATATCCATAAATTTCCACAACTGAGTTAGGCTACAGGGTACAAAACTAAATTTTCCTTTTTGTGAAATAATAGACGGAAAAAATAATAGATAAGCAGCCTAGTCTTGGGCCCAGGCCAGATGTCTGTTCGCACCTACCTCTGCTATAAATTACCGCTACAAGTCACACAAGACTTCAAAGTGTAACTCGAGACAATTCAATTAGCACGACAACAAATCATGGACTTTTCCAAATGTGTCGTTGTAGCACTGGCTACCGTTGGCTACCTTGTCGTTGCGGCCTCCGGTAATGTATTTGATGACGTTGGACAAAATATTACTTTTTCGATTATCATATTCCCATCTCATATACAATTTGGGAGAACACTGTAATCTTTAACGTTTCTTTTTTGTTTTTTTTTTAGAAAGAGAAATATGTTGTTCTTTTTCAAATTGAATAGACTTAATAAATATTTAATTCTCTACCTCTTTAATTCTGTAGCGATTTATGTTACCTCTGATATTCTAGACGTAAGGTTGCCCTATTTTTAAAACGATTTCAACGGGTTGTAGTGATGTCCACCACGACAACAGAGTCTTTCAACCACCAGATCTCATTGAAATGAACATTGGTTGCGTTCGCAAGTCAAACACATTATCAATATAAACATGGTTAAATTTCCAAAATTGAATTTATTGAGACGCCTAATACTCATATTGTCCCGGTGACATTGTCCCAACCCCATTGTCCCAATAACATTGTCCCCCTGAATTGAAAAGTCATGACTAAAGTTGACCACGTTAACACATAAGGTGAGTGTGGGCGCTATGTTATCTGGAGAGCATATATTTAACACAATCCTATACGTTAGTAAAATGTGCACAAACGCGCTTTGTTTAAAAGGGTTGAGTTTTTGTGTATTTCTCCTCATAATGATTTGTTAGTTGGGGAACTGGCTTATTTATATGCGAAACAATTTGCTTATTTCTTGGCATTCAATAAGACCGGTTTCGTTGCGGTCCTCTCTTGATAGGGTTATTTTTTTTACACGGATTCAGTTCAGAAGAGGGTGTTAAAGGATAAAATTGTAATATGTAGATACTGGAGATGATCCGTCTTTGGGGGAAATAGATCATAGAAGTGTCATTTATCTTTCAAATGTATGTGTCGAGACTTTTCAGAAAGAAATACAAACAAGAAAGAAAATGAAAAAACAATCTCAAGAGCTTGGCGAAGTTAAAAACCGGAATTTAAACAAAATACATTTTCATATTATGTTTGGTATGACGTGTGAAAGGAAATCACGAATCAATTCAGAATTAAAGTAACCAACCGTCACTAAGTATACTAAACCAACCGTCACTAAGTATACTAAACCAAACGTCCCTAAGTATACTAAACCAACCCTTGCTAAGTATACTAAACCAACCGTCACTAAGTATACTAAACCAACCGTCACTAAGTATACTAAACCAACCGTCACTAAGTATACTAAACCAACCTACCCTAAGTATACTAAACCAACCGTCACTAAGAATACTAAAGCAACCCTCTTAAGAATACTAAAGCAACCCTCCCTAAGTATATAAAAGCAACCCTCCTTAAGTATACTAAAGCAACCGTCCCTAAGTACACTAAACCAACCGTCCCTAAGTATACTAAACCAACCCTCCCTAAGCAGGGCCGACCCTAACAATTGCGGGGACCTATGCGAAACGGATTGTGCGGGGCCCTTTCTGGTTAGAGGATAAGGATAATAAGTGAAAATTAAGATTTTTTATTAGAAAATAAATTCGGGGCGGGGCCTATGAAAGTGCGGGGCCCACTGCGGCCGCATAGGTTGCAGTGGCCAAAGGCCGGCCCAGTCCCTAAGTATACTTAACCAAGCGCCCATTAGTACACTAATGGGTAATTGTACGTTTATATATATATATAATATTTATCTTCCCCCCTGATACCCCCAAATAGCAAGAGTAATCTGCAACATTGAGTGTTTCGTTGCCCCGTGCCCTTGTGGGGGTTTCATCCCTGAATTGATCTAAACGCAACAGGTGAGTCGAATAAATACAGGTGTGAAGAAAGTGTGCTCCCTTGACAAATCTTTGAGATCCTCTTAAGAAAGTGTACTCCCCTGACCAATCTTTAATTTGTGTAGATTTGAAATACACGGATGTTAATGAGATGTGTTGAGTGTGTGATATGTTGCTAGTGTGTAAGCAAGTGAGCGTGATTCAGATGGGGTAGAATTGGGTAGGGTGTGGTGGGGGGGGGTAGGGTGAGATTGTGGCAAATTGTGTTATTGTTATTTTCTTTGATGGGGTGAATATTTTTTCAATTTTATTTTTCGTGGAAATGTAGCGGAAATTTATTCGATTTCAGTAAAGTAACAGATTATTTCTATCATTCTTTTTAAGATTCCTAACGTATGTAAATAGCTTCGTATTTCAGTGTTACACGATCAGCTTACCTCATTCTTATCCATCTATCTATCTATCTATCTATCTATCTATCTATCTATCTATCTATCTATCTATCTATCTATCTATCTATCTATCTATCTATCTATCTATTTATCTATCTATCTGTCAATATATCCATCTATCCATCCATCCATCCATCAATCAATCTTATCTATGTATCTATTCATCCATACATCCATTCATCTATCTATCTATCTATCTATATATATATCCATCTATCCATCCGTCTATCCATCCATCCATCAATCAATCTTATCTATGTATCAATACATACATACATCCATTTATCTATCTATAAATCTATCTATCTATCTAATTATCTATCAATCTATCCATCTACACATCCATCCATCAATCTAATCTATCTATCCATCTATCCATCCATCCATCCATTAATCTAATCTAACCATCCATACATCCATCTATCTATCTATCCTTCCATTCATCCATCCATCCATGTATCCATCCATCTATCCATCCATCCATCAATCTAATATATATACATCCATCCATCCATCCATCAATCTATCTATCTAATTATCTAGCGATCTATCCATCTATCCATCTACCATCCATCCATCCATTCATTCATCCATCCATCCATCCATCCATCCATCTATCTATCCATCCATCCATCCATCAATCTAATCTATCTGTCCATTCATTCATCAATCTATCTATCTATCTATCTACCGTCTATCTATATATAAATCTATCAATCTATCCATCTACCCATCCATCCATCCATACATCAATCAATCAATCTAATTCATCCATCCATGGATCCATCCATCAATCTATCTATCCATACATCCATCCATCAATCTAATCTATCAATCCATCCATTCATTAATCCATCCATATATATATCTATCCATCTATCTATCCATCCATCAATACATCCCTGTATCCATCCATTCAAGGTCTATCGTTGCATCCATCCATCAATCAATCAATCTAATCTATTTATCTATCCATCCATCCATATATATATATATATATCCATCCATCTATCTATCCATCCATCCATCTATCCATCCATCCATCAATCAATCTAATCTATCTATCCATCCATCCATTAATCTATCTATCTATCTATCTATCTGTCTATCTATCTATCTATCTATCTATCTATCTATCTATCTATCTATCTATCTATCTATCTATTATCTATCTATCTATCTATCTAATCTATCTATCTATCTATCTATCTATCTATCTATTATCTATCTATCTATCTATCTATATATCTATCTATCTATCTATCAATATGTCTACATATCTAGATGTTAATATGTACCGATTGACATCACCGACTTATTTTCTGTTTAGCTTAGTGATTTTGTGCGTGTGGCCTTGGTCATATAATAAATTGGTCATCTTATATAATAAAACGTTTTTCTTTCTCAAATGCTTTTTGTATTTTTCTCAGAGTACGAAACTCAACAGACGACTACAATGGCATTACTGCCGAGATCACATGAAAGCTACAAACGTCAGTTGAGATGTTAACACAACAATACTTACTAAGACTGTGTAAATAAATATCACTGTCAATAATGAGAAGCTTTCTTCGTTAATTTTGTTTTATCTGTTAAGCATGCACTTGGCAACAACAGCAAGAACTCTATCCATCCAATGAACGGGTACCTAAAACACAGGTTAATGCAAAGGTGGCACTATATGTGGGTCAAAATAACCGCACTAAAAAGGGGGACGGTCGTTTGGGTTTTCCCGATAAATTTAGTCATATAAAAATAATTTGTAAATCTTTTTTTCTTGATTTAAAAATATCATAGATTTAAAATTCTGATTAAAATGGTTCTTTAATTTCTATTTTTAATGAATGTGTAATTTATAATAATAATACTCAACCATATACTAAAATATACTAAAATATAGGCTGATATATTTTTTTTAGCATTTAAATTTATTCCATTTCTGTAAAATAATAGAAAATCACAATCGTTGTTTCTTTTTTTTTAAATACTAGGAACATGTCGTTTCTTTGATGTTATATGGTCAGCCTTGCTCATTCTAATATTCATATATATATATTGGTATTAGTTGTCATTTTCTGAAACTAACTAAGAAACATTAATTTAATAAATACGTATGTCATCATCAAAACGATACTATCTGATCCATCTTTCCGTTACCAATGCATTCATCTTTTAAATGTGTGTTTCTTTACATTTGCTATCGTGTAATTCTATGGAAGTATTTCCAACAAAAATATATTTTTTTTAAAACGTATGTTTGAGAACGGGGGGGGGGGGGGGGGGGGGGTGATATATTTTTCCTGCAATAGGTACATTAGTTTGTGTTCGGATGTATTTTTTTTTAAAATTTAGCAAATGGTAAATCCAAATAATTCAAATGCACTCTGGGGGTTTGGGGGGGACTAAGTTAGGATTAAGTACCAAGCCATATACAATTAGGAATGCGATACACGAGATTAAGTACCAAGCCATATACAATTAGGAATGCGATATACGAGATTAAGTACCAAGCCATATACAATTAGGAATGCGATACACGAGATTAAGTACCAAGCCATATACAATTAGGAATGCGATACACGAGATTAAGTACCAAGCCATATACAATTAGGAATGCGATACACGAGATTAAGTACCAAGCCATATACAATTAGGAATGCGATACACGAGATTAAGTACCAACCCATATACAATTAGGAATGCGATACACGAGATTAAGTACCAACCCATATACAATTAGGAATGCGATACACGAGATTAAGTACCAACCCATATACAATTAGGAATGCGATACACGAGATTAAGTACCAAGCCATATACAATTAGGAATGCGATACACGAGATTAAGTACCAAGCCATATACAATTAGGAATGCGATACACGAGATTAAGTACCAACCCATATACAATTAGGAATGCGATACACGAGATTAAGTACCAAGCCATATACAATTAGGAATGCGATACACGAGATTAAGTACCAAGCCATATACAATTAGGAATGCGATACACGAGATTAAGTACCAAGCCATATACAATTAGGAATGCGATACACGAGATTAAGTACCAAGCCATATACAATTAGGAATGCGATACACGAGATTAAGTACCAAGCCATATACAATTAGGAATGCGATACACGAGATTAAGTACCAAGCCATATACAATTAGGAATGCGATACACGAGATTAAGTACCAACCCATATACAATTAGGAATGCGATACGCGAGATTAAGTACCAACCCATATACAATTAGGAATGCGATACACGTGATTAAGTACCAAGACATATACAATTAGGAATGCGATACACGAGATTAAGTACCAAGCCATATACAATTAGGAATGCGATACACGAGATTAAGTACCAACCCATATACAATTAGGAATGCGATACACGAGATTAAGTACCAAGCCATATACAATTAGGAATTTGATACACGAGATTAAGTACCAAGCCATATACAATTAGGAATGCGATACACGAGATTAAGTACCAAGCCATATACAATTAGGAATGCGATACACGAGATTAAGTACCAACCCATATACAATTAGGAATGCGATACACGAGATTAAGTACCAAGCCATATACAATTAGGAATGCGATACACGAGATTAAGTACCAAGCCATATACAATTAGGAATGCGATACACGAGATTAAGTACCAAGCCATATACAATTAGGAATGCGATACACGAGATTAAGTACCAAGCCATATACAATTAGGAATGCGATACACGAGATTAAGTACCAAGCCATATACAATTAGGAATGCGATACACGAGATTAAGTACCAAGCCATATACAATTAGGAATGCGATACACGAGATTAAGTACCAAGCCATATACAATTAGGAATGCGATACACGGGGGAAGACGTACGAAATAACCGATATTGTTTGGCCATATTTCATCCAAATAAATGTGAGAAAAATGAGAGGTATGAGAGATATGAGAGATATAAGAGATATGAGAGATATGAGAGATATGAGAGAAATAAGAGATATGAGAGATATAAGATATATGATAGATATGAGAGATATAAGATATATGAGAGATATGAGAGATATGAGCGATATGAAAGATATGAGAGATATGAGAGATATGAGAGATATAAGATATATGAGAGATATGAGAGATATAAGATATATGAGAGATATGAGAGATATTAGAGATATGAGAGCTATGAGCGATATGAAAGATATGAGAGATATCAGAGATATCATAAATATCAGAGATATCAGAGATATCAGAGGTATGAGAGATATGAAATTTGAAGGGTATGAAGGATATGTAATGTGTGGGATGTTTAAGGGATATGAGAGAATATTTCTTAAAAATAAACTAAACTATTTAAGTGTGTATGTCAGCACTGCCTACAACATTGGATCATGGCAGGACAATCCAGGAGTCTGGTGGTGGGCTGAGGCCAATTTGATAGCGACCAAAGCCTACACCAAAGCCTACACCAAAGCCTACACCAAAGCCTACACCGGCGCATGAAATTATAGGTAACTTTAAAATATTTATAAGAGATTTTGGTAATATCGCATTTTATTATTGTAAATTAAAGGCCATTAACCATTTATTTAGTTATGACTTTTTGACACTTAACTTGTTGTCTCCCCTCTCATGTGGTTTTTATAAAAACGCGTTGTCGGTCGGATGGGGTCGCGAACCACAGGCTGAGAACTGCTGCACTAAGATACAAACATTTTTCTAATGTGTTTTATTGTGTCATTTCCCTTGGAAAAGAGATCCCAGTGAGCACAGATGTTTGAGTCTACACGCGATTAGCCTATCTGAGAAAACAAAAGGGCTGTTAACATGAGCTTGTTGTGTAAGATTTGTTTGGGTTACACCATTGGGGGAGTGACAGATAGCGTCACGAATAAAACACTTTATGCAGCCGTATTTATTCGTTCACTTTATATTGGTGTTAGCATTGGTTTTATTGAATCATACAGATGAGATGTGTATGAGCGTTGCTCTGATTGCAGAGATAAATGCAGCTATTGAACTCAATGTGATCTGTCCGACTAGAAGGGAGAAATATTAACAAATAATACCCACTTTTAAAGAGTATATAATCACATACATTTTAAAACTTTCCATTCGCTTTGAGCCACTTCTATGGAAAGTTAGTTTGTTCAAAATGTCAGGCAGACAAATGTAATTTTAAGCAAGAAGGGCGAATATGCAAGCAGCTCTACAGACTCATCCCTGGGTCTTAGAGTGGGTTTTTACTACATGGCCTATATTTTTAAAATCTTTTACATTAACTTCTTTTTTTTTTTGTTAGTGTGTTTCTTTCAGGCTGGGTGTGTGGTAAAAATCCTCGCCGGCTAACTGAACCACTTCCCGTCAACCCCATCGAGCTGCTAGACTCGTTGCCGGTGACAACATATTCTTTCAAATTGTCAGCCCGAGCCCCCAACACCAACCTCCAAAAAAAATTATATTTTTCCTGTTTTTCAAGGAGAAGATGAAGGAAGTAAGATGCAACGGGCTTCATAAAATAAAATTCCCGATAACTTCGCTCAGTGAGATTCATAGAAAATATCGCAAGTGCGTTCGGTGCTTAAATATTTTCTTTTGTTTTTCTGAAACAGTTGGTAAAATAAACCTGTGGTATAAAAAGTGGGTGACACATTAGGATATTTATATATAATAAAATAACCAACAAATGCATATAAAGGTTTGTGCGGGAAAAGAAAATATGTTTTTTAGTGGTTGCTTAATCATATTTGCAAACGTTAAGTTGTCGACAGGTTTGAACTAAAAAATAATATAATATATAAATGTGGCTTCCTTTGCGCCATTTGAGATGACCATCATTCAATACATTCACACACCAAAGAAACAACAGTTTTTCTTGAGATGGCCATCATTCAATACATTCACACACCAAAGAAACAACAGTTTTTCGGCACATTGGAGAGAGCGCTCCGCACCATTGTGGCAATTGTTCCTTATATAGAGGGGCGCCGTTGTACGGCCAAGTGTAGAGTTGTTTTCGTGGAAGGGGACGACAAAACGTTATGCCCGCCCCGAGCAGAAAACCCTAGCTACTTCACTGGTTCTGATCATGTTCTATGGGTACATGATGAACTGACCTACAAGTATTAATTGGATTTGCAAGACTTTATATTTAACTAAAAGTAGTTATTGACCTTGCAAAGCCAGCAGGATCAAATGCCAGCTCCGTATTTTTAGAATTGGGAATTCAAAAATCTCCATTTTCTACTTTTAGGATACAAAATCATAAGAACAGAAAGAAAACTTACTTTCGCTCTCACCAAAAAAATGCAAGATGGGTGGGCCCCTGCTAATTCTAGATTCGGTCGTAGAAAAAAATGTCAACAGATTAACGATTTCAAACATTAAATAATTTTTATTGTATCACAATTTAACATGGAATTTAAATTGAGTGTTTAAAAATTAAGATATAAGGACAATACATAGATCCTATTCTCCATGTTGTTTTGCAACACAGCCACTACCGGCCGCCATGACAGCCGCCAAAACATATTTCTCAAACTCATCGTTGTCGCTTTGGGTGACTACAATACCGACTGTTCTTACCACAACATTCAGGAGAGGGCAATGCTACCCCTGTTAAACGCGTCACTTTGGGTGACTACAATACCGACTGTTCTTACCACAACATTCAGGAGAGGGCAATGCTACCCCTGTTCAACGAAACCCGGTATCAAAGTCTTATCTCTGACAGCATCGATGATTTCCGGAAAATTATATTTTCTATTAAAAAAATTATCCCATTCGTTGCGTCGATAAGATGAATTTTGTGCATGCTTCAATCTTTTTGTAAACAACGGCTCAAGACCTAATTTTATCATAAAACTAAATTTAACTGAGTAGAACTTTTTAGATATATTTTTTTCCAATTTTAATTATAGAGATAAGGAAGTTCTTATGGTTATATTTAGATGTCGATTCGGAATGAATTCTGCTATAAATAACAGCTGCACGACACAGAGGGTTTCCTTGTGTAACTCGAGGCCCTTCCGCTTGCACGATATTAAATGATGGAGATCTACAAATGTGTCTTGGTAGCTCTCGCTACAGTTAGCTACCTCGCTATTACTGCTTCGGGTATGTTATTTCTGTCAGTCAGCAGTAGCTAGAACTATCAGCTGCCATGATGTTACAGTTTATGTCATGGTTTAGGTTTGTTTAGGTCTGGCCGTTGTACCTTATGAGGCTTTAAAGAACGGAAACTGTCCATGGGTTTCAACGTCCCATAGCGATGCTGTAATATGTAGCGTTTAAATAATCCATATAGTAATACAAGGTACACGGAAGCATGAAATAGAAAGATGGGACAATAAAAGAAGGACGTTTCGGCTAAGAGCCTTCCTCGGCAGACAGGACAAATGAAGAAACACTAAGAAATAGAATCTCTTCCAAAAACTTAAGCGCTCTCCATTAATGTTAAATACCTAAGCCTCCACATACCTTGTTTTGACCATTTACTTCACACAGCTTCCACATACCTTGTTTTGACCATTTACTTCACACAGCTGGAACGCAGTCCATACATAAATATTATAAATAATCGATCAAGTTTTTTTTGTTTCTAAAAAACAGTCGTATCTATTTATTCCCTCATTAGGTTTGAAGTATCGTTTCTATTGATCCTTTATTTAAATTACTTACCTTTGTTGGAATACTTACCTTTTAGGAGACATAGACGTAAAACATAAAATTGTTTTAGATTATTTTGTTGTTATTTCCTTAGATAACATGTTTCCTACTAGGATCAGCCGAGAATTATTTTTTTAATAAACCAGGAAAATTTATTAATTTTCTTTTCTGTCGATCACCTTAAGTGATAATTTATATAATAATTCATAGTTTCATTTGCATTTTAATTACAAACATACATACATATTTTTATTTATGTATGCTATAAATGTTTCTATGTATCTGAATACATACATGTTTTTACAATGTTAAACCACATAGCAATCTGTACAATTGTGTGTAAAACCGCACCTTGCCCTTGTGGTATCATCTTACCAGAGTTTGAACTGATTTGAATAGATACAGGTGAGTAGAATATCTTGATTCACTTTTATTTTAAACAGGTATGCTTGAGTTGTGTTACGCGTGTAGGGGACTGCTCACATTCGTATGTTATATGTGTGCTGATTGGGACTGCTCACAGTCGTATGTTATGTGTTTGCTGATTGGGACTATTCATAGTCGTATGTTATATGTGTGCTGATAGGTACTGCTCAAAGTCGTATGTTATATATGTGCTGATTGGGACTGCTCACAGTCGTATGTTATATGTGTGCTGATTGGGACTATTCACATTCGTATGTTATGTGTGTACTGATTGGGACTATTTACAGTCGTATGTTATATGTGTGCTGATTGGGACTATTCACAGTCGTATGTTATATTTGTGCTGATTGGGACTATTCACAGTCGTATGTCATATGTGTGCTGATGGGGACTATTCACAGTCGTATGTTATATGTGTGCTGATTAGGACTGCTCACAGTCATATTTTATATGTGTGATTACTTGGACTGCTCACAGACGTATGTTATATGTCTATTGGCTGGAGTAAGAGCTCACTGATCTTTGTGTGGCCCAGGGTCTTGTTTAGATAAACTTTTATGATTAAATATCAAATACACATAAATGATTCAGCCCAAGCAAGAAAGGAAGTGCGTATGTTCGTGTATGTGTATTTGTTTGTGTTTGATAGTGTGAGTTTCTCTTTGTGTGTATGTATGTGCGAGTGTGCGTGTATTTTAAATGAAAAATATAATTGCATTTGCAATACGTCTATATATTTTTTTCCAGACAATTGGACACAACAGAGGAGAAAAGTCTCAGCCATATGACGTTAGAACGAATATCTCTAATCAAGATTTTGGCATAAATTTACGGCTTTAAGATTAACTTTGAGAAATGTTAAACATTTGTTTATATATATATATATTTCTTTTAACCGTATGATAATAAATGTTTTGGCTCTCATCGGCAGAAGGCATAAAATTGAAAATTGTGCATGAAATAATTGCAAATCATGAATTTAAATGATTTTTAACAAAACAAAACAAAAAATAATTCCCTCTCAAATTTTATACCTCATGTTTTTTTGTCCTGGTCTTTACTGTGGTTTTTGTCCTGGTCTTTACTGTGGTTTTTGTCCTGGTCTTTATTGTGGTTTTTGTCCTGGTCTTTACTGTGGTTTTTGTCCTGGTCTTTACTGTGGTTTTTGTCCTGGTCTTTACTGTGGTTTTTGTCCTGGTCTTTACTGTGGTTTTTGTCCTGGTCTTTACTGTGGTTTTTGTCCTGGTCTTTACTGTGGTTTTTGTCTCAGAATTAATTTATGAAATTTTGTATGCATTTTTTAAATATTTTAATTCAGGCCCTAGGTAACGATGGGTTACGTTACAAAAAGGAATCGGGCTTCCGTCCAGGGATGTTTTAAATATGTCTGTCTAAAAACCAATAACATAAACAGGACAGATGACAAAGAACTGTAAAGTATATTTTAAAACAACTAATACCAAACAACGTCTCCGCCTCATGCCCAATCGCAACACAGCGGACCTTAACTTAACACAACACACATAAAATGTAACAATGTAAGTGCGTTACTTGCATGAATGTTTTGTCAAATTTTCAGGCGCACCCGACCTCATTGCTCGATATTACATTTTACAAAGGATTTATATAAACAACCTTGTTTTTAAGGGGTTGTTTAATTAACACCCATGGCGGGAAAAAAACATGTTTAATGTCGTAGTTATAGATTATTATTTCTTAAAATGTCCTGGTTTTGATAATAAAAAATTAAATGCCACCTAAGACATGGGTAGTTTGCAGATGACTGTCTTGTCTACAGAGCGATAATCGACTTCGATGCCCACAACCAACTTCAAGCAGATTTGAAGTGCCTTGTGAATTGGGCAGACAAATGGGGCATGAAATTTAATGAAACCAAATGCTACACAATGAGCATCTCAAGAAAAAAAACATCAAGCTATATGTACACCCTAAATAGGACAATCCTTCAACAAGTAACAAATAATCCATACCTTGGAATTCTCTTCTCAAATAACCTAAAATGGTCAACCGATATAAACAAAATTTTAAAAAAGAAAACTCCACACTAGGTTTCATTCGAAGAAATCTGCGCCACTGCCCAACATCCTTCAAACGAAATGCCGATCTTGCACTTGTCCGTCCACTACTAGAATATGGTGCAATCATCTGGGACCCATACCTAAAGCAAGACATGGACAAGTTGGAGCGAATCCAGCGTAACGCAATGCGCTTCATAGCACGTGACTATAAAACCACCACTCCTGGCTACGTCACTGGCCTCTTAAACAGATTTGACATCCCCAACCTCAAGGACAGATGAGAAAAGATCTGCCTAACATTCTTATATAAAGGCGTCATGGGGCTAGTGCCGGCCATCCCAACAAACAATTATCTCACCCCACAGAAGTCAGGTCGATTAATTAGAGCCAAACACTGACTTAACCTCTGACAACCCAATGAGCAATTACACCCGGAACAATAGCAAATGCTTCACTGTGCCTCGGAGTAACACAGTGCAACATAAACAACAATACTTCCCACGCACAATAATCGCTTGGAAACACCTGGACAATACTGCCGTGAACTCGACATCCATCAAAGCTTCAAGGCTGCCCTGGCATCTGCTAAGAGCTGTTAGGATGGTAGCATCGCTTCCCCAACCGTTGCACATATGCCAGTATATGGATGTAGCAACGTACCCTACCAGAACCAGAACCAGTAGGTTGGTAATCCCCATTAAATGCATACATTAAATTTTCTGCCTCACGGATCAGATAAAAAGATATTATGCTTGCTAACGCATACTGATATCAATCTGATTTCTAAAAGACAATCAACTTTAATGATATCTTACTATCGAACAATATCCATCATTTTAGTACTTTTTATTTTAAAAAACGCATAGCTTTAAATAATTATTTCTTAAATATATCTGTATAGCATTCGACCTCGAGTTTCGTTGCGATGTTGTTTATATATATATACGAGTGATTTAGGTGGTTTTGAGAAGTTTTAAAATTACTTTTTTTTTAAATATCTTTTTTTAAATTGTTCAGTGATGAGGTCAGCACTACCTTGAAGGTAAATTTAGACCAGATGTCGTTTTGGACAACCGCCTCTTGTTAAGTATAGCTGCACGACACACATGTTTTCCAAGTGTAACTCAAGACACTTCAGCTAGCATGGTATTGAATCAATGACTGCTCTAAATAATTCAGTGCAGCTCTGGCCACTAGTAGTTATCATGCACAAAGGGAGACAATTGGTGGTGGGGAAAAAAACGGCCTACACACATGCCATAACAGGCATTAATTGAATGTTAAATTATTATTAAACCCATACATCTAATAACACAGATTGGGTCTGAAATATTGTGTCACCTGATTGTGACACACCAGAGAACCACATCATTGGACACACAAGCACACACATCCTTATTGTACACCAGTCATCACCACTCATTATGTTAAACCTGGAGTATCACCTCATTGCACCACACGTCAGCTTCCCACCTCATTACACCACACGTCAGCTTCCCACCTCATTACACCACACGTTCATTACGATGCACCATCGCCTTACTTCATTACGATGCACCATCGTCCCACTTCATTGCGACGCACCATTGCCACACTTCATTACGATGCACCATCGTCCCACTTCATTACGATGCACCATCGTCCCACTTCATTACGATGCAACATCGCCTTACTTCATTACGATGCAACATCGCTACACTTCATTACGATGCAACATCGCCCTACTTCATTACGATGCAACATCGCCCCACTTCATTACGATGCACCATCGTCCCACTTCATTACGATGCACCATCGCCTTACTTCATTACGATGCAACATCGCCACACTTCATTACGATGCACCATCGTCCCACTTCATTTCGATGCACCATCATCCCACTTCATTACGATACACCAGCGTCTTACCTAATTACTCCACACAATCGCCCCAACTCATTACGCCACACCATCGCCCCAACTCATTACGTCACACCGGCGCCCCACCTCATTGCTCCACACCAGCTTCCCATCTCATTTTTCCACACCTGCGTCCCACCTCATTGTTCCACTCCAGCGTCCCATCTCAGTACGCCACACCAGCGTTCTGTGATCAGCACTTTTAAGAATCCGTGACCTACTTACGTTCCAACATCTAATTCACCCAAATTAAGCCCGTGTAACTGGAAAGTGCTGGGAGATAAGATGCTCGTGTCTTCACCAGACCAAATGTTCTCACAACAAAGATGGAGTCAGTATTGGAGTATCGATCCTACCTGTCTAAAGTACAAGAACAAAGATAATGTTTTTTTTAAAACACATTTTAAAAGATTATCTTTTATCTCCTTTATTGTTTCAGCATTCTCTAACTTTGAATCCGGTTACTGCTCGTACCACTCAAAATAGAGATACATGATTACGCTTCTATTTTCTACACAAGATTTCTAGGTTTTGTTTGCTGATGAAGACTTCCTGTCGATACATTATTTTGTATTTTTTTCCAGTGTTTTTTTTTCCAATCCAGCTTTCAATCACCTTATTCTACTATTTCGTTTACATTTAGTCGCTTCTCTTCTTGCTTTTGTCGGTTTTTTTTTATTGTTTCATTAATTTTTGTAAATTCAAATAAGATCTAGGTTCGTTAAAATGATAACTTATCTTCATTCATTTAAAACGTTAAAAGTGTTATATTTTAGGCGTTCCCAAACTGGGGTGTTCGCACCCAAAGGGCTTCTTCACATGCGAAAAATATTAAGTCCATTCTTTGTCTTAAAATTTTTAATGCATTTTTATTTTTGTAAGGGGTTGCGAGTCTTAATCAAATATTTGATAGGGGCTGCAAAGTATTTGGAAAGTTTGGGTTCGAAAATTTGTCTTTCCTGTTGTTGAAAAATCGTTACAAAGATTTCATTTAATGAGTAATGAATGTCTGCATGAAATGAAACGAGAAGCGCTCAATTGAAAAATGTCACCAGATTGTAACAGGTGCTACGTAATAGATAATGTAACAGATAAGGTTAGTTTCAAAATGTATTCTTACACACTAGCAAATGACAGATTTACGGCCCAATGTTAATTATTTTGTCATCAGCGGCGTGTACATAACAAAATACTCAGGTATCTGTATATGACAGAAAAATATTTTCATTTCAAAAAAATGTGAAATCGGTTTTTAAAATATCTTATAAGTAAGAATAATTTTGACCATATTTCTGTATTTTCTCCGAAATTAGAGTCAAGGATGTGTTTTCCAGATTCACCCTAAATCCGCCCCTGGTTTCTAAAAGTTGTATTCCTCGGGTTAACTTTTATTATTTTTAAAAGAACTCTTATAAAGGGTAGTTTAAAAGTGGACATACTTCTTAACTAATCATATCTTTACCAATTTCAAAATGCCTTCACAGAACTTTCGCTTGTGTTTCCTCGCTGTCTGCATCTTCTCACTGGCACACCAGGTGGCATCCATCACTGTCGGCGCCTTCAACATTCAACATTACGGCGACACGAAACAGACGGAGCAGGGCCATGACATAGCTCGGGTACTGAGCCACTACGACATCGTCCTCATCCAGGAGGTTCGTGACCCGGACCACTCGGCCCTGAACGAGCTCAAGAACCTACTCGGTTCCACCGCCTGGGACTACGTGTCCAGCAATCCTGTAGGACGCACGGCCAGCTATAAGGAGCAGTATGTTTTCTTTTACAAGAAGGCCTCCGTTCGCGTCCTCGGGAATTTCCAGTACGATGATTCCGGGAAAGATGTCTTCGAGCGCGAGCCATTCGCCGTGGACATACAGTACACGTCCGCGTCACGTGGCCACGCCGTGAACGTCGTGCTGATGGGTATACACACACAACCCGATAAGGCATCAGATGAGTTACACGTGAGTAGATGGGGCATTTAAAATTAATGGAATTAAAGCAGTGAACTAGCTAGGTATGCCGCCGTACGTAGGGGAAAAAAGGCACAAGCAAAGACATTTACGGAAAAAAGTCACAGAGAAACGTCCAAAAAAAGTCTCAATGTTTATTATAATGTATAGTGTCATTGTTTTAATATGTATTGTACCATTTATCTACTGTATTAATATTTGTAACTCCACATTTATGTTGATTATCGACTGAATAACTGCATATAGAAAATGGTGGCTGTTCATTTGGATCGTGGTTCGATTCTCTCTTTGGATTAAATATATGTTTGTCATTGTTATGATGGAAACATTTATTATTTGACACTTTTAATTCTATGATTTATTTGTACACAGCTATGCATAAAGCCCATAGATACGTATATTAAATATTGAATAACGAATAATGGGAGTAAGCGATTTCAAGGAGATAAAGAGATCTCGTCCAAGAAGATCGTGATGGGATTCTCGCTCGTAGTATAGGATGTTTTTATGTTTGTGACAGTCTATGTGAGTGTTTGTGGTTGTTGTCTACAAGGATCTGCCTCTGTCCCCCGTCCCCCCACATCTCACATAGTTCAAGAATCAAACGCAAGCAAGGGGGCATTACGTTGTGGTACAAGTTTAGTGATAAAGGTCAACACAAAACACCGTTGGCCTCATTGTGGTCAGCGTAGGACAAAAAGATATACAAATTCATTGTGCCCAAATTATGTCAGAATTTACCAACATACTCCCTACCACTGTTTTACATCACATACTTGTAGCAACTCTGAAACTCATTATTGTCACCAATTTGTATGTTAAATTTATTTCTTTGAGACTTATCTATTTTCTATGCATAAGATATCGTTATTTTAATTTTATTTATTTTTTACTTTTTTTCCTGTGACTTATTTCTATCATAGCTCATTAATTTGCTCTGTGCCCCCTTTTCCAAGGGAAAAAAGTGTTCTGTTGGTCGAAAGTACCACACCTTAATACGCACAATAAAATGTCACACAGAAGTGGACCATCCCCATCATACTTCTTACACTAGTGGATGAATGTCTTTTCGAAATTCAACAATACGTATAGTTCACATGTCACGTTGACATATGTGTCGATTCTATTAGTTCACATGTCACGTTGACATATGTGTCGATTCTATTAGTTCACATGTCACGTTGACATATGTGTCGATTCTATTAGTTCACATGTCACGTTGACATATGTGTCGATTCTATTAGTTCACATGTCACGTTGACATATGTGTCGATTCTATTAGTTCACATGTCACGTTGACATATGTGTCGATTCTATTAGTTCACATGTCACGTTGACATATGTGTCGATTCTATTAGTTCACATGTCACGTTGACATATGTGTCGATTCTATTAGTTCACATGTCACGTTGACATATGTGTCGATTCTATTAGTTCACATGTCACGTTGACATATGTGTCGATTCTATTAGTTCACATGTCACGTTGACATATGTGTCGATTCTATTAGTTCAAATGTCCAATATCTAAGCTTAGAAAATTCGATATGATAGATAACGTTGATGAACGCCAATTGAGAATACCTGCATACAAATATACAGGTGTACCTGCGAAAATTCGCGAGTTGATATCTTTAATGTAATTGCGATATTTCACACGGTTCTTTTCTTATAGCCAAAGACGGCGTTTCGTCGATACCTCATTGGTACTTGACCTCCTGAAAAAAAATTGTTTTAACTATCGCATTTCTAACAGTAAATGTCATTTCCCCTGTATTTCTTCTTTTTTTTTCTTATTATGTATCACTAAATATTTTGGTCCTTTACGTTGCTCTACCTTATTTTTGCACAGTGCCAATTTTTATATTCTTTCACTTTCTGTAATCCTACCTCCGGCAACAAAAAGGAAATCTCTAAAAAAAGTTTTTTTTACAGTGATCTGATACTTGTTATACTTCTTTTTGTCCTGTTTTTTGAGGAAGTCTCTAAGCCAAAACGACAAAATCTTTGTCCTGTCTATGAATTCAAGTTTAGCATACCATATCCTTATATTTCATAGTCATGTATGTAATAATTTACTAGCCTTTGTCCGGACATTCATTGTTGGTAAATGTTTACGCATACCGATGGTATATCTCTTTTGTGATATGTCACAGCAGTTTGAACATTATTCTATGTATGGAACTGTTACCTGTAGTGTATTTGATTTACAGGACAACCGATTCCTCGTGAGATTGGGAGGAGTGGATGTAGCTGAATGCCCTCTCCCTCTCGCCCCCCCCCCCCCCCACAATACGTTACCTGAAAGCTTAAGATGCATAGACATCCAGGGGATTTTTTCAGGGAGCGTCCGTCAGTCAAGGCCGTTGAGACTTAGTTGAATAGATCGGGGACTGCTGGTGCTGTGTCAGAGGGTGGAATAAGAATTGTAAAAATCAGGTTTAGATGCAATTTTATAAGGACTCTTTACGTGGGTGTGCGGAAAATGGTTTTTGATATCAAAAAGGGGGGGGGGGTGCGAGGCTCTGAAAAATTATTAAGAGACCCTGACTAAGGTACTTATCAAGTCGAGTCATTGAACACTAGAGGGCGCACATTTACTTAATGGTGTCTGACAGATGTATAAGTCCTACATAATTATTGAGTTCACTGTTAGTTGTGTTGATTTAGTTGCTTTCCCCCTCTCATTACAATTTAACAATTGAGAAATCTATTTTTAAAAATAGGGGGAGTGGGGCTGAGTGCACCCACCATACCATACACTTACCAAAAATTATAATTATTTTTTCCATTCCCCAACTTGTGTTTTCTCCTCACAGGCCTTACCAACCGTCATGACAGCCGCCAAAGCTCATTTCCCCAGCGCCGCGGGTGTCATTGCCATGGGCGACTTCAACGCCGACTGTTCTTACCTTAACAACCAGGAGAAGGCAACCCTTCCCCTGTTTCACGATCCAAAATACCGGAGCTTGATTGCCGACAGCGTCGACACCACCACTGCGACCACGACCGACTGCGCCTATGACAGGATCGTCATTGAAGGCAACGCGGATATCGTTGCCGATTCTGCCAAAGTTTACAGATTCGATACCGCCCTGGGACTCAACTACGACAGCACCCGGGCCATCAGCGACCATTACCCAGTGGAGTTCAGGCTGAACTAGAAACTTTTTTGGCGATAATATTTGTTCATCGAGCTTCCCAGATCGATTTTAATGAAATGGAGGAGTTTAAATAACTTTGTAGTACTTGGAGAAAATAAAGATTTGATTTCCAATGAGTATGTTCGTTAATGACTGACAATGAGAGAGTTAAAGTGATGGGGGAGAGGCATTCTTATTTTATTAATTATCTTCATTTTTTGACAGTTCCCAGTAAGAAATTTCCCGACAGAAATTGTGTTTTTTTTTTAAGTAAGCAATTTTTAAACAGCTAAGGCAGTTTGGGGGCGGGGAGCTATTATCAATGAAAATAGTTGAGTAGAAGTAAATGGGAGCTAAGAGGAACCTGATACATTTGAGAGGTTTTGCATTTGTCCACATTACTTCTTGATATGTATATTTTATGTAAGAACTGAATCTTTTTTTTTAAGTATCGAGTGAGTTAAAGTGGGGCTCAGATGTAAGGCAGAGGGACATATAGAACTTTCCTTACATTATGACGAGTCTGACATCTCTATTACAAAGAAATAAAATACGGTTGATGTGTTGAAGGCATTTTGTGACGCTGGTCAAAGTGTTAACTCACCGGCCGGGGACAAAGTTTGTTAACTTACAGACCGAGGACATGGCTTTTAATGTATAACGTGTTTATATTCTACTGAGTCAGGAAACTTGTAAAAATAATAATTCAAATTTAGATTAGACACGAACATTTAAAAATAATAAGTTATACTATTATATGTCATCCAGGCCAGCAGTTTCCAGCGGACGTGCCACACAGTGGCGCAGCTAGGGTTGGAGTCACCCAATGGGGTAAAATCATGGTGTCACACCCACCTTCGCGCCCCCCCCCCCTTTTCCGCGACTTCCTCGATGGATTTCTTCTTGTTAAAATAAATCCACAGTATAAAAATGACAAGAAAAAACTAATTAATTGAAGGCCAGGAGGTAAATGTATCAAAGAACTGTAAAACGTTAAGTTATATTTATTTTTACATTAAATTTACTTTATTAAAAATTTTACTTTCCTGATAATCAAAGTTAAGACCTGTCAATCGTATTCCAAAATTTAAAGGACGGTGCTAGTGAGGAATCGGTGAAAATAATATTTTTGTTAGTATTTATGAGTTTCGATATATTTTTTTTCAAAAACCTTTCATCATTAAAAGATAGAAAATATTTTTAAAATATTATTTTGTTAACATTATAAATTTGCAAAAGTCATTTTTAAAATGTTTTTTTAATTTTTACTGATTCGATACATGTACTTAGAATCGCCGGAACACATCGTATTTGGTATGAATGTAAAGATTTATTTCTAACAATTAATTTAACAAAAGTTACCGAACACTTCAAAAGACGTTGAATCATGGTTAAAACGGTGTTTTTCTGACCTAATTATTGGGTCACATCATTACTAAGGCATCGACCTTGAACGATTAATAACGTCACATAGGCGATGGCTACTCCCGTTGCGTTGGGAGTCATGCGGTCGGCCGGGATTTTTGGCTTCGGGTGGACAAAGTCCACTCTACTAGTTCGCCATGCCGCGAAGAGGCAAACCCCATGTGGACACCCCCAAGTTTCCCCAGGGACGCTGACGCACGGCACGGGAACGTTTAATAAAGCACGCTTTTAGAGTGGTTACATGTGTGTGGAAAATTTACGTGTGGTGGATTATCCTTTTCGGAAATACTGTTAGACCGAGCAGTGTTTTATCTGGAAATATGCAATTTTTCAATTTGGTGTCCCTCCCCCTGGGATGGTTTCACACGGTCCCGTCCATATCCTCGCATACCCTTAGCTACGCCGCTGTGCAACAGCAGCATCTTGTGCCTTGAGAAAGCTAGTTGTGCTGCGAACATTTTGAGACATTTTGATATTACTTGTAAAAGCAATTCAACACCATTATTGAAAAATTTAAGCTTATTTTACATGAGAATGTATTGGGGTAAAAATATTGCATAGTCCTATCATGCGTGTGAAACTAAAAATAACCTCTAAATATGCCAGGACAGGGACACATTTTGCAGACTTACTTTTGGAGCACAAGCTTCTGACAGTAAACGTTTTTTTTTTCTCCCGAACAAAGAAAGTAAATTTCTTTTTTACAAAAGTACTATGTATATATTTTCAAAAACGTTTGTCCTATGCAATCAAAGTAATTATTACATTTACTGATTTTGCGCAAGATTTAAAAAGCTTTAAGCCCAAATTTTAAAAAAAGTTTTAAATGACAAGCAGAGACATATGTAGGTCAACGTTTCTTTTTTGTGCACGTTTAATATTCTTAGTAAAGTTTAAATAAACTTCTAATAAACATCTAAGAAATACTTTGGCTTTTAACATTTGTTTTAAAAAAAACATAGCACCCTAGACAACACAACCACGTTGCATCTGCCACTCGAGCTCTCCAGTACCAACAAGACATCCAATAGCATGGCATGCTGCCAACCACAGCACCCTAGACAACACAACCACGTTGCATCTGCCACTCGAGCTCTCCAGTACCAACAAGACATCCAATAGCATGGCATGCTGCCAACCACAGCACCCTAGACAACACAACCACGTTGCATCTGCCACTCGAGCTCTCCAGTACCAACAAGACATCCAATAGCATGGCATGCTGCCAACCACAGCACCCTAGACAACACAACCACGTTGCATCTGCCACTCGAGCTCTCCAGTACCAACAAGACATCCAATAGCATGGCATGCTGCCAACCACAGCACCCTAGACAACACAACCACGTTGCATCTGCCACTCGAGCTCTCCAGTACCAACAAGACATCCAATAGCATGGCATGCTGCCAACCACAGCACCCTAGACAACACAACCACGTTGCATCTGCCACTCGAGCTCTCCAGTACCAACAAGACATCCAATAGCATGGCATGCTGCCAACCACAGCACCCTAGACAACACAACCACGTTGCATCTGCCACTCGAGCTCTCCAGTACCAACAAGACATCCAATAGCATGGCATGCTGCCAACCACAGCACCCTAGACAACACAACCACGTTGCATCTGCCACTCGAGCTCTCCAGTACCAACAAGACATCCAATAGCATGGCATGCTGCCAACCACAGCACCCTAGACAACACAACCACGTTGCATCTGCCACTCGAGCTCTCCAGTACCAACAAGACATCCAATAGCATGGCATGCTGCCAACCACAGCACCCTAGACAACACAACCACGTTGCATCTGCCACTCGAGCTCTCCAGTACCAACAAGACATCCAATAGCATGGCATGCTGCCAACCACAGCACCCTAGACAACACAACCACGTTGCATCTGCCACTCGAGCTCTCCAGTACCAACAAGACATCCAATAGCATGGCATGCTGCCAACCACAGCACCCTAGACAACACAACCACGTTGCATCTGCCACTCGAGCTCTCCAGTACCAACAAGACATCCAATAGCATGGCATGCTGCCAACCACAGCACCATAGACAACACAACCACGTTGCATCTGCCACTCGAGCTCTCCAGTACCAACAAGACATCCAATAGCATGGCATGCTGCCAACCACAGCACCATAGACAACACAACCACGTTGCATCTGCCACTCGAGCTCTCCAGTACCAACAAGACATCCAATAGCATGGCATGCTGCCAACCACAGCACCATAGACAACACAACCACGTTGCATCTGCCACTCGAGCTCTCCAGTACCAACAAGACATCCAATAGCATGGCATGCTGCCAACCACAGCACCATAGACAACACAACCACGTTGCATCTGCCACTCGAGCTCTCTAGTACCAACAAGACATCCAATAGCATGGCATGCTGCCAACCACAGCACCATAGACACACAACCACGTTGCATCTGCCACTCGAGCTCTCTAGTACCAACAAGACATCCAATAGCATGGCATGCTGCCAACCACAGCACCCTAGACAACACAACCACGTTGCATCTGCCACTCGAGCTCTCCAGTACCAACAAGACATCCAATAGCATTTGCATGCTGCCAACCACAGCATCCTAGACTACGCAACCAAATATTAGACAATAGACAAAGAAATAGTTTGACAAATGATAAGTGTTGGACGGCAATAAAGCTTTAAAATAGATTAAATAGACACGAACAGTCTGTGTCAATATAACAATATATATTAAGCTTTAATAATAATTTTACATTACACATAAGTAAACGTTTCGGCACAATGCCTTCATCAGTACAACAAGACAAATAAATAAGTATAAATCAAATTTACATATATGTATAGATATATCGTACCTAAAAAAAGAGAGATAAAAAAAGACGGAAGCAACGTAAAGAAGAATGGAAAGGGGGAGACTTGAAGTAAAATGTAAAAGTCCAATCAGGAAAAAGACATGACAGGTACGTAAAATTGTGGATTTTGTTTATCCCGTATGGAGTTAACGTACCAAATCTTGTTATTAATTTATTCTCCATACAGATCATATCCGGTAAGTATACAGTATACCAGTAACTGCGATGTCTAAAATGCTTTCAGGGTTAGTGCTATTGAAATTTTTGGAGACCGGACAGAGAGCATGTTTATTTATGTTATAGAGGTGTTCTCTAAATCGGTCTCCAAGACGACGACTTGTCTCTCCTTCGTATAATTTACCGCACTTCGACGGCTTCGGTGGACAAAGGGACTTCTGAGCTTGGATGTAATTCATTGTTTCTTCATCACCATGGCTTTACTGCTTTTATCTGCAGATTTCCTCTCCGAAACAAGATCCAGAAGCTGCACACCCCATGTCTGATCACAGTGATTCGATGCTGGGAGTCCGAACTTACCAGGCAAATTTCTTGAGTGTTAGGTCATCCCTCAGCCATGTCATCCAGACAATCCTGCACATGCAGTCATGTTTTCCCTCAGTCATGTCATGCAGACAGTCATGTCGACCCTCGGTCATTTCGTCCAGGCAGTCATGTCATCCCTCAGTCATCTCCTCCAGGCAGTCATGTCATCCCTCAGTCATCTCCTCCAGACAGTCATGTCATCCTTCAGTCATCTCCTCTAGACAGTCATGTCATCCCTCAGTCATGTAATCCAGACGGTCATGCCCAGGCAGTCATGTCATCCCTCCATCACGTCATACAGACATTCATGTCGTCCCTCAGTCACGTCGTGCAGGCAGTCATGTCATCCCTCAGTCATGTCCTCCAGGCAGTCATGCCATTCCTCAGTCATGTCCTCCAGGCAGTCATGTCATGACTCAGTCTACGCTGAATTCCCTATTCGCTCATCCCCCGCCAACTACTTTCACTTTACACTCCAATTTCCATTGCTTTTGTAGGTCACTTTAAGTGCTAGACAGAGGATTTTCGTGTCCTGGTTAATCTGTTTCTGTGCGAGGTCTTTCATGATCCTGGGAACAGAAATATTTCACCAGACTTTGCCAACACAAAATTGCGCCACATCAGGAATGGTCAATCGTATATATGAATACGAACCGACTTTCTGTCAACCACATTGGACCATTGAACAAAAAGAGGACACAAACTTGGAGAAGATATCTTTTCAAGGGAGCTAAGCATTTTGGGTTAGTGTAAGGTGACAGATCTTACATTCTTTGGGGGCCCAGCCTCCTCCCATGGGTAAAGTTATACCCGACGGACGTACGTTTACACCTTACGGGCTTAGTGATGAAACTTAGTTAGGCTGAGAAAACACGATCGGGATGACTTTCTTAAAAGTTGACAATTCACTTACATTTGTTAAAAGAGAACATATTTCAAAGATGTCCACGTATGCCATGGACGCAACACCTGGTACATCTGGGTAGTAACTTAATCTTAACATTAGAGACTTTAGCAAATGCAAAAAAAAAATATTTGCAGTCTTTACCAATAAACACTTCGCTGCTCCCCGAACCCAGGATTGAATATTGAACACATCTAAACACTTTTGGGTGAGGTAAAGTATTAGTGATGTGCAAACGCATCGACTCTACAACTTTTAAAGGTCAAGATTGCTCAGATGTACATTGTGTTGCCTCATCAATAGCATTTCTGGGTACTGCGGAAACGGCGCCTCTTTTACCAAAATGTGTCTAAATGTGAGCCTTGGCGAAAGTACTCATGCCAGAGTACCGTCAGAGTACGATCAGAGTACCGTCAGAGTAGGTTGAATCAGTTCATGGTATGACCAGAGTATAAAACCACCAGAAAGTCAATATATCAATTTGACTCAAGCTCACGTTGTCACCAGACTAGGTTGTCACCAGGTTTCGTTGCCATCAGATCATGCTGTCACTAGATTACGTTGTCACCAGATTTCGTTGTAATCAGACTACGTTGTCATCATATCAGGCTGTCACCAGACTACGTTGTCATCATGTCAGGCTGTCACCAGACTACGTTGTCATCATATCAGGCTGTCACCAGACTACGTTGTCATCATATCAGGTTATATCACCGGTTAAAGTTGTCTCTTTTGCAGTCTCACACCGGGTACGGTTGTCACGGGATACTACTGTAAATATTTCGATGTTGTCGCCAGAGAAGGCAGACAGAGTGGCATCATGAGTTTACCACGCTGTGTGACACCAGCCCCATTGACGCCCCTTGACTCATAAATAATAGCAATGATTTATGGAAATGAGCATTCATAATACCGTAAAATATACACATAAATCATGCAGTTTTTATTACCCATTGGTCCACTGACTTCTCTTTTGATTTTACCCCAGTCCCGATATCCAAAATTTGTTTCTTTCTTTTGTTAATTGAAAATATAATCTTGGCTGTGGGGTTAAATAAAGAACTGGGCCTAACTAGGCAACCATCAATTAAAATTACTGAACCCGTGCAATGATTTCTAAAATGGGAAGTTACCGTCGTCAATAGAGTATTGAGCGTTAGTGCATTTTGAATGTATTAGGCCGACGAGATAATATTTAAACAACCTTGACAAATCCACGTTTCTTTTCAATTAGAATTCCATTATGTATTTTGTATTCGTTATATTGCATAAATATGTTCTTATAATAATATTCTTTTTAAAGTTTATCTTTCTCGTTCATATGCTTATAGCACAAAATATGTTAACATTGCTCAAATACTACACCGATATAAACATTTGTACATACATTTCTCTAATTAAACAGAGATTGAATCGTTTTTTTTTTAAATGAGTGCATTTAAGTACTACACATGATGATATCACTAACCTATTAGTATTGTTAGTCTTTAACTTTGATGTCTTCGTGATCGCGACATGCTCTTTACATGCTCTTTTGCCTTCTCCCAATTTGGTGGAATACATTATAGGGCTGAAATTGAGTAGTTTATCCGTGACGTCATTTGCGTGGATTTACTCCCCTTATTTTTGAAATATTTTTTTTAATAGAGTTACATTTTCATTAATATGACGGTGGCAAATTTTTATTGATTTTTATTGGTTGATTAATTATAATTTTTTAAATTTCATTGGTTGGCCTATTAAATATGTTAATAAGCGCCGCCAAGCGGCGCCATTTTTTAAGATAATCTTAAAGGGTGGCCACGCTGTGTTTCATTAATTTTTGGATATTCTTTTCGTTGGAACCTGAAGTAAAGTGTGTAAAAATGTATTCCATGAAAATATAAGTTGGGTTTTCATTACTTCTTTATTTTATAATTAATTTTGGCCACTTTTCTTTGTTTTTTTTTTAATGTTCCTACTTTTCAGGGTCAAAGCCCAGCGCCACGTTAGGTTAAGGAGTGTGTCAAAACGCTGGTTCCGATAGGGTCAAAACCCTGTTAGGGAGAGGGTCAAAACCCTGTTAGGGAGAGGGTCAAAACCCTGTTAGGGAGAGGGTCAAAACCCTGTTAGGGAGAGGGTCAAAACCCTGTTAGGGAGAGGGTCAAAACCCTGTTAGGGAGAGGGTCAAAACCCTGTTAGGGTGAGGGTCAAAACCCTGTTAGGGAGAGGGTCAAAACCCTGTTAGGGAGGAATTTAGGGTTCAGGTTAGGGTGAGGGATAGATTTAGATAATTTTTTCATTTTTAAAAACTTTTTATTCGTAATTTTAGCAAAAATATGAGTTATTTTATTTTTCTACGGCCGCCATCTTGGTTGTCCCGACCCGTGAACACGTAAAAGTTCGCGGGTCGGGGCAACCAAGATGGCGGCCATGGTAAAAGACGCGGATAGATCTCTCAAAATATACCCATTATAGAAATGATGCAAAATTCTTAACTTTTTCCACCACTAGACACTTAAGGTATTGTCACAAAAAGCCTAGACCCTATCCGGGTGTTAAAAAACAACAACAAAGAAACAGAAGAAAAAAATTGCACTCTGGTCAGTCCATTTAAAATGTGATTGGCCTATTTTTTATATGCCTAAATTTAATATTTCTAAAATGTGTACAGTCATCTAATATTACTTGCCTGACGTATGCATATCAATAAATTGTATCAGTAATGTAGCATCTGCCTTTCTGGTCTATTGCATACGCCTTTGGATTTTCGCCAAATACGACCGAATAGTAATGCATTCATTCTTGTGTTTGCATAAGACCTATCTATATTGTTTAAATTTTGAAAATTGCCTTGCAGGGGCCATAAAATCAGTTTAGTTGATAAACATTTTGTTGGTTGCTGAATCGGCTTAGAATTTTATTGACACATTACGTGGCCGCCATATTGTATTAAGGGAGATAACAAAAGATAGTCGATTCAATTAATCGATTTATAGGTTTTTTTTAATTGTATTTTTTTATATTATTATTAAATTTTTTTTGTTCTTATGTGGACTAATGCACTGATAACATAATTTGCAACCATGACCTTCATAATACTTCAACAAAAAAAAAAATTGGGTACAATTGTTTGTATGTTGGTGGGACTTGGGAAGGGGGGACTTTTAAAAAGATCTTCTGATGGTCTAGAGCCTTATTTCGATTTATTTTACTGATGTAAGCATTACAAAGAACGTTTCAAATATTGGCTACTACTTGGGCGGTTAAAAGCCTAGCCGTTAAAAAATATATCTAATAAAATATAGTATAGCGCTACATACAATTGACAGGATTAATAACGTCATAAAAAATACATAAGTAGTTTACAAAAAGTCTATATATCAATGATTTTAACGTGATGATTTCTATAAATGACTAGGCCCAAAGACTAAGTGTAGTTATAATTAAGCCTGCTCAATTCAGTCGCTAGACAAATAAACTCCCATTTAGTGGTAAACATTGTGAATAAAATGCTAGGCATTTCCACAAGCATTCTGATATAAAATTTTAAATTATAATGCAATTCTTACGTAATGACTTCATCTGAAGTCAGAAAGTTTGGTAGTATTAGAGTTTTGCATTTCAATTGTTTCTGGCATAATTTAAGTATGGCGCTTAATTTGTATATATTTAAATATATTATAGCTCTTTTCTCTTCGCTCGATAACACTAAACTACGGTATACGTGTATCGTCATTATTTTTTTTCTTTTCTATTATGAGTTTTACGGGTATCTTGACCCTTTCGTGTCTCTTGGCCTTGCGGCTCTCTATCTGTAACAAGGTTCATCCCGACCCCGGCCAGACACAAAGCGCTACACTTAGATCTTAATCTTAGCCAAAAGACAGAGAAGATTTTTTATTTTACGGCACTTCCATGTTAATGATAATTACATGCTATTTACTGTATAATTTACAGCTGTCTTGAGATTTTTTACGGTGTACTGTATTTTGTTAACTGTGTACGACATAATTAGGACAGCATGCTTACATCCGTTCTCCCTAAAAGCAAGCTGGGGACACCCCTGCTAGTTCTAGATTCGGTATTAGAAAATGTTTCAACGGCTCACATGTTTGAAACAATCAATCATTTTTAGTGTATCACGATTTACTTGACGATGGCTTCCCCCACGTTCATTGTTTTGAAAAGGTATACGCTTCCCTTTCCACAAGATTGTCCCTCGTTGAACCTACTTACTGCTTGTTCATCCCCAAGATTGTCTCTGGTTGAACCTACTTACTGCTTGTTCATCCCCAAGATTGTCTCTGGTTGAACCTACTTACTGCTTGTTCATCACCAAGATTGTCACTGGTTGAACCTACTTACTGCTTGCTCATCCCCAAGATTGTCACTGGTTGAACCTACTTACTGCTTGTTCATCCCCAAGATTGTCATTGGTTGAACCTACTTACTGCTTGCTCATCCCCAAGATTGTCATTGGTTGAACCTACTTACTGCTTGTTCTTGTCATTGGTTGAACCTACTTACTGCTTGTTCATCCCCAAGATTGTCACTGGTTGAACCTACTTACTGCTTGTTCTTGTCATTGGTTGAACCTACTTACTGCTTGTTCATCCCCAAGATTGTCACTCGTTGAACCTACTTACTGCTTGTTCATCCCTAAGATTGTCACTGGTTGAACCTACTTACTGCTTGTTCATCCCCAAGATTGTCACTGGTTGAACCTACTTACTGCTTGTTCATCCCCAAGATTGTCATTGGTTGAACCTACTTACTGCTTGTTCATCCCCAAGATTGTCATTGGTTGAACCTACTTACTGCTTGTTCATCCCCAAGATTGTCATTGGTTGAACCTACTTACTGCTTGTTCTTGTCATTGGTTGAACCTACTTACTGCTTGTTCATCCCCAAGATTGTCAATGGTTGAACCTACTTACTGCTTGTTCATCCCCAAGATTGTCACTGGTTGAACCTACTTACTGCTTGTTCATTCCCAAGATTGTCACTGGTTGAACCTACTTACTGCTCGTTCAAATGTTTAACACACCTGTTCAACAGACGCTTGTTAAACATTGCAATGAAAGCTCTCATTGTTAAAGGAACGCGCACGCACATAATAAGGTCAATATCACTCACCTAGTTTCACACCTGTTTTTCTTGGGGAAACTCTATATAAGGTCCCTTGTTTGTCAATGGATAGGGTGTTTTTGCTCAAGAAATAAAATATTGTATCGACCACCGCACTTGTTTAAAAAATATCCATTCAAAGAGATCAATGAATACGAATAATGTAAATAAACATTAAAAAAATAATTGTTCAGCTGCAGGCGTAAACTTGCGTGCGGTCTAGGAAAAGACGTGATATATAAATACCAGCAGCTTAGCAAAAACTAATGTTTAGTATAATCATTCACATCCAAAAAAAAAATGTCCCTGGCTTTCCTTTTCTGGTCTCTGGCAATTTACGTGATCTCTCTTACCCTGCGCGTGGACAGTATCACAGTCGGGGCCTTCAACATTCAACATTACAGCGACAGCAAGCAGAACGAATGGGGCGTGCACATTTCTAAGGTGTTGAAACACTTCGACATCGTGCTCGTCCAGGAGGTCCGCGACGTTGACCACTCGGCCCTCGATGCCCTGAAGAGCTTGCTAGGTTCAAGATCCTGGGATTATGTGAGCAGCGGCCCTATAGGTCGTACGTCTGCCTACAGGGAGCAGTACGTGTATTTCTACAGGAAGTCTTCGATACGCGTCCTCGGCAGTCTCCAGTACGACGATTCGGTTAGCGACGTCTTCGAGCGGGAACCATACGCCATAGAGATTCAGTACGCGTCGCCTGTACAGGGACGCGCGGTGAATGTGGTTCTCCTGGGAATACACACACAGCCGGAGATGGCTTTGGAAGAATTGCAGGTGGGCTTAGTTGAATCGAAGGAATCAATGTAGTGTCTGTAATGTGACTTTTTCAGACTTAATTGTCGGAGATTGGTAAAAAATCTAAATTTTGAAGATATATCCATACATTCGCTACGTATGAAAATGAAATTCATAAGACGCCTAAGCAGACTAAGATCCATTTGATTAATGTGTAATAAGAGTCATTTATTCAAAGTCATGTAAAAAGTATTTAGCTTTGTCAAATATCAGATTAAATATCAGAGCGTTAACGATACCATCGAGGATATGATTGGACTTATTAATACAAGCTTTGCCTTCGTGGGCTAATGTATGATACCATTCTTCCTATCGACTGTAAAGACATGGACCTCACTACTAACAAATATGCAATGATAATTGGAATGATCGAGGTGTTTACCTTTAAAATGTAACATTTCATCAAAATTTAATAATAAAGTTAAAATAAAGTTAAATAGCACTTCAAAATTATTTTTTTTTTACCACGGGATTTAAATTACGTATTTAAAAATTACATTATGATGCATAAATCCTTTTCTCCATCTTGCTTGCAACACAGGCATTACCCACCGCCATGACAGCCGCTAAAACGTATTTCTCAAACTCATCCGGGGTCGTCGCTTTGGGCGACTACAATGCCGACTGTTCTTACCTCAACAGTCAGGAGAGGGCAACGCTACCCCTGTTCAACGAAGCCCGGTATCAAAGTCTTATTTCTGACAACATCGATACCACCACATCCACTTCCACTGACTGCGCCTACGATAGAATAGTCGTTGAGGGCAATATTGATATTATCATGGGATCTGCCAAAGTCTTTAGATTCGATACCCTCCTTGGTCTTGACAACAACAGTACTCGAGCTATCAGTGACCACTATCCAATAGAGTGTATACTCACATAACGGACACGATATTTTTGGAGGGAAGTATTGTTGATAATCTATGTTCATTTGAGATTCATGCTATGTTTATTAAATATATAAATTTATTGATAGATAGTGCATGGTTTTCTTCTAAACTTGATTCCAGTGTTTGCGGTAACAGCCGTGTAAGACATTAGAAAAGATTTAACCAACAAAAATTGCAGGAAGTAAGAGCTAATTTGGAATATAAATGTCTTTCTTCTCAAACGAATGTGCGTAATTATACACAATGGATAAACCAAATTTTTAATTTGGCAGGTTGATCTGTGATAAACCAAATTTTGAGTTGGGCAGAATGATCAGTTATTTGGGCCCATGGATGTATTTGTTTATGATAAATTTACAGTTTCAAACATAAACTTTTATTTAGATAAACGTATTGACATTTTACCTACTTCGAGATCGACTTCGACGCATCTAGCCGAAGTCATATATTTATAACGTCTCTTTGCTACACACGCCATTTCACCAATTTGTTTGATTTCTAGCGCGATATTGGTGGCTAAAAACTCATATCTATTTATAAGATATATCTCTATATATCTATTTTGATCCGGTTTGTTTATTTACATGTAATATTTCTTTTAGGTTATTCAAATTAAAACCAAATAATTTATAATTGCGATAATAACCGGACGCGCCGAACTATAGTGTTTATCGAAATTTTGTTGCTACAAAAGCAAATTCAAACTTCTAATCAAAAAGAAAATTTAATAAATTTTTATTGTTAAAAAAATAGTTAAACGCATTAAAATTTAAAAAGAAAATATTTCAAAATTACTTGAAAAATGTTACGCAAATTAATACTGTTTAGAATAGTAAGCTATGACCGTACGAAACAAATGATTCGAAGTGAAGGTAGAAGAAACTTAAACCTGTTTTATTTCCGTAATGAATTTTCGGAAAATTTTTAATTACTCTCTATCTACTTACTATTGCGTTTCCACTCGTAATTGATAGAAAATTGTGTTTCTCTTTAAAGTCTTTCAAAATATTTTGTTTTCTTTTTAAATTTTTAGTATTAAAATTTTAATCTCTAAATTATCGACAAAAAGTAGATTTTAAAAAAAACAAAACACTCACTACTTACAAATTCCTGGTAAATGTGACGTAGCTCTTTACCTAGGCATAATAGATATGAGCTTACCCACCAACCCGTTCACTCAATGAAGCAGATGCGGTCAACCTTTAAAATTTAAGCGGGAGTGTCAACCCGCCTCCGTCTACCCAGTTTTCTTTTCCAGCCATTCACCAAATGAACACTTCACTAGAAAGACTAAACCTTAAAATTTTCACTTTTGCAAACCAAAAAATATATAAATAACGGCCCACACACAAGATGGAAATGCGAAGAGAGAGAAAGTCTATAATAATATTTTTTTAAAATTACACTCAGCACACACGATGGAAATGCGAGTAGAAAGAAATCTTTAAAAGTCTTTAAAATGGTTCGATTCTCATCTCCACTCGTTGTGAAGTTGCTCGTTTTGTATTAATCGGATTTTCTCCCACTTCACGCAACACTATACGTACCCGCTCTTTTTTTTTTTTTGTAGCTACTTATCTTTCCTAATTCCTAAATGACGTAAATAAGGGTCACCGAGCATGTGTCCTTATGACGTGCGAGGCTGCCATCGAACAATCATATCTAACTAGGAAAGCTCTAAGATTTCAATCGGCCATAACAACTATTGCTTTATAGTGTCGTGTTCATCCCTGTTATCTGGCCCACTTGACCGACGATCGGCAGTTCACTTGACGACGAGATCAGGTGGTTTCCCTGTCCACTCGCGTGTCGGCTAGTGGGCTGAACTGTAATAGTGTCCTGCTTCCGACAAACCGTTGTGGCACAGCTCGACATATGTTCATATGATATAACACAAGGATGCAGGGTTTCTTTCAGGCATATCTCCGGCGGGGCACTGCCCCCTTTGGGGAAAGCCAAGTGCCCTTCCCCCCCCCCCCCCCCCGAGCAAAATATGTACAATACTATAACGATTATAATTTTTTTAATGAAAAACGACAAAATTGTCTTTTTTAAACAGTTTTAAAAAGATACATATCTGGTTCCTTTAACCGATTACAATTAGTGGAATGTAGGAAATATCGCTACGCTCGATATATTTGATGATCTTTATTTTTAAGGCCAATCTTGTGAAAGGCGTATAGTATTCCATTATAAATATCGCTGGCCGCTCCAGCTTATAAGCTGAGAATTACTTCACGTAATTCGCATATATCGGTATATAATGGTCCACAATTTAATAATAGAACTGCTAAGCACCAAACATGCGCAATCTATTTTCAAGTTATATTTGATCATAAAAGCATGACTTTTAATGTAGGGATAGATGTTAATTATAAATTGTATGATGGCTTAAGTATTTAAAAATATTTTTATTTGCATAACTAAAAGTTTAATCAATTCCACGTATTTCGATTTATATAAAATGGAAACTTGAAAAAAACTGAGATTTAAAAAAAACGAATTAATTAAGCGGGCGCATACAAAAAAAGCACATTTCTTCAACTATTATATCGAAATCGTTTGTGTTTTCTTTTTAATGTGCTACTTTTGTAACAATCTTTCCTGAATAACCGAAGTTACAAAATTACGTGGCCTAAATTTATAATGTCCCACCTGTTTGCACAGATTGTTAAAAAAATTAATATATTTTCTAGATAAAAATCTATCAGAAAGCTGGGGGAAAAAAATTCAAATTAAAAGATTTTTGAGAAATAGCATTTCAATTATTATGTCATTTTCTAAAAAAAAATAATTTGTTAGTACTAGTTTTAGAAAAAATTCTAATTCCTAATTTGTTCAATTTAAAATAAATTATGTGGATTTGGTTTTTAAAAAGTATATCTAAGAGGCAATTTTGAATTTCTCTGAAAAAAGTAATTTGAAATTACAAATAAACAGTTCAATCAACTGAATATTGGGAAATATATTTGAATACGATTTCCCTTAAATAAAATAACACATGAATAAATATATAACGTCTTTTGTAAACAACACATGTCTTCTTCAAATAGTTATGCCGTTCATAAACGATATAAAAAATGACAAGTTTTCAAAACCCATACAAATGTATAGACCTTTCTAATTAACTTTTTTTTTTCATATTTCTGACTCTGGTCAAAAAAAAATAATATTTTTGAAAAGGTAGTCTAATTATTATAAGTAAGTTGGTATTTTTCCATTTGCGTTTAGCGTATTAAAAAAATGATTGCAGTGCTTTTTAGTGATGGAGCCCTTTTTCATTATATTATTTTTTGTGTATTTGAAAATTTATTAATTAAGTAGCTATTCCCCCCCCCCCCCCAAAAAAAATATGTCAATAAAAAAAAGTCATGTTAATATTTTTAGTAGTATACATACTTTTTTGTTGTTTCATGACACAAGCAGGTCAAGCTCTTTTCCGTTTTGACCCCTCCCGCCCCCTTTTTCCTCCCTGCATTGAAAGATGATAATTAAGAAAATATCCTCATTACATCTTTAAACCTCTAAATGTCCGAGGCACCCTTCAGTCGTAAGGGTTGCTGGGTGCACACGATGGTTCTAAGATTAAACAACCCCTACATTTTTAAACTAGAATCTCTTCCGTTGCTCTCCAATTAAGTGTAGAATGTTACTAAATTCAGATATGTGATAAAATGCATTCTTGTATTTTTTATTTATTACAACTTTCCGGGGACTATAGACACGTAAGAGCGAGAATAATCTAGAGCAAAAGTGTACTCTCAAGGGTGACACAACTAGAATGAATAAAATGTACGTCCCACTGGTGCGAAATTTACGATTTTGATCATTATTATGGTTAATTTTGGCACTTCCCACCCGAAAGTTTGAAATGCAAACTCAAATTAGTCTGAAACAAGAAATTCAAGTATGCGGGAAAATGCAACACATAATTTTGAATTGGCTCGACTGTCTTTAGAACTCTAAATTTCTGAACCCCTAAACTCACGCTGATCAATGGTACAGTGTGGTGTTGATTATAAGCTTATGCCAAATGATTATCCTGGGGCACGCCACAAACCGAGTGAATTTAGTTTCCTTGTGTCACTGGGCGCCATAATGCCTCCCGCAAAACCTTAAAAATTTCTTTCCCCGATCACAAAATGTATAACAGAAACATTGAATTCAAGTATACTCAAAAATACACCTCTTGATTTTAAAATAATCAAATATTTTTCTGGGGAGCAGGCTCCCAGGCCCCTCCACCTTACTAGATTCATCGGCATTCTCAATTTCCTACCTGCTTCCCAATGATCGCCCATTTTGGTGCTGATAAATACACTGCACATGACTAGTGGCGTAGCTAGTATTAGTGACGCCATGGGCGGCCAACGATGTTCGACACTATGCCCTTCACTGTGCAAACTCTCCAGTTGTCCGAAAATGCCACACCTTCATATAGAGACGTTCTTAGGCATAGGCAAACGCCTAGAGCCCCAATGCGCTTTTTTTAGCCCACAACTTGCAAGTCCAAGCAATTCAGAGATACAACTTTTCTCTAGTGACGGAATTATCACTATGGTTAGTGGTTACACGCGAGCAAAGAGGAAACAGTGACGACGACAGAGTGGAGGCGTCGCATTGATGGGTGGTGTTTTCTCCTCAACTCCGGAGGAGCGCCGCCCCCCTGGATCCCCCCTACCTACGTTCCACACATAGGGCCCCAAAAAACCTAAGAATGGCGGCTCTGCTGCATAAAAAGAAAAAAAAGTGATACAACCCCATAAGCCCTTTTTTGACGACACCAGCAGGGGCGTATCGACAGTGTTTGGCACCAGGTGACACGATTCATTTTTTACGTCCCCCTCTCAACAATGAAACTGTTTATTTTCAACCCTTAAATACCATCAAAGCCCATTTTGCAAGCCCTCGGTTGTCTGGCGACTGGGGACATATGCCCACCTGCCACTCCATAGCAACGACTCTGGGCACTTGCAAATCGCACAGCCCCCTCCCCCCCCCCCCGGAAAATTTGAATGCCCCCCCCCCGGGTAAAAATTGACTGCAAGAATGTGTACAAATTAAAGCTGGGATATATTCAAACTTTCTCCAGATCTATGAATCATCCTATTTGGACTGGTAACTACCATGTGGCTAATAGAACTCGGTCGACCGAACGTCAAACTTCTTCAACGAGGGAAAAAAATGACTCTAGGCAGCTAATTTCAAACAAGTGAGCCAATTATTTTACAATGCGCAATTTCCATCATTGCTGGTCAATCCCATTCGTGGGGTCTAAGATCATTCTAGCTTTGAAATTATTTTTAAACAATTGTTAATGAACAGTTGGGACAGGGCTCCTATTTTATTTACACGACTTATTTTTCTTGTGTGAGTATCAGGTTTTAGATTAAAAGCTTTACAGTGCTATTAGTCTATGAGCATTACTGACAGACACTGAACTAAAGTATTAGACCAGATGGCACGCGGTAGCTGGGACATTGCGAACAAACTTGTCGTTTTCTATTTGAAATGTTACGATACTAATACGCTTGTGACATTTGAAAGTTATTTTGAAATGCGAATGTATTTGTAAAGGCATTTCTTAATCCCCAAGATAAGACTATCTTCTTTCAAAAGGAAAAAAATTGACTTTTTCCAAATCATCAGGATAACTTGATTAATGGCGTCCAACGTCTTACTATACAAATAGCTTCGCCCCCATTTCTTTAAATAAATAATTAAAATAATTTTTTAAGTAGATAAAACACCAGTACAAGAGGTGGAAGAAAACACCAGTACAAGAGGTGGAAGAAAACACCAGTACAAGAGGTGGAAGAAAACACCAGTTTAAGAAGTGGAAGAAAACACCAGTTTAAGAGGTGGAAGAAGACACCAGTTTAAGAGGTGGAAGAAAACATCAGTTCAAGAGGCCAGTCTTTATTATACTTTATGAGTAGGACCATGAATTTAAAGACGATTTTAAACGCACTAAAAATTAAAATATTAAATTTAAATTCCTTAAAACTATTACGCAAAGAAGGTATGGGCTGAAGGTTACAGTAAGGCATCTCCATAAAGCCAAAAGAGCCGAAGAAAAGATAGACAAAACCCCCGTGGATTCGCGAGTGGACAGAAAGTCTTTTCAAAAAGACGTATGATCGTTGTCTGAGCTTTCCTCACATACAGAAAGACAACCAGAGTGTGGGAAATATTATAGGTCATCGTCCGCTCATGTTGTGACTCACGGCCCCATGACACGGTCAAAAAAGTTCTACTCGCTCACATTAAATTAAACATCATGTTGAAATCTGAATCCAAAATTAGAAGCACCGGCCTTTCAACTCGTGAGGTGACGTTATGTTACTGTTTTCTCTCTTAACACTCTCTACTAACGCATTTAACAGTGTCATGGTTTACTTGTACCATACGGATGTAAGTGTCTGGAAAGAGCACAAGACGGCGAGGTTTAGATACCAAGGGCCAACACTGTAGATCACTGCGTTTTCATCTAATGCCGGCAACGTACATCCTGGTGGTCGCAAATTTATAAGCCGGGGTCGCCACAACAACATCTGGTATTGGTTACATGTTCAACAACGGCAGCGTTGTTATAAAGATGTGTGTTGTTTTTAAACGCAACAGACTGATCTGAGCTTAAGACTATGAGCAATGTATTCGATTAAAATTTCATCGTATTGAGAACATTAGCTTGTGTTTCTACCTGTACTGATAAGTAAGTTTTTATCTGTGTTTAATTTCTTGTAATCTTGCAACTATTTAAACTTATTTAAATATTCATTTCATAATCTTAGAATTCTTTTTTTATGCGCTTGGTGTAATCCAAATAACATATTTATCCTTCTTCATTCTCAGATGTTGGTGTGATATAATTTTTTAATCCCTACTCCTTATGTATTATCAGTTATCCTTTCTTCAAATTTACGCATGCCTTGCATTCAAAGTTGCTGAAGGAAAGATCACAATAGAAGTTCTAAATGTTAATCGTGTTGTCATGGAAAGAAGAACCTCAAAGTCGGATGGGGGGTGGGGGTCAGTTTCAGTTTAGATTACTTTCGGGGATATTCGACATTTATTACTTTCGGGGATATTCGACATTTATTACTTTCGGGGATATTCGACATTTATTACTTTCGGTGATATTCGACATTTATTACTTTCGGGGATATTCGACATTTACTTTTATGTTTACGAAGAACGAAATTTGAGTCACATTCAGGTCATTATTCTTTAAATAACACATACAGTTACTGACAATATATTCTTTGATCCATTAAACCCTGAGCCTAAACTGCTTTGTCCACTAACCTTTTCTACCGCATTACGTTGTCATCTTTAACTCATTTGAAAGACTTGTTGGTGTCGGCGGAAACCCGGAAGCTTCTTGCATACAGTTATTCAAATGATTCAAACTAATTTAAAAGGTAACATCGTACAAAACTTTAGAAGCTAATTTTGTTTACAGTGGAGGGGAACAAAACCTGACAGGTTTCTGGCATGATGTACGAAGCTGTAGAGCTGGACTTAAAATGAAAGTGCTTTCGAAAAGCCACTTGATCAAACCAAACCTTCTTTCTCTGCGCTTAGCATTTACGTTTGTACAGCGTAACATTTACGTTTTGTACAGCTTAACATTTGCGTTTGTTCAGCTTAGCACTTCACGTTTGTACAGCTTAACATTTACGTTTGTACAGCTTAGCATTTTACGTTGGTACAGCTTAGCATTTACGTTTGTACAGCTTAGCATTTACGATAGAGCGGCTTTGTAACGCGGCATCTCTTCTAAGCTATCGTGGGGGCGATTGGGAAAATTCAGGGAATTTGATTGAAGAAATACAGCAAGTCATCTAATTTTAAGTACTCGTCAATGAGCGCAATAGTCTAAAGGGCAAATGTTTGGATTAAACTTCATGGGTCCTTTGGGCATTTTGGGAGTCCCTGTAATTTATTATCAGAATTTCAGCTCGCAAAGAGAGAAAGAGGCGGTTCGGTAAACATCCGATGAGTTTTCTTAAGGCCGGGGAGTTTGGTGACGATTCTTTAACATGCCTGGCTAGCGCTCTAGGAGTATAGAAGACTAACATGCCAGGCTAGCGCTCTAGAAGTATAGAAGACTAACATGCCAGGCTAGCGCTCTAGGAGTATAGAAGACTCTCATGCCAGGCTAGCGCTCTAGGAGTATAGAAGACTCTCATGCCAGGCTAGCGCTCTGGGAGTATAGAAGACTCTCATGCCAGGCTAGCGCTCTAGGAGTATAGAAGACTCTCATGCCAGGCTAGCACTCTAGGAGTATAGAAGACTCTCATGCCAGGCTAGCGCTACGGGAGTATAGAAGACTCTCATGCCAGGCTAGCGCTCTAGGAGTATAGAAGACTCTCATGCCAGGCTAGCGCTCTGGGAGTATAGAAGACTTTCCCATCACATACCATTATATGTTGTTTTTTTAAACTTATTTTACAACGGATTGATTAATCCCGACTCAAGTAATTGGCGGAACAACGAGGTGGTATTGTGTCAAAAGCAATTTCTCCTTTTCATATAGATTTCACCCCCCTCCCCCCAATAAGCCCCCTAAATCCTAGTTTCGCACCACGTCTGAGACACTGAGTTTCTGCATTTTCTGAAATAATTATTTTGAGTGGTTGTTGAGTTCTAAGCACACTAATTTGTGTATGTTTTTTAAAAAACCAAGACAACAAACATCTTAGCCGAATCCTTAACACAAATGAGGAGTGTCGTGCTTCACCATTTTTGTAGGCAAATTAGCGAATATTTGTTTTTGCTCACAGATCTCATTGAATCAGACGACAAAACAGGCAAAACTTTTAACAGGTAAGAATCATTCTAAAATTTATATCATTATTATTATTAGTGTGCCTGTTATTTTCAAGAATATAATTGCAACTATAATTTTATTATAATCATTATTATTATTTTTGTAAAATTATATGCACAGACACAAATGGGATTCACAAAATTAGGCTAAATGATTTAATTCCAGCAAAAATTATTCATCCCACTTGGTCAATTTTTAAAATCTTTAAAAAAAATTGTTAAGTTCTATAATCTCCCTTGTAACAGTAATACATTTGTTGATACTATCCATTTAGGTGATGGGGGGATGGGGTTGTGAACTAAGAAAACTTTCATATCGTTTCATTGTCCTTTATAAAATCAAAAGTACAATAACCGCTACTCTGAAATTTAACAAATTATATTTTTTCCCTTTCTTTGCCCAGTCCACAACACGAGTACTCATGGACGCCATAACTTACCATCAAGACCGTCCATACCCGAAAAGCACTGTCGACTACAACAGGCTGTCGTCGGTGTCGGCTCAGATTTCAAAATCAGAAACCGACGCCGACGGGGAGCACATCTACGCCTTGTCCGACAGGATTCATTTTAGCAGCCAGGCGATCGCGTCTCTCGTGGAGACGAACAGATCAAACAATGATAAGAACACGCATCACTCCCTGCTCGAAGACGATCCGCTGGCGAAAAATAACACCGGAGTCTCCTCCCGATCCCTTCCACCAGTGGTTCGTCAAAACAACGCTCCTAGTGTGCTGACTCCCTTTCAGATACCATTGTACTACAATTATTTAAATGAGTCATCCACTGATGAACCCATTACAAATTCCAAAGGAAACAGAAATCGCCCATCAGAACACAGAGAATTACCAGGAATTCCCACTAGCACGGTGCAGACCAGAAATATTGCGCTGACTTCCGGAGATCGCCGTAATCGCGGCTCTTCTAGGAATCATCTCATCAGTACCTTAAATAAGGCGCCCAGGGAAGCAGAATCGCAAAAAGTCCAAAATGTTAACGGACGTTATCGTAACTGTTTCGCCGCCCTGTTTATTTTTGCCTTGGTGTCGCTGGTCATCGTGGGGTCCACTTTGGGAGGGGTCATCCTCGTGGGGTACAAAATTCAAGATAGAATTCAGGGCACGTTTTCTGAAGCCAGTGACAACATTGCCGCGATGCTTGAAGAGTCGCATGTCAACTTGACCAGGAAAGTCAGCGCGCTCTGCTCGACCAATCAATTCGTCACCGATGTGAGAGTACTGTTTAGCGACAGTTGCTACTGCCTTTACCGGAGAAAACTCTCGTGGTTCGAAGCGCGTGAGTTTTGCTTGGATCTCGGTAACGAGGTGCACCTGGCGGAGATTTACGATACCAGCACCAACAATCTTTTGCTGCCCATTTTCCAACACTCGTCAATCAACGACGGCATCTGGCTCGGGGGATCCGACCTGGTCGAGGAGAACAAGTGGGTGTGGAATTATACGGGAAGAGCGTTGGAAACCTTTTCGCCTTCGTCACAATGGGAGCCCGGACAGCCGAGCGGTCTCAGCCACCTGAAGGACCCCGAGCACTGCCTGTACTTGTACAATTGGAAAGTTCCCAACTTCATGTGGAACGATCACGTGTGCACTGACACCAAGCCATTTGTATGCATGTCGGCCCACGAAAACTCTAAATGTTACTGTTGAGACCATAGTCAAGGAGTAACTCAATTTTTTAAAACTCTGGATTGTTGGTAATGAGTCAGATTTTTGAGTCGTGAAATGTCAACATTATTAAATTATGGGTTTTCATAATTTTTTTTTTATTTTGCAAATATGCGTAAATGGTCTTTACTAATTGCTTTGAAAAAAAAATTCTCTTGGCTGATACAATTTTTAAAATAGTATTTTTTTTTTCCCAGCCGTCCTTTCAATTAGCAAGAAGATATATTCTATATTTAACTAGAAATAACCCACCTTAACAATGGTGGCAGCAATTCTTTAACTGAAAGTTTATAACGTCTTTGCACATACACTGATAAATACATACTTCCCAAATTTGTCGACGGTCTCTTCACTTGTATTTTTTAATTAACGATTTTGTTTTTCTACAATTTATTAACAATTTTTCGTGGGGTGTGGGGGGGGGTTTATATATTTAGTTGCTTTTTATCCCACTACATTGCATAGATGAGGATTGGAAGTGTGTAATGAGGATTGGAAGTGTGTAATGAGGATTGGGAGTGTGTAATGAAGCTTGGGAACAGCTCATATAGAGTATCAATTGATTATCAGTCATGTAAGAGCCACAGAATTTCCCGTGTTCGAAACATATCATTGACATCATGCGTCATGAGTCAGAAACTTTAAAAAAAAAACTACGCACAACTGAACAGGTCACACAGAAAGGACCTATTCCAACGACGTGCATATACGGTTGTCGACATCACCGGATTTGTCGGTATGCACTTGGGTAGCTTTCATCGGTGCACATACATCGTGCATATATAGGTGAATGTAGGACGTGCCAAAATGCCGCCCAACACACCAACAGTCGGGTTCCATTGAACGAAGTAGTTGGAGCGTGGCGCATTAAATTTTTTTAGGTGCGTACTTTTCCCCCGCATGGGATACGAAACAACAGGATACCGCACTTCTGACGACATGAAAGGGAAACGTTTGAAAGTTCATATCCGGGTTAACGTAAAGTGTGGGTTGTTGACAGGAATGTCGCCCCAAAATTATGGTTCAGCGGGCTTTTATATAAAGGGTGGAGCCGGGGGGGGGGGGGGTAATGGAGTGGTGAATGAGGGAAAGACAATTGTTTTGATGGACCCTCTTGTACTCAAATATAGAAAACAAGAAATAGGCAAAATGAGTTTCTTATTTATATTTATTCAGTAAACACCCATTTATTTTTATAAATTGTAAAAAAATATTTTCGGTTTGTTGGTGGCGAGATGCTAAAGAAATCATTGCCGTTATTATTGTACGATGCTTTTTAGGGTACGGGGTGTTTTTTTTAAACTATAACCTCACAATGTAATGTTGTTAAGAACCATTTTAAGGTTTTTTTTTAATGAAATATGTAATAAAAATGTTACGTTTATATAACGTATTGAAGTAAATAATTGTTATGTGTTGATTTCTGAAATATGGTTTAAGATCACATAATTAATGATTGGTGTGTTTTAATTTTTTAAAAAAATGTCTGAAAAGATTTAGAAGTTTTCTATTATTTTTGTTAACCATAATTTTTTTTAAACATTTCACACTATAGATAGTAATAAATATTTTTCTTAAATCTAAACAGCTTCATCTCTCCTTGTGAAAAATCGATTTTAAATCTATATCTTATTGGGTTGATTGACTTCAACCCTGCAATTGATTTTGCTTTTCATTCATTCAACTGTAACAACAGAAAATAATGATTAAACATAGAGACTGTAACGTTCTATGGTTGTATAATGTGGAACACCCTTCTTAAGTTACTTATCATTGACAGCTGTGTCTGTGCATACCGCGTTGCAGTGGTGATTTAATGCTCTCTCATAATTATTACGATAATTACTGAAAGCAGGAGACAGATTCGATATGGTTGCATCACTATAATTTATTTACACAATACGTTACACAAATATGAGAAATAAATCTCCAGGTTGGAGTAAATATAATTGTCATCATCTTCTTAACGTCACATATATGATAATTGTAAGATAGTTATTACGATATTATAGGATATATATCAATCCAGGCAAGCGCCCCACATGTATAAATCCCAGCCTCTTGACCAAAATCACACACTTCCTGTCCCTCTCTGCTTGTTCCTCTGCGCATGATATTTTTATGCAAAAACTTCTATTAATACCTAAACTACGAAACAATTTATTTTATTTGTTATATTTGAGCTTTTACAGACACCAAATAACTCATGTGAGTTTAAAGCTAGGTGAGAGGGGGATATGTACAAGCTAATAATTCCAAATGACCCCTTTAAAAATACATTTCTACAAAAAGTAAAGTGCGTAGCATATTTGAAGGAAATCAAACAAAGTATTCTGAAGCTTCAAATAGCAAGAAATGACAATAAAAGAAGAACGTTTCGGTTAATAGCCTCTTCAGCAGATAGGACAAATGAAGAAGCAACAAGAAATAGAAAATAATTGGGTGAGTTGAACCAAGAAAAATTAGTAAAATCTACTGAGGAAGGCTTTTAGCCGAAACGTTCTTCTTTGATTGTCCTGTCGTTTTTATTCAAGCTTCCACATCACCCCGTTCTTCTATTTTGTGTCCCTGGTGGGATCAGATCTCTTATGGGGGATTTAATCAGGCAAGGTTCCAGAGCTCAGATCTGTTATGGAGGATTTAGTCAGGAAATGTTCAAGAGCTCTGCTGCTGACGTCCTCATATTCCACTTAGGATTGGACTAGATGCTGGGTCGGGGAAGATAAGCGCAACACCTCTGACCTCCATGCTGTCTTCCCATCACCCTAATTACTTTGTCCTAAAGTGATTCCGCAAACCAGTTTTTTAACCCTAGAAAGGCAGCAGGTACTGATGGTTTTGGCTGTTCAGCCCCGTGTTTTTGCCAGAGTGTCTAATTCTTATCTAATAAAACTTCCTTTTCGGTAAGCATAATTTTTATTTCAAAAACATTTTTATTTTTACAGTACCAATATCATCTTTCCAACCAACTGAACGAATTGAATAAAGCCGCGCTGTCCAACCATTTTAATGAGATAAAAATAATCTTGGTTAACAACAAAACAAAAATTCTTGAACGGACTTAAAATGAATAAGTCAGAAGTTGAATTACACCCGGATGTCGATCTGGTGACCGCAACCAAAAACTTAATCCTCGACCGGTCCAATCCGATTCTCCAAGCTCAAGGTCAAGCTCCCGCGTCATCTGACGCGCCACCAAATACTCAAGGAAATGACCCTATCCGACCCCCACCATATTATAACGTCAATGGTGACGTCAACTTAAACTCCGCCAAATCAACACAGTACCCGGGAAACGCCCACGCCTCTGTCAGAAGGTTGACCTACATGGAGCCCGCTCAGGACTTCCACAGGGTCAACCACAGATTACAGGACTACGTCGTTCCGGAGTCCGACCATTACGATTACATCCCTGCCGGTGGCATGCCCATCGCGCCCTCTACGCCGAACGACAGATACAACTACAGAACTCTGCAGATCCCCGCAGCACGACCCGAGGGTCAGTGGACGAGAAGGCAATATTGCTTAGCTACAATGGCCATCGTTGGTCTGTTCTGCGTGTTCCTTGCCTCCGCCCTCATCGGCATAGTAGTCATCGGTCAACAAATAGAGAACAGGATGGACGAACGGCTCTTAATCATTCAGAACAACATTTCTGGCTCTTTCTCCAAGAACAGCGACAGCACACAGAGACTTATCAATGACATTCACATGGACTCACCGCATCTGCTGGTCAAACACGACAACACCTGCTACTGCGTTTACACCAACAAAATGAACTGGTTCGAGGCCAGGAATTTTTGCATCGGGTTAGGGGAGGGCGTCCACCTGGTGGAGATCACAAAACCGGCGGTCAACGAGTATCTGAATTCGTTCCTGGTAGCTTTGTCGAACGCCACCCAGTCCGTGTGGCTGGGCGGCTCGGATTTCGTCACCCCCGGGGAGTTCCTGTGGAACTCCACGCACACCCGTGTTGAAGAGTTCGACCCCAGACAGTGGAAGGACGGTCGACCAGGTACAGACGCGGGAGAACATTGTTTGAAGAATCACGCTTACAACCCTCCCAATTATAAGTGGAATAACGCAAGGTGCTCGTTGAAGCTGTGGTACATATGTCAGTCCCCGGAGGTAGATAAGAGATGCAGGTGTTAGACTTTGGTTGGTCGTGTTTCATTTCTTGTTGAAATTGGGCTAGATTTGTCTCGGATATATCGTGGAATTCATGAATTATTATGGTCTTGTTGTTTTTTGTTTTTGTTTTTAATTAGAATGTTTTTACCTCAACATAAATGATATTGACAGGAGAAACATGTATAAAGTTGAAAAGCAAATAAACTTGGTGTTGGGGCTATTATTGTGTAAAATCCAAAAAATACCACTTGAAAATTGCAGGAATTTTCATGAATTGGATACTTTAGATTTGAGCTCATCAAAACGTTACTTCTCTACTAACTAAATAAATAGAGTAACAAGAGATAAGTTTACGTTTCTTTAAAAAAAAACAGGACACTTTAAAAGACGTTTCGGCAAGATGCCTTCTTCTCAGACAATGCAACAATAAACAACAGATACATTTAAATTTAAGAAAAAAATTCTCAGTAATGTCAATAAAGATCAAAGTTCAGAACCGGAAGCGCCCTATGTTATTGTTAGAATCTACCTAAGAGGCCTTCTGTATTTAGAAAATGCAACGCCTTTCTTAGGGTAGCCTCTTTTGCTCACTACGTTAGATCCAGATATACATAAAGACATAGATCGAAAATTTTGAGTTTTGATTATTCCTTCTGATTTTTTTTTCATTTTTTTCACCAGATCCTCCCTGCCATAAACTAGGCGTACTGTTTAAAACGTTTAAGACAGTGGTAACACAAAGGGCTCTGTAACACAATGAATATGACGCATCTCATGCATGCCATGTGTTTAATTTATGTTTTATTTTTAAAAACAAATTATATTTAGCTTGGGATTTTTAAGATTGGTCAAAGTGTTGGCGATTTATAATGATTATAAGCCAACAAAGACCCGGTACTTCTTGAAATCTGGAGTCATGTTTGTGGACGCTAACATATGACATCCATATTTACAACATCTGCTATTGTCGTAGCATACATACATGACAGTTTATATGAATACTTGACATGAACAGTTGACATGACAGTAAACATGAACAGTGCACATGACAGTAAGCATGAACAGTGCACATGACAGTTAACATGAACAGTTGACATGACAGTTTATATGAACAGGTCACATGACAGTTAACAAGAACAGTGCACATGACAGTTGACATGATCAGTTCACATGAACACTTGACATGAACAGTTGACATGACAGTAAACATGAACAGTTGACATGACAGTAAACATGAACAGTGCACATGACAGTAAACATGAACAGTGCACATGACAGTTAACATGAACAGTTGACATGACAGTTAAACGGGAAACGTTTTATACTTTAACGAGGCCTTCAAATTACATTGACATTTAAGATTTAATTTTAATAATGTTTAATTTATTTTTAATCTCTTTTAAATAATTGTTGACGAAACAAAGAATTTCAGTGTAAAATGATATTAAATTGATTGATATTACAAATGTTGTCTTTTTTAATTCATGTAACAAATAATTGAGTAAAAAACTGATTGCTAATAAAACTGGTTGGGAGAATCATTGGTTTATGATTGATGACCGTTTTCAACAAATGGATAAACATTCTGACTGATATAACAACAAATGTTAAAACCAGAACAATTTAAAAGGTAGATGCATTTTATGTAATTCTCAGTCGCATAAAATAGCATAATAATAAACAATTCCTCTATTGTGTCCATTATTGAACTGTAGGTGGCGTATTCTGAGATCGTGTGGTTTAAATGAATTTCTATGTCCTTCAGTCCTTCTTAAAGTGTTTTATGTGACAATCAAGGGAAGAGGCAACTCATGCAATAGACGCCGCCCTCGATGCTTGAGGATATGACCTTTGCCCTTGACATGGGGTGGGGGTTTATTATGTGGCGTAGCTATTGGGAGGTAGAGGTAGCGGCACCCCCGTTCCCCCCCCCCACCATCCTTTTCCCCAAAATGGGACATTTTCAAAGTTATAACAGTTTTCTTCCTTTTTTTGGAAAAAGAATTGATTAAAACTTTTGTAAAATAAAATGCAATATTTTTTCATCGATGTAAACTCTGAAACAAAAGTTTACAACTACTTAAGGTGACTGTAAGCAACATTGATGAATTGTGTCTCACTGCTGGTCGTGTTCTTATATTATTGAAATGTGTCTCCCTGCTCGGAATGTCCTATCATTAATTGTAGCATAGATCATAAAGGGAATTGTGCAGGCAAGAAAGAAATGTTCGGAGAACAGCAACGCGCGTCTTGTACCCGACAATGACGCAGAGACCAACAATGAGCTTCTTGTACCCGACAATGACGCAGAGACCAACAACGCGCGTCTTGTACCCGACAATGACGCAGAGACCAACAATGAGCTTCTTGTACCCGGGGTCGTGCGAAATAGGAGGGAAGGGCGGAATGAAAGGATTAACTAAGACATTTTCAAAAGATGAAAAGGCGTGATGTACATTAGTGACGGGCCTCTGGGGCATTTTCGTATTTAACTAAAAATAGAATTAAGGGGGAAAAAAAAGAATTGTGTAAGGTAAATATCGCAGTCCGGAAACTTTTTCTTAGCAGGTGATCATCAATGAAGAAAAGAAATGATAAAACAAATCGGATTCATTCTGTTCACTATTTTTGTTAAACCATCTGATATTTGAGATGATTTGAACTTGTTTAATTGTAATGTAGCATAAAAGATGACGTGCAGAAAATTGAAAAAAGTTGCGAATGCTTTTTAATGAGTAAATAAGTTTATTCCAATGTTTTAAAGTCAGAAATTGAGAAATCAAATCGCCGCATTTAATTTTGGACATTTGCGATCCTTAAGACACACAGGCTTGGATGAAAAACTAAAGATTAAATACACAGCACGATGAGATTTTTAATAAATAAGAAACTTAAGCACAGGGAGGGGTGCCCTAGTAAAGATGGAACATAACAACTGACGTGCTGGCATACAAATGAAAGTCTTTTAACAATGCGCCGACTATGTAATGCTAACACTGTGGTCTTCAAACTCATCTTGCCAATATAAAAATCAGTTTTCACACCAAATCACGTGTACAGAGCAGTAGCTGTTGGTGTCTGCTTTTGGAGAATGTTCATTTTTTTGGGGCTAGAGCAAAATATGTGTAGTGTAACATGGGAAGGACTGCGTTCATGTTGAAGCGATATGAACTATTACGTACAAAGTAAGGGGAAAAGCTTAAGATAAAACTAAAAAAAAACGAAGAACGAGAAACTGAAAGAGGCACTTAGATGATGGAAGTCATAGTAAACCGGAAATTTAATCCAAGAGAAATTTAATCCTGAGAATCTGCAATTGATGTCTTAGACGCAAATTGGTACTAAACACCATTGCAGAAACGATGCAGAACTACGTTGGAGGGGGGTGAAACTCCATTACAGAAACCCTGCAGAATATAGATTTAGAGGGGTTAATTCCCATTACAGAAACCTTGTAGAACGTAGATGGAGAAGCATTAATCATTTTTGTAGAATAAAAAGAATAAAATAAATTTGGTGTTGGATAGTAGAGTATGAACTGCGAAACCAGATATTACGGACAGCTGCTAAAGGAGCAGCCGATAGACAGGATTGGCAGTCCTCGAACTTTGCCTCAATAACATGATGGCTGAATGATTTAATTAATGAATTAGGGACACAACAATTACTAACGAATTATTGACGTACAAATAAATTGCTTCATAAAAATGATTTTGCCAACGAAACGCACAATATAACAAATAAAAGAATAAGATATCAAAATAATGTAATATGATTTATGCAGACAAAAAAGGTAATAATGGGGGAGACTGCAGTCAGGTTAGCACAATAGGAAATTAGTAAAACACAGTGAGGTTAAACCTGATAAAAGGAACGCAACAAAACAACGAACGTGTCGGCAGGAAGCCTTCATCAGCGAACAAACAGAAAAACGAATAAATTAAAAATGTATCAAAAAATATAATGTAGCACTTCGCTCAGAAGTAGTATCCAAAAGGGCAGCAAAAGATAAGGTTCCTTTTATCAGGTTTAACCTTACTGTGTTTTACTAATTTCCTATTATGCAGACAAAGAATGATTTTGCAACGAGTAGATTTTAAAAGGGGAGTGTTAGAAAGTGAACGATTGTATACTTTGAAAAATTACTACAAGTAAAAAAAAAATTTTTTAAAGTTCTTAACTGCCTTTGATAAAAAAGCAGTTAAGAACTTTTAATTATTTTTTTTACTTGTATTAATTTTTTTTAAAGTATACAATCGTTAACTTTGTAACGATTGTATACTTTTAAAAAAAAAATTACTACAAGTAAAAAAAAAAATAAAATAAAGTTTTTAACTGCCTTTGATAACAAGAAATTTTACAATAATTATCGAAGCCGATTTTAAGGTTGCTTAAGGTCATTCTTTAACTTCAATCATTGGAGTCAGATCACAAAGATCACAAACCTAATAGTTGATAACATTATCTTTGTTTAGGTGATGTTTGCGACTACCAAATTGCTTTTTTTTTTAAAATCCATCTCCCTTCTGACAAAACGTTTATAACACCCTTGATTAAACTCTATAAAACAAACCTTTCTGACGCCATTGCTTAAAAAAAACACTACATTCCCAAACGTTGTGACTCCATTGCTTGAACTCTATAATCCCAACCTTTGTGACGTCGTTACCGGTACTTAAACTCGATAACCCCAATCTTTTTGACCCCACTGCTTAAACTCTCTAAACCCAAATTTTGTTACGTCAATGCTAAAATTCGATTACCGAAACCTTTGCGATGCCAATGCTTTATCTGTATATCCTTTAAACCAACAGATTGTGGCGGACGCGACCAGTGACACAGTAGGAGGAAAACATAATTTTATGCGTAGGATTGGCCGTATATATTATGTTTTTATTAAGGTCCTGGTCAATACAAGTGCTACAGGAAACATATACTCACGGCGAAGTTTTAAATCTTAATGTCCTCTTTGTGAGATTATGTCATGTGAATAGTTGTCAATAACATTCACCTCCTAAGGAGCATGCTTTGTAGATAATTACAGACGCTTGAAGACGGACATACTGGAGGTGACAGTAGATGTGTGCAATGAGCTAAAAATAGATGTGTGCGATGAGCTTAAAATAGAGTTGAAGGTGGGAAAAGTTTTGGAAAATTATGAAACCGCGTACGAAATTTTAGTCGACTCCGAAGCCCTGAAGTGCGACATGTGTCAAGGTCATTGAGAGCAAGAAAATTTCAAACAATCCAGATGCTGACCACTTGTGATGTAAGAGTGATACAATCAAGAATACTTGATGACCTAAAATTAGAAACACGCGTCAACACGATTACTTAATGTGCCAATCTGACGTGAGTTTAGCACAGGATATGACGTGATCTTAGCAGTGGTTAGGACGAGCCTTTAGCACTAGTTTGAGCACGAGCTCTGGCGTAAGTTTTAAACGAGTCCTTAATTAAGTAAGTTTTGATTCTATTTATTCCACACGATTTCTGTCTTGTGTTGAAGAAATATTAATAATGTTTGTGCTGCGAGCAATCTATGTTTGCAGTTGCTTAGTGGCTGTTGTTTTGTTTGTATGTTTTTCAATGTAACCTTTCAACTCAAATGATTTTACCATGGTGATTAATTTGGTTTATTTGTGTTTCCAAGAAGTGACCTTGAGGCGCAGTTTTAATGCATCAAACGAATGATTTTACTGTGTACATTATATGAAGTATTGCATAATAATTACTTAAATGTTCGGTGTATTGCTTTTCAATGATTTTGCAATTACCATTTGGCAGCAATTGTAGAGTTACTCCGGACATAACGTGTGATGTGAGCTCTTGAAGGAATCTGATGCTGTTGAGTCTATTTTGAATAAGAGCAGAGAGTAAATATTTTCACATTGTTAGTACAGTGACGTCATGACTATAATTTCGTTATAATTTTCATTAAACCGTTTCAAATATAATTTATTTCTGAGAATTTATTAGGCTTTTCCCATCTGGTTATTTCTTGCTGTCATGGGGTATGTGCTAATAGGCTCTTTGTTGCTGTCATGAGGTATGTGCTAATAGGCTCTTTGTTGCTGTCATGAGGTATGTGCTAATAGGCTCTTTGTTGCTGTCATGAGGTATGTGCTAATAGGCTCTTTGTTGCTGTCATGAGGTATGTGCTAATAGGCTCTTTGTTGCTGTCATGAGGTATGTGCTAATAGGCTCTTTGTTGCTGTCATGAGGTATGTGCTAATAGGCTCTTTGTTGCTGTCATGAGGTATGTGCTAATAGGCTCTTTGTTGCTGTCATGAGGTATGTGCTAATAGGCTCTTTGTTGCTGTCATGAGGTATGTGCTAATAGGCTCTATGTTGCTGTCATGAGGTATGTGCCAGGGATCTCATTTTTGATGTCATGAGGCGTGTCCTATCGTTTTTATTCTTGCTGTTGGTACTGAATTCTTTTTTGGGCATAAAAATGTTTTGTGAATTGTTTCAAAAGAATGTGGCAACATGCGCAAAACGACTATTCTTGTAGGAGAGTAATTCTTTAAATGATAATTTCTTTCATATAGCCGATTTTATTTCATTAGTGTAGTTCTATGAATTATGTTTATACATATTTTAAAATGTTCCAGTTACTGTGTCTTACAAATTAGTGTTCATAAAAACCTTTAAAAAATGAATCATTAATTCTCTTAAAACCCTTTAGTTCTTAATAGCTGTAAGTCGAATAAACCACAAGGTAAAAGAAAAAATATTCGATGCAGTGAAAGTCTTCATTCGATTAATTAATCTGTTCTATAAGAATTATGAAACAAGGGGTAGGGGAAACTCTTGGAAGAAGACTAAGAAAAACCGCAGACGTTACGGCTGAAGTCAGCCATCAGAAAAAACAAAAAGACAAGAGATACTAAAAACAACTTAGCTTACTAAAAGTAGACCAAAAGTTATTCAAATCTAGCATTCCTGCGTTTCTTATGAAGCGTATAATAAAGTTTATTATTTTCTGTGTTTAAGTAATCTTTCCCTGTTAATGAACTCTAGCTGACCCCACGTTCGGAACCGCATTTAGGGCGTGGCTAGCTAAAAATAGTCTCTCTTGACCTTGTTTACATCTAAATGAAATTAATAGTCTGTATTCTTAGAATTCTGTAGAAAAATCTGGATTCATTTGGGAAGGAAAACATTGTGTATGACCTTTCAAGCAATATCAGTAAAACAGACTTTTAAATTAGACACACGAGAGATTCTTGGCTATCATTTATCACAAAATATTTTTGCTATACGAGACAGAGATTCGTTTTCTAACTTTTGCTCTGTGTGTGTAGATTCCTTTACATCATTGTACCTTTTTACAACATTTTATCTTCTTCAACCGGTACAAACCAATCATTATACTGTAGGTCAAAAGGTTTAATTTTATTTTAATTTTGTGATTTATAATTAACATGATAAATTTTCTTAATTGTAATTAGCCCTGGTTTCAGTATCGTATTCTTTGTTATTGTTTTTAACATTTAATATCGCCTTTTGTTGTATACTGTTTTAGAACGTACCATATACTTAAATAAGAGATTAATTTATCCATACTGATAACATTACGTAGCACTGTGCTTAGTACACACTCAGTGGGCATTGGCCTTACCTGGAAGTCATGCTTACATAACTCTCAGCTGACATTGGTCATGCTTAGATAAACTCTCAGCGGACATTGGCCTACACTGGAAGTCATGTATAGATAATTCTCAGTGGACATTGGCCTTACTTGGAAGTCATGCTTAGATAACTCTCAGTGGGCATTGGCCTTACCTGGAAGCCATGCTTAGTACACACTCAGCGCACGATGGCTTTACTCGGAAGTCACATTAACAATTTGCTTTTTTTGTAACCCGACATATTCAAAATCAGTGAGAATGATAATCCAAGTGGCAATTTTTAATACTAGTTTCTTTTCGTTATTAATATAAATACTATTTTCTAACCATAAACAAAGTTTATTTTACTTCCCTCCCACATTTAGACGTTGTATCCGCTGATGAAAAGCCCATTAGACTTACAATGAATGAATCTGAGAATATAGAAATGCATTCATGTAATAACCTGGTGAGAACAACCAGCAACGCAATCACCAAGACCTCAAGTCCGACTCATCAAATCAGCTCGGCCCCGAACACAAGAATAAATTATCGATATCAAGAAGCTAACGAACCCGAACAATATTATAACCAGTTTGACGAGGCCGATTTGAGATCCCTTCAATCGCGTGGCGCATCCCCAGGATCTCCCCGGGCAGGGGTCGGGAGGTTGACCTATTTGGAGCTGCTTGGTGACTGTCGCCAGGGACGACCAGAATCCGTAATGCCTGAATCGAATCACTACGATCGCCTGCCTTCCATGGTCGGTCAGTCCGGTCACCGTGCCACAGAACGGTCACCATACGAGAGAAATCAGTACGAAGGTTTGCGAACGTCTACCACGAATTATCATGGTAAACCGACTGGCAGGAAACGTAATATCCTCATTGCTTCTGTAATTCTAGTCGTGCCTTGTGTCTTCTTGGTAGCAGTTCTCACTGGAATTAATTTAATCGGCCAGCAGATAGAAAACAGAATAGAGGACAAACTCTTGGACTTTCAGGCAAACATGTCGAACATATTTTCTCGGAGACGAGACTTCAATAATTTGAAGTTTGCGTCTGACACTCCCTCGGTCTCACCGGAGCTGCGTGTCAAATACAAAAATACGTGCTACTGCGTCTACACAAGAAAGGTGAGCTGGTTTGATGCCAGGGATTTTTGTATGGGCTTAGGACCCGACGTCTATCTAGCGGAGATTAAGTCCGCCTCACTAAACACTTATCTTGTGCAGCATCTTGCAGCGTTTTTCAGAACACCTCACTCGGTCTGGCTGGGCGCGTCAGATATCGTCATTTCCGGTGTATTGATGTGGAATTTTACACGCACTTCGATCCAGAAATTCAACCCGACCCGGTGGAAGAGAGGCCTAACGGTTACGGAATCGGAATCTACTACGAACTGTTTGAGGAACGAAGGAACTAACTTGAAAACTTTTCAATGGAACACGGCTGACTGTGCTTTGATGTATACGTACATGTGTCAGTCGCCAGAAGTAGGCGAGAAATGCAGTTGTTAAAAATCATTCACTGCAAGCGTTCAATAACATACAATTATTATGTCCTTAATTTTCGGGTACACGTATTGTATGATGGTTTTCTCTTCAGTGGGAAAAGCATGGTCTTAAAAATTGCATGTTGATTATTTTGAAAACATGAGTCTGGAACTTTTGAAACGTAAATATCTTTTTTTACACAGCAATTTTAAAATTTTCAACAGCCCAGTTACTGTGTTATGAATGTACACCAACTTGTTAACAGTCAATGAATGTTTTATTTATATATATATATTTACATATATAATATATATATATAATAAATATATTTAAGGTATATAAAAGGGGAAAAGATTTTGTATTCAAAACGTCCTAAGCTACTTCCATTTGATTTTACATCTCTATGAACTAATTTAATATTCAGTCTCCATGAACTTCTTTGATATTTTTAATCTCCACGAACTACTTTCATATTCAATCTATATGAACTGCTTTGACATTCAATCACTATGAACTACTTTGAAGTTAAATCTCTATCAACTACTTTTATATCAGATCTTAATGAACTACTTTCACATTCAATCTCTATAAACTACATTGACAGTCAATTACTATCAACTGCTTTGACATTCAATCTCCATGAACAACTTTGACATTCAATCTCCATGAACAACTTTGACATTCAATCTCCATGAACAACTTTGACATTCAATCTCCATGAACAACTTTGACATTCAATCTCCATGAACAACTTTGACATTCAATCTCCATGAACAACTTTGACATTCAATCTCCATGAACAACTTTGACATTCAATCTCCATGAACAACTTTGACATTCAATCTCCATGAACAACTTTGACATTCAATCTCACTGAAGTAAATTGATATTCAATCTTCAAATGTTTTTTTATTTTTTAAATATGTATTATTCCAAAAATAAACATTAACATAAATGTATATATTCTAAGTTCTCAATAATGTTGACGCTACACTCTTACAAATCTATCGAAAAACTACCCCCAAAATCGATAGATTCACTTGTACAAGCTGCCAGTGATTTATTGTAAATATTTGGACTAAGCGATAACTTATCATTATTAGCTTATTTAGCGATAACAAGCTGATATCTTTCAAGATACCTTTAACGAGGATATCGTTATTTGTCATTTTATCGTAAAATGACCATTGTATATTTAACGATAGTATCATGTAAATCCTAACCAGTCTTTTGAAATCATGCCATTGAACCATTAAAGTAGGTTTAAACAACAAATATAATGAGAAGCATATACTAATAAGGGAAATTTATCAAGCAAGTTACAAAATGTATTCCCATCTTTGGATTGAAAACTTAAAATCAACCTAAGTATTGATCAAATATACGACTTCTCAACTTATAACTTCTTTGCGCAATTCTCTCTCCAGTACTGTCATCTCAACTGTCTGAGCAATACTGGCATCACAACGCTTGGAAAATGTTACTAACAAGAAAGAAAAACAGATTATAACACAATTCACCAGGCCATTTATGTATAAATAAAATAGTTTATAAATAAAAACTTCACTAGAGTAATGGCTTAAAACCACGTAAGGCTTGTAGGTTTTGCAAGCAATTTGCAGGGGTTGTTGCCAATCCTTTCCCCATAACACTACTGAACACCAATAACTCATAAAACATAGAAAGTGAAAATAAAAAGGGCCCTGTGAGTGGCAGTAAAATGGTTGGAACCACTGCAATAGAGCTTTAAGTAACAGAATATTTCACATTGAAAGCTATTGCCCTGGGAACATGATTAGTGAATACAAAAATGTTGACACATGTATTTTCTAAGTTTAAAAAATATATTTTAGAAGTTAAATCTTAATCCGACGTTATAAATGAGGGTTGCTTAGCGAAGGAAAAAGATCATAGTCTAACCTTTGTTATAAAGGCCAAACGCTCCAACTTTACATTGCAAGATCCCATATTAGTTGATTTGTCTTTGTCTTCAGAACAGGAACTGAAAATTAATATATATAAATGTATTTATTTTTTGTATCTTTTTTTTTGTTGCTGGCATTCGTCCGTCACAAGGTGACGATGGTGTGGTATTCGAAGGACGAACTCCACAATGCCTGGGATTATTTTTCTAGGATTATTCTTCTAGGATTATAAGCCCAACAGCAGATCGCCTCTCTCCACGCCTCTGGATAACCCCAAGGGAACATCATGTGGATGATATGGCTTGGCACCAGTGGCGTCGCAGGAGTTGCCGGAATGCTTCATTGTATCAATGTTATCCGCCTTTCAGAACTACATCTCCGGGTTTGAATTCAGAGTTTCCTTCTCTTAGATGAGTTGCCGTCCAAGGTTAACGAGTCCCATCCAGCCGGGGTGCTGGTGATGTTTTTGCTTGACTGGGCTTTGTTGGTGATAGAACTCCAGGCCATCAACTTGAGATTTGCTCAGTTTAGACCCAGCACCATATATATATATATATATATTATTTTAAAGTTGAAACTTAAAACAGCAGACAGATCGTACTATTACTGATAAACTTGGTTCAAATTTAAATAAATTAAAATAATACTTTGAATCAATTTTACTATCAATACAATGATACTATTACCTGTTTCAATCTACTACTGCAATGAAATTTATCCAGAAGCGATGGAATTTAAACGTGGACTGAATATTTCAAACAGCAGAAGTAGAGCCATGACATTAGATCGAGAAAATAGCCATTTGGAATGTTATGAACCGGATGTAATGTCAAATTTTGAATTTTAATAGAGACAAAAAAAGTTTTTAAAAATATTTCTTTTAGATTTTAAAAGTTGATTTAAAAAAATGTTTAGAAATAATGCGCTTGCTACGAAACATTTATTAATGAAAGTAATTTTCCAAATTTCACCATACAGTCTCTGATATAAAATTTTCCCCATCTCCTATGTCATTTTCAAATGCAAATTTCTTTCTTTCCAAAATTGGTTCCCGAATCATTGGTGGGACTGTTATTATCTGTTTTTATCTTCTTAATCGCATAAGGTAAATAGGTTTCTGTCTTGGAGTATGCTCCCTCTTACTTAGACTTATCCTTTCACGATGTCCTTTCTTGTGGCAACTGTGGCATGTCATGTCTGTATATCTGCATTTCCCTTATGTCTTTTACTCCACATATGCCACAAGTTCCAACTGGTAAATCATGTCCCTGAGATATAGAAAATTGTTCTGCTTGATTTTGTTTAATATTTCTTTTGGTATTTACTTATTAAAAGGAATTTCTTGGTGGCCTGTTTCCACTGCACACTTAGCTGCCTCCTCTGTTTCCACTGCGCACTTAGCTGCTTCTTCTGTTTCCACCGCTATTTTCCTGGCTTTATTAAAGATCAATTCGGTGACATTCATTCTAAATAATATCTTCAATACTGCATCATTCTTTACTGAGCACATAAATATGGTACTTAGTGCTTCATCCAGTGAGTTTTTTTATTGTACCAAAATCACATGTCATTGCCTTTTGTCTTATTCGTGCTGCCAATTCCTTAACTATCACTCCTGGCTTCCTACTGGAATCCGACCAAAACTTAAATTTTTCTCTGATAACAAATTTTGTTGGATCAATTCTTCTATTTTTAATTAATGTATGTCTTGTGGTGTGTCTCTGTGTCTTGCCAATGTTGACAACATTTTGGTGAGTTCCGGTCTTTGGTTAGCCAGGAAAATATTGTGCTTGTTTTTCTTTCGGTATATTGTTTGCGAACACAAACGTCACATACCGAGCATAGTAGTCTGTGGAAGCTACTTCAATATTATTGAAACTTGCAAACTTCGTCTGAATAGACGTGTTTTCTGTTGCTAACTTCAACAGTTCTTCATTTTGTTGTATCAGCTTGTGGTTTATTTCCATCTGTGTCAGAGTTGACCCCGCCATTATTTGTAACTATCTTCAGTTACGAGAAGTCTCTGAACAAGTCTAATACTAGTCGATTGATTTCTTCGAAAAGTCTTTACTGCATACTATGCTGCTTTGTACTGACCACCATTGGCTATGTTTTTAATATATGTTTTTAATTCAAACATTAACATACTTAATAATACAAGTTCTCAATAATGTTGACTCCATCAGCCTATGCTTGTCTCAAGAACGCACTGTCCACGCACACTCTCTTTACAGGCCCTACGCATGCGCGCCGCCCGACCAGGTTGGCAGTCCGAACGGTAAAGTCCGTCCTTGACCTTTGCCTCAATAACTTGATGGCTGAATGATTTAATGAATGAATTACGGGCACAACAAATACAAACGAATAAATGACGTGCAGATAAATTGATTTATCAATTAATTTAGCCAATGAAATACCAAATATATATATTTATATATATTAGATATAGCCCGCCAAACAATTGCGACAGCAATGCGTGAACTTCCTATCTACTAAAGTTACTTTACAAAACATGAACACAAGTAACGCACATTTAAGAATTTCAATTTTGCTACACCACTTCCCCCCATGATATGTCACTGCACACTTTTTATTTCACGCCCACGAACTATATTAAATATTCTGATGTCCCAACCACTTTTAAACCGAATATTTTTTACACCATACTTACATTGAGACGATTTCATTTTCCGAACAGAAAATATTACGCGCAAAACGCAGTTGAGTGATTTAATTTAAAAAATACCATTTAGCGTAGATATCAGGAATTATATTTTGCGCGCTAGTGAACTCATTATTAAATCATACTTTCTTTCAAACATATAGAATTATTTGTAATAAACTCTTAATACCAAATACACTGATAAGGAAGCAGTCACCTTGTTAGGAAGCAGTCGGAAATGGAACCAGTCCACTAGTCAAACCAGAAGCGTAATATATAAGAGATATATAGGAATGAGCGAGGGCAGTGGTCGGCAAACTCATTAGTCAAAAGAGCCAAATAAATTAGCTGCAGGAAAATTAAATCAATTTTGAAAGCCAAATTTCTTTTCAAGATCCTGTCGAGAACCATGTTTTTTTGGAGTCAAGCAGTTGACCAATGCGTGTTTTGTATTTTTTGTCAATAATATTATTATTATTATCTGGTTGTATTTAATGTTTAGTAGCTAATTTAAACCGACTCCGAAAAACATTTTCAAGTATACTAATGGCAAGATCAAAACAACCATTCAAAGACAAATCGGCTACAGACAAAAGAAGTGATTCTTATCTTGGAAAGGAAAGGCGAGAACTCCGTTCAAACAAAAATCCAAGACTCTGTTCTCACTCAATAACTCAAGAATTATTCTTACTGTACATTTAAACGAAGAATGTCTTGCTACATACTAATTTTAAGGAACAAATGGAAACTCAAACAAGCATTTTCAGGACTGGAAAAATTATGTACGATGAATGAAAAAAGAAAACAAATTTCCATTTATTTGAATCAATAAAAATATCTTATTTTATCTTATAACAGATAAACAAATAATCTATCAAATTAATAAAATATGACGCATATAGGCAAAGGATGATTTTGCAATGAGTTTATTTAAAGGCAAGGAATGTTAGTTAAATAACAAATGTTTGTATAATAATAAAAAGTACTACTACTAAAATAAAAGAATTTCTTAACTGCGTTTGATAACAAGAATATTTTTTTAAATAATTATAGAAGCCGATTTTAATATTGCTACTGGCACAATTCATTGTATAACCTCAATCAGTGAAGTGACATCAAAACCACCAATGTGTACAAAGATAAAAATAAAATTTATCATCAGTTACTTTGTTAAGATGATATTTTTGACAACCGAAATGATTTTTTTTTTATTAACTTCATCTCCTTTCTGGCAAAATATTGTCATCACCATTGCTTACGCTCTATAACCCCAACACGTCTGATGTCATTGCTTGAACTATATAACCCAAAGCTTGTGACGCCAATGCTAAGATTCTATTTACGAAACTTTGTGACGCCAATGCTAAGATTCTATTTACGAAACTCTGTGACGCCAATGCTAAGATTCTATTTACGAAACTTTGTGACGCCAGTGCTAAGATTCTATTTACGAAACTTTGTGACGCCAGTGCTAAGATTCTATTTACGAAACTTTGTGACGCCAATGCTAAGATTCTATTTACGAAACTTTGTGACGCCACTGCTTAAGATATATAACCCACAAACCAACAGATTGTGGCTAACGCGACCAGTTACACAGCTGGTTGTGGGGGGGGGGCATAATTGTAAACATAGGATTGGCCGTATGTCCTGGTCAAAACTAGGGCTACAGGAAACATATACTCATGAGTGGAGTTTTAATTGTTCATGTCCGGTTTGTGGTGAGCTTGAATCTGTTATTTGAATAATAGTTGTTATTACGTTAACTTTCTAATGTGCAAGCTTGTAGAAATCTACAGACACTCAGAGGTGGACAAACAGGTACTAACAGTAGATGTGTGCGATGAGCTAAGAATAGATGTGTCGATGGACTAACGATAGATGTGTGCCATGAGCTAGCGATAGATGTGGGCCATGAGCTAACGATAGATGTGTGCCATGAGCTAACGATAGATGTGTGTCATGAGCTAACGATAGATGTGTGCCATGAGCTAACGATAGATGTGTGCCATGAACTAACGATAGATGTGTGCCATGAGCTAACGATAGATGTGTCGATGAACTAACGATAGATGTGTCGATGAGCTTATTATAGATGTGTTCGATATGCCTGCCTCAGGTAGAGAACAGTACTAAATTATCAGAGTTGAGTTTTGAAATGGTTTTGAGGTGAATGCGTCTCGCCTGAGTTGAGATCGAAAAACTTTTTGGTGTCAGTGGGGTCTCACAGTTGGAATCGAAAACAGTTTTCAAAGCCTCGCCTGAGTTGAAAGGGAAAATTTTTGGTGAATTTTGAAACCGTTTACGGAGGTATGGATGAACTTTTAGTCGATTCCGAAACCCTAAAGTGAAACACGTGTCTACGTCATTAAGAACAAGAAAGTTTCAAACAATCCAGATGCTGGACACTTGTGATGTAAAGGTACAACCAAGAACACCTCAGGTTTTAAGCTTTAAACTTAGAGAGCGCGTCAACGTGATTAATTAATGTGCCAATCTTGATATAAAGTCATCATCTCCAGTCTTTACATGACTTCATCGACAAGAAAGTCGTGAGTTAGCGCAAGATCTGACGTGAGTTTAGCACAGAATCTGACGTGAGTTTCAGCTATAACTAGTAATAACATATTTGCTGACTTGCTTTTCAATGATTTTGCAATTGGCAGCAATCGTTGAGTTACAACGGACATAACATCTGATGTGAGCTCTTGAAAGAATGTGATGCTGTTGAGTCTGTTTTGTATTAAGAATAGAGAGTACACATTTTCATATTGTTAGTACGGTGACGTCATAGTAATTGTTTCGTTATAATTTTCATCAAATCGCGTCAGATTTCAATTTATTTCTGAAGCTTGTGCCAGCGAGTTTATTCTGTCTGTCATGAAGCTAGTGCCAGCGGATTTATTCTTGCTGTCATGAAGCTTGTGCCAGCGGGTTTATTCTTGCTGTCATGAAGCTTGTGCCAGCGGGTTTATTCTTGCTGTCATGAAACTAGTGTCAGCGGGTTTATTCTTGCTGTCATGAAGCTAGTGCCAGCGGGCTCATTCATGCTGTCATGAAGCTAGTGCCAGCGGGTTTATTCTTGCTGTCATGAAGCTAGTGCCAGCGGGCTCATTCATGCTGTCATGAAGCTAGTGCCAGCGGGCTCATTCATGCTGTCATGAAGCTAGTGCCAGCGGGCTCATTCATGCTGTCATGAAGCTAGTGCCAGCGGGCTCATTCATGCTGTCATGAAGCTAGTGCCAGCGGGCACATTCATGCTGTCATGAAGCTAGTGTCAGCGGGCTCATTCATGCTGTCATGAAGCTAGTGCCAGCGGGCTCATTCATGCTGTCATTACTGAATTCTATTCAGGCACAAATTGTTTCGGGAATTTCTTTTAAAAGAACATGACAACATGCGCAAAATGAGTGTGTGCAAACATTAAAATAAACATGCTTTAAAGTACAGAGACCAAAAAAAAAAGCTTTTACTCTATCCGGAGAGTAATTTTTTAATTTTAGTTTTTTTACACACAGCCGAGTTTATTTCATGTGTGGCGTTCTGTGTATATCAATATATACACATTTAAAAGAGTGAAAGTTACTGTGTATTACACACTAGTTTTTATGAGTACGTTTCATGAATTAATTATTATTTCTCTTAAAGCCCCTTAGTTTTAAATAGGTAACGTCGAATAAAACACAAGCTATTATAAAAAAAAAAATTCGGTGCAGTAAACTGGTTGTTTCGATTAATTACTCTGTCCAATAAGATTGATAAAACACTGGTATGGGGAAACTCCTCAAATAAGACGAACGAAAACTGCAGAACTTACGACTGCAGACCTTACGACTGCAGTCAGTCAATGGCAAAAACAATGAAGACAAGAGATAATAAAATAAAACAACTTAGCGCGTATGCGTCAGTCGCCAGAAGTGGGCGAAAAATGCATATGTTAAAATCATTTACTGCAAGCATTCAATAACATACAATAATGTCCATAATTTGTTGGACTGGTATTGTATGATTGCTTTTATATGCAGTGGGAAAATAACGGTCTTAAAATTTGCATGTTTTGAAATTTAATTTTGTTTAGATAAACGTTTTTACAGTTCAGAACAATGTTTGCTCCTCATCAGTTGTGTCATCAACATCACATTTCTCTAGCAATCCCAAAATGGTTTATGAAAATGTTGACCAAATAAAACTAGAGTTCGACGTGGCTGTGTAGTAGTCCTCATCCTGCAGTGAGGTCCACGTGACACCAGAGTCCATGCTGACCACGTACGTCAGTCCGTTGTTAGAGATGCCGTAAAGGTTCCCTGTTTCTGGGGCGGTTCCCGTCACAACGGCCACGCGGGGGCTGATTTCTGGGAAGAGTGACACAAAACTTATGGCATCACTTGCAAGTTGGGAAATATTTTATTAATCAAAAAATATTTTCCTTTAACTTGATAAAGATATTTAGTTGTAAGTTGTAACAGTGACACAATGTCATATAGGCGTCAACTTACCCAAATATAGGGCAGGGCTACCGCCGATAACGGCTGGGGTGATCTTGTGACAGGAAACGCCGCTAGCTCCGCCCCTAGGTTAGGAAATTTCAAAACATATTTCGACAACATCCTTTAGACAAATTGTCCTGGAACATTGCTAGTCACTAGGCACAAAATGCATTGGATGATAAGAGAGTTTTAAAATATGGGATTCGTGGTTCTTGTTTTTAAACAGGTATTTTTTAAGCTTTACGACTAAGGATGTTTATGAAATTAAGGAAGTATCCGTCACGGATGAAAATAAGCAATTATGATAGGACATCCTTAAACACAATGACATGAGTTTTCAATTACTGTGTACACACACATATATATATATATCTCAGGTGACAGTGACAGGACTTTCAATATATTATACAAAAGTCTGCATTTCCGTTGCGGAAAAGGGGGGAGGGCTATTGAACACTAGTCTAACCAATTAAATGCAATGTTAAAATTGTCAAGGAGGGGCAATGCAATCTTGGGTGTAAATTCGTGTCTCTGAGCACATATGTCTCTACCAACTCGTCCTGGTCTGGTGTCTCAAAAAAAAAAAATTTTTAAATTGTATTTGAATTCTAATCTTCACTTCTACCTAAAAATTATATATTCCCTTTTACTAAATAGATTATATCCTCCAATGCGGTTTGTGTGGCCTTAGACAGGATATCATGTAATTTATAAGTTGTTTGTGGTGCCTGGTAGTGAGTGGTGCCTGGTAGTGAGTGGTGCCTGGTAGGGAGTGGTGCCTGGTAGGGAGTGGTGCCTGGTAGTGAGTGGTGCCTGGTAGTGAGTGGTGCCTGGTAGTGAGTGGTGCCTGGTAGTGAGTGGTGCCTGGTAGTGAGTGGTGCATGGTAGTGAGTGGTGCCTAGTTCTGAGTAAAGCCTTGCTGTGAGTGGTGCCTGGTAGTGCACGTGCCTGGTAGTGAGTGGTGCCTGGTAGTGCACGGTGCACACAAATCACTGTGTTACGGAGAGTACAATGTTGCCAAACGTCTCTATCCTCTCTCTTTCCCTCTCCCTCTCTCTCACTCTATAGCTCTCTCTCTCTTTCTCTGTCTTTCTTAGTCTCTCTCTCTCTCTCTGTAATCAAGCGTGCGTGCGTATCCAAGTCTTTTTATTTAACACCTTTTAAATTGTTTTGTGGTACTATTGTTTTAATTTTAATTTTTTAACTTGGGAGCCTTCGTAAGTTTAAGACCCTTGAATCAGAAGGAAAAATAAAGAGTGTGGGTGGGGTTGGGGGTCATACCTTCTCATGTTGTAAGCGTCACACAAAATGTTCAGTGATGACAGGTAGGACACCTGCTCGAAGTCTGTCAAGTGGAAAGCGATAGAGCCAAAATCAGTGACGTGGAACAGGAAACATGACATTAATCTTCTACGGATTAAATGATAATTCAAAATGAGATGTCTCGTTGCAAGATAATGTCGAATAGCATTCTAAGATATCTTAAATTGAGATGTCAATTTGCAAGATCATGCAAGATAATGTTGACTTGCAATCGACGATGTCTGAAATTGACATGTCCCGTTGCAAGGTGATGTTGAATAGCAATCGAAGCCGCGATGTCTCTAAACTGACCAATCAGACATTGAAAATAACCAAAGTTAACTATAAAAAATATTTATTGTAGTCCTTCGCATGACTATTTTGATGAAACATGATAACAAACGAAAAATTTGATCTTTGCCTTGTGGGCCTTAGACTGAGACTTAGACGGAGCCTTAGACGGAGCCTTATACGGAACCTTAGACGGAGCCTTGGACGGAGCCTTAGCTCCGGAATCATAGATAAATGCAGCATCTTAAAATGGTTTTCTAGTTTGCCAGAAGTCATTATTAATGAGTCAAACTTTTTTATCAACGCTTAACATAAACAAATAATAATTAAGCTGGAAATAGATTTTTTTTAAATTTCGCTTACAGTTTTTGTATGTGACGCATCTCCACATTTCGTTGCAAGGCGCGCAGGCGTGTGGGCGGGCCTCTCCACACTGACACGCCCCGGCCACACAGCATCCACATATCAGGATTTTCGGGTCGTATGAGCAGTTGCACGTGCTTGAGGTCGTCCAGGTGAGTCGCTTGGCTGTTACATGTGTGAGATTGACGATTAAGGAAAACTACATTTTATTTTTATTTTAAAATTTGTCCCAACTAAATCTATACGTCTGAGATCGGGAGTTTGTAGAAGTCACATATTTATACTTTTGTAACCATAATACAACACACTTTATACAAAAAAAAAGTTAAGATTTATGAAATACAAAAGCATGGGCGTACAGAGCTCAGGTACCACCCTCCTCATTTCCATCTCCGCCAAGAGACAGGAATGTGAGAAAAGAATAATGAATCTCATAGGGACCAAATGATGTTATGAGGGGAAATTAACACAATCAACAAGAGACATAGAAAGCATATACATTTATAAAAGAAAAGATTAATATACAAAAAAGTGGAACGATAATTTTCAACAGTCAACCAGAGAAGGTCCGTAACGGTCGGGGTCCTGATAAAAGAGAAAAAGTGTGGTGGAGAGTTGGACGAGGAAGGGGTTCAAATAACGAGAAAGCAGAGAAACAAATGATGCTTCCTGGCAGGATGGGGTCGGGTGGGAAATGGGATTGGCGAGAGGGGAAAGGCTGACCTATAATGTATGCACAGGTCAAGTTGGCTACCAAAATAATTAAATCTGAAAATTTTTTTTTTTTTAATTTTCCCTCCTTTTTTTCCTACTATCAACCACACACAAAAGTAAGACTTTCTTACCGCAGACTTTGTTGGCCTTGAGTGACAAGTAAACGGTCGATGACACGAGGTCAGTTATGTTCGCCCAGCGGTCATTGTAAATAGTCTCCACTGAGATGACACGGTTTGAGGCTTCTTGAACTTGTGGGTCGGAGAGGTCAAGTGCCAGGGTCACTTCAAGGATGAAGGGGTCGCTGAACGTCAAGCGAGTTATCTTCAAGAATTTTTGAGGATGTAATGTAATTATCTCTTATTATATAATGTGGTTGCTATCTCTCGTTATATAATATGGTTGTTGTAACTATCTCATTTATATAATATGGTTGCTATAACTATCTTTCGTTATATAATAATGATAATGGAAATAAAGTCTGGTCATCATAAGCCAAACGCACCCCCGACCCCAATTCTATCCTTTAAATAAGTTAGATGGGAATAGGGAGCCTCCGTGCATTGCTTTGCCCAGGACCCCCAATGCTGTTAAGATCACCTTGCCCCTCCCACTTTTTCTATAGATGCATGACTTCATTTATAGATAGCGCCTAAGATTCTCGCTTCCCTTATGCCCACATTGCTCATGATTTGAAATTCAACAGAAACGTCCACACTTACCTCCGCCGTGATGACCGTTCCCGACTGCTCTACGGTGATGCTGTTCTCCTTTGGCTCCGTGAACGTTTTGGCGGTCATGGCCATGTAGTCGGCTAAATACACGTTGACGGTGACGTTGTACGCCGTGCCGGTAGAATCTTGGGCGTGGTTCACGATCACACGCACTCTCACCGGTGAACTGGTGCAGGAAGATATTGACGCATTTAATTGACGTGGTTAAGTATCTTTCTTTCAATTCGAAGTGACTTAAAGTCCAAAAGGCAACCATGTTAAATTTACTTTTAAAAAATCAATATTGATAAAGATCTCCAAATCTACTATTATAAGGCGATTTAAAATATTTCAAATTTCCAACTAATACAATTTACATGATAAATCTAAATCAATGACATTTAAACTCGTTTGGCGCCCTGGGTGTCGAAAGCAGATATTTCTGGTTACAGTCAGAGCATTGTTTGGGGGGGGGGGGCTTCTTTAAAAAAACAAAAATATTGTAATGCCTTTTAAGATTGATTATACATTTTGTTAGATAAATAATGGGCTGGTCCACTGCTCCAGCATTAATCAGAAACTCGTCCCTCTCCGCCCTAGACAGCGACGAGGCCATGACAGTCACTTCCGGCTCATACCAGCGAAAATCCAGGAGAGGAACTGCTCATTCCCGCCAAAGACAACCAGGGACTGGAACAAGTTCCCGAAAGGAACAGAGGAGGTGACAACACTTGACACATTTGCGTCTATTGCCTCATGCCTCCCAAACCCCCGGTTCATGATACCCTCGCTGAGTAACTCTTGCAACGAGTGAATTATCCTCTTCAGCACAAGGCACAGAAACATTGCAAAACCCATCAACGTGCACAGGAGCCAGAATGATCAATAAATTGATCGTCGGCCCTTAATATAGAGGAGAAGAAGAAGAAAGTTGTTTATTAATGTTGGAAATGGCAATCATATAGTAATGTCCCTTTGTATATCTTTCCGATCATTCTAAACACCAACCAATCTTCCCAACTCCGGCTTTCATTTAGGAAAATGGTGAGTTTAATTAACAAAACCTTGATCACTTGCCTGCCATCGTAAGCGCACTGACCGATCTGCTGCATGCTGACCGCCAAGGCCGGCTGTCTGACTACAGGTGCGTCTATGGTCACCTCTATGCCTCCCACCCACAGGACATTGCTTTGGAAATTTGTCCCCATGTTGACTGGCCACTGGTCGCCTTCCTGGAAAAAGTTGATCCACTTGAACAATTAACGACATTAACATTTACAGTTTCCAAATAGGCATCGATATTTATTAACATTTCTCATTGCGCGTTTGTTTTTAAAAGGGGATTCCCCTTTAATTTATTGTAAAGCAATACTGAATGCTTTCTTCTTCTCTATCATACACCTGTTCCCAGCAAATATCAACAAACTATTATATGCCAAGGGACCGTACCGTTTTATTTATTTGTGTGTTAAATATCATTGCAATAAAAAGTACTTAAAGTTCGTTTCATTTTTCATCCCATAAGTAAACATTAAAATGTGTAACTCTCGCGTTTTTAATGCTGGAACTCAACAGATTAATGAATTTACATTGATTTCAATGGGAACAAACATTTCGGTTAGCAAACGTTTCTGTTTATGAACAGAGTTACGCAACGTACGTTCAATATCCGAGGTTCCACTGTATTTTTTTAAAAAGTATTATGTTGAAGACGAGGCCCCAAATTAAGAGTAAATATCTAAATGACCACTGACTACCTTGAGGTCACTGTAGTCTTCCACACGGACAGAAAACTCGGCTGTGACGACCACCTCGTCCGACAAGTTGGCCAGGGGAATGAAAGGAAGTTCGAGGATGCCGATGTTGCTCTGGTAGGAGCCCAGGGATGAGATCTTCGCGCCTGTCAACGCTTTCAGCGCGCTGAGGGTCTCTAGAGGCATCCCATACGTCTTGTTGATGAAAACCTGAAGTCGTCATAGGAAGGTGTCGTTAGATAGGTTATTTATAGTTGGTAGAGTGAGAGCTTTCTTGGCAGGGTTGGGAGGAATGAATGAGAGGATTGGATGAGAGGATTAGGTGAGAAGAATGGGTGGTGAGAGAATGGGTGAGAGGAATGGGTGGTGAGAGAGTGGGTGAGAGGATTGGATGCGAGGATTAGGTGAGAGGAATGGGTGGTGAGAGAATGGGTGAGACGAATGGGTTAGAGGAAAGGATGAGAGGAGTAGGTGAGAGAAATAGGTGAGAGAAATGAATGGTGAGAGAATGGGTGGTAAGAGAATGGGTGGTGAGAGACTGGGTGGTAAGAAAATAGGTGGTGAGAGAATGGGTGAGAGAATAGGTGAGAGACTGAGTGGTAAGAAAATGGGTGGTGAGAGAATGGTTGAAAGACTGAGTGGTAAGAAAATAGGTGGTGAGAGAATGGGTGGTGAGAATGTGTGAGAAAATGGGTGAGAGATTGATTGAGAGAAAGGGATGAAAGTTAGGAGTGGGTGAGAGGATGGGTGAGAGCAAGGGGTAAGAGGATGGGTGGGAGCAAGGAGTAAGAGGATGGGTGAGAGCAAGGGGTAAGAGGATGGGTGAGAGCAAGGGGTAAGAGGATGGGTGAGAGCAAGGGGTAAGAGAATGGGTAAGAGCAAAGGGGTAAGAGGATGGGTGAGAGCAAGGGGTAAGAGGATGGGTGAGAGCAAGGGGTAAGAGGATGGGTGAGAGCAAGGGGTAAGAGGATTAGTGAGAGCAAAGGGTAAGAGGATGGGTGAGAGCAAGGGGTGAGAGGATGGGTGAGTGCAAGGGATAAGAGGATGGGTGAGAGCAAGGGGTGAGAGGATGGGTGAGAGCAAGGGGTGAGAGGATGGGTGAGAGCAAGGGTGAGAGGATGGGTGAGAGCAAGGGGTGAGAGCAAGGGGTGAGAGGATGGGTGAGGGCAAGGGGTGAGAGGATGGGTGAGGGCAAGGGGTGAGAGGATGGGTGATGGCAAGGGGTGAGAGGATGGTTGAGGGCAAGCGGTGAGAGGAATGGTGAGAGCAAGGGGTGAGAGAATGGGTGAGAGGATGGGTGAGAGCAAGGGGTGAGAGGATGAGTGAGAGCAAGGGGTGAGAGGATGGGTGAGAGCAAGGGGTGAGAGGATGGGTGAGAGGATGGGTGAGGGCAAGGGTAAATAGGATGGGTGAGAGGATGGGTGAGGGCATGGGTGAGAGGATGGGTGAGGGCAAGGGGTGAGAGGATGGGTGAGGGTAAGGGGTGAGAGGATTGGTTAGAGCAAGGGGTGAGAGGATGGGTGAGAGGATGGGTGAGAGCAAGGGGTGAGAGCAAGGGGTGAGAGCAAGGGGTGAGAGGATGTGTGAGAGCAAGGGGTGAGAGGATGAGTGAGAGCAAGGGGTCAGAGAATGGGTGAGCGGATGGGTGAGAGGATGGGTGAGAGGATGGGTGAGGGCAAGGGGTGAGAGGATGGGTGAGAGGATGGGTGAGAGGATGGGTGAGGGCAAGGGGTGAGAGGATGGGTGAGGGCAAGGGGTGAGAGGATGGGTGAGGGCAAGGGGTGAGAGGATGGGTGAGGGCAAGGGGTGAGAGGATGGGTGAGAGCAAGGGGTGAGAGAATTGGTGAGAGGATGGGTGAAGCAAGGGGTGAGAGGATGAGTGAGAGCAAGGGGTGAGAGGATGGGTGAGAGGATGGGTGAAGCAAGGGGTGAGAGGATGGGTGAGTGCAAGGGGTGAGAGGATGAGTGAGAGGATGGGTGAGTGGTTTGGTGAGAGCAAGGGGTGAGAGGATGGGTGAGAGGATTGGTGAGAGGATGGGTGAGGGCAAGGGGTGAGAGGATGGGTGAGGGTAAGGGGTGAGAGGATGGGTGAGAGCAAGTGGTGAGAGGATGGGTGAGAGGATGGGTGAGAGCAAGGGGTGAGAGGATGTGTGAGAGCAAGGGGTGAGAGGATGGGTGATAGCAAGGGGTGAGAGGATGGGTGAGAGCAAGGGGTGAGAGTATGGGTGAGGGAATTGATGAGAGTAATGGTGAAGAGAAACGGATGAAAGTAATAGGTCAGTGAATGTGTGCGGATAATGTATATAAATAGTGAGTTATGAGAAACGTGTAAGAGAAGTGAGTAAGAGAAATTGGTAAGAGAAACCGCTAAGCGAAATGGGTAAGAGGACTGCCATGGGTAAGAGCGATGGGTAAGATGAAGGGGTAAGAGAAAGGGATCCGTAAATATTTGAGAGCAATGGGTAAGAAAATGGTTTCATACGATTTAATAACATTCCTATCAATTGGGACCCTTAACAAATGAATATTACTGGGATGTTTCCCCAAATCTTTAAGTAACTTTTATTTGACCTTAAATATGTTATAACATATTTAATAAACAATGGTCTGCTCATTCGGTGGGACTCTGTATCCACTGCCATTTAATGTAGCCCTGGTATGAGCAACCTTTTTTGTCGACCCACACATGTCATAACGACTTAACCAACAGATGTGAAGAATTTCTATTTCTTAGGACGTGGATATTCTCTCATTCGTGCACGGTTATATGAGTCTATGAAAGGTTGTGTAAAGTTTTAATTGGGAAATTATTTATTTTTTAAGGAAAACAAAACAGACTTAAATATTGCTGACGTCGAGAGTATATCTAGACAGTGTAATATTACAACTAGTTTATTGTGCAATTTTACAACTAATATATTGTGTGATGTTACAGCTGATTTATTGTGTTATTTTACAACTAATATGCTGTGTGATATTACAATTAATTTATTGTGTGATATTACAACTAATTTCTTCTGTGTTATTACAATAAATTTATTGTGTGATTTTACAACTAATATGCTGTGTGATATTATAACTAATTTATTGTGTTATTTTACAATTAATTTCTTGTGTGATATTAAAACAAATATATTGTGTGCGGGTAAAGCTAGTTTCTTGTCTGATATTACATTTAATTTCTTGTGTCATATTACAACTTGTTTCTTGTGTGATAATACAACTAAATTCTGTGGGATAATAAAAATAATTTATTGTGTGATATTACAACTAATTTCTTGTGTGATACTACAACTAATATTTTGTGTGATATTACAACTAATTTTTTGCTTGATATTACAAATCAAATCTTGTGTGATATTTCTAATAATAATATTAATAATAATAATAATAATAATTGATTCGATTTCCTTAAATGAAAAATAATACCGTCAGCGTTTTTTAAAAACTCCCAATGACGTATGGGAATTTTTATCTGGAACACAAATGTGCACGCTTTTTGATATTGTGACAGAGGGTTTATATTATGTGCCCTATTGAACTCAGCGTTAGACGGTGACATTATCTTATTCTTTTTTTTTTCTCTCTTTTTACTTCCTAGCTGTTTTTATATATGTTGAACAAAAAATATGTTTTTTAAATTCTGACTCCAAAGGGTTTTTTGAAATGCTTTAAGGGCAGTTTAATAAATATATTGAAACGTCTTTATATGTTTCATTAGTTTTATAGAACGTATGTTTAAGGAAAAAAGCTCATTTGAATATGAAATTGTGGATGTTATATTTCATGCACAAGATAATCTGGTTCTTTAACATTCCTCTCCCCCCCCCCCCCCCCCCCCCAGTTTCTAGACTCACGTTATACGGACCGGCAACACTTAGGCTCAATAGCCGGTGCCGGTCACCGGAAACACTTTGGGAAACGCTGTTACGGACCAATAAACTCCGAAAACGATTAAGTGATCAAAGTGATCAGAGTGATCAAAGACATTCTAAGAAGTTACCGTGATTTGCTGCACGGTCAGCCTGACCTCCTTCGACGTCATCTCCGGGAGGGTGAAACATTCCACGAAGCTGTCGACGAGATCGCGTGACGACCGCATGGTCACGTGCGTTTTAAAGATGCCCATGATGGGCTGGCTCAAGAGCGACCTGTTCTCTGCTGTGATCTCCGGGTACGGTACCATGAAGTAGTTGGAGGCGACCGTTCGTAGCAGCGTACCGTTTGGACCCAGTGTGGGGATTAGCGTCATGACGCCACGAATAATACTTCCAGGGGAAACATCATCTGACAAGAACACACCCCAATACATAATTTTAAAAAACGGGGGGAAAAACAGTTTCAGTGGAGTCTCGAATAATTATTAGAGCTTTTCCAGCAAACGTCGATAAGTAGCATTCAAACTTCAATGGGAGTTAGCATGATTTTTTACATGGAAAAGACGTGGGGGGGGGGGGTGTTCCCCCTCAGTAGGTGAGTCACGAATAGGAAACTTACTTGAATAATAACCAATAATAATATATCATTTACAGCTAGTGCTCGACTTACGACCACGATCGGTTCCGATATACCGGTCGTAACTCGATTTGGTCGTAAGTTGAGTACGCTATGGGTGCAGTATTGTGAAGTGATGTTATAAAAATATTCAAGTTAAATTATATCATAAAATTTCTTTTATTATTGTTATAAATCATAATTTTAGATATTCGTGACCGTCGATGATTGCAGACAACGCCGTTCGATTGATAATTGAGGCAGAAATAAATCTGAAATCTAATACAGTATGGCTAGTGATTGTCGTCGTAAAGTTGAATGGTCGTTAGTTGCATAGGTCGTAAGTCGAGCAGTAGCTGAAGTTCCCTTTTAAAAAGTGGGTTAATTTAAGTTTTTATTTGTAAATACCATTTAGTAATTTGGGATTGGGTGTGGGGGTAGCATTTGACATTGTAGGATTGGTGGAGAATAATACTTACACAGACAAGGAGAAATGACCCGGTGTAATTCGGGTAATGATCATGGGTAATGAGAGGATGACCATCTGAAGGGTGATAGTGAATTACTATATACAGATGGTACTGATGCTACTATATACAGATGGTACTGATAGTACTATATACAGATGGTACTGATACTACTTTATACAGATGGTACTGATGCTACTATATACAGATGGTACTGATACTACCATATACAGACGATACCGTCTCATGGATTCAACGATCTTAAAATAAAACGATTAATACAAGCTAAATAAGATAATCAAAATTAGTTGCTAGCCTCCGGTATGTAGAAATACAAATTTTAACAATCCAAATGATCCAAATATTCTCACTGAAACTGTTTTATTCAATAGTGTAAATGTGTGTGGGGTTGTAAACAATAGAGCCGAAACTGTGCCTGGACGACATGGGTGGCCGCGCTGGTAGAAGAGTGCCTATAGCCATGGGGGCGCCATTTTCAGGATTTTGTTTATTGCTTTCGCCTTTGGTGGGGGGGGGCGCCAATATTAAGAGGTTGCCCAGACTGGTTTCTTTCAGGCATTTACCCCTCAAAAATTGCGATGGTCTATTATATTTGATGATCCCAATATTTAAGACAAATATGGTTACACAGACAACACAGTCTTTGATCATTTTAAATATTATTGATTGAAACTACCTTCCAAAACGATTTAAAGCCACATAATTATACGATTTTGAAATAGTTCTTGCTACTTCTCCATAGCATAACTAGGAGTTGGTACTACCCTAGACGGGACAAATTTTTCACTGCCATTTCCCCGAAAAACACTCTGCGGTAGGTCGATAATGCCACCTGCAATATAAGGAAAAGATTGCCACCCAAGGGAAGACACCCCCACCACCTTACTTCGCCACTGGTTCGTTGAGTTTTTTTTTATTTGTCTTCAATCAGTGCCATCGTGTGGGGCCTGCAACCCCTGCGGTAACAGGGGGCCTCAGATATTTTCGGGACACAAATTGTGATGTTAAACAAAATATTAGAAAATATTTTCTCTAGATTACTAGACCCACACAGCCCCTTCCCCCTTGATTATGCCGTGATCGCAAATGCCGGTTTCACTAAGGCCAATGACGGTTTCCGTAACTTCAATGACGGTTTCACCAATGCCAATAACGGTTTCTTTAAGGCAAATGACGGTTTCACTAATGCCAATGACGGTTTCACCAATGCCAATGACGGTTTCTTTAAGGCAAATGACGGTTTCACTAATGTCAATGACGGTTTCACTAAGGCCAATGACGATTTTATTAATGCCAATGACGGTTTCACTAAGGCAAATGACGGTTTCACTAAGGCCAATGACGATTTCCCAAATGCCAATGACGGTTTCACTAACGCCAATGACGGTTTCACTAACACCAAAGACGATGCGTCACTAATGCCGAAGAAGGTTTCATTAATGCGGTTTGGGCTATAGCTTGAGTTTAGAGGTATGGAGGATTTGTCTAGCCCCATAAACACAACCAGGTTAAGAGACATCTACATCTCCAAGGCTCTATTCTGATGCTCATATGGTTCAAAACATAAGTAAGGTATACGGTCAAATAGATTCCTTGATTTTGAATTTATTTTTAAAAAAAAGACCCCTCCCAAAACTCCACCCCCTTATTTTCAGCTCCCCTTACTTTTAGCTCCCCTTATTTTCAGATTTCCAGCTCCCCTTACTTTTAGCTCCCCTTATTTTCAGATTTCCAGCTCCCTTTACTTTTAGCTCCCCTTATTTTCAGATTTCCAGCTCCCCTTACTTTTAGCTCCCCTTATTTTCAGATTTCCAGCTCCCCTTACTTTTAGCTCCCCTTATTTTCAGATTTCCAGCTCCCCTTACTTTTAGCTCCCTTTACCTTCAGATTTCCAGCTCCCCTTACTTTCAGCTCCCCTTCCACCCGATCATAGGGACTGTACCAGCCCATTTGTATCATTGCTAATTTTATAAAAATCCGGATAATAGTCATTATAATGATTTTATTTAAATGACAAAAAAAAAAATTCACCTTTGTAAAAATAGTTGAACTATATTTGTGTATATAGAATCCAGGGGTGAAACTAAGATGGGACCAAAAGCACTACCCCAGAAGCGCCACATCTGGGATGAATTCCGCCATTATGCCCACTTTTGGTGTTTATAGATGCAGTGCCCCCCCCCCCCCCAAAACACCTGAAATGCTCCATCGGATCTATTTCTCTGAAACAAACACTGCGCCCAGGGTGCCGAGAAGCCTAGTTTCGGATCTGGTAAAAAAAAGTCCCAATATAATCACGGACTAAGGAGTTGAACTTTGATAACGCGTGGAATGCATGTGTACATTGTCATGTTAAGATGTGCTCTCAGCACGAGGTATGTAAGATAGTCACCCGTACCTGTCACTGTCATCTTGTGTCTGCCATTAAATGACCACTTGCCGGACTTCAAGCCGTGAGTGATGTTAAGTTGATAGATGGGATCTGGGCCAAAGATCGGCATCGGTTTCAACTGCTCGTCAAACACCTAATTGGGGGCAAGAGAAAATAAAGTTGAAGATGTAGAGAAAAAGAGAGGGAGATGGAGAGAGAAAGATTTAGAGAGAGAGAGAGAGAAAGAGAGAGAGAGAGAGGGTAAAAGAAGAAGAGGGAGAAGAAGAAGAATATCAGTGAGAAGATCTTTTTACCGGACACGTCTTTTTGCGACGTTTAGAGACCAGGGTTATGCATTGGGGACAGTTTTGTGAAGATACAAAATTGGTGACGATATAAAACATCCATATGACATCATGTTTCGGATTTGGAGTCCAAATATCCATAATCGGGAGCTCAAGGGAGTGCCCTACATACAGTAGCATAATTAGTGTTAGTACCGCCTGGAGCGGGACAAAATTTTTGACGCCTCATTCCATGAAAAAACTATGAAGATTTCAGAAAATGTCGCCCCTGGAAAAAAAAGTGCCGCCCCCTCTTCCTACGCCACTGCTTACACACCCTTGTATCAAAAGCATCATGCTAGAAAAAATGTAATTTTAACAAATGAATATGCAGTGATCTTCAATGCAGTGTTTTCCAAACTTTCCATGTTGACGACACAATGTTTAGACATACTGTACATCAGTAGGCGACACGGTAACTTGGATTGACCAGTATTATACCGGGGGTTAAACTGACCCATTTTAAGGCACACGGGCACAGACTTTAAGTGTTGGTCACTTAGATTTTGGTAAGCACTGCTCTAAAAAATATGGAATGTTATTTTTATTGTTACTATTTTTGACGGCATGGCAAGGCCTGATTGGCTGGAATTAAAAACAGAAGCTATAACTTAAACGGTATAATAACTATAATTGTAATTTTAACAATTTAATGATATAATTTACAATGACAGACGAGTTTCTTGTTGCCATTATCCCAGTGTCGTCTGCCAGAATCCAATCCATGGCGTCCAGCGATGAGTCGTTGTAGAACTGGAAATTATTTGTTTTAATTTCAATGTTATAGTGAAGTAATCAAACACGTCAACAACTAACACACACACACACAAACACACACACACACACATATATATATATATATATATATATATATATATATATATATATGTATATATATATATAGTTGTTTATCAATAGTTATGGAAATCTATTCATAACAATTGATCGTTATTTCCTTAAAGATGTTTATCAACAATGAAGATCATAATGTAAGCCACAAAAAAGATGCTGATAACTTATTTATATTTTTTTATCAACAGCAAAGGTAACTTATTATTTTTAACTGATACCTTTGGGAACTATATGTTGGTAATGTATCAACAGTAGTGGTAATAATCCAACAAAAAAATGATTTCTTAGAACTATTTAGACAGGGCCGACGCTAGCGAGGTGCGGGGCGTTGGAAAAATAAATTTAGCTTGGCCTTTGACGTTACACTACATATGTTACATTGAGAAATGGAGTCTGCGAGCCGTCGAGCATGAGCTCTTAATGCCCTCCCCGATGCACCTCCACACAGCCCAGACGCCGGGTGTCTCTGATACGCAGGACCGTCAAAGAAGAAAAACGTTTCAAACGGTTACCAGGCAGCTAATAAAACAGAGAAAAATTTAGAGCTCTTCGTCGTCAAGGCTGGTAAAAAAATTCTTGTTCATTTGAGAAAATAGTCAATCAAACCTGCGACATTGATGATCTCGAGTCTGTTTTTTATCAAATTTAAATTAACGACACTCTAATGCTGTTTGCTATTCTCATTTCTCTCAAGATCCGCAGTTCTTCTGGTTAAGTCCGATCAATCTATATCCAGTGAGTCACCACGTCTTAAAACTATGTAATTATCCAAGCAGAGTTCGTTCGGTTTATTCTGAATTAAGGAACGTACTTGCTGGATATCGAATAGAAGGCCGAAAATGTCAAATTACTGTTGCAGCTGTTGGAAACGATTCGCCAAATATCCTAACGTCTGGTTTACTATTAACCACAAGAAATACTCTATCTTGAAAGATTGGGTAGGCGTCTGTTAGGTCTCGTCTCTAGACTCCTGTTCAAACGTATCCTTTCCTCAACCATTTGGCGGAATTTATTAACACCAGCTCACTGTTCGTTACTAATGCGAATGTCCTTGAAAGTGGTCATTGCTGATGCAAATCCTATGTCTCTGTATTTTGTGAATAAACAGATTAGACCTTGGACGTGTGTAATGGTTACATCAAATTGCATAGTCGAGGTCTACAGGGTCTGGCTGACGGTGTTGACAGTAAACAAAACATATTTGAATGGTATGACGTTCACTTTGTTGTCAACACCCTCATAAAGTCATAAAGAGTTTTTTTCAAAATCACCCAGCTGGCAAATTGCAAGAGAATCAGCTTCACTATTTACTTTAGTTTATTGACGCGACTGAACTTGTGGGGGATAGTACGGGATAAGGACGGAGTGACCATTTCATTACCATGTACTTCCGAACATTGTGTTGAGAGAGAATTGCGGAAAATTAATGGGCTCGTCATGGCTATATATCAATAAAATATAAAATTGTGAGGGCTTCTCGCAAGGTCTCCATAAGCGCGAGGCCATGGACGGTCGCCCCGTTCGCCACCCTCTTGCGCCGGTCCTGATTTTGTTTTTTTTCTTTAGAATAAAATAAATTAATTATAAAATTTGATCTAAATTACTTAAGTTGTTGAGTTGTCAGTAATTTTAGATATGTTCATCTGATGTTGCAAGGGCCGTGTCGAGGAAAAGTGGCGCCCAGTGCGGAGCCAAAAAGTAGCAGGTACAGGGAGGTACAGGTACTATCAAAAATACTTTGGCGCCCTCATGATGTTGGTGCGACGGGAAAGTGCCCCCTTGGCTCCCATACCTTCGCTTGACCCTAAATATGTAGTTGCTTTGTTTCAGCTTTGATATTTATCGTAATTGCCCCCAGAGTGTCACCGTCAATGACAATGAGAAGGTTTTCTTACCTCCAGAGTGTCACCATCAATTACAGTGAGAAGGTTTTCTTACCTCCAGAGTGTCACCGCCTATGACAATAAGAAGGTTTTCATTGCTGCTGTCCAGGTCAAACTTGACAGAGAAGGTGAATAGCACCGAGTCGCCACTCGCCACAGTCGCCCAGTCGGTCGTGTTCTCCATGATGATTGTACCGTTCACTGAATACGTCCAAATATAACATAGAATTATCAGTGTCATAATTGCCCATTATCTGTGGCAAGCTTTCTCCTCTTAACATTATTTTATTCAATGATCTTTTTTCAAAATTATTTGTTAATTATTAATTTTTAGAATAGAAATATTAGAAAATACCTACAAATTTTATCATAATTTATGAAAATATATTATTGGCAATGTTGAAACAAAGTAGAAGTTTTTAGAAAAGTTTATTTTATGGTTGTAGTTTGGAATGGGTTTTTTTTTTCAATCAGCTAGTTTTCATGAATAAACTGTAAATAGGTGCATATATAAATATGTATGTTTATAAAATATTGATTGAAATTAAATAATTATATCAAATCATTAGTCTCATATTAATGATTTTCTTTTCCCTTCAAATCAACCTTCACAGTTGTGAGGAAGTACATGTGAAACAAAGATTGACAGTTATCACAATAAAGCTAGCTTACCGGTGAAACCATCGCTGGTATCTGTGAACAACATAATACAACATAGAGTAACTTCGACGCTTGTCATAAACTTCACCATCGTTCTTTTAAGCTCAACTGACGAAACAAATATTTTACTCAGAAAACTGCCCTGTATTCATAGAGTCACACAAAAGCTTTTTTTTTTTTTAAAGTACCAAATTCTTTGTCTAACTCTGTGTTTAAGTTTTATGAATATTCTTCTTTTAAACAATATAGCACACGTTTGTTTAAAAGAGATTTAGAAGTTTAGCTTAACGCTGTTTGAAAGTGAAAATAATTGACCTTTTTTATATGACATAGGCTTGATGTCGATGGCGATAGACCTGGGGGGGGGGGGGGTTGTGGTGGTGGTGATGAATCGATACAATTGATTAGATCATTAGCGGATCGTGTTCGATCGTGCATGTTATTTAGTATGGAATTTGGAGAACCAAAAGTCATCATCCATACAATGTTGACATCGATCTTTGGACCCCGACCCCCCACAATAAAATGTATTTTATAAAGGGCGGGGGTGGGAGAGGGGGTGGAGCAGCACAGACTGGCCTCCGCACGACGAAGTAAATGCGTTGCAAGAAATGTCAGAAATTTGAACTTAGTGAAGATGTTCAAATTCTGAAGAAGAAAAAAAAATGTAATTGAAAAGTGTTCGCCGGATCATTTTTAAGGTTCAATTCGTTGCCATAAATAGTTATATTTTCTACCCCCCCCCCCCCCCCGCGCGCACACACACACACACCTAAAAAAATTAATATGTGAAGTTAGATGTCAATGTCATGTCATCCTAAAAGATTATTTTTAATAATTAAGAATTGGTGGAAAAAAAAGTAAACATACATATTTGATGAGCTCCTTCCATGTCACTAAGGAAAGTTTTTCAACAGTTCAATTGGGTTGTGATTTTTTGTATTGTCTTTTGTTTAGAATAGATGGGACCAGAGCGGCAGCTACAAACACTCCTTCTAGAACACTTCTCCTCCTTTACCATGGCATAGTCGTTGCTTTGTTGATGTTTTTTTTTTCCTTTTTTAAGAAAACAGTCCACAAAGTACAACACAGTTGGTTTTTTTTTTTGGTTTTTTTTACAATTTTACTCCCCTCCCCCTTGTCACAATCTAAACCAAAAAAAAAATTAACTCGAAACACCCCCCCCCCCCCCCCCCCAAAAAAAAAAACCAAAAAAAAAACCAACACACACACACACATCTTTTTTCATTCAAAGGGAGTCACACTTTCGAACGAAATAATGGTAAAAAAGAAAAATTAACTAATTAAAATTTAATATAAAAGACATTTCACTACTAAATTTAAAAAAGTGACATCTTCTTTTACATACATCTATGACTAAAGAAAGTTAAACGTCACTGTCTATTTCAGGTTTTATATGTATGATCACAAAATTAAAATGTGTGGCCCCCCCTTAGCTACGCCTCTGCCCCTGCCCATCCTCAGGAGCATGACGTACCCTAAAGACTCTGCCTACTAATGTTTGGTTTTTTGGTAAGATGACCCGCTGGCACAGTAATATTTGTACATTTTAAAACATTTATAACATGTGTGTACTTATGTTTCAGAGAAATCTCAGATACTTTGTTTAGTGTCTATCAAAATCAGTAATTCTGAGAATTATCATGTCATCCATCTGCTTTCTTACGTGCGCCATGTATGATCTCATTGTTAAAGAAGCATTTCCCAACCCATCGCAAAGAATTCTTTCAAAATATCTGCTATAGCATAATATCAAGCTACAACTGTATTCCTTTTTAAAAAAAATTAAATTATAATAAAAACTCTGAGATTGTATGTGACTCATACTCATAGCTGATAAAGAACTCACTTCTTTGCTTATTCATCGCGCATGCCTTAATGTGGTGGAATAAATTAAGGAACTAGGCACATTACAGGAAGCGTGATGTCATCAGCTCTCGATACCGGATCATTGATTGGTTCATAGTTTTATTTTTATTGTTATGTTTGGGGGAAGTAAGGCGCGGCTGTGACGAGGCTTGATTAACTCCTTAATCAATGGTGCATCACTTTAAAACTTATTTTGTACCCGCTGTAGATGACATAGGCATATCCAAAAGGGGGTGGGGTGAAACAAAGAATTGAAAGACGTGCCACTTAAAAAAATGTGATACGGGAAATTAGCTTGAGGGAAGATTTTTGGGTTGATTAAAATACATTAAAAAGTAAAAAATAATGATAATTCAATCTCAAACACACTCCCCTATTAAAATTAAACATTACTAAGTGACATCTTGTTTCAGAATAAATACAGCAAAACAGAAAGTTGAACATCACTGTCAATGTCAGCTTATGTATGTATGATCAAATATATAAATATATATATATATATGTGTGTGTGTGTGCGCGTGCGTGCGTGTGTGTGTCTGTGTGTGTGACGTACTTTATTGACGAACCACAATGGCTCCTCTATTCTTATAATCACATTTCCTAGCAACCCCATGAAAAGCCATCTCTAATCCCATTTAATGCCATCTCTCACCCCATGAAACGCCACCTTGCACCCAAAGAAACACCACCTTTTGCCCCCCGATGGTGCAGGCACTCAAGGTGTGGGAACCCCTCATTGTAACGTATCAAGATGATTTTGATGTTCTGATTTTGTCGTGTGAGGATTCGGCCCATATTGCAAGAACTTTCTATCGATTTGTAAATCTATTCTAACGAAATGCTTGTTGAATTATTTTTTTTTAAACAGTATAAAAGGTTATTAAAATATAGACCTTATTATGCAAAACATAATACATTTTTTAATAACCAACAAGTTTGACTATTTGCCTTGAACGGTGGGAACTTCAGGTTTACCCACCCCCTCTCCTTGACCATAGAAAGAATGCTAGTGTACATGTAGTGATTTATCTCCACTACATATAGCATAGTGTTTTGACAGAGTGGTCATGCAGTAATTGAATTCCGTGTACAATAATTGTTGGGGTGTAAGAACAGAAGTTGCTGCTATATATAATAATTTCTCGCAATATCAACTTCTTCCTCAAACTATTTATTGAAAACTTGTCGAAGGAGTTAACGAATGGGGGATTTCGATAACCGTCCGACTCTAATTTAATAAAGGAAGGAACGTTTCTGGCAACACCTTTGCTAGCCGCTCATATGAAATTGTGTAGAAATAAACAAATTTAACACCGTCATCAACTTTTATTGTTATCCAGTCATCCAGTGACCTAATGAGCCCAACTAAAAAATAGAACATTCTATGAGTAAAGTAAAAGAGGAATCGACGAGGATGGGATTCGAACCCACGCGGGGAGACCCCAATGGATTAGCAGTCCATCGCCTTAACCACTCGGCCACCTCGTCTTGCTCACGTGAGTTTAACTATTAATAATATTCAATTTAATATTTAAGAGAGAGTAATTTTTTTAAATTTTGATGCATCTTTTTAAATTTGTCCTTTTTGGCCACAAGTATATACCTACTTATCTTAGAAATGTAAGTTATCAATAATGAGGATGGAAGTTTAATGTTCAAACTAAAAAAGATTTCCACTTCCGCATGTAAGTTTGCACGTTGTTATGGACGCGTTGTTTAGGGAAGTCGCCAAATACTTTTATTGATATTGTCAGACAATTTGTCTGGTTCACAGATAGATTAATTTTTAAATGATATAAGTATAATCTACTCCTATACACGATATACCTATTATTAAAAATCGTGTTTAAATAAGAAAATGACATCTTCTGGTATGCTAACTTTTAATCATACATTTCTTATTTCAATGTTACTTGTAATTTGCAACTAATTATTAATTTATATTTATAATTTAGTCTAAATTAAATACTAAATAAAATAGTGTAGTAAATAGTATAGTATAATTAAGTTATTAGCCATTAGTCTATAAATTAAATTATGACTAGGGACATAATTATTTTTTAATATTTATAATATTAAAATTGATAATTAATAATATGGAATATGTTTTTATAAATTATCATCATACGCCTTTTATACTTATCTATGATTTATATGTTTCAATTAAAAAAATTAATAATACTTTGTCTTCTCCTTTCAATGCTTTCATCTTTAATAACATCACCTACTTTTGCATCGGCATCAGGCTTTTGCCCTGTGCCCAGTACAGATAAGATCATGACAGAATTCTTAATTTAGTTACTTTTTTTTAAACACATATTTAATTAAATATTTATCAATATTTTATTTATACTACAGCTAACATTCCTGCCCAACAACAGAAGAAAGAACCTGCAGTGCTTAACCATGCAAGTCTTGTGACTCTTGCTAGAGGTATAGGTAAAGAAGAACTTAAAGGACTTGAGTTTATTATGTATTTAAATATCCCAGCAAAATTCATTATAAACTGTGCAGCTGAAATTACAGAAACACCACTAACAGCAGAAGGCTCTGAATACAACAAAATGGCAGTTACACAAAGTTGTTTAATGTACTGGAAAGAGCTGACAAAAGACACCAAAACAAAAGAAAGGCTGAAGAGCCTGGAGAGAGCTTTAAGAGAGATTGGAAAAGGTGACATTGCAGATCAGGTTTTGGAGCACCATCAAGCCAATCAAGAATTATCATCAGACATTTTTGCATGAATGGCTTTAATTGATTTGGTATTTTTCGTTAATTTGTAATGATTTTTTTTAATGCACAGTGTTAGCTGAAATGTAAGGTTAATTAATTGGTGCATGAATCAGTTTTCGTTTATAATCTTTTTGTTTTGTAATATTATAATTTCTTTTTATAATATACCCGTTATTGAAAAATGTTTTAAAAATTAGCTAATAGGAAGTAAGTTTTGGCAATTGCAGTTGTTATTTTTTGTGAAATTGTTGAATGTATATATTTTTATGTACATTACAATTATGATGTTCAATAACAGCATTTGTGTAAGAAGTTATTAATATTATTATTATTTTTTTCATTGTTTGTTTTCTTTTACTATTTCTTTTTTTTTATGAATTGCACCAAAACTTTATGAACATTTATAGTCTATATAATATAAAAATATAATTATTTTCTTGGATTAAGCTGGTATGAAGGTGAGCAGAATAAAACAAACTGGTCAATGGAGATGCAGTAAAATTTTAAAATGTCAAAAGAGGACTGCTCAGTCAAAAAAATGTATATAAATAAAGTTAAATGTTTGTTTATTGTCTTGTGTATTGCTATGAGATTAAATGTCTTACAATAACAGTAAATTATTGTCTATGCATTTTTTTCACTAACATAAATTATGTTTATTGTTGTAGATAGAAATAAAGAGTCAAAGGGACCTATTTGTCACCTTGGGGAGAAGATAGTTTGAAGCCAAGTCTGACTGAATTCATTTCTTTAAATTTTACAACTCTCTAAACAAGTCTGTTTTTTAAAAGAATTTGTTTGTATATATCTAAGCCAGTGCTCTCCAAACTGTGTGTCACCACATGGTAGTGTGTCACATGCAGTGATTTGGTGTGTCATGCAAAAATAATTTACACCAACATGTTAAACTTTAAAACCCACTGGAAATTAATTAAGTTATTGTAAAAGTGGTGCAAATTTTAACTTATTATAAAACAAGACTTAATCAAGATTATTTGCAAATATTTTTTTAAGAAATGGTGGTGGGGGTCACAAAAATACAAAGATCCTATACACTACACAGATATTCGTTGGCTCTGACGAGTCTGGTGCTTGTCATATATATGAATTGAAGGAAAGGATGTTTAAATTTTACAAAATGGAAACAGGCAAAATGAATTTTCCATTTTTATTCAAACAAACTATGTGCACAAAATTTGCATTTCTTGATCTTGCTGACATATTCGCATAAAATAAACACAGGCATGCAAGGAAAATGAGACAGCAGTAGCCTATATTGAATTTGTGTTATGGGATTGGGAGCAGTAGCATAGCCAAGTTTTGACGCTAGCTAGCGAGAAGGAAAATTATTTTTAAAAAAGGTCTTCAACTAAAATAATAAGTGCAAACAAATATACAATATAATGAGTATCAGTATCAGTTTTATTTTTGTATTTGAAACTTTAACATCCAACAAGTTGGAAACAATAAATATATACGGTAACTATTTTTTATTATAAAATTGTGTTGTGACTTTTATGGGGGGGGGGGGCTTAGTAAAAATAACAAAAGTGTATTATTTTGTTAATAAACAAAAGCAATCAAGTTTTTTTTTAGTTGAGTTTTAAATTTAGTTTGCTTTTTTAAGAAAACTTGTTTATTATATCACATACGTTTGGGCAGATTATCATGGTCTGAAATTTCTTTTCTCATGCAATAAAAACCTGTAAATTAATGATAATTGATCAATTTCAGTTTTCTGAAAGGTATCTTAACAGTATTAAAACTAGCTATTTGTGGCTAGGGTCAGTAAAATTCTTTAATGTAATATCCCACTCTTAAAAAAACAACTTTTTAAAAGACCCAAAAATTTCTTTTGGCATTTGCAATAAGATAAAATTTTAAACTAGGATATCTACTTATCGACATTCCTGTGATGCCTCATTTTGCACATTAGCAAATTCAAAGGCACCAATTGCCTTAAACAAAATATACAAAGCTTTAAATAACACAAAAATGCTAGGAATTTTGTTTTCTTAAATTTTAATGCAAGTATAAAAATCTTATAATATAACACAAGTCATTTCAGTATCTCACACATATATCAGGTTGCAGAGCTCTCATTCATTAGTCATTAATTCTAATCACACAATACAATGTGTAGAGGCAAGGTCAGTTTGATGCAGATGATATATGACATAACCCAAACATCCTCAACCTACAGAACATCCTTTAAAAGCATTTGCTATTTTTAAAATAAAGTCTTCAAGGAAAGCAATAGGAGGAAAATCTAAAGGCTTAATTCTTTTAAAGTAAGAGGAAGGGAATGATGAGTAACATTGGAAAACTTTCCTTCTAGCACTTTATAGAGTGATTAAAAACATGGCATAAAGATAAAAGATGGAGATATAACTTGATCTAATAATTTAGCTCCAAGTAAATAAAGGTTCATTTCTTGTTGTCTCAACAATCAATAAAAGCTGGATCACCAAAAAAATTTTCAAAAACCTTCCAATTTTTTAAAATAGATTTATTTTACTTGGGGAGATGAAAAATCTTAAGTAAAAAAAAATTAACCACAGAAAAGGAAGACAGCAAAAATATTGGTATGGGATATAAACTGGCTTTGTCTACACCATCCCAACACAAACAAACATCAATGAGATTAATAATAAAATAATAATAAAAAACAATGAGAGTTGAAGATGAAACTATATAGTCATTCATAACTGAATAAGTTGGTGAAATAATTGTAAAATATACTATAAGCATTTATTCAGAAAAAGAAACTTTTTAAAATATTGGTAACTTTAAAAGCCCTTTCAATAAAAATAAATAGCATAAAGAGAAAGTGATTTTAAAAAAAATAGTTACTTGCACTTTGAAATTTAACCTTGACAAAGAAACAAAAGATACATATTCAAATCAATTTATTTATATTAATCATAGATAATTCAAATTAAATTACGTATTGAAATAGTTCATTTTAACAGGACACAAAAATACATCAAAGGGAGAGATTTTAATTATTTTCTTTAAATCGATTGTATAAACATTGCAATTAAACAAATTACAAAGTTCATTAAAACCTTGGACTGAGTTCTTTTTAAAAGAAATTTCTACCTGCAAAGATATAATATAATCTTATTTTATTTCAACTTTTTTGATAGTTTCCGTTAAAACAAATGCATCATAAAGCAGTTTGCCATCTTATGCCAAAGGCAGGAAATACATTACAGAATATTGAGTATCTCTGCACTAGAATGCAAGTGACTTTCGGGGAACCACTATAAACTTGTGCTCAATTCTTGAGTAACAAGTTACTGTATTGACTGCTATTCAACTTCATCAACGTATTATTCAAAATAGACTGGGAGCATCTTATCACTCTTATTCTTGGAGCACAATCTAACAATGTGAGCTAGTACCACCATAATAAAAACTGACACTATCCTTGCACTTTTCCAACCATATCTTCTTTAAAATAATTTGGTTATATTGATTATATATACTACCCTATAGAAAATGTTCAACTATTTTGCAAAATGACAGGTACTCCAAAAGATTATTGTGAAACAAGGAAAATATTTAAAATGGAGAGAGAATCTCTTTATTTTAAGTTATTTCAACATTTTTAAAATGTTTGAATTGAATGATCAATACAAAAGTAAATGAAATTTCAAAGTTTAAAAAATTAGTTGTTATGGTTAAGTCAATGTCAATTATTGTCAATTCTCTCTCCATTTCATGTCCAAAAATAGTTTTTAAGATGGACTACATGCACAAACATAACATCTCCTTCTCATAAAGTACCGTAATATTTACTTTCTGTGCAATTCATTTTCTTTTTACATACTACCTATTGTAGCAACAACAATACAATGATAGATGATCGGAGAATTCTTAACAGGCTCTATATACAAATGCAATTAAATCATAGAGGTGAAAATGTAATTTTTTTTTTTTTAAATAAATATTATAAAGATGATTTGTTAAATTGTCATTTGTGAAGTCATGTTTGCATTTATTTACAATGAGATGGCAGGAAATTGTGTGTGTTGTACAAAACAAAAGGTGATGGATAAAATTGTTGGTGCAGCTAGAAACACAAATTCCACCGCTTTATTTATAGTAAAGATAATTCTATTATTACTGTCTATTAATCAGGACCTTGTTCAAATATGTTTGGTCCCATCAGGAAAATGAAATCAGTTCAACAACAAACTTTTCATTACATATTTGTTCCATCAATTAAAATGTGGTTGAATTTTTATTGGCTATAAAATAAAGGGTCAATTTCATAATCAATTTTTTTTTAAAGTTTAAAGTTTATCCTTTAAAAAAAAAGTTTTAGCATTCACAAAGAAAATTTCCGAATAACACTAGAATAGATTTTTGTTTTTCTGCAATCAGCTCAGATATTTTATCATAAGCATATATTTATTCAAGAATGTAGTTTTTATATCAACCTTCCAAGCAAACATCAGGATACAATGAAAAAATGACATGACAATAATAAGCATTCAGGGCAAAGATAATTTACAAAGGCATCCAACAATTATTTCATTTTGCTATTTACATGAAACCTGTACAAAGGATAGTAGCACTATCCAAAACAGTGTTGTAATAATAGGGGAAAATAATGCAACAATGTTCAACAATTTAGAAGGGAAAGAAATAACTAGCTCTGGAGCATCCTCCAACATTGGCATAAGGGGTGGATACTGGCTACAGTATTTACAAGAATTATGAATGTTCTTTTGCCCACTATATTTGTTACTAATTGGAAGTGAACTTATTTAACACTGAGCAATGTTTGGGAATCAATGATTAAGCATGCAATTAAACAGATATGGGACATTTATTTTCAGTGGTGTTTGTCAGCAAATAGTTCTAAGGAGTAGATTGGAAAGTTTAAAAAAAATCTAGTAAAACCAAAGCAATGCTACAATGAAGTTTAAAAGTTTCAAAGGGAGTACTCATTAAAAATACATATTTCCATTCAATCACAGACCTGGTTGCTCTGGAACTCACAAATTAGTACAACCTCATTTCAAAATTTCACTTTACCACCTCTAAATTGTACAACGCTGTACCATAATAGCAAGTAAATACGGTAGTGTATACAATAACTATTTGCATCGCATGTCTAAAAAAGGTCACTCCCAAAAGAAAATGAAGGACGTTTATGTATTTTGTACACAGAGCTTTATTGCAAAGTTAAAAGGTGCCTGCCGTTGCTACTTTGATGGACGAAGGTGGGGTGGCTTAGTAGAATTTCAGCTTGGGCCCCCTCCCAAATAAAAATGTTTATAAATTTAAAATGCTGGCTGGGTATGCACTTTAGCATACCGGTAGAACAGAATATTGTTTTGCATCATTCTACTTAAGAGGACAATGAATGAAGAAATTTTTGTGAAAAATTAGGTTCCTTTACCTAGCTGTATTTATATAAATCCTTTAGCTTTAGAAGTTACCAATTAGTTTAATTGTTTTAACATTGTTATTTGAGATTACTTTTTCCAATTTATTTTTTAATAAGTTGAAAAAAGGGGCGGGTACACAGAAATGGCGTGTAATGACAAAAATGTGATATACCAGTATATATAATTAGAATATACGTTTGTGTCAAGAATGAAAATAATCCCTAATTGAATGAAGAAATAAGTTCATTTGTGAGACATTCGGCGGACCTTGATATTTAAAGTGGAGTGCCACTCGTTGGCCAACCCTGATTTTATTTTATATTAACATATTATTGTCTAATATCTATTGCATGCTGTAATGGGAGTGCTCGAGAATTAAAATTGGTCAGCTACTTAGTAGCTTCTTACAATAGATTTAAAATGCCGCTAACTAGATCTTGTAAAATATTTCAAAATCTAACACTGTTGTGTGGAGCAGTTGAAAAAAAAAATCTGTACTTTTCTCCATTTTCGCCAATTCTGCGGTTCAGCTGAAGAATGAAATAGTTATGTCACAAAATTATGTCATACAGTACTGACGTAAACTAAGTGAAAGTTGACCAAATTTGTCACTAAAGCGACTAAGCTTAATTCGGTATCTAACAAGTTGATTGTGAAAGTACAAAGCAACAATATCACAAACAACATCATCATCATTAGACAAGGAGGCAGTGTTATTTAATAATTTATAGCCTCTAAAATTACCCCCTCCCATTCACACCCATACACTTGTAAGTTAACAGCCTCCCCCCCTCCCCCCCCCCCCAACCTTTTACCCTCTCAGTGCAGATGTAATATAAGTATGGATGGTCCCCAACCAATCCTATTTCTCTGCCCATTCACTGCCGAATGTAAGAAGATGCTTAACCCTTTGAACCCTCCATCCCGCTTTATCGGTCTGCGCCTTAAAAATCCACAACCCGCCAGACCGATATATCGGTCTCCCATACCTTACCATAGATCGACAGTCCGTATGTAAAATGTGCTATAAATACTGAGTTCATGGTTTATCACGTGACTTGGGAAAGGTCACAGTAATGGCCGTGCCCATGGTTGCATTGTTTTTGTTATGTTTTAGTAATGTTTTTCGATGTATAGAAGTGGCGAAAATGCAATAATTACTTTTCTCAAGGACACAAACTAGAGTAGTTTTATGATAATGTAAATAATTTAGATAATATTTATTTGAAAAAGGAGTGAAATAAGTAAATAGACAATGATAGTGACGATCGATTGACTACAACTTCTAGTTCTAGTGCTATCGATGTGTTGTTAGGGAATAAACTAAACAAGGTCTACCCCCTAGTTCTAGCCTTGGCTTTTATGAAAAATCAGGGCCGTATAAATGACCTTTTACTATGACATTTTACAACATTTCTAAGACAATTTTATTTATGTGATACATTTTATAATACTAATGGACTAGTAACAGACACATTTAGATTGAAATAAATAAAATGTATTTAATTTTATAATCATTTGATTTTGTTTGTTTGTGTGTCAGTGTGTGGACATTTTTTCCCAGGAGCCCAGGGGAATGGGTATTTTAGGCCTAGGAGCCAAGGGTTCAAAGGGTTAAACTAACCCAAAGAAAGTATAATTTTAAATGGTAAATCATAGTTCTGACAAGTCTTGGCATACTCATAAAAGACATCTCATAGTGATACAGTGTAATTGTAAAGAGAAACCAGGTCTGTAATTTTTTTAATGAAATTTGGTAAATAATTACTTTTTTCTTGCATTTATTTTTGACAAATGACATATCTTAAATTTGTGTCACAATGCCTTCACCAGATTTCTCATAAATCAAAGGACTTTTAATAAAAATGGGAAATTATTTTTTAAAAAAACAATTAGAAATATCTCTGGTACTCACACCCAATTAGTGCACTAGAGGGCAACACTGCTGTAATGTTCTTAATACTTACTACATCTCAAACCCCATTAGTGCACTAGGGGGCCACACTGCTGTAATGTTCGTATGATGTACTATATTCTTACAATGGATGGATACAAGGGTTTCATTATTAAATTCTATAAAATCTACTCAGCAACATGTCAGAAGGATAAACTCAGATTATGCACAAATAATAATATAACTATATTAATTTAGCATGTAAAAGCAAACAGCTAAGAACTGTCACAGAGAATACAAATGTTATATAGAAGAAAAATATTGTTTTTATTAAGTATGCCAGAGTTGCGTTCTTTAAAAAAAAACACTTGAAATAAAACGCTGTGTAATTTAACTCTTATCCCATAATTTTGCAAACTCAATCAAGGCTACAAAATAAAGCGCCAGTGAAAAAGTAATTCTCTTTTTTTAGTTAGAAATGGTAATCTTAATACATCAAAATAGCATTTACTATATATAAGTGCAAATTAATATTTTTATATTTTTATAAAGCATAAAATGTGTGTTAAAAGTATTCCTATTATGGTGCTTGCTTCATCTCTTGTATCACAATTAAAATCTGACCTATTCTTTTGTCTAAATCAACATAGTTTGAGCTGATGGCTAACAGATGGCACTATGTTTCATCTATCTTTTTAGTCTCATGTACAAATGAATGATTGGTACTGGGGGGATGTCATGTGATGCTGGGGTCAGCCAAAGTTCAACTGTTGAATCTGAAACGGAGCAAGTTAAAATGCTGACGACCTTCACTAACACCGATTACAATTACTCCAAGCAAGGAAACATAGTTTCTGCTTGCCGGTACATTCTTCCATGGTTAAAACAGTAGCATAACTTTTATATAATAAGGTAATCATTTTTATAAACAGACACATTTTTTTTTTAAATTCTAATGCGTACATTGCAAACACTTTCATTCATCCTGCTTTAGGACAATTGGCCAGTGACACTGAATTTGAAGATTCTCAGGCAACAATTTTACCTGTCCAGGTGTATATGTTGTTGTGTATATAACATTTTGTTGTCCATTCTGATCTGTGAGCATGGTACCAGACAAAGGCTGTTGTAGATGAGCTGAAAACCAAACAATGATAATATTCAATTTAAATTTATTGCATACTCTCTAACATGATTTTTAAAGACAATAAAGTCCAAAGTTTTCTCTCAGAATACAGACAGCAGATGTGACTTAAGAAGCCAGGAGATACAATAATCCCTGTAATGCATACTTTATAGTTTGTTTTTGTTTTTTAGCCTCTAATTCAAGATACTTGAATGTCTTTAACATATCAACAAATGATCATTGTCAAGAAAAGTCAGATTTTTTTCTACAACTCAAAACAAAACATTATAAAATGTATTTCTTAAAGTGTTGATTCATTAGAAAACTGTATTTTGACAAATCGAAGAGAAAACAAGAAAAATGTTTGGAATTTTGAATATCCTAATTATTTAGATACAAGTTTTAAATTTAAAAAACTGTTGCTACATACCAATACTAAGCACTTCATCAGCTGAAAGCTCATCATTTGTATCTGTTCCTTGCAACGTTCCCACACTTTTTTCTCCTTTAGAACACTAAATGGTATTTTTTTAAATTAGAAACTCTTAAAAAACCAGTACTTATACATCTTTCAGCAAATATAAATGTTATAATTCATTTCGGTATTTATAAGAGGACAAAAATCTGTTTAAATAGTCTGAACAGCAATAGAGAAGCTAATTTGTAAACATCAAAATAAAAACTTCACCCACTAACAGTGCCACGTGCACAACTCAATTACTGTGATTTTTTATAAATGTTTTAGAGTTTCTACATTACCAATTATAAAATGCATCAGTGTACTTGAATTAAATTGTTTCCTTTTAACAAATCTTAATAGATTTACAAACCTCTCTGTATTTCTGAAGATAAAGTTTGAGGGGCTCAACATAGTTGTCAAACCCTAAAGTTGACATGGCAAATAATATGTCCTCTCCATTGATGGTTTTTCTTTTCTCTTGATGGCATCTCTCACTAGCTCTGATATTTTATTAAGAAATGAATCATGGCAAGAATTTTTTTTTTATAACGTTTCTGAATATATATATAATATATTATGGGTCTTATGTCAATTAGATAATGTTTCATTTTAATGCAAGTATAAACATAAAGGTTTTTCTTTTAAGTCTTAAATTAATTTTATTTTAATACAGTCTTGTTTGTTATAAAAGTGTGAGCAATGAGATGGTATTTGGTAGATTTGCTTTTACACTCTGATGAGTTATGGATCAGAAATAGGGATTTACCATTTTAAGGTTTAAAAGTCTATGTGGGGATGAACACATTGCTCTTAATTTCAATAATTGACCATTTTTTGTAGCAACTTCTAAATATTTCTGAGAATATCAGTATTTATATTATTTGAAATTTTTAAAGGATACTCGCTGGTGATAAAACTGATGAACTCTGACACACACTCTTGAACACATTCTTTTGCATCTTTGGCAATCTGTAATCAAAAATGATGGGGAAGAATTATTAGATGATACTAATGGATGCAATATATTACTGGCCTATGGCAGGTCTAACAATTAGAAATGGCATAAATATTACCACTGTAATAAAAATTGTAATTATTGTCTAACTAAAAATATTGTTAATGGCGAAAAAAAATAATTCTCAAATACATAGTTAATTTGATTCTGCTACAACCTTGACAGTAGGTAGTCCAAACTGAAGAAAAAATGCTTTTTGGGGTCATTTTTTCATAATTTAAAAAAAATAAAAAAAATACTTCTGGCAGTGTTACACCAATAAAATTTATATGTCAGTAAAGTTTAAGTCTTTATCTGTCAAAATATGTTACTTCTGTGTCTTTAACTTGTGTCTGAAAGTGTTTTCTTTGTGTTTGAAAAGTATTAGTTTTGACAAATTTTACGGCGCTTTCGTGAGTGCCGATCTACCTAATGGTGCTTCAAACGCTCGCGGCTTCGCGCCTATTTAAGTTAGCGACATAATGCTACCACCACGTGAAAGAGCAGATCCTGGCCTTTTATTCTATGTATAGAAAGTATATATACCTCGGTTATTTTCTTTTTAAAATGCAGTTTGAAAACTTTAATTGAAGAAAAATAGTTGAAAATAATGGACCTATAGTACTTTCTTCACACCGATGGAAAGTTCATTTTAATAACAAAATAGTGTTGTAAAATCAAATGCGTGGTGACGATAGGCGCGAAGCCGTGCCGTTTAGAAAAACCCACTCGTCATTCGCCTTTCACAAAATCTCTCGGAGCGCTTGTGGCTTCTGTCTACTGGTTTTGCGATACGGATTAATCAAGCTAGCATCTTCAATCTACCCGTAAGTATTATAATTTAAGTTTCATATACATATTAACACACGAATTCATTGTTTTGGATTGAGTTTTATTCAATTAATGAAAGATATTAGGGTATTTTGTAACGAAACTGAGTTCGTGGGTCTGCACGTGTACACTGCGTGTACAGGCTTTATTCAATTGATGTGATTAGAGGTTGATGTATTTAATTTAGGACAGTCTATCGATACATATAATGGTTCAACACCTTTCTGAAAGGATAATGTATAATTATTTGTAGTAATTTATAAAATTGGAAACAAGATAAGGCCGTAATAATAATTTTAAAATGAGCTTTCTACACAAAAACGTGAATCGACAAATTCAAAATGGCTGCCCGAGAGCCTTGTGTACTTGGGTTATATTAGGTGGACGGACTCATATTAATATCGGGAGAAGAGGTATAAACATAATTTAAACATCGGTGAATAACAAAATAACTGTTTACAAATTATTGCGATTATTTTGATAGTTGTGTTTTAAATAATTTACTTAGCATAAGATCTAATAAAAATCAAGGAATAATTGGTTATATTTTATTATATTGTTCTGAACTGTGCTTATTATTTTACCGGCTGACCACCATTACATGGACTCGCCCAATCCACTCCTTCTTGAGCCCTTATCCTATCACTCACAAATAATCAGTTAAAATTCACTTAAGTTTAAGTTATTTGGGTATATTTGAATAAATTATATGTCACAGGCTTATTTATAATTATAATTACTGTAGTTACTAGTAGTAGTAGTGACAACAATTTCAATATAATTTCTTTCCTTTCAATGTTATATATTTAAGTAACAATGGATAACAACACAGAAAGTGGTGACTTGGCTGCTGGCACCCACAGTACAGAACCTGCAGTGAACTGTCCATTGATTACCATTAGGAATCTAATATGTAAGTATAATTTCAATTAATTTTCAACGATTGAGGCTTATATGTTTCTACCATTAGATATAATGGAGAATTATGTAATTCTGGTCCACATAGAAGTAATAGAAGTACTTTTTTAAAATGAAATGTGTTCTTACTTAATAATTGTTTAAAATTCCATTGCTTATTCAACAGCTGGGGAAATTTTTGATGGCCTATGTGCTTCATTTTTGACTGAAGGAAAAGGGAGAAGACCAATGCCCCCTGTCGTCCCAAGAACTTACAGCCTACTGTTAATGCTGCACTCGATCAAACTACAGGGAAACAAGTCCAAGAAGGATGTTATCAAATGGTTCCAGAAGCTGTTTCCTGACAGTCATTACCAACCAGATATCTTTTTTTCATGGTGTAGGACATTGACTTTGCTTCTTATTATTCTATTTGTTATGAATAGACATATCTGACCTCATTTTTTTTAAATTTTGAAACAGTTATGTGGTATAAAGCATTTTTAAATCGCATTTTTATAACCTCCATTTTCTATAAAATTGTGTCGTGGGTAATTTTGTCCTTATTTTAGTGCCTGTAGGTATTTCTTGTTGCCATTAAGGCACAGTGCATGTTGTGCTGCTTTAAATTACCTTTCATTTGTTGTATGATATATTTATATACGTCTGTAAAATATTTTTTGACGAATTTTTGAAAATATGTATTTTTACACTTTTTCTGTCTGAAAATATAAACGACTAAAAATCATTCTTGTTATTTTTTATTTTTTAATAACTTAAGAATTAACAGATCTGGCTGCTTGAAAAAAATTGGGCTTAAATTTTGTAAACTTTGGAGCACATACACCAATTCCTGGACTTCTCTGTTGATTATTTGAGAAAATATAGGTCCTTAAACATAGCACTTTTTCACAAGGTGAAAAAATCCATTTTTGGTCGATTTTCTGCAAATTTGAAAATCGTATAACTTTTTTGTTTATTAAGATATCTACATGAAATAAGTGGCCTATATCTTAGAATAAAAAGTTCTGTCAGGTGAAACTCACCACATATGTCTGCTATGTATAGAAAATTTTAGTTTGGACTACCTATTGACAGCCACAATTTAGGCAAACTAAAAAGTTTGAATTAAACAATTTTTTATTTACTTTATAAAACTTCTCAATAATTAAAAAGCTTGTATAACAACATAATTTGTTAGAAATAATTAATAGAAAACATTAATATTATTTGCTCAAAATATTTACCTCAATATTATATCATAGTCTTATTTTAAAATATTGTTTACCTCTATTTTCTCTTTAGCACATACCTTTCCTGTTGATGGAACAGCTTTCTTCATTATTCTAGCAACATTAGCAATAGGTAGGAATCTATCCTAAAATTTAAAATTTATACATATAATATTTAGTATTGTATTGATCAAGTTGAGGTGTGATAACATAAAATAAAGTGAGGGAAATATTTTTCCTTAAGTTTTAATCGAAATTTAACTTTGTTTTAAATATGTCTTAAGTTTAAAAAAAACAAAAACTAAGTGCCCAATATTATCTAATTTTTAAATTGATATTTTGCTATCACTTAAGGCAAACTGAAAGGCCTGAGAGAGCTCTAGTTAACCTATTATATACCCGAAGATAATTAAATTTGTGAAGTCAGTGGAATCTGATAGCATTAAAACTGAATTTTAGGGATGGGGATGAAAATTCCATAGAATGTGTTGTCATCTGCAACGGGTCTCAGCACCAAATTTCAGGTCAATAGGACAACGGGAAGTGAGTCAAACATTTTATTTAAAACAATTTAAAAACTGAAATGTACCTGCTCCCTGAGTGGTTCATCTGCTGGCTTCTCATCCTCCATATCAGGTGAGCCCAACACACCATTTTCTGAATGGAGACAAAGTAAATTAACAAAATTAAAATGTATAATATAAATACATGAGAAAATTAGATATAATTAAAATTATCTAAAGGTATTTTTTTGTTCAATGGATTATCACATAATTTTGTGTATGTGCGCCATTATTTTTGTAAACTCAAGAGTTTAACATTAAATGAATTTCTTCAAAGTCATCATTTCTGGCTGAAATTCATTCATTAAGAGTCTAAGATTTAAACTTCCATAATTATTACCAACCCTACCCATGAATATTGCCACAGTAATTTATCACAACTATCTTTACATGTATCTCATATAAAGTTAAAAAACGCAAGCGCAGAATAAATTATATTTTATAAACAGCACAAGCTTAGACAAAAATTAAGCTGGATATTGTCTTTTAACATTTCTCAACTGCCAGAGCATTATAGCCAAAGTGACATCAATATCAGTGACATCCATATCAGTAACATTAAATCCCATATAAACAATGAGATGACATGTTGGGATTTTGTTCCTTCTCTTTCAGCAGTTTCATTTAGATGAGAAGAGGTACGTACCATTGTCAACATCATATCCCCCTTGTGCCATTAGAGGTTCTAGATGGGCATCCTCACTACCATCGTGACTGTCGTTCATCATTGAAAAGTTGTGGGAGGAAATCTGAAAGCAATGACAGAAGTCTCAGTATGAAATGTGGACTCTAGATCAAACACTTTCCAATATGTCTGATTCTTTGTTACATCAAATCAATACAGCAAGTATGTTCATGTGCATATACTTTAGTTAATGTCAGATGTGTGAATTAACCCTTTACAAGACACATCGGCCAAAAACGTCTTTACTGCATCTAGAGCAGCGGTTCTCAACCTTTCTAATGCCTTGACCCTTTAATACAGTTCCTCATGTTGTGGTGACCCCCAACACAATTTTTTTTTGTTGCTACTTCATAACTTATAGCGTATATGTGTTTTCCTATGGTCTTAAGCGACCCCTGGGAAAGGGTCATTTGACCCCCAAAGGGGTCACGACCCACAGGTTGAGAACCGCTGGTCTAGAGGGATAGAGAGAGAGATTTTTTGCCATTACTATTACGATAGAGATTTGCTATACCAGACAGATTCATTTACTAATATTTTGCCGAGTGTGTGTATGTTCCATTTTCAACATTGTACCTTTTTACAACATTGTATCTTCTTCAACATTGTACCGGTACAAGCAATCAATATACTGTAAGTAGATAGCTGTAATTTTAGTTCTTTTTGATTTTTTAATTTATTATTAACTTAATAAAATTATTAATTGTAATTAGCCCTGGTTTGGGTATCATTTCTTTATTATTGTATATAATTTATGGTATCGTCTTTTTGTTGTGTACTATCTTACAACGAGCCATATACTTAAAAAAGAGATTTAACTCCATACATTGATAATAGTACGTAACAATATTATTAGTGATATCAGCTTAAGCAGTGTTTAAGTGTACACACTTCGATTTCATGGCAGAGTGTTTGTAAATAGTAAATGGATAACTGACATCACAAACTATATGACTTTTGGCAAAAGTCTTTTTTTCCACCGGTGTTGGGTCATGGGGTATCAGCAAGGAAGTGTTTCTCTTTTAATTTCTTTTGAAATGTGTAAGTTAAATTTTAATTCAAATTAATGGAAAATTTCATTGTAATATACTTCATAATAACCATATCATTATATATAATATTACCACAAACATCTTCAGGTCCTATAATTAATTTGTCTATTCACCCTAAGCCCAGTGTTGGGATTCTTCAAAATTAAATGACATCAATGTGCTTAGGTGCAACAACTCTTGGCAAAACCCATACACCATACCTTTATCCCAAAATTTACCAATTAATTGTAACTATAGACTATAGACAGAACAGCACGTAGAAGTAGGCAATAAAAATAAACATCAAATAAAATTAAAAGGGTGAGCGAGTGAGTGGGGGGGGGGGGGTTAAACTTAAACTGAGTGTGGAGCAACTTTTTATGACTTTAAAATCATTATAATTACATTTTAAAGAATCTTTCACTTTGACTGAAGACCAACTCCAAGTCAACGCAGTTTTAAAAACTACCGGAAAAAACTCTTTGTCGTTGTGACTGAGTGAGTCGTCGACGTCAGAGAAGTTAAACTACAACCAAGTCTGTGGCTGTGTGTGTTGCAGTCGGCCATTGCGGCTTTGTTCAGTTTTGTTTATTTCGGGGTAGCGATGGCGGGTCAAGCCGTGAACGAAAAGGTTAAGCGCGATAAAAATATTCTCATTTACCATTTTGGGCGTTTTACGATTCTATAGCATAGAGTTCGCACGTGTAATCCATTGGCTACATGGATAATAACAACAAACCTCGTTGATTGAGTAGATTTGGGGAAATTGGTTGGTCAATCAAGAACCAGTGAAATTGCAGCAACTCCAGCCATTCAGCGAACAATGTCGTCTACATTACTATTCCAATAATTTTACTTTCATTAAAAATTACGGTAGTAATTATTAGTATTCAATTATAATGCATATTTTCAATAAATAATATTAATTAAAGAAGCAACTATGACAAATTATAATTTTTTTCAAATAAACAATTTAAACTTATTTGTAAAAATTAATAATATCTAAAGAAATAAAGATGTTACCATCAGATAAAGGGGAGTAAATTTAATTTATAGAACAGCAAGGTTGACCTAGTTTTGCTTAGGCGATGTGTCTTTTAAACAATGGTTTTAACTGGCAAGTTGTAGTCAATCTCAGTATCTTATTTTAAAATACAATTATTTTTTGTAATGTTATAATAAGGAAATTTAATGATTTCACCCCCCCCCCCCCCCAAAAAAAAAATCCCCCTTTTATAGATGTATAATTACCCCACTGTTGGGGCACTGCAACCTTGAACAGTGCATTAGAAATATACCCTGGTATATTCAGTAAATTCAGTAGGCTAAAATAATGAAGCAAAGGTTTACGTTTGTTCTAATTTAAGTAATTAAAGGACTAATTTGGAAAATTGGTTGATACTCATCTCACATACTCAATTTTAAGACTATTTGCATTTCATGGATGTAAAATATGAGTTTATGATCCAAATAATTTAGCCAATTAAAAGAAAAGTTCGTTCATAAATACTTGTATTTTCATTTTAAAAAACATGTAAGCAAAGGAAGCCAATGCCATGAGTATAAGTCACACAAAAACCAAACAAAATTTTTATTTAGATATTTTATTAGATCTAATTAAAAAGAACACAAAAAAATTAAAACATAAATAATGTAAAAGAACAATGTTAAATCATAACTTTCAATGACGTAATGTTTTATTTTTAGAAAAAGATATGATGAATAGATCAAATGAGATATATGAATATGTTAAATGACTAAGTTCACTAAGTTATATTTCTTACTTAAAGATGAAATGTTTACTTTAAGTTTCAAATTCCCAAGAATATAATTCTAAATAACTATATATTATTCTCTCAGAGATGCTTTTTAATTAAATCATAGTATTTTCTTAGATATAAATACTTTTTTTTTTATAAATCTTGATTCTTTCATATTAAAACTTTAATATAAAGCATGACATAAGGCATAAGCATAAGTTTGGTGATAGGAATAAACTTCAGTGAAACGTTGAAAACAGTTTAGGCTATTTTTTTTATAAGGCTTATACATTTAGTCATACATCTTTTTAAAAAAAATAATACAGGATTTTTTGTTACTGTATTGCATTTTATGGATTGCTTCAATATATTAAGCATGTTTGATTTATAAATAAACGACTCGTTAACGACAATCCCTCTTTAAAAATATAATTTTACAACCCGCGCAATCACACGCCAATTCCCAAAATATTTATTTCTAATTATATGTTCTTTAATTTACACTAATACATTTTAATTTCTAAAGGAAGTGTAAACAATTAGATATATTTAATGTAATACACACTACAAGTCAACTTAAAATTTATAACTATGTAGGCTATTCATTTTGCATTCACGTGCTTATAAACCTGGTCAAAGATGGAGACATGCTTAGAAATGGAGTAACAGATGATACTGATACTGACAGTGATCTAACTAAAGAAGCATAATATTTAAGACCCAAGCTCCTTAGACTTTGAAATTAATTTCACATACTCTGGTTTTGTGAACTTAAAATGCATTTAACGGTTAAAATTTTAAATGGGGAAGAATGCACCTTAGCGGTAAGTTGCTGGGAATTTATTGATGTTTTTTTTTCACCCACCCAGCCTCAGAAATGTAACTTTTTGGAGTTTTTCTACAATTTAGTTGTTCATTTTTATTTGTAACAGAAATTTAACTTGCATCCTCACTGGGATAGCAGTGTTTAGACTTAGATTAAATCTATACTCTATTAATTAGGCATTAGATGATAGCCACTAACATCAACGGGCTTAAATAATAAGACTGACAAGATTATTCAAGATTTCTTCTGAATAATCTGAAACTAAAAGTGGAAAGAAGCGCAAGGGGTAGTAGGCCTAAGTCTTGGGCTTTGGCTTGGCTCTATAAATTTAAAGCTTGGCACTATAAATTTTAAGAAAAGGGTCAACAGGCCCAGGGTAGGGCATATTCAAAAGTTTTATAAGTCTAAGCTTATGTAATTAGTAGTACTAGTAAGTAGTAGCCTTAGTCTTAGTAGCCTAAAATCTCCAATTAAATTTTAAAAATAATTCTTATAAGTTATTAAATTTAAAAAATTAAGTAAAATCCTTAACAATTAAACCTAATTTTTTATTATAATTTTTTTTGTTGCTATTTTGAAAATAATTAACAAAATTCTATAGTTATTTTGTGTTCAACCATGTCATGTTAATGTAAATGTCTCATCCAAATTTGGTTGCTATATATAAACTATAAATATAAAGAAAATAGTTGCCAAAGTTGGAAAAGTACCCATCCATAGAATACAATTTATGTCATTTAAAAGGATATCACACAAATTTTGCCAATTTTTAACCCCCCTCCCCTCAAATCCAATTTTAAGTCACAAAAAGTTGGACCTCCACCCTCAAATAAAGCAGGTAAGCGTTATGCTTTATATGGGCCAACATGATACGAAAGGTAACTTTCATTTTCTAAGACTTGCATCATACATATATACTGCGGGGCTCCAAGTAATTTGTGCCCATAGTTACAATATTAACATACGAAGTGACGACCGTTAATAAGTGTTAAGAAAGAAAAAAGGAAGTGTCTACACATCCGACGCGCCGGACTTTTTATCCCCTGCACTAAACGTCCGGCGCGCCGGACTTTTTAGTGCGGGAGCTATACGTCCGGCGACCAAGTCACATGACCCCCGTAACAAACCCTATTTCTCAGTACTGACCTAGTTTTAAGATAAGGCTGTTCAATATGAACCAGTGTGGTCTTGTGGTAGAGTAGACGCTTAGCGACCTTAGGATATGTGATAGGTTACTGGATCGGGATAGAATTTTACCCATTTTTTCTTATTATTTTTAATACTTAATTAAAAGTATATTTTATATTTAATTTATTATGTTTCTTTGTAACAGTAGTCAGAGCTTTATGAGATGTTTAACCAATTTAAAGGACTTTTTTTTGTTGTTGAGTCGGAATCAAATAGTAATACTAGTACGTCTACTAATCTACTACTTACTAGTTAGTTAGTTAGTTAAGTATAGGCCGACTAGTTTAATGCTTAGTTTATGTATCTCATAGTCATAGCATATGAATATATTAACATGTTCAGTATTTATTTATTATCTAGGGATCGGCTGACTAGTATAATATGTAGTTACTGTACACAATAACTACACAATATTGGAATATCATATGCAATGCAACTATTTTGCCGGCGACCTCTTGTCACATGACCTGACGGAATAATAACACCTACTAGTCGTCCGGCGGTCACATGACATATCTTCCACTAGCGGTCACTAGCTCGCCGGAAAAATTTCTCCAACTAGGCGTCCGGCGGTCATGTGACTTGGTCGCCAGACGTGTAGACACTGCCAAGAAAAAAACGCCCTCCCCCCCCCCTTTTTTTTTTTGAACCCGTTAAAAATTATTAGAACATTAACAAATAATTAGAACATGCATGTTTTTTAAAAATTGGGATAATTTTAAATGTTAACATTAAAGGATCATCTTGTATTGTGATTACTTTAGTTGGATTTGTAACTAAACTTTCAACACATAAACTTTCAACAAGTTGACCACTCCACACGCAGAGCATTTTATGTCGACATCCTTTTATTGCAGATTTCTGGTCACTTAGTTGACAGAAATTACACGACCAGCCGCGAATCTGCACATAATGCAGAGCGTTATCAATAGACCAAAAATTTTGAATGATGAGCCTTTTTCGTACATATTTGCATATAATCACTTCGAATATAATATCAGAAACCTCTGTAACACACCACTCGACCCCTAAAATAAAAAAATCACTTTGTCCTTTACTACAAACCCTAAAAACATCATATCCCATTGGATATCAGATTACTGCACCTGTCAGAAACATTTCTCTAAATGAAGAAGTGGTTCTTAACCAGGTGTGCTGGAAGGGTGCTGAAGACTCAGAGAAAATTGTATTTGCTTCCATTGCTAATTGTTGCTACCTTTAAACTGTTTACGGGTGTGTCTAAATATTGAAGTCTATAAAATTAACACCCTAACATTTTCATATGATAGCGTGATGGTCATATTGTTGCTTTATGTTTTCATAATAAACTCGCTAGACACTGCTAACAGTAATATTTGCGTTGTTGCCCTAGTGATATTTTTACTCAATCTAAGGCCGTCCTTACCCTCTGAGGAGGCGGGGGGGGGGGGGGGGGTCGTCTCGGCAGAAAGTACGTATGTCATTCAAAAATTTTATAATATTCATCCTGAAAGTCCAAAATAGCATTCTTTATATATCTCGAATGCTGTAAAAAAAAATATCAAGCAATGTTTTGTAGGAATTATCATCCAAAATGTTACCATGTATTATTGCAAACGAACTCGCTAGATAAAGTCAGATGGTACTAGGTAGTAGAGGTATTACAGTAATATTTAGTCCACTTTATGTCCAATGTGCTTGATTTTCACCAGCCCCCCCCCCCCCCCCCCCCCCCAAATCTTAAATTCATACAAGTACACTTTGAAATAGCGAATACATAAATAACATAAAATAAAGGATTGGGTAAAAATAAATATAACATATGTAGGTCACTAAGCACCATCTAGTAACTGCAAACATTAGTTACTCAAGTGAGTTACTGTTTGCACCATGACCGGTAGATATCACATTGTCATTGAGTGACATTGGATTAAAGTGGAAATAAATTTATTTTACACCCCAGTGATCAAGGCTTATGGAAGAATAAGGGGGGGGGGAGGGGGGAGGTGTCTCGTTAAAAAAAAAGTATTTGTGCAAATAGGATAGGTAAAGAACAATTGACTTATTTGCAATTGTTTGCTTCGGTGCTCTATGACGTAATTTTGTGACATAATTATTTCTTACGGTTGAACCGCAACGAGAGCAGAAACAGAGAAAACTAGAGAATGTATTTTCACTATTCCGCAATGCAACATTAGATTTGGACATATTTGATAGGATCTGAGAGGGCCTTTGAAATATATTTTTAGAATGCACAAAACAGAGGTACGAGTTTTATTATCCTCTTCCTGTCAACCATTTACAGTTTTTGGTAGTTATCAGACTGTAGTAGGTTAATGGGAATGTGTATACTGGATATTGATTTTTAGTCTTCTTCTTTTTTTCATTTTTATTTACCTTCCCTAAAAAATAAACCTCAAGTCACTTGGTAGGTTGTTTTTTTTAAATGACTCCCTAATTTGTTAATTAATTCTTATTTCAATAAATTTTATTTCATGCTTATCTGACTTCGAGTTTGAACCACATGAAATTTCACCACTAACTTTATTTTTACCAGTGCCAGACTGGAACAATGGGATGTACACGTCCACCTAAATATTAATTGATATCTATAGCCAATAGCAGATACACATCTGCAAAACAAAGTGTCCGCCGGTTGCAATATAATAAACGTCAGCCATCTACTTTAAGAAGCTTACTTTTTTTTTTACACCTGCTTAACTCGATCCCATAAGGCACTGCAATGCAAGTAGTTATTGTATTCATTATATATATTTATTTATTAATAAGACACTGTATTGTACGATTTTGACATGATTTTGTACAATTTTAGGAGTATGAGGGTAAACAGGTCTAGGAATGTTTTGAAATTTAGAGGGGATGTAGCATTAAAAAAGGCTAAGAAATTCTCCTCTAGAACATTTACTTATATCATTCTCTCTCCCCCCTCCACCCAATCAACAATTTTTCATTCCATATAGTTACACATGGTAAACTTAATTCTATGACTTCCATCTCCTCATTACGACATAAATTCTCACTACTTGCCATGTCATTCCAATTCTCCTTCTTTATGTCGTCCAGTAATTTGATCACAGCCATTTTTCAGACCTTGCATACCTGTATTGATTCTCTCAGGGGTCGTAGTTTAAAAAAAATTATTATAATTGCTTAAAATGTCTGTAATTTAGTGTTATCCAGTGCAATTTTTTTTTTTTTGTGCAATAATATTCCCCCTTTTTTTAATGTGGTGTGAAATTGCTTACCCCCTCCCCACTCTGTTCACATAGTCACAAAAATTTAACCCCCCCCCCCCCCAGGGATGGTCCCAAAGGGTAACTATTCGATCAGTCTTTAGAATAAAATATAAAACTAGAACAAGATATTTTTTAAAAATCAATAACTAAATTATTTATAACGTTTCTTCTATAAGTGATAGAAAGATAATCTTGATGTTTTAGGAAAGCTGGATGCCAGCTCTTTCTATTGACATGCTATCTTTGCATGTCAGATATATTTAACAATCTGAGTTGGAGTGCTACACTAAAATATACCTCATAGTCATATCATATAGGTAGGCAGAGTTACACAGGCAAAGCTAGAGTGTTTTGGCCCGGGGACAAGATTCATTTTTACGTACCCCTAAATTCTGAAACCCATTATCTTCAACAATAAAATATCATCAAAGCCCATTTTGGCACTCTCGCTGGTATGGTGACCGCGGAACAGGCCCTCCCTTAACTGCACCTCTGCTAAGTTAGTCTCTTTTACACTAAGTCTAATTATTGCTTCTTCTAAATGATTGTCTTTTGACAGGCACTGATTCATAAGTCCTCTGGTTTTTATTTTAATATACATTATTGTTTTGGACTTCAAAATTTTTTTTTAATGTAAATGATTGTTAAACACTTCAAAACGGTTGAAAGGGCCCATCCATATTATTACTTAAAACACAAGAGAGAGGTTTTGTTGATTTAGGATCTTTTGCTTTAGAATGCTGGCGGCTGTATTGGCAGAATGTGTATGTGCATTTATGTACAAATTCTTTAATACTTATCCTGAAATTCTGAGACAGTCTTATTTGTTTCTCTTATAAAGCTGTCATCTAAAAATCTGTGAACTCTAGGCCTATGTTTTCCTATACTAGCCTATTCAAATAACGACACAATGTTTCATAACTATCCTCATACTGTTGCATTGGGTTTTCACAAATGAACTCACTAGATATTGCAAGTGTAGTATTTAAATTTAGCCTTTTAGTCCACTTTGAACTTTTACTCCACCTTCCTTCTTTGAATGGTACAGTACTTGGATTACTGGCTACCTCACACCAAAAAGCCAGTGAGTGTCAAGATAAGTGGAAAAATTCATATTACATACTTTTTAACACAGTTTATGATGACTTTGTTTAATTGCCTTGCATGTAATTATTAATTAAATTGCAAGATGGGGTTGGAGGGGGGTTCTGATTTGTATGTATCCACAGGGTGGGGTAAAAAAATGTAAGGATGCATTATGGAAAGTGGGAGGATGAAAGTTTTTTTTTGTTGTTTATTTGCATATGTAAAAGTTAATGTCCCCTAATGTAATGTAATGTGTTGCGTTATCACCCCCACCGCCCAGAGACGGAAAGCTGGGACGAAACGGTTACCTAGGAGCAGCTTTCTCACGGATGCGTAGCTAAAATCATCAGCATGGGTTTTGACCACCACCCAAGCCTTATATCCATCAATGGCAACAAGTAATCATGTTAGACCTTACTACACCCGTTGCATTGGGAGTCATGCGGCGGTCAGGGTTTTTTGCTTCGGGTGGACAAGTCCATCCTACTAGTCCGTCACGCCACAAATAGCAAACCCCATGTGGACGCCTCCGATTTTCGAATCGGTTGCACCGGGGCTTATATGCAATAAATGGTTCTTGAAATGATTTTTGTCATTACTTCACAGCAGGATACACTTAATGAATTAGTCCAAATATCCTGGTCCAGCTAATGTCCCAGCTTACTTGAGAAGCCTCTGTTTATCTATTATGATACAGTAACTAGAATTGTATAAAGTATTTTAATTATTTACCAGGCCTCACCCAGCAGTCTTGTCAGTGATGTTAAAGAACAAGTAGAAGCCTTATTGTCTATACCTGTTGCAGACCAAAAGTTACTCTTTAAAGGGAAAGCACTACAAGGTAAGATTTTATCTTTCAATTTTTAACATAATCACTTAGACAAGGGTGGGTAATTGGGGGGGGGGGGCTTAACACTAACTTACTGGTGTTTATTTTTTAATTTAACAAATACATTTATATTGAAATTGTTAATTACGCACAAACAACATTTTTCAATATGAAGCTATAAATAGCCTTTTTGGATTGTTAATTATTAATTTCTGATTCTTTAAACCCAAATATATTTTAAAAATAATTATTTGTGAATTTATTATCTGGCAAGGGTTTTTGTGTTTGGTATTTTTTACGTGCTGTGTTTTTTTTTTAATTTGCAGTTGTAGTAGCAAGTTCTTATTTCCCAAAGTTGTATGCAACCCTAATCTACTGTATTGACATTATTCTATGCTTACTAATATTTTGAAAATACATGCTTTTTTCAGATACAAAGCCTCTAAAGGATTATGGAGTAGAAGACAGTGGTAAAATTACACTTGTCATAAAAAAGTCTATGCTAAAACCGACTGATCCATCCAAGACACCACAAAAATTTCATCCAGCAGAACCAGAGCGACCGGTTTGGGATAAATTGCGAGTATTTCTTCAAAGACATTTTAGGGATAGAGATGTAGAGGTTGTGCTGCAAGAATTTAAAAAGGTATCTCTTTTTAACTGTATTTGTCAAATGTGATCCCTCACTTTACACTTATAACCGTCAAATGTGATCCCTCGCTTTATACTACTTATAATCCTTGTTCACCTTTCTTAAAATTGCCCTTAACTTCAAAGATTATACTTGAACAAATAGGTGAATTTTATTATGACCTAAAATATGAAGGTTTTTTTCCTCTTAATCAGGAGCTTCTGCTGTACACTCTTGTCAAATAAAATTTAAAAAATTCTAGGTATTTTAAAAGACATGCACCTAAATATAAATTTTTAAGGCATTTTACTTTAAGTCCAGATAACATAATTTCTCAAATCAAAACCTATTGTAAGTTTTAAAAAAACATAATCTGGAGACTAAAAGGATTTAAAGCCACAGTTGCTAGCTGCATCATTCCTCCAAAAAAGTTAGTCTACTAAAGTTCTTTGTGACCATTTTCTCAAAACAAATATCACTCTGAATTATTTCCACAATTTTTAATTTAGACATCAGTTGGAAACTTATGTTTTTAAAATTTATTTAACCTGTCCTTTCTTTTATGATTATTTTTTTTTTAGGAATTTGAAAGAAATCTTTCCACTCTAAGTTTGGATGATATAGAAAGATTAGCCATCACAAAGTTACGTCAAGTATGATAGTTCTACACCCTAACAACACCATTTGACTGCAAATGGAGTGCCGTGTACAGCAAATGCTTTGAAGGGTTGGCTGCCTTAGTTAAGACTAATGCAAGCAGCAACTCTGCAACAATTGTAGACCATCATTCATTTTTGAGTGCAAGATCCTCACCTTCAACTTTATCGTCTTTAAGTGTCATGCAATTGGCTGCCTAATACAAAACAATGTGACTATTTACAAAAATATTCCCATCACAGGCAAATATTAGGTCTAAGTTATATGTTTACGTAAGAATGCTCATTTTATTGAGTAAAGGGAGGAGAGCATGTTTTGAAAGACTTCTTCAAGGAGTTGTATGTGTCTGATCATCAAATGTTTTGTACTACATATGAATAATATAATATTGTACTTTTTAAATATTTTTTTTAATTCATGAACTTTCAATCCTTCATCCACCCAATTTCAGATTTCTGTACTACACATTTGTTCCCAAAATTTATTTAACTTGCTAATCTTATATAGTTTGCTTTTTTTAAATTTTTGTTTAGCATTCAGTGCTTTTATTTTAGCGGGTCAGGCAATTTGTTTTTTAAAGTATCTGTCTTATGACCTTAAGTATCAATGAAGAAATGCTATACAACATTTTTAAGTTTAGTTTTTAATTGTCTCACCCAAATGACTTGACTCAGCCAACATAGCTTATATTCAGTTAGGCTTTTGCACCAAGCAATTATAGCCTGATTATAATTATAGCAAATATTTTTCTTACGAACCTATTTAAGAGTCCTTTTTTTTTATTGCAAAATTTTTTGTGAAAATATTTGTATCACTTTATTGGGAAATTGCCAATAATAGTAAAATCATAACTTTCTTTGGGGGCTTTTTTAACCTGGAGATAAAAAAAAGGGATTGTTGTTAAATGCCTTAACAATGAAGTGAGTAATAACTACAATAATAGAGAAAGAATTGACTATCTTATTTATTTTTTGTTTTTATTTTCTGATCTACTGATAATTGTTTTAACTAAAATTGTAAGCTTAATGGAGTCTGGTATTATCTTCAATTGTTATCTAACAACTATGAGAGAATTTTAAAATAATTAATTAGATTATCATTTTAAAAAAGCATATCTTCACAGAGATTATCACTTTTTAGATTTCTTTTAACAGAAAAAATATAAACTGATTATTGTGTTACCCTGGCATCCACACAGGTTTTTAAAATACTATTATTACTATGGAGCCATTAACATTCAAATAAACCATTTGCATCAGTAGTCAAATCCATGTGAGTTTTTATCAGTCTCCTCATATTTAATATTTCTGCCTACAAAAACATCTTGTCTTAAAATATTTGACTGAAAGCAAGATAAAATCTTATTGAATTTGAATGATCAAATTCCAATTGGTAAATACATCTAGACAAAATAATATTGTAATTGTTAGATTCTACTTACCTTTGTCTGTTAATTTTCTACAAATCTCTGGTTTCTATTTACCCACTTTTTATATTCTTCTTGTGAGCTGCTTGGGGGGTGGGGGGGGTTCTCTTTGTTAGGTCTTTAACTGCTTATGTTTGGTTCTGGTAGACTACATAGCTGGAATTACACAGTTTAGTTTCAAGAATATATAAACTTTGGTTGGATCCTCAATTAACCTATTCCAAAATATCTGACATCGGGGCCAAAAAAGGAGTGCCATATCAAAATTACATAGGCATGCATATAAAGGCATAACATAGTCCTATTAGCGAAGCTCAATAATTTACTGGAAGTTTGCAAGGTAGACATTTGGAACATGTAAAAAAAAAGTGGGTAGATAGATAATTTGTTAACGTTCAAAAGCACACAAACTGTTTTTGTATGTCTTTACACCCATTTATATTATGAAGTTTTGGTTTTCTTTTTTTTTTCTCTTCTTCTTTATATTTAAACTAGTAAGTAGTGATGGGAGGATTAATCGGAATTGTATCGGAATAATCGAAATATCAGGATTTTTCCAAAGCATCGGGAATCGGTATCGCAGCTGAATAATTCAGACCCGATTTCGATACCAAAACAATTCTTAACTGATTAACTACCACGAGCCGCTCCCAGCGCCAAGGTAATCTTTCATACAACCACAAAAACAAAGAGTCAATTTTCAGCAGCAAGTATTAAAATTAGAACATAAATATCAAGGTATCTAACATTTAAACTGATTGCAAACAATGAGAATCCTCTTAGCTGGTGGAAAGCGAACAGAGAAGAACTTCCAAGTTAGGCTCTCCTCTCAAGAAATTATTTATGTGCTCCGCCTTCTTCAGTAGAGAGCGAGAGAATTTTTAGTGTAGGTGGCAATATATACTCACCAAAGAGAAACCGTTTAGAACCCACAACTGGAGAGATATTTATGTTTTTGCACTATAATTTGCAAGTGCTTCAATTTGACTATGATTAAATGCATATTCTTACTATCAACTGATTGAACTGAATGAAGTTTTTCTCATTAAAATGGAATTATTTATATTATTTTGAACTCAATACTACATCTTTGTATTATTAAGATGGAATTATTGATAGATGTGTTTATATAAAACCTTTCCAATACATTGTTATCTAGCATATTGTAAATCTTCAATAGCAAGTTAATACACTTTTCTAATCAATTCTCAACTTTTATATTAATTAAATATGTTAATACCTGGACACATTAATACATATATGTAATAATGGCCAGGAATCGGAATCAGAATAGTATCGGGAATCAAGATAATTGGGTAGAATTGGAATCATATCGGAATCGTTAAAAATTTGGTATCGTCCCATCACTACTATTAAGATATAAAATTAACAAGATAATTTGAACTTAATGTTGCCTTTTTGACTAACACCTGCTTAATGGATTATGTCAATGGAAAATTGTGCATACTCAACTCCAAGCATAACCATTCAATAACTTATTAAAAATAATCAAATTTAAGAGAGAAAAAAAATCATCCATAATTTTTAAATACACTTTTATTTGTGAATGAATTTGTTTAATTTTTTTGTTTAAATATGCATGTTATATGTACGTAGAGGAAGAGTGTGATTTAAAATAGTTTTGATATATCCATGGATTATTTTCAAATTCCAGGGAGAAACAACAAAGAGGTTAAAATTTGCTTTATTCTTTTACTGTGAAATGTAATTTTTAATAATTACATTTTGTACAGTGCTGATGTTGCAATATTTAATAATTACATTGTTCACAGTGCTAACAAGTAATGTATAAAAATTACATTGTTTCAGTGCTTTATACATACAGAACGTTAGTTGAATAAAAAAAATTAACATGTGTGTATATTTCATTAAAATTGATTTTTTTAAGATTTTGTTGAAAAATTGAAAACTTTTACTATGGAAATGTTTGTTTTTTTAAAACTCATGTTTTGTGTGTGTGTTTATTTTTTTTTAAGTTTTTAAAAAAATCATAGTTATTGAAGTGATTGAAACTGAACCATCATTACCCTTTGTCATTTAGATTTTTAACTTGTAAAATATATAAGAACTTGTAAAATACAGTTAAAAATCATGGATGGTTTGTCTTTTATTAATATTAAATCTTGATGTACTCATTACCCCCCCCCCCCTCCCTCGCGCCCCAAATCTTTTTTCCCTAATAGAGTATTATAATTTTTTAAAAAAAACACAAAAAAATGGAGATCTATAAATGTACTAACAACTTTTACATGATACTTAAGAAAAAAATCTTGAACAATATTTATCTGAAATTAAATTAATGTTCCCTCTTAATAAGGAGAGAATGTTGTTTTATATGCAAACTGACTCACTATTTCTTTTTTCATTAATGAATTGAAGGTAAGTTACTATATTAGAGATTAAATGAAACATTTCATTGGGCCTGCAAGACTTTCCAGAAACTGGATTAATATTTACGTAAAATTTAAAACACTGTGAATCACTGTGAATGATAATATGTAAAATCTTCTATAAACAAATGATAAAAAATATAGCAAGTAAGTGTAAAATAGTTAAAACTGTAATAATAATTTAATCACAGCAAATTAAAAAATGTATTCCACAGGTTTATTTTCAAACTGAACTAGCTGAAATTCCGAAGCCTATCTTCATTGATGTATGTAACAAATAAAACTAGTGATTCCTAGAAAATTATTATCTCCAAGTGGCGCTCCTCACTAAAGGGTTGCCCACCCCTAATCTACATGAGTTTTCTGTTGCTGGTAAACACAATTTTGTAATTAGGCATTCTATAAGAAAATGCCAAAAAAAAACAAAACAAAAAAAAGAGTGAAAATATAAATGGTGTGTTCTAGTTTTATTTTCTATGCAACTCCTTCAATTCCAGTTATTTTAATTTTCTTTTTTTTTTTAATTTTTATTTGTTTCCTGGAAATAGTGGAAATGTAGGTGGGGATGGTAGAGTTTTTTTTAACTTGAAAATATGTACATAAACGTTTATTTACTATTAAATTAAATACGGCTCAGAAAGACTTACTTGAATGGCAGGTTGCACAGTAGACTTTGACACCCAAAGCTCTTACTCTACAGCTGTACTATGTAGACCCATTTTATTAGTCTCCATTGTTTGATTTCAAATTTTTGCTCCTACAACAATGGCTTAAAGGGACACAAGAACATACTATACTAGCAGAGGCGCCCCGCCTACGGTGGTATTTAATCTCTTTTGATTTAATAGTAGTGTTTTATGATTTTATAAAGGATATAAATATAGTGTGATAACATTTTCATTCACCACAACTGTGGCTATTTCGGACAAAGGTTGTCTGCCTTTGTTTAGGAATGATCATTCAATATTTTGATAAGTTTCACAACGTCCAGATGTCAAGTAAATTAAAACTCTACACAATGTTGCCATGTGATGAGCAAAGCTGTCTTATACACCGCGCACAGGAAAGACGTTCGTTTTTGTGCACCAAAAAACTAACATTAAATTAAACTTTCATGACCGACCTATTTTAGTTTTTGTATAGCTCAAGTAATTAAAAACACGAAACGTGGATCTCCGGATCCAGGCATTTCAGCCATTTCTCATGTCCCTAAATGCGTTTCTTCCACCCTAAACAATCTCATGAACGCATCTATCCAATAACATTTCAAAAATCCTTCATAATTACCGATATTTCACTACGGTACTTGTAATTTGTAATACACTGCATCCAAATACTAATATAAGGATAGGGCACTGTTTAAAGTCTTTATTAAGATGTGTACCATTCTGGAGCATGGCCCATGCACTCTAGTTTTCAGCGATAGCTTTAGGCCTATGTACTAATAACTAATATTACTATGTTTATACCCGGTATTGTTCGTCCTTTGCATGCGAAGATGACCAAGGCTATAAAATAATTACACGGTGAGTACGGTACGCAGGTGGCCTGCCAGTCCTATTTGTGCCTGAATAGATTTCCCGCATTCTTGTAACATGCCCTGCCCACCACCTGGCTTGTAAGTGTGACGCCCTGCCCACCTGGCTTGTCCCTTTTGTAAGAGCGTGTGGATGCCTATACGATTGGCCCGTTTAGGGACCACTGTATCAGGGACTCTGTCCTGCCATATTAAGCCAAGAAGTTTACGTAGGCAGCGTAGGTGGAGATGGTTTAGCTGTCTAGCATGTCTGCTGTACACTGCCCAAGTCTCGCTAACATATTCATACAGCAGTAGTGATATTATTATATTAATAGGATTGCCCTATATACCTTCAGCTTAGTGACAAGACTGAGACCCCTTTCGCCCCCAGACACTCCTGCGGAGCCTTCCAAAGGCAACATGTGCCTAGCCTACTCCACCCTTTCGGAAATCTGTTATGAGATTTTGTCATGTATGCCGGTAGCCATTGCTCTGCTGGCCCTGATCGTGATATCCTTGCGTCAATTTTATTTTCAAACCTTTTATAATTAACTTTTTTTTTGTTTGAATATTTGTGGCAAAATTTTCTGAAGGCTAAATGACCCACTTTCTGACATCCTATCAAGCTGAAACTTGGCACAGAGACTCGTTGCCGATGACAACACAATCCATCAAATTTTCAGTGCCACCCCCCAAAAATCATTTTGTTTTTCCTTTTCAAGGATAAGATTGCTGAAATAAATGTTTTTCTTCAATGGTTGCTTGTTCAATTGTTTAGCTGTTGTTATTAATGTTATGTGCTTTTTATTTGTGGCATATTTGGGTATGCAGTAAAAATAAAATGTTTTTTGAAGGGGAAAATTAAGGAAATATGAAACCTGTTTTCGTTAGAATTATATCCCTTTACATAACCACTTCTTAATAAATGATAACTCAAGTCCAATACATAAATGCAAGCAAAGGTGCATATAAAGGATTTATAAGCATAACTTTGTCTTTAAGGGTTGTTTAATTATAGTATCTATCAAAATTGCGTTATGAACTAAACTGAATTGTCTTTGTACGGTTGTATGCAGGCATACCTCCGGGGGGGGGGGGGGGGGTAGAGCCCGCGGAGCAAGTCAAGTGCCCTCCCCCCGGGAAAAATGTGTAAGAACTATAACTTTTGTAATAAAAAACTACTAAGTTTTAATTTTTGATAATATTTTTAAAAGTAATAGAAATGTGTGCCTTTAATCGATTACAATAAATGGAATTAAAAAAGTACTGCTTTGCTCGATATATATTGGTGATCCATAATATAATTCAGGTTCATCTTGCTACAGGCTTACAGAATTCGATTATAAATATCGTATGGTTTTGAAAATTCGTCGTTCCAGATCATTAGCCAAAATTTTACTTTTTGTTGTTCGCATATATCGGTATTTTTATTTATATACTAGCGGATATACCCGGCAAATTTGCCGGGATAGCATTCGGAACGAAAGAACTTCTACAGTATACAGCCTTATAATTATTCCGATCACGGTGGGCTCCCAATCCTGTCGGTATCCCGCTCCCGTTAGCATACCGTTTCCCGGTGGGATTCTGATCCCACTGGATCCCAATTCCGGTATGATCCCAATCCCGTCGGTATAAAGATCCCGGTGGTATCTCGATATCAGTGGGATAACGATAGTTGTCGGATCCCGATACCGGTGCGTACCGGTCTAAGCCTATTGTTATTTATAGATAGGTTATATACGCAAAAATTAATTGGGGCCCCCGGCCCTAGAGAAATGGATATTATAAGTTCAGTAACCTTTGGTATTTGAGTATGGAAAATAAAATGTATGTGTACTAATTTTGGTCAAGATCCATCTATTCATGCAGGAGTATTTGTCAGTCATTTTAATTATATAGCTCATATAAGAAAAAAACGAATTCGGGGCCCCCGGCCCCAAACGGCATGTGATAAAAAGTTCATAACCCATTTAGAGTCCTTTCCGGATAATGATGGATATATGTGCCAAATTTGGTCAAGATCCATCCCTTAATCTAGGAGTATTAAGCCTATTAACCTATAGAACTTTCTGGAACATTCTAGATTGAATGTATTACCCTCCTCGAACTGTGTAAAAATTGTCTTTTCTAAGAAATTATTCTGCGAATACGAAAAATTATACAACTAAATGCATTTCTATAACTAAAGTACATTTAAGTTAAAAGAGGGGCCCCGGGGGCCCATTTCATAATTGTACCGAATTAGTTTAGACTGCGATGGGGCCCTATAAAAATCATTCAGGTAAGTTATGAAGTTAAAATTTAAAATTTTTCCCATTAAAATCTATTGAAAAATGCCATAGATATAGCGTTTTAAATTTATCGAACTTTCTGGAAAGTTCTAGATTGGATATCATTATTTTTAAATCCACCGATATTTCAGTACGGACAGTGATGTGTATTGCGCTCACCCTAGGCTTATATCCATTAATTCATATAGAACCTATACTGCTGTCTAAGCATATTAATATTTATATAGCTTATATACCGAAAAATGAAATGGGGGCCCCGGCCCCAGAGGAATGGATATTATGAGTTCAGTACCCTGTAGTATTTGAGTATGGATAATCAAGTGTATGTGTACTAAGTTTGGTCAAGATCCATCCATTCATGTAGGAGTATTAGCCCTATCGATATTTATATATCTCATATAAGGAAAAATGAAATGGGGCCCCCGGCCCCAGAAGAATGGATATTATGAGTTCAGTACCCCTCGGTATTTGAATATGGATAATCAAGTGTTCGTGTACTAAGTTTGATCGATATCCATCCATTCACGTAGGAGTATTTATTTGTAATTGTTTTATATAGCTCATATAAGAAAAAAACGAATTCGGGGCCCCCGGCCCCACACGAAATGTTATTAAAAGTTCTCAACCCCTTAAGAGTTCCTTCTGGATAATGATGGATATATGTGCCAAGTTTGGTCAAGATCCATCAATCCGTGTAAAAGCCTTTGTGGAACAGACCCACAAACAAACAAACCCACAAATTTTCACTTTTATATATATGATATGATATTTTGCAGCTTGACAAGTTGAAAGACTTTACTAACACTGTATTTAACTAATTTTGCATCGATACTAAGGTCTATAAATTGAATATATTTCTTGCTTAGTATTAAAAGTGTGCAATCTGTTTTCAAATTATATTTCATTTATAAAAGCATGACTGTTAAAGTAGAAATATGTGTTAAATATAAAATGCAAAATATCTTCACTGCATTTTTATTTTTATTTAATTGAGGGGACCTCTGCGCCCGCTTTTTATCAAGACTCTGCAGATTTCTCAATTTCTGTGACCCCTTCCTCGACGTCGATCAATGTGACTTAACGGGGTTGAATCTGGTGTCTCTTTCAACCATCTCTCCGGAAGGGCACTGCCCCCTACGCCCCGGGAAAGTCAAGTCCACCCCTCCCCCCCCCCCCCCGATCAAAATTTTATCAACAATATAACGAAAATATATTTTTTATTAAAAATTACAAAATTGTCATTTTAAATAGTTTTAAAAAGCATAGTAACTGGTGCATTTAACTGATTACAATTAGTGATTAGTGTAATCTAGAAACATCTCGATATATTTGATGATCCTTATAAGTAAAGCTAATCAAGTTATAGTATTCGGTTATAAATATTGTAAGGACACTCCAGTCTTACTTCCTGTTCGCATATATCGCTATTTTTATAGATTTATTTTTTGCAACTTCACAAGCTTAAAGACTTTAATGATACTATATTAATACATATAAAGGTCAACAATTTTAATAATAGTTATCAAACATGTGCAATCTATTTTCAAATTAAATTCATCGTAAAAACATGACTTTAATGTAGGCAACGGTGTTAATTATAAATTGTGTGATGGCACAATGCTTTTTTGTTGTTATAATTTAGAATTTAAAGGGCACAAAGAAATAGCGCACGTTTCTTCAATTATTATTTAATCGAAAGTGTTTTTGTTTTCTTTAAATGAGCTACTTTTGTAACAAAGTTTCCTGAATAACAGATTTGTTTTTGTTTTTTTGGTTTTTTTAAATAGCTAGCGTATATTTATTAATATTAACTGCCCAACTGCTTTCTCTTTTTAATATCAGAAAAAACTGTCCTTTCTTTTTGCACTCATTTTTTATATTATCAATTTTATTTAAGATGAGAATCCAGTAGAAAGCTAAGAAAATAACTTTTTCTGCACTAGCCTTTCGATTATTATGACAATTTCATTTTTGGTACTAGTTTTAGAAAAAAATATTATTCCTAATTCGCAAATTAAAAATAGATACCGTGGATTTCGTTGAATATATTTTAAAGTATATCGAAGCGGAAATTTTTAATTTATCTGAAGAAAATTATAGTAATTTGAAATTCCAAAAAAAAATTTCAATCTACTCAGTCTACTGAATATTGGAAAATTTATACTTTATTTGCATACAATCGTACAATGACCAGTTTTCTAATTACCAGTGTGTTATTTTTTTAACTCTGGTAAAATTTTGAAATATTTAGAAAAGTTAGTCTAATTATTATAAGTAAGTAATTTTTTTCCATTTGCGGTTAGCATATAAAATAATGTTTGCAGTTTTTTTTGGTGAAGGAACACTTTTTAATTTGTTTCCCCTTTTTTGTTGAAAATTCCTTTATTAATTAAGTAGCTGTCCCACAAAATAATGTAAATAAATAATTAAAGCCACATTACTATTTTTAGTATTATATTATTATTATTTTTTTTTGCCTCTGGTAAAATTTGGAAATATTTAGAAAAAGTAGAATAGTCTAATTATTATAAGTAAGGTTTTTTTTCCCCATTTGAGTTCAGCATAAAAAAGAATGTTTGCAGTGCTTGTTAGTGATTGGAACCCTTTTCAATTATTTTTGTTTCCTTTTTTTTTTTTTTTTGTTGAAAATTCCTTTATTAATTAAGTAGGTGTCCCCCAAAATAATGTAAATAAATAATTAAAGCCACATTACTATTTTAGTAATATTTTTTTTTTTTAATTTTTTTTTTTTTTTAATTTTTTTTTTTTTTTTTTTTTTTTTTTTTTTTTTTTTTTTTTTTTTTTTTTTGCATAACGTAAGCAGGTCAAGCATTTTCCGTTTTTCCCCGGCCCACGCAAACCTTGCATTGAAAGATGATAATTAAGAAAGTATCCTCATCACATCTTTAAGCCCCTAAAATATCCGAGGCGCCCTGCATTCGTAGGGGTTGCTGGGCGCACACGATGGCTCAAAGGTTAAGTGACACCTACATTTTATTACTAGGATATCTTCTGTTGCTCTTTAATTAAGCTTAGAATGTTGTAAAACTAAAATTCAAATATGTGATAAAATACATTCTTGTATTTTGAATTTATCGAAAATGTACTTAGCACTATAAAGATTTAAGGGGTGAGATTAAACTAGGGCGAACGCGTATGCTCAAGGGCGACACAACTGGAATGATTTTTAGGGCACTTCCCACCCGAAAGTTTGAAATGCCACCTCAAAATTGTCTGAAAGATACAACAAATTCAAGTATAAACTTGTGCCAAATGATTACCCTGGGACATACCACTAAACGGAGTGAGATCAGAAAATGTATGGCACTGGGTGCCATAATGCCCCCCCCCCCCCCCACAAAATCTTTAAAATGTCATTTCCCGTTCAAAAAGGATAATAGAACATTGAATTCAAGTATGTTCAAAAATACACCTTTTTCCAAGATTCAACGGTGCCCTCGATTTCCGCCCTACATCCCGATGAAAATGATCGCCGATTTGAGTATCGATATATACACTGCCTAGTAGCATAGCTACTATTAGATCCGCCACGGGCGGCCAAATATTTTCGATGCCACTAGCAGGAACATTTCTAGAGTGTTTTGCGTCAGTGGACAAGAATTATTTTTACGTCTCCCCTCCCCCCACCACCAACTCTGAAACCAATTATTTTCAACCATTAAATACCATCAAAGCCCATTTGCCCCCCCCCCCCCGGCTAGTCTGGCGCTCTGGAACCTATGTCCCATCTGCCACCCCTTAGCTACGCCTCTGACCACTGGCAACTGCCCCTGCTCTTTCTTTTTGTGTTTGGAAAATTCGATTGTTTGTATGTATGACCAAACAGATTCCCCAAATAGAAGCAGTAGAGGAAGCAATGAACCATTAACGTATTTTCGCGCGTATAAGACTCACCCGTATATAAGACGCGGGTTTTGACGATTTGTGTAAAAAAAAATTACATTAGACGCGCGTAGCCATCTGCCGTACTGAGCAATTTATATCCAGTGTTTCCTTTATCATAAATGAAAATGTGTCCAATGTTTGCAAAACATTGAAATGAAAGGACTTTAAATTCGAAGTGGCCTGCATTGGATTATTACTGAACACTTACTCAATTGTTTTTACAGCTAGGAATAAAAATCGTGAAACGTGAATATCGACCGCAGTAATCGTCCTTCAATATCACGCACTGTAACACTTTGTGTAAGACGCATTTTATATACGCTAAACCACGGTAAACAATGACAAAAACATCTCAATCAATAATATTAATGGTGAGTGCCTGTACCATGCTGGTTACAGCAACTGCCATTCCTGCTAATTATTGTGCAAAACAAAGAAACAATCCAATCTTAAGCTCATCTGAAGTTGGTGTTTTAGAAACAATCCAATCATCAGCTCACTTGAAGTTGGTGTTTTAGAAACAATCCAATCATCAGCTCATCTGAAGTTGGTGTTTTAGAAACAAACCAATCTTAAGCTCATCTGAAGTTGGTGTTTTAGAAACAATCCAATCTTAAGCTCATCTGAAGTTGGTGTTTTAGAAACAATCCAATCTTAAGCTCATCTGAAGTTGAAGCTGTTGTGTTTTGTTGTTATTATTTATTTTTTTTAAATATGTTTTTAACTTCGTCAAATGGCGACCACTTTCCACCGGGGACCCAGGTGCTTTGCATCGGTTGATACATCCTCTCACTTAAAATTATTTCAAATTATTTCTTTCTTCTCATAGATTTAAAATTTATTTGATCCGAATATAAAAAAAATCAACGGAAATCCTAATTCAATCTATTTCTTTTCCATCAGCTTATTCAGTTACACATTCTATGATGTCAATGGTCGGAGTGGGCATAAAAATAATAGTTTAACTCCTCTATCTATTATTTTTTACGCGAAGTACCGGTATTTGTATTTTCCTTTGGGAAAAAAAGATATATTCATTTGTATTGGTCATGAAAAATACTTCAGTTTTTCCCAAAATATTCAATGTAGGCGACTGCACATGTACTGCATATGTACTGCATATGTACTGCACATTTCAGCTTTCTTTCCTATTTCCCCCGGGCCCACCACCACCCCCATCGTCTTAGTAACATGCAACCACAACAAACCCTGTACTTTCACCCCCCCCCCACCTTCCACTTTCCCATCCCCGTCCACAGGCAAAGTGTGACAGACCTCTCCAAACTCGAGAACGAGACGGTGTCGATGTGTGCCACCAGTTCACCTTACGAACTTGCGCGTCTACTTACTTATATATGGACTCGTTGAGAAGTAGGCTCAGTGCTAACGGATCTCCATCGGACTTAAAGGGGCGACTGGGTGAATTGGTCAACTACTGCCCGCTGTATGATTTAGGATACTCTATTAATTAATTGGTCAGCAAACGGACTTAGGTAAATAAAATACAGAAAGCCAATAGCAAAAAAAAAGAAATTGATTTTACTTCTGCTATGTGTAAAAATTTGAATGGAGTTTTTTCTCTAAAGTTTATTATTTGGAGACGATTAATAATGAGCGCACAGCAGGATATTTAACGTCTTTTATGTGTTGTTTACGACCAAGATAACTGTGAGGCTAATCGCCTTGATACACACATATATTTTGAAAGATAATAATAATAAAAAGACAAATAGCTTCAATGTTTTAAGGCAAGCCTGTACAACTCAAAATGTAAGGTGGACCGTAATACTTTATAATTTTTTTTTTTTAACTAGTACGGGCCAAAAGAAAATAGGACAGAGGGGAAAGTTAATAAGTAAATAGTACTAAAAAAGAATATTTCTTTACTTCTTGTGGTGTGTCCTATACAGACCAAGTGGCGCAAATCTGCACTCATCACGGCCGAAGGTTATATAGCGTTGAATTAAAATATTCATTTTCTAGTGTGCTTTACATTTCGTGTTTTATATAGGCGATGCTTTTAGTTTTATTATTATTATATATGCCTCAAGTCAGAATTTAAAATTTTCCAAAGCGAATATGGTATTTAAGGAGTTAGGCTACTAAAGCGCTGATATTATGAGAAATGCTATAATGGTGCATTGGATCTATTTTTAAATACTTGAACAGTGGGTCGTGTAACTTGAGTAAATAGTTATAGTGTGCCGTATTACTTAAAACTTTGAAATCTTCTGCGCCGTCACGCAATTTTAAATGATTGTGTAATTCCGCATTAAAGCTAAATCTCCCAGTTTTACTTGTAAGCCTCCATTGTGTTTACCAGATTTGGCAATGGAATTTAACAGATAAATTAACTTCTTTTGTATTTTTGGTTAAAGTCATAGTTTGTGTGATCTCTTTTTTTCTATCTGATTAGTTCGTTCATTATTTTCCTCTTTTTTTTAATTAGTTGTTTATTTTCTTTCTACGTGAAATTTGTGGACATGATTAGCCGTGGCGACATTTCAGGTTTTTTTCAGGGGGGGGGGGCAAAACATGGTCAGCCTGTTAAGTTGTTTATTACTGGAGGCGCGACAGTACATAGCAATTTAAATAAAACCTTCAAATTAAGGGGGGAGTAGGCAAATGCCCCACCCAAATGAAGTCCATGATGATAAGAACCAGAGCCGACCCTAACAATTGCGGGGCCCTATGGGAAACGGATTGCGCGGGGCCCTTTCTGGGTAGGAATAAGGATAATAAGTGAAAATTAAGATTTTGTATTAGAAAATAAATTCGGGGCGGGGCCTATGAAAGTGCGGGGCCCATTAATGGCCTAAGGCCGGCCCTGATAAGAACTAACTTTGGATAGTGTAACCCTGAGATTTTATACATGGGTATTTATGTTTCAATTTAAAAATGCTTTCTTAAGACACTTAAGTTGTTGTTTTTTTAATCTCGGGCTATATTCTTTTTCAACATCAAAGGCTTCCTCTTCTTCACCCTGTTAGACTTCCACTAAAGTGGTTCTCATAAAGGAGGAGGCGGTCTGGAGGATCCACCAGGCGCTCATAGTGCGTCTCTTTCCATTGTGCTGGAGGGAGTGTGTTCTCTCTCAGGTTCAGCCAACTTTGTTACTTCTGACCAACAAGCCTTCAGATTGACCAACACATGCAGCAGAAACAATAACAAAGTCAGAGTGTCTGCCTGTATGTGTGACAGGACATTCGTCTCCCCCATCAATCTTAAATAGGCTACCATAGGTTCAACAATGGCTCTTGGACGGGTCTACGCTTTTGGACTCTGCACTCTATTAGTGGTTTTATTTCAGGTAAGTGATGAGATTCTCTGTCTAATTTAAGTTTCTCTCTCTCTTTCTTTCTCTCTCTCTCTCTCACTCTCTCTCTCTCTCACTCTCTCAGTCAATCCCTCTGTCTCACTGTCACTCTCTCTGTTTCTCATTCTGTCGAGATGTCTCTCTGTCTCTCTTACTGTATCCTTTTCTCCCTCTCTAATGTCTCTATCTTTCAACAATAAACTAAGGCAGTGATTTTTAAGACTAAGACTTTTTGGGGGAAAGGGGGAAACAAAGGGGGGTGGGGTAATGTGACTTCGTTGAAATTTGCTCTATCACATAGTCATGTAAAATTAATTATAATAGTCTTTTTTGTGCTCTGTTCATGTCACTCATTGCGTAGTTATAAATACACTACAACTATTAATCGTTGTTTTTTTAAAATGGTAAAGCTTGGTTTAACCTAGCTGTGCGTCTTTAAACTCTACAAAGTTGTTAACAGAACACACCCTTCTATCATTTCTCAATAGTTCATTCAATACTTCATTCATTAGTCCACTTGCTTTCACAATGGCTCACCCACACGGTACAAGCCTTGAAAAATGGCCCAATTAACTTGACTACGAGTAAGGTGAAGGCGTTGATGAGAGAATATATAAATAAAAATAGCATAAAGAGTTTTTATGTTCGATATTCCCTGTACTGCTACCGGGAGAGGGGTGGTAACAATACTTTCTCATACAGTCCCCCCTCTCCCAGGCCCACCCTCACTTCCAACCCCATATTAAAGTTCAAAAAACGGATATATAAACTCGAATATTACCTAATTTGTACATAAGTGTACACTCAAACAGTGGCGCAGCTAGGGTTAGTGCCACCAGGAGGGGGGGGGGACAATACCCCCCCCCCATATCCCTTCCACCATAAAACTCGGCAGTTGGCCGAATATTCCCCCTCTCATTATAAGAAGGAAAAAAAGTGCCGATCGGAGCGGACCGCTCCCCCTCCCCCATTTCACAACGCCTTTCTACGCCAATGCACTCAAGCATATTTCAGCATTAAACGTTTATTGTTAAGTGCACAAGGTGGAATAAGAATGAGTCGTCTTTGGCGTTCTCATCCTGAATAGCAACAGCGCATAATAGACGTTGTTTTTTAATACAACTTTGTATGAACTTCTCTCAAGTGTTTAATTTGTTTGCCCGTTTGTACCGATACAGCTGCATATGTTTGTACCGTTATTGATGTGGACGTTTTTACCAACGCAGCTGCGGACATCTGTACCGACATAGCTGCTGACATCTGTACCAATATAGCTGCGGACATCTGTTACCGATATAGCTGCGGACATCTGTACCAATATAGCTGTGGACATCTGTACCGATATAGCTGCGGACATCTGTACCGATATAGCTGCGGACATTGATATCGATACTCCCCTCATAGCTGTACCGATACAGCTGTGAATCTTATGTTTCTATACATTTGAGGACGTTGGTATCGATACTGCTGCGGGCGTTGTACCGATACAGCTGTGAATCTTATGTTTCGATACATCTGTGAAAGTTGGTATCGATACAGCTGTGTATGGTGGGAAAGAGACATGAAAAGAAGATGTAGTCGTGTTAAAAACTCCATAAAAGCTTGTCAGCAATGAAACAACCAGATCTACCCCCCCCCACCCCCAAAGGTCGACACTTTAGTATAGCCTACTATATTTTACTTATCTGTAAAGTCCAAGTATGGCCCGTCACGTTAACTGTCGAGTCTCATCGGATGCCAGATGTGTCATAAATAAACTGCTTTGTTGAATTTACTTAGAAATCGATTTTAAAAGGTTAAAGGGCAGAGAAAAGATAAACAAATACCACAGGAGTTATGTTTTTTTTTACTTTGTCTTCCATTATGTGCATTAAGAGTAGGTGTTATAAGGGATGACGTATTTTGAGACACACTTTGCCCGCCTTCCACGTGCATGACCTCTTTCAAGTCGGTCCCGTGTTGGGGCGGCTAGAAAAAATATCCCTTTGATGATACTTTTGTTTACTATCATCCGTTTCTGTGGAACATGATAGAACAATCTAGAAAATGTGGGAAACAGTAAGACTGTGTGTTCCATTTCCAGAATGATCATCTGAAACTGCCTATAAAAAGGGCTGACCGAAAGAGAGAGATAGATTTTCCTTTCCTTGATTACGAGGCATGCTATGTGTCATTATACTTTGTTGTATGTAGAGATTTTTATCTCCTCGTACAATTTTGTGCTCATTGTATTTTGATATACAGTACCGGTACCAGCAAATCTGTAAGTTTATAATTTTAATTATATTTCTCTTGCTGTTATTATTTAATTGAAGTTCACAAATTAAAAAGTTATTAATTGTAATTAGCTCTGGCCTTGATTGTCGTTTTATTTGGTATTATTTTTAAACGTTGGTATCGTCCTTTATTATGGACTGTTTCTAGAACGAGCCATAGTCTAAAATTAAGAGATTAAATTCTCCATCTATAACGGTCCGTAATAAATTGTGGGCTCTTCCGTGGATATAGAATCCATATTGTTTATTTCTCATTAACAAAATTGGTTTGCTTGTTCTGAGATATTTTGAATCCATACTTTTATAAATACACCAATAATAAATTGAGTGTTTATGGATTTTTGACCCACTGTTTTCTTTAATTTACTAAGACTAAAATTTAGTATACGATACCATATTGTTAACGATACCAACAACAGAGCTAGTTGCAATTTTAAATAAAAGAATATTTTATAAGTGTGTTCATTAAGTTTAAACTTTTATAAAACTTAGTGTTGTGTTTTGCCTGTGTCAAAATGGATTTTGATATTAATAATCCATCAGTAGAGGCATTAGACCCGTGTTCTAGAAGGGAGCTATTTTCCATTGCTAAGGAGTTAGGAATAAGTGTAGCTCATTCAGCAGTAAAAAAGACTGTAAGAGATATGATCATTGTCCACTTCGTGGATGAGGATATGTTGTCTGAGGACGAGCTGGCCTCAGTCGCACAACCTCAAGATCCTAGTATGGAGCTCCAACTGAAGCTTAAACAAATGGAGCTAGATGCTCAGAGAGAGAAAGAAGAAAAAGAACGAAAGTTTAAACAAATGGAGCTAGATGCTCAGAGAGAGAAAGAAGAAAAAGAACGAAAGTTTAAACAAATGGAGCTAGATGCTCAGAGAGAGAAAGAAGAAAAAGAACGAGAGCTTAAACGAATGGAGCTAGAACTGCAAATAAAATTAAAAGAAATGGAAATTAAGGCCCATTTGGGAGCAATGGAAAATAGACTCACGGCTCCAGCCGGTCAGGGTTGCGATGCAATTAAATTTGCAAAAGTAATACCGAAATTTGCAGAAAAAGAGGTGGACCAATATTTTGCACAGTTTGAAATAACTGCCCAAAATTTAAAAATCCCTGAAAACACGTGGTCTACCTTACTGCAGCCGGCTCTGACTGGCAGGGCAGCCGAAGTTTTTGTGTCCTTGAATGCGGAACAGCGTGGGGACTATAACATTGTTAAATCCTTAATACTTAAGGCTTATGAATGTGTCCCCGAAGCATACCGTAAAAAGTTTAGGGAGCTGTGGAAACGGGATGGCCAAACTCACGTTGAGTTCCTCCGAGAAAAGGAACGACTCCTGGATAAATGGCTGCACGCAACGAACACTGACACAGACTTCAAAAAGTTCAAGAACCTAATTCTGATGGAAGAGTTTAAGAATTGTGTTCGTGAAGAAGTACTAACACATATTGCAGACCGTGGCGAAGGTGACGCACATACGGCAGCAGTGTTAGCTGATGACTTCACCATCTCACATCAACTCTCAAAGAACCCATTTGACACCAGAAAAGACAGGCAAAATAAGGCACCAACATCGACTTACAGCAAACCTCCACGAAAACCATATAAGGCCGGTACAAAAGAAATGAGTGCAAAAGAAATATGTGCCTACTGTAAAAAAGAAGGACATACGAGAGATGAGTGTTGGAAACTCAAGAAGAAAACTGAGAAGACCACACATCCTGGTACACCACACAAAGTCTCCGCTTGTACGTCTCGTCATACATCTGGAAACACATTTTCAAAAGTCAAAAGTTTTGGCTCTCCAGATGTCCATACAAACTTCAAAGAGGTTTGTCACAACTCATCAAAGAGTTTCAATATGAACAATAAGGCTAGTTTTACCGACTCCAGCCAAGTTCCTGCTTCGACTGCGAGTTTTATGAGCTTGTCGCCAAGATCCTTTTGCTCCGAGAAGAGGTCTACCTCCAGAGGGCGTCTTACTGAGGACTTGAGTGCAAGTTTTGACGACTCCACACAGAGTTTTACTTCCTCTACCCTAGCCGAATGTTCTCAAGACTCCAACAAGAGTTTTTCTACCAAGGTCCAAAATTCCACATCAGAAAACACTGATGTCATACAAGACTTCATGCCTTTCATATAGGAAGGATTTGTATCACTGCCAGGTGATCTTTCCAGTCTACGACCAATCAAAATCCTAAGAGATACAGGTGCTTCACAGTCCTTATTACTAGAGGGTATACTTCCCTTATCTGCATCAACTGCTACTGGAAGCAACATACTGTTGAAAGGCGTAGAACTAGGATGTATTGATGTACCTCTACATCTCATCCAACTCAAATCAGACCTAGTGTCCGGACCTGTGGTTGTAGGTGTCCGACCAACATTACCATTGGACGGCATCTCGTTGTTGCTAGGCAACGACTTAGCTGGTGGGAAGGTGATAGCCGAACCCATCGTAACTCAAGAACCCTGTCTCATTGAATCTCCAGAAGAAGATCCAGAAATATATACAGCATGCGCTGTTACCAGGGCAATGAGTTTGAAGATCTCCAAAGAAGAGAGTTCACCAAAAAGTAATAAAATTCAATCTGAAGTTGATCTGGGAACGACATTTTTTGCCCAACTGAATGAAGAATCAAAGGATCACAAAACACCAACTCGAACACAGCTCATTGAAGAGCAGAAGAATGATCCAGAAATCGTTAAACTTCGAGAGAACGCTATGACCAAAGAAGAAGCTGAGCAATTCCCTGTTTGTTACTTTTTACAAGATGACATACTTATGAGGAAATGGCGACCTCCAGACGCCAAAGCTGACGAAGATTGGAGGCTTGTTCACCAAATTGTTGTTCCTGCAATTTACAGGAACGAAGTCCTCAACTTAGCCCATGATTCATCACTTTCAGGCCATTTGGGAGTGAACAAAACATATCATAAAATCACGTCACACTTCTTTTGGCCCAAAATCAAGAAAGATGTGGTGGACTACTGCAGATCATGTCATACTTGTCAAGTGGTAGGGAAACCAAATCAGAAGATACCAGCAGCTCCTCTTCAACCCATTCCAGCGTTTGAAGAACCTTTCAGTCGCGTCATAATAGACTGCGTTGGGCCTCTGCCAAAGACAAAATCAGGTCACCAATATTTGCTGACAATCATGTGTGCATCAACAAGGTTCCCAGAAGCTATTCCTCTTCGCAATATCAAGACTCCGAACATCGTAAAAGCCCTGACGAAGTTTTTTACATTGTTTGGTCTTCCGAAGTCTGTACAGTCTGACCAAGGAACCAACTTCAAGGCTGGACTATTCAAACAAGTGATGAACCAATTGGGTATAGAACACTGCTTGTCGAGTGCGTATCATCCTGAGTCGCAGGGAGCACTTGAGCGATTCCATCAGACATTAAAGAACATGATGAGAACGTACTGCCTAGAACAAGAGAAAGACTGGGATGAAGGGATCAACATGCTACTGTTCGCCGCAAGAGAAGCAGTTCAAGAATCACTTGGATTCAGCCCCTTCGAACTGGTGTTTGGCCATACGGTTCGAGGCCCCCTTAAACTTTTAAAAGACACGTGGATGTCATCGACACCCACTGAAGGACTTTTGGACTATGTCCTAAAGTTTAAAACTAAACTTTTTAACGCCGTTAATGTGGCTAAGTCACATTTGAAGGATTCTCAATCCAAAATGAAAGTTTGGTATGACAAAAAGTCCAAATTCAGACAGTTTGCTTCAGGGGACAAAGTGCTTGTACTTTTGCCAATACCAGGACAGGCACTACAAGCTAGATATTTTGGTCCTTATGTAGTTGAGTCCAAACTTAATGACTTAAATTACATTGTGTTAACACCAGATCGTAAAAGAAAGAAACAGTTATGTCACATTAACATGTTAAAAGAATATGTAGAAAGAAAATGTGATGACAATTGTCCATCCTCAGAAACTAATGTTAACACAATCTCAACTGTAACTTCAGTACCTAAAGTAAATGTTACTGAAATATTTGACAGTGTCCCAGAAAAAGTTGGTCATTACAAACTAAAGAATTCAGAAATACTGGCCAATATAGATCAGAAACTTGGACATTTGTCATTGTCGGAAAAAGATGTTATCAAGTCTGTTATTGCAGATTTTGTTTTACTTTTCCCCGACGTGCCTAATAAAACCAACATTGCTGTACATGATGTTGACATTGGCAATGCAGTTCCGGTCAAGCAACACCCCTATAGGGTCAATCCGGAAAAACTTGAAGTAATCCGGTCTGAAATAAAATACATGCTTGAAAATGATATAATTGAACCAAGCTCTAGTAACTGGAGTTCTCCATGTATTTTAGTCCCAAAGCCTGATAAAAATTACAGGTTTTGCACTGATTTCAGGAAAGTGAATTCAGTTACAAAGTCTGATTCCTTTCCGATTCCAAGGATAGACGATCTTATAGATCGAATAGGCGATGCCAAATATGTAACCAAGATAGACCTTCTATCAGGTTATTGGCAGGTTCCTCTATCTGACAGAGCAAAAGAAGTATCTGCTTTTTGTACTCCAGATGGTTTATACCAATATAAAGTAATGCCGTTTGGAATGAAAAATGCCCCAGCTACATTCCAACGTCTAGTTAACAACATTATTGCTGACCAGGAAAATTGCAGCGCCTATATTGATGATGTAATTATTTACAGTCAAGATTTTTCCAAACATGTAAATCAATTAAGAACTCTATTTACAAAATTCTTGCAGGCAAATGTAACTGTAAATTTAAATAAGTGTGAATTTTGTCATGCAACTGTGGAATATTTAGGTCACATAGTGGGTCAAGGTCATGTAAAACCTGTTCAAGCTAAGATAAATGCTATTGCAGCACTTCCACCACCCACTACTAGAAAACAGTTAATGAGATTTTTGGGAATGGCAGGTTACTATAGAAAATTTTGCAAAAATTTCTCAGTTATTGCTTCTCCAGTAAGTAATAAAGAAAAATGCAAAATTTCATTGGTCAGATGCCTGTCAGGAAGCATTCGAAAACATTAAAAGAATACTAGCTAATGCTCCTGTTCTCATTGCACCAGACTTTAACAAACAGTTTAAATTAGCTGTAGATGCCAGTGATGTTGGCATTGGTGCAGTTCTTTTTCAAGAAGATGACCACAGTGTAGATCATCCTGTTTGTTATTTTTCAAAGAAATTTAACTCCCATCAGGAAAATTATTCCACTGTAGAAAAAGAATGTTTAGGTTTAATTCTTGCTCTACAACAATTTGATTTTTATGTCAGTTGTTCCTTACATTCAGTACTTGTTTTTACTGATCACAATCCTTTAACATTTTTGAATAAGATGGTCTCCAAAAATCAAAGATTGTTAAGATGGAGTCTATTTTTACAAGAATATAATTTGGACATAAAACATATCAAAGGCAAAGATAATGTGATTGCTGGTACTTTGTCCAGAAATTAATTTTCTCTGCACAAAAAAAAAATTATGTAGTTGATTATAAGCTATTAAGAAGCTTGTTTAATATTTTTTTAAAGTAAGAAGTTTATTTTCTTGTACTTGTTTAATGGAAAAGAATTCCATTTTTTGAAAAATGAAATTTTTTCTTTTAAGAGGGGAGGTGTTATAAGGGATGACGTATTTTGAGACACACTTTGCCCGCCTTCCACGTGCATGACCTCTTTCAAGTCGGCCCCGTGTTGGGGCGGCTAGAAAAAATATCCCTTTGATGATACTTTTGTTTACTATCATCCGTTTCTGTGGAACATGATAGAACAATCTAGAAAATGTGGGAAACAGTAAGACTGTGTGTTCCATTTCCAGAATGATCATCTGAAACTGCCTATAAAAAGGGCTGACCGATAGAGAGAGAGAGATTTTCCTTTCCTTGATTACGAGGCATGCTATGTGTCATTATACTTTGTTGTGTGTAGAGATTTTTATCTCCTCGTACAATTTTGTGCTCATTGTATTTTGATATACAGTACCGGTACCAGCAAATCTGTAAGTTTATAATTTTAATTATATTTCTCTTGCTGTTATTATTTAATTGAAGTTCACAAATTAAAAAGTTATTAATTGTAATTAGCTCTGGCCTTGATTGTCGTTTTATTTGATATTATTTTTAAACGTTGGTATCGTCCTTTATTATGGACTGTTTCTAGAACGAGCCATAGTCTAAAATTAAGAGATTAAATTCTCCATCTATAACGGTCCGTAATAGTAGGTAAATAATGCTATACTGCATTTATGGGGGGTGAAAGGGGGGGGGTGGGTTTTAATTTTAGGTGTAATGACATGCGCCGGCGAAAAGGTAACAACTCGCAATGAAAATATCCCGCGAATCCTTTTAATTTGGCCACCCCTTGGTTTAGTTTGTGTCATCCCCGATCAAACAGTACGCGACATTTACTATTTGAGGACCCCTGGATAAGTTGAACCCACGCGCGACCCACCAGTAGCAGCACGTGAGCCAACAAACCGTAAATAGTTATGTAAACAACGAAAAGGAGGTCACCCCCCCACACACACCCACACACACGCACACGCTTCTTGGCTCATCATTTTCTTGGTAGAATAAGATCGGTCTTGCCAGTTTAACATACACGTTAAGTTGTGTACTTGGTTGTCCCCCTTGTTTGTCTGTTGGTTTGGCCTCGGGGTCTATTCTCTCCCCTAGCAGCTTTGCTCCCCTTAGCACTGCGGTGAAAGGTCATGACATCAATGGGATAGTTGGCCGGTAGCGTAAATAGTTGTGTCCATGTTTTGGTGGTGGGATATGTTTAACGTACAAGGTACTTTTCATACATTTAGTGCAGGCTAAGCGTGGTACTTTTCATACATTTAGTGCAGGCTAAACGTAGTACATTTCATACATTTAGTGCAAGCTAAAATTTAGCAAATGTTCAGGATTGCCTTCAAAAAGTGTGTAGAAAAAAAAATAAACGACCACAAATGAACTTTAAGTTAGTCATCAAGGTTATAAAAAAACTATTGCAAACGACAAAGAATCAAAGACATTTTAAAATAATTAATCAACTCATATATATATATATCCATACAGTGGTACCTCGGTTTACGAACTTAATTCGTGTCAGAACTCGGTTCGTAACCCGAAACGTTCGTAATTCAAAACATTTTAATCAATAAAATAGAGACAATCCGTTTCAAGTTGAAAGAATCGTTCTTTTTTAATTAAGATCCAGTCGTTTACCTGACCAAACGCAAAGAATGCGTGTAGGCCTACTTCGCGTATTAACAAAGAAAACAGCCAAATAAATTAAATGTCAAATAAAAAAAGATTTATTATGCGTTTCTTACCAAGAAAACGATCATGGGAAATGTGTCAGTTTCTTTGCCATTCTGAATCATTATTTTCAGGAGGCTCTTGTCGCTGTTTCTTGGCAGTCAGGAGGCTCATGTCGCCGTTTCTTGGCAGCCAACTGGGAATCTTTATGCCCCAAGAAACTATAAAGGGAAATTTGTCGCTTTCTTTGCTGGTGAATCTTTCTGAAGTGGGCCATCGCGTTATTCTGAAGTGGGCCATCGCGTTATTCTGAAGTGGGCCATCGCGTTATTCTGAAGTGGGCCATCGCGTTATTCTGAGGTGGGCTACCCTGCTATTCTAAAGTGGGCCACCCTGCTATTCTGAAGTGGGCCACCGCGTTATTCTGAAGTGGGCCATTGCGTTATTCTGAAGTGGGCCATCGCGTTATTCTGAAGTGGGCCATCGCGTTATTCTGAAGTGGGCCATCGCGTTATCATTCATCAGGTTTACTGCCCTGTTAGCAACGTGTTTGTTTGGATGATGGCTCACAATGAAGTCTTCGACGTCTGCCCACTTGCTGCAGATGTCTTTAATCCCGGAAGTTGAAACGGTCACTGGCTCCTCATCATCGGACGACTGCTCCACATTCAATGTATTTAGCTGTTCACTCTGAAACTCTCCGCTGTGGTCCTAAATCAGCTCCTCCAAGTCTTTGCCATCGTCTCCAACGTTAAACCTTGCTCTCCCCCTCTCCCTCTCTCTCTCTCTCTCTCTCTCTCTCTCTCTCTCTCTCTCTCTCCTTCGTTCGGGGGCATTTTCGTTACCCGAGACAATTTTTTTTCGAAGTTGTTGTTCGTAATTCGAATTACCATACGATCTGATGTCGGACCATTGTCCTTGTCCCCGAAGAAAATAAATCCATCAAAATTCTTGAAGCATGAATGCGAAAATTACTTTCATTCAGTTATTATATTAACCCCTCCCACCCCCCCCCCCCACAAACCCGTGGCCGTGCAGCGCATTTAGTGACGTATCTTGACAGATTGTAAACATTCATTTCCAAAGCAGGATTTCATTTTTTAAAATGTTTTTTTAAGCATGTCAAAGAGGCTTTTAAATGTTAAGGTTTTTGTTGGAGCTAGAGATTAGATGAACACTTAATATTAATAGCTCGTATGGATATTGAGTGAGCCGACGACATGAGCGCTAGCTAACGAGCAACTAGTGACCACAATTTATTGTGTGCGTTTGGGTTGTTCCGCAGGCAAACTCTAAATCAAACCCGGATATGGAGTCCGGTTGGCGGTATGACATAGACACGATGAAAATTCCGACAACTCATTGTGGCGTAGAACGCATAAAGAGCACATTGGAACATACCCTCAAAATAACACTGCTGGCCATCTACTGCAATCTGGTCTAACTCCAGACGTCTTTGCACAGTCTTGCCATAGGATCAAATAGGCAAGGACGAGATAGCGAAGCTGACGAATTGAGCAACTCTCCCTCACTTTAAACAAAATACAGCTCAAATCAAGGCTACAACTCAAGTTAAAAAGAAATTGCTTAGGTAATCTTCGCATGCGAAGACGAACAATAACTACACAGGCCAGGTGCAGCATTGCCAGGAAAAAAAATTCTTGAAAACACGCTTCAATTATAGTTTTCAAATATAATTTAATGTGTGTCTTTTGAGCTCTCATTACCCACCCCCACCCACACCCAAAGATTTCAATTTTTTTCCCCAATAGGTTGGTAATTTACCCCTCTTCGCCGACCTCTGGTCAAATATATATATATATACACCCTTTGAGTTGAGCTTTTACGGTTATATTTCAACCTGTGAAAAATCTCAGTTAAGTACGTCATTGCTTCCAACACTATAGCAGCAGACTTACATAAATGTCTTGGGATTCTTTTGAATATTTTCCATTCTTCCATGTAGCCAATATTACATACTATGAATTAGACCGAGACCCTCCACCCAAAAAATGAAAAAAATAAAAATAAATCTATACTATAAAACACCCTGACCCCACGCCGCCCCAGAGACCAATAACAAAGCCCCCCACCCCCCTTTTACGATCCGTCGCTGCATGATTGGAATCAACGGTTGGCTGCCCAAGGTCACCACGCAACTCAAGCGTGAAGCACCGATCGGATGGTTTGGGTCATACAGACAAGCGTTGGTGACAGGACTGAAAGTTGATTCAGGTTAAACAGAAAAGCGTTGGGGACACGACTGACAGACGACTTGGGTAAACAGACAAGCGTTGCTGACAACTCACTCTCCTCTCTACTAAAAATTAAAAAAAAATGGAATCCACTTCCAACTGACTTCACTCTAAAACTGACTTCACTCAAAATACTGACTCTGCACTCAAAACTGACTCCACTATACAACCGACACCACTCAAAAAACTGACTCTCCACTCAATAGCTGACACCACTCAATGACTGACTCTCCACTCAATAGCTGACACCACTCAATGACTGACTCTCCACTCAATAGCTGACACCACTCAATGACTGACTGCCAACTAAAAGACTCACCGTCGTTAAATAGCATTCTTGTTTTCCTTTCTTTAAGAAAGTCCACTCACATAAACATGACTTGCACAGCATGCAAACAAACAAACATTTTAAAAGATAACAACCTCACTAAAAAAAACAGTATCACCAAGTCTAATAAGAAAGATGTTGAGCTATAAACCAGAGTCAAGTTACATAAAAAGATTATGATTTTAAAAAACAAAAAAACATAGTACCGGTATTCTGTGCATTCGCAGTAGACACAAAACCGCCCTGTTGGTCACTTGCCATTTTGGAGATATTGGATTCGATACCTGATTTTATATTGAAATGTAAAATTATGTTCTATGTGCTTTACATATTTTCTTGGTCTTTTAAATTTTTAAGGGACTTAAAGGTAGATATATTGATCTGTTTTGGGCACGCAGCCAATCAATAAAAGTACGACTTAATAGATAGATTGAGAGTTGACGTATGTTGGGCTTATTTACTATAAAGCTTTTCATGCAGTTGGGGGGGGGGGGGGAAGGGGTGCTTAGAGAGTGTTGTGATGTAGTGCAGTAGAAAGGTCAAGGTGAATCTTCGAGAGGTTTGAGGGGGGTTGGCATGACTGACGATTTCACACCCCCCACCCCACCCCCCACTTCCCATTTAAATTTAAGTTCAGATAAAACTCTAAAAATGGTTAATTTTAATTATCAAGCCATAGTGTGTGCATTTAAGTGTCCTCAACCAAGCTTTATACAATCTATATACATATATATATATCATTATGCTTATTGCTGAAATATATACATTGAGTTGTTTGTTTGTTTGTTTGTTTGTTTGTTGTTGTCTTTTTTGTTTGATTTTTTTTTGGTCGCTGAACGAAGCGAAGCTAACGGAGTTTGAGATTTTTAGGGTCACGTGACCAATCTCTTGTGTTGAGTGAATCTATAAGGTTTCTAAATATTGCATATAAATTTGTCAACATAACAGATAGGGTAGGAAGGCACGTTTGGCAGAGCCGTCGCGTTGACCATGCAACCCTTGCGGCTGCATGGGCCTCATATATGTAAGAGGCCCACACTTGTCTGGAATCAGGATATGCATTTTCCCCACAAATTTTGGAACATATCTGCTCTGGTGTTATAAATTACTAAGTCCATCGAAAAGTTTTGAAGTTATTTGAAGTCTTAAAAAACTTTTGAAATAGACGGAGACTCTTCTGTGGCAGAGTTCTGACCGCACATACAAATATCAAGAGGGGTGCAGAGGGAGAGTGACTAAGCTTATTAAATAGTCTTTAAGGAATTCCAAAGCCTTCCACTGAAAACCTGAGACAAGTCATGAAAGAGTGTAGTGGAGCATCACAAACCACAGAACGTTCCGTACGGTGTCTTGTGAAAGTGACTTACTTGGCACCTTCCCAGCTAGCACCGCGGAAGCGCCATGATGTTGTTGTCACCGTTGCTAAGATATTTGAGCGTTCTTGAATTTCTTTTTTATTACTTTTATACATGTAAATAGCCTCTTTGCGCTTTTTAGCGATTTTTTAAAAACGAACTGAATAATGAATCTATTTTTAAGTATGTATCCACTGGAGGAAATGGATTACCTTAACCGTAACATTTATCAGAACGTTAAAACTAAATCATGTAGAAAATAACTTTCTGTCAGTCGAGCCTCGCCTAAAAATATACGGAAAATAGTTTCTTTAAAAACATAGATACTGTGTGCCTTTATGTTTAGTAGTGAGCACCTGGTGACTTCGTATTGAAGATTGAAGTTTGGGAGGCCATGGCGGCGGGGGAGTTCAGAAGATTGAGCAGGTTGCCACTATGGTTTCTCATTTCCCGGGTTTCGTCTTATCCTGGGAAAACAGGAATATAGTTTTCAACATCCCGGGATAAAAATAATTTAATTTAAGATATTATATTTTAAACTGAATTAAATAATAAAAGAGTTGATTTTCCTAGTTGTTTAACTGTAATTTTTTTCTGATAAAGAATACAAAACAATGTTAAGGTTAGTTGAGAGTTTGGGCACTTGCTACTAGTTGCTTCATTTTCCACTGCTTCTCCCTAGTAATGCATAACTAGCTAATAATATGCTTGCAAGCAAAAATTGGAAATAACCACCTATAGAAAAACTTGAACACTAATGAATTTTGCATTCTTTACCAAATTTATAGGTGGCTAAATCTAATTTCGAATCCGTCACTAAATATTTACACGCAAATGTTTCTAACAACTTGTAACAAGAGATTCGTTTCGAATTTTTACAAAAAAAGAACAATTAGGAATAATAATCAATTCATCTTTATTTGCATATGTCTTACTATGTTAATTGGGGACGGGAAGAAACCACCACGTATTTTAAAGTGTTAAAAATATAGTTGGACACACGAAGTCTTGGGATAACCAAGTAACTTAAGCTCAGATTTTCAGCCCATGGGAGATTACCTCGAATGGGTTGCGAATGGATTTATGTAGTCTCGCCTGCTGAAACATTAGACTAAGAGTCGTAGTGATTTTTAAAAAATAGTTTTCGTTTTTACTTTGTGTCTTTAAGTTTGGCTTAAACTTTAGATATGATATTAAATATGCTACCAATTAAACTGTTCAAATATATTAAAGTTTTAATATGTATTTCTCTCCAAAAATTTAACCAATTTAAAAGTTTTTATTTTGAATATATCGTGTTAATGTGGTCGTGATTAGAAAGCGCTTGAGATTATGTGGAAAACTATTGAGTTTCGTACTTCAGTGCGAATAACTAGATTTTACCGGCCTGGCTTATAGCGATAATTTGTGACAACCTGGGACCTCCTGAAATAATAAGAATTATAACAAAAATAATTCGGGATGGGAAAATTTCCCGGGAAGTCTTTTGTTTAATGAACAGCGTGCGGGATCCCGGGAGAGAAACCCTACCCGGCAATAGGACTACTAGCCGGGGGATTTTAAGACCGCAAACTCACACCTCCTGCATTATATGAGTGTTAGTTATAATTGAGCAACATTTTACGTTTGATATTTATGTGGTGACGTGATGTCGCTATTATAAAAGTTCCCTCAGTTGGGTAGCATCCTTAAACAAAGATGGCGCACCAGTCATCTGCTGTTATATTCCACTTCGGGCTAATGTTGATCATGACGTCAAATGTATATTTAGCTGTGTCCTTTAAAAGTCCAAAATGGCTGACTGAACTTTCCACGCGTTTCAGACGACCCACCAATGGTCCTTTTTAAAAGTATGGGACCTAGGGCTCAGTCGACAAGCACACGCCTATATGTAGTTGTCAAGGAACTCAACACATACAAATCTAAACATAAACATATTTATCACAGACGACGAATGGATAATATGAGTATGAGGAGAACGAGAAGCCATTTGTAATGGAGAAATACGTCGCCTTATACCGTTATCAAAGAAACTGTTTGGCTTTAAATGGACACTTTAGTTTGTTTTTAATTTGTATTTTTTTTAATGAATCGTATGTTTGTTCTTCATGACACTCAGCCATGGCTGACACACAAAAAGGGGAAAAGGGTGTGGTGTGGAGGTGGGGGGGGGGGGGAGGGTGATGTGTTGGAATCATGTCCACGTATTAAATCACATTTAATCCATATCTCTAGATTATTAATTTCTACCGTACTCAAAGTACGCGGAGTGGGCGTCGGCCATTACGCGTGTTAAACATCGACTTTACTCAAACTTTACTATTTTGCTCCCCTATCCAATTTTTTTTATGGTTGGGGAGAGGGGTGGAATTTACACCATGATGTACACATCATGCGTCACACACGCTACCACGCCAGCGCCCCTCTCCCCCAACCCAACCCGTTAAAAAAAATCTCATATAAGTATTTTGAAAATCTCGAAACTTAAATACTGGTGGTAATATTACTTAAAACTTAACTACTGGCGATAATAGTATTTAAAACATCACTACTGGTGATGATATGACTTAAAACTTAATGACTGGTGGTGATATGCCTGACACAATGGGCCAAGATGAGTGTTCTTTTTTTTTTTTTTTTTTTTGTTGTTGTGAAAAAGACTAAACGAAAACAAACTTGTTCATTATATTGAACATGAAATACTGTTGTAAAAAAAAAAAGTAAAATTTAAAGTAGTTGTATTTTTGAAAGACTACCGCGCAAGTTTCTTGAAAACATACTTTCTTATCTTTGAATGGCTGTTGTAGCCAACTTGTAACAAGAATACAAATATCATTGGATGTGTCCTCCTCTTTGGACACACGCGCGGCTAGATTGTCCTACTTCTGCTTGTTGAAAGTGGAGATGAGACAAAATTAAATGTCTTCATATTAATAAAAGGAATTAGATACATTTTAAAACAGTAAAATCTGATCAGCCACTGAGTCTTCCCAGAATCCTGTCAATTTCCTGGATCACGTCATGATATTTTAACTTGGGACTCCCGCCCCCGCTTGTCAATAAAAGTCCCACATAATACACGCATAACGAAAGTGACAAATCTAAATGTCTTTGAAAATAAGTTTTAAACTTCCTGCTCCAGACAGGAGTCGTGACTTTTGTGCTATGGTGTGCTAATAGTGCTATGGTGCGTATCAAAAATTTCTTTGATGAAAATGTAAAATCCATATTTTTTTTTAAAGACCTGAATTAAATAAATAAAACGAGAACATTGAGTAGCGATTGGTGCGAAACTAAATGTAAGCTAAATGAAATTATAAAGTTATGAAAATAATAATGTACCAGGCTCTGAATTTTGCGAAATTATTTTTCTTAGCGAGAGCATGGCTTTGATTATGACCATGGCACTTACTATTAAACAAGGATTTGAAGCAGCTCGGAGCTGGAGCAGGATATTTTGTTCGGAACTGGAGCTGGTACAAATTCTTACTGCTCCGAGTTCTGAAAATTGTAGTTAATTAATATTTTATTTTATTTTTAAAATATGTCAATTTTATTTTTAATTTATTTTATTAATTTATTAAAATTGATGCTCCAAACTTCTACCAGTCATGTTGCTCATATCTTCTACCAGTTGTGTCCCATATCTTCAACCAGTTAGGTGCCCAACTCTTCTACCAGTCATGTGTCCCATATCTTCTACGAGTCATGTTGCCCAAATCTTCTACCAGTCATGTGTCCCATATCTTCTACCAGTTAGGTGCCCAAATCTCCTACCAGTCATGTGTCCCATATCTTCTACCCGTTAGGTGCCCAAATCTTCTACCAGTCATGTGTCCAATATCTTCAACCAGATAGGTGCCCAAATCTTATACTAGTCATGTTGCCCAAATCTCTACCAGTCATGTGTCCCATATCTTCAACTAGTTAGGTGCTCAAATCTTCTACCAGTCATGATTCCCATATCTTCAACCAGTCATGTTGCCCATATCTTCTACCAGTCATGTTGCCCATATCTTCTATCAGTCATGTGTCCCATATCTTCTACCAGTCATGTTGCCCATATATTCTACCAGTCATGTTGCCCATATCTTCTACCAGTCATGTGTCCCATATCTTCTACCAATCATGTTGCCCATATATTCTACCAGTCATGTTTCCCATATCTTCTACCAGTCATGTGTCCCATATCTTCAATTTGTTATGTGCCCAAATCTTCTACCAGTCATGTTTCTCATATATTCAACCAGTTAGGTGCCCAAATATTCTACAGTCATGTTGCCCATATCTTCTACCAGTCATGTGTCCCATATCTTCTACCAGTCATGTTTCCCATATATTCTACCAGTCATGTGTCCCATATCTTCTACCAGTCATGTGTCCCATATCTTTTACCAGTCATGTTGCCCATATATTCTACCAGTCATGTTTCCCATATATTCAACCAGTTAGGTGCCCAAATATTCTACCAGTCATGTTGCCAAAATCTTCTACCAGTCATGTTGCCCAAATCTTCTATGAGTCATGTTTCTCATATCTTCAACCAGTTAGGTGCCCAAATCTTCTACCAGTCATGTTGCCCAAACCTTCTACCAGTTAGTTGCCCAAATCTTCTATGAGTCATGTGTCCCATATCTTCTACTAGTTAGGTGCCCAAATCTTCTACCAGTCATGTTGCCCATATCTTCTACCAGTCATGTTGCCCAAATCTTCTACCAGTCATGTTTCTCATATCTTCAACCAGTTAGGTGCCCAAATCTTCTACCAGTCATGTTGCCCAAATTCATTTAGATGTATTCAGTCATCTCATTTATTCCATAAAATGAAATGAAAGGGAAAGAGTTCCCAGTTTTGAGTTATCTATTATTATATAAAAGTGCAACACTTTTGTGGTGAAATATAAATGTATATAAATTATATGTGTGTGTGAGGGGGGGCACGGGTCTAGGAGTTCTCATCCGGTGGCATTTTGTCTAGGTGAGCGTACGCCACTGCCGCCATTGCACCGGGGAATCCGAAAATAAAATAACTGGGGGCACCTTGTAAGAACCGGATGACCAAACATAATATATCTATAACCAAACATAATATATCTATGATCAAACATAATATATCTATGACCAAACATAATATATCTATAACCAAACATAATATATCTATAACCAAACATAATATATCTATAACCAAACATAATATATCTATGACCAAACATAATATATCTATAAGCAAACATAATATATCTATAACCAAACATAATATATATATGAGCAAACATAATATATCTACGACTATATACTATATAAGCGTGTCATTTCTGAATCAACCCTTGTTTCGTTAAAGCATTCGCCTAATGGGGGAGCCCTGCTGCAGCACCAGTGCACAAGTCTCACCGACTCATCTAATCTCTCGTCACGACGGAGACCACCAAAATTTATACCGAGAGATTTGACGAGATAGAAATGATGCAGTTAGGCAGCTTTCGGCTGTTTGATTCAGGCCATGGACTTCAATTCGTTACTGTATAGTGTTGTATTTTTTTTAAAAATATTGTTTTAAGGGTAAAAAAAAGGTGGGGGTACTAACTCTATGGCTCCCAGTTTGTTTGTTTTTTGCTGCTGAGAAACAGAAAGAGGTTCATTAAGAAAAAAATAGTACAATCATGTCTTTACTATATATCAACGAATCCGCCTACGCATATCTTAAAAGTAAAACGCTTTAAATGAAAACCATAAATTACATTTTTAGCACTACAAATTCACAAAAAGAAACAGAAAAAAGGGCGTGTGTAAAAAGGCGTGTGTGAAAATGGGGCGTGGTTAATCAAATAATAATGAAACAACCCCCTAAAAGCATAGGTTTGCGTATGAGTCCTTTATAACATGCAATATCGAGCAATGAAGTGTGCGGCTGAAACTTTGACAAAACATGCATAGAGTAACGAGCTTTATATTAATTTATAAATTATAAAAATCACAACTAGTGGCCCCCCCCCCCCCCCCCTCAATTCATAAGGCTTGCAACCGCACACTTTTCCCAACGATTTCAATGACTCACCCGCTTTTACGTCGCAGATTTATTTCACCAACTATTTCAGAAAAAGCAAAGATTATTATTGCGTTGTTGTTGTTTTTTTTTTTAAAAAAAGAATCTCATTTAGCACACTTATCGGGAATTTTCCGCCATGTTCCCCTTGAAAAACATGAAAACTGATGTTTGGTGGTTGGGAGTGGTGCTGAAAATTTGAAAGAATGTGTTGTCATCGGCAACGAGTCTATGTGCCAAGTTTCAGCTCGATAGCTTGACGGGACGTAGGTCAATTAGCCGTTCAAAGATTTTAGCCAGTCCGCAACCCAGCTATCCACCCACAAACAAAAGTTAATATAAAGTATTTAAAAATGGCACGCACCTCTTCTCGGCCATTCTCATTCACAGGGTGTATTGGCAAACAATACTTTTCCATCTGTCCCTGTCCTGGGATATTTTTGCTAGTTCAGTCCAGCTTTTCTTCATTCTCTCCACCTCTGTCTCTACTCCTCTCTTCCATGTGGCTCCTGGTCTTCCTCTTTTCCTGGTACCTTGAGGATGTCAGTTCAGGGCCTGTCTTGTGATGTTAGTTATTGTTTTCCTTAATGTGTGCCCTATCCATCTCCATTTTCTCATTTTTAATCTCCGTCTCCACCGGAAAACTTGATGTTCTCTCCCAAAGGACAGTGTTGCAAATTTTGTCAAACCATCTTATTTTGAGGATCCTTCGCAAGCATCTATTGTTGTTCTCCAAGTTTCACAGCCGTACAGAAGAAGTGCCTTGACATTTGAGTTGAATATTTTTAACTTTGCTTTTGTCAGTGTTTCACTAGAGTTAATGACATGCATACTGAAACTCAAAAATTATGTTTGAAATGGAAATTTTGCTTTAAATGTTTGCAGACACAGGAATAAAACAAAACACCACGCCCAAATACTTGAAACGTTTTTATTTTTCAATGCCTAAATTTATAAATCCACCCCCCCCCCCCCCAAAAAAAAAAAAAAAAAAAAGTACTCGAAAAGATTTTTTTCTCTAAAATCATAGAATGTGCACAGCAGAGCGTTCATTGAGATTAAGTTTCTAAGCTACAGCAGTACCTGTAAGGAAGACCTTGGGAGCAGCAACTGTGACCCAAAGTTTACATTCTGTTTGGATACGCCCAAGAGCGGGTACGTATTTTATTTGCCTGAAAAAGTCTCACGTAATAATTTATTAGGATGCAGTCCAGTGTAAATGATACTTTTTTCAAACTACTCGGGTTGGTTTGGCCCGGGGGGGGGGGGGGCGGACATAATTATTCGACCATGAAAGTACTTGTCATGTAAACCACTTCGTACATATACCAAGTTATGGAATGAGGGGGGGGGGCATAAACGGTTTTCCTAGGGCGGTAATCATCTGGATTTTGAAACGCTGTCGTCTTTTGATGACAGCACTTTTGATGCCAACACTTTTGATGACAGCACTTTTGATGACAGCAGGGGTGCAAAGAATAAAAAGTAGGCGATCAATTGTCAGCTAAATGGCTCAATGAATAGGCGACCGAAAATGGGAAACGGAAATATTTTTATTAAAAGGGTGTAGATACAGTGGCGTCACTCCACCCCCATCCTACGTCACAGTCTGGATCATTTACGGATTGGGTAGGGAGACGTGACGCATATTGACTAATTGCTGCCCATGGTGAACTCCCAAAAATGTCCCCCCCCCTTTCCGGGGCCATAGCACACACACAAACACATCCGATTTATATAATTTTAGGCCTACTTTTTTATATGGATTCCAAATTGCGGCCTGGGGTGGTCACCCCCCCCCCTTTCCACCTTTTTTCGCAACCTGGGGAAAGGCAAACATTTTTAGTTAGTTTATTATATATTTTTTTCTTTTCTTAGAACTATTACGATCATCCAAAAACGAAACCTTGTTGTTTTTTAATCTTCACAGATACAGCATCGGCTCGTGTGCCTATGCCTCCACCAGAGAGAGTAACTATTATCAAGACACGCTCACAATTCCTTCATTTGGCTCCAATGTGGGGGGCATCGCAAACCCATGGAATGTTACAGTGAATGGGCCACTGGTAAAGGCTTATGTTATACTCAGTAGCATAACTTCAGTTCAGCCAGACATTTGTTCTTATCTGGCTAGACTATTCCTGCGCTTTTCACCCATCGAATTCCAATTTCCTGGAGGGCAAAACTAAAGCATTTTTATAAATTACTGAGATCCAGCAGGATCGGTGATCTTCGTTGGGACGGAAAATATTATTCAGCAACCATTTTTTAATGTCATTTGACAGTCCAGAGAATATAAATATTTTTAATTTTACATCAAGGTTCATAATTTTAATACTATTTTCTCTCGTTAATTTGCAAATTTTAGAGTCCGGCTGTTATGTTGGTAATTAGACTCAGAGATGACGACATTTTTGGAGACGACCACTTGGCAACTTGGCCAACAAACCTCACAGAAACAGTTTACGCTTCATGGCAGGAAGCAAAATGGGCAACAAGGAACACAAATTCTGGAGATTATAGGTCAAATATTTATATAAAATCGATATCATTGTTGTCGGTTGCGTCATAAAAAGGCACATTTAGGCTAATGTGCTGTTGTGGTCCCCCTTATTGGGAGTCACTTCCCTTTGTTTATGATAGATTTAGGGTTCGGGTTAGGGTGAGCGACAGAGGGACCAGTAGCGTGCAATAACCCACATTTATTGTGATTTTAAAGGGTTGGAGATTTTTAAACAAAACAATAAAAGAGTATTTTGTTTGCGCTTAGAAATGTGGATTATTGCCCTTTGAAAGAAATAAAATTAAAAAAAGAACCAGCTTAAAACTATATTAGTTAACTCCTTTGGCTAAATTATGCACCACACTTTTGGATAAAATGTGCACAACTCTTTATCACAACGTATATGCCACTCTTTTGGCTACTCTTTTTCTTTTTTTTGGGGTTTATTTATGATTTGTTTGGGTTTTTTTTGGTTTTTTGGGGGTGGGGGGGGGGGGTTAATTTATGCTCTACTCTTTTGGCTAACATAATCATGTAATATAGGCATCTCTATTTTGGCTAACTTTTATGTCTCACGCTTTCAGGATGAGGTTTGACATTCGCATATACTGCGATATCTACTACTACACATCAAATTGCTCAGTGTATTGCAAGCCAAGTGTACATTTTGATTGTAACCCAGCAACAGGGGGGCAAATTTGTGCCAAAGGTATTAAAACACAACAGTTGTTGCTTCATTATTAAATATATTCCATCAAAAATTCTCTTGAAATGGGATGTCCATTTGTCATCTGACCCAAAAACACAGGCTGGTATACTCAATCAGCAGTTCCAGTCGGTCTTTGGTGACGGCAGAGAGTACTCAGAGGCTGAGTTCCACCTAAAAACCAACATGATGAACACAGCCTACCTCGTCATGGAAGATATTCAGATTTCAGGACAGGGGGTGCTTGCCCTCCTCAAAACCATTAACCCATACAAAGCATGTGGTCCTGACAGTATAAAACCACGAGTGCTCAAAGAATTGGCCAAAGAAATCGCTCCTGCACTGACAATCCTCTTCCAATCATCGTTGTGCTCTGGCAATGTTCCAGCAGACTGGAGAACAGCGCATGTCACTCCAGTCTACAAGAAAGGGGAGCATTCTGACCCTGCCAATTATCGCCCGATATCCCTCACCAGCATAGTATGCAAACTATTGAAGCACATAATCGTAAGCGCAGTCATGAAGCATCTTGAAAGCAAAAATATACTCAATGACTGTCAGTATGGCTTCAGAGTCAATAGATCATGTGAGACCCAGCTCCTTGAGTTTGTTGAAGACTTGATGACAAATCTAGAAAACAGCAAGCAAACTGATGTGCTGGTGATGGACTTCTCGAAGGCCTTCGACCGTGTCAATCATAGTTTGCTACTACACAAACTTCAGAGATATGGGATCCAAGTCTCTAGCTACCTCAACAACCGATGTCAAGCAGTAGTGGTGGACGATGCAAGCTCGTCCTTTGTCAATGTTAATTCAGGGGTCCCCCAGGGCTCGGTGCTAGGTCCCTGTTTGTTCCTAGCATATATCAATGACCTACCCAAGAAACTGACATCCCACGCAAGACTGTTCGCAGATGACACAGCCGTGTATAGGACGATCACCAACAGATCTGACCAAGATCAGCTACAAGAGGATCTCAATCGGTTAGCTGAGTGGGTGGCTAGCTGGGACATAGAATTTCATCCAGCCAAGTGCAAGACACTGTCAGTCTCTAGAAGTTGTACTCCTCTACGCTACCACTATGAATTGCATGGTCATTTGCTTGAGTCAGTTTCCTCCGTAAGGTACCTGGGTGTTACCATTCAGAGAGAGGTCCGCTGGGACGAGCATATTAACAATGTGTGCAACCAGGCAAACAAGACCCTGGGGTTCTTAAGGCGTAATCTAAAGATCAGCAACTCCGGTGTGAAAGAAAGAGCCTATAAAGCCTTTGTCCGGCCGCTTTTAGATTATGCATCTTCGGTCTGGGACCCATTCACTCAGAAGAGCATCGACAGGTTGGAGGCAGTACAGCGACGGGCAGCACGCTTTGTCCTGAACCGCTACAGGAATACCTCTAGTGTTGGCAGCATGTTGGAAACACATTGGGCTGGTCACTATTGGAGGAACGACGACGACAGTCCAGGCTCTCCATGATTTACAAGATAAATAATGGGCTAGTCCACTGTTCTGGCATTAAACAGAAACTCGTCCCTCTCCCCCATAGACAACGACGAGGCCATGACAGGCAGTTCCGGCTCATACCAGCGAGAAGCCAGTATAGGAACTTCTCATTCCTACCAAAGACAACCAGGGACTGGAACAAGCTTCCAAAAGGAACAGTTGAGGTGACAACACTTGACTCATTTGCGTCTATTGCCTCAGGCCTTCCAACCCCTAGTGCATGATACCCTCAAACAGTTACTCTTGTAACCAGTGAAATATCCTCATCAACACCAGGCACAGAGACATTGCAAATCCCATCTACATTCATAGGAGCCATAATAATCAATAAATTGATCATGGGCCCTTAATATATAGAAGAAGAAGAACTGTGAAGTCACTTGGACTGAAACACATTTGGTTTAATAATTAATCTATATTTTGATTGATATTCTAGATTATTAAGGTCAAATGGGAGTGCATTACATGGCTTTAATATAATTAGATCTTTAAAAAGTTAAGGAATTAGTTTAATTCAAAAATATTTATATCAGCTGGGGTGGGGCTGTCTGCTGCTGGAGACAAAAAGGCCATGGAATGGTCTGAGCAGAAGGATGGGGAGGAGGAGGCCAGAGCCCTCCATGGGACACAGTGAAACTGATGATAATGAATGAGGAGAACAATTTTTATTATATTCACTTTATTAGTGACTGATTTCAAGTGAAGACATGGTTAATGATTTATTCATGGAGTAAGTTTACAACAATTGCTTTTTAAATCTTAAACTTTAATTAAATTAACACACACTTATTTCTTGTCTTGTTTCTTATTGATCTCTTAAAGGCTGGACAGGAAACAATTGTACAGATGACATCAATGAGTGCAGTCAGGCAGTTTGTGAAAGGGGAACATGTGAGAATTTGCCAGGAGACTATGTTTGCCATTGCCCTGATCATTACCTAGGTTAGAAAAAAATCAACACCTAAAACAAGTTTGTCGCATAAATCCTTTATATGCATTTTTGTTCGCATTTATGTCATTGAATGTGATTTATCATTTATGTGATTGTAGGAACTGATTTTTAGAATGGGAAATGGTTTTTATTCCTTACACTATTTAAAAAAAATTTAAATGATAAGACGTTTTAATTGCAAAAGCCCTTAGTTAAGGGATTTAAGCCATAAAAACTTTTCAAAAGTTGTTGAAATGTATTAAATTTCTTTAAATTTGGCATCAAAAACTGACTCTTGGGGGTGGGGAGGTGGGGCTGAAAATGTTATAGAATGTGTTGTCATCTGCAATGAGTCTATGTACCAAGTTTCAGCTGAATAGCATGAAGAAGATTTTGCTACCAAAAAAAAAAACCACCACAAAGGAGAAGTTAATAAATTATAACGGATTTTAAAAATACTACGGAACATCATTTCAGCATATTTATAAAAAAAGTTTTTAATTGCATTCATCTAATAACTTAAACTAATATGATCTAATCCCAATTCTAAGAAATCAACAACGATAATAATAATAAGCAATGAAGCCCTAAGCCCTAAAGAAATATTTTCATTGTATGGTTCATTGTCAATATATTTTTAATATACTGTGTCATGTTTGATGTGCAAATTTAAAGTAAGATGTGCTAAGGAAAGGTTTTTTCAACCTTAGGGACTTGTCATGGATTTGTTGTTTTGTTAATGAAATTTTACAGAGTTGTAGGGTACCTGTCATTTAGTGTAATAGGAAATGATCAGAGGGTGGGTAACTGTGGTTTGCAAATGAAAACTATAGTTGCTGCCCCTTCCTAGCAGTGATGGGGATATTTAAAAAAAAAAACAACTGTTAACTCCAAAATATCACCTTTCCCAAGGGAGGCAAGAAGCTTTATATTGATAATTAACAACCATTATCTTTTTTTTCTTTTCTAGGCAAGAACTGCTCTACATTGGAAAACCCTTGCAATGCAAGTCTCTGCAAAAACAATGCAACTTGTTTGCCTAGTAATACTACATACTCATACCAGTGTAACTGTACTTCAGGATTTGAGGGGGCTTCCTGTGAACTAAGAAAAGATCCCTGTTTGACTAACCCATGTCAAAATGGCAGTGTCTGTCTCAGCAGGTAAGATTTCAGAAATTATAGAATTCAATCTATCCCAGACGAAAATAATGATAAAATTTTTATCTGTGTGGCATTTTATTGGGGGGAGGGGGGTGCAGAAATAGTTTACCTGTTTGGTAACATTTGATTGAGGGGAGCAGAACTTTGCAATTAGTTACAAGTAAGGTTGAATAAAATGCAGTGCTTACCACAATAAAAATACTTCTGTGTTTTCAGGACTTAAAAGCTTATCCTCACCATAAAAAATGTTCTTCAAATAATTTAAAAAAAAATTTAATTGAATTATTTATGTATTTGTTTTGAAAGTGAAGGCAAAGAGAAAAATAATTTATTAGTTTGTCCAGAAACATCATACCTTTGGGTACCAGTATAAAAATTTAGTGTGACTGTTGCCTCAATCTGATTTATATCTATTAAAACCTATTTCAGCCCTGATCACACATCCTACTCTTGTAACTGCCCTTATCCATATACTGGGAACAAATGTGATACTCTGATGGCAGGTATGGGTTACTGGTGTCAGACAGACTTGTTTGTCATACAATGCTTTATAGATGTTTTACTCTGGTGTCAGACAGACTTGTTTGTCATACAATGCTTTATAGATGTTTTACTCTGGTGTCAGACAGACTTGTTTGTCATACAATGCTTTATAGATGTTTTACTCTGGTGTCAGACAGACTTGTTTGTCATACAATGCTTTATAAATGTTTTACTCTGATGTCAGGCAGACTTGTTTGTCATACAATGCTTTATAAATGTTTTACTCTGATGTCAGACAGACTTGTTTTTCATACACTTTTATTTTCTGAAATTATTCTTGAGGTGCTGTTTTAATTCTGAAGTTAAGTTTGAAATTTGCAGTGATTACTTCTTGATTATGTTATAAGTATTACAGCATTTCTTAACCAGAAAGAATTTAACTGTAGAAGAGAAAACAGAAGCTGCAAACAATAAATTTAGTTTCATGATGGGAAAACTAAGATGCTCTATTATTTAAATTTAATTCTTTTGCTAAAAAAAATTATAAAACACCTTTTCATTTTTTGCATGGAATACTCAAATGCAGTTCTCAACAAAAATTGGAGGAGGAAAGACGGTTATACTTTATTAATTTATAAAATAAATAATACAATAATATGATTAGATGTTTTCCACCTGGCTGTTGTTTTTCAGAGCAGACATCAGCTGCAATCAACAAAAAAGTCACAGAATCAAAATCACCTACGACTGTTGCAACAACTAAACTTCCAACTTCTACTAATGATCAGAAGAGCACGGAAAACTCCAGCCTGGTACATGGAAGTAACGGTGGAAGTCTCCAGTACTCAAAATCAACCAAAGTATGTGATAAAAAAATTACCAACGACAAACTTCGGGTGTCATAAGTGAATACTGCACCCTGGAAATATTAGAAAGCTTGAATTCTCTTCTACGATGTTTGTGTAATTAAACAGTTTTATTAGATATGAAACAAGGGCATTGACTTAGTAGGGAGCATGAGATGAATTTAGGAGAACAAACTATCTTATAATGAACCAGATAAGTTATGTCTTTATATCCTTGCCAAGTGAACTCAAATGTATTTATCATGTGGGGCTGTCACCCCTTTGCCCTGTTAGTTACACTTCTAAGGATGATGATATGCAAGTATTGCCTCTTGGCCTAACTTTTCAGTTTTGTGAAGCAAATTTAAAACAAAAATTATAATTTATTTGGCCTGAAAGGTGTTCTAAATGTGCAAGATGACCAGGTCAGGCATAAAAAAACAACATATTAGTTTAAATATTTGTTACATTTTAAAAAAATGGAATTTTCATTATGGAACCATCATTTTCACTTCTACAAAATGAATTATTTTAGAAACTCCATCATTTCCACTTCTACAACATGAATTATTATAGAAACTTATTATTTGATATAATTTTTAAAAAAAAAACATTGATTATTATAACATTAAAACTGTTATATTATTGCAAATTACGTGTACATCTTTAAATGTCTAATATGTACTTACATGTCAGGAAAATACAAAAATATATACAATCTTATCTATATGTTCAATTCGTCCTTTAACTTTCTCAGGAGGAAGGTTTTGATTTGTGGTATGTTATCCTCATCTGTGCACTGCTTGCCTGCATCATCATCATCATTGTAGCATGCTTTGTGGTCAGACGCCGACGCAGGTAAAATATAGGAATAATGCATGACTACAACATGCAGTATAAAATACGGGGAGTAAAGTTTCTTGTAGAAAGATTTATAAAGTTATCAAAAGCTTGAACTTAGTGATCTGATAATATTAAGACATTAAGAGGGTTACTGCCTCTGCAGTCTCACCACTCTGCAGTGGGTAGTTCTTAAATAGAAAATATGTGTCTTGGTCATTTATGTGTGTTAGTAATTAATGTCTTTTAATTTTAACCAATATTACTGGAATTTAAAACTTTGAAATTCAGCGTTTAAAATTTCCATTATAGATTTATGTTTTTCTATTTCTCATTTAACCATGTTTTATTTTGTTTTTGCAGAGAGAAAGAAATAAGTTACAGTGCTAACATTTCAATAGCTTCGGTTGAGAAAATCCCATCAAATAATGCTTTGTCATTTGAAAATCCTGAGTACAATCGCATTAAAGATCCATATAGACGACCAGGTCAGGTAAGGAAAATGAATTCCAGCAGATGCAGAGACAAATATCTTTTATAGAAGAAAAAATAACACCACAAGCCTTAGAGCTTTAATTAACATTAAACCCACCCCCATGAATATTTCAGTTAAATTTACGTATCATATATAAAATAGTTTTTTCACTGTTCATAACCATCAGACCCATCATAAAATAAGTAAGTTTTATTTCAGTTTTTATTATAACTTTTTATTTATCATTAGTTATAAGATTTAATTTCATCTTCTTGTTCTTATTCATCATCTTTATATGTAACCAAAACATTGAACTGCTTGATTTATTGAGTAACATTTTTGTTTGATTCCAACCAGATTCTCCCCACGACACCCACTGATGATGTTCTGTTTAATCCCATGAAGCCCCCATTACTAGAGGCACTTCCCCTTGGAGCTTCTGGTGGTGAATATGCTGGGATGGATGATGGGTGAGATGGAAATAAAAATAAATAGAGATAAATGAAATAGTATCAAGGTTAGTGATTTGGTTATAAATGACCATTCAGCAATGAGACGTTGATTTAAATTAGTAAGATATTGGAAAGACGAATTGGGTAGCCATGGTTTAAAAATAAGTACTCAATTAGTAAGATATTGTAAAGAAGAATTGGGTAGCCATGGTATTAAAATAAGTACTCAATTAGTAAGATAATGAAAAGAAGAATTGGGTAGCCATGGTATTCAAAGAAGTACTCAATTGGGAAGTCTCTACTATATTATCCTGTATACTTTGACACACAACTTCTATTACTTGTGTACTGCTTGTTCCATATTTTGTTGTACCTTTGCCATCTCAGGATTCTCTGTTTTCACAGGATTCTCTGTTGTCTTTATTGTTTTTGCTGACATAGACTTTCAACTGATACGTTCTTTTCATAGTTTTTTTTCCTTATTCAGGCTTTTACATACCACGTCCTTGTATAGTAGTAAACTAATTAAATCTAGTATATAGTTTCTCTTGAAAATATTAATATATTCCTACCTATCAGCTATATTAAATCTAGTATATCGTTTCTCTTGAAAATATTAATATATTCCTACCTATCAGCTATGTGAAACCATCAGAAGTGGGAGTTGTGGGAAAACCACCGACAGTCGAACGTGCACACAGCAACCCTTATGCAGATTTTAAAAGTATCAATGCCAAACCTTTAAGGCAAGATTCAGGTATGTTCCATTAGACCCTACACTGTACAAGTCTTTTAAAGTAATTATTTTCTTTTTATAATATTATTATTTAAGATTGGTTAAAAAAATTTTATAAAATAAATGAAGTTCTGTATTTGAAAACCCAATTTTATAAAGTTTGAAATAAATAGAGAAAAAAACAATAATACTTTTTTTTAAAAAACAAAACTCTACTATTTACCCTTGATGCTGTTTTTTTAAGAATCATCAGTACTGGTATATAATAAAAAATGTGGTTTATTTTACATTCAATTTTGTTATTAGTTTTAGACTTTATGTAACATGACTTTATGTATATGACACCACAACTACCTGCATTTCAGTTGCAAGTGCTGAAGAGAATCATTATCAGGAATTGGATGAAGTAAACCGAAAGCTGGATCATCTCCAGGGTCAATCATCCACAGATCCAGGTCAGTCTCAATTTTAATGTAAAAAAAAAAAAAAAAAGTACTATACCAAAGTTTTAATTTTTTTTTAAAAATGATCCAATCTTGGATATAACTTATTAATTAAAAAATTGACAATGATGCCTTCAAAAAAGGGGAAAAGTATTGTCTAAGATGATCAATAGGCAGAAATTCTTGAGTAGGCCTATATCTGAAGTAAACCAGCTTACCTCACACTGAATATAATGTACATCAGGTGTCACAAATAGAAAGTTGAGGGATAAGTTTTATTAATAAAACAATCAAAAATTGATGTGAGAAGCTAAGAGTTTAATCAATAGCAAAATTTGAATTACATTGTTTACAGAACACAGCCTTGGCCGAGAACCAATGTGCAGAAATCGAAATGGTTGTTACTTTGATGTCCCCAAAAACTTGCCCAAGCTCTCACAACAGTCATTTAGCCCTGATGATGAAGTCTTCAACAATGAAGATGATTTTGAAATGACTTATCCTACCATGATGGCACCAAGTCAGTGTATTTGTATCTGTGTGCAGCCTTGTCGAAAATATTTAATCAATAATGACCTTCAACAATTCTTTTTGATATTCTCTGTAGACCTGTTTACCATCAAACTCTTAAAATCATACAATATCATCACAAAATCGTTCAATACATTATCTTAATAGTAAAAAATTAACATACAGTATATATAATGTATACACCTCAAAATCGTACATTGTACGCCAAAATCGTAAGAGTAAACAGGTCTGTTCTCTGCTTTTCAACCTTAATTTCAACTTATTCATTTTTACATGGTCTGTTTAGTTCATAGAACGTATGAGGAGTTCATTTGTTGTAGGTGATCTCTTGGTGTGGCTAACATATGTTTTAAAATGATAATTATGCTATTTAACCGTTATAAATGAAGAAGAGAATTGTTCAATTTATCAGTTTGTTGGTAGCATTGAGGAAGCTGTTGCTAGGCTTCATCTCAGCTGCTTTGTAAATTAATTGTGAGGGAGAAACCCACTGTAGAAATCCCTAATAGAGGGCTGCCTGGCCCGATACTCGTGCTTGGGGGGGGGGGGGGTGCTTATGGGAGGGCACAAACCTTTTCCTTTTTTATATAAGATAGGTAGTTGATCAGATAGGAAGAGAAACACATGGTGTGATGGTGCAAATATAGACACAGGCAGAATACAAATGGCCCTGGGTGTCTTTGTGTGGATCAAGCAAAAGAAGGATGAAAGCTTGGTAAATTTGCAGTAGAGTAAACTTCTTGAAGAATAGCTGGAGAATGAGAGTGCAGTCAAAGAGAGAGACCCACAGTACAATATGACCAGAGAGTGAATGGTATAACAGATGTGTTTCTTTGAAGAGCGGAGGATAAATGATACCTGTTTTGCATCCTTATGTTAGCAGATCATTAGTAGAAATACTGTAGATGGAGATTCTCTATGGTAAGAATTTTCTTTAAAGATGTGTATGTGTTTTCCTCAATCCAGAAATATATTAGAGGTTGAAATATTTGGGATGCTATAACAAAAAGTGGGATACTATAACAAAAAGTGGGATACTATAACAAAAAGCTATTTTTTTGTGTGTGAAGGTGCGCCCCCTGCCATGACCGGTGACTGCCACTATGATGATGATAATGTTGATCCACAACTACCACCCAGAAATCCCCCCAAACTATCCACATTTGCCTATGAGCCACACGATGAAAACCATTATGCTGCAGGTCCGATCAGAACCAGTGATCCCTTTGCTAATGCTCATTACACAGAAGATGATGATGACCCAAAATTTGGTAAGTTGTGTTAACATGAGGCAAATTAAGTTAAATGAAAGTCCCAAGTTTATTCAAAATTATTCAGGATTTTCTACAACCTTTTTTAAAACAGAGCTAATCAAAAGTATAGGCCCATTACATACAATAGCTGCAGAAAAGAAAACCTAGAATCCTACTCAGAGGATATAATTCAAATAAACACAAATGCTTCAGCTTTCAAAGGAGCACCATCATGCAGGCAATGGCTTACGAATAGTGTCCAAACTGTTAATGTGACAAACTCTGCAACTCTTATGGGGCAAACTGCAGTAATTATGAAGCAGAAGCAACTGCTAAGGAAACAGTTTTACACCACATACCTGGTATTTTCACAGTTTATCCCAGCAAACAAAATATTGTTTTTATCTTCTGCAACTGCTAATCACTACTTCAGGCAGCTGAGCATCAAGATCTCACAGCAGTAAAATAACTACTTCAGGCAGATGAGCATCAAGATCTCACAACAGTCAAATAACTACTTCAGGCAGCTCAGCATCAAGATCTCACAGCATTAAAATAACTACTTCAGGCAGCTGAGCATCAAGATCTCACACCAGTAAAATAACTACTTCAGGCAGCTGAGCATCAAGATCTCACAACAGTAAAATAACTACTTCAGGCAGCTGAGCATCAAGATCTCACAGCAGTAAAATAACTACTTCAGGCAACTGTGCATCAAGATCTCACAACAGTAAAATAACTACTTCAGGCAACTGTGCATCAAGATCTCACAACAGTCAAATAACTACTTCAGGCAGCTCAGCATCAAGATCTCACAACAGTAAAATAACTACTACTGAGAATAGACACAATCCTCAAAACCTATGTAGTCAAGCTAACCTTTCAATGGATACCAGGAATTGAAAGAGCAGACAAACTAGCAAAAGAGAGAACATCCAATGAACAGCCAAACATACCTACATCACTTAACACTGCGAAGCAGATTATCAGAGATAACAAGAAAAAAAGTGTGATAAAAATGGATGGGCTGTGGGCTCAGTATGAAGATTTGTTTTCACACACATGCCCAGTCCAGATTCTAAAGATCCAATAAATTGTCTCAAAGACTCAAACAGGTCATAATCTTTCACTGGTGCACTGGACAAACAACTTAATTCCCCTCTCAACCGCATAAAACCAGATAAAACACCAATGTGCCCCACTCTGCAGACACCCAAATGAGACAGTAACACATCAACTTTTCCACTGCCCTGCACTTCAGGACATAACTATCTACCAAAAATACGAGACTACACCAACACCATATATACAAACACAGAACAGCTGCGGAGATTGGGTAAACTTCACCATGGCCGGAGGATGATAATTTAAAAAGTAAACTCATTATATCAGAAACATCATTCAGATCCAGTGGCCATTTGGGAATGTGACCAAAATATGAGTTTCATGAATCAAAACGTTAAAATAAAGTATCTACCCTGGACACATAAAATACAATTTGGTTCACATATATATACATTTTGTTTGTTCTACTCCTTGAGTGTTTTACATTTCAGTGAATTATTATACATGGGATTACCTAGTAGGTAAGGTTATTACAAAATAATGTTATGTTTGTATTACTATTATTAACTAAAAGCTTAGCTTAACCTATTTAGCAACTATAGTAAAACTTTGCATTGTTCCACAGACCTTCCTTACATGGCCCCAGGGCTAAAGGGATCCCTACCTAAACCAAGTAAGTTATGAAATAACTCATACAAAATATCTATAAAACCTTCATTTAAGGTACATCAAATTTAATTCTTTTGTTAAAAAAAACAGCTTTACCTTCAACTAATTAACTACCCACGTTCAGTTTTACCCTCAACTAATTCACCATCCACATTCAGCTTTACCTTCAACTAATTCACCACTCACATACAGGTTTATTTTCCACTAATTCACCACCCACATTCAGCTTTACCATCAACTAATTCACCACCCACATTCAGCTTTACCTTCAACTAATTCGCCACTCCCATTCCACAAAGCTAATTGTAAAAAGTTGGACTTACTTTTTGTGTTATTTGGTAGATCTCTTGTATACACAAGAAAGCATCTATGACAACCAGCCATCAAACAGGTCTTCTGGAACATCCTTAAGCAGTGAGTACGACTCCCCCAGATCATCTGCGCGATTGCAACCCCCTGCCGTGGCCCCTAAACCAAAGATCAGCAGCCCTGAGTGTTTTAAAAATGCTGCCTTTGATGAAGGTGATAAGAACAGTGACCTGCCCTTGCCGCTGTTGGAACCAGTGGAGGAATGGGCTGCGCATGAGTCAGCAGAAAACCCTGACAGCCATGCTCAAAACAAAGGTGAACAATCAGTTCCTAAACCTGGTCTCTACCTGGAGAACCATGGCTTCTCATTTACATAATGAGATCTCAACAAACTTTCTTGTTATTTGTGGATAAAAAATTTTGAATAAAGCCCAGCAGGTGGATGGACTCAAATTAAACAATTTCTCAACAGCAACATTGTAGAGACAAAAAATTTAAAAAAAATAAAATGAGAAGGAAAAAAAATGAAATGAGAACCTAAGTTCCAGCTCATTAAGACTTGTTAGATGGTTCCATAAGAGGAAGTTGAAATATTAAACAAATCAGACATGATTTCTGTAGCCACTTATAACTTATAACAAGGATATTTTTTGCTGTTGATTGTCCTTCATATGCAAAAATGACTAAGGCTTAATTCAAAGGGTTAAAATATAGTAGTATTTCCAACTATGCGGAGGGGGTGCAGCTATTGAAAGGGAATAGCAACATGTTTTTTTCTCCAAGCTCTAACAACTTACAGGAAAACAAATCATGATCTGCTTCATTGCATAGAGCAGGGTCTCCCAAACTATTTTCCCCATTACATATAAAAAAATGTATTTTGTTTTAAACATGTCGAAATTGAATTTCAAAGTGAAGGTTGTACGAAAAAGCTACAAACGTAAATATCAGGGAGTAAAAACAGTCTACAAACATAAATATCAGGTTGTACAGTCTACAAACATAAATATCAGGTTGTATAAACAGCAAATATCAGGTTGTACAGTCTACGAACATAAATATCAGATTGTACAAACAGTCTACAAACATAAATATCCTGATGGGCATGGCCTCACTGCCTGAAAACAATGTCAGTTTAAGTAATTTTTCAGTTTCTAGTTTCCATAGTAGCAATTACAAGCGTTTAAATAATAAGCACAATTATGTAAAGTAATTTTTTTTTAAAAATAAAATTGTAGTTTTTTAAAAATATCTTTCTAATTGGCTGTTGTTCATGTCAAGCCTTAAAATATCTTGTTCCACTATTTCTTTTGCATTGCTTGAATGCAGTCCCTCATATATTACAATATTTAATCTGGTATCATAACATTTATTGCATGATGATGATGATATTTAATATTAATTAAAATTCCAAAGTATCTTTACTTTTATCTTAGATTTTTACAATTGCTCTGAATAAGCTTTATCCTTCAAAATGAAATGTTCAATGACTTTATAAAATATTGTGCTTTTTTTTCTCTCCAAATATCATATAGTGATATATATTCACATTTTTATTGCCTAGATAGCACCTAATTGTTTTAATTCCATGCTACCATGTCAAAATGGCTGCTATCTTCTGACTTCAGTTTTGTCATTTGTGATTATGTTCTCCCTAAATATACTTGCCCTGTTTTTGCTAAGTCCATTCCTTCATTTGTTCTGCTTTTATAAATTGAAAATACTAACATATTTAAAACTTTTATTTTAACAAGGTGCCTTCAAGTCTTAAGTCAAGTACTTAATAATTGTATATTTTACATCTTTTAAAATGTATAACCTTCATAGGAAGGTAACAATTGTTTTTTTTTTAAATAATGGATTAGATATATTTAAAATAAAGGGCACACAATATATACAAAAGAAGAATAAATGGCAAGTTACTAGAATTTGATGATATCCAATGAATTTGTTTTGAGGATTTACGCTCAAGAATCAGCAATTAATATGTATCTTTTTAAACTTTATTTGTGAAAGGGAATCTATTGTAAATTGTGCATAACATCAAATAATTCTTCCCATTGTCATATTCTATTAAAAGCTGTGACATTTTTTACAAATATGAATGTAAATCTTGTCTGTTGGTGAAGACTCTCTGTTTAAACATTAAAGATTTTGTCACAATTAATCAACTACATCCTGCTTTTGAACCACTCAATTGTTATTACAGGTACTCGATTGCTTGATTTTTTAAAAACTCATAATTATCAATGTAAAAATTGTACCTTTCAAGCAAACATGCTTGTTTATTTTCATCTTTTAAATAAATTGTGTTTTCCCTTGTCAAATGCAATTGGAGCTAAATGTCTTCAAAAATAATTGTGAATCTTAATGTGTTTGTATAATTAGTCTTTTGTCTGTATATTTTGAGCCCCTATATTAATAATATTATGGCATTAATATGCTCAAAGGAACATAATTTAAAGAGTGAATAAAATTCAATTGACAGAAAAAAAATTATTTATATGTGTGCCTTTGAAATTATATGCAAATAATTGGATCACAGAAGAATAAAAATATTTTGATAGGAAAAATCGTATGCTTTTATGTTGTTTTTTTTCTCTTCATATGAACACAAACAAAGGCATAATAAATATAACTGTTCTGTTGTTTCAAAGGTTAACTGATAACTACAATGTTTGCAACCGTTACCCAAGAGACATTTGATATTAAAATTAAAATATGATGGCTTAACATGTTTATATTTTTAAAAAACTTAACGTTTTCTTTGCTAAAAATTATTAACTACTGTAATTTCTTTTTTGATATGGTACCATATTTAAATATGATGAGCATTGTGAAACTTTTTGTGATGTTGATTATTTTGTACATAGAAACTTCATCAAAGCATATCTGAATTATAATTTTTAAAATGCTGAGAATAAAATGGATGCCCAAGAACTTGTTGGTGATTATCTATCTGCTATCTGACACTTTCACATGTTGCATGATTATCTATCTGCTATATGTCCCTACAGGTGTGCAGACATATTTGAGTATAACTGTAAAAATATAACCAATGAATGAATCTTTTAAAAATTGTTTAAAAATCAGTTTAATGAAGGAAGTCATTTCAAACACAAAATTTCAGGCATATCAATACATTGTAAATCTGCTGACCCTTAACTATTTAATTAATTGTATTCATATTTTAAATGAAACGAGGAAGAAACTTATAAAGGTTAGTTTAAACAATATTTGTGCCAAATGAACTTTTTTTATATTTATCTTTAAAAAAAAAAAAAAAATAGTTATGACTTTTGAAGACATAAGTATATAAAAAAACTTAGTCGGCCATTGATCATGAACAAATTCAAGCTTACTTAACTAAGCAAACAAGTATAAGATTATCATAAAAATCAGAAGGAACTGTTAATTATTCATCACATTAAGAATACTTTCACTGCTGCTTTCGTATGAGGTGGATCAGATTTAAGCTATTAAAAAAAAAGGGCAGCATTGACATACCATACCCCTTAACCCATTCAATCCCAGGCGCTCAGAAATTTTGTAACTGGAAACCCCAACCAAAGGGGAGCAACTCCACCCTTACCACGGGTAGGTTTTGAAAAAATTAAAAACAAATCTATTTAACAGTATAATCATATGAAATAAATTGATTTGCATCCATAAATGGTTGCTATATGTGTTGTGTAACATTATTTACTAATGCTTTTCTTGTGTAAATTCTTATAATTCAATTTTCGACGAAGTATTTGAATACAAAGGATCATAACACTAAAATAAAAAATCTGCTTTTAAAATAATGAATGCTCCTCACTTAATAAATAAAAATATCTTTAATAATAGAGTGATCTCCCTTGGTCTCGTTTCTAGCGAGATTTACGTTTCAATAGCGAGATTTCCACTTTCTTTTTAGCAAAATGTAAACAAACATTTGAGTGGCCGGATTCGGGGATTGAATCAGTACTGGCCGGATTCGGCCGCTATGGGATTGAATGGGTGAATGCTGTCAGCTGTATATTTTCCTCTTTATAATCAAATAGCAGCGAACAAATTTATCTATACAGAAACGGATATATACAAGTTGTGTGCCAATCATTTCATATATTTATCTTCTTGTTCAGCTAATATCTTTGCAGAAGATTTGGCATCATGAAATAGGCCAGCAACTTCTTCCACCTCCTCCTTGGTCACAGAGTCTTTCCCGTTGATTCGAGACATAACATTAGCAGGTGTCAACATCTGTACAGCATACCTAACGGAGAAAGTATAGTAACGTCCGAGTTAGAAATTCTGTAGCACAAGAATGTAAAAAATATTCTTTGGGATTGTCTATCCCCAAACTATGAGCATTTGACCATCTATTTGCTTTTGGTACTGCATACAATAATCGGCATTTAATATGGTGGCAAATGTAGACTACTTAGTTTAAGTGTAATGATAAACAAGTGCCCTTACCTCAGTGTTGATTTAACACCTGTGGCTGCTAACATTTTCAAAGCCTCATCGTCAATCTGGATTCCCTCAATCTGTGCTCGGATTTTTAAAATCTGCCAAGACCAATGTTTAGTTTTTATAAATAAATGTTCAAAATATTAAAGACAATTGAATGGTTTCTTGGTTAAAAATTGTAAATGACTTCCTGTTAATATAGAAGCTAACAATAACAAAGCTGTAGAAATAACATAAAAGTTACAACTTTACAACTGTTTTTATTTTTAAATATGAACAAAGAAAATAATATACTTTGCCACTGAAAAGATTTTTTAATGATAGAGGGATGTAAATGTATAAATAAAAACTTTATCTGAGCAATAGAAGTCAAAGTAAGAAGGGTGACAATACCTGCATCATTTCTTCTTGAGAGTATGGGAGTGTCCTGACAATCATTATTCTGTCTAACAAATCCAGAGGCATCCCATGAGGTGCAATAATATCCTCTGTTCCTCTGTGGAAATTATATATTTATCATTTAAGATCACATTAAAATGACATGCAAAGTACTGAGCACAAATGTATGACAAGCCTGAGAAAAAATCCTCAAAATCAAATGGTAGGACGGGATCCCAGACACTGGGGTACTTGCACACGCAGGTCTCCCCAGCATCTTTATCATTTTAATGTAGTCCCAGCATGTGCAAATCGTATGTCAGACGACCGCTTGCCCATATGTTATGGTAAGCTCAAGCATGGAAGGTGGTTTTCTGGTGGGCAGAACAAACACTTTAATTACAAGACAACCTTAAAGCCTCACTGAAAGTGTTCGATATAAACTCTGAGACATGGCAAGAATCTGCAAAGGATCGAACATAGTGATGATCTTCTTTACACAAATTAGCATAAATACGAAGATTTAGGTGTCTTGGTCAATTTCGATTATATATATATTTACATCAATGTTATTCAACTAAAATCAAACACACACAAAAATCTATTAATGCAGATATTGAATTCCGATGTACCGGGTAGCTTGAATATGCTACATATTCAAATTTTGTTTTCAAAGAAATAGCTAGTTTATATCACTTACCTGGACAGGTATAAGAATGGCTTGCCATTTTTAATAGATTAACAATATAAAAAAAAATGATTTCCACGGTGCACATCATAAACCATGGCGGTGCACATCATAAACCATGGAAGCACTATCTTAAACAGAGCTCTGGGTTAATTTTCAAAACATCATAACTCACATCGACAATGGCAAAAAACCCCTAAAATGATAAATAAAAGTAATTTCTTATATAAATAAGATCAACTGGATGTGAATAAATGGGCTCACTTAATGACACACTTGCCCCTGTTGGTGGCAAAGATAACAATGGGTGCTATTGTTGACTCCAGTGCTCGATGCAGGTAGGTGAAGCACTCAATGTCCAGCATGTGAACTTCATCAATAAATAAAACACCAGGCACAAGCTCAGCAATGCCCTGGTCAATGTACTTGTTGACCACTTTGTTAATTTCTTTGCGCAATTTATCTGCAAGGCAAAGAATTTAAAAAAAATTTAATTGTCAGTGAATCATTAGGAAAATACTTTTAATTTTTTTTAAATGAAGTATGCAAAAATCAAATCCTGGACACAATATATTTTGAGATAAATGAAAATGTATCCTCACACTCAAGAGTAAATAAAAATTCATCATATATGTATGTGGCTTTCAAAATTGTCTTTATACAGTCGAGTAGTGCTTTAGGTTAAGTTGCTGAAATATATTCAAATGAATTCAATGATGAATAAATATATAAGAAGAAACCTAATCAACATTACGTATCCAATTGGTAAAATTGACAACATTTACCAGTGATTTCTGTTTTCTTTGGCTTCATCAACTGCCCCATCATTGACATAATATCTTGACCACCCTGTTACAAGACAAAAACTCCACTGAAGATTATCATTTATTGAAACACCATAAAATGTATTGAGATTAAATATTACTTAGATCACCTAGAGATTAATTAATAGCCCCCTCTCCCCCAAAACCTTTACATTTAATTAATGTAATTGGAAAATATAGCAAGCCAGAAGGGGAAAGCAGAATTAATATATGACCTTTACTGACCTGTGGTCTGGCATTAGCAATATCAAGGTCATGCAGAGTGACATCTTGTATGACCTCTTTTTTCTTATGCACATCACCTTTAGGTAGGGGCACATACTCTTCTGCTTCTAAATCATATTCGGTGGCATAGTTATCTGACCTGCCCTGCCTCTGTTAGAAGATCAAGTGTTTTAAAATTTGTAAAGAGAAGGTGCATCAAAGTGTTAATGTTTGCAGCAAAGTCAGTTTTAAAAATCTCAACACACAAGAAAATTTCTTAAAGTTCTTGTATCATACAAAGCTTCATACATTATGAGTAGTGTCCTACACTTTTTGGTTAATAAATAATTTCAAATAGATATGCTTGCTTTAATATTTACGTTTATTTTTTTTAAAGTTAACTCCAAGTCTAATATGCAAGGGAACATACATACAAGTTAGCATAATCACATCAGTAGAAGGTGCTCAGATGCATACTTGGGTTTGGCAAATATCAATACCTAAACAATTGTTACCAACTGCAGACCTGTTTACCCTCACACTCCTAAAATCGTACAATATCGTCTCAAAATCGTACAATACAGTATCTTAATAGTAAATAAATAAAAATACAGCCTACATTATGTCTATGATAACTACTCGTATAGCGCGTTCAGTGGAATCGAGTTAAGCTGGCGTCAAAAAATGGAACGCGTCGTAACTTGTCGTAAGCCGCAAGAGATAACTATGTCATATAAAATTAGATCATAGAAAGCAAACAAACGCAATGTGGGGCCATCTATATAGCATGTAATAGTACCAATAAAAGTCAAATTATATAACCCCCTCCCCCTTGTTGAATGCGTACTTTTTGTTACACCCCCCCCAATAACAATAATAAACAAATTAACAAAATCCATTTTATTATATGATGTTACTATTGTTACAGTAAATAAAATGTGACACAGGTTTTCACCCCAAGTGATTCGGTCAGCCCAGGCTCGAAAATCGTCTTTAGAAAGGAACTTATTTCGAAGTGTACTTGTAAGAATTTCACACAGGGAGCCTGGTGAAAACCTAATAAGGCATAGGCGCCGGCAAACGAGAATTTTAGAACCACTGGAGTAGCCCTACGAAATTTACGTCACACGCGCGCTGAACATTCGGTGGACTAAACATTACTGTAATTTCTCTACTACTAAAGTATAGCTAGAGAGTTCATTTGTGAAAATACAACTTGACAACATCACATTTTAAGGATATAAAAATATCACCACAATGTTTGGCAGTTATCTTATACTAATGCTTTATGTTTTCATAAAGAGATCCCTGTAGTGGTAATATTTAACATGACATAGTCACAACACGCTGCAGTCCACCAACACGTCTTTCTGTGCTGTGACATCATTATTTCGCTCGGCAGAACAAACCTTCCCCCACCCTCATTAATGGGGGGGGGGGGGGGGGGAGATTGTGATTCCATATCCAAAATGTTGTAATAAAAATCGTTGAGGGGACAGAGCTGCTTTGCAAGTTCTCAAAATATTTTTAAATCCCGCTTACTAGATCATATAAAATATGTCCAAATCCAACATTACAGTGCAGAACAGTTGGATAATGTATTTTATTTAAAAACCATAAAATAATAATGTAATAAAACTACGTCACAGGCTTGGTAGCCGTCAAAGTTGACGGTGAGTGAAGTTGTCGCTAGGGCGACTAGTCTAAATATTACTGTTGATGCAGATAGCAAGTTCACTGTGACAAAACAATATAACCATCACAATCAATACGATACGTTGCGGTGATATTTTTATAACCTACCAATCCCCCTACCCATGTGTCTCGTATGCCACACATTTCCTTGACAACACCCACCTCCCCATCAGTGCGTACATACTATATAGAAGGATGGTCCCAACTTTAAAAAAAAATACAACCAATTGTTTTTCTCGGTCCATTCACCGCCAGATCTTTTTTAGAAAGCGCTAAAACTTCCAAAAAAGAAAATGTATCTTTTTTTTTTTTTTTGAATCGGAAAAAATAATTAAAAAATTCATCCGGTCTCTGAAAATCGTAGTTTTGGCGGGTCTCAGCGTACAATCGTAAAAAACATCTAAAAATCGTACATTGTATGCCAAAATCGTAAAAGTAAACAGGTCTGCAACTGGAAATGTCACACAGTGAAGGCCTAATATTTAACTACATTTTCGACCAACCTCACAGGGAGGATAAAATGATGTAGCTAGGGTTTGTACAGGCCTAATTTATCTAGCAAAAGTCTTGCACAACATTGTGAATATGTTCCTAGCATTCAACAAACCTTGACAGCCCCACTGTTTGCTTCAATATATATGACATCCCCAACCTCCACTTTCTCTTTCTGTAAACTTTCATATATTGAGGGATCAAGCTTCAGTTGTTTGGTTCCTTTGGCGGTCTTCAAACCAATGACAACATGGCTAACAGTCTTGCCATATCCTGACAGCATACAATTAACAGAAACATGAATATATAACATTCACATAAAAGGTATTTCCTAATAAATAAAAACAAAGTTTAATTTAGTAGTTGGATTCTTGTTATGAGTACATATTGTGTGGCTGTTTGATATGTATGTGTATTATGTGAATTATTGGAGGTAAATTGAAATATCTAAACCATAAATTATTATTAACAGGATTTTTTTTAAAAACTAACCTCCCATAGGATTTTCAGTTTCTGCAGGAGTCAGCTCTGTCACCTCTCCTTCATAAACTTCTTTAGTTTCTTTGATACGAAGTCCAATAGCCCTGCGAAAATTCTCCATCAACACCTCTGTCTTTTTAATTTCTGATGAGTAAACCTCACTACCAACCATAGGACAAAAGGGAACCTTTGAACCTAGCTCTTGAGCAATAGCCAAAGCAATAGCAGTCTGAAATGTAAAATACGTATTGACACACAGATGTAAAATACGTATTGACACACAGATTAACTATCAAAAGAGCTCTAATTAAAAAAAAATGAAACCAAAGGTTTAAAGTTTAAATCCAAAAGCAAATACTTAAAACCAATTGATAGCTTAACTGTCAGTAAAAGCAAAGCCTGAAAATATTTCAATTAAATACCTTTCCAGTCCCTGGGGGGCCAGCTAGTAATACAGCTCTGCCTGCCATCTTTTTTGATCTGATCAACTCTACAACAACTCCTGCGGCCTAAATTGCAAATTAAAGAGAAGTTGTTTATTTTGTACTATATCATAATATTAATATACTATTTATATCAAAGACCCAAAATGAATCAAACAAGACTCATACATTTTCACAGAGTAAATAATTATTACTAGTCCTCAAAGTAGATAATTATGTATAAAAACAGGATAAGGACTATTACAATTAACATTTAATAACATGCAATAAGTTAAAAAAATTATAATTCTGCATTTAGTTAGGTACTTCGCAGAAGCAAGGGACACTTCTATAAAATTTGTATCGGAAATGGAGGTCGGCGCAATGAAATCCGAGTTTTTAATTTTTTATGTGCATGTAATTAGAATAAATCAGGCGTCCTTCTGGTCCATAATTATGGTCAAACTCCGCCCATTCACGTTAGGAGAAATGTTGACCTACATTCCTATTAAGTTATTTTTTTAATTAAAACAACTTTAAGTGAGGAAAATCAAATGTTAATATAAGGCATCTTTGCATTAAAAAATTCGGTCTAAATATTCAGGGTAGGTTTTTCATATTAAATGTAGGTCTGCATAATATATTGAAGTATATGTGTGCAAAATTTCATTGCGCTAGCTCAAGTCACATTTTCTCAATTCTCTCCGTTTACCTCATTATGCACAGGTCGCCCAGGCCATTTTGGATTAGTGATCACGCCCCCTTTTAAATGGCGGAAGACGCCGATACTTAGCTTAGGAAATATTCAATTATTACCACTATATAATATACTTCAAAATATTTGATAACTTGTGTTTCAGAATGCATTTGAAAGAGATTTAAACTGGAAGGTTTTAATTTGAGTTTTAAAAACCCGGTAGAGTCCATATTATTAGCTATCAGAATTCTCCGTGTGCAAAAGGTCGTCATGGGCAACCATTCACAGCCCTTGCATAATGGCAGTACTACCTCAGAGTTTCATTCATAAGAGTTTGCCGTGTGCAAAACTATTCAACCATTGGTCAGAGAAAGTTTTAATTAATTAGTCATGTGCCAAAGTTGAAAGTTCAAAATAAGTAGATCCCAAACAGTATTTTAGGGGATGCATTGCCTTATATATATAGACTATATAGCTTGGCTTATAGTGGTATAATGGACGCTGTAGATTTGGTAAACAGAAAAGCCTTATATTAATACATTATATTAAATTTACTGGTATACAAAGTGCATAGTTAGATAAATTATAATTGTATAACATTATTTTTTAATACAGCATTAGTTCTGAAAATAAAAGTCTTATAAAATTATCATTAAAACGAGAGTTATTTAGCTCGTGACGCGAACAGCAGAATTGGGTCACAGAATGTGGCGATGCTGTCCATGTTAAAAAAATGACAAACTAATTCGTACTTTAAAAATTCATAACTTTAAAACTACAACAGCTAAAATATGATTTTGGTGTTATAATTCTGTTAAAAATTAGCTCTATTCAACTATGCCATTGGTTTATTTTACAAAAATTGTTGAATTTTTTACCAAAGTACCTACATTTAGTCATCTGAAAAATGTTCTACCTGCTACCTACAATCTTACTTAGAAGACCTAGCCTAAGGTGAAAAGAGACAAAAGTTAAAAATGCTTTGACTGGCTTTAACTTTGAGCAGGTGGTTCTGTGAATTTTTAGGAGTGGGAATACACAATTACAAAAACTAAAATGATGACTCTTTTACTTTTGTTTATGTACGATCATAATTAGAGACAATGAGTAGAGTACTATAGTAGAGCAAAATTTGAGAGTTCAAAATGAGGTGTCATTTATTATTAAGCCTACCCATTTAGAGACACTACCCGTAGTAGTTCTAATGAGTCAATCCATCAATGATTCAATCATCAATTGAATATTGATGTGCAACATAAATAAATCCCTACCACATTATTCCAATGCTAAATTGTATCAATTTTTAATTGCTAACTAATAAAAAGCATTTTTAATATTAAGAATATGAGCAACCACACATAGTCAAATTGCTTCCAGAACAATCTCCGCTAAAACTAAATGAATCAATGAGATATAAGGCGCGTCCATCGTTACCACTACCGACTCGCTATCACTAACTACACCATTTATACCTCGCGGGCCACATCTTGTCCAACAAGACCAGCTGATGATTGAACGGCATATCCATTTTCATCAAGACCTAATCCTTTGATGTGACTGTGGGAAGCTATTCGTTGTGCTTTCGAAGTGCTTTTAACCTCTTCTATCTTCATTTTGAGAATTTATTAGTGATACTAAATATCACACGCGTACGAGCGGTAACAAGTAATGGTGCCACAAATAGAAAAGTTGTTGCACTACAAGTCAAGGAGAGTTAGCATATTTCAAAAATAAATAAAAGAAGTTAATGTACATTTAAGAAATATCTTTTAAATAATAATATTTAAAAAATATTGGTATAATATCTGTTAATTACTAATTAAATTTAAATTTTACACTTCAGATTTTACGACTATCAAATGCAGTAATAATGCGCAAGCGCATTGTTCATAACAACCGTTGTCAATACTAATGGTGGACCAACTAAAATATTCAACATGCAGAGTAAACATTTAATGAACACGGTAATTATTAACCAGAAGAAAAACATGTGTTCCAATCGACACCCATTTATAATTTAAAATGTTTTATTCATTTTTTATTTGTACTTAAATATATGAAAATATTCATTACCTTCACTTTTAATGAGTAATAAAAAATATATTAATAAAATGATCATCATCATCATGTCCCATAGTCCTTGGACCATTCGGGCGCCACATATGACATGAAAACTATCCTTCTATATTTCTCTCTGTTTTCTGCACTTCGCACAGCATCGCCTAGTTTTAGTCCTGTCCACTCTTTGATGTTATCTTCCCATCTTTTTCTCTGTCTTCCTCTTCTTCTCCCTCCTCTCGTTTTGCCCTGCATGATTTCTTTGATAAGCCCCTGTTTTAATATTTATAATGAATTGTCGCTATTGGGACCCAGGTCCCTTGAGACTAAATGCTATTCTGATGTCATTTGTGGTAGTTTATTTTAGTTAAACTGAAGACGTAAGTTTAAAAACATATAGCCCATTCCATTATCTTTTGACTAACAAACCCAACAATAATATTTAAAAATGTTTTTTAATAAAGCCAACCTCTCACTCTTTTTTGGCTCTGAATAGCCACTTCGTATATACATCTGGTAAATATACTAACTTTGGTCAATATTTGGTACCAACCAATATTTTAAAAGGGGTCTCACTCCCAATTACAAAATACAGTTTCCATATTATATTCAATTTTTATACTCATTATTTTTGGAAACTTTTTACAGTAATTCCAGACTCATATATTTACTATATACTAGTGGTCAGAGACAAATAAGATCAAATTATATTAACTTTTAATTAGCAAGAATACATTAAATTGTAATCAGTTATTCAATAATTTTAATATCCTATACCTGGATGGAACAATCTTTAATTTTTTAACTAAGTGGGCTAACTATAAATTTTTTCAAAGTATTAATTACCATAAATTTCATAATTGTATAAGAAAAAAAAAATTTAAATCCTATTTAATTTTTGTTTAAATTTGCAGAACTAATCAAAGAGTAGACGGGATTAAAACTAGGCGATGCTATGCGTAGTGCAGAAGACCGAGAGGAATGGAGAAGGGTAGTTTTAATGTCATCTGTGGCACCCCAATGGTGGAAGGACTAAGGGACATGATGATAATGATGATGGGAACTAATCAGAAAAATAATTATCAATTAATAGCGGAATTTATTTTGCTCTTCAATTTTTTTCAGGTGATATATTCAAAATGAGTGACCAAGACAGTGCAGATGAAATTGAAGATCAGGAAGTAAATGAGGAGGATAAGGAAAAGGATGAAAATTTTTATGAAAAAGAATTAGATGATTCTGAAATAAAAGATGATTTGATTGTGGTTAATAGAGTTTTGCAAGAAGATAGTAATTTAGATGACAATTTGGATAGTGATGAGGAATATGGCTTGAACACAATTAGTGATGAGGAGGATTACCAGCCAGCTATTGCAGCACTGCCTCCTAAAATCATCAAGCAAGAAGAAAATCAAGTTGAAGTTTCATCCAGTCCAGCATTCCAGTGTTTAGATGAGGTTGTTAATTTACAATTTTTAAATATTAACTCCTATATTTAACATTAATTATAGGCATACAAATTGTTCAAATAACAAATCAGCACTAGACAACAAGATTATCATTGATCTTACTTTCAAGGATTATTATTCTTGCCCACTGTCCTATACAAGAAGGTTAATTTTAAGTGTCTGAAAAAAAAAGATATTCATCATGTTTATATGAGATAGTTTGTGTCTTTCAGTCACAGTTTCTTTGGGAATTATTAAGCCTCATTTATTTTCATTTGTGCTCTCATTTTTAAATTTGAATTTTGTAATCTTCTTTATTATTATGTAATACTCTAACGAGATGATAAAACTATATTTATCATATCATATTTATAAACTCTTGCATTAGCAGGAATAGTTATACAGAAAAAAAAGCTATGTTTAATCTGAATATAACTGGATGTATAGATTTAAAATATTACATTTTTACCTATGATTATGATTTTTTTTTTCTGAAGTATTAGAATTTTTTTCTTAATTTCAAAACAATCATCTTTCTTTGCAGCTCTTTCAAGAAGGGAAGTTAACGGGCACAAAAGTTGCATTTCTCAAAGCAAAATATACAGAACTCCATGAAATTCTGAAAAAGTAAGTTCCACTGTAAGCAACTTTTGTTTTAATTTGTATTTATTCGTAACTTACACATAGATCTATATAGCAATTTCAACAGGGTTAGGTTGAAGTATAGAAAAGAATTGAATTAATATTGCAATAATAGATATAATTTAAATGTTACAATGGTTACTTTCAGAACCAGAGAAAGTGAGGCAAAACTCCTGCAAGATGCAAAAAAAAGTGCAAATTATCTGGACAGACAGTTTGAAGAACTTGAAAAAGGGGATCATTTTCCTGAGAATTCCAATACAGAAGTTTCTAAGATGAGAGAACAATTGTTGAAGCACAACAATGAATTAGCACAAGCTGAAGAGAGACAGTACCAGTTAGAATATAAAATTGAGTGGTATGTAACATGGGCTGCCCTTGCCAGAGCCATCTTTACATCAGCGGGGGCCCTGAGATCAATGAGGCCCCCATCCCTCTATATACTCAGGGCCGTTCAAAGGAGGGGGAAAGAGGGCCAATGACCCCTGGGGCTAATATCAGGGGATGCCAAAACTGTCTTATGATAGACCCTTAATAGTGTTATATGGTAAAATCACACAAGTATTTCATATAAAGTGGGCACTGAAATCATCTTACTGTCTGTCCTGGGTGCTGCTTTTCCTCAGCATGGCTTTGTTAATAGCCAACTATTCAAATAATGTTATAAAGCATGAAGGCCCAGGTTGGCCAATGCATTTTGACCAGTTTCTTTCAGGTAATTTTATCAGGGGTGTGGGGGGGGGTGGGATGGATGTAGCACTTCAGGCAGTCAATGAAGGGTGCAAGGCATCTATCAGCACCTAAATTAGGCATTTTGATGCTAACGGCCAGCTCTGACTTTGTCATCCGTGCCATACATAACCATACATCATTCTGGTAGTGAAGCCCCATCTTTGTTTCACCCCTGGAATCTATATAGTCCAACTATGTATACCAAATGAAAGGAAAATCATATTTTTGTCTATTCAAAAAAATCATTGTAATTACTTACATCCAGGCTTTTTTTTATTAGTGTAATAATTACCATTTTGTATTTATTTAAAACTTTAGTAGGTTTTTCCAAAATTTACAGTTTCAAAAGAAGATAAGAAATACTGCTTTGTAGAAAAGGTCTATAGATATTGTATGACTCTTTAAAACAGGTCTTTTTAAAAATAAAATGTATCTAAATGAAATAAGAAAGAGGACAGGAAATAGCTACAAAAGGTGTCATAAATTTATTAATGCATGATTTATCTGTGGGAAGATAAAGCAGTGTGAATTTCCAAACAAATGCAGTAGCTTAAAAAACTTATTTGGAATTTCTAAGTATTATAACTTTCTTCATTTAAATTACTAAATAATGAAGTTATGGCACCTTTTGTAAGACTCTATGATTCTATTCCTCACCACAGCCTATAAAAAAAAATTTTATTTTCAAATTGACAATTTATCAAAAGAAACTTTTTCTAAAACTAATTGCAAAAAATTGATAATTCAAAATTGTGTTTTTAAAAGCTGGAGAAACAGCTTTCTCACTAAATTTTGAAAGAAAAATAAATTACCAAAAAAATTTCAATATTCATTAACAATATTGGCAGCATAATTCCCCTACAAGCATGAGGCACTCTAAGAGGCGTGATGTTCCCTAGATGCGTGAGGCCCTGGGCAAGTTCCCAAAGTTCTCATGCCTTAAGATGGCACTGGGCCTTTCTGCATATTTTGGTCTTATGTTTTGTAATAGATTCTATTTTTTTTTGCTAAATTTAAAAAATCCTATCCTTGTGAAAAACATATATAGTTATTAAATATTGAATCATTTAAGAAAAATTTTATGATTGATTTAATTATTTTTTTATTTTCTTAGTCTTGAAGAGGAGAAGAAAATTGTACAGAGGGAATATAATAGATTACCCAAACAAGGAGTAAGTCAAACATTTTATCTAATTAAACAGTTTTTTTTACTCAGTCTATGTGATTAATATGAATGATCCATATGAAAGTAAATTAGCACCTCAGTCCGTCATCAATATACATAAAATGTAAACAAAATAATAAAAAGACAATTGAATTAATAATTTTAAAGAATTCAAATATAAAGAATATTTTGTAATTTGCTTCAGATTTAAGCTAATCCAAATTTATGAATTTTTATGGATAAACTATTGTAAAAAAAAAAAAATTAGTTACCTTCATTTAAATAAAAATTTAGTTGTGACATTCATTCCATATTTTATGTTACCATTTGTCTTTTTATAGGAAATTGAGAAAAAAATGAAAGAGCTCCAATCTGGCAATGAAGAACTTCGAAGGGAGGTTTTGCAGAGACAGAATGATACAAAAGACTTGAAGGAAAATTTGGAGACCACAAACCATCAAATTGCGATTGACAAAAAGGAATTTGAAAAACTATCAGAGGAGTTGGAGAAACTCAAGGTAAATATACATTTTTAAAATTGTTTTAATTTTCTTTGTTTGCACACACAGATTCAAATACTTAAAAAAGTGAGCAGACAATCTGTTTTTCTTTTTCATTGCTATTTATAATTCTTTAATATTACAAAAAGTTATTCAAAATTTTCATTCAACCTCTTCACATGGAACTAAAATGTTATTTTTGTTTGCTTCTTACCTTTTAAAAATTAAATAATATCTTTTCCCAGGCAGAAATGGTGCAAGTTAACTTTGTTCCTGGACAGTTAAGTAAGGAGGCAGATAAGATACTGAGGCAGAAAAAGTGAGTCAAATGTTTAGCTTTTGCAAATCTGTGAAGAAGAAATTTTGTATATATTAGTAGAATAAAATGATGTCAATTTGATTTAAAAGATTATGCCATTATCTTTTCATGGTTGATTTTTTAGAATTAACCAAAGATAAGCTAACATGATGCCCTTTTAAAAGAAAAATATATTTCTGCTTACATTTTGAACCACACAACTTTTAATTAAACCTTTTTACTTAAAACGGTTACTTTAAGTCTAAAAAAGTGGGTAGCATTTATTTATGTTCTAAATTATTATTTTATTTTGTGTGATAAAGTCATAATTTTAATTCATTTGTCATATTCTCTTGATTTTGTTTCAAAAGAATTCTTTGAAAGTTTGTTACATCTGATTTCAGTGCCATTTATGTGCAACTGGAAGAACTTAATACAGAGTACCTGGAGTATGTTGACCTCATTAAAAGTTTAGAAAGCCAAGAGAAATCTCTGAGAGATGAACATTTTGAAGCTGAAACTAAGCTAAAGAGTGAAAAGGTGTCACTGAACGAGAGAGAAAGGGAACTAAAAAATGTAGAAAAAGAGTATGAATTTGCTAAAGAACGGGAAGTGATGCTCAATGGTGACAGGTAGTGCCTAACAAATTTGAATAGTAGAAATTAGAAAAATAAGTGAATAAATTTAAGAAGAATTATTTTATTATCATCACATTGTATCAATTAATTAAAAAATGTGAAGTTATGTGATGCACACATCTGTATTGTTGATAAATGTGCCACTGCTAAATAAAAGTTAAAGCAGTGACATGTTTAAATTATGCTATAACTTCAAGTTAGCAATAGCAACAAAAACAGATTGTTGTCATGTTTAAATTATAACTTTTTCTTCTATATAAATCAAGTATTCATCAAATTTTGATTGATTCAAAGAATCCTTTGGAAAAATCTTTGCACCAATTTTTATCTGTGCATCATTTTGCCAACCAAAGATATAAGCAGTTAAATCTGATACAAAAACCAACATTAGTGTGATCTGGTAGGTTTGACAATGAGATCAAGAAGGATAACTTTAAAAAAAATACAATTAGAATTTTAATTTTAGCTGATTGCCCTTTGCATTGAAAAAAAAAAAAAGCTAAATGAATTACATTTGTTATTACTAAAGACTGGTGAGGTTGGGTTTAAACAAATATAATAATTTATTTTCATATAACATGCATTGAACCTGACTACTCATTTCGGTATTTTTCAACCAACTAGAGCAAATCTTGATATGAACCTACGTCACATTCTGATGGAGAGGAAAAACCTTCATGACATACACACACGGAAGATGAAAGAAAAGGAAAGAGACATTCGAAATTTGAAAAAAGCTGAGCTGCAGCTGAAAGTGGCAGAGGAGAACCTGAGTCACACCAAGTCAATTTATGAAAAAGTCAAATCACAAGTGAGAATATTTTGATTTTATAATGTACAATGGGTAGTTATTTCCCTCAGTCTTATAGCTAAATCAGGTAGTCTTGTACAGAATTAAATATGACAATCCCTCCTCCAGCTAGATCAGATAGTCTTCTTGTACAGAATTAAATATCACAAATCTACAAATAATTGTTCATAAAATTTCAGGATGGATATTATTTCAGAAATAGCAAGTTTGTTCTTTCTAAATTTCCAGATAATTTTACTTAGCTGAAGTTAATTTAAAATTCTTAAAGGAATATTTGTGGAATTTACAAAATTAAGATCTTAATTAATAATTTTTTATACATTTGTGTCATTTATTTTATTTTCAGGTCATGAGTTTGCCAAAAGATGATGGATCTGTGGTTAAAAAGAGAGAGGAACTTCAAAAGGAAGTGGAGCAAGCTAAGAGGGCATTAGCACAACAGGTACATTTTATAATGTTTTCGGATTATCAATGTGTAAATTTTCAGAAATGGGATATTTATTTAGTCAGAAATTTCACTTACTAATTTTTAATTATTGTTAACATATATTTATGATAAAAATTTTTTATTGAAACAATTATTTATAAAGTTAAAAAAATTTTTTACCAATAGTCTGTTTAAATTTTTTTATTTATTTACTTAGCTATAGTAACAATTTTATTTTATTTGCTTTTCAGAATTCCTTGACAGCTGTTGAACATGTGAAACTTGAGGCCAGTGCACAGGAAGAGCAAAACTTACTGTTTGAACAAAGTGATCTACGGATTGAGGTTGTGGAGCTAACCAGACTTGCAGCCATCAAGGTAGGTGGCTGAGACATTGACATGACCAGGGATGAGTTACCTTCAGATTTAATACCCCACAATCCCCTGTGAATTAAAATAGGAAAGTGTAATTGATGCACATATCTCTAAAACATTTTTCTTAGTTTAAGTATTACAAGGTCAGGTTCATTGTAGGATATCCAGCCAGTTTGGCCAAATGTGTTTATAATGTAAAACATCTGTGTTAAATATTGACTCATCAAAGGATTTAAATAGTTCATTTGTCTGTTTATTCAGCATGCTTTGTCAGATTAATTTTTTTTTAAATTAATTAATGAGCATAGGTAAGCTTCAGTTACAGACACGAGGAATGCATGTTCATTAGTTTTAATTTTTTTATTGTTTTTGTGGTTACTTTGTGTCTTCAAGGCAGATGAAAGGGAGCAGAAAGCCAGAGATTTCATGAGAGCAGAGATGAAATACCACAGAGCAGTTGAGGACCTAAAAACAAAGCAGTTACAGATCCAAGACCACCAGAAGAAACATCAGGAGATGCTCATCAAGTTAGTGATTTCATTTAATACAGCATACATCACTTTATACAGCAGTAGAAACAGACTCTTAAGATTTATTTATTTTATTCCTGTTTACACACATTATTAGGAAGACATTTCTGTTTTAAAATCATGTATTTCCATTTTTTTCATTTAACACAGGGAATCGTAGTAATCTTTTGTCTTAATTTAATATGATATAATTATAAAACAAAATTTAGTAGAATAAGAAATAATTATGATAAGTGAGGCATCAGTGAAAATAGAAATACATTGAATTAAAAAGATGAATCATTAAAACATTATTATTATTTTTTTTTAATTTGTTTACGTTATTTATTTTTTAATACTACCCCAGACTAAAGGACTTTGCCAAACTCTATGATGTCATCAAGAATGAGCGCAACAAGTGTGTCAATTTAATCCAAACATCCACACAAAAGTCAGCAGAGATGAAAGAAAAGATCAAGATTTTAAACAATGAAATTGAGATCTTACGTACAGCAGTCATGCAGAAAGACAAGTAATGAAAACTGATACATTTGAACCTCTCCTAATACATAAGTCCTGTCCTACACAAAAATTTATATAATCTTCTTTTTTTTAAAATTTGAGTACTATTTCTCCTTTCCATTACTTTTTAAATGTTACAGAATACTTATATGTTTTAAAAAAAAATAATTGCGGTGATGTGTTACAGAGATTTACAGAAGCATCGTCTCAGGAGGATGAATGCTATTGTGATGCGTGACTCGCTGCGTAACGAACTGGCCAAGCAGCAGCGTCTGGAGGAAGAGATGAAAGAGAAGAGGGAGCAGCAGAAAGTGGACATGGCTAAGCTGAACCTTTTGATCAATCAGGGTGAAGAGCAGATGGTTAAGCTCAGGAATAGATATGAGAAAAATGTACAGCATAGGAACGATAGGTGAGATGAACAGTAGATTAATTAGGGGTGGTTGGATTGTAATGGGTTGGTTGTGATCAATGGTTTAGGTTGGAATGGATTGTAGCATTATGAAAGTTTGGTTTTGATGTTTGTTTGGATTATGCCTTGCACGCTTAAGAGAAAAGGGATAAAAAATAAGTAGTAGATTTGAACTGTTAGAGATTTTAATACATTCAAACGTTACATTAATTGGTAATTTTTAACTCTAAATAGTGCAGGTAGTTAATCTTTGTCAATGACTTATCAACTTTAACTTAAACCCTTTTTTTTCAACTGAAAAATTATTTGTATAAATCTTCATTAAAATTCATCACACATTAGCCAAAAACACAGTTTAATGTACTTTATTTCATTTTGTCAACTCATTTCAGTAGATTTCAATGTTCTTAACCTTGTTAAGAGTCAAATGGTGTTAGATAACAAAAGCCAATGTAAATAATGAAAATTAATGGAATTTTAAATAATGATACTTTGCTTTCTTTATTAAAGCTTTTGGATTTTTTTTGCCCAGTTTGGTGATTTAAAAAAATGCCAAACGTTTATTATTAATGTATATTTATAATTTTTTTTTTTTTTGTCTTAGGGGTATTAAGCTGATAGAGAGAAATGAAGAGGTTTGTGTGTTCTATGAACGAGTCAACATTCAAGGTAAATATTGCCTTTAAGTGGATAGGACTTGAATAATTAAAAATTTTAAATTTAAGAAAATAATTTTTATATTCTTTCTTTCTTTTGCTTTTTGAGTGAAATGACATTTTTATTTATTTTTCAGAGATCTTTGTGGTTCATAAAAGCTTAGTGTAGGAAATCATATAATATATGATATATTATATCATTTTTTTAATGTTCCTCAGATCAAATGATTCGGAATGGCGAAGTAGAGCTGAACAGTAAGGAAGAAGAAATTAGATTCTTACAGCTTCAGCTACAAGAGTTGAAAAGGTCTGGTCAATTGCTGCATAGGACATTGCCAGATAAGCTGAATCAAGAGAAGGAGTTGGTGACACTTCAAATACAGGTTAGACTCCTATAGCAGAAAAAAAAAATGGGGAAATATTGCACATTTCGAATTGTGCATATTAAAAGTATTATTTCTTGATTTTGAAATGAAATTTGTATGAAATTTGTCATGGGAAATAACAGAGCTAAGAATGCACGCCTTTACATTTAATATATCATGAAAACTTGACAACAATTTAGTTGCTACCTTACTAAATACTGGCAAAAGCTGACTTCATAAGTTGATTTATATAGCCAACTTGTCTTAACAGTACTTAACAGTAGTCCTTTATCTGGAAAACAATCCAATTACCTTGGATTTATTTGCCTCTATTTATAAATTCCTTAATTAAATTAACAAACAGGTAAGTTCAAAATCCATCACTTAAGCCTGGTAAGATTATATTCAATGTTTTATAATATTGTATCTCAATTAATGTACCACCAGTTGATGATTTGTAATATTCTTTTCCTGTTTGTTGTGTTGGCCAACAGCTGGAACAGTGTCAGGACCGTATGTTGGAACTGGAAAGAGCTCTAGAAAATCCATACGATGAATCACGTGTCAGATATTTAACTGGTAAAGATCCTACTCCCGGGGAAATACATGGAAAAGTGGAAGAGGTAGGCACTGTTTAGAGATTGTTAGTTATAACCGATTATTTTATTTATACTACACAGGAATTTTATATTATGGGTATGTTGTGTTTTATTATATGTAATTAATTGAAATTAAGGTTTCAAAGTTAAAATTCTTTTTCTGTAAATCCTCACACCTTAGCTGGAGTTGAGACTTGCAGAAAAAGAAGAGCACCTGCTAGAAAAAGATTTAATCTTTGAACAAGTTGAACGTTTGGTTGCCAGGATCAGCAACAAAGCTCAAGCTGGTAAAGAGGACACATTAAACCTGGCCAAGAGTGTAAGTTGACTTCTGTTGAAATAATGTCCTCAGAAATTTCAGTTCAAAAACAATTTTTTATTATTAAAATAAACACATAATTGAGTGGAAAAAATCAATTTTGGTTAAAATCAAGGATTTGACTTTTTTTTAATAGAACTAATTTATTATAAATATTTCTTGTAATCAAATATAGAATTTATGAAGCAATGTCAATAAAGAATACTTGCAATCTTCTCAAGCTTTGTTAAGTTGTTTGATATGATATACAAAATGAATGAAAAACATGACATCATAATAGCTGATCTAATATTCATCTAATCTCTGAATATGATCAATTTGAAGTTTTGTATTGATAAAAAATTGTCACCTTAAGTTTTATTTAACACTAATAATCAATAAATGGGACTTTCAGAATACTCCCCAATTATTTGCTGACTCAACATCTTATCATTCAGGTCAATAATATTCAAGCTAAGATCAAAGAAATAACACGTAAAATGATGGCCATTGTGTCTGAGCTGAGCATGAACCAAGCACAAGCCATGAAGCTCCAACAGGAAGTCAAGGAAAGGGAGGCTGAGCTGGAGCAGTGCTACATACGCATGGAGAAAGGAGAGGCTCCCTCACAAGAATTTGAACTGGAGTGGGAGAGGTTCATCCGAGATACAGAAAGTAAACTGGAGCAGGCTGAGGCAAGAAGGATGGTGCGTTGAGTTATTTTTCTTGTAATCCAATATTTATATTGTCACATTACATATTAAATATTATTACATTGTCTTTTATGGCACCCCGGCAAGCACTTTACTGGTGTGCCGCATCTGCTGGGCATCTCCATAAATCAGACTTTCTACAATGATGTCTGAGGTGTTCCCCACCCCTCCACTCAGTAGTATCGGGCACTCACCTAGCAAGTGCACTACTGTCTCCAGCGACTGTTGGCAATGATGGCAGCTTCAAGTAGGACAGTGTTCTCCTCTATCCTGGTTGATGGGGCTCTGGTATTCCCATTTAAGTTTCCATCACTGATCCCTTTCATGTTTGGGTTTGACATGTTCCAGTAAAGTTTATGGGTCATGTCCCCTTTTCCAAGTTTTTTAACCATTCCTGCCAAAAAAAAGGTCTTTTAACCAGGCTTTGACTGCCAACAGGGTTGGGTCATTGGTCAGTTTGGTTGCTGCTTGGTAGAACCTTACCTCACTAGAAAGTCAGCTCTTTCATTTTGGGGGGGGGGGGGGGTAATCCTGCATGTTCAGGGATCCACTGAAGTACCACTCTGGCTCCATGTGACTTTATGTCTTGTATTAAGTCTACAATGACGTAATCCTTTTCGGGTCAATTAATCATCTTCTCACAGCCTTTAATGCCATCTGCGAGTCTGTAGATACTACGATGGATAGACATGTTTTTTTTTAGTTAATTGGCAGCGCACTTGCTTCAGAGCCATAAGTATAGCTTTGATTTCTGCATCAAAATTTGTGCTACACGTCCCTTGAAATCTCCTCTGTTGTAGGTTGTGGGTACTGTAGGAGTGCACCCTATTCAGCCTTGTTCCCATTAGTGAAGCAAGAGCCGCCTGTGAAGACTTTTACAACAGTATCCTCAAATGCATCAATTCTACTCAAAGCGATCTCTTTATGTACATCAAGAGGACTCGACTTTGTCACTGCCACATTTGCCAGTGCCAGATGTACATCAGGAGGTTCAAAGCATTCATTTAGTGACAGCTCCTGGATCAACCGCAGCTTTTCCATGTTTTCCTTTAAAGGATGCTTACTCTCAAGAGGGTGTACTGCATCCATAGAGGGTGTACTGCATCCATAGAGGGTGTACTGCATCCATAGAGGGTGTACTGCATCCATAGAGGGTGTACTGCATCCATAGAGGGTGTACTGCATCCATAGAGGGTGTACTGCATCCATAGAGGGTGTACTGCATCCATAAAGGAGGGTCTTTTCAGCCTTGTCCTCATTCCCCACCAGTCTTGCAAATGAAAAAAAAAAGGGTTTTGTTTTCTCCATATGTCATCTGTATCTTTCCACTATCATAAATTTTGACATTAAAAAAAATAATAATTCTGTCTTGTTCTATGGATGTTGTTAATATCATTTTCTTTGAAAATGTTCTGTCATATCTATTACACTGTTTGCTTGCACCTTTTGAAATTTATTGATCATGAATGCTTTCTTCACCTTAATATTAACAGATAGTAACAATTTCTTTACTTCAACTGAAAAAAACCTTTTTTTTGTGGAAATTAAGAGATTATAGCATTGAGATCTGGATTTTTTAAACAGATTTGCTTACCGTAATTGTATTTTTTTGTATAGTATATAGGTTGCTAACTTTTACTCTAGGAGATTGCTTTTAACTTAAGAAACAGGCAGACAAGTTTCTCAAAATCATTTTAAAATTTGTTATCAACAAGATAAACATTGTTTGTTAATTTTTTCCTCCAACTAGATGTCAGAAGAAGAGGAGCAATATAAACTGGCTGGAGGAGTCTACACAACAGCTGAACCCAGACCCAATGCCTACATTCCTGAGGACGAAATTGAACTACCTATTCCCCGACCCTATGGGTCCCACGCACCTTTCAAACCAACTGAGACCGGCTCATCTATGCGACACATTCGAAAACCGATCCCCAAGCCAATTGAAATATAAGCCCTTTAGTGGGGTTTCAAAGCCAAGTCTGTGATTAGTCTTATCAAACTTTATTACCAGGGTTTACATCTAAATTAAATTGCAACAAATAAATAGTAATACATTACCTTAGCCCATTTGTAAGAGTGCTCTGTTTATCCTCATTGAAATATGTCCCTCTTACAAGAATTACATTTTTAAATATGTTTATTGGGCAAAAAGAGAGCTTGAAACTTTGCTAAGTAAAGACGAACTTGATTAAAGAAAAGTATGTGTATGTTGTAATTTCAATTAAATGATATAATGATGAAATGAATCGCTAAATCATCATTGCAAACTTCCTACCCAAGGAATTACATTTTAAAAGAATGATCGGCAAGTCAAGACTATTTTTTATTTCCAAAACTCTTTCCATTAAAGATAGAACATTATTAGGAAAAATAAACCAAACATTTTAGACATTTAGTTATGTGGAAAGACTTAAATTTGAAGTTAATGATTTGAAATATCATTTTTATGCCAATTAATAGGAATGAAACATTTCAGATTAATTATTTTCAAATTCTTCATTTAAAAAATGTAAATATGATTGTTTGCAATAAAATGAGAGGTAATTTGTTACATTTCTTTTTTCAGTTAGTTTTACTTCTTACTGGAAGACTGAAAATCTTTTACCTTCTTGTACATACAAATATAATAAATATTTCATCTCCCCTGTGGCATAAATTAAATAAATTTCAGTTCTTAACCACACAAAAATAATTATGTGTTCTCAGGATATGTGTGTTTTGAAGCACAGGACAGGAAAAAAAAAAGTGGGGATATGGGTAAAGGGGTTGGGGGGGGGGGGGGGGGGGGGTTGCTGTTGTACCTTCATATTCTATTTAGAGAGGTATACATCAGAATTTACTGTAAATCCTGTTTTCTAAAAAAATTCTTAAATAAATTGCAATGTGTGAATGGATCTTAATTGTTGAACTTGTGTGAAGATCTGCTGATTGACTGCCACAATGATTGTATGATGACAGTTTATTTAAAAGCTCTTTGTGTGGAAAATGTGTAATCATTTGCTTCATTTGTACTTTTCTGATTAATGTCTGGCCTGGTGCAAGTATGAAATGTCAAACATTTTAAAATATGTTTCTGACTCTACGTGCTAAATTCATGAGTGCAGGAGATACTCCCTATCATTCTGCTGGTTTGTGAAAAGTTTATCTGAAAATCAACATGAAATTGGCTTTATATATAATAAAGATTATTTATATAAATTATATGTGATTTTATGTTGAAATTTGCGTTTAATACATCAAACTAAAAAATCCTCAAACATTGTACCATTCTTCCAGGTAACATTGAGGTTATTTCAGGTAAAATTAGACCAGGGAAAAACTTTGCCAAACCATTTGTCTTACATTTTTATCAACCAAAACATTTGACTGAGTACGCTCTTACCTTAGTCATAAACATAAAATTAGTAAATAAATTTAAACAACCTGTTTGTTTTGTTACAAGATTTTAAATGATATTTTTTTAGTATTCAAAAATGTAATAAGTCTTGAAAATTAATTTCTGTAACTACATGATTTCAGCTTTGTTTGATAACATATTCAGTACCTGAATTAGAATTAAATAAAACACAGAGGTCAGACATGTCCTTGAAATGAACAAAACACACAATGAACATTTCAAGTGTTACAATCCCAGTGTTAAAATTAAAACATCCAGTCCCTCCCCCTTTTATGGTTTTATTAGCATTATGTGCAGACCCTTTTTCCAACAATATGTAATTGATTAATTTTTGTGCATTCCCTTAGCCAAAACGATTCTATTTATGGTCAAATGAACTATGTAGCTAGTCTGGTTTACTGTGAGAGTGAGTTGGTGTAGCATACAGTGTGTGTGACAGCAATGAGAAATCTGAAGCAATAGTTTCCACACAGTCTGCATTCCATTAAAGTGTGCTGTAGAGTTAGTTCACACATGTACAACAGAGCAACACGTTAGTTCACACATGTACAACAGAACAACACATTAGTTCAACATTTTCCAAATTTCAAAGAAACACTTGAGGAATAATTTTTTTCTATTTATTAACTTCCATGTTTTAAAAAATCAATTCTACATTAACATAATGTTCATGAATTGGACAAATCAGCATGAATAAATTAAAACAAGTTCTGCAGTAAACTGCTGCATTAGGCTGTCATTCTCTCTCAATGTACAATTTTTTGCATATTTATTTTTTATGAGAGAATTTCCACCAGTCAAGGAGCACAATTCTCTTTTTCTTGCAAGCATCTGGGAGTTGGGATAGCAACATGAGCAAACTGATTGTATAAAAAATTGGTTTCTAACTTTGATCCGACACATTAAAACTTAAAGACAAACCCTATAAAAGCAACTTAAGTGTTTTAGTACACTATCACAACCAATAAAAGAATGTCATGAACTTCATATCTTTTTTTTTTAAATATCAAAAACATTAATACATTTTATTTAGTAATTTTTTTTTTCACCAAAATACTATAACTATAAAGGATTATAACAAAAAAAGTATGTAAATATAACTTCACATATGATAAAAAATTAATAAAACTTTTCTGTGAACAAAAACACAGGCTGATACATAAAATCCATACCTAAGCCATATCATTTTAAGCATTGTATATTATGAGCCCATCTGTTAAATAACTGTATAGACATCTGCCATTACTGTTGCCATCATTTAAACATTATTATATATATCTTGATGCTGTTTTCTGGTCTCAACTGGTGTATTGACAAGGGGGATTGTGCTCTGGAAGATACTCTTCCTGTGTTCAAATCATTGCTCAGATGGGAGCCATTACATAACTCCAGTATAATAAATGAGGTAAATATTTACTTAAAAAGTAGGATTTCATAAGAAACAAATAGATGCTTGGTTAAGTAACAGAAACAAGACACTGGATGGGATTTCATAGATCTAACAACAAAATCTCATTAACAAATTGTTGTTTGCTGATTGTATTGATGGGAAATTTCTTACTTTTTCTTTTTACAAATAATCAGAAAGCAAAAAATTATAGCAGAATTAAAATAGTTCACCATAGAAAAAACCTTTGCTATACAGATTAACTATGTACATTCTTACAACTTATTTATACACAAAACATCCTTAGAAACCCGTAACATGAATTGCATGAATACACCAATTGATTGCTATTAATTATTGGTTTAAATTATGTTTGCCTTTACACTGTAACACACCTCAAATTCACACAGCCATTCAGCAGCACATACATACGGCCAGTCATACTTCTTATCACATTCACACAGCCATTCAGCAGCACATACATACGGCCAGTCATACTTCTTATCACATTCACACAGCCATTCAGCAGCACATAAATACGGCCAGTCATACTTCTTATCACATTCACACAGCCATTCAGCAGCACATACATACGGCCAGTCATACTTCTTATCACATTCACAGCCATTCAGCAGCACATACATACGGCCAGTCATACATCTTATCACATTCACACAGCCATTCAGCAGCACATACATACGGCCAGTCATACTTCTTATCACATTCACACAGCCATTCAGCAGCACATAAAATTTATGATAAATACGGCCAGTCATACTTCTTATCACATTCAACCATTCAAACTCTTCTTTCTCACAGCCCAATCAACATAATGATGACCCTGATGGCAATGATGATGATTGTTGCTGAGTCACTGAGGTATGTTATACAGGATGGTCCCACTTCACCAACCTTTTTCAACATTTTGTTGCACAACATGGTTGATGGGTACCATCCTTGCCCTACTTGCTAGCAGAGGGTTATACAAATATAATTCTTGTAAACAGATTTCCACTGCATTTAATGATAACAAAATAAAAAGCAATTTTGGTCTTCCTCTGGTGGGGACAAAATCACTACATCTATCTCATTGTAAAACAAAGGACAAAACAAAATAAGGGATATAATTTAATAAGAAACATATTTAAATAAATAAATTTGCTCAAACCATGAATTCAATCCATATGACCTTAATTTTTTTGAAAATGCCATTTGTTATTTGTAAGTACTTCCATGATCAAAACCTTGAAAATGGAAGAACACCAAGTTACAGTTCTAAAAATCACAACTCAAAGTATACAAGGGACTTTCAAGAGCAATAGCTAATCTCATCAAAAGTCACACCCATAGTGAGATGCACAAAAGATTTGTCATTTGTAACGTGACTCACTCCTTAACTCACAACCCTAATGATACAACGTAATGGTTTATGTTTAGCATTACAACGTAATGGTTTATGTCTAGCATTACTTCTAAATTACAAATTTGTTTCAGTGTTTTGACACTGGTGAAGTTTACTTTATTTCTCAACAAATTGAAGGGCCCAGTAGAAAAAGTACTTAAGTGTATTTTTTAAGTTTTGAGAAAAATGAGTTTAACATTTTTTAATTCTTATTTAAATACCGTAAACGCTGCTCGAGGTAACTATGAATCAAACACTTGTGGACACTTTTCTTGTATGATATTTACAGGAATGATTCAGGGGAAGTCATCAAATATAATGCCTGTTTTACCTAATTTTTTGTAAAATTGTAACTTAAGTACTTTTTCTACTCAGCCCTTCAATTAGTTTCTTCTCTACAAAACTAATCAGCTTGAGAACAAGGCCAGCTCTAAAATTGGTAGTTGATTGTCAGCATGGGGGATTAATGCTCTCCAGGAATAATTCAATACATAGAGAAAAAAAAAATTATTTGAAAGACTTTCCCCAGTGCTCCAAGTTTACTGCATGTAAGATTTCATGTCATACAGGGGTTATCAAAGAAAGACTACCACAAAATAAGGCATTAAGGGCACAGGTGGTTTTGCATCAGCTGAAACAAGTTAGTTTTGGGTGGTGTAATGGAGGTGGGGTAAAATACTATCCACCTCACTCATCAGGTGTCCGTCTATGTTTGGGTTGAAATTCAATACATGAAAGAGAATTTAGATCCTTCACTGACTAAATGATAGAAATTCACAGATCCAAATGAACTTTTAACACAGCTGAAACAAGGGTTCATCATTTTTTTTTACTGGGATGTTTAGTTTTTTAAAAAAATTACTAAAATGAAAGATGTCAACTTCTGATACATATATAAAAAGTATTCATCTTGAGGATTGGTATGTATCTATAAAAGATCATTTGAAATCCATCCCTCTCATAATGCCTCACTGAAAAGCTGTGGATTGGGTGCCCTCTCCCTGGCCAGATATTTCCATAGGATGAAAGTGTCATGTGCTATGAGCTGGAATGGTACTTGGTGGGACATTGTAATCTGAAATGGATCTTCCAGGAGAAGCCAATCTGCTTCCTTCTTGGCTTGGTCTTCCCCTGTTTGCCGGTGCAGCCTTGCCTCTTCTTAAATGTGTTTTACAATCTGTTGATGAGTTAATAATATTTTTATGTCCAAATCAATCTCAAATATATTTTTCAATACAGTAAATTACTTAAAATGTATTTAACAATATATTTCTTGTTGTGAGTGACTTAGATAACCTATTAAAAATATCAACTATAACTCACTAGGGCAAGAGGGTTGGGGACGCTGAGGATGACAATTCTGTAGAGAAGGGTCTTCAGAACCACAACTGCTGCAGTCTGTTAAATAAGACAATAAACAAAACCTTAGATTCTACATTCATATATACATCATGCTAATATTGTGGGCGGGAATGATAAAATTTTAAACAATCAAACTGAGGTGTTAATAAAAATGTCAATTTTTTATAAGGTTAAAGTTTGAATAAAACTATAATCAGGTAATGCCAATTATTAACTGATGAAAATAAGGAAATTACACTAACAAAATTTCTGTACTGTTTACCTGTGTGTTTGGATGGACATGGGTCACAGTGGGCATAGTACACTGGGTCACAGCCACCTACACTGCCAGCTGACTTGGACCTAGCAATGGCTGGCCATGTCCCACGACCTGCGATGGGTTGCTGCTGTTGCATCTGAGGTGTGGTGGGGTGGGGGAACTGGCAATCACAATTTGAACACGAAAAAACAGAGCTATCACTGGCAATCTGGCACTGATGAGGCTGGTGATGTGAACAGCAGTAGGGCTCTCTGTCACCGCAGCACATAATGGGGCTGTGGACCCTTGCCCCTGGGGCATGGCGTAGTGACGACCCCACCACCCCTGTACCACAACAATCACAGGCTGGTTTATCACTGTAGTGCTGGGCACTCCCAGCATTGTCAGTGTGGTCATGACCACACAAGTGATTGGCTTTGTTGGAGTTTATATTTACACAAGCTTGGCATAAAGTTCCAGCTCTTTGATCAGAATGATTGGGCAACAGAGATGAATGAGACAAGGTGTCAGAGGGAGGTTGGCTTTGGCTATCACTATGTACATGCCTAGAACTACAACTGTCTATGCTGGATGAGGCAGCTCTTTTCTCATCTGAACCATGCAAGCAGCAGGGCTGGCTGCACGTTTGTTGATGTTGATTTTTGTGGATTTCAACATGTATTCTAGAGCACCCATTCGTGGATTTCGGCTCAGATGAGGAGCTTGCTGTGATGCAAGCAGCACAATGTGCCGTCTGGACATCACAATTATCACATGGAACACTAGGATCATTGGGTTGTCTGACCCCTGATTTAACACTGTCTTCTTCCCTCCCACGCCCCCGACCGTTGCAAACCCTGTCGTGATTGGTGGGTTTTGTCGGGTGAAAAGTCTGAAACAATGGTTTCCCATCATGGGACTGTTGATTTGATTGGGGCACCTCAGAATGAGGTGAGGGTGATGGATTTCTTTTATAGTCATCTGTGACAACATGGAATTGCTGGTAGTTGACAGGATGACCTGACTGGTTGGAGTGGCTACTGGGTGGGTCACTGCTACCACTGTTCTGACCACTGCTGGTACTGTGTCTACTTCCTATAGTATCTCCATCACTTGCTGGATAATGTAGACTTGACACTGAGGTGGCTGTGGGGATACAAACAATATATTTAAAAAACCTATTTAACAGGGAAATTTTAAAAATTTGTTCATGCCATCCTCACAAGCAACTGAGAAGGTTCAAAGTTGTATACTCCAAACTTTCTTTTAAAATAATAAGAGTAAAATTAACAATAACTAAATTTGAGGTTAAAAGTATTAAGCATTTCATCAATGACAAAAAAAAAATCAAATATAATTGATTCAAAGTATTTTTGGATGAGTTAATTAAAGTTTAATGATGTAAGAATTATTTCTTTTTACTAATGTCAATCTCACCCCCTAAATTTTTTTAACACCCTTAGGCCTGAGAGATTTCTTAGCATTTGATAGAACCTATCATTAACCATACAGCTTTTGTTTGCTATAAAGAATGTTTTCATTATTGATACATCAGTTAGGGTAACTTTCCCAGAAGAATGCAAGCATTTGAGTAAACCCACCGGTCTTGAGTTGCCTCAGTAGACGGTCACCTGCGGTCATTGTTGGGGGCTGCTGGTCATCATCATCAAACACAGTTTGACGAAGGTAACCATTGGCTCTTGACTGTCCAGATGAGGACTCGTAACCTGATTCTTTCATCTGGTAATCTGTCAAATGAGATGGGCAAGTCTAAGTAAGTTTAGGAATTGTATTCTTTAATAATTTATTTAATCAATCACAACAAAAGAAAAAAAAGAAACATGCATAGATAGAAATCATTAAAGAGTTTACTTGGATTCTCTGAAGTAACAAAGAATTACTCTTTTTATTTTGTATTCTGCCACACTGATTCAGGCATGTCTATAAATGACTGGTCACCCCCTTAGTAATTATGCTAAGAATTTAGAAATTGAATATTTGTTTGTGACACTCCTTAAGTGTACTGATGGTACCTTGGTAGTGGTAGCCCAGCATAGTTATAGGTCCCTGGGAATAGCTGCCCTCCTTGTCAGAAGACATGTAGCCTGAGCTTGGGTTCTCACCTGGCAGAGTAGTTTCATCTGTAAGAGGACAGTGAAGATGACAGAAAAATATCAAACTGGCCATGTAACATCATTATTTTGTTATAAAGTGTTTCAATGAGAAAAACATAAAATTGTGATGAAACTTGCATGCAGATAAAGGGCAGCCTTACCCAAACACTAACTTAAAGTTTAACTACTTCATTATAGGATTATATGGAACTTAAGATGCCTTTGTCTCCTTTTGTCTACAGTGCTACACATTGTGTTAAATCCACTGACCTGTAGGTGTGGCGCTGTAGACCTCGTGACGTTTCCTCGTCTGATAGATGATGATCACCCACACCAAGGATGTGCCAACCACACAACAGACAACAGCAATGATGATAATACCAGTTGTAGTGGACTCATCATCCAAACCAAATGAGCTACCACCTGCCTCTGCAACTTCCCCCGTTGAGCTCAGTACCTGGAGATAGAGGTATAATACATAGGTCAGCTAATAAAATTTTAACTCTATGGATGTAGACACAGATACTAAGGTATATAGATAATAATGAGATCATATAAAGCTAAGGAAATAAAAGCTAACAATTTAATAGAAATCATTTCAAGAAAGTGCCATTATAAAGAAATAATGAAGAAACCATAATCCCATAGCACATTATTGGCAGGATGGACGTATATCTTACCTGTAATTCTGTTGTCCCTTTAGCTGTGCCTAGAGAGTTGGACATTCTGCAGGCATATATACCAGCATCTGACCACTGAGTGTCCACTATGACTAGTATTTGATTGTCCACAGTAAAAAAATGACGAGGGGTCATCTGTGAATGTTATAAGATACTACAGTTCAGAGTATGTCTTAATAATTTCAGGTTTTGAATGAGACTCCCTGGCTTATGCATGCTAACCCATTTCACCAGCTGTTCAATGAAGAAACTACTTGATCCTTTGAAGGCCTTGCTTCCAGAATATGGAAAGCATTACCTTACAAAACGTATCTGCTTAAACTTTCCAGATAAGTCTACAATGATGACACAACCAAAGGCATGACGACCCTATGACACTGCTGGATATTTACTTACCACTAATTCCTTGTTGTCCTTGAGCCAGGTGAGTTTAGGCTGGGGACTACCAGACGCATGACACTGTAATACAGTTGTCTCCCCCTTCTTGGTCGCCTTCTTTCCCAGCATTGGCTCCCTGAAGCCTGGGGTTTCTGAAACAAAGCCAAATGTCAAGAACATGAAACAAAGCCAAATGTCAAGAACATGAAACAAAGCCAAATGTCAAGAACATGAAACAAAGTAAAATGTCAATGACATGAAACAAAGCCAAATGTCAAGAACATGAAACAAAGCCAAATGTCAAGAACATGAAACAAAGCCAAATGTCAAGAACATGAAACAAAGTAAAATGTCAATGACATGAAACAAAGCCAAATGTCAAGAACATGAAACAAAACCAAATGTCAAGAACATGAAACAAAGCCAAATGTCAAGAACATGAAACAAAGCCAAATGTCAAGAACATGAAACAAAGCCAAATGTCAAGAACATGAAACAAAGCCAAATGTCAAGAACATGAAACAAAGCCAAATGTCAAGAACATGAAACAAAGCAAAATGTCAAGAACATGAAACAAAGCCAAATGTCAAAAACATGAAACAAAGCCAAATGTCAAGAACATGAAACAAAGCCAAATGTCAAGAACATGAAACAAAGCCAAATGTCAAGAACATGAAACAAAGCCAAATGTCAAGAACATGAAACAAAGCCAAATGTCAAGAACATGAAACAAAGCCAAATGTCAAGAACATGAAACAAAGCCAAATGTCAAGAACATGAAACAAAGCCAAATGTCAAGAACATGAAACAAAGCCAAATGTCAAGAACATGAAACAAAGCCAAATGTCAAGAACATGAAACAAAGCAAAATGTCAAGAACATGAAACAAAGCCAAATGTCAAAAACATGAAACAAAGCCAAATGTCAAGAACATGAAACAAAGCCAAATGTCAAGAACATGAAACAAAGCAAAATGTCAATGACATGAAACAATGTATGAAAGAAGAAAAGTCGTAAAGCGTTGCAAAAACAATTAAAAGCTCTGAAGTGGAGCATCCAAGTTTACCTAATACATAGACTGAAGCATTTGAGACCACAACCCCGGCATCATTTTTAGCCATACAGCTGTAGACCCCTTCGTCTGCTGTCCTCGTGTCCATGATGTAGAAGCGGTCATCGTTGGGGTACACGTGCATACGGCGCTCCCGTGCGGCTGGGAAGTTATCACCACCATCTTTCTGCCAAGAGATCTCTGGAGGTGGCTGGCCGGTGGCTGCACACTTCAGTTCAGCAGGCTTGCCAGCCTTGACAGTAACATCTTTTGGCTTTTGGAGAAACACAGGGAATACTGGGGACAAGAATAACATGCTTTGTTCATTTTATGTGACTTTGAAATAACAACAAAAAAATAATGTTTTTAAAATATAAATAACACTTTGGGACAACTCAAACATCCCAGACTTATTTCACAGTATTCAAAGCAGCTCTACTTGAGCAAAAATAAACTTAAAGAAGTCTTTCATAAGGATAATCTTTCAATTTCCCATGTTTGGAATGGCATTTCAAGTATATGCCTGGAACAGTAGCTGCTAATAGTTTTATTTTAACAACAGAAGGACATTCCTCAGTATAAAATAATCAAGAAAATTTTTATATTTTTTTAAATATTTTTTTTTAATCCCCTGCTCACAGTTTGAAACAGAATTATGTGGCCAGAGAACTCAATCTCACTATCAAAGCTGATTCTTTTTTTTAAAGAGTTTGACAATGTTAATCATGTTTGAAGAGTGAAACAAAAGGGTACTCACCATAGACATTGACAAGAGCACGCTCTGAAATGGCATAGCCAAACTCATTGGACACAATGCAGTGATACTTCCCCGCCATGCTGTCCTGCACATCACGCAGGGTAAGGTGTGAGGTAAAACGCTTGACATCACCATCACTGCTGGCTGTCACTGTTGAGTGGCGCTCCTCTAGCACCTGGAAAGAAAGTAGAAAAGAACCTTGTAAAAGTGCCCAACAAATCTAATATATGAGAAATGTTTTTTTTATCCCCCCACCCCTTAAACCGTTGAACCCGCGATCCCGCTTTATCGGTCTGCGCCTTAAAAACCCACACCCCGCCAGACCGATATATCAGTCTCCCATACCTTACCATAGATCGACAGTCCGTATGTAAAATGTGTTGTAAATACTGAGTTCATGGTTTATCACGTGAGTTGCGAAAGGTCACAGTAATGGCCGCGCCCATGAATGCATTGTTTTTGTTATGTTTTAGTAATGTTTTTCTATGTATAGAGTTGACGAAAATGAAAAAAAAATATTTCTAAAGTACACAAGCTAGAGTACTTTCATTATAATGTAAATAATTCAAAGAATTATTATTTTCTTTTGAAAAATGATTGAAATAAACAAATATATAATGATAGTGACGATCAAATGACTTCAACTTCTCTAGTGCTATTGATGTGTGTTTAGGAAATAAAATAAACAAGGTCTACCCCCTAGTTCTAGTTTTGGCTTTTATGAAAAATCAGGGTCGTATAAATGACCTTTTACTATGCCATTTTACAACATTTCTAGAAAATTTTATTTCTGTTATACATTTTATAATACTAATGGACTACTAACAGACACAATTAGATTGAAATAAATAAAATTTATTTAATTGTATAATCATTTGACTTTGTTTGTTTGTGTGTCAGTGAGTGGACATTTTTTTTCTCAGGAGCCCAGGGGAATGGGTATTTTAGGCCCAGGAGCCAAGGGTTCAAAGGGTTAAAGAGAAAAAGAACAACATATTTTATTTGGAAATTCCCTATTAACTAGTAGATATTCAGGAGACTCTGTCAACTAGAAACACAAGAGCAATAACTTCAATGACACTTACAAAATCTTAGCTGAAACCTAATTAGAACATTTTAAAAGTCTATTTCCAAACTTATTGGACTTCCCAAAAGCAAACTATTAAAAATTCATTTGTTTACTTCCTTTTTTCCCTTCCATGTAACTACATCAAAGAGACACATTGAAACAGGCTCCTATTGCAGCCTGGTCTCTTTGTGTAGAATATTTATTTAAGGAAATCCTTTAAAAGTGGCTTTTAAGATTTAGAAATGTTCCACACACACCCCCTTTTTTCCTTGATAAAAGGCTAATAAGATTACTTATATATGAATCATGAAACGCAAAGACATGAACAAGGTTATTACATTGAAATTGAAGAAATGACCTGTCTTTGATTGTGGTCAAATATCACCAACTAAGATGAAGCATTTCAAATAAGATTTCATTTAGACTGGGACTCCACCAGGTGTAAACAAGATTCATAGAGTGAGCTTGTGATTTATCTGTGATGTACTTGTGTGGAGGGTCACACAAGCCTTTGTGTGCTTGCATAAATCAAAGACTCCACTACAGTGGGGTTAGGTGGCCCACTTACCTGGCTATCTTTCTTCCACAGGATGTTAGGCTGGGTGTCTCCTGTGATGGCTGTCACACAGGTCAAGGTCAGATTCTCTCCTTTAAAGCCATTGGTTGCCTTGGGATGCTCCACAATTACAGGCTTGGGGAACTCAGAATTATCTGTTGAATAAATTATTGAACAATAAACACAGTGAAATAGAAAGATTCATTTATTAGCAAAAATTGAACACAAAGTAGAGTTTGGGTTAATAAATAGCTTTCTTATTAAAACAAGTTAAGTGAATTTGATGTTTTAACAAGTTTTGAGAATTTGATGTTTAACTTAACATGCTATTGATAATTTCAGTTATTTTACAAATCTCAAACATAATCTATTCTGTTAATAAGATCAATTAGTAATGATGGATAATGGTACAAAAAAAACTTTTAACCACCAATTTCCAGAGTCATCAGCCCCACGCCCCTGCCTATACAATTTCTCAACCATTCAAACAAATATTTGTTTAATGTAGAATAATCTTGCACCAAACAATGATGTTTAAACTTACTGCACTTTAAGTCCGCTGCAGCAACTTGAATCACTGACATTCCCTTTAGCATGGGTGGGTGGAAGCAGGTCCCAACAGCTGAATTTTGGAAGCCACTCAGCTTCAGCCATGGATTCAGCCATGCAAGGTGACAGTCGCAGTACAGCTTGGAGGAGTTGAAGCGCCTGAATTGGATTAGAGGTTGGAAGAGCATTTGAAAATCTTCTAGCACATGTCTTGGTCTTCTAGCACATGTCTTGGTCTTCTGGCACATGTCTTGGTCTTCAAGCACATGTCTTGATCTTCTAGCACATGTCTTGGTTTCAACAATTTTTTTTCATTTGTACACTATTGATTTTTAAATTATTGTCTATGTAATCGATTTAGTGATTGGTTGAAAAAGATGAAATGGTTAGAGGGCTGTGGTTAATTAGAAAGCAGTGTTAAGTTTACAGTGTTCAAGTAGAATTTCAAGCCAAAAGGTATGACTTCTACTTACAAGTCTCTGAGGTCTCTGAGGGTTTCAAAAGCATTTTCCTGGATGGAGGTGATGTCATTCTCTTCCAGATAAAGATGCCGGAGCTTGGGCAGTCCAGAGAAGGCATGTGATGTAATGGAACGAATGTTGTTTGACTTCAGGGACAACTTGGTCAAGCTGGTCAGTCCTCTGAACACTCCATAAACATCCTCCATTGTCCACGATATTTCATTAAAATTCAGCTCCCTGAATACAAGAAGGGGGAAGTAAGATATCTGATGGCATTGAAAGGGGAAAAAACATCCCAAAAACCAATATTAGAATTGTGATGGGAGGAATCAGAGAGTGGGGCAATTATGACTGGATAATAACTGAAAGATTTCACAATTTAAACAAAAATAATTTTTTTAAATCTCGTAACAAATATAATTGCTGATATTACACAAGAAGAATCATGCAACATGGCATTTGCCAGTGTTCAAAATGTAACTGCTGATGTAAACCACGCCACTGATTGTGGGCACATGATGGGTTCAGCCCATCTGCCATTGCAACACAGGCAGTGGAGAGACAACCTAATTAAACTTTAACATGAAGCACATGTGGCCATATGGCTGTCACAAGACACTTTTTGGTGCTGAACATGGAGTTTAATTGACAAGCTTTTCTTTAGTGTTACCGATGGAGCCACAGTCTGGTAGGTACAGTTGGCCTGGGGGAGAAGGAGCAAATAAACTTTGGGGACTTTTGGCACATTTTGAGCTGCAGGGGTGGTCAGGAGGGTGGAAAAAAAGGAGGATGATAGACAGAAGAAAAGTAGGATGATAGACAGAAGTGAGGGTGGTGGGGAAGGAGGGTGGAGCAAAAGTAGGATGATAGACAGGTGTTTTTTGCCATGGACTATTTATGGAAGTGTAAATACAAATATTGAAGAGTAAGTGGGTAGATGAATAGCTTTGAGAGAGAGGGAGTAATATTAGAAATTTGAATAGATGGACTTTATGGGTCAAGGAATCCTCTCATGTCCCACTTTCTCTTATAATAATTAAGAAACTATATATAACAATCTTAAGATAGGATATTTCATGAGGCCACTAGACTATTCTTTTCAAAAGTGTACCACAATTCCTCATACATTATATTATATCCCACTCACTGTAAGATTTTCAATTTATCTATCCTATGAGAAAAAAAAACAGTACTGTAAATGTAAAGATAATAAAATAATGGGGGCAATAAAGAAGAAAGGAGGTTTAATACAAGAATATCCTAGGCCTAGGGATGAGGATACAATTATTTCCTATAAGGAAAAGGTGCAAGCCATCTCATGAGGTTCTCATTGCAGGCCAGTCTTGCTGTTATGATGCCCGGGTCTGTTGAGGAGCTAATGAGAACAATCAGGTGGGAATGATGCACTGTTTAAATAAACACACGCTCGGATGGGCCCCACATTGAGCCTTATATCAACACTTCTCATTGGAGTGTAGCAGCACAAAGTTAAACATGTGACTCCAACCTTAAGAGCTGCTCGGTGGGTACACACCAGTATGCCACGACCTTTTATAGGAGAAACAAGCCGTCCTATTCTAGGAGTTTTTGCTTGGCTACCACTAGGTGACTGATTCTATTCTCAAATTACGATAGAATTGGGTGTGTAGAATTCGTGTGTTTTTTTGTGTGTGTTGTTGCTACTAGGTCACTCAGTCGATGGGTTGTTGTTTTTATTGTGAGCGTTCGGTGGTGAGGGATAATGTTAACAACCATGGCTCACAACAGTTCACATATTGCGCACACAAACAGACCACCAGGTCCCATCATTTTGTTAAGTGGCACCTCACATGGGAAGATGTGATTACAAGGAAAATTAATAATTCGACAGCACTAGAAAGAACTGTGTAGCAACAGCTTGGAAATGCATACACACGCTATCTATTATCCTTTGAAAATTGGTAGTGAGAGGATAATATCCAAATGTGGTCAAGGTGTGCATAATGATGATCATCCCCAGGTCTTGAGCTGCTATAAAGGGGAGATCTATCAGCCCATGATTGGCTTGTCATATGCAAGCTATCAAGTCAGCTGTAGATTAAGGCTTTCCCTCGGCCATCTGATACATGTTATAAATACACATTACACATTTTACTGGCCTACAAGAAACATATGGCGCCCTCCACCCAACCTCTCCCCACCAGCACACAAGTCCACCTAATTTATGACTCAGCCGCACCCTCCCCCCTTAAACAGACACAACTCCCCATATTTAACAAACAGCCACCCACGATCCCCTCCCTCACTACAGACACGCCCTCCACGAGTTTATTGTTTCTGCTTGGAGTGCCCAGCCTTATGTTTTCCCATTTGACTATAAAAGATAATGTTCTAGCACCGAGAGGTGTGCTTTCATTGAGGGGGGATACAGAACGTTTGTAAACCTGAAAAGTGGAAGTCCTCTTTCTTCTTCAATGTAAACAGTTGAGATCAGTTATAACGTATCATTCAAGTACCGAGTAGTCCATAAACTTAAATGACGCTAACAAGGTTAAATGTAATATCCATCCCTATTTGTATAAACTTTGTTTCAATGAATCCATTTTATCGTACAATTTATCAGTTTACCGTACAATTTATCAGTTTACCGTACAATTTATCAGTTTACCGTACAATTTATCGTACAATTTATCAGTTTACCGTACAATTTATCGGTTTATCGCACAATTTATCGGTTTATCGTAGTGCAAACCTTTTTTTCTTTTAAACCAATGTTTAAAATGACAACCTTTCTCTACTTCAGGGTATCCTTGCTTGGGCCATGTCTTTGCTATTAAGACGAGCCCATTGATACTAACACAACTTTAATGTTAAGCTACAGCTCAATCCACTGCCATGCACACGCAACCATCTGCTTGTGGCAATTATTGTATAACCAAACTTGTCATACCTGGGTGGTCGATGCGCTGTGCTATGAAACCATCAAGTTCTCCAAACTTGGAGCCTTCTAGCGTCTATGCAATAAGAGGCCATCCATATACTACCAGACCTGTTTACTCTCAAACTCTTAACATCGTCAAATATCAATATCATCACAAAATCGTTCAATACATTTTCTTAATACTAAAAAAATTAAACACAATATATATAATGTATATACCTCAAGAAAGCGTACACTGTACACCAAAATCGTAAGAGTAAACAGGTTTTTTACTATGTACGCACTGAGAGGGTGGGCGTGAGGCTGTTAATTTTGCGCATGCATGTTTATGACCCCCCCCCAGGGGGGGGAGGGGGTCCCTTGGCAGAAAGTACGTACATTTATTCAAAATTTTTACAATAATCATCCTGAAACTCGGACAGTCCAGAAATAATATTAACATATTTTCTAATCTCGAATGCTGTTAAAATATCAATGTTGTATGTTGCCATGTATTTTCAAAAGTGAACTCGCTAGATCAGTGGTCGGCAAACTCATTAGTCAAAAGAGCCGAAAAAATCAGCAGCAGGACGATTAAAAACCACATTTCTTTTCAAGAACATGTCAAGAACCATGTTTTTCGGATTCAAACCCGATTTGTGGCCGACTGGCCGAGCCGCACTCAGGTCGCCGAGCCGCAAATTGCCCATCAATGCGCTAGATAAACAGATAGTACTCGGTATTATTATAGTAATATTTAGTCCATCGTATGTTCAACGTGTATGTGGCGAATATTTTGTTAGGCTACGCCAGTGGTTCCTACATTTCCTATTTGTCACCAGGCTCCTGTCTTCAATTCTAACAAGTACATTTCCACATAACAAATACATATTATACAAAATAAAATAAAGGGTTGGGTTATATAAATATATATTAAAATTAATATATTATATCACGTATGTAGGCCACTGTGTATCATCTAGTAACTGCAAACAGTGGCTATTCAAGTGGGTTATTGCTGACCACGATCACCAAATGTCACATTGGATTAAAAGTGGGGAAAAAATTGAAAACGGTGTAATATTTCGCAAGGCCCTGCCAGAAAGCCGTAACAACCCATAAAACTAATGTGCGCCCCTCCCCCCCCACCCCGGGGACGAACCAGTAAAGGGACAATATTTTAGCTCCCCTATCAATATAAAGGTCCTATCGAATGACGAATTTTGCTTCACCCCCCCCCCCCCCCTTGATTTTGGCGCCTGCTGCTCTTTGCCCCATTCTCAAGGCCCTGCCGGAGGGCAACGGGCACCCAAAAAGCTGAGCTCGCGGAACAGCCAGCGGTGAAAACGAGTGACACATTTTATTTACTGTGTCGTTATAATTATATAAAGATGATTGGATTATGTGGGGTTTTTTCGGGGCGGAGAGAGCACTCATTGTACGTTCCCGGGGGGGGGGGTGTCCTCAAACAGTTCGCATGCAACCGGGGGCGGGGGGCTCGTCGGCGTTCGAAAATTTGACTTTTTTGCGTATGTACTAAAATAATGTGGGTGGCCCATAACATGAGTTGGGGAATGGGGCCTAGCGATGTATTGTGTCACACTTACTATCCACAACAACGTTCCATCCAATGTCTCCTGCCAAACTCACTACCCCACAAACAGTATTCCCATGCCCTCTGCATTGCTTGTGTTATTGCGCTGTTTTAAATAACGATGTGCTACGCCAACTGTTCCTAAAGTGTATTGTAATCGAACCGGCGTAAACCTGCAGATGTCATTTCTACAACATCCAGGGTTCTGCCAGTGTTTGGGTTTTATTAAATGGCCACTAACACTGTTCCAAGTCTCGAATCTCGTGTCTGACACAATGATGTGGCGCGATCAAGTTCCAAGTAACAATCCCAATCACCGTGTAAACGGGTGTGCGGAAAGGGGCTAGGGGCTGAGAGAAACACCGATTGAATGGACGTGACTGTCGTAGACACGGGCCTCACTGGTAATTTGTGAACTATCGAGTCCTCTCCGAACGTTCCTTGTTTGAGATGTATGTGTGCGCGCGCAGAAGGTAGGTGGGTCCGTTGGGGTGGGTGGGGGGATCAAAGTAATAGTCCTGCTTCCCGGGTGGCCCAAGCTTAAAACGTTACAGCTACAAGCAAGATCCTATTAGAAAAAAAAAACCAAAGGGCCTTTCTTTACACAGCACCCTTTAAAGATCGGGATTTTATTTTACCAGTAGTTTCACGGTAACATCCCTTTAAATTTCACTCATTTTAAAGCCCCCCCCCCCCCCCCCGGTCCTAAAAAGCAAATCCTCGTACAGATTCGCCTGGTCGGCGTCTTAAATTGTCTTTATGGCTTCCCCTCCCTCCACCCGTGTGCACCAAATGGTAATAAGGCAAATACTTGCTAGTTCTACCCCATTAAGGTAATACTTGAACTACACGAGGGGGTGCTCAAGTTGTAGAGTTGGTTGGGGTAAAACGAAGAGAGTGGGGGGGGGCACCTTGCCCCATGGGCACACAGTGTTAAGGGTGGTTGGGACTCGAATAGGGACGTGATGAGAGTAACGGGTTATACTAGGGCAATGTCAAAAAGTTGACTGAAAATGGCAATGCACTCAAATAGAACCGAACATATGCTGACGAAAATTTGATTGAAAAATTATTTTTTTTTAATGTATCGTGTTAACAGTTGACCTAATTTTTTAAACGTTGAAAAGCATTTGTCTTGACCATTCATTATTTGAAGTCTTAAAATGGACATGTGCATCCTTCCAAACCACCATCACGACCATCTGAAAACAAAGTAATTTTCTTAAATCTCTGAATAAGGACAGCATAGGCCACATTTCTTACCACTACCCGTTGTTATGATATTACGCATGATTCAGATCTGCTTACCTTCTCCACACACCTATCATTGCCTGCAGTTGTGATAATCGTCTCGTCGATTACCATGTGTACAAACGTGCACCCTTTAAAATCGTCATACTTTCTAGAATTGTATGTAGTTTCAAGAAAGTCACGTGTCCCCGCCCCAACCACACACACAAAAATCGTAGCTACTACAGTATTTTGATGTACATGTATAATTCTATTCCCAATCTATGAGTCAATATGCCAACATGGCGTCTGCTTAACAATTTTAAAATGTCACCATCTACCTATTTAAAAAGTATGTTTGGAAAAAAAAAGGGGGGGGGGGATTCTCAGGGCTGAGGACCAGGAGTGGGTAAGAAGCAGCTAAGCACCACCCCTTCCCCCACACACACACTTTCCAAGTGTTCACACTTTCATGTTTAGACGGTCTTGTTTAAACAACGTTAGCTGGAAATTCTAGCGTTTGTCAGTTAAGAATCTCGTATTTTACAGTCATTTATGAGCCAAGGAGAAACGGTGGAGTCGACACGGATGTGGACTAGGGCTAACAGCTAGTGTACCCAGCATGGATGTGGACAAGAGGACAAACTACAAAGTGTATCCAGCATGGATGTGGAAAAGAGGACAAACACCAACGTGTATCCAGCATGGATGTCGACGAGAAGCGAGACACCAAGGCACGCGGGATTCTCAACTTTCAATGACGTCATGGCTTAACGGGTATAGGTTACGAGCACTGAGTAACAGGTAATAATCACAACAATGGTTCACGATAACGGGAATGTGGTGATACGGCCATCTTTAACTTTAAGCTCGGACACTGGTTGCGATTACCGAACGCCACGTTAAAAGCACGTTCGTGTCAGGGTGGACACAATTCGGATGTGCATAGGCCAACACACAATCTTACTCTCATCCCATCCCAAGCCAGGGGAAGTGAAGATGTGGAGATGAGAGCATTGACACGAGCAACATGTCCAAAAAACAAGTACGGGGGGCTGGGCTCATAGCATCCGCCATGCTCAGCAGCACGTGACCAAATGGGTTGGCCGATTATGGGGCGACCAGCCAAGTGTGACAATCTAATGGATGTGTGATTACCGGACGTGATTTAGTAGAAGGCGTATAGAAATCTTCGGAAATGGTGGGGGGAGGGGGGGGGAGGGAGAGTATATGGCCGAACTCGTTGATTGCTGAATGAGATAACGTGTTTCCATGATCTCAACATTCCCTTATAAAAGTTCCAATGTTAAAATTAACAGCTAGGTGGGAAATAGTCGGTTAAATGGAAAGGTCGGGTTGGCAGTTGGCCTGGTTACTTTGATCGTGAACTTAGCGCCCCGCCATTGCCACGTAGCAGAAGGGTTGCTAATGGCTAATGTTTCAAAGTCATAATAAAATGCCAGCCCGACGGCATCATGTACTTGACATTACTGGTACAATCAGTTGACATTACTGATACAACCAGTTGACATTACTGATACAACCAGTTGACATTACTGATACAACCAGTTGACATTTCCTCAATTTCAACTTCTTCTAGTGTGTATGCAATACTGAGTACTTCATTTTAAGGTGTGAGCCCCTCCCCTTAATTCTTCTAGTGTGTATGCAATACGGAGTACTTCATTTTAAGGTGTGAGCCCCTCCCCTTGATTCTTTTAGTGTGTATGCAATACTGAGTACTTCATTTTAAGGTGTGAGCCCCTCCCCTTAATTCTTCTAGTGTGTATGCAGTACTGAGTACTTCATATTAAGGTGTGCTGCCCTCCCCTTAATTCTTCTAGTGTGTATGCAGTACTGAGTACTTCATATTAAGGTGTGCTGCCCTTCCCTTAATTCTTCTAGTGTGTATGCAATACTGAATACTTCATATTAAGGTGTGCTGCCCTCCCCTTAATTCTTCTAGTGTGTATGCAATACTGAGTACTTCATATTAAGGTGTGCTGCCCTCCCCTTAATTCTTCTAGTGTGTATGCAATACTGAGTACTTCATATTAAGGTGTGCTGCCCTCCCCTTAATTCTTCTAGTGTGTATGCAATACTGAGTACTTCATATTAAGGTGTGCTGACATCCCCTTTAAATATCCGTTTCACTGGCTTGTGTGGGTGTCAATTCTGTTACTTAAATAATCATTAAACTTTATTTTTAAATATTTTCAATTGTGTATCATATTTTTCCTGTTAAAGAGCAAACATTAATGTTTTATCATAATCATGAAGTTTGATGATTATTTTAACAAGCATAGTTCATCAAAAGTTAAAATAAATTCCTCACTTTCTCTAACGCCACCCAAGACTCATGAGGTGGACCACCATTAGACTATTAGAGGGACACCTTTGTTTAGCCACCTGGCAGTCTCTAGCCACTGATGTCAGGATACATAGCACCGCGCTAAGATGGTCCTTCCCTGGCCGGTGGAATGACATGATTTGATCAGCTGTGTCTATGACCAGGGATCCGTCAAATCAACATCAGCCGGGCGAGACCCAACACCAGCCACAGTCGGGGGCCCGCGTTGCACCTGTTGCGAGGCAGGACCATTCTGAGCAAACAGCCAGGTCAAAGGATGGAGGGTAACAGTGACCTAGCTTCAAAATGCCCATTGCGCAAGTCGCTACCATACATGCTTGAAAAAAAATCCATTTCAATTCAATACAAGGGTTATATTAAGTATAACAAGATTTGATGAATCTTTCACAAAACGTCAGACTTATTTTGTGTCTGTATACTGTACAGTACTAATGCATGCATAATGTACAGTACTAATGCATGAACTGTACTGATGCCTGCATACTGTACTGATGCCTGTAGTGTATTAATGCATGTAGTGTATTAATGCCTGTACTGTAGTTTAGTAATGCCTGTGTAGTGTATTAATACCTGAAGTATATTAACCTTAACGTAATAATTTTCGATGGTCATTATTTTAAAAAATTGCATAACCAGTCTCAATGGTGAAATTTGTTAATAGAGAAATTCTACCAAAAACAAACGCACAAAAAAAATAAATTAAAAATTCAGTAACATCGCTGATAATAAATAACAAATACTAATACTGCTTCTCCTGTAATTATTTTCAACCGTATATTTTTAAAATAATATTAAATAAGAAAAAAATGTTCAGCTGTTATAGAATTATTTATTTCAAAAAAAAGTAAACAATAAAACCACATAGAAATTTTGTCTGTTAAATATATATTTTTTTTTTTACAAAAGCGTCTGATGTCTCCATCAAATTACTAGAGTCCAAGCATAACGTGTCATTTGAAGGTTTGAATTTCCTCAGAGCTTCAAGATCCCATATCCTCTATACAGTAAACCTTATCACCAAAAATTACTATTTCGCTCATCCGTTCAACTACTTACATGCGAGTTGAGTGAGGCGAGCCCTCTTTCAAAAGTCCGAGGGGGTCCTAACTCGAGCGGCACCGTTAGCTCCACCCAGAGGCATTTATCCCACATCCCCACCCCGCTTTGAGACATCCCTAGACCTTGGTACATTTTGTACGTTTGCCAGTGTGGGTTATGCCAGTCATAGTTTGATGTTTACCATAATTAGGGAGTTTCTCTATGAATCTTAGTAGTACACAAACTTATCAAATCCTATGATTAATCAAAAATTGAATTTTAGTTTTAAGTCTTTAAATTCGTAGATAGATCGAACGTCTGGGTAACTGTGCGGTCAAAACACGCGTCTTTCCTTACTTAGAGTGTTGGATTTCGATTGTCCGCCAATGCCTGAACATACTTTTCTTTCTCCTTACGACCCCCCCCCCTCACACACACACACACTCATACACTAAAAATATAGTTAAAAATTGAGTAAATGTATCGTTTTCTTTCCCATATTAATTTTGTTAACTGGAACAATTTGTAAGGCACGATTCCCCTCCCCCCAACTCAGATTAGAAGCAACTGCATCCTCCACCCTCCTCTAGTGAAGACGCCCCTGGCTCCACCAGCCAAAAAAGAGTAATCTCGCATGGACCACGTGGCATGTCCCACAATGCTTTTAATTTCGTGTTGGATTGCCACTTCCTGTGTCCCATGTTCTCAGCTGCTGATGGTTCACATGTTAAGCGCCCCCTACCCCCAGTCCACAATAACACTCACTGATGCCTGATTGTGGCTAGTCCGTCCACCCCACTCTCTCCCACCACACACGCCCTAGTGTCACATCCAATCCTATATGGACGTGCTAAAAACAAAGAGTCTTCTGGTTACACAAAGATAGGCAATGGGATTATCATAGGATTATCACGGGATTTAGCTTCATTGGTGGATTTTTTTTTTTTAAATGGTTGTGTAAAGGGAGGCCACTGAATGTTCACACTGAATTTCTCACATTCTGTGGTGACGTGATTTCAGAGGTTACCTGCCCGGAAAACGGCCACGTAAGGTGTGATAGCAAAGATTTGTGTAAGCTGAGAGGTGAGAACATAAAGGGGTGGGGGAGGATGGGTTGAAAAAAGGTCAGGTGACCACCTTTAGAAACCGAAGGAAAAAAAAAAAAGGTGCGGGGTATTCTTGAGTTAAAGAGAAACTTTAAAAATGGCAGGATACTTTTGACTGTATAATTCAAATTAGGATTAAGGATTAAAGAAGATGATGGCTGGAGCCTATAGGTTAAACATGATGGCTGGAGGGTATAGGTTAACCATGATGGCTCGAGCGTACAGGTTAAACATGATGGCTGGAGCATATAGGTTAAACAAGATGGCTGGAGCGTACATATTAAACATGATGGCTGGAGTGTATAGGTTAAACATGATGGCTGGAGTGTATAGGTTAAACAAGATGGCTGGAGCGTATAGGCTAAACATGATGGCTGGAGTGTATATGTTAAACATGATGGCTGATATTGTTTTCAGGGCAGGCACTAATACCACTGTCATTTTTTGTTCAAATAAACTAGACACAAAATATAGACAGAAGAGAAAAGCAATGAAGTGAATAATTGTCATATCTCTTTTATGAAGGACCTCCAATGCAGAAGGCTGTTGCAAATGATTTTAGATATATGTCAACTTTAGGGAGTGAGTAATGTATACTCAGAGGTGGAAGGATTAGAGTTGGAGGGGGACATCCTCATGGAATGAGAGAGTAAGACAACAGAAGACAAGCCCACTTACAGAGTTGTCAAAAAGTTCAAGTGTTTGAAAGCTCCTTCATCAATGCGTGCTATGAGGTTGTGATCTATGATCAGCGTGTCCAGAGTAGTCAGCTGGCCAAAGCTTGAATCAGTGATTGCTGTCAGCCGATTGTTGCTCAGGTATCTGTGGATACCGGTCAAATCAAATATTACACATCACACAGAAAGAAACATGATAGAAACTTAATGACTTATTCAATTCAAAATTCAAAGATAATCAATGTATTTGTACAATAATGTGCTCGTATGTTCGGAAATTAGTAAGACAGTGAGAGCATTGCGCTGCATTAAGACATTGGAAAATAGTGCTGTAAGTATGCCAGTGACGTTGGTTCCTTACATATCCTTACACTAAGTGTCAACCCAGTGTGGCTATCATGGAGGACACGTGCACATATTCACATCCCCATCGTTACATACACATAGGACCCACCACTGCCTTTACCGTTCAATTTCAACCTACCTCTTTCTAATAGACCCTGCCCACCCTTGGCCCATAACAGCCTCTATGATAAACTGCCCCTACCTTCTAGCCCTAGTCTCTCTCACCTGCAACTCTACTTATCCTTAGCTTACCTAGAGTAAATAAACACAGACTGAGGAGAAGTACGGGCTTGCCCTAACACTTGCTTTCCATTTGCTCCTCTCTACAGGATCTATTTTCACCTGCTTAAACTTCTTTCTACACCCCTCCCCTCTCCCAACCTCCTCATTTTTATCTATTTTCATCTGGTTAGCCTTGGTATTATCTTATTTCATTGCCGTTTTACGTCTCTTATATTAAAAAAAACCGAATGTTATGTGCACAGCCTTTTAAATTTTTTTTACATGCACAAAATAAATGACCCACATAACTTAGCATTGTATCAAATTGTCGTATGCCGACGTCTAAATACTCGGTCAACCTCCACTTCCTTCTCCTTTCAGTCTGACACCCCCCAACCTTTAACTAACCCCCCAGGTATCAGTTCCTGTTGTTTTTCTGATTTTGTGTTGTAGAACACACACCCCCTGCTCACTCGCGTGATTCCAGAACTCATTTCTAACTTGATCCACCCCCGGCCCCCACTTAAGACCATTTATTCCACACGGACAGCCCTTTGTTCTCCGCAAAGTTATCTGGGGAGCGGTTTCTGTAAATCGCCCCTCAAATTTCTTTGTTCAATCAATTATTCTTGGGTATTTTTCTGTTACTCGATCGCCGTAAGGCTGTACACAGAAATTATTCCGGGCTCATTAGCCTTAGTGAACGACATATTCCAGGAACACAAGCTTGTTTTTATGTTTTCCTATAATTCCATAGATTATCTTTTTCTTTTAATATGGCAGAAACCATATTTCAAAAAAGTATTCGTCCCATTTAATAAATACATTTGATCTCACCCATATACTAGATATATCGCGAAACTCATTTGATTCAATCCATGCCCGTACAGCTACAACAAAATTGTATACATATATATATATCGTCTTAATAATAAAAGAAAAACTACAGGCTACCTCCAGTTATTATAGGGCTAACGGACACTAAAGATTGCATGCACCCAATCCTGACACCTTCTTCCCCCCTGGCCCTACTACACCGTACCTATAGCACAATAACAGCCGCGGCCCGGCCAGTCTGCACCTGATTTAGCCATTTAACTTGATGATAAGCAAGAGCCTTTAATTTGTCCAGGTGTTCTCCCCTCCTAGCCCAAACATTCCTCCAAAAGTTGATTTAAACTCACAACTCATGTGTCAGACTGTTTGTGTGAACGCGCACGTGTGCCCGCCTCTCATTCCCCTTCCGTCTCTCCTTCCTCCCCGCTTGTTTGTTCACACCTTTACCGTGCCATAGACATTGATAATTTATCCGCGTATAGATAGGATATAGGTGTATCGATTACAAACCGTGGAAATAAGTCTCTTTACGGATTGGCTTTCTCTCTGACATGCCCCATTCCTAACGCTCTGTTAAATATCAGTACCGACCCTAACCTACCGTCACGCCAACTTTTTCTTTTTTAAAAGTTATATAATTATACTATCCTCCTAACTGTATTATAAAGATGAGTCTCCAAATTTTAAACTCCGTCCTATCACTATCTCGTATTTTCGTCATGTGTATTGGAGGCAACACAAATTATTGTCTATTGTGACAAATATAATATTTCTATCCACAATTTTCTAAAGCGATGTTTATGTGTACTGAGCCCCTGCCACCCATCCAGAGGCCATACACGTTCGACCACCAACTCACAAAACTGATACAATACCCTCCTCATAACTTGCCTGGCTTATGAAGATGACACCACCCCCACCCAACAAAAAACTTCTTTTTTTCTTTTTAAACTCGAGCTGAAGGAGCAACGAGATGAATTTCATCTGGACTATAAGACCGCGAGAGGAGCGGGTGGGGCCATGCGCGATAGATTAAGCAAATGAGACGAAGAAAGGTAATACCGGTACGTCGGAGAGAGAGAAAGAGAGAGAGGCTGTGAGGGTTATGAGCAGTAGCCAGTGTGAGCAAGTCTTTCCACAGCTGTTTGGATAGCGGCACTCACTCTATCAACTCTGAAAACATGGAAGCACTTACTAATGATCTCAACTTCCCTATAGGAAAACATTTCTTTCACCTTTTTAGTGGAGTTTACCCCCAAAATGTGGAGATATTTAAGGAATAAAGATAAGCATGGGAAGAGAGCACCGGGCACAGATCAAAAGCGGCAACTTGGTCATAGTGGAGAAACAGATCGTAGAGTTCGATGGCCAACCACTATGACCATTTCACCACTGTGCGCATGTTTACGTAAGGGCATACAAAAAAAAATAGGTGACCTTCTAGATGATCAATAACGTAAAAAGATCAGTCAATAAAATACATCATATATATATCAACTATGTTTGGAGCTAACTTAGCCACAGTTAGCCACTGAAGCGTTGCTTTCTTCACCTAAGAACTCAAATCGTTTTCTGTGACCAGCAATGTATCTAAGACTCAATAACTTTATTAACATTGTCCTTTCAATGCACTCGTATCGGCATTTCCATATCTCCAGCATATAAATCTAGTTCCGGAAGAGCGCCCAACACCTTTCCCCCCTTTTATACACATAAAGAACAAGCAGGAAAAAGACCAAGTGGGATGCCCTTCAGGAAACCCACCCTACCACGCCCAGACCTTGTGTACACGTGATGGGGGTGAGAGACGGGGTGGGCACGAGGGGTGAGTGCCGTATGTTTTAAAGGTGTTAAAGAGTAATACTGTTTGGTTGTTCTATAAGACAGATTGCTCGTGAACAGGGTGCCGCGATAGCGTGCTGGAGAAACAGAGTGAGTGGAGAAAGGGGGAGGTAAGCCATACGGAGCTACGAGCAAGAGCAATAGAGTTATCTGGTTAGAAAACCGACAAGAAAACCGGTTATGTTGCGGGGACAACGGTTGGTTTAATTCCTCGGATTTAAAAAAAACTTATGATTTTACTCACGCAAAGCCATCGGCAGTGGAGGATTAGATACAAAAATCTAAGGATGGGAACCATAATATCAAGTTGCCAAGAAAGTATTATTTACACGGAGTGAGACACAGGACCCACTGCTAAATAGCCCCAACCGCCGTCATCAAATGAATTCGTTTAACATTGAAACACAATTTTTAATGCAATGCAGCAATGTAACCATTGAATCAGTTGCATGGGCCCAAAACATAAGACTGCATAACATGGCACGAATGTCGTACACCAAGAGTCGGTCTCTGGAGTTCCTGTCGATGGTGTATTCCGACACGTTCACGACACGACCTCTGAAACTAAACGCCGTAACCCGGTGACCTACACGAGATGCCATGGCCGTAAATCGACCACTTATTAGTGTCATAGATGGCCTTCCAGAACGGGTCAGCTCACACCAGACGAACTATGGCAGACAATTGGACACTTCAAAAAAACAACAAACTTTTAGAAAACCTTCACCCATGCATCTCCATTAAAAAAAAATAATTAAACAATAGGCTAACGTATAAGGTATCGAAGGCCCATGTATTTTAGAGACGTATTGTGATAGTGGTACATGTCGTTGCAGGCCATTAAGAGAAAAGCACCTGGTGGGTTAAATGGATCACCAAAACAGAACTACGCCCCAAGACAATATGCCCTTCTGACCCCAACCAAGCAAATGCTTTATGTAACGTCTACCAAGAGTCTCAATCAGCAACAATGTATAGGAGTGAAGGGGCACGATATTTCTACCACTATGATTTGTTAAGGAAATTTTCTTACTAACTACAAAAAAGTTGCCAATGTTATATATATGTATAAATAAATAAATATTTATAAATATATATGTATAAATAAATATATATATATATATATATATATAAATGTGGATCCTTTCATTTCCATTTAGTGTTGTTCCGCATATCATCAATGGCGTCAAGAGTTGTTTTTTAAATAGAGAAATACATTACCAACATTTTAAAAGTCTTACACCCCCTTATCTCACAAACTTTGCTTCTCAACCTCATCTCCGAGGTGAGGTCACGATGGTAAAGTGTCCCCCATGTCCTACAGTGCTTACAGGCGGACCCATGCTCTAGTAGCCATGGCAGGCATTGAGACACGGGGAGGGACTGCTGCCTTGGCACGCCACTCAAGTACACTCGAGTACTAGCAGGGAATCGGTAACCCCATCACACAACAGGGACGAATGAAATCATATACTAGACTTTTCATGGATGAGACCAAGTGGCCCCCCATCCCCCACTTTCAGTGACATTAACATAACTAACTGCACAAAACATGGATCAACTCTGTGTACAGGATGGCTTTGCCCGCGTAGGTCATCACTTTAGACTGCCATGTTCACAGTTCTCAAACTCGGGATTATCATAGACAACGTACCGACTCTTAGTTCCTGGCCTACTCTCGTTAGCTGGCCATGCAAAGCTCAGATTAACTAAGGTCTTTATGAAAAGTCTAAGGCGTTGTGAGTGTTGCTCGATCAAACCGGGTGCCATCTTAGAGACGGCGCCAAAAACAAACATTAACAAGTTGTTTTTTAGACATTCTACGACCGCAACTGATTATAACCGATGTTTAACCCCCCCCCCCCACCCCCGATACAGAAAAAGTAAGGGAACAAGTAAGATTAGGAGGCTTTATGGCGTCACCTACCCACATTTAAACCACTCAAGTTATTCAAAGGAAAACTTTAATACGATCGCATTACCACTATTCGACTTTAAGAACTGATAAATGTTGAAATACTAAAGTGATCTAACTAATCCACCTTAATGCATTTCGCACGACTGCCACCAACAATACCACTTCCATCTCCACTGGTCGTCGTGTCGTCCCCCCCCCCCCCCCCCAACCAACATGAAAAGCCAACTCTCACAAAGTTAGCAGCACGTTAAGATCTACATCTGTGCCATTGTCCTACAGCTCCCCGCGACACGTAAACGGGTGCGCGGCCAAACTCTGGAACGCGATTCAATAGCAACTACTTGATGTGGTTAGATCAGGTCGTAGGAGAAAAGAAGTGGAAAAGGCGAAAGTTGGGGAGGAAAAAAAATACAAACACGGCTCATTAATTTTAGGCCATACAATGATGCTGAATGCCCTACTTCATCCCCCTACACATCAACACACCAGCATACACCAGCATACAAGTCCACACACACCAGCATACAAATCCACACACACACCAGCGATTTCCTCTAAATAAGCTCTAAAAGCATTAAGACCGGACTGACGTGGAAAAATTGGGCCTCCGCCTTGAAATATTTACCCATGGAAAATGATCTACAGCCATCAAAATACTCATTTGTGTTTGGCTCGGATTTATGGAAGTACGGGTGACGGGAGATTTTGATGTGAAAAAGGATATGGGGCATTGTTAAATTCCCGTGAAATCTGACGTCATACTTGTGACGGTAGGCTACTTGGAGCGACCAAACACACTAATAAAATACTTAGGCTGATATTAAAATGGGATTTAACTTATTTACTACACAACATCCATGTGTAGTGAATGATAACCCAGTCCTCATACGTACCTTTTTTCAAGTAATATAGTAAGTCACCAAATGTGCAACTGAAGTTGGTGGTAACATTTGAATGTACAAATTGCCATTAGCACCATTAGTCTTAAAAAACGCATACAGACAGTTCTTTTCGCAGGGCCTCTCTCATAACTGAAACAGACTGTGTTTGACACCTATGCATATGCAGCTTTAAACTAAATCATATCATATGTGCGTCAATTGTACATTTTAATGTTAAGTTTACAAGTAACACATTAATATGGATTTAACGGGCCTCTTAAATTTTGCTTCACCTTTGTGTCACTATAAAGGCACGCACTCACAGTTCAACCATCCACACACGTTTAACAAAGCTCACATCGTAAACCCAACCCCACGTTGTCAGTATATCAAAGTACTTTTAGTCTCATCACACACCCAACCCCACGCAAATACAAGTTATTTTTTTTTTCCTTTAAATATTTTTTAAAATGATATTAACGGGCAATAAAAATCCTGCTCTGAACAATTAAAAAGGAATTACTGTTTTGGTCGCCTGTGTCAAGCCGTGGCGCCCCCCGCCCCTTCCTCGTCAATAGCTTGAAACGTGTCGCCCCAGGGGCTCAAAGGAGCGCTAACTCAGGACTGGCGCCTCCTATACAATAGCGGAATTTGTCCATCTAAAGACGCGTAGCCAGACCTATCAAGGACCCCCTTTCACCTGTCCCCAGCCGCCTACCTAGTGAATGACAACTTGTGTGCAGTATTGGAAGAAGGAAGAAAAGGATCTTTTTCTTCTATTTGGCTATTATATTTTTTATATTATTCACGTCTTCATGTTCATAAGGCAATAACAGTAAAATGGAAGGAGCTAGTCAAGATTAGTGGACAGGGAGGGGTGCCTAGTGGAGAAGGATGTTTTGCGTTTAAAGGATGAGGGTGGGTTAGAGAGGGTGTTTAAACTAAAGGGGTGTTGGGGGGGGGGGTCTGAGCTTGTATGTGTGTAACGGGTGGTTGTGATGACGTAATGGAGGTGGAGAGGGTGTTGGGGTGATAGGAGGTTAGTGATACTTAACGGATGATTACCAGTAACACAGGCTTGGAGGGGAGACCCTAGCAGTGTGAGAGGGCAACAAAACAGTAGCGTAGTCAAATAAGCATGGACAAAAATTGAAGACAGACATATATTTAATAAGTGCTTTTGTTTCTATCATACAGTGACCAAGTGACTGCTCAGAAACCAAAAAAAAAAAAAAAAAAAAAAAAAAAAAAAAAAAACCATAAAGAAACAATTTTTAAGGCTGTGATGTTTTTGTTTTTTTTAAAGAAAGCTTTTAAGAAAGCCATTGCATATTAAAAAATAATAAATTCATATTTTCTTGTACAAACTTTTTAAAAAATCAAACATTTTTGTACCATAGGGTCAAATTGATGGCAAAATGTGATAAAAAACCGCGTACATCTTTTCAATGAATAACCAATCTCCCGGTTATCTGGATTGTCACATTGTCAGTTGCATGCAAGATGTCCACTGCCCTCACACTATAAGCCGGCAGTAGGCCAATGCAGAGCTACACATGGTAGTGGATGAATTCTAACTACTGGTGAGCTCATTGGGGCTTAGACAAGAACAAAGCCGCATGATTCAGATGTGAGGAGAGAAATGGAAGTTCAGACTTTGTTTTAAAGCCATGGTTTAGGTCCTAAACCCCATTCTTAAACTCCATGTCTCTCGTATTTAGGACACAAATCAGAAAATCACAACATCAAAGATGACACATTGCCCCTTACACTATCACTCCATGTTTCCATCTCCAATAATCTGAACCATTATTCCATGCAATATGATCCACAATGTAGTCTCATTTGATCTATTTTACCCCATTCATATTGACCCATTACCCCATTCACTTTGACCCATCACCCCATTTCCCATTGACCCATCACCCCATTTCCCATTGACCCATCACTCCATTCACTTTGACCCATCACCCCATTTCCCATCACTCCATTCACATTGACCCATCACTCCATTCCCTTTGACCCATTACCCCATTCCCTTTGACCCATTACCCCATGCACATTGACCCATTACCCCATTCCCTTTGACCCATCACCCCATTTCCCATTGACCCATCACTCCATTCACATTGACCAATCACCCCATTCACTTTGACCGATCACTCAATTCACATTGAACCATCACTCTATCCAATTTTGAGCCATCACCCCATCCGTCTTCAAACATCACCCCATCCCCAAGCAGTACAAAAAGAGCATATCCCAATATACTTACAGCTTATCCAGATGCTTGAGTTCCTGCCAAGCTTGATCTTCAATGCTAGATATCTTGTTGTGTGTCAGTGACCTGCACATGCAAACAATAGTATGGTCATCAGCTAGCATACAGAGACAACAGAACAGCTATGTGACACCAGCTAGCATACAGAGACAACAGAACAGCTATGTGACACCAGCTAGCATACAGAGACAACAGAACAGCTATGTGACACCAGCTAGCATACAGAGACAACAGAACAGCTATGTGACACCAGCTAGCATACAGAGACAACAGAACAGCTATGTGACACCAGCTAGCATACAGAGACAACAGAACAGCTATGTGACACCAGCTAGCATACAGAGACAACAGAACAGCTATGTGACACCAGCTAGCATACAGAGACAGAGCTATCAATTAATATATATATATTATTCACATTTTGAAAGATTTTGACAAAAGGAACTTACAATGTTTTTAATTTTTTCAACCCATAGAGCCAAGCTTTTGTTATGTTGACAATGCTGTTGTAATCCAGGAGCCTGAGAAAAAGGAATGAAATTATGAAAATAGGTCAAAGTGCTTGTGTGCCTTCCTGGAGTCACCTCACTTAAAATGCATCCTTTTTTCTAATAGTGACTCTAAATATCCAGCTGAATACATTGAGCTCTGTGGTTCTTGTAAACTTAATTTTATTAGATATAGTTGAGTAACATGTTACTGTCTTGAAGCTTGCTCCCAGAGAGAATATAATACAATATATAATATCAGCATGTTGATATTTTCATGGTGTAAATAAGAGCAACATTTTAACTTGTGCCGGATTTTATATTTGGACCCATTTCAGCATAATACTCACAAAATTCTGAGCTCAGGCAGATCATAGAAAGCAGCATCCTTTAGTACAGAGATATTGTTCTTCTTCAGTTTCAGCACCTTCAGCATCTTTAGCTCTACAAACGTTAGACTTTTGATGATACGAATCTTGTTGTGCATCAGCTCCCTGTGGTTATAAAAGCAATTCTCTATTGTACCACAGCTATAACTTTATTATTTTTTTTCTTTCTTGTTCTTTCAGATGTTATCTTATAGGTCAAGTTACAGGCATTTTGTGTTTACAATATATCCTTTGGACCAGCGGTTCTCAACCTGTGGGTCCCGACCCCTTAAGGGGTCGAATGACCCTTTACCGGGGTTGCCTAAGACCATCAGAAAACACATATACACCACAGTTATGAAGTCGCAACGAAAATAATTTTGTGGTTGGGGGTTGTCACAACATGAGGAACTGTTTAAAGGCTCGTGGCATTAGGAAATTTGAGAACCACTGCTTTGGACCAAGATGTCCCAGGGCCAAGAGTCTTTTTGATGGGCTGATCAAAGTCCACTATTCAAATATATATTATATTTACTTAATGCTTTGGAAAATGCCTGTTTTGAGAAATTGTCACAGATTTGTAGCCAATCATAATTTTTTTCACCCAGATAAAACAGAAAAGCTATATCAAACAATGTAATATTCCCAAACATTTGAGTTTCCTGATGTTTTCATGTTAGTATTAGGGGGAAAATCATACTGTTTTTTGTGCATGTGTCTAGTTCTATAGATTTCAAATGATAACTTTTTGGACTAAACTTTTGCCAACTTACAGAGTTTTCAGACTGATCATGCCATTGAAGAGCCCAGGTGTTATCTCCACTAGCTTGTTCCTGTTCAGTTTCAAGGAGACCAGTGAACTCAAGTGGCTGAGACTTCCTTTCTCCAGGACCAATATATGGTTGTTGTTGAGGTTCCTGGGAAATAGCATGTTTTAGTGGAGGTGAACTCTATAGTAGGGTTTGACTGTGATTTTATCCAGAACATGCTTTATCAACAGGTATAATAATATAACATTTTAACACAAAAAGGGCAAAGTAAATTTTGACAAAGGATCATGAAATTAGTATACATAGCTAGATGAAGTTGATATTGCATCTACACTAAAAGAGCATTTTAATTACATTTTAACATAAAAACTAACTAAAAAATATCAATCACTGATCTTAACTGACAAATCCACCCAGACTTACATTGACAGACAAACAGGATCTTAACTGACAAATACATTGATTAACACATCTGACTTGATCTGAGCTCTACTCTATGGGAGCTAATCAACTCATCAAGAACATCTAAACACACAGGTGAGCTGATCTAAAGTACTCACAGATGAACCAGCTGATTCCTGACTGGAAAGCTGCCATTGCTGATGCTGATGATGGAGTTGTTACTCAGGTCCACAGTTTGCAGATACGGCATCTGGGTCAAGGCTACTCTGGAAATGGCTACAACATAATTCTGAGTCCTGTTAAAATAAGAGAATACATTTGTTTATAGCATAAAATTGTAGATTCTGAAAACTGTTAACGAATTTGAACAGAATTTTTGTGCACAGGTATATAACAAGAGTAGATATAATTCAGCATGACACTAATTTAGTCACATAAAAGTCACAAGTTAAAAAGCCTTGATTCCTCAAGGAAGTTTAAATGTTGCTATTTTCGGTCAGTTAGTATTCCAAACTGTTCTGAGTGAATGATGTTCTGAGAGAATGATGTAATAATGTTCTGAGTGAATGATGTGCTGAGAGAATGATGTAATAATGTTCTGAGTAAATGATGTTCTGAGTGAATGATGCTCTGAGTGAATTATGTTCTGAGAGAATGATGTTCTGAGTGAATGATATTCTGAGAGAATGATGTTCTGAGTAAATGATGTTCTGAGTGAATGATGTTCTTAGTGAATGATGTTCTGAGTAAATGATGTTCTGAGTGAATGATGTTCTGAGTGAATGATGTTCTGAGTGAATGATGTTCTTAGTGAATGATGTTCTGAGTAAATGATGTTCTGAGTAAATGATGTTCTGAGTGAATGATGTTCTGAGTGAATGATGTTCTGAGTGAATGAGGTTCTGAGTGAATGATGTTCTGAGTGAATGATTCTGAGTTCTCATTGCAGCAAAGAAATATTTTATTTTTATTGATCATTGCTTGTGGGGGTTGGGGGGGGGGGGGGCGCCACATATCAGTAGGTGGACCACCACTTTCAAAAGTACTCATTGAGGATAGAGAAACTAAAAGGGATGAAGCTGACATCGGAAATAACATTCCCCCCCCCCCCCAAAAAAAAACACCCCAATTTGAAAAAAATATAATATATATATTATATTTGTAAAGCTTTTAGTCTTTTGGTAGAGTTTTGAATAAACAAGTTACGTTAATAGTTTGTCTATATGCACATTCATATCTTCAACACACCTGTGCACACCTGGCACCCCAACTGTCCTCATAACAAATATACCCAATGTCATGCACTACTATCAAAACTGACAATGTCACCTGGATCTGCAGGTGTCAGTACATAACATTACAAGTGGATTTTTTTTTACATAATAATAAATATGCTATTGTATCAACAAGCCTCAATGTTATACCTCTACACTGCAGGTTTTCTCATAAAGCAATCAACATTAACAATAACTGCCTTTCTCTTATGGTGCCTATAAAAAGAGCACAACAAATACATAAGACATCAAAAATATAGAGTGCCATAAAAATTGGTGATGAATATAGTACATATTGAAAAAAATGTATGGTCTTTAAGATAACTTAATTTTCTAATGCAGATATGGTTAAGTATTTCAACAGCTGTAGTCAGTCTTAGAATCAATGTATAGCTTATTGTTTGTTGATTTATTAAATGTTTAGATAGTTTTTAAAATTATTATTTTTATTAGGAAAAGAAGAAGGTGGAGAGACCGGGGAAGGGGGAGAAAACGGGGAAGGGGGAGACCTGGTAAGGGGAGAGACCCCGAAAGGGGAGAGACCCGGGATCGTTGTATTTTCTCAAGTTTAGCCACATATTTAGAATAAATCTGAACATTAAGGGCTGTTATGAGTCTTTTACTTGTCTCCTGAATAATAGGATAGAATTTTCCCATTTATGATTTAACATGAAATAAAGTACTGAAAATGTTTCAAGGCAATTTATAATCCTAACATTTGAGAATCACTTGTTTTCTTAAACTGTAGCACTTCCAGCCCCCCTCCTCATATCACGGTAAACTGAACAATGAAGATGCACTGAAGCAAATCATCTTACTCCTGAACAAGCCTGGCGGCAAGCATGTAACACTTAAATTTGCAACTACACCAGCCCGAGGTGATGACAAGTCTTGTGTACAAGCACCTGGTTTGATACCACTTGGAGACAAGGTTACCTCTATTGTAGTGGTGTTGTATTCCTTGGTGTACTGGTGATTTTGTTGTTTTTTTTAAATAAGAAAAAACTCCTCTTCTTTTCACCCCTATTTCATTTTATTTTAAAGAAAGAAAACAAATGCTTTTACCATCCCCACCCCTTATTTATTCTCCTGATTTACAACACCTTGTTCGATTGCTAGATCCCACTCGTACCGGGTGAGCGATAAATAAGGAAATAAAAGCTGGCGTTAAAGCCATAAATAAGTCATGCCATAAGAGGGTATAAAATCCCTAACTGTGGCAGTGGGTTTGTATCTACCACAGTGTGGCCACTAGAACAGAGGCTCTCTTGACAACACGTGACAAGCTGGTCCTATTGTAGTCACAGATCAGGACATTTTACAAAATAACATGAAGAGGAAAAAAAAAAGGTGTGTGTGTGGGGGGGTGGGGTGCATTACATGGGACTTACCATCATTTAAAAAAAGATACTCATAGATGCTTTTTCACTAAATTTTGTCTGAATAGCGACAGCCCAAAAAAATCGGTTCTAGAATTCATATCAAATTTCTTTTCTGTCTGGTGCGGGGGCAGAGCCCGGTGAGATTTCTGTGTGGATGGGAACATGTTAAAATAGTTGGCATTTTTTGTGTGTGAATACTCTCCGTGACCACGCGGTATTGAGTTGCAATCCCTGGTAAATGGCTTATGGGTGGTACGGGTAGAAGGTAAATGGCTTATGGGTGGTACGGGTAGAAGGTAAATGGCTTATGGGTGGTACGGGTAGAAGGTAAATGGCTTATGGGTGGTACGGGTAGAAGGTAAATGGCTTATGGGTGGTACGGGTAGAAGGTAAATGGCTTATGGGTGGTACGGGTAGAAGGTAAATGGCTTATGGGTGGTACGGGTAGAAGGTAAATGGCTTATGGGTGGTACGGGTAGAAATGCGTTCGGGTTGAAGCAATAAGAAATATACAAATGTCCGTTTTTTTTGTAATGCGATACTTCAGGTTTTTCTCTCCCCTGTCTCTTTATATTTCTGAATGGCTTAAAAGTGGAGTCAAAGGTTTAGGGGATCTCGCGGTCTGATCAAAGTAATAACCACAGCACAGGTTAAAACGGTTTGTGGCAGCCTAAGTTCAATACTTAAAAAGCCAACATCATACCTATTTACCGTTAAAGTGAAAGGAAGAGTTGACCGAAAAGATAGATTTGTAAAGACTATGAAAGTAATGACAACTGAACAAAGACTTATTTGGTATATTAGTTAGCACTAAATCTAAGTGTAGGACTTGTCTTGAAAACTCCGTGGTTTATGGTGATGTCATTTGCATTAGATGACCCTGATGCTAGAGAATATTAATATCACAGTAACATGGGAATCACTACGCGTAAGTTCCGACTGGTAAATAAAATGACAATAGCTCAATCTTGAGGGTCGAATGTATAAAGATAAATTTGAGATGAGTAAATGATGCTGTGACAATAAATATTACCTGGACATCTCGGCCATTATTTGTCGTATAAATACGGACTTGATACGAATCTTTTGCTGCCCTCGTGGACACTACTTCTCAGCTAAGTGCTATATTATAATTTTTTGATATTTTTTTATTTTATTCGTTTTTCTGCTTGTTCGCCGATGAAGGCTTCCTTTCGACACGTTGGTTGTTTTGTTGCGTTCCTTTTTTCAGGCTTAACTTTACTGTGTTTTACTAATTTCCTATTGTGCTAACCTGATTGCAGTCTCCCCCATTATTACGGACTTGATTAAGACTCTCCATCACAAGACATCTGAGGACTACGAGGACTACCCAATAGTTATAACCTAAACTGGTACGCTGCTTTGACCGCCCCGGAGATCTTTTAATATCCAAAAATGTGAGAGCCTTCCTTGCATTATCAGTGATAGACATGGCAGGCGCCACGTGTGTTATCCAACAATTTATCAAGACGGAGACGAATCCGTGTAAACAATCATCCGCCTTGCTCACGTTTGGCGACACGGCCATGACGGCAGGATAAGCAAAGGATTGTCAAAGCTCGACGCTGGGATTAGGGTCGAGTGCGGCAGAGTTGGACTTGTTTCCTTTCTTTTTGTCATCGTGTTTTGTGGGTTTTTTTCTTCAAATGTGTCAGCTTAGTCTTGTCTGAGACACACGATCAACAAAACGAACGAGGTCGCTGTATTTCATTTGTTTAATTTATTATATTCAATTTTCATTTCTATTATTAATGCATTTAAGCAGTGTCACGAGCCAAAGTGCGTTTTATTCTTCTTCAAATATCTGAGTAAAATATAACATTACGGTAATCACGTTAATTGGAGTCACTCATTAAAAACGTATGTTGCACAGCTATGGATCTAGCATGTTGCATATATTGGATTTGAAGATTGAAACAAGCAAAATTTCATTCAAATGGCTAAATTCCTTTTCATTGATGAAACAATAATTTTCGATAGTATTAATAAAGTTTCCCCTTTGTTCTTATCAAAACAACCATGTGTTGTTTTATTCCTGTTGAGTCAGAGAATGAGCCTCATTAACGTATGTTCTCTACTAAGATTTTAGTGGCCGGGCTCACGTTCTCCTACCCACAAAGAGACTTGAATTCATTAACTTTTAGGTCAAAGGATTTGTCAAACACAATAACACTATAAAACGCAATAATTAGTAGAAATCTATTTTTATTGAGTCCCCTTAGAACCATCACGCCATCAACTTAAGGTGAAAGCCACAACGAATTCCACCGACGTAATAATACGCCACCCACAAAAGCCATCAGTGTGAGAAAGTCAACACTTTCGTCCAGTAGTTTGTGACTTGGTGGCTGATATACAACCCAAGTAACACTTATCGTGCCTCGGGTTAGTGTCCTTTACAACACTCAACAATCCCTCAATTCATCTAACCAGAGAAAAAAACAAAAAAAAACACATGGACTAAGGTCAAGGCTGGCATTTCTTTTTACTCAATATATTTTTAAAAAATTAAATTATTATTATTTTTTTTTAAATAATTCAAGACCAGAAAGCCAAAACCATTTATTTGAAATTCTTTGTCAAATCACAGCGCATAGCTTTCAAATCAAGACTGGTAAAATAGTGATTCGGTTTCATAGCATAACAAAACACCGACACATTTACGTGTTATTCAACTGAAACTAACAACGATTTTATCCCAAAAATGTAAAGTTATGCATGCACTATGGAACCGAAGGGAACTGATACTCTTTTAGTTTTTTTAAATACTAATTCTTTTCTTCGACATTGTGTGCCTTGTTGCGTACTCCTTTGAGTCGCAAAAGTTTTATTTCCGCTTAAAGAATCTACAGAGTTCTATAGAAGTTGATAATTTATTATTTTTATTATTTAACTTAACCATATATATGCGCCATGAGCACATAGTTTCGTCCATATATATATATATAGGACGCCCGTCGTACCGGCATAAAAAAAATTTGAACTCAGGGAAACATGACCAGCCGATCAGGCATATCGCCCCAGGGACAGCTCCTGTCGTTTTTTGAAAGACTACACCGAGTAGGAAACATTCTACCGAAGCTGTGGACATGTGGTTTCCACATTGACTGGCGAGTATGAGGTTTTAGGCTTCTTGACCAAGCCCCCAATCCGGGCCCCCCCTCGGGGGTGCGAGATAGAAACGTGCGACATACGAAAAGCAAAGAAAGGTTTCTATTAAGCTTGTGTTTGATGTACTTGGTTGGAATACCACTTATAATATAAATACCGGTAACATTATTCTTTAAAAACAACATAAGCAATACTGTGTTCCACAGAGTAAATTAAGATACAAAATCTTATGACATTAGAGTTGAAGGAAGAGATTATACTTGGCGGTTGTGTACTACCACATTTTAGTCAACTAGTACCATCCCTTCGTGGATGTACATCTCCCATAAGCGGGTCTTTCACATCAGTTGTAAGGATCATTTTAAATTCAACATAAATACCCTCCCTACATCCCCCACACGCCTAAAATATATAATAATAATACTAATAATAATACGTCAATAAAAAAATGGGATACATGCTCGATTTTTTTAAACCAAGATTAGGAAAATCAAAGAAGTCTTAAAAACATTTATATTTTTATTTTATTTTTAAATACGACATCTCCATGTGTGCCCCTCGTTGATTCATTTTAAAAAAATTTATTTTCAGATCTATCGATCACCATTAATAACAGACTACCCTCATTATAAAAAATATGTGTGGGAAACGCTAAGTAAAGGTTGATTTTTGCCAGTTGACTGCAGCTCTGTAACATGCTCCAGAAATGATCAGATCTCTTATTGAATTGAAAAGCTCTGCCTTCTACGCCATCAATAATTGAGATTTGGGTCGTCAATGGTGTATTACAGCCAGTTGAATGGGGGGTGAACACGGGACAGCTGAATTAATGACAAGGCATTTGGCCACATCAAAAGAGGTTAATGAGAGAGAAACACAAGCGGTGGGCAGCACCCATCAGAATGTTTGCTCTCTCGGATAATGGAACTCACGAGGGCCTGGCGTGGCTGATGCAACATATGGACAGGAAGTAGCGTGAGCCGAGCAGACCAACACACGAGATAGTTTGATATTATACATATGGAGAAATCTTTGATGGAGGCAGTGATCAAGGGCAGTGGAGAAAAAACATCAACATTCATCAACTCAACGTTTATTTCTATCACACACACACAAAAGACAAACAACGTCGCATCTTGATTAATGGTTGCCAGGCGGGGTTGTGGAGTCGAAAGAAAAGTTAACGGCTCCGGGTCCAAGTATTCAACCACCACATCGTATCTTGACAATAACATTTTTAAAATATTATTATTTATGTTATATTCTTTAATGTTTTGTTTTTTTTAATATTGATTTTATTTTTGGTGGGGATTAGTAAAGCGTATTAGTTTTAGAGAAGCTTAACATCTTGGAATATTAAAACATCGGACAAAAAAAAAATTAGTGGAAAAGACGTATCCAAATCTACAGCTCTGTGACAGCCCTTATTTTTTAAATATATTTAAAGTTGAAAAGATAATTTACAAACGAAGTCGGGCAGCATTGCAGAAAACAAACGCCAGCCAGAGCGTCTGGTGTGTAGTCAACAATCCAGAGTTTAGGCCAAATATTATTTCATCTCTCTGGGCTCTATGGGTTTTCTCGACATAATCCATAGCCAACAGGTTCATAAGTGAGAGAAAACATGAGGCTGACATCAGCATCCTTCCCTCCCCACCCACCAACCCGCCCGTCCGCATAAAGCCATTCTGTGTGTGAGATAGATGAAAATAATTATATTCTTCCCAACTACAAATTGAAGGTCCCCAAAGAGAACATTATGAAACAAAGATTTGACTTTAAAAATATTAGTTGTATTACTTGTATGAAATATCAACCGTTCTTAACAGTGTCTCCCGGTGTGTTTGTTGGGGTTTATAATATTAATAAGTAAGCCAACATTTGTTTTAGATGTGTCTGTATTAACAATGACAGAATTCTAATAGAAACTTATTTTTACAATCTCTGTATGACGATTGGCCAGTGTGAATGACTTGGAGGAGTAGAATTTCTCACAATTTTATTATTATGTTTTCAAAAGTAAAGAAAACAATATATACCGATCCTTTCGTGTTTCACAAATTAAAACATGTAAATCTATTTTATTATAATTTTTCAAAATGACTACACTGTACACTGTCTTGGAGTGACGACGTAGTTATTTGATCAGGGTAGTGTAGGAAATGGGGTGAGCGTGGTGGGGGAAACAGATGATTTGTCAAGTAGATTAAACCAGGAAAGAGCGCGCATTTTCCCTCCCGCGATGTTTTATTATAGTCTGCAGGTGTCCGGGACTCTCCAATCAATCATCGTACTTGCATCACTCCAATCGTTCCCTTTCACTTAATACATACATTTTTAATCTTGGACCTTCAATAAATCATTTCAAAGAATAACAACAGATCTTGCAGGTTTCTGGTTATTTTTGGAGCTTTCGGCTGACTGAGATAGTTTATTAACCACTTCTGGTCTCGGAGTGCTCAGGCATCGTGATGGGACAATCGGTAATCATTTTAATCTCCTCGATTGCCGCATCTGGTCATTGGGTATGGGAGGTGTGTGTGTGTGACTCAGGGTGGGGGGAGGATTAGACATCCCAGGTGTGATTTAGGAGATCATGTTTATTAAAGAGACGCATGGCATGTTCGACGGCGTTCAGACTCGGCCAGTGGGTGGATATGCTGACCACGTTGTCACGAGTAGATAATTTGTCGGTGCTGGATGTGCAGTCATTAGTGAGTTAAACTTTCGAGCCATAGATAGAGCTCAATGGTGAGGTAAGAAATGCGACAACAATCGTCAACAACTTATAGATAGTGAATATTTCGTGGCGGAGCATCCACAGTTGCAAACACCAGTAGCCATCAATAATGCATATTATGTTATCAATACACACAAAAATCAGGCAAGCGATAACATAATGTATTATCCCTCACCAGCGAGCTATTTTCAAAAATGTGTAATTCTTCTATCATCAATCTATGTGTAATTCTTCTATCATCAATCTATGTGTAATTCTTCTATCATCAATCTATGTGTAATTCTTCTATCATCAATCTATGTGTGATTCTTCTATCATCAATCTATGTGTGATTCTTTATCATCAATATATGTGTGATTCTTCTATCATCAATCTATGAGTGATTCTTCTATCATCAATCTATGTGTGATTCTTCTATCATCAATCTATGTGTGATTCTTCTATCATCAATTTATGTGTGATTCTTCTATCATCAATCTATGTGTGATTCTTCTATCATCAATTTATGTGTGATTCTTCTCTCATCAATCTAATTTTTAAAAAACCAAATGTATTTGTTTTTTTTCCTTTCACCACCGTTCAAAAGGAAAATAAAGCATTTTTCCCCCGCAATAAAATGTGCTGGGTAAAAATAATTACAAAACAAAAGGAAGAGCACCCCCCCCCCCCCCGAAACCGTCTTGGAGAAAGTGTGAGAAAAACTCCAATCCCGAAACCAAACATCCTGCTAAATAAAAACCGGCATCCCCAGAAGCTTGTTTATCGTATATAACATCCAGCTGTTAGCCTGGGATGAATCTCGCTAGCACATTTAACAAACATATTGCTCGGCTACTTGCGTTTTTTATGAAAGGGGTGAAAAATACAAGGGGGGAAGAGGGGGGGGGCGCTCGGGTAAATAGACTGGTAAACGCCGAATATCCTGATCTACATCAACTGATTTTTCATTGAAACAATATAAGAGGGCACCAGTCTGGCGCCTGAACACGCGCGTAGCTTTTGTGTGCGGTGTTAGATACAAATATTACAAACGGATATCATCTACCCATTTGTGTACATTGAAAAAAGAAGAAATTGTATCAAGGGATACAGCGCACATGCTCTATGGACGACAATGATGTTTTACATTTAACCGGCATTCGGGGTGATCTGAACCACTAAACACCACGAAAGCCTGCTTATCTTGTAAACGAGGACCCACCTATTTGAAATTTACCAACCCTTACTTATACAACCAAATATAATAAACGATATAACGAACTTTCAGTAGATAACATCACAATTCTAAGTTGGTAGACGAAGAGACAGTAGTATTTGGGCAGTTCTCCTTGAGCATGCACACCAAAACAGAAACAAATAAACTTGTTATCAGCAACATTTATATATGCATAATTTTAAAGGTAATCTCTATACCAGAAAGATGCAAATAGATGGGGTGAGGGACTCCCCTCCCCCTCTCAGTGATCCGAGTCCCATTTATATTCCAAAGCAGATAAATTAATGTTCAAATTAAAAGTAAACACTTGGTGGTAGACATTTATTTTAAATTATGTTTACGTAGTTCGTGCAAGCAACGAGAGTGGGGAAAAATGCCGCCTGTCGGTCTACGCCCCCCCCCCCCCCTTTTTACTTCCCAATTTCATTCTTCAATCATTGTAGGTGTGAAGACTGTTGGACTCCTTTTTTTTTTCTCACCGGCATTCAAGCAACACAAAATGTTATTTACTAATCACATATATTATCACCTAACGTGAAACAGACTGAAGCATAAAAGAAAATACAACACCTTTTGTGAACTTTAAATATGGTTTCTTAGCTAAGTGTTATGAGAAGTCTTTCTCGTTGTCATTCTAGATCTTTTATAATCGATCATTGTCAATTAATTAGTGATAAAAATTGCAAAATTCTTCAATAGTATACCATTAGGACATACTTTATTTGCCCATAAAATACAAATATTTTTTAAAGATATTAATCAGGGCTCGAAATAAAATCCAACCACTAAAAACAAAGTTTTTCGTATTAATCCTAATGCATTTTTTTCACCACAGGCAGTTCACCTTTTAAATTAAGAAGTGGTTATGTCAATGGGGAGGTTTCTTGCGAAAACACGTTTCCTATTACCTTCATGTTCCCCTTCAAAAATTTGGGGATTATTTTTTTTTCCGTCCAAACTTGTAGATTTATCCCAAAACTGTTTTTGAAAAAAACAGGGGAAAAAACGGATTGGGTGGGGCTTAAAATTTGATAGAATGTGTTGTCACCGCCAACGAGTCTTTGTGCCAAGTTTCAGCTCGATAGGATGACGGGAATTGAATCAGTTAGCCTTCCGAATATTTGTGCCACAAGGAAACACACGGACACGATTGAAGTTAATACAACGGATTTTAAAAAAGCGTGACACAAGAGACCAAAATGAGCAAGTTGTCGCAGATATTTATTTGCCTATGATCTCAAACATTGTGGATAATGAGATGCACGTTTGTGTTTTGTGACGCGGTGGTCGTGTTTAGTGACGTCAGTTTTGTATTTCAGTGTTCCTAGCAGTTTGTATAGTTACTCGTCCTCTGGTCTAGAAAGAGGTCCATGAAGATAAAAAAATAGTCAAAGCTATTTGGTTTGTTCCGATCTGGTGTTAGAGGTAGTACCGTGTGTAACCCTAGACAGAGAAGATCTAGCCACAAATGATCTACTTACATTGAAAGAACTGTAACGTTGAGGCGCCGTGAGAACGTTGGTATCTCCGTCAGAAGATTGGAATCCAATTTTCTGTGGAGACAAAATAAGTTGACAAAAAATTATAATCAACGTGCTTTATTTGTATCTTACATAATCATGATAATCATTTAAAAAAAGGTTGGATTGGTATTAAAACAAGATGAATATGCCAAGAAAAAAATTTCTTTAGTTATTGAAATGAGGTTTGTATAGACACGAGCGCAGAATGACAATATTGAATCCACAAAGCAAGACGATCTATCAGCACGGCCAAATACTGAAATAATAAAAAACAGTTATCAATCAATGCCATCTAAACAAACCCCATTGTTATAGCAAATCCGCCTCTGAGAGCTAATCATTGTTAAGCTGGATCCACCCACATAAGGTAATCAGACGTGAACCGATTTTCACAAAAAAAATAGAAAGAAAAAAAGAAAAAAAAATTAACGCCAACAAAAGAAAAGCATTGGCTCCCTTCGTTGGCTCGAGAAATTTTAGCAGCACCAGTATACCAACACGGGTCAACAAAGGCTTTTGTGTCGCTAATTGCGAAATTATTTTGCATGACTTGCGTCTTCGGTGCATCAAAAGTATTTTAAAGGCAGCTACCATACTTAGATGGTTCAAATGTTGAATACAGAAAAAAACATAATTAAACTGACACACGTTTAGCTTTGTTACAGCACATGTTTCACTAAAGTCAACGATGTGTCGTTTAAATGATTTTGTGGTACATAAGATGTAGCTGACAGAACGGAGACAAGACATCTTTTAATGGAATAAGGAACACGAAAACGCAAAAACATGCAATTTAATTTTATTTAACCGAGAGCACATGTCAAGTTCAAAAGAATGCAAAAAAGACAACGGATACCACAAATATGTACAAAGAGGGTTTTGGAATGCAAAATATAATAATATGGCATCACATTTTTTAATTTTTTTTTAATTGGGGTGGGGGGTGTAAAGTTACTTTTACTATCGTACATTAAGAATATCATTTATAAGTGGCAAGAACTGTAAAAAGTCAAATTTTTGTTGTAAGTTATAGCAGTCTTTAAGTTGTTGTTTTTAAGCTCACCAGAGCTGTTATTAAGAAACTCAAATGATCGCGTTGTAAAGCTACATTTACAAAGGTAATCTTTTGGATTCTTCAATTATCCATGCAAATAATTACAGCTCTTTAAATGCATATAAATTATTTTTTATTTATTTTTTAAATTGCATCGAATGTACAAGATTACTTTAAAGTTCAAAGGTCTGCCTGGGTACTCGGAAGAAACGGTGAACAAGGTAACACGTGACATGTGATGCTTAAAGTAGTTGAGATTTGTAAATAGCTGTAAATATTCCCAGGAGTTGGCTTTATCACACTTAGGGAGCTCACACAAAAGCTGTGAGAATTTCGACAAGTAGAATATATAGAAACCTATCATTTAAAAAATTAATTGAACAGCCTCTGACAGTCAATATACATTCATCAACAGAGACTAAGTGCCGAACATCTTGAACTATGTACAGAGACTGCACATATGTGTTATCCTAAACAAAACAAAAAACGTGAAAGGAAAATACTATCCTAGGTTGCCCTCTCACTACAAGAGAAACTACAGTTGAGCCCTTAACAAATGGAGATCAAGTTTACGTCTCCAAATGGCATTTAAGCCCCAGACTTATTACGACTGGATGTAGCCAAGAGGTAACACGATCCCGCTGTGTTCGGATCTTTCTTTTAAAAAGTTGTTTTAAAAAAATTGTAAATTCCAAACAAATGATCTCCCTTGCAACTAATACCATGGAGCACAATAGAGTCAATTTATTTCCCCCTCTTTAATGGCGTGTGAGTTTAAAGACATTTTTTGTTCGAGTGTGAAACTGTAGGGAAATTGCTAAGCTGGAAGCTTTACCAGGTCCCGGTGTTGAAGTTTGGCGAAATCAGAAGCAATTATAAGACGTAAGCGTGCCGCACGTAATTAGAAGACGTTGGCGTGCCTAGATAAACAAGGGACGTTAGGCCCTAGGGCCATCTTAGAATAAGGGCGTCGTCTAGTGTCGTGTAGCCCTGATTAGCGAAATCGTCATATATATATAGTTCTGACTAACAAAATCGTAGATATAACACAAAATGTCGATTATATAGCATGAAAGAATGTCGAGGGAAAACAGATTATTTGTGAAGAGAATTAATAGACATTTATTTTGTTCATAGTATTTTAGAATTACAACAACGAACTATTGAACCATTTAATTGACCCAGTATTTCATTTTACACTTTTTAAAATGTGTTGATACCTACACTTTTTGAAAAGTCATAAATCCATTCAAATTGTACCTTATACATTGTAGATAAAAAGCTATACCGATTACAGTCTTGGTTTATGGTTTGCTATTGGATAACTTATCTTGTTACTTTTTTTTTTAAAAACTGATAATGTCTCAAACTATTTAAAATATAAGGCAACTGACTGTTTGGCTGGTCCAAGGGAGGGGGGTCTTCCCCTTCTGTGGGGCCGCTCAATACATACGAGTATTTGTTATCTTCTCCGCGTTTTTATCACCACTTGGTGGAGGTTTCCCTAATCTGACATGACAAAGGAGAGCGTCCTCTGGTGGCAGTGTTTATTGATTTGTTCATCTTACCCCTGTTTACTGTTTATCTAAACTTGTACACTCAACTGTCTGCCGAGGCACGTATTGATAACTTATCTTATGTCATTTTTTTAAAAAATGTCCTAAACATGGGAGGAGAGGACTTATCCCTCTTTACGTAGATTGGAGGTTTGTTTGCAAGGTCTTGCTTTTTATATTGTCCATTTCAACTTTTTTTTTAAAATCAGGGCTCTACATGGTAGAGATGATTAAATATGTTTGGCATGTGTCTATTAATGAAACGCTACGTGCGAAAACTAACGATTTTTTTTGGGTCGCCAGCTAATCCGAACGATGAAGAAACGCAAGATCTTTCGGAAAATTGTGACATAATACGCCAGTCTTTTCGTGACGTCATTTACAGAAGTCTGAGTAACAACAACGCGTCCCCTAAAAAAAAATCTATTTCAACAAATTAAAACAAATTCTCTCAGAACGCAAAAACGCAGAAATGATAATAAATAAATGACGCTTCAAAAGTTAATTCATCTCCCCCACCTACCGCCAGGTGACTCGCGGTGCCATACGTTGCCCGAGGAACGTCTACCAGGTGCCAATCTATTTATTTATTTTCAGGCCAATTGTTGTATCTGGAGCCCATGCCATCAAAGCTGGGTGCTGGATAAGACTCTTAAAACAACGGCCCAATCCCGGATCATCTCGCCAAGGTGTCTGTCCCATGCGGTCTGGGTAGCACCTATGGTGTTAAGCAGCATTATCTGGTATCTGGTGGTTATTTTAATCCAAACTTCAACCAATATATTTTTAGCCCCTCGGTTGATATTTTTAATGTTTAAAAAAAAAACGGGGTATGTTTGTAAAGAAAATAATTTGTTCTAACGGCGGCTTTGTCACGCACATATTCTTATGAGATGTCGGACATTTGTCAAGTAGAACGATACACAAATGCAAAGACAGACAACGACAAAGTACGACTGCGGATTATTAGACACATCTAGAGGCTGTCTTCAGTTTAAAAAATAAATAATTAAATCTTTAAAATATCTCCACCACGAAGTAAACATGACATTTTGAAACAAAATTTAATCAAATTTATTATTTAAAAAAAAATTTACATTTTTTTTTTACTTTTTCCTGTATAATTTATTTAAAGCCCATTTTAACTGAGGAAATTGTCATCAAATTTTCAAACCAAGAAACAAATTCTGTCATTTCAGTCTGATTTATTAACTAAAACCCGATACATATGATGGGTGGATCGAAAGTTAGCAGCCTTTTGAATATGCGAACACAATTTGGTTGCCGTTATTAGTTGTTTTAACCACCCTAGGTGTCAATTAAGTCAATCAATGATCAGCAGAATTTTATAGAATAAATATGTCGCGTGACCAAAATCTGGGTGAAAAACGAAAGCTAGATATATGAGGGCTAGGTGGAAGACTAGATGTCTAGGACAGAGATCGATGCAAAGCTGAATGAGGCATTTTGGTTCAAAAATAGAGCATCATGTCAGCCGTTTCAGCTTTACGTCTAGCGGTGTCAATACCCCAAAACGGAATTATACATCAGTTCTCAAAGTAATGTGTGTGTGACTCCGCAGACCGGTGAGGTATTTTGCGATACTAAAATGTGCTTTATACCAGTGTAAACAACAAGCCTTTAGCATGGGTGAGACTCGCCCCACCCCCACCCCCTCACACGCCACCCTGTGGAGAGTAGGAAGTTTAATCTCTGCTAAAGGTATTTAATGTCCACATTGTTTCACACAGGTTGAGGGTGGGACAGTTGTGGGGTTTAGTTTATCAGAACAAGGGGACTGGCAAGTGGACTTAGTGACAACCAGGTGACTTAGTGACAACCAGGTGACTTAGTGACAACCAGGTGACTTAGTGACAACCAGGTGACTTAGTGACAACCAGGTGACTTAGTGACAACCAGGTGACTTAGTGACTTATTGGCACAGTGAAACGTTTCACACGCTTCTTCAAGTGCTATAAATTACTTGCAGTGCACTAAAAATAATGAAACTTCTGTTCTAGTAACGCCTTTTTTAAATACTAGAACGTACAGGTTTTTGTATCGACATAAATCATTCTGGATCACTATGCCACACTCCCAGTATACCATTGTTTAAACAATCTTCGGGAATTCATCTATAACACTTTATTGAAATCAAACTATTCTTTATTTTTAAAAAAAATCTTTTAAAATTGGAATTTTATAAAAAAAAAAATTAATCACAAAAATTGTTTTAATGTCCATAGTTTAAGTGTCAAGAAAGTACTAAAACAAGAAAATATAATTTATTTATAATGCTAGTTAGTGAAAAGCATAATTTTAAAAAAATTTGATAACTGTAGAGACGTATTTCCTTTTTTAAAAAAATCCCGTTGTATTTATAACGAGAATTCTACCCACTGTCGTACGAGAATGCTATCCCGCTGTCGTACGAGAATGCTATCCCGCTGTCGTACGAGAATTCTACCCACTGTCGTACGAGAATTCTATCCACTGTCGTACCAGAATTCTATCCACTCTCGTACGTCTCTAAATTTCTTCAGAGTGCTACAGCACTTAGCATCACCCTGATTTATAATAATCATCATCTGTTAAAATTGAGACTTTGAGGCGTCTACTCTCAAAACACCGGCCCTTGGTATTTAATTGATTATTCCAACCCCCAGCCTTTTCTTGTTCGTGTCCTAGTTTATTTCGACACCATACCCCAACTTATCACACCAAACTTAAAATCCTGACTTAAAACAAAATTACATCAAAGAGAAGAACATTTGCACACCCCCACAACGCCACGGGCATATTTATGACCACCATTTTCAAATAATCTTTGATAACTTCACACAAAATCTAACACAATTCAATCCGCCAACTAAGGAAGAAAAAAAAATCTGACTCTTCGGTCTCCTGGCCGATTGTTAATCTTTGTCACTTGACAGCTTCACACCCTTTGGCACGATGAAAATGCTCTACTGTTATCTTTCGAAATTTCCTTAAGAGGGGTCAAATCTAGTGTTCGCATGTGAGAACGGTTTTATCTCGGTGTCCTACGACATTCCTACAGAGCACAGTGGTAAACTTTTCATTATCACGCATAAGTAATTAGGAGGAAAGGAGAGGGGGGACACGACCCTGGACCAGTTGTTTGGTTTCAATTGCCAATTCATGTCAAGTTTTACTGATCCGTTCATGCAGTGTTCAGGCTTATCAAAGTTCACACTATCAATTAGCTTAACATAACAGCGAAAAACCCAGACAGAATACTGAAACTTTGAAAGAGATATGAAAATAAATTGATTTTTTCTTCCGTAAAAAACAAAAAAAAAAAAAACACAACATGGTCCTTAATGAACTCAGACTAATTTATTTTTTTTTAATAAACGAAAAATCACACCCAAATTTTACCCATGATGATAGATCATAAAACGCCAGCACATGGCTTAAATATAGAGCTCCAGAATTTTTTCAGTTTTCCAGTCGCTTAACCTTAAATTTTAGACATTAAGAGAATAAGTTCAATTCTATGTAAATATATGTGCCCACTTCCCCAAAGGAATCTTTATAGAACCCATAGAAGGGTTAAGCAAGCCATATAAAGCTTCTTTGGGGGCACTCATATTATAAGAAACGTGTAGAAATAAAGTGTACTTACAAAATGGTCAAGTTTGTCAGGTCGTTGAACACAGATCCATTGATAACTTTAATCGTGTTCTTACTCAAATCCCTGAAATGAAGAAATATATGACATCAATTAATGGCGTTCTTTCGATTAAACTCAGCACGAGTATCTTCTCGTTGTTAGGCCTCAGTAAAACCAAACACAAAACTACAAAACCGTTCGCATTCTCTCCAAAACAATTTGTCATTTTGACGTCAGTGAAAATATTGTTTCATAAATAACTTGGTGGAAAGTTTCAGGTCTAAATCAAACATGGTAGAACTCGTTGACAATAATTAAACAGCCCCTAAAAACAAAGTTTTTCGTATAAATTCTTTAGAAAAGAAATATCGAGCAATAGGGGGTGGGGGCTGAAAATTCGACAAAACATGCATTCAAGCAACGCACTTTATAAGAATCCTAATTAGTGCTCCCCCAGTCCCCCAATTGCACATTTTTCACGCCCCTAAAATAATTTAATATTTTTAATGGTCCACCGGCTTTTACACCGCAGATTTATTTCACCAACTATATTAAGCACCAAACGCACTTGCGATATTTGTTTTAAAAAACTTACACCAAAATTATTTTTTTCTTGAATCTCATTTTTCGCAGTTATCTGAAATTTCATTTTCTCTTCCCCGTGAAAAACAGGAAAAACGGATGTTTGGGAGTTGGGAATGAAAATTTAATATAATATGTTGTCACCAGCAACGAGTCTATGTGTCAAGTTTCAGCTTGATGGAAAGTGGGTCAATAAGGCGTCCGAAGATTTTGCCACCCAGCCAGTCATTCAGCCATCCACAAATAAAAGCAAAGTTAATATAAAAGATTTTTTTTTAAAAAGAGCAACTACTTTTCGTCATTGTAAACCTTAATAAGAATACGCGAGAAAATGGGGGGGGGAGGGGGGGGGGGCAATATGTTCGTACAATTCTCTTATATTATCTCTCACAAACATTCGAGGACAAATTGTACATGCCAAAATTAACTCACATAAACTCAGATAGCTGAGGAAAATCTTTATTCTTAACCAAACACGTAAGACTAGCCTTACAATCCACATTCGCGTCGAAATTTTACGTGTGTTAAAAAAGGAGCACAGGTTCATGTAACACTTAAATTTTGCCGTAATACTAAACAAAAACTCCCATGTGCCGCCTGTGTATACACAAACATTTCACACCTACTGTTCCCCTTTACTCATTCAACAATTCGGGAAACTAAAACATGGACTGCTCACTCACATAAAAATTCCACCACCCACGTCAATGGCGGATTTGGGGTTTACTGGAAGATGGGGTTAGAGACGCTGGCCGTAAAATATTTGTCGGTAACCTAATGAATTCTGTGAATTTTATAGGAATAATGACTAACATAAAATGATGTCATGTGACAAAATCTCCGTATTACGGTTTGCCCTACGTCTCTTGATTCTTCATTTAAAATTGCTCACATTTAATTTGTTTATGGCTCCGCCACTGGTCTGCGCCAAAGATGCCACCTGTTTCTAACAATGTGCGTTTCCTTCCCGTTGTGGAAATCAGTTCCAATGTAGCATGCCTTCCCTTTCCTCCTCCTGGCTTCCCGTTTTCTATTCACCAGTGGGCCACTCGAGCTTCACACGAGAGTTACTATTTGATAAGTTCTCCGATACTCGGCAAATATCATCTGTTGACTCAGGGTCACCACGGCATGAATGTTACCTTGACGAGAGGAGCACCCGGGCATCGAGTGTTTGAGTGAGGGGGCAGGGGAAGGGAGCCTGTGGGGAGCGCCCCGGGCAACTCAGTCAGGGTGTGTTAGAGAAAGTACAAATAGGAGGTTTTACAAGGTTCACCTGGTGGTAGGGGAGTTTGGATAAGGAACTTTTGACAAGTAGCTTACGACACTTACGTGTTACATAATGGAGGTTTCCGTGTAGACCTGTGGTGCTGCATGATTTTCGTGGGGAGGATGTGATCGTGGAGTTAATTAGATCAGTACATAACCATCATAACCTAAATCAGGGGTCGTTAACTTCAAAAATTAAAAGAGATGGGTAATTAAATTGTTGAACTTCCTTCGTTAGCAGCTTTAAGGTTGTGCAAATAATATATGGAAAGAGTCTGGACTTTGCAACAGCTCAAAAACAACGTGATACAATTAAAACCACGGTCTCCCAGCGGATGGGAACAAGGTCTCCCAGCAGATAGGAACACGGTCTCCAAGCGGATGGGAACAAGGTCTCCCAACAGATGGGAACACGGTCTCCAAGCGGATCGAACCACGGTTGGTAGGCGTTTGGGCTTTTCTTTCAAGCTTATTCAAAATGATATGGGCATCATAGCAAAAAATCTCCAACTGGAGAGTCCGAGTTTTAAACTGTTGCAGAATAATTCCAAATAAGAATTCCAATGTTTCTTTCTTTTAATAAGAAACGGTTATAAGTTTAAAGATTTGTGTTTTTGTTACATAGGGAGGTGGGTGGCCTAAGATGCTGACAACAGAAAATCAAATAGGCGGGTATCTTTTGACAGCAGAAAGGGTATTCAATAAAATAAACTTTACCAACAAGATAACGCAACACCGACGACATATCGGGACAGTTTTCAGGTAACCAAGACGAACCTGGATTTGATTTTGTCAGCTTGTCATCTCACGGATGGCCACAGTACCTGAGATTAGGAGCAACGGGAAAATGGGTGAGGGTACTCGAAACTACCATGCCACAACTCGACTTTGGCACGATACCTCCAACCTAAGTAGCCAAGTTGGTGATAAGAATTTGACATACTTAGTTTAATTACTCGATAACTTAACTTTTGAAGTTTAATAGGTAATCGAATATGCAAAAAGCAAAAAGGTTTGAAGCCCTGAGAAATTAAATCAGGAGACCACACATATGATGTACCGTAGTTTAACGGATATTTCAAAAATTATGAAAATGTTATATACGATAATCAGATCTAACCAACCCAATTAACTATTTTTATATGAAAAAGGAATTATAAAAAATGTGAATAAAACATTTTTTCAGACCCCACCCCAGATTATTTAAAGCAAATACAAAAACTAGGAGACCATTTAACAAACATAACACTATAGGAAGAAAAACGGAGTAAATAATACAACCAACGTGACTTCAATAAAAATCAAACCATCTATTATCCAACTCAAATCAAAACAAACTAAAAACAGCGACAACAAAGAGTCAACATATTTTTGAAGTGGAATGCAAAAAATAGCCTTTAGATCAGACTAGTTTCGTCTCTCATACCTACTTAAGACCGGTCTGTTTCCTCTTATATAAATAAGACACGCCTGTTTTCTCTTGTGATTTTTCCTGCCTCATTCCTGGCACACTCGACCAGACCCCAACAAACCACTTTGACCTCTAAAATCACAGGGCCACTCACCAAAAATCTCCAACTCAACAACCCTGCTCACAAGTAGCTCACTCTAACACCCCCCCCCCCCAAACCCCAATCAAGTCACCCGGTTCAAGCCACTCACATCTCATCCCTACCCTTGATAAAGAAAAGCACCCATAGCTGCCGATATATATAATATCTAATTTATACATCCATAGAAGTCTACCACTTGACATTTTTTATGCTTCAAACCACAAACCACGCTGCATAGATGGAGACTACGTCATGGAGTAGTGGCTTTATACTCTGAAAAAAAAGGACCATCTATGTCAGTTATGTCCCTGGCATATTAAAACTAGCTGTCAATATGCATTTTAATGTGGGGAAAACATGTAGAGCCACTCCCCTCTTTTATACAACTAGCAGTCCAGCACTTGGGATACAAGCCTGTTACAACCCCTGGAACACGTTCTGCGCTCAACCCGCGCACACATGGGAAATCTATCAGAGCCGCTGCGAGTAAACCATTTATTGGCAGTGCCTAAAAATGTTTTTTTCACTTTATGCGCCACATTTTCGCCCAAGCAGAACCAGGCCCGAGAGGAGCAGGAGAAATGAGACCAAGCCAGAGGATGGCTTTTACAGATGTAAGTAAACCTCAATATGACAGGCCCACACTTTGAAAAACATAACTCTCTCCCATTTTCCACTCTTTTCGCTGTAGGAAATAGAAAAAGCAAACGCACAGCCAATACGTCAATAGTGTAAGTGAGTATTCATTAGAAAGTATATTACGGCTCAAATGCTAGGTTGCTAAGTTTATCTCGGCTGTAGAGTGGGTGAAAATTTTAAAGACTTCGAGATAAGATGTCAAGAAATGTTAATTGTGGATATAAAAATTGAAATTACGCCACAACCCCCCCCCCCTTTTTTTCCGGTTAGCGAAAACAAAACAACTTATAACCAGACGGCCCGACTCAAATTCTGTTTAAATTCTCGTGTAACATCACGACTACGCGATAGAAAGCTTAAATTGGTCTGCTCATGATTTAAGATGAACTATCCTGACTCATGATATGAAAAATTAAATTTTATTTATTCTTTCCAAGACCTTTAACGGATAGATGTTGCTGGGTTTCGACGGCCGTAAATAGCTAACTAGGGCTGGGGGTAAACGCCTTAATTTCTAGGCAGGATTTTTTTGTATTCATAACAACGCCTCAAGAAGTGTGTTTACTTAACAATTACACTTGAATTGATATGATTGGCTTTATTAACCACTAATGGATCTCATTAGAAAGATCATATGTTGGATAAAGGCAACACAGACAACAACACAAATATTAAATTATAATCATCCTTCGTCATGTAATACTGAGGGTCTGAAGTTTGAGGGAAAGAAAGAAAATTTTAGGGGGGGGGGGGGGCGCTACAGCGTTGAAGTGCATCGACTTGGCCCAGGTGAACCTCTTGGTAAAAACTTAATGAAAGCCCGCGACCGGTTGTGGAAGCCAAAAGCCCTTTGTCGTTGGGGATTAGTCCCGGCACCTGGAGGTGTGAGGCCGTGATCAACTGAGCGGATTGCTGACACCGTGGATTAGCACAGCTCCAGCCTTCGTTACTCTTTGCCCGATCCATACATGCCACGGTACACATTTACAGTTACCACGGAGCCGACTGGAGCAATATAAAAACGATTCAATATTTTACACACAAAAAAAGACCGGAAAATCTTTGCATCGGTCTGTTCTACACGCAATACTAATAGGATACCAGTCTTGATAGGCGTCATGTGCGTGGGCACTCGATGTGTGTATATTATAGGCGCGATACTAAAGATTTAAAAAAATAAAAGCAATTATATATCGACACCACTAGAGAAAATTTCAACCATATTCGAAATCAAGCATACAGACCAAAGCTAATAAAAATAAAGCCCCATACATTTAATTAACTAATGCGATCACAGCGTGTGATAGACGGAGTGAAGACTCCCTGCCTCAACAATAAACAATATCATGTCACGATTACCGCAAATTATACGCCTGAACCAACTGCCGCAGCAGCGAGAATGCCAATTAAGCCAATTAGAGCTGTAATTAAAACGTAAGCGCCCCCCCCCCCCCGAGTACCTAAAAAGACAACGGTGCACTGTTTTCAAAGAACCTAAAGTAAAAGGAAAATCGCTGCTCACGTACCAGTTGTGTTGGTATGTAAGTGTATTTGAAAGGGTGAAAAAAGCTGCGGGCGGGCCTAAAGGTAGATAGATTGGTGTTTCTTACACTAGAGAAAGATAAGGCACACGCTTGATTTAAACTGTGACAAACACTGCGTACCGTCAACAAATACAAATTTTGAAAGACAGGCATGCACGGCCCTAAAACTGTGCTCAATCCAATCTCGTGTTCAATTTAAGCTTTACTTAACCATTTGCCCATTTCTCTTGTAATAGTGTATTTTTATGCAATAGGTTGGAAAAGGGATAGAGGAACACGATTTGGATACAGCCAATGACCGCGCTGAATAACTGGGTTGGCAAGAAATCTATTGGCATAGCACAAGAGCCGGGCACCCGATACCCGAACAAGACGGCTGTCTCAAAAGGTGTGACAATGCACCAAGTCCTGAATAGCGTTCCGGGGACCTCTCACTTGACGCCCAGGGCCCAGATAAGCTCGGCCCGCGAACAAGGCTATCTGGAGGCCGATAATACCTCGTTGGGATTAGTAAGTTTGTGCCCCGTGAGCGTGTCGCTTTGGGGTCTGCAAATAACGGAAGGTACAAAAAAGATATACTGAAAGGGTAGAGCATGACTGACTTTTTTGTGTTGTAAATCGCCTGTAAAAGGTCACTTTCCCAAGTTTTTTTTAAATAGTAAAAATAGTATGTACAAAAACTACGGTGTGATATGTCGTGACCACTGTGTGTACGAGGCATCTCATAGACACCCAATATTTCATTGTTCCTTGGTCTTATGTTCTATTTAAGCCATTAAGCGCAAGTCTTTTAATAGCAATTTCTCATTTTATAGACACGTACTACACCATCGAACCTAAAACTGTGGTAGATGATGCACTAAAGGTAATAACTTGTAACAGGTAACCGCGAGTTGTTATAACTTACCTGATCAATACATACCATGAAGAAGTGCACAAATTCAGTATGGATCGCAACATTTACACAGCTACGTGAAATTTTATGGATTAATTATTTTTTTTTAATTAAGTGATGAAAAGGATTGAGATTCCCTAAACAAATATACATTTAATTGTACAAGTAAGCTTTGCTAAATAATCTTAAACGTGATTACAAAGGCAGAATAACTCACTCACTGGCTTCAAATGATGTATTCAAAGAATGGCGTGACAGTAGTGACACGGTGACATACTATTAAAACACTTGATAATACTCAGTTATGAAGAATTTTTAAAAATGGTAATGTTATTAATTTATAGTCAAATGCCGACACGGCTTAAACAGTAAATCCTCCGACCATAGGAACCGAATGACCTGCTCTGGTCACGCGTGTGTACCTTGATTAAAGACCAAGCGCTAGTCATATGAGAAAGGGATGGGGCACCTGTTAGTACGTTAGTCCCTATCCCCCAATAGGCGAGTAATATATCAAATTCCCACAGCGCAGTCTCGATATCTAGTCAGTTGTCTAAGAACAAGGGGGGTGTGGGACAGACTGGTAACACCATCTCCCATCCTTAACACCTTTACCACTGCGCTCCTGTCTGAAAAATTAAAAAAAACGCACCCGTGGCGCCATTGCTACTCATCACGATGTCTGTAACAACAAATTTTAATGATTAAGCTCTTCCACAAAATTTGTTTAAGCTTTATTGCGTAAAAACAAGGATCTTATGCATGAGCGTCTCCTGTCCTTCTACGTTCTCTTCTTGTTTAATTTTCTGCAGCATGGAGCCTCAATTTCGATTTCGTTTAATCTCGGATAAGAGAAGTGGGAGTAGGGGAGTTTTCTATGACAGTCTATGTATTTAAACGTATGGTAAATGTATGAGTGTAATTAAACAGTATTGACAAGCAATGGGTCTATGTAGTAGTTCACACTCGTATGACGCTATCGGCAATACAATTAACGCGTGGAACAGTGGTCAAACTTTATTTTAAAATAATTATCAACGCCAAGTTGAGGTTATTCCTCATTCTATAAATAACCCACACGCACAGTGGATTCTTGTCGACAGAGGTAAAAGCGATACAACAATCCGCCGATGCATTCCACCAATTCCCCCTTAGCAGCCCTCATACATGCTGTAAAAAAACAAAAAACTTTTACTAAAAGCAAAACCAAGACGCATGCATCAAATGTCTTTTCCCGAGCTACGCTTGTCTGATGATATTCACAAGCACTACCGATACACTCAGTGTGAAAGGAGGGAGGGGACTCACGACGGCGACCGTGTTTCATTAGCAGCAAAAAGCCCAAAACGATTACTTGCTATCACAATAAAGCTGTTTACGTCCCCTGGCACCAGTGGGTTTGCAATGTTTTTCCCTTACTCGTGTTCCTCTTTAGCATTTGTTTATTTTTAGTTATATTTTTTTTTAAACTAAAATAATTAAATTCTTTGAAAGTTGACATGTTCGAAGTGTGGCCTCATACCCCTTATACACATTTCAGCCATGTTTACGTCTACACCTGGCCCCTAGGGGGGTAGTGCCGCCCATGGCGAGCCAAGATTTATCTGGAAATACCTCAATAAGAAGAAAAAAGTGCCACCCGAGGCGGATCGCCTCCTCCACACTCCTTTCCTGCGCCCTGTGTTTAAATGCAGAATTAAACTTGTAGGTTGAAGAAATTAATATTAATTAAATGAATACGATGTGCTTTGCTGCATGACGTTGGATTTAATTATTTCTATTAACATGTGATTAGTAGTGCATTGGAATGCTAAATTCAAAACAATATCAAATGTCTGACAGAAGACAGGCGCCCAGAATGACAGAGCAATGGAAAGCAATGCTGTGCGAGAAGGCCATGGTGCTAGCGTGAGTGAGTGAAAGCACTGGTCATAGTTCTCCCCGACACGGGGGAAACATATTTCTTTGATTTGGCGAGGAACCCGCTGATCCCAATAACACGGGGCGCAACCTTTCCTTGACAAGCAACAGGTGAATTTGACACGGAAATGTTGAAATGGCATTCGGAGCTTAGCGAAACATGCATGGCTGCTTATGAGGGGAAAACATAAACTATACGCTCTTGGGCGCTACAATTATCGGACTCTTTGTGCATTATACATAGACGACCACTGATAGGTTCGATTTCAATCTTTTGCTAACGATCTCGTCATAGCGTCATAAAATGTCAGACTCGGTTAACAACTGAGAGAAAACGTAGTATAAGGTAAACATAACGAGAAACTGGTTATTGAACTAAAACAAAGCTAAAAATAATAGTATAAAATCCAACATTTCCCAATACCATCCGAGACGGTTGAACGCCACCACACAAGAATTTATATAATGGAAGAGGAAGTTGGAAAGAAAGGGACATAAAAGACATGCATGGAAGGAGTGTGAGCCAAGATCAGCATGACCAGAGTAACAAGTCCTGTATAGGATAAACTCATACACATGTACTTGCCTAGTAAGACCACCCACCGCCCACGAGCCATCTATCTTGAAATGTGTCTAAACCAAACAAGCAGCCATCGGTTCACATTCGAATGGGATTCACCAAAACCATACCCGCCCCAATCCCTAAACCTAAGTGTGTCCACCTCCCCCCCCCCCAACCCCAATCTACCGACAAGGCCTGGCTTGACCATTGAGCTGTCACTGAGTACTGTGGTATGCCAATAAAAGACACCTGTGTTGACCTAACCCTTGACCACAGCGCGGACCAAATAGAATAAACACACATAAAAAAAAAGGAAAGGGGGTGAACCATTTCATGAAGGCAGACCGTTAAGAAGGAGAAAGACTTAAGACCGTCAAGAAGGAGAAAGAAGAAATCAGGAAAACCTTCTAGACTTTACATCCAGTTGAACGGATACCATAATAATAAATACCCAAACTATAACAATATATCAAAGTAACCGCATACTAAATAACATGTCATGGGACACGTTTAAGACAACAAAATTGGCCATAACACACTGCCCTATCCTAATTTAAAAATTATTGGAAGTCCTTTTGATTTCCAGGCGCGGCACACCCCATATGCCCATAGCAGAAACATAACGAAGAACCTTTATGGGATAAACAGACTTACAGATATTGGAGGTGGTGCAGTCCTTTCAAATCTTCCTGGCGTATTTCTGTAATACGATTGGATTGTAACTCCCTGGAAAATAAAAAAACAGAATATGTTCATGCAGTAATCAAGCTAGACCCATAATTTAGTCATATTTATTTTTCTTTCTCAACTTCAATTTACACCCACCGCCCTAAAAAAACACACAACTTAGAACAAATAAATCACTTAACAATAATTTACCTGGTAATGAAATATATGAAGGAAAATATTTTTTCCTGCATGAAGTGATCAAGTGTAAACAACTAAATTAAAAAGCGTATTTTAATAGATTTTTTATATCACATGTAGCTCACTTGACTTACACCATAAACTCGGCAAGAAATTAATCATAAAATCATTAACAGTCAAAGCTGCTTAAAGAGTATAACATCTTTGATATAAAAACAAGTATTCAAGGACTTGATAAAAGTTAATTGATCAGACATAAACAATTAAAATCAAAGCATTTAACATAAGAAGGTAAATAATTAACTCTGTCATTCATTTCTTCAACTGCTTAAGAAAACAGATTTACTGATATCAAATTTCACATTTTTTAAATAAAATTATTCTGTGATATTATAATTATAACTATAAACAAGCAAACTACCTATGGATTGTGAGTATTAGGGGATTAAGAAATACAAAAGACTATCTTTACCTTAATCATCATATCTCTTGCACTAATGCTCTTACAAGTAAAATATTTTAAAAACCATACTGACAAACTTCAAAATGTACAGAATGTAAAAAACTTAATAAATAATTTTGATCATATGCTGAAGTGTGTTCATTAAAGATTATACAGGCTAAGTTGATATTTGATCACAGATACAACAAATAAAAGTAAATATAGGAAAACATAATAATATTTTATAGTATAAATAAATTTCAGGGATAAATAACTCTATATATCTGATTTCAGTTTAACATCATAAACTAACAACACTGTAAATGGAAATGGCTTTGACTTCTCCACTGATATTTATTAATTATTCTTACTATGCCATACCTTGTCAAATTTCAAATAGTAAACATTTTTCAGGATACTTATTTTGTTATTTCATAGCAACTTTTCCATTTGAAGTTATAGATTGTGCATAGATAAAATCAAAATGCCTTACAAAATTGTCAACATTATCTACATTTTCCACCTAAAAAGCATTCAAAACAAGTAAATGACACGGAAATTAAAAATTAAACTGCTGAAATTTGAACATTGCTCAAAAAGAAGATTGAAATTAATGAACAACATTAAAATGAACCAGTGCACTGTTTAGCATAACTTTTTAATTTTTTACAGCTTTTAATACAAAGAGACAAATAGATTCAAATTGAATTATAAAGGAAATGTTTAGACACACAATTATGATAAAATTATTAAAGTCATACTTACATTAAAATAAACTTTACAATTATATCAATAACCTAAATTATAATAACCTTTTTCATTTAATAACAAAACAACCCACATTCTTATTTTTTATGAATTTTTCATTTAAATAATGATACTTGGCACACTAAATGAAAATGAAAATTAAAAAAGTTTGTCATTTATTTTCTTGCGGCGAGTGTAGTATGTAAAAAAATTGGCATTTAACTAATAATTTTTCATTTAACTTGAATAAGCCTAGTCTAACTAATAAATATGAATATTTTTAATCCATTAGGCTTTGTTGGGCACCTTAAATCTCTGCTCTCCAATATGCATTATATTTAAATACTTCACAGGCACACTGAGGCTGTTAATCAAATTATAGGTGGCACAACCATTAAGTTAAAAGTTAACTAAAATATATTATTCATAGACATGGGTGTCATCAGGTGATTCTATAATAATAATAAAAGGAAAGTATTTACATGTGCTGACCTTAAACTGTAAATTTTAAAAATAAAATTGAATTTATAATATATTATTGCACTTGTAAAATCAATTAAAAAAACCTCTCCAAACCTACTTTGAACCTAATTTTAAAAATTAGGCAAACCATAATTTAATAAATAATAGTATACCTACCAAAACCAGAAAAGAGAAACTTAGTATTTATTAATAAAAGAAAAGGAGGTCCAAAACTATGTCTGGCTAATACTAATGTAACTAATTAGTTAGTCTAATAAACTTAACTTTTAGTCTGCAAATGCTACCTGTATTAATTGTGGTAGCCCTTCTATTCTACTTTTAAGTAAATCTAATTCTAAATGTACAGAGGGAAAAGTTTAGGTATTTAATGCCCCTCCTTATACTTTTATTCGTGGGATCACTATTTCATGTATTTTTTGTAGGCCCACCAAACTCAAGCGCGGCTTGTACAAGTAGGCCTAATAAATATATTAATTTAAAAATACCCAGAAAAACAAAAATCTCTTGCGCAATTTCTTTACAATAGAAACAATCAATACTAAAAGTGCAGTCCTAGCCAATTTTATCAATTTAGCCGTCACTACATGAATCAACAATACTTATACTTATTGAATTACATGAATTATGAATCAAAAATAACTTATACTTATTGAATTGTTTTGTAGTAATACTTTTGTAATTATTAAATTATCAGTATTATTTATATTTATTATATTATATACAATATTACTAATATAATAGTTAAATAAATTTTAATTAGCCAGATGATACATATATAATATAATTATATAATTCCAGTAATGTATGTAGTGAACTATGTAGACCCATTAATATTAAAAATGATAAATAAGGCCTAAATTACACGACTCTTTCCTTAAAAATCTGATTCTGAAGTCCCTGCCTTGCCCTAAACTAATTCTAATAAAAAATTTACCCACTGTTTACAGGAAAATATAATATCTTACCACTTCATCAATAAATGCATTTAAAATTAAAACTTAATAACATGGAAATACAAAAGCATCTAAGTGTGTAGACAGTGTAGTGTTGAACTATCGCTGTGTGCACTGTGTGTAATAAGGAAAAGTGAGTGAAGGTATTAAAAATGGACTCGTCTGTTTTCGAAACAAAAATACTTACAGTCTTGTAACCCATCCTGGAATGTCTTTGGGGATGCTTAAGAGTCCAATATTACTGCAATCAACATTATTTCCAAGACAATTGCAAGATGTTGGGCATCGTACACTGTCTGCTTGAACGGGTTGTTGAAAACAACACACCCAAACAACGAATGCAGAACAGACATACAACAACACGGCGGCCATATTGGCCCGACATTGAACTCGATTAGTTTCCCACTGATCGCGATATATCATAAATAACTGAAGCTAGAAGGTATATAAGCACTTTCTGAAGCATGGTTTCAATAGTAATCCAAGTTTTAAGAATGCACAAGTTACTCCATATCACAGTCGGCACATTCACAACCTGTCATAATTGAAGTTTCAAAACACACTGAGTAACGTGAGCTTTGCCTCCCACGTTTGTGCCCGAATGCATTCCTCCAAGTAAAAGCAATCGACGGTGATTGGCGGCTGGTATCACGTGACGCATATATTAACACCCTAGGTTTCGAATGCTAAACATACTGATTGGAAGTGACAAATTGTCGACGGAACAGACGTTTATCGGTGTCAAATCCATTTGTTTATCCATTCAAACAATCTTTAGCCTTCTATTAATATTTATAATCCAATAACTGACCCTTTCTGATTAAATTACTAATAGTTAACGCAAAGAAAAGTCCGTCATCGACATAGTATTTGTACATTATCATTTACGTTAAAGCAGTTTTTCTCCCCTCTCTTCCGCGCTCTCTCACTCTCTCTCTCTCTCCCCCCAGCATTTTTTACGCCCCTCCTCCGTTGTTCTAGATATTCTTGCACTACGTTTACATATTATTGTGAGATGCGTCTCGCACCACTGACACAGTTTGGAACAGTGTGATGGTGGCTAATGTGCCTGTCTCGATTATGTCACTACACAAACAATCGCTAACCTGGAGTAACCTTTCATCTAATAGTTTCATTTTTCTCTTTAGGCTACCATGCACTTCTTTAGGGAATTCACAGCTTTTACTTTTTACCACTAACATGATTGTTATCACCAAAACTATAGCATTTATCATACATCTTTGGCATAAATATCATATAGATCTTATGTTGTTTTAAGATTAGTAAGATGCATCAATAATATTCGTCACGTTGCGTGCATTATATTATATATAAATGTTTTAAAAATTCAATATGACCAACACATAACTTTAAGATGGTGTAAGGAATAAAGCAATTCCTTTTACCGGTTTGTTCAAACATAAATGAGGTATACTAAAATTTCGAAAACGGAAGATAATATTTTTTATTTAAAATTACATTAATAAAAATGATTTATTTCAGGTTAATGTTATGTCTAAGTGTTGCTGACTAAAATAACCGAGGCCCTCTACTGATTATCCATATGGCATATGGATAAATGTATTCCTAATGAGTAATTTCATTGGGTGTATCATTCTAAATACGACGTAGCTATAACTTCTAGACATAACTTCTTATTCAGTTTTTTATTTTTTATTATTATATGTGCAGAGTGTCATCTATATGTGATGAGTTTCATCTATATGTGAAGAGTGTCACTACCATGTTTCAAATATGTTTTTTATTTGTTTAAAATGTATTTATTAATTTAGACATATTATTGTGTTTTTTAAATATTTTATTTGAAGGTGTGGGATGGAGCAGCATTACAAGATGCAAATAGTATTTCCTTGAATATTATTTTTTGGCAGGCTAGTATTTTGTCATCCCAATTCTCCAACCTGTATGCCATATTTATCAATAAAAGAAACACTCTACTACCAACACAGCACGCTGCACAAGACCCATACAATTGGCCATAGAGCTGAAATTGTATCAGATGTGGCGTAACTGGGCTTAGTGCACCCATGGCGAGCCAAGATTTTTGCCACGCCGCCCCCCCCCCCCAACCACCACGAAAAAATTATGTCGTGCGGCGAAAATGCCGCCTTTCAAGAGTGTCGAAAAGAAAGTGGCGCCCAGGCCGGACCATCTCCCCACGAAAACATAAATGTGTCGATAACATACAGGCCTTCTCTTATATATATTACGCTTCTGGTGTGACTCGTGGACTGCTTCCATTTAAGCCTGCTTCCTAAAAAGCTGGCTGCTTCCTATTCAGCGTATTTGGTATTGAGAGTATATTACAAATAATTCTAAAGGTTTGAAAGAAAGGATGTTTCAATAAAGAGTTCAATATGGCGCCAAATATAATTCCCGATAACTGCGCTAAAATAACGCAACTGAGTTTGATGCATACTATTTTCTTTTCGGAAAATGAAATCGTCTCAATTTAAGTATGGTGTAAGAAAAATTCAGTTTAAAAGTGGTTGGGGCATCAGAATATGTAATATAGTTCATGGGCATGAAATAAAAAGTATGCAGGGACGTATCATTGGGGGAAGGGGTGTAGAAAAAATTGGGATTCTTAAATGTGCGTTTCTGGAGTTCATGTTTTGTCAATAACTTTAGTAGATGAGATGTTCACGCATTCCTGTCGCCAATGTTTGGCGGGCTATATTTAGTTGTATATATTGAGGAGAAGACCGAAAAACAGGTCTCTTGTGGCACTAGGGCAACGGTCAACAAACTCATTAGTCAAAAGAGCCAAAAATCAGCAGCAGGACGATTAAAAAAAATTTGAGAGCCAAATTTCTTTTCAGGAACCTGTCAAGAATTTTTTTTGTTCGGAGTCAAAAGCGATGTGTGGCCGACTGGCCGAGCCGATCTAAGGTCGCTAAAGACCATTGCACTATGGTGTAATGATGTTCAAATTCAGGACCGGTGTATAAATAGGTTACAGACACATCAAAATGATTGAGGAGTGGCAATCAGAGCTTTGGTGATGGCCTGGGCCAACTCCTTTGATAGATGCCCCCCTGAGAACCAAGTATAGGACCTAGTACCGAGAAATGTGCGAACACCCTCTATAGCAGCGTTTCTCAACCTGTGGATGGCAACCCCTTTGGGGGTAGAACGATCTTTACACAAGGGGTCGCTTAGACCATCGGAAAACTCATACTTGTGAAGTAGCAACTAAACTAATTTATGGTTGGGGGTCGGACCACAACATGAGGAACTGCATTAAAGGGTCGCGGCATTAGGAAGAAAGAGAGCCACTGCTCTATGGTATAATTTGTATGTTCACAAGACGCACAAGAAGACCCTACATGAAGACTAAACATAATGTCTTTTAAAACTTTCGATAACAAAATCTAAACTTTTATTTAACTCCTTGCCCCCACATCTAATTTGGATGTCCGGGGCCATGGCTGCATCGGCTCCCCTTCAGCGCGCTACTGGTACTGAGTCAAACGGGCATGTTAATCGTACACAAGATGTTTGTTTTAATCTATCCCACATGGAGCTATCGTTTTCAAAAATTTAAACCGGAAATCTTATAGGAGCACTTGTGAGCATGTGCTGGTTTGAAGGGAAGGGATGTAATACATATGCGTGAGGAAAAAAGATGAGAGTTGTCCTTTTGAAATGTTATACTGTACAACGTAAAGAGATGTAAAGCAAACGAGAAGTGCCCCAGAGTTCTGCATTTGAATCATTACGTCATAGTCGCTGAGAGGTATTACGAAGTGCAATTTTCCAGATGTGATTTGAGTGCGATGCAATCCTTATGTCCTGGGTATTGAAATATGTATTATTTTAAAAATGGCATGTTTGGCCACTGTTTTAGTGAAATAAAGGGCATGCAAGTATTTTGTTCATTAATAATGTTTGATCTGCAATAAATAAATTTGCTCTAGTTTTCCCCGGACGAAACAAACAAATAAAAGTAAAGAAATGATAACACAAATATTTTTTAAAGGTATATAATTAAAAATTACACAAATAAATGTTTAAAATACAGTTAAAACACCTACATGAACTTAGTCGTAACTTGTAATGTATATTAAACATCATTTTCAAATTTTAACCTTGCTATTTAACATTCTCTTTTGTAAGTAATTGAAATATGCTCCCTCAACAGGTTCTAAAAATCAGAAGACCGTAATGTGACTAATTGGAAGTGACATGTAATATTTTTATTCCGGATGTGTTACGTGCCGAAACTTTAAAAAAAAAAAAAAAAAAGAAAAGAAATAAATAAAAAGCTATTTATGCAGACAGCTTGCTCTACTTTTATATAACGTTAGAAATGGCATTATGCATTCGTCAGCAACATAGCCACGACAGAAAACTCATGTCATAGCGTGTGTTAACATTTGAAAACAAGAATGCAGAGAATAAATTTTTTCGTTCGTCCCTGACTGAAAGTCAAATTTTATTTGGTTCTGTGACTCATGCAGACTTCGAGGTCTCTGACGCGGCCATGGGGGTTGGGGGTGCGCTTAGCTACAAACTCCTGGGGTTTCATTCCGACTTTGGGTCTATGACTCGGAGCTTAGTTATTTAGCTCAAGCTCTTGTTAAATGATACGGACTTTGGATTTTATGACTTTAACTTTTGATCTATGACTCGGATTTTGTGACTCGAAGAAAAGGGTGATTGCATCTGACAGTCAATCTATGACTCGGACGTTGGAGACTATGACTATGACATAAGTTCTAGATTATAGCTGAGGACTTTCGAATCAGATTTTGGGCTTATGTCTGAGAATATGTGGGCTTGAATTAAATTTTAGGTCGATGAATCTCAATTTCGGTCTATGACTCATTCATAGATTCGTCATTCCATTATGAAATATCTACATTTTTTTTCTTCCATTCAAAGTTTAGGATAGTGAGACGGGGGAGTGATTAGTGTAAAGAGCCCAGCACGTGAGACGTAAGCTAATTCTTTTAATCACATTACAAGATGGTAACTCTTAACGTGTTCCACGTGGTGCTGCTCGTTTTCAAAAGTTCTCAACAAACCGGAAGTCTTTCCTGAACTTTCCGGAAGTGTTATTTTTATATTTTGTGTGTGTGTGTGTGTGTGCACATGTGCATGGACTATTTTGAAAACAAATGTGGGGGTATAGCAGAAGTAGATGCAGCTGTTAAATACGGGAGAAAGGGGCAGCACTCTGTAAACGTATGTCTTACTAAAGGGATGACTGACCAGCAATGTTAAGTTCCCGGTTTCCGGGTGGTGGGTGAGTTCAAACGAGGGAACCAGAGCAAGGTCTGATACTGTGTTTGCAGCATGAGGTATATCTAGGTATGCGCACGCACCAGATACACTCGGGTGAACGTTTCATGTCACACTCGGTCCAGGGACCAAAGCACATTCAAGTAGGCATCTGGACACATCAAAGGGTCTGCACCTGAGCACTCTACTGCATACGCATTATGAGTCTCGTCATTCATATCTATACACCGGACACATTCTGTAATATGAAACACATACATTCTGTAATATACAGCACTTACATTCTGTTAAGTATAACACTTACATTCTGGAGTATACATTCGGAGCGTTCGGTAAACACACCACATATATTTCGGTATGTACACAAAACAGTACCGTGACGTACACAAAACAGTACCGTGACAGCCAAGCGCTGCAGCTTGGAAAAGGCCTTAGCTAAGGGATTGATTGATTGGAGTTCTTATATAGCGCTAATTCCATGCTATGGTAGCATGCTCGCGGCGCTCCGATGTTAGATGTTCGAGAGGCCTCACTGCTGCATGTTAGGCGCACGTGAACTCCATCTCCCCATCTCCGGGTTTCTTCTCATCAGCACTTTTATTTTGTAGGGGCAGAACCAGTTTCTGATCCCCCATCTATAGTTAAACTTGATGAAGTCACAATGTGTTGAAGACTTTTGACAAACGACCTTGCATTGTAATCCTAATCGTGTTCCCCTGACGGAAGCCATTTTTGTATAACACCTTATTATATTTCAACCCCTTCCTTTGAATTTGATGCTGTCGGTTGTTCCTTCGGCACGGAAAATGTTAAATTCGTCCAGTGCCACTGCTGAATCTGGTAACGTTTCGTTAAGCCATGTTTCTGTCAGGCACATTAAAGAGCTCATACGAAATTGATAGAAATGCTTACAGAAACAACCCACGTCATCCATCTTGTTACGTAGTGATCTAACGTTTCCCAAAACAACATGTGGAAGAAAGGCTCGCTGTCCTATGTTTCCGCATTTTAAACGAATGCCTCCACTTCTTCCCTGCTTTCTTCCTCTCAGTCGTGAATTGGTCGCCATTTGTTTTTGACATGGCGGAAGTTTACAAAAATGGCGGAAGTGACATTTTTATACCAGGCTGACTATTTTGATATCCAAAGTCCATATTAAAGCTGTTTCCCGCGAAGAAAAAGACACAAAACATACAAGAAAATCATCCTTAGTAGATCGATTTGTACTTGAGTGAAACACAATTAAATCTAACGTGTAAAAACTGTAAAAAAAAGGCTGAAAAAGATGCACTGATGCAATCGAGTCGCCTGCAGAGCAGCGCCCCGGAAGTAAGGGACCCTCTTCCTAAAAAAAACCTATAAATATTATTATACATTTTTTAATAATAATTAATGAAGATTTTGGCGCCCTCTGAAAAAGGCGTCTGGGCAGTGGCTTAGTTAGGGTTATTGATGACCGGATTTATCAATATTTTTCCCGCCCAACAAAAAGAAAACCCGCTGCATTTAGTCGAAAGTATCACCCCTCAATGTATATAGAAAAAAAATGCCCAACGGGGTGGAACGCCACCTTCGCACCTCCCTTCCTACGCCAGTGTTCTGGGCGGGTGCCCTTTCACCCCCACCACCCCATCTTTCATACGGACATGCACACTTGGAGGAATTATAGCACACGGTATCCAATCTGTTACCATTAATTAATCTACAGGTTGGACATGAACACTTGGAGGAATTCTAGCACACTCACACGGTATCCAATCTGTTACCATTAATGAATCTACATATTGAGATTTCAGACATCTGCGATACTGCCCGACTTCGAACTCCACGGTCCTCACGTAAATGAACCTTGAAACACAAAGTATATGCCACTATTTATAAAACTATGTCTCCAAATCAAGTTAATACAAACGCACGTTGTCTTCGTCTTAAATAAGCCATCCCGCAAGAGTCTACAGTTTACAAGAAACGTATAGGAGCAAGGGTTCCTTTACCTTTTAGCTAATAAAAATGAATTGCAAAATGGACCGGCGGTGTAGGGCCAACAC